>CM062811.1:654589852-655889361 GCA_031772625.1 Pinus tabuliformis
GGTCTGGACTATTACATAGATCCCTCACCTAGCCAACAAAAAATCAATGCATTCCTTCTTGGGAAAGTTAAACTTCCTATGGAAGTTCATCTCAGATATGCGTAGATAGTAAAAGCAATGCATGGCATGATCAAGAAGGATGCAGTCTATAGCTGGGGCAAGAGGGAAAAGTACTCATTAACCCATATCAAGCAGGCTATTGCAAAAGTTCCTACACTCTACAGCCCATATTTCAACAAAGAATTCTTGTCGCCTCCAACAACTCACCTGCTGTAGTACCTTCATGAGTGCAGGCATGTAGGGACTTGAACTCAGGTACCCTGATGTTGACAAGCAAATATATGCAGTAGTATACAAGGTGATGAAACACTTTAGACCCTAATTGTTGAAGAACCATTGCATAGTCTATGTGCCTCATCCAACAGTCTGCTCATTGCTCATACAACAAGAGCTAGGTGAACGATGTGTGAACAGGATGACAGGTTTGTGAGAGTATGATCTTGACATCAAGCTAGTTCACACTATCAAGGGCCATGGTCTCTGCAGACTTGCAGTTGAGGCAGTACACGCACAGGGGGAAGAAGAAGAGCTCACCGGTTGGGAGCAGGAAATTAAAATGTATGATATAGTGCGAGCACCATCCACTGCATGTAGAAACTCTTGGTACAAAGATGTATGCTAGTACCTTGAGTGTGGCATGATACCCTCTCACTTCTCCATGAGATAGAAGAGGGCACTATGCCTTAAATCTTTACCCTATTAATTGGTGCACAGAGTGCTTTACAGAAAGCACAGTAATGGAATCTTGCTCAAGTTCTTGGAGGCACAGAAACAAAGAAGGTTTTGCAAGATCTACATGATGGACCAGTTAGGTGTCACTTTGCAGGAAATACCACTTCCCTTAAAGTTATGTGAGCCACTTTCTATTGGCCCACATTATTCAAGGATGCACATGCCTATGCCCACAAGTGTCTGGTATGTCAGTGATGCGTCAAAAGAACACGAAGGTTAGCAGCCCCACTGCACCTTATTGCAGAGATTGAGTCATTCCAACAATGGGGCCTAGACATCATCTGGGAAATTTTACCACATTTGTCAAAACAACATCGCTACATTTTGACAGAAACTAATTACTTCACGTATTGGACAGAAGCAGTTAGGCTCAAGCAAGTGAATGACCAGGAAGCCATCATATTCTTCCAACAGAACATCATCTCATGCTTTGCATTCTGGTATCACTTGTGTTTGAAAATGCAACTTACTTTTCATATTTGAAGCTTTATGATTTTGCATTGAAATATGGTATTGTGCTGAAACAATCATCTAACTACTACCCGCGGGGAAATGTATCGCAGAATCCATGAACAAAACCTTATCCACATAATAAAAAATACCATTTACTTTGAGCATCGTAACTAGCACTATGCCTTGATGAATGCCTTATGGGCTGACCATGTAACACCCGAACCCTCCTTGAATACCTCACCATACTTCCTGGTCTATGGGAAAGAAGCCATCGTACTGCTCACATCTACTTACCTCCACTCTTGTTGTCTCCAAAATCCCAAGGAAAGCCTTGTCTACTAGTTCAGCATAGGATGGTTACACTTCACAAACTATAGGAAGAAAGGATGAAAGTAAAAGAAAAGTTTACATTCGACCAGAACCGTATCAAGAGATGGTTCAAGAAGAAGTCTATAGCGAATGCTAACTTCGGTGTTGGTGACTTAGTCTTGAACTAGGATAAACCTAATGAAGACAAAGGCAAGCATATGAAGTTCCATTCACTATGGATTGGTCCATACACAGTCCATGAGAAGCTTGGTCCTTACACATACCATCTGCAATCACTTGACAATAGGATTGACAATCTTCTTGTCAACGGCCAAGATCTCAAACATTATTTTTAGTAAGTCGGGCCGCGCCCCACACTATGTACATAGTCTGTTTACTTCTTATTATTTTTCTTTTTCAGTTTTACTTACTATTTTTGTTTCATTTTGTTTTTCTTGTTTAGTATCCTACTATTTTTGGTTTTTTAAATAAGTGTTTCCTTTACTAAGTTCTAGCTTTTGAATGAGTATGTGGCTGAGATCTAAAGAGTCTTGTGACACTGCAGCACTTGGCCAGTCTTGCATCTGTCTTCTTTGTGCTTGGTTGTACCTTTGACCGATGAAGTCTTGACAAAAGATACAAGTCGCCTACAAGGGAAGCTTGGGTCCAACCATGAACCTGTGTCCACACTAGGAAACCCCGTGCCCATACTCAGCCTTCTGCTCTATGTGTTCAAGCTCATCCAACTAATAGGAACGGAGAAGGGGAAAAATCTAAACAAGAAAACCTATGTCAGAGGTATTACATGGTTCTCTGAAGGAACAACCTCTTTTTCTCTTAGTAAGTCGGGATCCCTCTTCTACCCCAAAATAAATAAGTGCCTATGCACAGTACTCTTAAAAAAAAACACAAAGGTGAAAGAAGAGAAAGGCTTCCTACATAGAGAGGTGAAGCATGCAACTCCACCAGGGTACTGACCAAGCTCGGTGGCAATGGAGCAATGCATGTGATCCTGCATGACTCCGCCGGGGTACTGTCCAGGCCTGCTGGCAGTGGAGCAACACCAGAGATGAAAATATATACTCTGAAAATTTTTAACTCACAATCCAAACTACCCTTCCCATTTTCGAAACACTGTGATCAAGCTGAAACTTGTTATTTTGTTTAACTAAGTTGGTGAAAGGTGAACCATGTTTCTCCATGTGGTAAGTGGGAAAGCCGAAGTAACCTGCATAGTGATTCAATAGTCCCTGAAAGACCAAGGTCCTGAGCTGTTAATGGACCAAAACAGAGAATCTGGAGTTCAACGAGTGTGTCGCCAAGTGTTGTAACGGCTGCAAGACCCTCTAAAATTTTGGCTTGCATTTAATTTAGGAGCCTTCCTTGGGTTTTTTCCTGGATGTTTGCAAGCACCTGAGCTCATCTTGTGAGCTTGTGTTGAGTCTTTGTACCCTCTCCCTTGACCATTCAACGAACATCCTTTGGCATGTTGTTCACAATGTCATGCTTGCAGTCATGTTCTGGCCATGCAAAAGGTCATGCTTCATGTGGACAAGACGTATATACTATGTAAACATCCTTCCACTCTCACACATGAAGTTGTATGCACTATCGCGCAAGCGTCATCATTATCATTCAATGATCTATCACAAGTGTTGCACTTGTTGCTTGCACCGTCAGTCAAACACATTGAGTATATGGTGTCTTGATGGTTTGAGGTGTCTTGTCATCGATTCAAGTTGAGTGTGTGTTCACAAGGTCACATATGCACGTGTTCACTTGCTCACACACTTAGTCATTTTGTTGAAGTTCTGACGACCAGACCAACCCCCAACAACAAGACACCCATTGAGTTGCGTTGCGTAGTTTTAGCTCTTAGTGATTATGAATTGTTTCTTAGGATTGCATAGAGCTTGAGGCTTCCTCCTAGGTAGTCTGCACTATATAACCCTAGAATCAACTCGACCGACTGAGATCTAGAATAGCTCAGAATTTTCTCAGCAAGCCATCTCAATCTGCGTTACCTGCAAGAAAATCAACCAAGTCTCCAATTGGTCAACCAGAGACATTGACCGAGTAGTGATCCAGAGACTCACTCCCCATAAATTTGCGCAAAAGCTACTAAGCATGCCCGATCCGCTGACTAAAGAGATTGCACAGACATTTTGGATAGACACCGGTGTCTGTCATTGTCTCCCTTAAAAAAGTGGCGCAGTTTTTCCAGCCATCCACCCAGACAGCCGACTTCTGCTCACCCAAGAAACTGTGTAGTTTTCATGAGAAGCACCAAGCTGCCCAGCATTCTGCTCAGCTCAGAAAATATAGAGGGATGTTCAATGGGCCAGCCTTCAACAATTGCAGTTTTTGCCAGCAGCGCTCTTGCATTCCACTCCTAGCTCCCTGAAAAAATGTGCATTTTTTCCTACAAGCCTCTTGCAACCCATTGCTAGCTTCCAGAGGAATTGTGCAATTTTTTCTACCAAGCCCCTCCGTTGCCTACATTGCCTCCTCAAGAAATTGCGCATATCAGTCCACCAACCGAGACATATCTCGCGGACAGTCACTACTGATTTGAATTTTCCATCTCAGTCTCCTAGTGACTTCTGCGCAATTTTCACCGATAGTGCCTGGAGCATGCATGCCAGCTTTAAATCTACCTTTCGGAGTTTCATAGCCTTGTCCTCTCTCCCGGTCACCTGCATCTGAAAGAAAATGACAATGCATCATGGTAGACTAGGAGGTTTATGGATTTGATGTCATCTCATCATGAGTGATTGCAGATACAGGTACATGGATAAGACATGACATGACGATAGATGAGATGAATAAGGAGAGCACATGCAAGGAGATTTGTTTGCAAATGGATGAACAAAGAATGCATGCAAGGAGATTTTTTTTGTGAACAAACGAATGAAGGATGCATGCATGGAGATTTTTTCACGCACGAATGAACATGTGAAGCATGCCAAAGTACAAGTGAAGGAGCGACGTGCACATGCAACATCAAGAGAACACTAAGACCATCGAAGACTCTGCACACCTTTCCATGTGGAGGTGAAGATATGATAAACCAAGAGAACTTCTATCACTTAGCATCACTGCAGCTCGACATGGACATCACTAGCAGCATGAACATACCAGCACTGTCGTGTCGAATCGTGTCATGATTCATGTCGACCACATCACTATTGTGGGCCATACTATTGTAAATCAATGTAATGTAGCGTGGAAGTCCGAGAGACCCACATGTAATCTAAAGAGTCATTTAAAGTTGAAAAGTCATGAAAGAAAAACAATCATGAGGGAAGTTGAACATTCACAAGGGATAGTTTTACCGTTGGCTATAAATACCCCTCGTTTGTACATGCAAAGGACTTTTTCACCCTGGCCCGTCCCACATAGCCTAGAGATTTTGTAGTCTTTTCTTTGAGGAGCGAGCAGTGGCTCCAACGCCCCTCTTACGAGGTTAGTGATGTATGGTGTATTGATGTGTCTTGGAACTTTCGCTTATTCAAAAGCTTGATAACATGCTAACACGTTTTCACACATCTATTGTAATTGTTTGTAAGACTAATCTCAGAACACTTGTAATGCATCTTTCTTTAACCTTTGTTAAAACAATTGAACTATTTCATTTTCTTTAATACATATGTTTATAAAAATGTGTTGTATAAGTTGTTAACGTTGTCTTGCCCGTGTGGGCTGCCTCACTAGATATTAGACATAACCTTTCCCATAAACTTTCTATAACGAAATTGCACTTTCGTGAACTACTCCATTGAGTGTTGTACATGCTATCCCTTCTTGTGTGTTGTGACTTCCGCATCTGTGTGGACTACTCCTCCGGAAGTTGAGCATGTCCTATCCTGTTCTGTGTCTCTGACGGAGTTGGGACTCTTCCCTTTTGACTGGAGACTCTCTTCCACCCTCTCCCTCTATGGTGAAAGAACCTTGAGACAAGTAACACTAACACTCACCAGGCATGTGAACCTCAATGTTCGAAGACAAAGCAGACCACTATCATGCGGTGACAAGAAAGATCTAAAGAAAACCTTTAAGATAATGGGAACTAGGCCATAATACTGGATGTGAATCCTATGCCAAACGGTGTGAGGTCTAGTTGGGACTTCATACCAAGGAGATCCCATGAATGTTGGCTGGTCTAGCACCGTCAACGGGTTTCTTTTGAAGCAACGAAGAAATAGTAGGAACAAATTATCCACCTCAGTTGGCATTAACAAATTCTTGTTTCGATCTCTGCCTGGATAGTTGATAATGTTACTTTTGAATCTATCTCATGTCCCAAATATGCCCCTGAATTATCGTTGAATCAAGCCACTGGAAGCTGGAACAAGGAGACGTAGCTCAGGAGGGGTGAAATCCTTTATTAATTGCTGAGTGTATTATTGTTATCATTATGTCCAATGTTTTACTTATGTTAATTTTCTCATGAAATTTACATAAAAACACATTAAAAACTCATGCAAAACTTGCAAGTTACCTCTAATCCTCAAGCACTATGTTTTATTTTGAATTTGAATTTAGCACAACAAAGCTAATTTTCCCATTTAGATAAATTTTTATTACTATTATTTCCCTTGGGAACCTCCCTAAGTACTCCATATTGTCTCCCTAGGTACAATACATTTGACACCCCTTATAAAAGTGTTATCCTCAATACCTGTTGTGAAGAAGTATCATACCATCATGTGTTAGGGTTCCACAAACAAGTATGGACCATAATGTCGAAGAATGCTAAAGAACCAAGGTCCCATGTATGTATGCTAGCCACCATGTTGAAGTAGTGCAATGAGTTTCATTTTAAACTTGGGTCCCATGTCTAAGTGCCAATGTTGACTCCCCTTAAATATATATGAAACAAAATAATTGGTTGAAAATGGTGCTCCTCCAAATGGGCTTAATAGTTGATGATTCACATAGGCACGATTGGCTAATATTTGAATAGGAATGACATCCCTGTGTGTGTGGGTGTGTGTTGAATACAAATCAAATGCAACTAAAAAAAGGGGTTCTATATTGTCTTCTACCAGCAAACTTGGTTCACAATTCAAGGTGAATGATCCAAGATAAGTAGAAGAGGTTGAGTTATATAAATAAATAAAAAAATACTTCATCTCCTCAATGTGGTGAATGAGGAGAAGGTCCCAAGTTGTTGTTTATTTACTATGTTTGTATATTATGCGGTGTCTTCTCAATGTGATTGATTTATCACATTTGCATAATATGTGTTAAGTACAAGAATATATATTACTCTCATTGTTTGGGTTCAAAATCCACTTTGTGACATGTCGGTTCTTAGTGAGTTGATTGCTGATGAGTTATATATGTTATATTCAAGAGTTTTTAACCTAGCCTTGTGCCCTAAAGAATTCAAGGGTTACTTTGGATACCATTATCAAAATGAAAAAGAAGTACCTAAGGGATTTTGTTCAAAATATGTCACCTAAAAAAAGAAAATATTTTGGATAAAAAAACTTAAACATAAAATTATGCACACAAAAATATTGGCTTGTGCACGTCTAATTATGTTCTTTCAAATGTAACTTTATTTACTCTCATCTTTTATGGGTGCCATATGGAAAAAATATTGGTAATGAATAGCAGAACTCTAACATATAATTTTGCTTATAAAAATATTGATTTGTAAAGCCATGACTATTGATGTTTCTTCAAAATGAATTTCACTTATTATCATGCAGTATTATGTTTATGTCTTGTGGACACAAAAAAAGTGTTGAAGAAAAAAATCCAATATGAAATTCTCCTCATGAAAAAAGTTGAAGTGTAAAGTCATGATTAATGATGTTTCTATACTTGAATTTCATTTATTGTGTCATGCCATTTTTGGTTATGTCATATGGAGAGAAAAAGATATTGAACATCAAAATCCCAACATAAAATTATGCTCATGAAAATATCAACTTGTTAGCCTAAGGCTTCCTATTCAACTTAAGGTGGATGAGGATTTGTTAATTCTATATTTTATTTTTTTTAATGACGACCAAAATTGATTCTCAAGGGAATATGCTGAGCATATGATTATCAAACACTGTAGTGTGTTGGAGAGTTTGTTAGGATGCACTGACTTTTAATAAATTTAAAAAAATTGATGTTCCAACTCACACCAATTTCTTAGGGATTTTAAAGCATGCCTAATTTTAGAAAAAATGTCTTATATCTTGGTTGTAAAGGATAGAAGCTCTTCAACGCTTCTGTTTTTTATCGGACTTTGAATTCTAAGGATTAAGTAAAACAAAAGTTAATAATAATATTTTTGTTGCAATAGTTTTTTTTGCTATATATTTATCAATAGTAGGTACAAATGAAGCTTTCAGCTATATCAACCACATTAATATTTTTACTGTGGTTATGTTAGTATAAATCCAAGACTAATGATGTTTCTTCAAATTAAATTTCATTTGTTATCATATGTTATATTTTATTTATGTAAAAAATAAAAATGTTTGAATAGAAGTTTTTACATAGAATTTCTTTTGTAAAGTTATAGGTAATGATTTTTTTTTTCAAATTGGATATTTTTTATAATAATAACCATAATATTAACAATAACTTTTTTAAAGTCACAACCAACTTAAACATCTGTTGTATGATATAGTTTGTTTGTAAAACAACAAACTAACTTTCATGATTTAACTATTAACATCTATATAGATATACATTATCTTTCCCTTTTAGATATCAATTTGTAACCTCTTAACAGAAAACATAAACATTAATTATATGAAAAATAATTAAAAAACTAATAAAAAATGTCTCCATTATTTTGCTTTAATTGGTTTAGTTTTCAACCAATCAATAAATCATATTTAATTATATATAATATTATAGTTTCTTCATAAATTTGCCTACAAAATAATATAAAAGTTAAATAAATGAAACAATATATCTTTCCCATTAATATTAAAATTATTTACAAGATATGAATTCATTATTAATATAAAATTTAGTATAATAATAATTAATATAAATATTAAATAATGATGAAATCTTTCTCCTTTGAATTTTTCATGCAAAAATAAGTTAAATAAAGGAAACAATATATATTTCCCACTAATATTAAAATTATTTATACGAAATGAATTTATTATTAATATAAATTTTAGTATAGTAATGATTAATATAAATGTTAAATAATGATGAAATATTTTTCCTTTGAATTTTTCATTGAAAAATGCAAATCCGATAGGATAAAATTTTGATTTAATATAAATAAAATAATGATATTAATTTATTTAATCATTATGTTGACAACAGGGCATCTGTTTTAAGAGAATTTGTTTTGTAAGTAAAATTTAAGAGTACCATGCAATATTCGATTCTTCAGTTGAAAATTATTAGTTATGTACAAGTTTTATTTATGTAATATAGGAGTTATTTTTAGTGGGACTTTTGGAGTGGTGTCGGAATCTAGCCAAAAAATTGTGGTGAAATCTTGATTTGTGTTATTTAAACTAGTTTTTTTGATTATATATATGGATTCAACACCCTAAAAAAACCCTTAGGGCACTTTTATTGTGCACGGTTACCCATCAAACTTGTGACTTCAATGAATTCCTGCTGGATTTTCGAAAAATTAGACTGTAAAAATCCAAGAAAAAGCTTCCAAAAAATCGCACTAAAGACAACTCATATAATATATACCAATAATTTATATATATATATATATATATATATATATATATATATATATTTTATATAAATACAAAATAAAATTATTCAAATTTAAAAACTCTTAAAATTTGATTTAAATATGCATTACAATTACAATTGCATAAAAAAAACCTATTTTATATAACGCCACAGAAAAATAATATACCCAAATTCCTAAAAAAAACTCCAAAACAACACCACAACCTTAAAAACTCTCATAATATGATTTAGCTGCAGTCACAATTACATTTTGCAATCTGAGTTCGTCAGAAACTCCAAAACAGCAACACAACTTACCAAAATTCCTACCAAACACTCCAAAACAACCACACAACCTTAAAAACTCTTATACTTTGATTTAGATGCTAGTCACAGTTACATTTTGTAATCTGAGTTCGTCAGAAACTCCAAAACAGCAACACAACTTTAAAAACTTCTATAATTTGATTTAGATGCTAGTCACAATTACATTTTGTAATCTGAGTTCGTAGATGGGTGGATACCCACTTTTGGCATAATGTCGCAGAGACTCCTTCCACCCTCGAACCTCCACTTTATTCTTACCGTCATATGATTTCAAAGAACCTGAACGGTCCCTTGCCAGGCAATCAACGAATGTGCACATCTTCACAAACTCATCCCTATTATTACAGTCCACCTCAACCCTAGGGTCTTCATCACCATAACTCACACGCAAAGTATCATAACGCCATCCATCTCATTAGACAGGAAAATATGAAAGCATTTTCTCTTTTAATTCATTGTAACAGCTCAGCTATTGGCATAGAGTGGGCACCAGGGATGGCATTTGATTTTCTCTTTTTCGATATCCTCACTTTCAATTATTCGTTGGTCCTTCTCCCTCCCTGCATTCCCTCCGTGTCCCAACCGTCATCATGCATTTTATTTTTTTTCTTTTTTCAGTTCAGTTGGTTACTCACATTTACTTTTATTCACATCAGCTTTCAATGGTTACATGTTAATCAATTACCCTCCGTGTCCCAAAAATCATGTCACATTTTTTAAATAGGTTTGCAATAAAATATAATAATTTTAAAATTTAAATTTAAAATAAAAAATTTAGTAATATAACAATAGATTATTAATATTTATAAATATTTATTTTTTACTATTTTTTAAATTATTAAATTTATTTTAATTTTAGTTTTTAAAATTGTATTATATGGTAAAAGTAATATTAATTTAAATCTATTTAAATTTAATCTATGAAGGGTTGAGAGGAATTAAATCTCTCAAGGTGTAATTTTTTTTTGAGTGTAAAACTTGAGGAAATGATTGAACCTTGAGAAATTTTATCTTTCTTGGCACTTGATATATCCGGGGTGAAGATGGATTTAGGTTGGTTATATCTCCCTCCATCTCTCCTTCTTTGTCTCTACATCTCAACCAACCGGGGTGAAGATGGATTTAGATTGGTTATATCTCCCTCCATCTCTCCTTCTTGGTCTCTTCATCTCAACAAAATGAAACACAAACGCCCTCTCTCTCCCATATACATCTATGATTATCTATCTCTCCCTCCCTCCCTCTAACTATCTCTTCTTCCCTATCCCTCACTCCATCGATATCTCTATCTCCTTCATCTCTCCTTCTTTGTCACTCTATTTCACCCCTTAAACATATACAATCTATCTCCATATCTATCTATCTCTCGCTCTCTCTCCATATCTATCTATCTCCGTCTCCTTTTTTTGTTCCTCTCCCTCTCTCTCTTCCACTTCTCTCCCTCTCTCTCCATCTCTCCCTTGTCACCCCCCCTCTCTCTCCGCCTTTCTCTCTTTATGTCTTTCCTGTCCCTCTCTCCTTCTCCCCTCCAACTCCATCTCTCCCTCTCTCTTACCTTCTCTCCCTCAAGTCCTCTCTCTTTTCCTTCCTCTCTCTCCCTTTCTCTACCACCTCCCTCTGTCTCTCCCCGCCATCACTCTTTTCTCTTCTCTCTCTCTCTCTCTGCCCTCTAACTCTATCACTATCTGCCTCCCTATCTCCTCTGTCTTCCCTTCTCCCCCCATCCATCTATGTGTCTCCTCTCTCTCTCTCTCTTTCCCTCCTTTCCTTCTCTCTCTTGCCTCCTCTCCTCTCTCTCTGACTCTCTCTCCATCTCTTCTTTGTTACTCCCTCTCTCTCTCTACATCTCTATCTCTCTATGTATTTTTCTCCCCCCTCTCTCCCTCCCCATCTCTTTCTCTCTCTCTCTCGTCCTTTCTATCTTCCTTCCTCCCTCTACCTTTCTCTTCCACTCCCTATATCTCTATCCCCAATTACTCTCCCTCCCTACCTCCAACTCTGATAGTATCTCCCTCCTCTCTCTCTTTCTCTCCCTCCCTATCTACTTCTCTGTCTCAAGTCCTCTCTCTTCCTTCATCCCTCTCCCTTTCTCTCCCCCCACCACTCTCTCTTGCCCTCTCTCCAACTCTCTCAATATCTCCTTCCCTTTCTCCTTCTATCTCCCCCTTCTCTCCTCCCTCCATCTCTATCTCTCTCTCTCTCTCGTCTCCTTCACCTTGTCTTCCCTCATATCCTCTCTCCTCCACTCTCTCTCCAACTCTCCCTTGACACTCCCCCCCTCTCTCCTCTCCCTCTCTCCTCCCCACTTCTCTCCCTCTCTCTCTAGCTCTGTTACTATCACCTTCCCTCTTTCCTTCTCTCCCTCCCCCTCTCTCTATTTATCCATATGATATTGAATTGTCATTCTATGTAATCAATGATATATGTAAAGTCTAATATATTTTATATTTTAATTTTTAATTGTGAAATGAGATATGGTTTTTTGGCATATGGAATTAACAAGCCATGGTAGCGGCACATGATGTTGTAACAAAATCTATTCACAACTTAATAATATCCATGGTAAATTTAATATTTGTGTAGGTATTTTTTTAAAGCTTTGTAGGAAAACCATCCAAAAATAATATCCTTGAAAATAACTTATGCTGCAGTCAATTACATATTTACCATAATTACTTCCCACCGTAATTTAAGCACGTCTTTGAATAAAAAATAATATCCTTGAAAATAGCTTATACTCAAGTAAATAACATATTTACTATCAATTATTTCCCACCATAATTTAAGCACATTTTAAAAAGGACACAAATAAGATGTAAATAAATATAATTAGGAGTTACTTCCCACCATTATTTATGTTTTCCTCACACTTATGTAGGAGTAAAACTGTAAATATGTAAACTTGCTAGTGGTTACTACCCACCAAAACTTATACAAGTTCTAAGAAAGCAATTTACTTATCCATTTCACATCTCAATTTACTAGTTCTGGCTAATATTATACTATGATTTCACATCTCAATTTATTAGTTTATGTGAAAAAAATACTATAGGAAGATAGGAAGATTTTTCTATTTACCATTATTGATTTAACATTGACCATTGTAAGTTATAAGTATTTATGTAAATTTTCTGAGATCATAGTTTCCATCTTGAGTTGGAGGCAGGGGTTAAATTGTATTCATAATTGTTGCAAAATTTCCATTCTTTGTTGTACCAATCCACTCAAGTCTCATTGCTACACCTTTTTTTCTTTTTAACCCTCTTTATGAAACTTTTCGATTTTCTTAAAAAGTGAAAAAAAAAAATATTCATAATTACTTTCACTTGAAAATAGTGAATGCAAATATTGTTGAAACTAAACTAAATTATACAAAACAAAAAAGTCACCTAACAAAGATTGAAAACACACATACCATGTTTTCCATTTAAGTCACTTCGTTGCCAATCCATTAAAATAACAATAGTTGTGAATTAATTTCTAAACTAAAAACATAATGTGCATGAACTATGTAAATGTTCAAGAACTACATTCAATATAAATATGTACACACAATAAATTTTAGATAGTTTCACCAAAATAGGTAATTGTCAAAACACAACACCATTACAAACATAAACATAAAAGAAAAAAGTTTAAATATTTAAGATTCTTCTTTCTTTAGCATCTTTCGAGATGTCGTATACCCTATCCCACCATCAATGAATGAATCCCAGTTAGGAACATTTGCATCAAGGCATCCAATGCATATAATGATAGCTTTGTTCTGCAACCATCTTTTATTATGTTTTGTCTTCAGAATCCTCTCTCACAATTAACTGTACTTGCAAGAATAGTAAGTATTTCCTGCCATAATTTTGACATGTTAGGAGAATTTGTATGCAAATTTGTAACATAAAAAATCCTCCATGCATCTTCCATGGATGATCCCTCACAATTAACACAAAGAGTGTCAAAAAATGGATGCAACTCTTCCAAACAAGCCTCAAAATTAAATGTTGTTTTGTTTTCTTCACTTTCATAATAAGGATGTTGTCAATGTTGAAAAAGATTTTCGATCCAACGCTTTGAATTTCATTCTTTCCATGAACATCCTCTAAATAATGGCAAGGGATAAACAACCTTGTTGAGTTCAAAAATGGAAGATGAAGGAATCTTTTGTTCAAACTCTCTACAAGAGCTTGAACATAATATTTTGCAAGCTATTTGCAAATTTATACTGAACCTTCAATATAAGGTTTCCATGATTGTTTTTGTATATCAACATAGTGGGCATATGCATGTGGAATTGATACAAATCATAATTCATGCCTATGAACAAGACCCTCCTTATCACAAATTTCTAGAAATCCATGTTTAGACACATCTATAATTTTAGATAAATAACATATGCATCTGCAAATGTGTCACTTCTTAAAAACCACGTTTTCAAAGTGTTCACAGTGACATCTATGGCTGCCCCTAAAGAGATGACATCAACACACTCTTTATGGATTTCTTTTTCAACTTCTTTAATTCACACATTATACCTGTAAGCATCTGTAAACAAAATTGTATTGAAAAGATCCTTGCCTTATCATACCATGAGTCTTTTCTTTCATTTTTCCACAATGCTAATATGGGACGCATAAGTACAACAAGTATTTTAATGACTTGTCCCTTGAAATCCATCTAACTCCGTGGATTTGAAGAGCCTCAAGAGTTTCAAGTTGCATAAGTTCTTGTAGAGCAATAAGTTGACTACTTCTTTTCGTAGAATTTAGCACCCAACAATATACTTTATTTGCTAATTTCTCATCAGACAATAATTCATGTATTCTTTTGGAAGCATCTAATGCATGAGAAATGAAATAAACACCTACAACGTTAGGTACATTTTTATTCAAGAATGTAATAAAACCATTTTCATTACCAACCATTGAAGAAGCACCATCTGTGGAAACTCCTATCAATCTTTCTTTTGAAAGGCTTGATTCCATTAAATGTTTGATTGCATCATAAGTTGTTTTCCCTCTTCCGTCACAAACATTTATGATCTTTAAAAATTGTGAAATTGGAGGCCCCAATCCTTTTGAGTTTAAAAACTTGGCATAAACCACAAGATGTTTTCTAAGCCACAATTTGTACTGTCATCTAGCATCAATGAAAAAAATGGCTTCCTAGCATTTTTTAAATTTGTAGCTCTTCGAGATATTGAGATATAGAAAAAAGGAATTCTTTTGCATTCATGTGATTTTTATATGATGTATAATATTTATTCTTTGGCATCTTTGGTGTGTGTAAGGACATTGTAAACAAGCAAAGAGATTTATGTTTTGAGAGCGGTAGATCCTCTTGCACCATCTAATACAATAATTTCATAGTAGTGATAACTCTTTGTTCATATCATCAATGCATGCAATGTTCTATAATAGGCTTCACTTTCTTCTCATTTCCACATATCCACTTTGCTTGTGAGAGTTTATGGATTCTTGAACTAGCATTATAAACTATAGAATCATGTTTCAATATAGAGAAACACATCCCAATTCCCCATGGCCCCATTTCCTTATGAATTTCACAATATATGTATTTCATCACTGTTTTTCCTTCATGCTTTTCTTCTCTCAACCACTTATACTTAGTTTTCTCCTTACCATGAAACTCTCTTTTTACTTTCATTTTTTTTTTTCTTTTGGGTGCTAGGTTCACCCTTGTGAAATACTTCATCACATTCTTCAGTATTCCCCAAGATATCAAATTCTTCATTATGCCCCAAGGCATCTAAATCTTTATTTAGATCAAAATCATTTATCAGGCGATGAAACTTGAGATGTAATAGACCATCCAAAGAACCTTTTGATAGAAAGTTGATTCCCTTTTTTTGAAGACATTTTTTGATATATAATACCTATATAATAAAAATAAATTATTAGTATATATGAATTTTAATTCATCAATTAAAAACATATTAAAAAATTAATCTTGCACCGATTCCAAGAAACAATATTAACCAGGGAATATACCTATTTATTCTTTATAATATTTAATAGTATATCTATTAATGCTTTATAACATTTAATAATTTCTCAATACCAGGTAAATGTTTTTCAATATTTACAATAAATTGTTTATTTCTTCTATCTATTTTAGCCATCTATACAAACAGAAAAGTTGAATGTTTTAGCAAATAAATACGTATTTTGCTTGCATTTAATAATGGTGATTTCAACAACACAGTTTCTTGGAGTCCAAAGTGGACATAAACAAAATTTTAGTTGAGTTATTGTTTCTCTCTAGTTCACATAAAAAAAAAGCTAAGTTTTCATTTGGTTTAAATTGTATTAAAGGCATTGTTGTAGCGGCTACAACCACCCTCCGAAATTTTTCGTTAACCTGTTTTAGAGCCTCCTTGCTAACCTTACACAACAATTTTTCTTGCTTCGTAAAGTACTCAAGCTTCAATACTTTCCTTACAAAAAGGCAGCCTGTCAAACACAAGTGATCCATTTCCTTCACAGGCTACTCATCTAGACTTGGTCCAGCTGTAGGCTCAACAGCTTCCCAGTGAAATTTGCGCATTCCTAGAGGGCAACCAACCCTTCCTCTAGGAATTGTGCAATTCCTTCTGACAGTCTAATTTTGGGATCCATGATTGCACAATACTATCTGCCCTCCCAACAGGCATTGCATAATTTTTCCCATCAATAGGCAGTTCATCCAAAGATTTGTGCAAATCTGGATAACAGTCAGCTGCTGACCCAGAAATTGCGCAATCCCCTTTGGGCACTCAACCCAGCTTACAGTCAGGAATGCGCATTTTTCCCAAGCAGTTGAACACTGGCATGCTTGTACACTTCGGTTGACCAGTTCCACCCGGAACCAAGGCAACTTGACTTGCATGCAGACATGACCTGATCTTCTCGGAATAATAAGAGGTAACATAAAAAATCCATCTCATGATTTAGGGAGCTATTTTTAGCAGCTGGGGGTTACATGCAAAGTTTTTTTAGAAGTTTCCCTTCAAGTGTCACTTTTTCCTAGATTTGCAGCATGTGTGTCATAAGGCCAAACCACATTAGATCTCATTTGTTCACATTGATCTTGGAGCTCTGAAATCCCATAGCACATCTAGGACTCTCCATCACATCCGGCTCTACTTTTCATGGGTAAGTGGCCTCAACTTATCTTTTTCAGCGTTTCTATCACTTTTTGTGTATTTACTTGTGTGAGTGTTGTTTCCTTATTTTTTTTTAGCACCTGCTATCATTTACATGTATTCTAGCTTGTCCTATCTCTGTTTCAGTTTTGGTTGCTATCTCATTATTGTCGCATGCATGAAACTGTTTTGCACGAACATTTGCCCAACCGGCGAATGACCTCACCCACATGCATGTTGACTTGTTTTCTCAATCTTCTATTCATGTTTTTCATGCATATTTATCACTTCTGCTATCACTTAGTGTTGCCATGCATTTCATCAACTTACTTGCTTTCAGTTGCCCATCGGTGAGTCGGGCCAACCTTGGCCCGGTCTTTGCCTTCACTAAGGCTGCATTGAGTAATCTGGAGAAGGAAGGCTCACCTACCTCTCCAGATTTGCACAATCTAGCCCAACACTGACCTCATGGACTGAATTGCGTATTTCTGGAGGTTAGTGACTACCTGGCCTCAAAATTTGCGCAAATATTCCCTGGGCCAGCAATAACTCCCAGTTGGGATTGCACATTGTGCAACCCCAACTTCCAATTGCCCAACTGGATTGTGCATTTTGCAGAGACAATGCCAGTTCAACCCGTATTCAATCCATACTGCCTTTAGTGCAATTCTGGCAGCTAGTCACTCATCCTTCCAGTGAAATTTGCTCAATTTTGCACATCAGTTCCCCACGTATGTGTTGTGACCTTCCCCAGATTTACTTTGTTTTCACTGACATATTTCTTGACATGCATGCTGCATATTTCTAGATCTTTCAGGTGTTCATCTATCTCAGTGGCTTCTAAGAGAACAGGATCCTAGGACACTGATGGTGTTGCAGTTGGAACAATAGTTAAATAGGTGTCCTCTAGCATGTCGATCTACGAATATACGAAGTTGTATCTATACAAGGACATCAAACTGAAGCGGCAAGAGGTGAATGGAACATTCACAGGTACTTTTTGGGAAGACCTTGAAGACAGTCAGGTGTACGTGAATATTCATAAGTCCGACCTGTACCAGATTGCAGGTAGATACCCTGCGTTCCCATGTGCGGATACGATTCACTAGATCATCTCCCACACTAACCCTGAAATGATGACCTTGAGCAGTGTTAGTGGGAAGAATCTTGCAACCTTCTGGGCACGAGACTACGATGAGATGTATCGTATGGATAAGCCCATGACTATCATTACCCCTCTGTTCAATTTTCCTAATAGTAGAGGCCACTCCAGAGATATTTTGAAGGATTGGGTAAAGGAGCCAGCTCGTCTCAAGATGACTCGTAACTGAATTTATAAGATGAAGATATTGAGGAAGGCATACCAATACTTGGTCATATTTCATGTCGACTGATTGGCTAAGCAAGCACTGAGACCTTCCCTCATAGTTGGTTGGTCGTGTTGGACCAACTAGCTAGAGAAGGAAAACCATGCAACTGGTTCGGCATACTGACTCATTAGCTAAAGGAGCAAGTCGCGAAAGCTCGACAGTCGCTTGAAGGAATGCATGTAGAGATTTTATATGTCGGCCTAGATTCTAGATGTAGTGTGTGCCCGACATGAGTTCTTGGGTTTAGAGTGGGCATGGTCACCGACGGACATTGTTGTGAGCACATATTTGAAGCTATTCTCAAGTGCAACTTCAGAGGAGTGATCAAACGGCTATCTGACCATCTTGTCGCCCCAATGTACAGGTTTATATTTGAATAGGATCCACCCTACATGTCAAAAGAAGCAATGAAGGCATTGTTAGGCATTGCAGATTGGTATGCCTCAACGGACGGCATGTTCATCATAGTGTTCAGTGCGGAGAAGCCTTCGGATGTTCTACCAAAGTTTTCTTTGGATGTGTTCGTCATGCAAGAAGTAGTGTATCATATCACAGCAAGATTAACACCTAGGCTGTAGCGGAAGAATAAGGCACCTTGGTCCACTCTCCCATTACGGAGAGAGTTTAAATATTTAAATATTCTTCTTTCTTTAGCATCTTTCGAGATGTCGTATACCCTATCCCACCATCAATGAATGAATCCCAGTTAGGAACATTTGCATCAAGGCATCCAATGCATATAATGATAGCTTTGTTCTGCAACCATCTTTTATTATGTTTTGTCTTCAGAATCCTCTCTCACAATTAACTGTACTTGCAAGAATAGTAAGTATTTCCTGCCATAATTTTGACATGTTAGGAGAATTTGTATGCAACCTTGTAACATAAAAAATCCTCCATGCATCTTCCATGGATGATCCCTCACAATTAACACGAAGAGTGTCAACAAATGGATGCAACTCTTTCAAACAAGCCTCAAAATTAAATGTTGTTTTGTTTTCTTCACTTTCATAATAAGGATGTTGTCAATGTTGAAAAGGATTTTTGATCCAATGCTTTGAATTTCATTCTTTCCATGAACATCCTATAAATAATGGCAAGGGATAAACAACCTTGTTGAGTTCAAAAATGGAGGATCAAGGAAGCTTCCGTTCAAACTCTCTACAAGAGGTTGAACATAATATTTTGCAAGTTGTTTGCAAATTTATACTGAACCTTCAATATAAGGTTTCCATGATTGTTTTTTTATATCAACACAGTCGGCATATGCATGTGGAATTGATACAAATCGTAATTCATGCCTATGAACAAGACCCTCCTTATCACAAATTTCTAGAAATCCATGTTTAGACACATCTATAAATTTAGATAAATAACATATGCCATCTGCAAATGTGTCACTACTTAAAAACCACGTTTTCAAAGTGTTTACAGTGACATCTATCGCTGCCCCTAAAGAGATGACATCAAAGCACTCTTTATGGATTTATTTTTCAACTTCTTTAATTTACACATTATACCTGTAAGCATATGTAAACAAAATTGTATTGAAAAGATCCTTGCCTTATCATACCATGAGTCTTTTCTTTCATTTTTCCACAATGTTAATATGGGAGGCATAAGTACAACAAGTATTTTAATGACTTGTCCCCTCGAAATCCATCTAACTCCATGGATTTGAAGAGCCTCAAGAGTTTCATGTTGCATAAGTTCTTGTAGAGAAATAAGTTGACTACTTCTTTTCATAGAATTTAGCACCCATCAATATACTTTATGTGCTAATTTCTCATCAGACAATAATTCATGTATTCTTTTGGAAGCATTTGATGCATGAGAAATACAATAAACACCTACAAGATTAGGTACATTTTTATTCAAGAATGTAATAAAACCATTTTCATTACCAACCATTGAAGAAGCACCATCTGTGGAAACTCCTATCAATCTTTCTTTTGAAAGGCTTGATTCCATTAAATGTTTGATTGCATCATAAGTTGTTTTCCCTCTTCCGTCACAAACATTTATGATCTTTAAAAATTGTGAAATTGGAGGCCCCAATCCTTTTGAGTTTAAAAACTTGGCATAAACCACAAGATGTTTTTCTAAGCTACAATTTGTACTGTCATCTAGCATCAATGAAAAAAATGGCTTCCTAGAATTTTTAAAATTTGTAGCTCTTCGAGATATTGAGATATAGAAAAAAGGAATTCTTTTGCATTCATGTGATTTGTATATGATGTATAATATTTATTCTTTGGCATCTTTGGTGTGTGTAAGGACATTGTAAACAAGCAAAGAGATTTATGTTTTGAGAGCAGTAGATCCTCTTGCACCATCTAATACACTAATTTCATAGTAGTGATACCTCTTTGTTCATATCATCAATGCATGCAATATTCTATAATAGGCTTCACTTTCTTCTCATTTCCACATATCCACTTTGCTTGTGAGAGTTTATGGATGCTTGAACTAGCATTATAAACTATAAAATCATGTTTCAATGTAGAAAAACACATCCCAATTCCCCATGGCTCCATTTCCTTATGAATTTCACAATATATGTATTTCATCACTGTTTTTCCTTCATGCTTTTCCTCTCTCAACCACTTATACTTAGTTTTCTCCTTACCATGAAACTCTCTTTTTACTTTCATTTTGTTTTCTTTTGGGTGCTAGGTTCGCCCTTGTGAAATACTTCATCACATTCTTCAGTATTCCCCAAGATATCAAATTCTTCATTATGCCCCAAGGCATCTAAATCTTCATTTAGATCAAAATCATGATCTTCTTTATCAGACGGTGAAACTTGAGATGTAATAGACCATCCAAAGAACCTTTTGATAGAAAGTTGATTCCCCTTTTTTGAAGACATTTTTTGATACATAATACCTATATAATAAAAATAAATTAATTAGTATATATGAATTTCAATTCATCAATTAAAAACATATTAAAAAATTAATCTTGCACCGATTCCAAGAAACGATATTAACCAGGGAATATACCTATTTATTCTTTATAATATTTAATAGTATATCTATTAATGCTTTATAACATTTAATAATTTCTCAATACCAGGTAAAAGTTTTTCAATATTTACAATAAATTGTCTATTTCTTCTATCTATTTTAGTCATCTGTACAAACAGAAAAGTTTAATGTTTTAGCAAATAAATACGTATTTTGCTTGCATTTAATAATGGTGATTTCAACAACACAGTTTCTTGGAGTCCAAAGTGGACATAAACAAAATTTTAGTTGAGTTATTGTTTCTCTCTAGTTCACATAAACAAAAAAAACTAAGTTTTCATTTGGTTTAAATTGTATTAAAGGCATTGTTGTAGCGGCTACAACCACCCTCCGAAATTTTTCCTTAACCTGTTTTAGAGCCTCCTTACTAACCTTACACAACACTTTTTCTTGCTTCGTAAAGTACTCAAGCTTCAGTACTTTCCTTGCAAAAGGGCAGCCTGTCAAACACAAGTGATCCATTTCCTTCACAGGCTGGTCATCCAGACTTGGTCCAACTGTAGGCTCAATAGCTTCCCAGTGAAATTTGCACATTCCTAGAGGGCAACCAACCCTTCCCTCGAGGAATTGTGCAATTCCTTCTGATGGTCTAATTTTGGGATCCATGATTGCACAATACTATCTGCCCTCCCAATAGGCATTGCGCAATTTTTCCCATCAATAGGTAGTTTATCCAAAGATTTGTGCAAATCTAGCCAGCAGTCAGCTGTTGGGCCCAGAAATTGCGCAATCCCCTTTGGGCATCACTTCAGCAGCACTTCAGTCACCAGCGACACATGCACTTTCCCACATTTCCACATACCATTGACACATCCACCAACACTCCACACACACCATTCACCATAACCAATACACAAATTACTTGACATAATAATATACATTATAAAATAATTCCAAATATATAAAATTTATAACATGATAAAACATCAATCAGCAGATTAGCAGCTTTTTTATCACATGCTACATTTTTCAATTTCAAAAGTCCACAACATTTCACTCAGTTCACATCAATCCATCCAAATCTATATTTACACATCAGATCTCATTGTTCATCATCACATCATGTTGACAGTTCCACGAGGCAACTGACTTGCATGCATACAGACCTAATCTTCCTGAGGTTCATCTCATGATTTAGTCGGCATGCTTTTTTAGATCCAGGTCACTCCTAGATATGTGGTAAGGCCTGACACATCAGATCTCATTCACATCAATCTTTTGGACCATAGCAAATCTGACTCTCCTTTCCGGCTCTACTTTGATCCAGGTGGATATTGGTCTATCATTTGGACACAACTGTCTCTTTCAGCTTTTCAGTTTCCTAAATTGTAGCACAATTTTATTTTAGTAGTTTTCAGGTCCTGAACTTCTGGAACCGTTTTGAAGCCCTAAACGACGTTTTTTGGGAAATCTAGGTCAATATGGTCCATGGACCGATGTTACCTCCCAAAGTGGTAGTGCTCGGATAGATCTTTCTAACGAGCTATTATACGCGTCAAACGGAGGTCGTATGCCAAAGTTACGACCCCGGGAAATTGATGTACCAATTTACCCAAACGGGGCCCACAATTTGGCGTTTCATCTTCTAGGGTTAGGTTTCGGGATGTGAAAGGTTTTCCATTGTTTCTCAACAATAAATAGGCTCTCGAGCCTCATTGTAACACAGTTCAGAGGCATGTAGCCGCCACATCTCTTCTCATAGATAAGCTACCATTGCCCTAGCTGGTTTATTTCCATTTCTGGTTGTAAGCATATTTCAGTATTTTACAGTAATGAAATGAAGTATTATTTCCGCTGCATATCTGTGTTTATGGTTATCTCTGTAATTTGTTTCGTTCCTATCTAAATCCGGATCAGTGGTATCAGAGTGGTCTGCTTCTTCTCTTTTTTTCTTTGCATGTCCCCAACGAGGTCGGGATATAAGGAGTTAGGGCTTGAAGTGGTCAAACCTTTGCAAGACTAGCCTCGCAAATCGCGACGGCCTCCCATGGCGGATGAGAAGAAAGACGAGGGGACAGGAGATCCTATCAAAATCTTTCTCGAAGAATCCCTCGAGCGACAACGAAACGCGATGATAGACAACTTTGCCCAAATTCTTCAGCGGCTACCCAAAAGTGACGCATCGGCTTCCAGCAGCTACTCTGGAAACGCCACGCCCTTTAAGGTACAAGTTAATTTTGGAATCCCCATATTCGAGGGTCAGATAGATGCAGATGCCGTAGATAAATGGCTAAATCTACTAGAGGGTTATTTTTCTGTTCATGAATTTTAATTCGGGAAAAGATCGTTTTCGCTCTTCTCAAAGCAGCCCCCCACGTCAAGGACTGGTGGGAAACCTATTGCGAGCATAAGGATGAAAGTACAGGCTCACTATTTTCAACCGCACCCACTTGGAATGACTTCCGGGATGCCATCAAGGAGCAGTACTACCCTGTCAAAAGCTATGAGGACAAATACATCAAATGGACCACACTATGGCAGGGACGAGACCAAGATGTGCTGGAGTTCACAAACATTTTTCATACCCTTCGCACACAGTTGGGTATCAAAGATTTTGAGCTGCATCTGGTACTTAAATACCGCGACTGCCTGCACAGATACATCCAGGAAGAGATGGAGTTCTTGAACATCTCCTCACTCGGCACGACGTACCGATATGTTGTCAAAATCGAGCAAAAGTTCAAACAGAAGAAGCAAGACTTTGGATTTGCCAATCCAAAGCCCAAAGGACAAAGCCAAGGTGGGGTGACCCAAGACAACCCGTCGAAGCTGCAAGAAAAGAAGAACACCATGAAGCTGAAGAAGGACACAGGAAAGTGGTGTGAGTTCCACAAGAGTCCCACTCATAACACAAGTGAGTGTCGGACCAAGCAGTCGCTGGTGGCCGAGTTGAAGGATTCCAAATCAGATACATGTTCTGACCCTGAGCCAGAACCGACAAGGGGAATGGCAAAGGGAAGAAGATTATTGATGCGGATCCCAGCGCCACTGTTGCCACCGCCAAGATCCAGAAAAATGAGCCCGAAAATCCAGAGGAAGGGGAGCGTCTTTTCCACTCACAGATGTGGGTGAAGGGTTCACTGCTGCAATTCATTGTCGACAGTGGCAACCAAAAGAATGTTATTTCAGTAGAGGTCGTGAAGCAGTTGGGCCTACCAACTACACCACACCCCCAGCTGTACAGTATCGGATGGCTTCATGAAGGACGAGATCTCAGAGTTTGCCAACAGTGCCACCTTCCCTACAGCATCAAACCCTTCACAGACGAGGTATTGTGTGATGTTACACCTCTGGATGTTTGTGATGTATTACTAGGCCAACCATACTTGTGGAGGCGACATGTTGTGTATGAGTCAAGGCCTCGCGCTGTCATTATTTTTTTGAATAATTCATTATACAGGATACCAGAGGTAGCCCCACCTACCGCCACATCTTTGATCACCGCTAAGAAAGACAACAAGCTCATCTCACAGACTAGGAAATTTATTTTCTATTTGGTTCGCTCCCAAAGTAAGGGGAAGATCGTTGCTACATCCATGACCCTCGCAAAGGGTTACTCCACGCAGCAGCAGTAGAAAAGGGATACAGTCATGATAGAACACAGGAACAACTTCTCCTCACCCACAGGGGTACCACACAAGTTCAGGTGGGCGACAAAGTTTGGTTACATCTGCAGAAATAATGCCTTACAAGAGCCCATCAGAAGCTCCAACCACTCCGATATGGTCCTTACACCAGTACCAAGGCTACGGGCAACAATGCTTTGAAGCATAGCATTCCTCCATTCCTTCACTTGCACCGAGTGTTCAATGTGGACCATCGTCGGCCATGCTTCCCACCATTTTTGGTCACATTAGAGATTACAGAACAGCTCACCAGAGACCCAGCTCAGCAGAAGCTTCCTCATCTCAGGGAGGAACTCAACGCAATGGGGACTATTGCTTCCTAAGGGGGGAGGAATGATCCAGGTGGATGTTGGTGGCCACCCACCTATCCCATTTGGACCCCCACAACTGTCTCTTTCAGCTTTTTCAGTTTCCTAAATTGTAGCACAGTTTACTATTTTTAGCAGTTTTTCGGGTCGTGAACTTCTGGAGCCATTTTGAGGCCCTAAACGACGTTTTTTGGGAAATCTGGGCCCTCCCAAAGTGGTACTTCTCGGATAGATCTTTCTAACGAGCTATTTTACGTGTCAAATGAAGATCGTATGCCAAAGTTACGACCCTGGGAAATTGATGTACCAATTTAC
This sequence comes from Pinus tabuliformis, assembly GCA_031772625.1. Classification (NCBI taxonomy): domain Eukaryota; kingdom Viridiplantae; phylum Streptophyta; class Pinopsida; order Pinales; family Pinaceae; genus Pinus; species Pinus tabuliformis. The sequence goes on from CM062811.1 coordinate 654,615,191, forward strand.
CCAAATGGGGCCCACAATTTGGTGTTTCATCTTCTAGGGTTAGGTTTCGGGATGTGAAAGGGTTTCCATTGTTCCTCAACAATAAATAGGCCCTCGAGCCTCATTGTAACACATTTCAGAGGCATGTAGCCGCCACATCTCTTCTCAGAGATAAGCTACCATCGCCCTAGCTGTTTTATGTCCATTTCTGGTTGTAAGCATATTTCAGTATTTTATAGTAACGAAATGAAGTATTATTTCCGCTGCATATCTGTGTTTATGGTTATCTCTGTAATTTGTTGTGTCCTGTCTAAATCCGGATCAACTTTTCATGGGTACGTGGCCTCAACTTATCTTTTTTAGCATTTCTGCCACTTTTTGTGTATTTACTTGTGTGAGTGTTATTTTCTTATTTTCTTTGAGCACCTGCTATCATTTACATGTATTCTAGCTTGTCCTATCTCTGTTTCAGTTTTGGTTGCTATCTCATTATTGTTGCATGCATGAAACTGTTTTGCACGAACATTCGCCCAACTAGTGAATGACCTCACCCACATGCATGTTGACTTGTTTTCTCAATCTTCTATTCATGTTTTGCATGCACTATTTATCACTTCTGCTATCACTTAGTGTTGCCATGCATTTCATCAACTTACTTGCTTTCAGTTGCCCGTCGGCGAGTCGGTCCAACCTTGGCCCAGTCTTTGCCTTCACTAAGGCTGCATTGAGCAATCTAGAGAAGGAAGGCTCACCTTCCTCTCCAGATTTGCACAATCTAGCCCAAAAATGACCTCCTGGACTGAATTGCATATTTCTGGAGGTTGGTGACTACCTAGCCTCAAAATTTGCGCAAATATTCCCTGGGCCAACAGTAACTCCTAGTTGGGATTGCACATTGTGCAACCCCAACTGCCAATTGCCCAACTGGATTGCACATTTTGCAGAGACAACTTCCAGTTCAGCCCCGTATTCAATCCAGACTACCTTCAGTGCAATTTTGGCAGCTAGTCACTCATCCTCCAGTGAAATTTGCTCAATTTTGCACATCAGCTCCCCAGGTATGTGTTGTGACCTTCCCCATATTTACTTTGTTTTCACTGACATATTTCTTGCCATGCATGCTGCTTATTTCTAGATCTTTCAGGTGTTCATCTATCTCAGTGGCTTCTAAGAGAACAGGATCCTAGGACACTGATGGTGTTGCAGTTGGAACAATAGTTAAACGGGTGTCATCTAGCATGTCGATCTACGAATATACGAAGTTGTATCTATACAAGGACATCAAACTGAAGTGGCAAGAGGTGAATGGAACATTCGCAGGTACTTTTTGGGAAGACCTTGAAGGAAGTCAGGTGTACGTGACTATTCATAAGTCTTACCTCTACTGGATTGTAGGCAGATACCCTGCGTTCCCATGTGCGAATATGATTCACTAGATCATCTCCCACACTAACCCTGAAATGATGACCTTGAGCAGTGTTAGTGGGAAGAATCTTGCAACCTTCTAGGCACGAGACTACGATGAGATGTATCGTATGGACAAGCCCATGACTATCATGACCCCTCTGTTCAGCTTTCCCAATAGTAGAGGCCACTCTAGAGATATTATGAAGGCTTGGGTAAAGGAGCCAGCTCGTTTCAAGATGACTCCTAACTGAATTTATAAGATGAAGATATTGAGGAAGGCATACCAATACTTGGTCATATTTTCATGTCGACTGAGTGGCTAAGCAAGCACTGAGACCTTCCCTTAGAGTTGGTTGGTCGTGTTGGACCAACTAGCTAGAGAAGGAAAACCATGCAACTGGTTCGGCATACTGACTCATCAGCGAAAGGAGCAAGTCGTGAAGGCTCGACAGTCGCCTGAAGGAATGCATGTAAAGATTTATATGTCTGCCTACATTCTAGATGTAGTGTGTGCCTGACATGAGTTCCTGGGCTTAGAGTGGGCATGTTCACTAGTGGACATGGTTGTGAGCACATATTTGAAGCTATTCTCCGAGTGCAGCTTCAGAGGAGTGATCAAACAGCTATCTGACCATCTTGTTGCCCAATGTACAGGTTGATATTTGAATAGGATCCACCCTACATGTCAAAAGAAGTAATGAAGGCATTGTTAGGCATTGCAGATTGGTATGCCTCAATGGAAGGCATGTTCATCCGAGTGTTCAGTGCGGAGAAGCCTTCAGATGTTCTACCAAAGTTTTCTTTGGACGTGTTCGTCATGGAAGAATTAGTGTATCATATCACATCAAGATTAACACCTAGGCTGCAGCGGAAGAATAAGGCACCTTGGCCCACTCTCCCATTGCGGATTAGGTTATATGAGATCAAGAGCATCAAGAAAGTGGATGTCGAAGCTGAACAAATGAAGAATTACCTTCTCGACCTCCGAAGCTTCAACCTGTATGACCCACATTTCATTATCAAGATCACTGAATGAGAGTTTATTTTAATTGAATCCATGGGGCATTTGATTGGGCTGAGGAAGACTCGTGGAGGTATTGTTAACATATTTCTAGACCCAATGAATAGGTTGGTTTCTTCGTAGAATGGTTAGCACAGTAGCGTGAAGCAACGCCACAAAAAACACCAACAGTAGCAGTAGTAGCAATAATAGTAGAGGTATCAGAACCAAGCATACCTATGCATGACAAAGGGAAGAGAAAGATTGTCGATCGCATGGAGGACAAACAAAACTACAAGTTTTGAGCAGATCCACTTGTAGAACAAGTAGCTATGGCTATTCAACATAAGAGGCAGCAACACGAAAAGAAAATTGCGCGAAGGTAGAGAGATAAGAAGAGAATGGAAGAAATAGAGAAGGAGTTGCATGAGATGAGGGAGAAACTACGGAAAGAATAAGAGCTACTCCAACAGAAGAGGGAAGTGCAGCAACAACAGATTCAACAGGGGGCACATCACATGCAGACAGATGAAGAAACGCCCATACAAGTAGTTGATTCTTCCGAACAGCTGGAATTAGGTTAATAGGGCGAGCCCTCATAGGGGCAAGACTTTGCTGATGAGATAGAATAGGCTTTCGAACAGTTGGATGCAGACATGGAGCAACCGGAATTGGAACAGGACATTGACCTCATGCCTCACCATAGAGAGGTTGACTCGCCCATTGCAATGCATCCAGATGATGAGCAAGTCTCAAATGACCAAGGATGCATGGAGGTCCTTGGTGGTCAGCCAGAAACAGAGATGTGCAACAACTCCTTTAATTAATCACAACATAGAGTTGTGCACCCAGACAGAGTACCAACTCTAGAGGACGGAACATCCCCTAGGCAAGTTGAAGAAAAATTGATCATGACCGATGTGCACAAGGACCTAACTGCGTTGGCCAATGCAACTAGAGTGTATGATGAAGCCACTAGCTGCAGTGTTCGCGTCCTCATAGCTGAGAATGAGTGAATGGCGAAGGAACTACAGGTGGCCAAGCAGGGAGGAGGCTTGGTGACAATGTCTGCCCGAGCTGAACTGAAGAAGGAAATACTAGAGGAAGTGTTGTCCTTGGATACAGTTACGCGGGCATTGTACTCCAAGTTCAGTACTGTGCATCAAGTAGTCGTTCATCTTCATGGATGGCAGCATCCATGTGCGAGAAGATATTGCATCTTGAAGAACATACATGTTGTCATTGATAACATGCAAGCATGGATGATGGAGTATAAAGGAGCCCTGCTTCATTTGCCAAAGATGATGAAGGCCAATGCGGTTAAGCTACAAGCACATATCTAGAGTCAGATCTAGAACTATGAAGACCCACCGCAATTCATCACTGGCATACAGGCTTCCCATACATGAGTATTCAAGAGCATTAAGGATGTTGTGCACACATATGTGATTCCATCACTTGGGACTCTCACCCAAGCGAAGACCAAGAAGCAGGTACAACAAGAGCTTAACTCATACCTCGATGAGTTGATGCACATCACCACCAATCCAAGCTTGCCTATCAGTGTAGACATCATGTGCAAGTATGTGGTCGGTTCGGCCACATTGAGGATGTTGTTGCACATTCTTTCAGATGAGTTGGACAGAGGAGCCCAAGTAGTGTACCTGGATGCCATGGAGGCAAGGTTCGGGTTCCAAACAGATGTCACGGCGGAACACACAGATACTATTAGAGACTACCAATCTTGGCACCAATATGTTAATGTTGATCAACATGAGGATGTTGAGTAATTGGACTTCTATAGTTGTCTAAGTCAGAGTGGTGTCTAGTTTGGCATGTTTAAGCCATTGTTCACATGGGTACATGTGCTTTGTATTGTTGAGTCATGTCAAGTGTAATTCAAGTCACAAGAGTGAATGTAATAGTCATAGAGTAGGTGAAGAGTCATGAGGGTAGTTAAATGGTCACAAAGGGGAATGTTAAGGGTCACCCTGCCCTTTGCTATAAATAGTCCGTCATAACTCATTATATAGGCTTTTGGTCAGCAAAGCTTCTACTAAGACCATCTTGAAGAATACTTGGACAGTATTGTAGCGTGGCTTGGCTTCTCTACACAAAGATAGTACAACTCTTTGGAGGAGCATGCGGATGTGGCTGTAATGTTCCACTGATAGGGCTAGCAGGTTTGCATGGTGTATTGTATGATTGTGACTTACACTTCTTTATATAATAAAGCTAGCACATTTTCATGCATATGTTGTTATTGTAGTTGGACTGCTTTGGTTGCTTTAATGACATATGTTATTTAACTTACGTACTTGTGTATGAATTGATTCACATGCAATTATATGAATCTCATTGTTAGTGTGTTGCATATGTTCTTAATGTTGTCACCGTCCATGTTGACTGCTTTGTTTGACACCAGACGAACCTTTCTCTCAACCTTGTTATATCAACCATCACACTCGTCTCGGACTGATCCGTGAGTGTTGTTCAGGTTATCTTACCTTGTATGTTGGATTGTCGCATCCATGTCGACTGCTCTACCGAAAGATGTGCATGTCCTTTGTGTTGTGTGTTCCTAGTCGAGTTGGGACTGCTCCCTTTCAACCTGGAACTCACCTTCACCTTCCTCTCCCTTTGAAGTGTTGGAGCCCCTCATACTCATTCCTTGACTCACTGCATTAGTCACACCCTTGCTACTAACAGAGTTATCTTACTTGCTTCTGTGAAACATCAAAATCAAGGAATTACCTTACAACCCACTGTTGGGACTCCTACACCAAATATTCTGAGGTCTAATTGGGACTTCTTACTGGGGAGATCCCCTTGACATGTTGGCGGGTCCAGCACCATTAACATTTCTGGTGCTAGAAGGAGGGCCTCATGACAAGAAGTGCTCTCTCATCTAGTTTTGAACCTTTTCATATGTTTCAATGGAGTCTTGCATTCTTCTTCCCTTGAGGTGTTTTCCGAATCGTGAAGATGTCTCCATCTCAGGGAAGCTCTTTGATATCTTGTCTACTCACACATATGATGGTGAAGGCGAAGTGGCCTGGCCTAAGTATCTACATAACATTCTTTCCATGATTCATGAGGAAGATGAGTTTACTAATGAACGAGCCAATTTTCTACTTGCAATCACACGTCGTGAAGCTCCATTTCATTGGGTGCTCAGCCTACAAGCTGACACCGTGCACTCATTTGAGCAATTTTGTGATCTTATTGAAGACACGTTCTATCATTTTGATCCAAACCATCTTGACCGGAAACTGTTACTACAAAGGAGAGCTCTGCATGAATTCGTTATTGATTTTTGGGAGCACTTCCATGACTTACAATTTCAAGCTCTGAAGAACTATATGAATTTAACTTACCTCTGGGACCGATTCGAGTACTGTATTAAGAAATATTCCCGTCCTAAGAGGAAGCTTGATGTCAAACCTCACTCAACCTTATTCACTGATGGAACTATGCAATCCCAAGTGGGAGCACACATTGTCCCAATGGACTGTTCACCTCCCTCTCATTTAACAGTTCCACCATCACCCAGTGATGTTGAAGATCATGTTTGTACACCTATTCAACCTTTGCACCCTCCCAACATCAATCCACTCAATTTTCGTGCAGAGTGGGTTGTGAGTCCTTCGAGTTCTCACATGCATTCCTTTTTTCCACCTTCGTCTTTACACCCAGGTGTTCCTCCAGATGATGTTGTCTTCTGTTCATCCATTCTGGATTCTCCACTTGTTGTGAATGAGGAACAACCCAATAACGGAGTTGGTGTTGCACAACCAACATGCGTTGTCATTCATGAAGAGTATGAGTGGGAGCTTGAGCATCAACACTCAGTGAAGGATGACTCCCTTCCGTTCAATCATCCTTCGGTATTTCCTAACATCATTGGTGAACCTGCCATCCATGATTTTACATGTGTGTCTTCATCCATGGATGCACCCAATGTTGATCTTTCGCAGGACACACAGTACGTTAACCCATCATACAACAATGGAGAGGACCAATCATTCATTGAAAATCCACTTGATCTTTCATCTGCTCTTTCCATAAACACAGAGGGTGAACATCCTTCCTTCTCATCCACCCCTCTATGTGATTCGTCAAATCACGAGGATGCCGACCAACATCCTGACTTTTCTGATCTTGGTTGTCATGATCTCTTCACCTCATCATTTGATCACGATTTCGATTCAGTCGTTGTTAATCTGTCTAAGCCATTGGTCTACAAAGATCCATCTGTTATCGAAGTCGAAACCCCACAGACTATCGAGGCACTTCAGCCTGGGCTAATGGTTATGTCAGGCCCTCACTGTCCTAAGGTTGGTTTCGCTTCCGATCAGGAAATTGTTCAAACACTCGATGCTCCTCCTCACTCATATGTATGCACTCAAGATCAATCTAACACTCAGATCACACTTCCTCCACTCGAACTTCATGATCCCATTCTTCATGCATTGGAGGAGTCTTATATTGCAAGTACTCATGCGTAACACAAGTTATCATTGTTTCTTTCGTTTGCTTGCATGTCATAATCAAGAGTGTGCTTCTGCTTCAAAATTTCACATAGTGTCACAAAGCACCATGATAAGTCCACAGACTATCCATCATGCACATGCACTCACATATGTCCCATGGGAACCTTGAAACATGAAATGTGGTTGTCTTCACTATTATATCTTTCTTGTATGCTAGTCCACACAACTGGGTTACTCGCGGACCAAGCCTTCACCCACATGGTTCTATCAATGTGCCGGTGGCTGCATTGGAAGTATCACTTCACATGATAAGGCCCTTGTACCATTAGTGTAGGAGTAAGAGCAGTGTTTGCTTTATGTTGTTTGCTTACATGATTTTTTTGTTTGCTTGTTTGCTTGCTTGTTTGTTTACTTGTTTCTCTTTCATTTTCGCTTCTACTCTTGCTTTGCTTTGCCGATTTTTAGCTCATTCACTTTGTTTCATTCATAGGATAGTTTGCATGAAACCATGTGTGACTCATGAAACAAGTTGGGTAAAGTACAAGAGGGCTTGTACAACTATCAATTCTTGGTTATTTGTCATCTTGCCTCTGTATGATTAACTTGTTACCCTTAGTCCATGATACATCAAACCATAATATGTACTATTTGAAGTGAACCTTGGTGAGAGCACAATGCTTGCGCGCTAACTAGTGTCACCTGCTCTAGTCGATTATTTTTTGGTTAACCCTTGACATCTCAATCAAGTAGAGTAAGGTGAGGGGGGAAACCTTAATAGACACGTCAGAGATATAATAAACTGCTTCTCTATTGAAACAACCTCCTTTGCTCTCAATAATTATGGATCCCTCTTCCGCCTCTAAAATGAATAAGTGTTATTCACACTGAAAATGAAAAAATGAAAAGTAAAAAAATAAATCAAAATGAAAAATGAATAAGGCAAAAGAAGAGAAAGGCTTCCTAAGTAGGGAGGTGATGCAAGTAACTCTATCGGGGTGCTGACCAGGCTCGTTGGTAGTGGAGCCATGCTTGTGTTCCTATGTGACTCCATCGGGGTACTGTCTAGGCCTGCTGGCAGTGGAGCAACACCAAAGATGAAACATAGACTCTAACGACCATATTGTTTGTGTACCTATATACCCCTCAATCCCAATCGAAAAAATTGTGTTGCCTTGGCTTGGAATGTGTGTCAATTGACCAAGAGTCTGGCAGAGACTATATCTTACAATCAAGTTAGTGTGAAACTAAGATGAGCTAAGAACTGAATAATAATTCCAGAGGTGTTAGACTTGCTTTTCACGAACAAGGTCTATGTAGAGAGCTACAGTTCTACCAGTGTGTCGAAAAGTGTTGTAGCGGCTACAATCACCCTCCAAAATGTTTCCTTAGCCTATTTTGGAGCCTCCCTACCAACCTTATACAACACTTTGTCTTGCTTCGTCAAGTACTCAAGCTTCAGTACTTTCCTTGCACAAAGGCAACCTGTCAAACACAAGTGATCAATTTCCTTCACAGGTTTCTCCTTCGGACTTGGTCTAGCTGCAGGTTGAGCAGCTTCCCAGTGAAATTTGCGCATTCCTGGCAGGAAACCAACCCTTCCCTCTAGGAATTGCGCAATTCCTTCTAATAGTCTGTTGTTGGGCTCTAGGATTATGCAATCCTGTCTGCCCTCCCAGCAGGCATTGTACACTTTTTCCCATCAACAGGCAGTTCAGCCCAATATTTGCACAAATATGGCCACCAGTCAACTGTTGGGCCTAGAAATTATGCAATCCCCTTTGGGCACTCAGCCCAGCTTATAGTCAGGAATGTGCATTTTTCCCAAGTAGTTGAGCACTAGCATGCATGGACAGTACGGTTCACCAGTTCCACCCGGACCAAGGCAACTTGACTTGCATGCATGCATGACTTGATTTTGTTCAAAATATGTAACCTAAAAAAGAAAATATTTTGGATAAAAAAACTTAAACATAAGATTATGCACATGAAAATTTTGGATAAAAAAATTAAACATAAAATTATGCACACAAAAATATTGGCTTGTAAGCGTTTAATTATGTTCTTTCAAATGTAACTTCATTTACTCATTTTTTATGGGTGCCATATGGAAAAAATATAGGTAATGAATAGCAGAACTCTAACATATAATTTTGCTTATAAAAATATTGACTTGTAAAGCCATGACTATTGATGTTTCTTCAAAATGAATTTCACTTATTATCATGCAATATTATGTTTATGTCTTGTGGACACAAAAAAAGTGTTGAAGAGAAAAAATCCAATATGAAATTCTCCTCATGAAAAAAGTTGAAGTGTAAAGTCATGATTAATGATGTTTCTATACTTGAATTTCATTTATTGTGTCATGCCATATTTTGGTTATATCATGTGGAGAGAAAAAGATATTGAATATCAAAATCCCGACATAAAATTATGCTCATGAAAATATCAACTTGTTAGCCTAAGGCTTCCCATTTCAACTTAAGATGGATGAGGATTTGTTGATTTTTAATTTTTTTTTAATTGAAGATCAAAATTGATTCTCAAGGGAATATGCTGAGCATATGATTATCAAACATTGTAGTGTGTTAGAGAGTTTGTTAGGTTGCATTGACTTTTAATAAATTTCAAAAAATTGATGTTCGAACTCACACCAATTTTCTAGGGATTTTCAAAGCATGCCTAATTTTAGAAAAACTGCCTTATATCTTGGTTGTAAAGGACAGAAACTCTTCAACACTTCTGTTTTTTATAGGACTTTGAATTCTTAAAGGTTAAGTAAAATAAAAGTTAATAATAATATTTTTGTTGCAATAGTTTCTTTGTTATATATTTATCAATAGTAAATACAAATGAAGCTTTCAGCGATATCAACCACATTATTTTTACTATGATTGTATTAGCTCAAATCAAATTTCATTTGTTATATTTTATTTATGTAAAAAATAAAAATCTTTGAATAGAAGTTTTTACATAAAATTTCTTTTGTAAAATTATCGCTAATAATCTTTTTTCAAATTAGATAATCTTTTATAATAATAACCATAATATTAACAATAATTTTTTAAAAGTCACAACCAACTTAAACATCAAATTGTTGTAGATTTAACTATTAGAAATAATAGATATAGATTCTCTTTCTCTTTTTAGATATCAATTTGTAACCTCTTACCAGAAAGCATAAATATTAATTATATGAAAAATAATTAAAAAACTAATAAAATATGTCTCCATTGTTTTCCTTTAAATGGTTTAGTTTTCAACCAATCAATAAATCATATTTAATTTTATATAATATTATGGTTTCTTCATAAATTTGCCTACAAAATAATATAAAAGTTAAATAAAAGAAACAATATATCTTTCCCATTAATATTAAAATTATTTATAAAATATGAATTCATTATTAATATAAAATTTAGTAGAGTAATAATTAATGTAAATATTAAATAAGGATGAAATCTTTCTCCTTTGAATTTTTCATGCAAAAATAAGTTAAATAAAGGAAACAATATATATTTCCCATTAATTTTAAAATTATTTACACGAGATGAATTTATTCTTATTATAAAATTTAGTATAATAATAATTAATATAAATATTAAATAATGAAGAAATCTTTTTCCTTTGAATTTTTCATGCAAAAATACAAATCCAATAGGATAAAATTTTGAATTTAATATACATAAAATAATGATATTAATTTATTTAATATACATAAAATAAAGAGAATTTGTTTTGTAAGTAAAATTTAAGAGTACCATGCAATATTCGATTCTTCAGATTATTAACAACGGCAAGTTAGTCACGTGTTTTGAATGTTTAGACTTCACAGGCAACTAAGTTCCATAAACTCGGCAGTCAGAAAAAATAAAATAACAAGAGAGAATAAAGTAAAGCTGTACGTTATTTATTTTGGCGAGCTGGTATCATAAGCTTTTCTTGGGTGTTGAATTTAGATGTATAATTAAGGAAATATATATTATATAATAAAGATTAAAATGTGATAAATAAATAAAAAATTGTTTTTGTTATATCTTGATTTTTGTTATATAAATTAGCATAGATTTATTTTAGGTATGAATTTAATATATGTTAGAATGATTAAATTTTTTTATGTGCAAATTTTTTTGGAGTGCAAAATACTATATTTTATTTTTCATTGTTTAAATTGTATTTTTCAATATTAGATAAAGTATATATGGGATCAAATAAAAAATTTAACCATAAAAACTTAATTTGTTTTTTCTATATATATATATAAATATATATGAAGTTGATATTGACATGAATTAGTTAATAGAGATCTTCAAATAGTTTAGTTAAATCTCTGGCTCAAATATTTTTGAAATGTTGTGAAGAACTATCATACCATCATGTGAGATGGACAAACAAGTATGGAGCTAAAGAAAGCTAAAGAACCAAAGTCCCATGTACGTATGCTAGCCACCATCACTGAAAAATTTAAGGAGGGCAGTTTATATTAAAATTTAGAAACCTTGGTGCACCATCACATAAAAATTTAAGGAGCGAAGTTTATATTAAAGTTTAGAAACCTTGGCCCAGACAAATTGTAAAATGTTGATGATATTTTTGTAAAAATATCTAGATTTTTTATTAGTATATATTAGTATATATAATATATTGGTGATTTTTAAGGTAAATTAGTTTCATACTATAAAATTTGGGCAAATCCTTTTTAGTAAAAAATGGAAATTGGCGAATCTTTCTTTTAGAAAAAGTATAAGAAATTAGCTCACCTACAAATATTAGCCACTAAAATTTTCCCCGTCCACCATGTTGAAGTAATAAGTTTCATTTTAAACTTAAATCCCATGTCTAAGTGTCAATGTTGACTCCCCTTGAAGATATATGAACTCAATAGTTGGTTGAAAATGTTGCTCCTTCAACTGGGCTTAATAGTTGATGATTCACATAGTCACGATGGGCTAATATTCGAATAAGGTGATGCCAGTGTGTGTTGAATAAGGATCAAATTCAAGTGAAAAAGGGGGTTTTATATGGTCTAGCTAGAAGAGGTTGAGTTATATAAATGAAAAAAAAAACATTTCATCTCTTCAATGTGGTGAATGAGGGGGTTGAATATGCCAAAAGGTTCTAAGTTCTTGTTTATTTACTATTATTGTATATTATGTGGTGATTTCTTATTGTGATTGATTTATCACATTTGCATAATATGCATTGAATACAAGGAAAAAATGTTACTCTCATTATCCGGGCTCAAATCCCACTCAAATTCCACTTTGTGACATGTTGGCTCTTAGTGAGTTGATTGTTGATGAGTTATTTATGTTTTATCCATGACTTGTTAACCTAACCTTTGCCCTAAAGAATCTAGGAGTTCCCTTGAATACCATTTTCAAAATGAAAAGAAGTAGGTGAGAGATTTTCTTCAAAATAAGAAAATATATACATATATTTTCGATAAAAAACGTAAACATAAAATTATGTGCATGAAAATATTTGCCTGTGCACAACTAATTATGTTCTTTCAAATTGAACTTCATTTAGCCTCATCTTTTATGGGTACCATGTGGAAAAAAAATATAGGTAACGAATAGCAAAACTCTAACATATCATGACTAGTGATGTTTCTTCAAAATGAATTTCACTTATTATCACGTAGTATTATGTTTATGTCTTTTGGACAAAAAAGGTGTTGAAGAGAAAAACCCAAATATGAAACTCTCCTCATGAAAAATTTGAAGTGTAAAGCCATGATTAATGATGTTTTTTTACTTTAATTTCATTTATTATGCTATGCCATATTTTGATTATGTCATGTGGAGAGAAAATGTATTCTCAATATAATTTTTTTTTAATGAAAATATTGACTTGTATAAATCTATGGCTAATGATGTTTCTTCAAATTGAATTTCATTTGTTATCATATATTATATTTTATCTATGTAGAAATTAGAAGTGTTTGAATAGAAAAACTTCATAGAAATTCTTTTGTAAAATTATAGTTAATGATATGTTTTCAAATTGAATAGGTTTTATAATAATAAAATAATAACCTTTTTTAAGGTCATAACCAAGTTAAACATCAAATTAGTATATGAGATACTTTGTTTGTGAGATAAAAAACAGACATCCTTTTTTTCTTTTAGATATGAATTTTTAACCTTTTACCTACAAACATAGACATTAATCTTATGAAAAATATTAAAAAACCACTTTCAAAAATTAGTCCAATTTATACTTTTAAATTACTTAATTTTCAACCGATCAATAAATCATATTTAATTATATGTGATAGAATGGTTTCTTCATAAATTGAAATACCAAATAATATAAAAATTAAATAAATAAAACAATATATATTTCATAAATTTATTATTAATATAAAATTTAATATAATAATAATTAATATAAATATTAAATAATGATTGAAATCTTTTTCCTTTGAATTTTTGATGTAAAAATACAAATCTAATTGGATAAAATTATGAATTTTATATAAATAAAATAATAATATTAATTTATTTAATCGCTATATTGACAACACGCATCTGTTTTAAAATAATTTGTGTTGTGAGGAAATTTTAAGAATACCATGAAATAATTCGATTCTTCAGTTGAAAATTATTAACAGCAGCAAGTGTGTGACGTGCTTTGAAGGTTTAGCCTTCACAGGCAACTAAATTACATAAACTCGGTAGTAAGAAACAATAAAATAACAAGAGAATAAAGCAAAGCGGTACGTTATTTATTTTGGGGAGGGATTTTTATTTATATAATATATTTTACACGAAAAAGGTTTATCTTTCTTATTTGAATAGGTATAGATTTATTTTAAGTAAGAAATTAACATGTTTAGAGGGATCAATTTTTTTTCTGTAATTTTTTTTAGAGTGCAAGATTCAATGTGTTATTTTTATTGTTTAAATTAAATATATATAAGATCGAATAAAAATTTTAATCATATTTTCTTTTTTAAAACATAAATTAGTTAATATAGATTTTCAAATAGTTTATTTAAATCTCTTGTTGAAATATTTTTGAAAAGTATAAGATTTAAATAGCTAATGCACTCTCTTTTTTTACTTCTAATCACTTTACAACATATTCTCCTTTTTTACTTCTAATCACTTTACAACATATTCAATTTTTTTTTAATTATAGTAAACATTATTTTTCTATTTAAAACATAAATTTTTTGTTTTTTGTTTTTAAAGAAACATGGAGGGGCGGACAAACTTACACATCCCCTCTTACTGGGTTGTATAGCCAGCATGGATCTAATATGAGCCTAGAGGGATCCAATTTCTTCAATTGTAAAATTTTTTATGACCCAACATTATCTAAATGTTTTGTATAGGTATTTAATTTTTTTTTTGTGGCCACAAAATTTCAACTGACAAACAATGTTACACATCATATTGTGCAGTAGAATGAGCCTCTCAACTCAATAAATATATATTTCTTCCTCATATGCATAATGGATCTGCGTTTTTAATGCTGATAGATAAACAAATGACGAAGATCGATACTTATGTACAAGTTTTACTCATATAATATAGAAGTTGTCTTTAGTGCAATTTTTTTCTTTTTTTTGGGGCCACAAAATTTATTTTCAACGGACAAACAACCTTACACATCATACTGTATACACGTTTTACTCATATAATATCGGAGTTGTCTTTAGTGCGTTTTTTTTTTTTAATTTAAATTTTTGGCCACAAAATTTCAAAAGACAAACAACCTTACACATCATACTCGTGCATAGAATGAGCCCCTCTCTCAATAAATATATATTTATTCCTTATATGCATAATGGATCTGTGTTTTTGATGCTGGCCAAAAAATTGTGGTGAAATCTTGATTTGTGTTATTTCAACTAGTTTTTTGACTGTATATATGAATTCAACACCCTACAAAACTCCTAGGGCACTTTATTGTGCACGATTACCCATCAAATTTGTGACTTCAAAAACTTGTGGTGAAATTTTGATTTGTGTTATTTAAACTAGTTTTTTGATTGTATATATTGATTCAACACCCTACAAAATCCCTAGGGCACTTTTCTTGTGCAAGGTTACCCATCAAACTTGTGACTTCAATGAATTCATGCTGGATTTTAGAAAAATTAGACTATAAAAATCCAAGAGAAAAACTTGCAGAAAATCGCACTAAAAACAAGTCATATAATATATACCAATATTATTTTTTTATTTTATTTTTATATAAATACAAAATAAAATTCATCCAAATTTAAAAACTCTTAAAATTTGATTTAAATATACATCACAATTACATTGAAAAAACATATTGTATATAACAAAGTAATCTACCCAAATTTCTACCAAAATCTCCGAAACAAGACCACAACCTTAAAAACTCTCATAATATGATTTAGATGCAGTCGCAATTACATTTTGTAATATGAGTTCGTCAGAAACTCCAAAACAGACACACAATTTACCAAAATTCCTACCAAAAACTCCAAAACAACCACACAACCTTAAAAACTCTTATAATTTGATTTAGATACTGTTCACAATTACATTTTGTAATCTGAGTTCGTCAGAAACTCCAAAACAGCAACACAACTTTAAAAACTCTTATAATTTGATTTAGATGCTAGTCACAATTACATTTTGTAATCTGAGTTCGTAGATGGGTGGATACCCACTTTTGGCATAATGTCGCAGAGACTCCTTCCACCCTCGAACCTCCACTTTATTCTTACCGTCATATGATTTCAAAGAACCTGAACGGTCCCTTGCCAGGCGGTCAACGAATGTGCACATCTTCACAAACTCATCCCTATTATTACAGTCCACCTCAACCCTAGGGTCTTCATCACCATACTTCACATGCAAACAGAATCTCTTCAAATCTCCTTCTGGAATGTGATAAGAGATAATAACGGGGTCACAATGAATGTCCTTTTCTGTTTCTCCTTCTGCAATGTCTAACCATGGCACAACCGTTGCATCTTCCCTGTCAGCTTTTGCGCCCCCAGCGATGAGTGCGCATATATCACCCCTCACGACCCTTAATTGAATATCATTGCAGGGCTGGAAATTTTCCACCCACATACCCAATGAATACACCTGCCTCCTCATTGAGTAACTCAGTCTGTCACATAAAAGATACATTGAGCGGCAGAAAATCTTATTGATGTTGCTATAAACCCATGCCCTTAGTTTTGTGTTAAACTCCAATATTGCAGACACTAAGGTCAACAAGGCAGGGATCAACAAGAAGACTTTCTGCGTTTGGAGGAACAATCCCACTAAATTTAGAAGTTTCGGCACTTTCTCCTCTGACACTGACAGATTGACCGGGAGAAGCCAAATATTGTCTGAATACATGACAGTGTGGTTTTCCAGTATGATGCAATCCAATGCTGCTTCTAACTTCATGACGCCACCTGCCACCACTAATTTCCAGAACTCTTTATAACCCTTCACAAAAACAAAATCCACGTCAGCCATGAATTCTTTCATGGTCAGCAGATTCAGCCACATTGCATCAGTAATATAATAACACATTTTGTCATTGACAAACAGCTTGTTTCCGTCCCTTCTCTCCAGCAGGAAATCATTGTCCAAGTAGGAAAATTCGATGATGTCAGATATCTCTTCAGGTAGGCTTGGAAAAGGGGTCAACTCATCATGTAATGCTGGAGCCTTGGTCAGCACAGCACAAGTCACTTGCTTGAAGACCCCGCCTGGGAAAGATTGCAGTAATTTGTAAGTCCGGGACAGACGGAAAGGTGGCAGCGACAGCAACCATCGGAAAGTGCCTTGTATGAGCCCCGCCACAGGGGTGAGCTTCACAAATGGTAATAAGACCAGACACACTTGAAAAGCCAACAATAAGTTGCTCAAAATTTTCTGGACTTCTTCCATTCTCACAGTTTCTGTACCAACAAGTCTCAAGGATGTAGTTCACTACTCTCAACAAGTCCAAAGAATGTGGTTCAATCTTGAAGTGGGGAGGTTTTGTCTCTCAAATAATGTGATCTAATATTAAGCAAGATTATCTAGGGAAGTTTTGTCTCACAAATAATATGGTCCAATATTGAACAAAACTATCTATACCTACACCTGAGAACTACTCCTACATCATTTTTTGAACCAGACTCTATATACCTGAAAACTACCCAAAACATAAGTTTTATCGATTGAAAAAAGAATAAAAATCCTTACAAACTGTGTAATACAGAAACCTAATGAGTCAGTGTGCTCATCTATCTCCTCATGCTCTGCTTCTTATCTTTTTTCTTTACAAGCATTTTATTTTCTACCACCCTCTTCTCTTTTGATTATTCCTCCTTTACCCTATTATGCATCTATTTTATTTTTTTATAATTATTGCGTTTTTTCAGTATCATCTTCCTTTATTCAAATCTTCATCCTTCACCAGTTACGCAAAGTATCATAGGGTCATCCATGTCATTAGGCTGAGAAAAATTTGAAGGCATTTTCTCTTTAATTCATCGTAACAGCTCAAATATTTGTGATTGAGTACAGGGAAAAAATTTATTCATCCACCTTTTTTTCACTTTGACGGCAAAGAGTGGGCACCAGGGATGGAATTTGATTTTTTCTTTTCCGACATCTTCAATTTCGATTATTCGTAGGGACAAGGCCTTCTCCCTGCGTTCTTTCCTTGTCCCAACAGCCATCATGCATTTTCTCTTTTCTGTTTTTCCATTGTGTTGGTCACTCACATTTACTTTTACTCACATGAGCTTTCAATGGTTACATGTTAACCAATTCCATTTAACCAATTCCACATTTTAAAAAATGGTTTGCAATAAAATATAATAATTTTAAAAATTGAATAAAAAATAAATAAAAAACTAAAAATCAAAATTTGTAATAATTTAATTTTTTAAAATTTAATTATTAAAATTTATAAATATTTTTTTAATTATGTTTTTATCTATTAAATTTATTTTAATTTTAGGTTTTAAAATTATATTATATAATAAAAAATAATGTCAATCTAGGCTCATTTTAATCTAATCTATAAAACGTTGAGAAGGATTAAATATCTCAAGGTGCAAACTTTTTTTTGAGTATACAACTTGAGAAAAGGTTTCCCATGAGATACTTTAGCTCTTTTGGCACTTGATAGATTCTATTATCTAGGATAAGATGGATTTAGATTGGTTATATCTCCCTCCATCTCTCCTTCTTTGTCACTTCTTCTCCACCACAAAAGCGCACTCTCTCCCCATATAAATCTATCTCTTTCCTCCCTCTAATTCTCTCTTCTTGCCTATCCCTCACTCCATCTATATCTTCATCTCCCTATGTCTCTCCTTCTTTGTCACTTTATCTTGCCCCTCAAACATACACAATCTCTCTGTATATCTATCTATCTCTCACTCTCTTGCCATATCTATCTGTCTCCCTCTTTCTTCTCCTTCTCTCTCCCCCTTCTCTCCCTCTCTCTCCATCTCTCCCTTGTAACCCTCTCTCTCTCTCCCCACCTTTCTCTCTTTATATCTTTCTTCTCCTTCTCTCCTTCTCCCCCTTCAAATCCATCTCTGCCTCCCTCTTACCTTCTCTCCCTCAAGTGCCCTCTCTTTTCCTTCCTTTCTCTCCCTCTCTCTGCCACCTCCCGGTGTCTCTCCCCCCATCTCTCTCTCTCTCTCTCTCTCCCCCTATCTGCTCTCTCTTCTCTTCTCTGCCCCCTCCATCTCCATGTCTCCCCCCTCTCCCTTTCCTTCCTCTCCTTCTCTCTCTTCCCGCCTCTCCTCTCTCACCCACTCTCTCTCCATCTCTCCTTTGTCACTCCCTCTCTCTCTCACTCTCTGTACA
This sequence comes from Pinus tabuliformis, assembly GCA_031772625.1. Classification (NCBI taxonomy): domain Eukaryota; kingdom Viridiplantae; phylum Streptophyta; class Pinopsida; order Pinales; family Pinaceae; genus Pinus; species Pinus tabuliformis. The sequence continues at coordinate 654,633,877 of CM062811.1, forward strand.
TCTCTATCTCCCTATGTCTTTTTTCTCCCCCCACTCTCTCCCTCCCTGCCTCCCCATCTCCTTCTCTCTCTCAAGTCCTTTATCTCTTCCTTCCTCGCTCTCCCTTTCTCTCCCACCTCCCTATGTCTTCCCCCCCAATTATTTTCTCTCTCTCTCTCTCTACCTTCCAACTCTGTTAGTATCTCCCTCCTCCTCTCCGGCCCCCTGCCTCCCTCCCTCCCTATCTCCTTCTCTCTCTCAAGTTCTCTCTCTCTTCCTTCCTCCCTCTCCCTTTCTCTCCCACCTCATTATGCCTCCCCCCCCCCCATTACTCTCCCTTCCTCTTTCTCCAACTCTCTCATTATCTCCTTCCCTCTCTCCTTCTCGCTCCCCCCCTCTTCCTCCCTCCATCTCTATCTTTGTCTCTTTCCTGTCCTTCACTTTGTCTCCCCTCATTTGCTCTCTCCATCTCTCCCTTGACACTCCCTCTCTGTCTACATCTATATCTCTATGTTTTTTTCCCCACCTCTCTCTCCCTCCCTCCCTCCTCTCCTCTCCTTCTTGTCATTCTTCTCTCTCCCTCTCTCTCCTTGCCACCCCCCTCTCTCCTTGGCACCACTCTCTCTCACACCTCCCCCCCCTCTCTCTTCTCCCCACCACTCTCTTTCTCCACCCTCTAGCTCTGTCACTATCTCCTTCCCTCTCTCATTTTCTCCCTCCCCGCCTCTCTCATTCTCTCTCTCCCCGCCTCTCTCATTCTCTCCCTCCCCCTTCTCTATCTATCCATATGATCATGAAATTTCATTCTATGTAATGAATGATATGTGTAAGGTCTAATATATTTTACATTTTAAATTTTAATTTTGAAATGAGATGTGGTTTTTGGGCATATCGAATTGACAAGCCATGGCAATGGCACATGGTGTTGTAACAAAACATTTTTACAAGTTAATACTATATGTGATAAAGTTAACATTTGTGTAGGTATTATTTTTAAAGATTTGTAGGAAAACCATCAAAAAATAATATCCTTGAAATAGTTTATATTGAATTAAATAACATGTTTACCATTAATTACTTCCCACCATAATTTAAGCATGTCTTTGAATAAAAAAATTAATGTCCTTGAAAATAGATTATACTCAAGTAAATATTATATTTACTATCAATTACTTCCCACCATAATTTAAGCATGTTTTGAATAAAAAATGGATAGGAATAAGATGTAAATAAATATACTCAATGGGAGTTTCTTCCCGCCATTACTACATCCTGAGGTGTTCCTCTAGGAAGAACTCCCCTCCCGTGACACTATGTACCTTCGTGGGCCATTGATGTTGTGTGTTAGACGATTAGAAATTTTTTAGGTGTTGGATAAAGTGGTAGGTGGAGAATGTTGTGCTAAATGTAGTTAAGATAGTTTTGCAAGCTCCGACCATTAATCATTTCCAATAACTCAACTAGAGAGGGGGTAGTTTTGTAGTCACTAATCTTTGGTACGTGAGGGGTAGAGTAGGGTTTGATGTTCAACCACATAGAAAATCTGAAGACTTTGGCAAAACACAAGGAAATGGCCGCAGAGGAGACATGGGAAGAAAGGGGCTAAGAATCGGTGGTCCCAACATAGGTTATCCTGAGAAAAATGTTGGTATTCCTATTCCTACAATAATGCTTTAGGTTTTTGTTGTAACAGTTGCAACACCCTCCAAAATTTTCGCCTGCACTCAATTTCGAAGCCTTCCTTGGTTTTTTCCTTGATGTTTGTAAGCACCTAGTCTCATCTCGTGAGCTCGTGTTGAGTCTTCGCACCCTCCTCATATGACCGCTCAACGGACGTCTTTTTTCATGTTGGTCACAATTTCATGCTTGCAGTCATGTTCTAACCACACACAAGGTCCCACTTCGTGTGTACAAGATGTATTCTCTATGTAAACATCTGTCGCACACACACAGAAAGTTGTATGCACTGTCACGCAAGCATCATCTCGGTCGTTCAATGATCTATCACAAGCATCCCGCTTGTCACTCGCACCATCGATCAGACACACTAATTATATGTTGTCTTGATGGTTTGAGGCATCTTGTAGTCGAGTCATGTTGAGTGTGTGTTCGCAAGGTCGGGTATACAAAAGTTCACTTTCCCCAACACTTAGTCATTTTGTTGAAGTTATGATGACCAAACCAACCCCCAACAGCTGGACACCTGCTGAGATACATTGCATAGTTTCAACTCTCAGTGATTATGTATTACAGCCTAGGATTGCCTAGAGATTGAGCCTACCTCCCAAGTAGTCTACACTTCACAACCCTGGAATCTTCTCGACTGACTAACACCCAGAACATCACAGAAGTTTCTCAGCAAGCCATCTCAATCTACATTTCCTACAAACAAATCAACCTGGTCTCCAGTGGGTCAACCAGAGAGTTTGCTTAGGTAGTGATCTCAAGACTCACTCCCCTAAAAAAATTCGAAAAAGTTGTCAAACATGCTCATTCCACTGACTGAGGAAATTGCTCAGACATGCCGGAAAGACACCCTGTGTCCTTCACTATCTCCCTCAAAAAATTGCATTTTTTTTCTAGCCAATCATCGAGACAGCTGACCTGCTGCTCGCCTGGAAAACTACACAGTTTTCATGAATAGCCACCAAGCTTCTCAACATCCCACTCAACTCAAAACCTATGCAGGGATGTTCAACAAGCCATCTCTTAGCAATTGTGAAATTTTTCCAGCAGCACTCCTGCAACCCTTTTCCAGCTCCTTGAAAAAATGCGCATTTTTTCCTGGCAAATCTCCTACAACTTGCTTCCATCTCCCCAGAGAAATTGCGTAGCTTTTGTTGCCAAGCGCCTCTGCTACGTACACTGCCTCCCTCGATAAATTGTACCAATTTGCGCACAAGCTGAGCCAGATCCCACGGACAGTCATTACTGATATGGATTTTCCATTTCAGTCCCTTAGTTACTTCTGCACAATTTTCACCAGCATTGCCTAGAGCCCCCATCCCAGCTTGAAATTTGTTGTGCAGAGTTTCATAGCCTTATCCTATCTCCTAGTCACCTGCATTGGAAAGAAAACGAAAATGCATCATGGTAGACTAGGAGGCTTATGGATGTGATATGTCGTCTCATTATGAGTTATTGCAGATACAGGTACATGGATAAGACATGATGTGACAATGGACAGAATGAATAAGGAGAGCACATGGAAGGAGATTTGTTAACAAACAAATGAATGAATATTGCATGCGAGGATATTTTTCACAAACAGATGAACGAAGGATGCATGCGAGGAGACTTTTTTGCAAATGGGAGAACATGTGAATCATGCTAAAGTACAAGTGAAGGAGCAACATGCACATGCAACATCAAGCGAACACCAAGACCATCGAAAACTCTGCACACCTTTCCATGTGAAGGTGAATTTATGATACACCAACATCACATCCATTACTCAGCAACACTACAACTAGACATGGACGCCAGCAACAGCATGAACATACCATCAATATCATGTTGAATCATGTCATGAGTCATGTCGGCCACATCACTATTATGGGCCACGCTATTGGAAATCAAAGTAATGTAACATGGAAGTCAAAGAGTCATGTAAGGTTGAAAAGTCATGAAAGACAAATAGTCATGAGGGATGTCAAATAGTCATAAGGGCCAGTTTTACCCTTGGCTATAAATACCCCATGTTTGTGCATGCAAAGGAATTTTTCACCTTGGCTCCTCCCACATAACCTTGAGAGTCTGTAGTATTTTCTTTAAGGAGCGAGCAGTGGCTCCAACACCCCCCTTATAGGGTTAGTGATGTATGGTGTACTGATGTGTCTTGGAACTTTTGTTTAATTCAGAAGCCTGATAATAGGATGACACTTTTCACACGTGTATTTTAATTGTTTGTAAGACTAGCCTTGGAACACTTGTGATGCATGTTGCTTTAACCTATGTTGAAACAATTGAACTATTTCAATTACTCTAATACATAGTTTATAAAAATGTGTTGTATAAGTTGTTAACGCTGTCTTGGCCACACGGGCTGCCTCATCGGATATTCGACAAAACCTTTCCCATAAACTTGCTATAATGATCATTGCACTCGCATGGAGTATTTTGTTGAGAGTTGTATGTGATATCCCTCCTTGTGTATTGTGACTGTCGAATCCCTGTGGACTACTCCTCTAGAAGTTGCTCATGTCCTGTCATGTTGTGTGTCTCTGAAAGAGTTGGGACTCTTCTCATTCAACTGGAGAATCACTTCCACCCTCTCCCTCTGTGGTGAAAGAACCTTGAAACAAGTGACACTAGCACTCACAAGGCATGCGAACCTCGTTGTTTGAAGACAAAACAAACCACTCTCATGTGTTGATAAGCAAGAGCTAAGGCAAACCTTTAAGATAATGGAAATCGGGCCATGATACCGAATGGGACTCCTACACCAAACAGTGTGAGTCCTAGTTCGTAATTCATATGGAGGAGATCCCCTCAATGTTGGCGGGTTCAGCACCGTCAACATTTTTAGCACTAGAAGGAGGACCACTAGTTGTTTATGGATGAATTTCCTCCCACACTCACTCATCAATCATCTCGTCAAGGCAGTAACTGACATTCCTTCTCACCTACGTGTGACTCTAAAGTTAGTTAATCAGCACATCCCATATGTGAATGTGAAATTTTGTATCAACACCTCTGCTCCTTCCATCCCATCACCCGTCAGTTCGTGAAAGAAGTCAAACTTATCCTAGGAATAAAACACCTTCCATACGCATCAAGAAAGCCAAAAACCACACCCACAGGATTTGTTGTATCATCAGTGCAAGAATCGCTTATTTCCACACTTGAAGGTGTGGTAGAAGCAGTTGAGAATGGAGAGGAACCTCTGGTCTTCCAACAAGGACAACAAGACACCGTCATGATATTGGGCTCAGATTCTAGTATAGGAGGCGAAGGGGAAGGAAATGAAGGAGACAGGGACAAAGAAGAACCAACAGATTCAGAGCCGGAACCATTAGACTCCGAAGAAGAGGATGAGGGTGAAGAAGAAGAAGACATGGCTGAACAAAACTTGGAATGCATGACTTAGGGACCATTGGCTCTCCCGGGTGCTTTTCACATGATGCCGAAGAATTCAGAGAGAATTCTCACAGAGTTTGACCCTAAATGCATAGTGAAGGTAGAAGATCACTTGGACAACTTCTACCGACAACTACAGGCAATTGAGGTACAGTACGGAGACATTGCATGTAGACTGTTCCCATGTACCTTAGATGGTCACGAAGTAGTATGGTATATCAACCTTCCTATCAACTCCATCCATAAATGGGGTATGTTCAAACAGATGTTTCGGGAAAATTTTGTTGATGACAAGACCCTAGCCATGTTGCTCAAGGAGCTGGGAAGCCAGAAGATGGAGGGGAAAGAAAAGGTAAAATATTTCAATTAGAGGTTTCTACGCATATTGAATAAGTTTGGAATGAACACCAAGCCTCATGAATCCATCATTTTTTACTACTACACATCCACACTACCAACCAACATTGCACAGTTCGTCAACCGAGATGTGAAACCAACAATGTTAGAAAGTTGTGAAGAGGCAATCATTATACAGAAGGACCTCCACATGATTGGAGTCATCAAGGATGATGAACTAGCCAAGGACTCTAGAGACATGAGCAATAAGCCCCAGGATGTGGCGAGCAAGGGTAAAGATAAGGAAACAAGTGATATTGAAACCCTTACTCATCTTGTCAAGAATTTGACAACATAAATGTCTGAGCTCAAACAACGACTAGTGGACACATCTGCGAGCAACTAGCTGCCCAGACAAAGACAAGGAAGCATGTCATCAGGCAGCAACCGCTTCCCGACTAAAATTGCGCAGAGCTCTAACTAATGCATGAACAATGATTTTTTCTCATTTCATGAAGATAAGCACCCAAAAGGGTCTTGTTCAGATTGGAAATGAGTTGCAAGCTCAGTATGCAACTACATGCCAAACGTGATGATAAGTACACATGGACAGTCAAGATAGATGTATGATGATGAAGATGTTTCACCTGATGAGACATCAAGCACTGGGCAGGTGGTTAACATGTATCAGTGCTCACAAGAAGCGCAAAAGACAAACACCGAGAAGTAGCCCCAAAAGAAAAGTGGTCGTTACAATCTCAGAAATCAAGGGGCTCCCCCTACACTTGGGGAGATGCAACAAAGACTCGAACTGCTGAGGAAGGTTGATCCACCAGCCATCCAAAAGGAAAAAGAACAAAGAAAATTTGTGAAGACAACGGCAAACAAGAGTAAATCCATGAGTAGCAAACTACAAAAAACTCCACCGAACAACATGAACACCAATCTCTCCCAAGACATCTCAGTGATTCTACCCACTCTGGATTACAACATTATAGAAGACATGAAGAAAACTCGTGAAAAAATCAATTTGTTTGAGTTGTATAAGATTCAGAGTCAGCGGGACATCCTACTGCATGCACTGGGGAAAACATATATAGACAACACAACCTCTATTAGCAAGGGAGCAAGAACACCTCCCAGATCACTCTCAATTGTGCTAAACACACTCCGGATGGAAGAAGAAAACTTTGTTTGTTGTCCATTCTTGCTTTCATTTGAAATATTTAATTGTAATGTTCACAATTGTTTGGTTGATTCTGGCACAACAACCAACGTCATGTCACTCCCCATTGCCAAAAATATCAACGCGCAATGGAGCAATACATACATGCAAATCATCCAAATCGATCAAACATCCATACCGGTCATTGGTGAACTTTAGGATCTGATCATATGACTATCTCATGAGAGTCGAGTTCACCAGTGCATAAAAATTACTGTTGTGGACATACTGGAAGCATATGGCTTACTACTCAGTAGAGACTAGTCTAGCAAGCTGAATGGGTATTTTTCTATATACTAGTCACACATGTGGCTTCCATACAAGGGGAAAAGCAATCAAATCTAAGTGTTATCTGAGAGATAGATGAGGCACAATGTCACTCCCATTAATGGCGAGAACAAACCATTGGCCTTCGCAGAGCTTGTCTTTGACAACTGCCTCTTCGAAACAAAGTTGGGGTGTTATCTCACACGGCCAGCTTCGACCGCACCAGAAACGTAGTTGGGTCTCTTTCCCTTCCCGAATAATGGAAATGAAGCCTGTACCGTGCATTGTAACATTAGTAGCAGTAGTAGTAGTGATAGCAGTAGCAGTAGTGCAAGCACGTCGAATAGTCCGTGTACAAATGAGTTGTGGACCATGTACTTCGACGGATCAAAGAGACAAGATAGCTCTGCATCTGGGTATGCCTTGATTGACCCAAAAAAATGAAACATTTGATCTCAAGCCGTTGGAGTTTGAGTGCAAAAACAACATTGTTGAATACGAAGCACTCGTGTTGGGCTTGCAAAAAACCATTAGCCTCAACGTGGTCATGTTAAAAGTGGTAGGTGATTCAAAAATAGTGGTACAGAAGGTACGTAACACCATACACTATTTATTACCTCATCTCAAAAATTACCAGCAAGAGGTATAGCGACTAATCTATAACTTCCAATAATTTAATATCACTGTTGTACTAAGAACACGTAATGCAGCTGGCAATGCTTTAGCAAATGCAGGTTCTAGAATGTCAACGCTTAGGGATAGATTTACAGTTGAAATTTTTTATATGCATTGTATCTTGGATAACATAACTAATTTACGTGTGTTTGATGATGATCAACAGATACTACATTTAATGGCCAACATTAATGTCTTCAAGGATGAAACGATTGACGAAGACGATCACCTGCAGTCTCTGCAAGTTGAGGCTGGTAATAAGAAAGGAACCTCATCCCTAAGGGTGTGGTATCTTTGGAGAATCTCTATAACTTGCAAGACCACTTTCAGGGGCCAAGGAACAGTAAAACCCACAACTCTACCATGATGCACGAACTGATTAACTTGGGAACAGAACAATATTTTAAATTCGTCAATCTCAGTATGTGTTGCACACAGCAAGAGTGACAAGCCTTTGTCTGCTTGTTCAAATAGTACTAGGATGTGTTCATGGACGTATGATGATCTGAAAACTTACGACACATGAATAATCCAACATATCATTTCGATCAAAGATGGGGTCAATCCATATCAACAAACACTGAGGAAAGTACATCCGTCACTTGAACCCCTCATATCGAAAGAACTCACTAAGTTGTTGGATGCATGGATCATATAAAAAGTTCGTCATTTCACATGGATTTCAAAACTTGTTCTTGTATGAAAGAAGTCCAAGGAAATCCGCTTGTGTGTTGATTTCCGAAACTTGAACCACGCCTCGGACAAAGACAATGACCCTGTGTTGTCTATGGAGCATACTTTGCAGACAATATTTGGGGCACAAATGTTTTCCTTTCTTGACGAGTTTTCATAATATAATCAAGTCCTGGTGGCAAAACCTAATAGACTCAAAAATACCTTCCATACCAAGCGGGGTACATTTGCATACAGACGAATTCCATTTGAGCTCATGAATGGAGGCGCAACCTTTCAACGTGCTATGGACATCGCCTTCACAGACTCATCAGATAGGGTGTAGTGGTATACCTCAATAATGTGACTATGTTTTCAAGAAAACTGGAAGACCACATACGCCATCTGAAGAAATATTTTTAGCGATGTTGGAAATATGAGATTTCCTTGAATCCAAAAATTAGCATATTTGCAGTGTATGAGTGGAACCTCCTTCGGCACATAGCTACCAAAAGAGGGATCAAGATTGATCCGGACTAAGTCTGGACTATTACATAGATCCCTCACCTAGCCAACAAAAAATCAATGCAATCCTTCTTGGGGAAGATAAACTTCCTCTGGAAGTTCATCTCAAACTATGCGTAGATAGTAAAACTAATGCATGGCATGATCAAGAAGGATGCAGTCTATAGCTAGGGCAAGAGGGAAAAGTACGCATTAACCCATATCAAGCAGGCTATTGCAAAAGTGCCTACACTCTACAACCCATATTTCAACAAAGAATTCTTGTCGTCTCCAACAACTCACCTGCTGTAGTACCTTCATGAGCGCAAGCATGTAGGGACTTGAACTCAGGTACCCTACTATTGACAAACAAATATATGCAGTATACAAGGTGATGAAACACTTTAGACCCTACTTGTTGAAGAACCATTGCATAGTTTATGTGCCTCACCCAATAGTCTGCTCATTGCTCATACAACAAGAGCTAGGTGAACGATGTGTGAACGGGATGACAGGCTTGTGAGAGTATGATCTTGACATCAAGCTAGTTCACACTATCAAGGGCCATGGTCTCTGCAGACTTATAGTTGAGGCAGTACACGCACAGGGGGAAGAAGAAGAGCTCATCGATTGGGAGCAGGAAATTAAAATGTATGATATAGTGTGAGCACCACCCACTGCATGCGGAAACTCTTGGTACAAAGATGTATGCTAGTACCTTGAGCGTGGCATGATACCCTCTCACTTCTCCATGAGATAGAAGAGGGCACTATGCCTTAAAGCTTTACCCTATTAATTGGTGCATAGAGTGCTTTACAGAAAGCACAGTAATGGAATCTTGCTCAAGTTCTTGGAGGCACAAAAACAAAGAAGGTTTTGCAAGATCTGCATGATGGACCAGTTAGGTGTCACTTTGCAGGAAATACCACTTCCCTTAAATTTATGTGTGCCACTTTCTATTGGCCCACATTATTCAAGGATGCACATGCCTATGCCCACAAGTGTCTGGTATGTCAGCGATGCGTCGACAGAACATGAAGGTTAGCAGCCCCACTCCACCTTGTTGCAAAGACTGAGTCATTCCAACAATGGGGCCTAGACATCATCTGGGAAATTTTACCACATTTGTCAAAACAACATCGCTACATTTTGACAACAACTAATTACTTCACGTATTGGAAAGAAGCAGTTAGGCTCAAGCAAGTGAATGACCAGGAAGCCATCATATTCTTCCAACAGAACATCATCTCATGCTTTGGCATTCTGGTATCACTTGTGTTTGAAAATGCAACTTACTTTTCATATTTGAAGCTTTATGATTTTGCATTGAAATATGGTATTGTGCTGAAACAATCATCTAACTACTACCCGCGGGGAAATGGTCTCGCAGAATCCATGAACAAAAACCTTATCCGCATAATAAAAAATACCATATACTTTGAGCATCGTAACTAGCACTATGCCTTGATGAATGCCTTATGGGTTGACCATGTAACACCCGAACCCTCTTTGAATACCTCACCATACTTCTTGGTCTATGGGAAAGAAGCCATCATACTGCTCAACATCTACTTGCCTTCGCTCTTCTTGTCTCCAAAATCCCAAGGAAAGCCTTGTCTACTAGTTCAGCGTAGGATGGTTACACTTCACAAATTACAGGAAGAAAGGATGAAAGTAAAAGAAAAGTTTACATTCCACCAGAACCGTATCAAGAGATGGTTCAAGAAGAAGTCTATAGCGAATGCTAACTTCGGTATTGGTGACTTAGTCTTGAACTAGGATAAACCTAATGAAGACAAAGGCAAGCATATGAAGTTCCATTCACTATGGATTGATCCATACACAGTCCACGAGAAGCTTGGTCCTTACACATACCATCTGCAATCACTTGAAAATAGGATTGACAATCTTCTTGTCAACAGCCAAGATCTCAACATTATTTTTAGTAAGTCGGGGCCGCGCCCCACACTATGTACATAGTCTGTTTACTGCTTATCATTTTTCTTTTTCACTTTTACTTACTATTTTTGTTTCATTTTGTTTTTCTTGTTTAGTATCCTACTATTTTTAGTATTTTAAATAAGTGTTTCCCTTTACTAAGTTATGGCTTTTGAATGAGTATGTTGCTGAGATCTAAAGAGTCTTGTGACACGGGAGCACTTGGCCAGTCTTGCATCTATCTTCTTTGTGCTTGGTTGTAACCTTTGACCGATGAAGTCTTGACAAAAGATACAAGTCGCCTACAAGGGAAGCTTGGGTCCAACCATGAACCTGTGTCCACACTAGGAAACCCCGTGCCCATACTCAGCCTTCTGCTCTATGTGTTCAAGCTCATCCAACTAATAGGAACGGAGAAAGGGAAAAATCTAAACAAGAAAACCTATGTTAGAGGTATTACATGCTTCTCTGAAGGAACAACCTCTTTTGCTCTTAGTAAGTCGGGATCCCTCTTATACCCCAAAAATAAATAAGTGCCTATGCACAGTCCTCTTAAAAAAAACACAAAGGTGAAAGAAGAGAAAGGCTTCCTACATAGAGAGGTGAAGCATGCAACTCCACCAAGGTATTGACCAGGCTCGGTGGCAGTGGAGCAATGCATGTGATCCTGCATGACTACGCTGGGGTACTGTCCAGGCCTGCTGGCATGAATATGCTGGGGTACTGTCCAGGCCCGCTGGAAGTGGAGCAACACCAAAGATGAAAATATATACTCTGAAAATTTTTAACTCACAATCCAAACTACCCTTCCCATTTTCGAAACATTGTGATCAAGCTGAAACTTGTTATTTTTTTTAACTAAGTTGGTGAAAGGTGAACCATGTTTCTCCATGTGGTAAGTGGGGAAGCCGAAGTAACCTTCATAGTGATTCAATAGTCCCTGAAAGACCAAGGCCCTGAGCTGTTAATGGACCAAAACAGAGAATCTGGAGTTCAACCAGTGTGTCGCCAAGTGTTGTAACGGCTGCAACACCCTCCAAAATTTTGGCTTGCATTTAATTTAGAAGACTTCCTTGGGTTTTTTCCTGGATGTTTGCAAGCACCTGAGCTCATACTGTGAGCTCTTGTTGAGTCTTTGTACCCTCCTCCCTTGACCATTCAACGAACATCCTTTTGCATGTTGGTCACAATGTCATGCTTGCAGTCATGTTCTGGCCATGCAAAAGGTCATGCTTCGTGTGGACAAGACATATATACTATGTAAACATCCTTCCCACTCACACATGAAGTTGTATGCACTGTCGTGCAAGCGTCGTCATTATCATTCAATGATCTATCACAAGTGTTGCACTTGTCGCTCGCACCGTCAGTCAAACACACTGAGTATATGGTGTCTTGATGGTTTGAGGTGTCTTGTCATCGATTCAAGTTGAGTGTGTGTTCACAGGGTCACATATGCACGGGTTCAGTTGCTCACACACTTAGTCATTTTGTTGAAGTTCTGACGACCAGACCAACCCCCAACAACAAGACACCCATTGAGTTGCATTGCGTAGTTTTAGCTCTTAGTGATTATGAATTGTTGCTTAGGATTGCATAGAGCTTGAGGCTTCCTCCTAGGTAGTCTGCACTATATAACCCTAGAATCAACTTGACCGATTGAGATCTAGAATAGCTCAGAAGTTTCTCAGCAAGCCATCTCAATTTGCGCTACCCGCAAGCAAATCAACCAAGTCTCCAACTGGTCAACCAGAGACTTTGACCGAGTAGTGATCCAGAGACTCACTCCCCCATAAATTTGCACAAAAGATGCTAAGCATGCCCGATCCACTGACTAAAGAGATTGCACAGACATTTTGGATAGACACCCGGTGTCTATCATTGTCTCCCTTAAAAAGTGGCGTAGTTTTTCCAGCCATCCACCCAGACAGCCGACCTTCTGCTCACCCAAGAAACTGCGTAGTTTTCATGAGAAGTCACCAAGCTGCCCAACATTCTGCTCATCTCATAAAATATAGAGGGATGTTCAATGGGCCAGCCTTCAACAATTGCAGTTTTTGCCAGCAGCACTCTTGCATCCCACTCCCAGCTCCCTGAAAAAATGTGCATTTTTTCCTACAAGCCTCTTGCAACCCATTGCTAGCTTCCCAGAGGAATTGTGAAATTTTTTCTACCAAGCCCCTCCGTTGCCTACATTGCCTCCCTCAAGAAATTGCGCATATCGGCCCACCAACCGAGACATATCTCCCGGACAGTCACTATTGATCTGAATTTTCCATCTCAATCCCTAGTGACTTCCGATCAATTTTCACCGGTAGTGCCTGGAGCATGCATGCCAGCTTTAAATCTACCTTTCGGAGTTTCATAGCCTTGTCCTCTCTCCTGGTCACATGCATCTGAAAGAAAATGACAATGCATCATGGTAGACTAGGAGGTTTATGGATTTGATGTCATCTCGTCATGAGTGATTGCTGATACATGTACATGGATAAGACATGAAATGACGATAGATGAGATGAATAAGGAGAGCACATTCAAGGAGATTTGTTCGCAAATGGATGAAAGAAGAGTGCATGCAAGGAGATTTTTTTGTGAACAAACGAATGAAGGATGCGTGCATGGAGATTTTTTCATGCACGAATGAACATGTGAAGCATGCCAAAGTACAAGTGAAGGAGCATTGTGCACATGCAACATCAAGAGAACACTAAGACCATCGAAGACTCTACACACCTTTCCATGTGGAGGTGAAGATATGATAAACCAAGAGAACTTTTATCACTTAGCATCACTGCAGCTCGACATGGACATCACCAACAGCATGAACATACCATCACTGTCGTGTCGAATCGTGTCATGATTCATGTTGACCACATCACTATTGTGGGCCATACTGTTGTAAATCAATGTAATGTAGCGTGGAAGTCCGAGAGACCCACATGTAATCTAAAGAGTCATTTAAAGTTGAAAAGTCATGAAAGAAAATCAATCATGAGGGAAGTTGAACATTCACAAGGGCTAGTTTTACCGTTGGCTATAAATACCCCTCGTTTGTACATGCAAAGGACTTTTTCACCCTGGCTCGTCCCACATAGCCTAGAGATTTTGTAGTCTTTTCTTTGAGGAGTGAACAGTGGCTCCAACGCCCCTCTTACGAGGTTAGTGATGTATGGTGTACTGATGTGTCTTGTAACTTTCGCTTAATTCAGAAGCTTGATAACATGCTAACACATTTTCACACATGTATTGTAATTGTTTGTAAGACTAATCTCAGAACAGTTGTAATGCATCTTTCTTTAACCTTTGTTAAAACAATCGAACTATTTCATTTTCTTTAATACATATGTTTATAAAAATGTGCTGTATAAGTTGTTAACATTGTCTTGCCCGTGTGGGATGCCTCTCTAGATATTAGACATAACCTTTCCCATAAACTTTCTATAACGACCATTGCACTTTCGTGAACTACTCCATTGAGTGTTGTACATGCTATCCCTTCTTGTGTGTTGTGACTTCCGCATCTGTGTGGACTACTCCTCCGGAAGTTGAGCATGTCCTATCCTGTTGTGTGTCTCTGACGGAGTTGGGACTCTTCCCTTTTGACTGGAGACTCTCTTCTGCCCTCTCCCTCTATGGTGAAAGAACCTTGACACAAGTAACACTAACACTCACTAGGCATGCGAACCTCAATGTTCGAAGACAAAGCAGACCACTATCATGCGGTGACAAGAAAGAGCTAAGGAAAACCTTTAAGATAACGGGAACTAGGCCATAATACTGGATGTGAATCCTATGCCAAATGGTGTGAGGTATAGTTGGGACTTCATACCGAGGAGATCCCATGAATGTTGGCTGGTCTAGCACCGTCAACGGGTTTCTTTTGAAGCAACGAAAGAATAGTAGGAACAAATTATCCACCTCGGTTGGCATTAACAAATTTTTGTTTCGATCTCTGCCTGGATAGTTGATAATGTTACTTTTGAATCTATCTCAAGTCCCAAATATGCCCCTGAATTATCGTTGAATCAAGCCACTGGAAGCTGGAACAAGGAGACGTAGCTCAGGAGGGGTGAAATCCTTTATTAATTGCTGAGTGTATTATTGTTATCATTATGTCCAATGTTTTACTTATGTTAATTTTCTCATGAAATTTACATAAAAACACATAAAAAACTCATGCAAAACTTGCAAGTTACCTCTAATCCTCAAGCACTTTGTTTTATTCTGAATTTGAATTTAGCACAACAAAACTAATTTTCCTATTTAGATAAATTTTTATTACTATTATTTCCCTTGGGAACCTCCCTAAGTACTCCATATTGTCTCCCTAGGTACAATACATTTAACACCCCTTATAAAAGTGTTATCCCTAATACCTGTTGTGAAGAAGTATCATACCATCATGTGTTAGAGTTCCACAAACAAGTATGGACCATAATGTCGAAGAATGCAAAAGAACCAAGGTCCCATGTATGTATGCTAGCCACCATGTTGAAGTAGTGCAATGAGTTTCATTTTAAACTTGGGTCCCATGTCTAAGTGCCAATGTTGACTCCCCTTAAATATATATGAAACCCAATAATTGGTTGAAAATGGTGCTCCTCCAAATGGGGTTAATAGTTGATGACTCACATAGGCACGATTGGCTAAGATTTGAATAGGAATGACATCCCTGTGTGTGTGGGTGTGTGTTGAATATAGATCCAATGCAACTAAAAAAAGGGGTTTTATATTGTCTTCTACCAGCAAACTTGGTTCACAATTCAAGGTGAATGATCCAAGATAAGTAGAAGAGGTTGAGTTATATAAATGAAAAAAAAAATACTTCATCTCCTCAATGTGGTGAATGAGGGGAAGGTCCCAATTTGTTGTTTATTTACTATGTTTGTATATTATGCGGTGTCTTCTCAATGTGATTGATTTATCACAATTGCATAATATGTGTTAAGTACAAGAATAAATATTACTCTCATTGTTTGGGTTCAAAATCCACTTTGTGACATGTTGGTTCTTAGTGAGTTGATTGCTGATGAGTTATATATGTTATATTCAAGAGTTTTTAACCTAGCCTTGTGCCCTAAGGAATTCAGGGGTTACTTTGGATACCATTATCAAAATGAAAAGAAGTACCTAAGGGATTTTGTTCAAAATATGTCACCTAAAAAAAGAAAATATTTTGGATAAAAAAACTTAAACATAAAATTATGCACACAAAAATATTGGCTTGTGCGCGTCTAATTATGTTCTTTCAAATGTAACTTTATTTACTCTCATCTTTTATGGGTGCCATATGGAAAAAATATTGGTAATGAATAGCAGAACTCTAACATATAATATTGCTTATAAAAATATTGACTTGTAAAACCATGACTATTGATGTTTCTTCAAAATGAATTTCACTTATTATCATGCAGTATTATGTTTATGTCTTGTCGGCACAAAAAAAAGTGTTGAAGAGAAAAAATCCAATATGAAATTCTCCTCATGAAAAATGTTGAAGTGTAAAGTCATGATGAATGATGTTTCTATACTTGAATTTCATTTATTGTGTCATGCCATATTTTGGTTATGTCATGTGGAGAGAAAAAGATATTGAACATCAAAATCCCGACATAAAATTATGCTCATGAAAATATCAACTTGTTAGCCTAAGGCTTCCTATTCCAACTTAAGGTGGATGAGGATTTGTTAATTCTTTATTTTATTTTTTTTAATGACGACCAAAATTGATTCTCAAGGGAATATGCTGAGCATATGATTATCAAACACTGTAGTGTGTTGGAGAATTTGTTAGGATGCATTGACTTTTAATAAATTTTAAAAAATTGATGTTCAAACTCACACCAATTTCCTAGGGATTTTCAAAGCATGCCTAATTTTAGAAAAAATGTCTTATATCTTGGTTGTAAAGGATAGAAACTCTTCAACGCTTCTGTTTTTATAGGACTTTGAATTCTAAGGATTAAGTAAAAACACTGAGACTCTATATAGAGTGGTTCATTAAATAAATAAAACAATATATCTTTGATTCTCAAAGGAATATGCTGAGCATATGATTATCAAACATTGTAGTGTGTTGGAGAGTTTGTTAGGATGCATCGACTTTTAATAAATTTTAAAAAATTGATGTTCGAACTCACACCAATTTCCTAGGGATTTTCAAAGCATGCCTAATTTTAGAAAAAATGTCTTATATCTTGGTTGTAAAGGATAGAAACTCTTCAACGCTTCTGTTTTTTATAGGACTTTGAATTCTAAGGATTAAGTAAAAACACTAAGGCTCTATATAGAGTGGTTCATTAAATAAAGTATCCACCTACAGTTTGTATGGCTCTCGGTCGAGTTTTGAATGAACCCCGTGAGTCAACTACCTCAGATACGTTTATCTAAACAACAGAAACAAGAATGACAGTCCTGAGCTGTAGCAAGAGAATTCAACAAAATAAGAGTACTCTATATTGTTTATGTTCAACTAGGAATAGCCAAAATTGACCAAGACATTAAACGTCTTGGAGACTCATGCCACTGTATGCATGCCAACAAGGGAAAGTAAATGTGGTAGGGATGACTGTGTACATGGGTCTCCTAGCCGCTTCCGCCAACTAACCATAGTAACTCGTAAAATGCATAAAATAAGATGGTAATAATAATTTTTTTTTGTTTTTTATTAAAATTAAGTGTAAAAGCATGTTACAAGTATACATCCTCTTCCCCTTTAGATATAAATTTATAACCTCTTACAAAAAAGCATAAACATTAAAAAATAATTTAAAAACTAGTAAAAAATTAGTCAAAAAAAATTACTTAGTTTTCACAAATCAATAAATTATATTGACTTATATATAATATTATCATTTATAAATATGATATTATGGTTTCTTCATAAATTTGATTACAAAATAATATAAAAATTAAATAAATAAAACAATATATCTTTCCCATTAATCCTAAAAATATTTATATATTTATACGATATCAATTTATTATCAATATAAAATATAGTATAATAATAATTAAAATAAATATTAAATAATGATGAAATATATTTATATGAAATAATAATTTATTTGCAAATAGTCCTACGTGTTCTTTTTGGAATTTTTACTGTAAAAATGCAAATCTAATCGGATAAAATTATGAATTTTATATAAATAAAATAATGATATTAATTTATTTAATCATTAT
Organism: Pinus tabuliformis; assembly: GCA_031772625.1. Taxonomy (NCBI): domain Eukaryota; kingdom Viridiplantae; phylum Streptophyta; class Pinopsida; order Pinales; family Pinaceae; genus Pinus; species Pinus tabuliformis. The sequence goes on from CM062811.1 coordinate 654,651,737, forward strand.
ATTGATAGCCCGGCATCTGACATCTGTTTTAAGAGAATTTGTGTTGTAAGGAAAATTTAAGAATACCATGCAATATTCGATTCTTCAGTTGAAAATTATTAACAGCAACTTAGTCACGTGCTTTGAATGTTTAGCCTTCACAAGCAACTAAATCACATACACTCCGCAGTAAGAAAAAAGAAAGTAAGAAGAAGAGAATAAAGTCCATCCATTTTGGAGAGTTTTGTTTTTTTCTTTTCTTTTTTTTAAATAAAGCCCAGTATAAGTTTTTTTTTGTTTGTATTGAATTCATATAGAGAAACATATTTTATATAATAAAGATTAAGATGTGATAATTTTTTTGTCTTGTAACATCTTATATAAACCAATATAAATTTATTTTAAATACGAATCTAACATGTATCTAGAGGGATCAAATTTCTTTCACCTGTAACTTTTTTAGAGTGTAAAATATAATGCTTTATTTTTCATTGTTTAAATTGGAATTTTGAATGTTAGATGAAGTATACTTAGAGCCAATTAAAAATTTTAACCACAAAAACTTAATTTACTTCTAATTACTTTACAGCATATTCATTTTTTTAAATTATAACCAACATTATTTTTCTATTTAGAACATAATTTATTTATTTTATTTTTACTTTAAAGGCACATGGATTGACAGACAAATTTACACATCGCCTCATATTGGGTTGTAGAATGAGCCTCCATGCTGATCTCATATGATCGATACTTATGTACTGCTTTTACTCAGATAAAAACATATTATTTTTTTTTAATTATAGGGAACATTGTTTTTCTATTTAGAACATATGTTTTTATTTAATATTTTAAAGAGACATGAACTAACGAAGAAACTTACACATCTTGTAAAATAAACTTCTCATCTTAATTAAAAAAATATTCTTTAATATTATGTCTCAGTACTAAAAACCACGGTTGTTTATTAGATTATAGATGATGTATCTATTTTTATTATGTTGATAAATAGACATATCAAATTCATTCAAATTTTTAACAAAAATTCCAAAACAATAACAGAACTTTAAAAACTATTAAAATTTGATTTAAATGTTAATCACAATTACACAAGAACATTCCAGAAAAATTCCAAAACAACACAACTTTTAAAATTTAAAGTCCAAAACAACAATACAACTTTTCAAATTTGATTTAGATGCTCGTCACAATTACATTTTGTAATCTCAGTTCGTAGATAGGCGGATACCCACTTTTGGCATAATGTCGCAGAGACTCCTTTATTTTTACCGTCATATGATTTCAAAGAACCTCCACTTTATTTTTACCGTCATATGATTTCAAAGAACCTGAACGGTCCCTTGCCAGGCAATCAACGAATGTGCACATCTTCACAAACTCATCCCTATTATTACAGTCCACCTCAACCCTAGGGTCTTCATCACCATAACTCACACGCAAAGTATCATAACGCCATCCATCTCATTAGACAGGAAAATATGAAAGCATTTTCTCTTTTAATTCATTGTAACAGCTCAGCTATTGGCATAGAGTGGGCACCAGGGATGGCATTTGATTTTCTCTTTTTCCATATCCTCACTTTCGATTATTCGTTGGTCCTTCTCCCTGCATTCCCTCCGTGTCCCAGCAGTCATCATGCATTTTATTTTTTTCTCTTTTTCAGTTCAGTTGGTCACTCACATTTACTTTTATTCACATCAGCTTTCAATGGTTACATGTTAATCAATTACCCTCCGTGTCCCAAAAATCATGTCACATTTTTTAAATAGGTTTGCAATAAAATATAATAATTTTAAAATTTAAATTTAAAATAAAAAAATTTAGTAATCTAACCATAGATTATTAATATTTATAAATATTTATTTTTTAACTATTTTTTAAATTATTAAATTTATTTTAATTTTAGTTTTTAAAATTGTATTATATGGTAAAAGTAATGTTAATTTAAATTTATTTAAATCTAATCTATGAAGGGTTGAGAGGAATTAAATCTCTCAAGGTGTAATTTTTTTTTGAGTGTAAAACTTGAGGAAATGTTTGAACCTTGGGAAATTTTATCTCTCTTGGCACTTGATATATCCGGGTGAAGATGGATTTAGGTTGGTTATATCTCCCTCCATCTCTCCTTCTTTGTCTCTACATCTCAACCAACCTGGGGTAAAGATGGATTTAGATTGGTTATATCTCCCTCCATCTCTCCTTCTTGGTCTCTTCATCTCAACCAATGAAACACAAACGCCCTCTCTCTCCCCATAGACATCTATGATTATCTATCTCTCCCTCCCTCCCTCTAACTGTCTCTTCTTCCCTATCCCTCACTCCATCTATATCTCTATCTCCCTTCATCTCTCCTTCTTTGTCACTCTATTTCACCCCTTAAACATATACAATCTCTCTCCATATCTATCTATCTCTCGCTCTCTCTCCATATCTATCTATCTCCGTCTCCTTTTTTTGTTCCTCTCCCTCTCTCTCTTCCACGTCTCTCCCTCTCTCTCCATCTCTCCCTTGTCACCCCCCCTCTCTCTCCACCTTTCTCTCTTTATGTCTTTCTTGTCCCTCTCTCCTTCTCCCCCTCCAACTCCATCTCTCCCTCCCTCTTACCTTCTCTCCCTCAAGTCCTCTCTCTTTTCCTTCCTCTCTCTCCCTTTCTCTACCACCTCCCTCAGTCTCTCCCTGCCATCACTCTTTCTCTCTCTCTCTCTCTGCCCTCCAACTCTGTCACTATCTGCCTCCCTATCTCCTCTCTCTTCCCTTCTCCCCCCCTCCATCTATGTGTCTCCCTCTCTCTCTCTCTCTTTCCCTCCTTTCCTTCTCTCTCTTTCCTCCTCTCCTCTCTCTCTGACTCTCTCTCCATCTCTTCTTTGTTACTCCCTCTCTCTCTCTACATCTCTATCTCTCTATGTATTTTTCTCCCCCCTCTCTCTCCCTCCCCATCTCTTTCTCTCTCTCTCGTCCTTTCTATCTTCCTTCCTCCCACTACCTTTCTCTTCCACCTCCCTATGTCTCTCTCCCCAATTACTCTCTCTACCTCCCTCCAACTCTGATAGTATCTCCCTCCCTCTCTCCCCTCTTTCTCTCCCTCCCTATCTGCTTCTCTGTCTCAAGTCCTCTCTCTCTTCCTTCATCCCTCTCCCTTTCTCTCCCCCCCACCACTCTCTCTTCCCCTCTCTCCAACTCTCTCAATATCTCCTTCCCTTTCTCCTTCTATCTCCCCCCTTCTCTCCTCCCTCCATCTCTATCTCTATCTCTCTCTCTCTCGTCTCCTTCACCTTGTCTTCCCTCATATCCTCTCTCCTCCACTCTCTCCCCAACTCTCCCTTGACACTCGCTCTCTCTCTCCTCTCCCTCTCTCTCACACCTCCCTCCCTCTCTCTCTCCTCCCCACCTCTCTCTCTCTCTCTCTCTCTCTCTCTAGCTCTGTCACTATCACCTTCCCTCTTTCCTTCTCTCCCTCCCCCTCTCTCTATTTATCCATATGATATTGAATTGTCATTCTATGTAATCAATGATATATGTAAAGTATAATATATTTTATATTTTAATTTTTAACTGCGAAATGAGATATGGTTTTTCGGCATATGGAATTGACAAGCCATGGTAGCCACACATGATGTTGTAACAAAATCTATTCACAACTTAATAATATCCATGGTAAATTTAATATTTGTGTAGGTACTTTTTTTAAAGCTTTGTAGGAAAACCATCCAAAAATAATATCCTTGAAAATAACTTATACTGAAGTAAATTACATATTTACCATAATTACTTCCCACCGTAATTTAAACACGTCTTTGAATAAAAAATAATATCCTTGAAAATAGCTTATACTCAAGTAAATAACATATTTACTATCAATTATTTCCCACCATAATTTAAGCACATTTTAAAAAGGACACGAATAAGATGTAAATAAATATAATTAGGAGTTACTTCCCACCATTATTTATGTTTTCCTCACACTTATGTAGGAGTAAAACTGTAAATATGTAAACTTGCTAGTGGTTACTACCCACCAAAACTTATACGAGTTCTAAGCAAGAAATTCACTTATCCATTTCACATCTCAATTTATTAGTTTATGTGAAAAAAAATACTATAAGAAGATAGGAAGATTTTTCTATGCACCATTATTGATTTAACATTGACCATTGTAAGTTATAAGTATTTATGTAAATTTTCTGAGATCATAGTTTCCATCTTGAGTTGGAGGTAGGGGTTAAATTGTATTCATAATTGTTGCAAAATTTCCATTCTTTTTTGTACCAATCCACTCAAGTCTCATTGCTACACCTTTTTTCTTTTTAACCCTGTTTATGAAACTTTTCGATTTTCTTAAAAAGTGAAAAAAAAATATTCATAATTACTTTCACTTGAAAATAGTGAATGCAAATATTGTTGAAACTAAACTAAATTATACAAAACAAAAAAGTCACCTAACAAAGATTGAAACACACATACCATGTTTTCCATTTAATTCAATTCGTTGCCAATCCCATTAAAATAACACTAGTTGTGAAATAATTTCTAAACTAAAAACATAATGTGCATGAACTATGTAAATGTTCAAAAACTACATTCAATATAAACATGTACACACAATAAATTTTAGATAGTTTCACCAAAATAGGTAATTGTCAAAACACAACACCATTACAAACATAAACATAAAAGGAAAAAGTTTAAATATTTAAGATTCTTCTTTCTTTAGCATCTTTCGAGATGTCATATACCCTATCCCACAATCAATGAATGAATCCCAGTTAGGAACATTTGCATCAAGGCATCCAATGCATATAATGATAGCTTTGTTCTTGTTTTTCTTCAGAATCCTCTCTCACAAGTAACTGTACTTGCAAGAATAGTAAGTATTTCCTGCCATAATTTTGACATGTTAGGAGAATTTGTATGCAACCTTGTAACATAAAAAATCCTCCATGCATCTTCCATGGATGATCCCTCACAATTAACAAAAAGAGTGTCAACAAATGGATGCAACTCTTTCAAACAAGGCTCAAAATTAAATGTTGTTTTGTTTTCTTCACTTTCATAATAAGGATGTTGTCAATGTTGAAAAAGATTTTCGATCCAACGCTTTGAATTTCATTCTTTCCATGAACATCCTCTAAATAATGGCAAGGGATAAACAACCTTGTTAAGTTAAAAAATGGAAGATCAAGGAATCTTCCATTCAAACTCTCTACAAGAGCTTGAACATAATATTTTGCAAGTTTTTTGCAAATTTATACTGAACCTTCAATATAAGGTTTCCATGATTGTTTTTGTATATCAACACAGTCGGCATATGCATGTGGAATTGATACAAATCATAATTCATGCCTATGAACAAGACCCTCCTTATCACAAATTTCTAGAAATCCATGTTTAGACACATCTATAAATTTAGATAAATAACATATGCCATCTGCAAATGTGTCACTTCTTAAAAACCATGTTTTCAAAGTGTTTACACTGACATCTATGGCTGCCCCTATAGAGATGACATCAACGCACTCTTTTTGGATTTCTTTTTCAACTTCTTTAATTCACACATTATACCTGTAAGCATATGTAAACAAAATTGTATTGAAAAGATCCTTGCCTTATCATACCATGAGTCTTTTCCTTCATTTTTCCACAATGTTAATATGGGAGGCATAAGTACAACAAGTATTTTAATGACTTTTCCCCTTGAAATCCATCTAACTCCATGGATTTGAAGAGCCTCAAGAGTTTCAAGTTGCATAAGTTCTTGTAGAGCAATAAGTTGACTACTTATTTTCGTAGAATTTAGCACCCAACAATATACTTTATTTGCTAATTTCTCATCAGACAATAATTCATGTATTCTTTTGGAAGCATTTGGTGCATAAGAAATGCAATAAACACCTACAAGATTAGGTACATTTTTATTCAAGAATGTAATAAAACCATTTTCATTACCAACCATTGAAGAAGCACCATCTGTGGAAACTCCTATCAATCTTTCTTTTGAAAGGCTTGATTCCATTAAATGTTTGTTTGCATCATAAGTTGTTTTCCCTCTTCCATCACAAACATTAATGATCTTTAAAAATTGTGAAATTGGAGGCCCCAATCCTTTTGAGTTTAAAAACTTGGCATAAACCACAAGATGCTTTTCTAAGCTACAATTTGTATTGTCATCTAGCATCAATGAAAAAAATGGCTTCCTAGAATTTTTTAAATTTGTAGCTCTTCGAGATATTGAGATATAGAAAAAAGGAATTCTTTTGCATTCCTGTGATTTGTATATGATGTATAATATTTATTCTTTGGCATCTTTGGTGTGTGTAAGGACATTGTAAACAAGCAAAGAGATTTATGTTTTGAGAGCGGTAGATCCTCTTGCACCATCTAATACACTAATTTCATAGTAGTGATAACTCTTTGTTCATATCATCAATGCATGCAATGTTCTATAATAGGCTTCACTTTCTTCTCATTTCCACATATCCACTTTGCTTGTGAGAGTTTATGGATGCTTGAAATAGCATTATAAACTATAGAATCATGTTTCAATATAGAGAAACACATCCCAATTCCCCATGGCCCCATTTCCTTATGAATTTCACAATATATGTATTTCATCACTGTTTTTCCTTCATGCTTTTCTCCTCTCAACCACTTATACTTAGTTTTCTCCTTACCATGAAACTCTCTTTTTACTTTCATTTTTTTTTTCTTTTGGGTGCTAGGTTCGCCCTTGTGAAATACTTCATCACATTCTTCAGTATTCCCCAAGATATCAAATTCTTCATTATGCCCCAAGGCATCTAAATCTTTATTTAGATCAAAATCATGATATTCTTTATCAGGCGATGAAACTTGAGATGTAATAGACCATCCAAAGAACCTTTTGATAGAAAGTTGATTCCCTTTTTTTGAAGACATTTTTTGATATATAATACCTATATAATAAAAATAAATTAATTAGTATATATGAATTTTAATTCATCAATTAAAAACATATTAAAAAATTAATCTTGCACCGATTCCAAGAAACAATATTAACCAGGGAATATACCTATTTATTCTTTATAATATTTAATAGTATATCTATTAATGCTTTATAACATTTAATAACTTCTCAATACCAGGTAAATGTTTTTCAATATTTACAATAAATTGTCTATTTCTTCTATCTATTTTAGTCATCTGTACAAAAAAAAAAGTTGAATGTTTTAGCAAATAAATACGTATTTTGCTTGCATTTAATAATGGTGATTTCAACAACACAGTTTCTTGGAGTCCAAAGTGGACATAAACAAAATTTTAGTTGAGTTATTGTTTCTCTCTAGTTCACATAAAAAAAAAACACTAAGTTTTCATTTGGTTTAAATTGTATTAAAGGCATTGTTGTAGTGGCTACAACCACCCTCCGAAATTTTTCCTTAACCTATTTTAGAGCCTCCTTGTTAACCTTACACAACACTTTTTCTTGCTTCGTAAAGTACTCAAGCTTCAATACTTTCCTTACAAAAAGGTAGCCTGTCAAACATAAGTGATCCATTTCCTTCACAGGCTGCTCATCCAGACTTGGTCCAGCTGCAGGCTCAATAGCTTCCCAGTGAAATTTGCTCATTCCTAGAGGGCAACCAACCCTTCCCTCCAGGAATTGTGCAATTCCTTATGACGGTCTAATTTTGGGCTCCATGATTGCATAATACTGTCTGCCCTCCCAACAGGCATTGCGAAATTTTTCCCATCAATAGGCAGTTCATCCGAAGATTTGCGCAAATCTGGCCAGCAGTCAGCTGTTGGGCCCAGAAATTGCGCAATCCCCTTTGGGCACTCAGCCCAGCTTATAGTTAGGAATGCGCATTTTTCCCAAGCAGTTGAGCACTGGCATGCATGTACACTCTGGTTGACCAGTTCCACCCGAAACCAAGGCAACTTGACTTGCATGCATACATGACCTGATCTTCCCAAAATAATAAGAGGTAACATGAAAAAGGCATCTCATGATTTAGGGAGCTATTTTTAGCAGCTGGGGGTTACATGCAAAGTTTTTTTAGAAGTTTCCCTTCAAGTGTCACTTTTTCCTAGATTTGCGGCATGTGCGTCATAAGGCCAAACTTATTTATTCGACGCATCAGATCTTATTTGTTCACATCGATCTTGGAGCTCTGAATTCCCATAGCACATCTAGGACTCTCCATCACATCTGGCTCTACTTTTCATGGGTAAGTGGCCACAACTTATCTTTTTCAGCGTTTCTATCACTTTTTGTGTATTTACTTGCGTGAGTGTTGTTTTCTTATTTTCTTTGAGCACCTGCTATCATTTACATGTATTCTAGCTTGTCCTATCTTTGTTTCAGTTTTGGTTGCTATCTCATTATTGTCGAATGCATGAAACTGTTTTGCACGAACGTTCGCCCAACCGGTGAATGACCTCACCCACATGCATGTTGACTTGTTTTCTCAATCTTCTATTCATATTTTTCATGCACTATTTATCACTTTTGCTATCACTTAGTGTTGCCATGCATTTCATCAACTTACTTACTTTCAGTTGCCCGTCGGCGAGTTGGGCCAACCTTGGCCCGGTCTTTGCCTTCACTAAGGCTGCATTGAGCAATATGGAGAAGGAAGGCTCACCTTCCTCTCCAGATTTGCACAATCTAGCCCAACACTGACCAATTGCGTATTTCTGGAGGTTAGTGACTACCTGGCCTCAAAATTTGCGCAAATATTCCCTGGGCCAGCAGTAACTCCCAGTCAGGATTGCACATTGTGCAACCCCAACTGCTAATTTCCCAACTCGATTGCACATTTTGCAGAGCCAACTGCCAGTTCAGCCCTATATTCAATCCAGACTGCCTTTAGTGGAGTTCTGGCAACTAGTCACTCATCCTTCCAGTGAAATTTGCTCAATTTTGCACATCAGTTCCCCAGGTATGTGTTGTGACCTTCCCCAGATTTACTTTGTTTTCGCTGACATATTTCTTGCCATGCATGCTACTTATTTCTAGATCTTTCAGGTGTTCATCTATCTCAGTGGATTCTAAGAGAACAGGATCCTAGGACACTGATGGTGTTGCAGTTGGAACAATAGTTAAACAGGTGTCCTCTAGCATGTCGATCTACGAATATACAAAGTTGTATCTATACAAGGACCAAACTGAAGTGGCAAGAGGTGAATGGAACATTTGCAAGTACTTTTGGGGAAGACCTTGAAGACAGTCAGGTGTATGTGAATATTCATAAGTTCGACCTGTACCGGATTGAAGGTAGATACCCTGCGTTCCCATGTGCGGATATGATTCAGTAGATCATCTCCCACGCTAACCCTAAAATGATGACGTTGAGCAGTGTTAGTGGGAAGAATCTTGCAACCTTCTGGGCACGAGACTATAATGATATGTATCGTATGGACAAGCCCATGATTGTCATGACCCCTCTATTCAACTTTCCCAATAGTAGAGGCCACTCTAAAGATATTCTGAAGGATTGGGTAAAGGAGGCAGCTCATTTCAAGATGACTCCTAACTGAATTTATAAGACGAAGATATTGAGGAAGGCATACCAATACTTGGTTATATTTTCATGTCAACTGAGTGGCTAAGCAAGCACTGAGACCTTCCCTCAGAGTTGGTTGGTCTTGTTGGACCAACTAGCTAGAGAAGGAAGACCATGCAACTGGTTCGGCATATTGACTCATCAGCTAAAGGAGCAAGTCGCGAAGGCTTGACAATCGCCCGAAGGAATGCATGTAGAGATTTATATGTCCGCCTACATTCTAGATGTAGTGTGTGCCCGACATGAGTTCTTGGGCTTAGAGTGGGCATGGTCACTAGTGGACATTGTTGTGAGCACATATTTGAAGCAATTCTCTGAGTGCAGCTTCATAGGAGTGATTAAACGGCTATCTGACCATATTTTTGCCCCAATGTATAGGTTGATATTTGAACATGATCCACCCTACATGTCAAAAGAAGCAATGAAGGCATTGTTAGGCATTGCAGATTGGTATGCCTCAACGGACGGCATGTTCATCCGAGTGTTCAGTGCGGAGAAGCCTTCGGATGTTCTACCAAAGTTTTCTTTGGACGTGTTCGTCATGTAAGAATTAGCGTATCATATCACAACAAGATTAACACCTAGGCTGCAGCGGAAGAATAAGGCACCTTGGCCCACTCTCCCATTGCTGATTGGGTTATATGAGATCAAGAGCATCAAGCAAGTGGATGTCGAAGCTGAACAAATGAAGAAGTACCTTCTCGACCTCCGAAGCTTCAACCTGTATGACCCACATTTCATTATCAAGGATCACTGAATGAGAGTTCATTTCAATTGAATCCATGGGGCATTTGATTGGGTTGAGGAAGACTCGTGGAGGTATTTGTTATAGACATTTTTGTGCCTTACAGCTCCAAGCATGAAATGTCCATAAACCAAGGGCTCCTAAGTCCTTAAAAGTGTTTTTATTACTCCTAAAGGAACAAGGTCAACAAATTACAGCTTCTCCCAGGAGTTCTCCACCAGAAACTGCTCAGAACTAGTCAAATCAAGATCATTTCAGCTACTCCACTAGCTAGATGCGTTGCAAAGCACCCAAATACACTAGCTAGGTGCGTTGCAACGCACCTAAATGCACTACCAGGGTGCGTTGAGCGGGAAATGACAAGTGGCAGAGTCATTCCACGAGGTGGAGAGACAATGGAAGCTTCCAGAATCTTCCCCAATGACACTTGCCCCACTGAATTCGACCAGAGATGAGTAAGAGGCTCTCAGTCTCCAAATGGAAGCAAGAACTGACAGAGAGAAGCCACTAATCAATTCATGAGCTAACTCATCCTCTTTGCATACATCTATATATGGATCCCTCATCCAAGAGATCCAAGAGGCTGGAATTTTGTACATTGCAGAGAATTGTTGTTGGTTTTGAGATAGATATCAGAGTATTGGGTGATTTATGCTTTGTTGGAGGTGAAGAGGGGATTCTATGCTGGGAGGTTGATGCTGGATCAGGAATCATCGGTTGTAACTCCTCCTGGATCTTCTTATTTTATCAACAAAACTATTTGAGTTTCTCCTACATGCTTGTGTATCATTGATGTTTGTTACATTTGTATGTTTAGCTTAAATCTAATCCTAAGCTATTTATGAATATAAATCCATGTCTTTGTGTAGTTTCCTTCTTCTGTGATCTTACAGGAACTTGGTGAAGCTGGGCAAGTAAGGGAGCAGGTAGCTGGAAGCTGTCAAAGAGGAGAGAGATTGGATCAAAGGACTAGCACAAGACACATGTTGGTTCATCCTATTCCTCTTCGTTTATAGTTCATAAAGGAGAATACGAAAGTAGTTTTCTCTGTTTGTTTCTAAGGTCACTGTCACACCTCAGTGGGATAGGGTCGTTCTGAATAGACACTTTTCTCGTTAACAAAATGGCGACTCCACTAGGGATTGTGTCTAGTTAGTTTGTTTGTGTTTCTCTTGTTGTTTATTTCATAAACTTAGAAGTAGCAATCGAACTGCATTTGCCATTAACAAATGCAAAGTAGACATCTGCTACTTCAATCCATTCACTGGATCTGTTTATGATTTGAACAGCTGATTCACAAATGATCTGATTACCCTTTGTGATAGCTCTTAGACCTCCTTTAAATCTACCCTCTGATTGTGCATTATTGATTGCTTTTACTCGGCCAAAAACCATATATTAAACTGCAAACCGTGACCCAGAACCCAGATAGAATTCTCGTTTCTGCCCCAGCGCAGGCTCTGTGAAGAGATTCTGCATTTCAATGCAGTTCCCGAGAGGGCTACCTATGCTGCAATCCATTTTCTCTGTGTAACAGGTGCACTGATCAGCCTAGCCTTGTGCAGCTGAGGTTCTTTGCTTCATTTTTTCAATTTTGTCTCTGATTTTTGCAGCCTGTGATCAGTGTATGTGTCTATTTGAAAACCCCTTTTCTTTGCCTTAATTCCGCCTCCTTTGTACAAAAAGACTGTAGATGTTTTTGTGTGTTTGTTACATCATTTACAGTTTTCCATTGAAAAAGTAAAATAGTCATACTGTCGTCCTTTGATTTAGATCTGTCGTAAGTGTCGATTTTGATCTTAGGAGAAAGTTTATTTGCTATTGACAGTTGATTATGCTTTTACTTTTGCCTTTGGTTTGAATTTGTGACTTTCTAGTGTCGAAACGAGTATTTACTTCAAAATCATAAAGTGTCGTAATCATCTCTACCTTTTGATTTCGAAAAGAAGCTTGTTTGTCACTTGAAAGCAAATTCATATTTGTACATCAATTTTCTTTTTAGGCATCAATATTAAGAAAGTGAAAAACAAATACATGCACATGTGCATTTGCATATTGATAGTCTGTTTGGCTTGATTTAGGAAAAGTGCATTTACAGTGTGCTCTTTGCTATTTGAGAAAAGATTGTGTCTTTCTTTTCCCCTTGTAGCTAGGATTTTCATTGCTGAAAAGAGATAAAAGCTTGCTTATCATCTTTAGATTGCATTTTAGGAATTACATATACATCTCGTGGTGATCCCAAAAGGCAAACTTCATAAGAAAGATCAACTTAAAATAAATTCAATGAACTTAACAACGCTTTGTAACCTAACGCACAACCTTTAGAGGTCTAGGCTAGAGACGTATTCCGACGTCATAAAGCCTGGTAACTGTTGTCCTCACTGATGGTTGGGTGATTCCTCCACTTTGAGATGATAAGTGCCAGTACGGACTTGTGCTCCCACGTACCGTCGAGTATATATTGGGAGACCCCTATAGGCTTAAAACCTTTTATCCATAGGAAGCCGTGTCAGCCGCCCTACTGATCGCAATGCTCCGAACACAGCATTCGGGAAGATTGACTACCGTACCGTAAAAAGTATTCTGCAGTTTTGCGATTGGTTTGGTACTCCCTCTACCTAGATCTCCAGAGCAGTCCCTTTCGTTCCTTTTCAGACTCCTTAACGGAAAAGGTCCATCTGAGCACTTGTCACTTCAGGCTCATTAAAAATCGAAGGAGACTAGAGTCATCTTTTGTTTTTCCTCGACTCTTTAAAACTGAAAAAACAAGTTGTGTCAAAGCGTGTTAAAATTTATTTTAAACGGAATATTCATCCCCTTTTCCTACGTTGATCTTTGGGTTGAGAAAATGGAGCCTACCAACCAAGGAATTCCCCTTGGTGGAAATCCTAGTCCCTTCTCCTCTTGGGGAGATGTTGGTGCGCCCCATATGGCCACATTGTCGCTTCCAGGACTGACAATTGGCTTGCCAGTATGGCTCTTCTCAACCAATGTTGTTCAGAACACCACTATTCCTGAACAATCGAATCAACAATTAGACGAGTCTAGAGTTACCCACCAGCCTTCTACTTCCTCTAATTCTTCCTCTCCTCCTTCCTCTTCGCTTGACGGGACTGGTAAAGCTAAAAGCCAAGTTCCTAAGGAGAAGAAAGAAAAGAAGAAGAAAGAGAAAAAGAAGAAGGAGCCAAAGGCGAATGGAGGAAAATGAGTGTCATCTAACGAAAATCCACACACAGCACCGACCAGGCCTAAATTTCCATGTGTCATTTGCAGAGGAGACCACTTTCACAGAGATTGTCCTTGCATCCCCTGGATACTAAGGGACTGGTCTCCTCGATTGCACAATCCGGTGTCATCAACCTCTGGAGATCATGTTGAAAGCACACCGTCAACTAGTGAAAGTGAAGCCCCAGGACAAAAAGGGAAAGTTAGATTTCCTTGTAAACTGTGCGAAGGCGACCATGCCCTCCACCGTTGTCCCTTCTTAGACGAGGCTAAAAGAGTTTTGGATGATCGTCCGGTTTCACCGTTACGACTTCCTCCTGGATATAAAAAACTCTTGTCGAGTCTGTCACTAGTTGAGAACCCAGCTGGCCCGCTCAAGTGGTCGGCTGAAGAACCTATCATTGAAGATAAACCAACTGAATCTATACCAGACGAAAGTCAAAGGGTCAAGGCGGCAGTTGACCCGGTCTTGCCTTCAGAGGTTTTATCTTCAGATGATACAGTCACTGAAGAGAACAAGGATGACACTGTCCAAATTCTCTTCATCAACACAGACTCTGACAAACATGGGGGAAATCCACCCATTCCTTTACCGCAGGAAGGAAGTTCGTTAGAGCCATACCCGGCCGTCTACTCAGTCCCACCTCCAAGCAACCTAGTTGTATCCTTCGACTGGAATCAACTAGGCAAACCCCGTTTGCCAGCAAGCATACCATTCCGAATTATCGTTCAAATATATAGAATGGTCATGGCTGGTACCATCATAGATGAGGGGGCTTTTGTGAGTATCCTTTCCTCTATTGCTTGGAAAGCACTTGGTTCGCCATCGTTATTGCCTGAAATGAGAAATCTGACAGGCTTTGATAAAGTAACCAGTCGACCTTTAGGGATCCTTCGCGATGTGCCCATAACATTGAGAGGGAAGACAGTTCGCATGAACGTCATGGTCGTTCAAGGACCCTTGGATTATAACCTACTCCTTGGACGAGACTATATTTATTGCATGGGAGCCATCATCTCCTCACTCTTTAGAGTAATGTGTTTTCCGCACCAAGGAGTGGTCAAGCTCGTGGACCAGCTTTCATTTCCCGGATCACGCATAGCAAATAGTCATATACCATCCCTAAATGGTCTCTTCACGCAAGAAATGTCTCAATCCCCAGTCCGTCCTCCCGATGAGCGTGAGTAATTCAGAGGGATATGACTGAAACCCAGGGGGCATGCATCCTGGTTTGCTTCGGCAGGAAAACTTCGGGTATAGAGTAGGTTTCCGTGGGAGAATATGACTAGTCTGTACCCCGTCCGTCGGTGGAAGAGGGGTTATTCTAGAATAAGATTCTCTTGTCAAAGTTATGTGAGTTGGCGGACGTCGTCACTCACCTTTGTTTATCTCGGTAGACATCGCCGAAGAAGTGTTTTATTTGCTGTGTGAATAGAACAATCTTTGGGTAACCTGTAAGAGGTAGGCCTCTCCCGGGAAAACAAATGTTTTAACGGATTGAAGTAGAGGTAACTTTGAAACTCTGTTTTATACCTGGGGGCATGCAAACCTTTTGGAATGCAAGCGAAGGGCGGCTATTTATTTTTTTAAATTTTTAGGACCTCTAACCCTTTAAACTCCTAGGATTAGTCGTCACCCAACTTGCATAAAGAAAGGATGTGGGGCAAAAATCTAAAAGTTTCCGTTTTTATATGAGACATTCTTATCATATGACTGGATTAATCGAGCAGTTTTAGCACATAGTTCAAGCTCGTTAAAAAATAAACATAAGATCTGAGCAAATGTTTCCACCCGCGTTTAAGCTCGTTAAAAAATGAACTATCCCCCGGTAAATAACCACCGTGAATGAAGCATTTTCAGCCATTAAAGCCTTGGTCGTGTTTGCACCGTCACCTCCACTTTTCCATTGGCCGATCATTCACCTCCATTTGATTGTTTACCCATTTTGAGGAACAGCTGCGAAGAGTGATTTCACTAGCCATCCTTGTGACACTGCCGTGATTGGAAAATTCCAAACCTTACCTGGAATTAGCTGCTACCCATTTTATCACTCGTTCCTCAAAAGACGAGTCTTCTTTAAGCTCTTTTCATCTGACTCGTAAAATATGAAAATATTGCCGAGTTTTTGCCTTCCAGCTCGTTAAAGCGACAGGAAGTGTTGTCCCTCCTCTAGATTTTAATCTTTTTGGCCCTGAGGGATTATTGCACAAAAAGATCGAGCGCTTGTTTTGTTCGGCTCGTTAAAACTATCGAAAATTCATCCCTTTTGTATTGTTTTATACTTTTTCGGACTTAAGGGATTAAAAGACGAAAAAGAAACTTCGGAGTTACCTTTACGTACCTTTTCAGACTCTCTAAAAATGAAAAGGACCGAGTTATCTTTGTCGTTAGACTCGTTAAAAAGATTAATAGCGACAAACTTGTCTTTAGGCGAGAACGAGTTTCACTATCGCTAGGCTCGTTAAAACATAGCGATGGGTTTGCCCGAAGGGAAAATTATAGAACAAGCATATGTTATCCTCCTCAAGCTTGACAATAATAAAGTGGTACTGGTCAGCAATGACTGGGGAAAAATTGGGAAGAAAACTCAAAGAAACTTTATTGGTAGCAAGTCGCTCTTGAACATGACACTTCCACTCCGTGCCTGAGTCGGGTTGGGTTGTTTCATTCACCGGTCACATCACCATGGTCGCGCCATACCATCCACATTTGGGGTAAATGCTACCAATCCATCACATAAGTGTCGCCGACATGTTCAAGAGAAGTCATCCAGAGAAGTCACCCGTGTCCCATCCACTACCATACATTATACTTCATTCTTTCATGACCGCCACCCTAAACCATATATCATCAGATCGTTTTCACCTCCATCAAAATCATTTGCTCCGTTCCGTGTCATTGATGTGGGATTCATTAAGGCCCTCCTTTGACGGATTGCTTCTTGTCGACATCAGCTCATTATCCAAGAAGTTGATCTAGGAACAACCCCTTCAGTACTTTGAAGCTTGCATGCCTCAATGGCAAGTTTCTCACTTCCGGCGACAGGTATACATCAATGACCTTCGACCGGAAGATTTTGCATGGTGTTCGACGCCAAGTCCTTTATTCACACCACATGAATTGTACTGCAGTACCTTGAGGGTCATTATCATTATCGGTGATTCCTCTCGCGCTTGTTAACAGTTTACATCATTGACTGGTAATCAAGCGATGTCTTTCCATGTTCGACTTCAAAACATTTCTCACATGGATCGACTTGTACTTCGAGTGAAGATCGGACGAGATTGAAGACCCCGGATCTAGTTTCATCCATCCGGGCTGCGATATATATTCAGGAAAAATAAAGACATTGAAATGTACAGCATTGCAGCACAGATAATCATCCTACCAAAAGGATGATGACTCCATCAGAATCATCAGTCTACCATCAAACGATTGTCTGTCCTATGTACATGAAAATGAATTTATAAAGTTGAGCATGGGAATGCCCGCCTCAGCTAGATCATGAAAACAGTATGAAGATAATGTATTGTATTGTATCTTATTACAGGTCTCCTCCCAGCATTGAATGAACTTCGGATCCTCCTAATAAAGCATTTCACCCGATAAACGGCCTCATACTTTAGGGGGCAACTGTTATAGACATTTTTGTGCCTTACAGCTCCAAGCATGAAATGTCCATAAACCAAGGGCTCCTAAGTCCTTAAAAGTGTTGTTATTACTCCTAAAGGAACAAGGTCAACAAATTACAGCTTCTCCCAGGAGTTCTCCACCAGAAACTGCTCAGAACTAGTCAAATCAGGATCATTTCAGCTGCTCCACTAGCTAGCTGCGTTGCAAAGCACCCAAATACACTAGCTAGGTGCGTTGCAACGCACCTAAATGCACTACCAGGGTGCGTTGCAACGCACCTAAATGCACTACCAGGGTGCGTTGAGCGGGAAATGACAAGTGGCAGAGTCATTCCACGAGGTGGAGAGACAATGGAAGCTTCCAGAATCTTCCCCAATGACACTTGCCCCACTGAATTCGACCAGGGATGAGTAAGAGGCTCTCAGTCTCCAAGTGGAAGCAAGAACTAACAGAGAGAAGCCACTAATCAATTCATGAGCTGACTCATCCTCTTTGCATACATCTATATATGGATCCCTCATCCAAGAGATCCAAGAGGCTGGAATTTTGTACATTGCAGAGAATTGCTGTTGGTTTTGAGATATATATCAGAGTATTGGGTGATTTATGCTTTGTTGGAGGTGAAGAGGGGATTCTATGCTGGGAGGTTGATGCTGGATCAGGAATCATCAGTTGTAACTCCTCCTGGATCTTCTTGTTTTATCAATAAAACTATTTGAGTTTCTCCTACATGCTTGTGTATCATTGATGTTTGTTACATTTGTATGTTTAGCTTAAATCTGATCCTAAGCTATTTATGAATATAAATCCATGTCTTTGTGTAGTTTCCTTCTTCTGTGATCTTACAGGAACTTGGTGAAGTTGGGCAAGTAAGGGAGCAGGTAGCTGGAAGCTGTCAAAGAGGAGAGAGATTGGTTCAAAGGACTAGCGCAAGACACAGGTTGGTTCATCCTATTCCTCTTCGTTTATAGTTCATAAAGGAGAATACGAAAGTAGTTTTCTCTGTTTGTTTCTGAGGTCACTGTCACACCTCAGTGGGATAGGGTCGTTCTGAATAGACACTTTTCCCATTAACAGTATTGTTACCATATTTCTAGACCCAATGAACAGGTTGGTTTCTTCTTAGAATGGTTAGCACGGCAGCATGAAGCAACACCACAAAAAACACCAGCAGTAGCAACAGTAGCAATATTAGTAGAGGTAGAAGAACCAAGCATACCTACGCATGACAAAGGGGAGAGAAAGATTGTCGACCGCATGGAGGACAAACAAAGCTGCAAGTTTTGAGCAGATCCACTTGTAGAACAAGCAGCTATGGCTATTCAACATAAGAGGCAGCAATGTGAAAAGCGAATTGCGCGAAGGTAGAGAGATAAGAAGAGAATGGAAGAAACAGACAAGGAGTTGCATGAGCTGAGGGAAAAACTACGAAAAGAACACGAGCTACTCCAACAGAAGAAGGAAGTGCAACAACAACAGATTCAGCAGGGGGCACATCACATGTAGACAGATGAAGCGGCACCCATACAAGTAGTTGTTTCTTCTGAACAGCTGGAATTAGGTTAATAGGGTGAGCCCTCATAGGGGCAAGACTTTGCTCATGAGATAGAATAGGCTTTCGAACAGTTGGATGCAGACATGGAGCAACCGGAATTGGAACAGGACACTGACCTCATGCCTCACCACAGAGAGGTCGACTCACCCATTGTAATGCATCCATATGATGAGCAAGTCTCAAATGACCAAGGATGCACTGAGATCCTTGGTGGTCAGCCAGAAACAAAGATGTGCAACAACTCCTTTGATGAATCTCAACATAGAGTTGTGCACCCTGACAAAGTACCAACTCTAGAGGACTGAACATCCCCTGGGCAAGTTGAAGAAAAATTGATCATGACCGATGTGCACAAGGACCTAACTGCTTTGGCCAATGCAACTAGAGTGTATGCCAAAGCCACTAGCTGCAGTGTCCGCGTCCTCATAGCTGAGAATGAGCAAATGGCGAAGGAACTACAGGTGGCCAAGCAAGGAGGAGACTTGGTGACAATGTCCGCTCGAGCTGAACTGAAGAAGGAAATACTAGAGGAAGTGTTGTCCTTGGATACAGTTATGTGGGCATTGTACTCCAAGTTTAGTATTGTGCATCAAGTAGTCGTTCATCTTCATAGATGGCAGCATCCATGTGTGAGAAGAGATTGCATCTTGAAGAACATACATGTTGTTGTTGATAACATGCGAGCATGGATGATGAAGTATAAAGGAGCCCTGCCTCATTTGCCCAAGATGATGAAGGCCAACGCGGTTGAGCTACAAGCACGTATCCAGAGTCAGATCCAGAACTATGAATACCCACCGAAATTCATCACTGGCATACAGGCTTCCCATACATGAGTATTCAAGAGCATTAAGGATGTTGTGCACACATATGTGATTCCATCACTTGGGACTCTCACCCAAGCAAATACCAAGAAGAAGGTCCAATAGGAGTTTGACTCATACTTCGATGAGTTGATGCACATCACCACCAATCCAAACTTGCCTATCAGTGCAGACATCATGTGCAAGTATGTGGCCAGTCTGGCCACATTGAGGATGTTGTTGCACATTCTTTCAGATGAGTTGGACAGAGGAGCCCAAGTAGTGTACCCAGATGCCATGGAGGAAGGTTCAGGTTCCAAACAGATGTCACGACAGAACACACAGATACTATTAGAGACTACCAATATTGGCGCCAATATGTTAATGTTGATCAGCATGAGGATGCCGAGCAATTGGACTTCTATAGTTGTCTAAGTCAGAGTAGTGTCTAGTTTGGCTTGTTTAAGCCATTATTCACATGGGTACATGTGCTTTGTATTGTTGAGTCATGTCAAGTGTAAGTCAAGTCATAAGAGTGAATGTAACAGTCATAGAGTAGGTGAAGAGTCATGAGGGTAGTTAAATGGTCACAAAGGGGAATATTAAGGGTCACCCTACCCTTTGCTATAAATAGTCCCTCATAACTCATTGTATAGGCTTTTGGTCAACGAAGCTTTTATTAAGACCATCTTGAAGAAGACTTGGAAAGTATTGTAGCGCGCCTTGGCTTCTCCACTGCACAAAGCTAGTACATCTCTTTGGAGGAGCATGCGAATGTGGCTGTAATGTTCTACTGATAGGGCTAGCAGGTTTGCATGGTGTATTGTATGATTGTGACTTACACTTCTTTATATAATAAAGCTAGCACATTTTCATGCATATGTTGTTATTGTAGTTGGACTGCTCTGGTTGTTTTAATGACATATGTTATTTAACTTAAAATAACACGAGAGAATAAAGTAAAGCTATACGTTATTTATTTTGGCCAGCAAAAGCTTTTCTTGGGTGTTGAATTTAGATGTACAATTAAGGAAATATATTTTATATAATAAAGATTAAAATGTGATTAAAAAAAAATGTTTTCGTTACATCTCATTTTTGTCATATAAATTAGTATAGATTTATTTTAGGTATGAATTTAATATATGTTAGAATATCAAATTTTTTTATGTGCATTTTTTTTTAAAATACAATATTTTGTTTTTCATTGTATTTTTAATACTAAATAAAGTATATATAAGATCAAATAAAAAATTTAACGATAAAAACTTAATTTGTTTTTTTTATATATATAAATATATATGAAGTTGATATTGACATGAATTAGTTAATAGAGATCTTCAAATAGTTTAATTAAATCTCTGGCTGAAATATTTTCGAAATGTTATGAAGAAGTATCATACCATCAAGTATGAACCTAAAGAAAGTTAAAGAACCATAGTCCCATGTACATATGCTAGCCACCATCACTGAAAAATTTAAGGAGGGAAGTTTATATTAAAGTTTAGAAACCTTGGCGCACCATCACGCAAAAGTTTAAGGAGCAAATTTTATATTAAAGTTTAGAAACCTTGGCCCAGACAAATTGTAAAATGTTGATGATATTTTTGTAAAAATATTTAGAATTTTTATTAGTATATATTAGTATATATAATATATTGGTGATTTTTAAGGTAAATTAGTTTCATACTATAAAATTTGGGCGAATCATTTTTAGTAAAAAATGGAAATTGGAGAATTTTTTTTAGAAAAAGTATTGAAATAGTGTAATAAGTTGCATTTTCAACTTAGGTCCCATGTCTAAGTGTTAATATTAACTCCCCTTGAAGATATATGAACTCAATACTTCGTTGAAAATTTTGCTCCTTCAACTGGGCTTAATAGTTGATGATTCACATAGGCACAATGGGCTAATATTTGAATAAGGTGATGCCTGTGTGTGTTGAATAAGGATCAAATTCAAGTGAAAAAGGGGGTTTTATATGGTCTTCAACAAACAAATTTAGTAGAGAATTCAGGGGGAATGACCCAAGATAGTTAGAAGAGGTTGAGTTATATAAATGAAAAAAAGCATTCCATCTCCTCAATGTGGTGAATGAGGGGATTGAATATGCTAGAAGGTTCTAAGTTCTTGTTTATTTAATATTGTTGTATATTATGTGTTGATTTCTTATTGTGATTGATTTCTCACATTTGCATAATATGCATTGAATACAAGAAAAAATGTTACTCTCGTTATCTAGGCTCAAATCCCACTTTATGACATGTTGGCTCTTAATGAGTTGATTGTTGATGAATTATATATGTTTTATTCATGGCTTGTTAACTTAGCCTTATGCCCTAAAGAATCTACGGGTTACCTTGGATACGATTGTCAAAATAAAAAGATATACCTGAGAGATTTTCTTCAAAATATGTCACATAAAAAATATATACATATATTTTGGATAAAAAAACATAAACATAAAATTATGTGCATGAAAATATTGGCCTATGCACAACTAATTATGTTCTTTCAAATTGAACTTCATTTAGCCTCATTTTTATGGGTACCATGTGGAAAAAATATAGGTAATGGATAGCAAAACTCTAACATATAATTTTTCTTTTGCTTATAAACATATTGACTTGTAAAGTCATGACTATGTGATGTTTCTTCAAAATGAATTTCACTTATCATCAAGCAGTATTATGTTTATGTCTTGTGGACAAAAATGGTGTTAAAGAGAAAAACCCAAATATGAAACTCTCCTCATGAAAAAATTGAAGTGTAAAACCAAGATTAATAATGGTGGATACCCACTTTTGGCATAATGTCGCAGAGACTCCTTCCACCCTCGAACCTCCACTTTATTCTTACCGTCATATGATTTCAAAGAACCTGAACGGTCCCTTGCCAGGCAATCAACGAATGTGCACATCTTCACAAACTCATCCCTATTATTACAGTCCACCTCAACCCTAGGGTCTTCATCACCATAACTCACACGCAAAGTATCATAACGCCATCCATCTCATTAGACAGGAAAATATGAAAGCATTTTCTCTTTTAATTCATTGTAACAGCTCAGCTATTGGCATAGAGTGGGCACCAGGGATGGCATTTGATTTTCTCTTTTTCGATATCCTCACTTTCAATTATTCGTTGGTCCTTCTCCCTCCCTGCATTCCCTCCGTGTCCCAACCGTCATCATGCATTTTATTTTTTTCTCTTTTTCAGTTCAGTTGGTTACTCACATTTACTTTTATTCACATCAGCTTTCAATGGTTACATGTTAATCAATTACCCTCCGTGTCCCAAAAAATCATGTCACATTTTTTAAATAGGTTTGCAATAAAATATAATAATTTTAAAATTTAAATTTAAAATAAAAAATTTAGTAATATAACAATAGATTATTAATATTTATAAATATTTATTTTTTAACTATTTTTTAAATTATTAAATTTATTTTAATTTTAGTTTTTAAAATTGTATTATATGGTAAAAGTAATATTAATTTAAATCTATTTAAATTTAATCTATGAAGGGTTGAGAGGAATTAAATCTCTCAAGGTGTAATTTTTTTTTTGAGTGTAAAACTTGAGGAAATGATTGAACCTTGAGAAATTTTATCTTTCTTGGCACTTGATATATCCGGGGTGAAGATGGATTTAGGTTGGTTATATCTCCCTCCATCTCTCCTTCTTTGTCTCTACATCTCAACCAACCCGGGGTGAAGATGGATTTAGATTGGTTATATCTCCCTCCATCTCTCCTTCTTGGTCTCTTCATCTCAACAAAATGAAACACAAACGCCCTCTCTCTCCCCATATACATCTATGATTATCTATCTCTCCCTCCCTCCCTCTAACTATCTCTTCTTCCCTATCCCTCACTCCATCGATATCTCTATCTCCCTTCATCTCTCCTTCTTTGTCACTCTATTTCACCCCTTAAACATATACAATCTATCTCCATATCTATCTATCTCTCGCTCTCTCTCCATATCTATCTATCTCCGTCTCCTTTTTTTGTTCCTCTCCCTCTCTCTCTTCCACTTCTCTCCCTCTCTCTCCATCTCTCCCTTGTCACCCCCCCTCTCTCTCCGCCTTTCTCTCTTTATGTCTTTCCTGTCCCTCTCTCCTTCTCCCCCTCCAACTCCATCTCTCCCTCTCTCTTACCTTCTCTCCCTCAAGTCCTCTCTCTTTTCCTTCCTCTCTCTCCCTTTCTCTACCACCTCCCTCTGTCTCTCCCCGCCATCACTCTTTCTCTCTCTCTCTCTCTCTCTCTCTGCCCTCTAACTCTATCACTATCTGCCTCCCTATCTCCTCTGTCTTCCCTTCTCCCCCCCATCCATCTATGTGTCTCCCTCTCTCTCTCTCTCTTTCCCTCCTTTCCTTCTCTCTCTTGCCTCCTCTCCTCTCTCTCTGACTCTCTCTCCATCTCTTCTTTGTTACTCCCTCTCTCTCTCTACATCTCTATCTCTCTATGTATTTTTCTCCCCCCTCTCTCCCTCCCCATCTCTTTCTCTCTCTCTCTCGTCCTTTCTATCTTCCTTCCTCCCTCTACCTTTCTCTTCCACCTCCCTATATCTCTATCCCCAATTACTCTCCCTCCCTACCTCCAACTCTGATAGTATCTCCCTCCCTCTCTCCCCTCTTTCTCTCCCTCCCTATCTACTTCTCTGTCTCAAGTCCTCTCTCTTCCTTCATCCCTCTCCCTTTCTCTCCCCCCCACCACTCTCTCTTGCCCTCTCTCCAACTCTCTCAATATCTCCTTCCCTTTCTCCTTCTATCTCCCCCCTTCTCTCCTCCCTCCATCTCTATCTCTCTCTCTCTCTCTCGTCTCCTTCACCTTGTCTTCCCTCATATCCTCTCTCCTCCACTCTCTCTCCAACTCTCCCTTGACACTCCCCCCCTCTCTCCTCTCCCTCTCTCCTCCCCACTTCTCTCCCTCTCTCTCTAGCTCTGTTACTATCACCTTCCCTCTTTCCTTCTCTCCCTCCCCCTCTCTCTATTTATCCATATGATATTGAATTGTCATTCTATGTAATCAATGATATATGTAAAGTCTAATATATTTTATATTTTAATTTTTAATTGTGAAATGAGATATGGTTTTTTGGCATATGGAATTAACAAGCCATGGTAGCGGCACATGATGTTGTAACAAAATCTATTCACAACTTAATAATATCCATGGTAAATTTAATATTTGTGTAGGTATTTTTTTAAAGCTTTGTAGGAAAACCATCCAAAAATAATATCCTTGAAAATAACTTATGCTGCAGTCAATTACATATTTACCATAATTACTTCCCACCGTAATTTAAGCACGTCTTTGAATAAAAAATAATATCCTTGAAAATAGCTTATACTCAAGTAAATAACATATTTACTATCAATTATTTCCCACCATAATTTAAGCACATTTTAAAAAGGACACAAATAAGATGTAAATAAATATAATTAGGAGTTACTTCCCACCATTATTTATGTTTTCCTCACACTTATGTAGGAGTAAAACTGTAAATATGTAAACTTGCTAGTGGTTACTACCCACCAAAACTTATACAAGTTCTAAGAAAGCAATTTACTTATCCATTTCACATCTCAATTTACTAGTTCTGGCTAATATTATACTATGATTTCACATCTCAATTTATTAGTTTATGTGAAAAAAATACTATAGGAAGATAGGAAGATTTTTCTATTTACCATTATTGATTTAACATTGACCATTGTAAGTTATAAGTATTTATGTAAATTTTCTGAGATCATAGTTTCCATCTTGAGTTGGAGGCAGGGGTTAAATTGTATTCATAATTGTTGCAAAATTTCCATTCTTTGTTGTACCAATCCACTCAAGTCTCATTGCTACACCTTTTTTTCTTTTTAACCCTCTTTATGAAACTTTTCGATTTTCTTAAAAAGTGAAAAAAAAAATATTCATAATTACTTTCACTTGAAAATAGTGAATGCAAATATTGTTGAAACTAAACTAAATTATACAAAACAAAAAAGTCACCTAACAAAGATTGAAACACACATACCATGTTTTCCATTTAAGTCACTTCGTTGCCAATCCCATTAAAATAACAATAGTTGTGAATTAATTTCTAAACTAAAAACATAATGTGCATGAACTATGTAAATGTTCAAGAACTACATTCAATATAAATATGTACACACAATAAATTTTAGATAGTTTCACCAAAATAGGTAATTGTCAAAACACAACACCATTACAAACATAAACATAAAAGAAAAAAGTTTAAATATTTAAGATTCTTCTTTCTTTAGCATCTTTCGAGATGTCGTATACCCTATCCCACCATCAATGAATGAATCCCAGTTAGGAACATTTGCATCAAGGCATCCAATGCATATAATGATAGCTTTGTTCTGCAACCATCTTTTATTATGTTTTGTCTTCAGAATCCTCTCTCACAATTAACTGTACTTGCAAGAATAGTAAGTATTTCCTGCCATAATTTTGACATGTTAGGAGAATTTGTATGCAAATTTGTAACATAAAAAATCCTCCATGCATCTTCCATGGATGATCCCTCACAATTAACACAAAGAGTGTCAAAAAATGGATGCAACTCTTCCAAACAAGCCTCAAAATTAAATGTTGTTTTGTTTTCTTCACTTTCATAATAAGGATGTTGTCAATGTTGAAAAAGATTTTCGATCCAACGCTTTGAATTTCATTCTTTCCATGAACATCCTCTAAATAATGGCAAGGGATAAACAACCTTGTTGAGTTCAAAAATGGAAGATGAAGGAATCTTTTGTTCAAACTCTCTACAAGAGCTTGAACATAATATTTTGCAAGCTATTTGCAAATTTATACTGAACCTTCAATATAAGGTTTCCATGATTGTTTTTGTATATCAACATAGTGGGCATATGCATGTGGAATTGATACAAATCATAATTCATGCCTATGAACAAGACCCTCCTTATCACAAATTTCTAGAAATCCATGTTTAGACACATCTATAATTTTAGATAAATAACATATGCATCTGCAAATGTGTCACTTCTTAAAAACCACGTTTTCAAAGTGTTCACAGTGACATCTATGGCTGCCCCTAAAGAGATGACATCAACACACTCTTTATGGATTTCTTTTTCAACTTCTTTAATTCACACATTATACCTGTAAGCATCTGTAAACAAAATTGTATTGAAAAGATCCTTGCCTTATCATACCATGAGTCTTTTCTTTCATTTTTCCACAATGCTAATATGGGACGCATAAGTACAACAAGTATTTTAATGACTTGTCCCCTTGAAATCCATCTAACTCCGTGGATTTGAAGAGCCTCAAGAGTTTCAAGTTGCATAAGTTCTTGTAGAGCAATAAGTTGACTACTTCTTTTCGTAGAATTTAGCACCCAACAATATACTTTATTTGCTAATTTCTCATCAGACAATAATTCATGTATTCTTTTGGAAGCATCTAATGCATGAGAAATGAAATAAACACCTACAACGTTAGGTACATTTTTATTCAAGAATGTAATAAAACCATTTTCATTACCAACCATTGAAGAAGCACCATCTGTGGAAACTCCTATCAATCTTTCTTTTGAAAGGCTTGATTCCATTAAATGTTTGATTGCATCATAAGTTGTTTTCCCTCTTCCGTCACAAACATTTATGATCTTTAAAAATTGTGAAATTGGAGGCCCCAATCCTTTTGAGTTTAAAAACTTGGCATAAACCACAAGATGTTTTCTAAGCCACAATTTGTACTGTCATCTAGCATCAATGAAAAAAATGGCTTCCTAGCATTTTTTAAATTTGTAGCTCTTCGAGATATTGAGATATAGAAAAAAGGAATTCTTTTGCATTCATGTGATTTTTATATGATGTATAATATTTATTCTTTGGCATCTTTGGTGTGTGTAAGGACATTGTAAACAAGCAAAGAGATTTATGTTTTGAGAGCGGTAGATCCTCTTGCACCATCTAATACAATAATTTCATAGTAGTGATAACTCTTTGTTCATATCATCAATGCATGCAATGTTCTATAATAGGCTTCACTTTCTTCTCATTTCCACATATCCACTTTGCTTGTGAGAGTTTATGGATTCTTGAACTAGCATTATAAACTATAGAATCATGTTTCAATATAGAGAAACACATCCCAATTCCCCATGGCCCCATTTCCTTATGAATTTCACAATATATGTATTTCATCACTGTTTTTCCTTCATGCTTTTCTTCTCTCAACCACTTATACTTAGTTTTCTCCTTACCATGAAACTCTCTTTTTACTTTCATTTTTTTTTTTCTTTTGGGTGCTAGGTTCACCTTTGTGAAATACTTCATCACATTCTTCAGTATTCCCCAAGATATCAAATTCTTCATTATGCCCCAAGGCATCTAAATCTTTATTTAGATCAAAATCATTTATCAGGCGATGAAACTTGAGATGTAATAGACCATCCAAAGAACCTTTTGATAGAAAGTTGATTCCCTTTTTTTGAAGACATTTTTTGATATATAATACCTATATAATAAAAATAAATTAATTAGTATATATGAATTTTAATTCATCAATTAAAAACATATTAAAAAATTAATCTTGCACCGATTCCAAGAAACAATATTAACCAGGGAATATACCTATTTATTCTTTATAATATTTAATAGTATATCTATTAATGCTTTATAACATTTAATAATTTCTCAATACCAGGTAAATGTTTTTCAATATTTACAATAAATTGTTTATTTCTTCTATCTATTTTAGCCATCTATACAAACAGAAAAGTTGAATGTTTTAGCAAATAAATACGTATTTTGCTTGCATTTAATAATGGTGATTTCAACAACACAGTTTCTTGGAGTCCAAAGTGGACATAAACAAAATTTTAGTTGAGTTATTGTTTCTCTCTAGTTCACATAAAAAAAAAGCTAAGTTTTCATTTGGTTTAAATTGTATTAAAGGCATTGTTGTAGCGGCTACAACCACCCTCCGAAATTTTTCGTTAACCTGTTTTAGAGCCTCCTTGCTAACCTTACACAACAATTTTTCTTGCTTCGTAAAGTACTCAAGCTTCAATACTTTCCTTACAAAAAGGCAGCCTGTCAAACACAAGTGATCCATTTCCTTCACAGGCTACTCATCTAGACTTGGTCCAGCTGTAGGCTCAACAGCTTCCCAGTGAAATTTGCGCATTCCTAGAGGGCAACCAACCCTTCCCTCTAGGAATTGTGCAATTCCTTCTGACAGTCTAATTTTGGGATCCATGATTGCACAATACTATCTGCCCTCCCAACAGGCATTGCATAATTTTTCCCATCAATAGGCAGTTCATCCAAAGATTTGTGCAAATCTGGATAACAGTCAGCTGCTGGACCCAGAAATTGCGCAATCCCCTTTGGGCACTCAACCCAGCTTACAGTCAGGAATGCGCATTTTTCCCAAGCAGTTGAACACTGGCATGCTTGTACACTTCGGTTGACCAGTTCCACCCGGAACCAAGGCAACTTGACTTGCATGCAGACATGACCTGATCTTCTCGGAATAATAAGAGGTAACATAAAAAATCCATCTCATGATTTAGGGAGCTATTTTTAGCAGCTGGGGGTTACATGCAAAGTTTTTTTAGAAGTTTCCCTTCAAGTGTCACTTTTTCCTAGATTTGCAGCATGTGTGTCATAAGGCCAAACCACATTAGATCTCATTTGTTCACATTGATCTTGGAGCTCTGAAATCCCATAGCACATCTAGGACTCTCCATCACATCCGGCTCTACTTTTCATGGGTAAGTGGTCTCAACTTATCTTTTTCAGCGTTTCTATCACATTTTCTGTATTTACTTGTGTGAGTGTTGTTTTCTTATTTTTTTTTAGCACCTGCTATCATTTACATGTATTCTAGCTTGTCCTATCTCTGTTTCAGGTTTGGTTGCTATCTCATTATTGTCGCATGCATGAAACTGTTTTGCACAAACATTTGCCCAACCGGCGAATGACCTCACCCACATGCATGTTGACTTGTTTTCTCAATCTTCTATTCATGTTTTTCATGCACTATTTATCACTTCTGCTATCACTTAGTGTTGCCATGCATTTCATCAACTTACTTGCTTTCAGTTGCCCATCGGTGAGTCGGGCCAACCTTGGCCCGGTCTTTGCCTTCACTAAGGCTGCATTGAGTAATCTGGAGAAGGAAGGCTCACCTACCTCTCCAGATTTGCACAATCTAGCCCAACACTGACCTCATGGACTGAATTGCGTATTTCTGGAGGTTAGTGACTACCTGGCCTCAAAATTTGCGCAAATATTCCCTGGGCCAGCAATAACTCCCAGTTGGGATTGCACATTGTGCAACCCCAACTTCCAATTGCCCAACTGGATTGTGCATTTTGCAGAGACAATGCCAGTTCAACCCCGTATTCAATCCATACTGCCTTTAGTGCAATTCTGGCAGCTAGTCACTCATCCTTCCAGTGAAATTTGCTCAATTTTGCACATCAGTTCCCCACGTATGTGTTGTGACCTTCCCCAGATTTACTTTGTTTTCACTGACATATTTCTTGACATGCATGCTGCATATTTCTAGATCTTTCAGGTGTTCATCTATCTCAGTGGCTTCTAAGAGAACAGGATCCTAGGACACTGATGGTGTTGCAGTTGGAACAATAGTTAAATAGGTGTCCTCTAGCATGTCGATCTACGAATATACGAAGTTGTATCTATACAAGGACATCAAACTAAAGCGGCAAGAGGTGAATGGAACATTCACAGGTACTTTTTGGGAAGACCTTGAAGACAATCAGGTGTACGTGAATATTCATAAGTCCGACCTGTACCAGATTGCAGGTAGATACCCTGCGTTCCCATGTGCGGATATGATTCACTAGATCATCTCCCACACTAACCCTGAAATGATGACCTTGAGCAGTGTTAGTGGGAAGAATCTTGCAACCTTCTGGGCACGAGACTACGATGAGATGTATTGTATGGATAAGCCCATGACTATCATTACCCCTCTGTTCAATTTTCCTAATAGTAGAGGCCACTCCAGAGATATTTTGAAGGATTGGGTAAAGGAGCCAGCTCGTCTCAAGATGACTCGTAACTGAATTTATAAGATGAAGATATTGAGGAAGGCATACCAATACTTGGTCATATTTTCATGTCGACTGATTGGCTAAGCAAGCACTGAGACCTTCCCTCATAGTTGGTTGGTCGTGTTGGACCAACTAGCTAGAGAAGGAAAACCATGCAACTGGTTCGGCATACTGACTCATTAGCTAAAGGAGCAAGTCGCGAAAGCTCGACAGTCGCTTGAAGGAATGCATGTAGAGATTTATATGTCGGCCTAGATTCTAGATGTAGTGTGTGCCCGACATGAGTTCTTGGGTTTAGAGTGGGCATGGTCACCGACGGACATTGTTGTGAGCACATATTTGAAGCTATTCTCAAGTGCAACTTCAGAGGAGTGATCAAACGGCTATCTGACCATCTTGTCGCCCCAATGTACAGGTTTATATTTGAATAGGATCCACCCTACATGTCAAAAGAAGCAATGAAGGCATTGTTAGGCATTGCAGATTGGTATGCCTCAACGGACGGCATGTTCATCATAGTGTTCAGTGCGGAGAAGCCTTCGGATGTTCTACCAAAGTTTTCTTTGGATGTGTTCGTCATGCAAGAAGTAGTGTATCATATCACAGCAAGATTAACACCTAGGCTGTAGCGGAAGAATAAGGCACCTTGGTCCACTCTCCCATTACGGATTAGGTTATATGAGATCAAGAGCATCAAGAAAGTGGATGTCAAAGCTGAACAAATGAAGAAGTACCTTCTCGACCTCCGAAGCTTCAACCTGTATGACCCACATTTCATTATCAAGGATCACTGAATGAGATTTCATTTCAATTGAATCCATGGGGCATTTGATTGGGCTGAGGAAGACTTGTGGAGGTATTGTTACCATATTTCTAGACCCAATGAACAGGTTGGTTTCTTCGTAGAATGGTTAACACGACAGCATGAAGCAACACCACAAAGAACACCAGCAGTAGCAGCGGTAGCAATAATAGTAGAGGTAGCAGAACCAAGCATACCTACATCTGACAAATGGAAGAGAAAGATTGTCGACCACATGGAGGACAAACAAAGCTGCAAGTTTCGAGCATATCCACTTGTAGAACAAGCAGCTATGGCTATTCAACATAAGAGGCAGCAACGCGAAAAGCGAATTGTGCGAAGGTAGAGAGATAAGAAAAGAATGGAAGAAACAGAGAAGGAGTTGCATGAGCTGAGGGAGAAACTACGGAAAGAACAAGAGCTACTCCAAAAGAAGAAGGAAGTGCAACAACAACAGATTCAGCAGGGGGCGCATCACATGCAGACAGATGAAGCAGTGCCCATACAAGTAGTTGATTCTTTTGAACAGCTGGAATTAGGTTAATAGGGTGAGCCCTCGTAGGGGCAAGACTTTTCTCATGAGATAGAATAGGCTTTCGAACAGTTGGATGCAAACATGGAGCAACGAGAATTGGAACAGGACACTAACCTCATGCCTCACCACAGAGAGGTCGAATCGCCCATTGCAATGCATCCAGATGATGAGCAAGTCTCAAATGACCAAGAATGCACGGAGGTCCTTGGTGGTCAGCCAGAAACAGAGATGTGCAACAACTCCTTTGATGAATCTGAACATAGAGTTGTGCACCCTGACAGAGTACCAACTCCAGAGGACCGAACATCCCCTGGGCAAGTTGTAGAAAAATTGATCATGACCGATGTGCATAAGGACCTAACTGCTTTGGCCAATGCAACTAAAGTGTATGCCAAAGCCACTAGCTGCAGTGTTCGCGTCCTCATAGCTGACAATGAGCGAATGGAGAAGGAACTACAGGTGGCCAAGCAGGGAGGAGTCTTGGTGACGATGTCCGCCCAAGCTGAATTGAAGAAGGAAATACCAGAGGAAGTGTTGTCCTTGGGTAAAGTTACGCGGGCATTGTACTCGAAGTTCAGTATTGTGCATCAAGTAGTCGTTCATATTCATTGATGGCAACATCCATGTGTGAGAAGAGATTGCATCTTGAAGAACATACATGTTGTCTTTGATAACATGCGAGCATGGATGATGAAGTATAAAAGAGCCCTGCTTCATTTGCCCAAGATGATGAAGGCCAATGCGGTTGAGCTACAAGCACGTATCCAGAGTCAGATCGAAAACTATGAAGACCCATCGCAATTCATCATTGGCATATAGGATTCCCATACACGAGTATTCAAGAGCATTAAGGATGTTGTGTACACATATTTGATTCCATCACTTGGGACTCTCACCCAAGCGAAGACCAAGAAGCAGGTCCAACAGGAGCTTGACTCATACTTCGATGAGTTGATGCACATCACCACCAATCCAAACTTGCCTATCAGTGCAGACATCATGTGCAAGTATGTGGCCGGTCTGGCCACATTGAGGATGTTGTTGCACATTCTTTCAGATGAGTTGGACAGAGGAGCCCAAGTAGTGTACTCGGATGCCATGGAGGCAAGGTTCAGGTTCCAAACAGATGTCATGGCGGAACACACAGATACTATTAGAGACTACCAATCTTGGCGCCAATATGTTAATGTTGATCAACATGAGGATGTCGAGCAATTGGACTTCTATAGTTGTCTAAGTCAGAGTGGTGTCTAGTTTGGCTTGTTTAAGCCATTGTTCACATGGGTACATGTTCTTTGTATTGTTGAGTCATGTCAAGTGTAAGTCAAGTCACAAGAGTGAATGTAACAGTCATAGAGTAGGTGAAGAGTCATGAGGGTAGTTAAATGGTCACAAAGGGGAATGTTAAGGGTCACCTTGCGCTTTGCTATAAATAGTCCCTCATAACTCATTGTATAGGCTTTTGGTCAGCCAAGCTTCTACTAAGACCATCTTGAAGAAGACTTGGACAGTATTGTAGCGCGCCTTGGCTTTTCCACTGCACAAAGCTAGTACATCTGTTTGGAGGAGCATGCGAATGTGGCTGTAATGTTCTACTGATAGGGCTAGCAGGTTTGCATGGTGTATTGTATGATTGTGACTTACACTTCTTTATATAATAAAGCTAGCACATTTTCATGCATATGTTGTTATTGTAGTTGGACTGCTCTGGTTGGTTTAATGACATATGTTATTTAACTTACGTACTTGTGTATGAATTGATTCACATGCAATTATATGAATCTCGTTGTTAATGTGTTGCATATGTTCTTAATGTTGTGACCGTCCGTGTTGACTGCTTTGTTGGACACCAGAAAAACCTTTCTCTCAACCTTGTTATATCAACCGTCACACTCGTCTCAGACTGATCCGTGAGTGTTGTTCGGTTATCTTACCTTGTATGTTCGATTGTCGCATCCATGTCGACTGCTCTACTAGAAGATGTGCATGTCCTTTGTGTTGTGTGTTCTTAGTCAAGTTGGGACTGATCCCTTCCAACCTGGAACTCACCTTCACCTTCCTCTCCCTTTGAAGTGTTGGAGCCCCTCATACTCATTCCTTGACTCACTGCATTAGTCACACCCTTGCTACTAACAGAGTTATCTTACTTGCTTCTGTGCAACATCACAGTCAAGGAATTACCTTACAACCCACTGTTGGGACTCCTACACTAAACAGTTTGAGGTCTAACTGGGACTTCTTACTGGGGAGATCCCCTTGACATGTTGGCGGGTCCAGCACCATCAACATTTTTTGTGCTAGAAGGAGGGCTTGATGACAAGAAGTGCTGTCTCATCTAGTTTTGAACCTTTGCATATGTTTCAATGGAGTCTTGCATTCTTCTTCCCCTGAGGTGTTTTCCGAATTGTGAAGATGTCTCCATCTCGGGGAAGCTCTTTGATATCTTGTCTACTCACACATATGATGGTGAAGGTGAAGTGGCCTGACCTAAGTATCTACATAACTTTCTTTCCATGATTCATGAGGAAGATGAGTTTACTAATGAACGGGCCAGCTTGCTACTTGCATTCACACTTCGTGAAGCTCCATTCCATTGGGTGCTCAGCCTACCGGCTGACACCGTGCACTCCTTTGAGAACTTTTGTGATCTTATTGAAGACACGTTCTATCATTTTGATCCATACCATCTTGACCGGAAACTGTAACTACAAAGGAGAGCTCTACATGAATTCGTTATTGATTTTTGGGAGCACTTCCATGACTTACAATTTCAAGCTCTGAAGATCCAGATGAAGTTCACTTACCTCTGGGACCGATTCGAGTACTGTATTAAGAAATATTCTCGTCCCAAGAGGAAGCTTGATGTCAAACCTCACTCAACCTTCTTCACTGATGGAACTATGCAATCCCATGTGGGAGCACACACTCTCCCAATGGACTGTTCACCTCCCTCTCATTTAATAGTTCCACCATCACCCAGTGATGTTGAGGATCATGTTTATACACCTATTCAACCTTTGCACCCTCCCAACATCAATCCACTCAATTTTCGCGCAGAGTGGGTTGTGAGTCCTTCGAGTTCTCACATGCATTCCTTTTTCCACCTTCGTCTTTGCACCCAGGTGTTCGTCCGGATGATGTTGTCTTTTGTTCATCCATTCTGGATTCTCCACTTGTTGTGAATGAGGAACAACTCACTAGCGGAGTTGGTGTTGCACAACCAACATGCGCTGTCATTCATGAAGAGTATGAGTGGGAGCTTGAGCATCAACACTTAGTGAAGGATGACTCCCTTCTGTTCTATCATCCTCCATTATTTCCTAACATCGTTGGTGAACCTGCCATCCATGATTTTTGATGTGTGTCTTCATCCATGGATGCACCTAATGTTGATCTTTCGCAGGACACACAGTACGTTAGCCCATCATACAACAATGGAGAGGACCAATCATTCATTGAAAATCCACTCGATCTTTCATCTGCTCTTTCCATAAATGCAGAGGGTGAACATCCTTCCTTCTCATCCACCCCTTTATGTGATTTGTCAAATCATGAGGATGCCGACCAACATCCTGAATTTTCTGATCTTGGTTGTCATGATCTCTTCACCTCATCATTTGATCATGACTTCGATTCAGTCGTTGTTAATCTGTCTAAGCCACTGGTCTACAAAGATCCATCTGTTATCAAAGTTGAAACCCCACAGACTATCGAGGCACTTCAACCTGAGCTAATGGTTATGTCAGGCCCTCACTGTCCTAAGGTTGGTTTTTCTTCCGATCAGGAAATTGTTCAAACACTTGATGCTCCTCCTCACTCATATGTATGCACTCAAGATCAATCTAACACTCAGATCACACTTCCTCCACTCGAACTTCATGATCCCATTCTTCATGCATTGGAGGAGTCTTATATTGCAAGTACTCATGCGTAACACAAGTTATCTTTGTTTCTTTCATTTGCTTTCATGTCACAATCAAGAGTGTGCTTCTGCTTCAAAGTTTCACATAGTGTCACAAAGCACCATGATAAGTCCACAGACTGTCCATTATGCACATGCACTCACTTATGTCCCATGGGCACCTTGAAACATGAAATGTGGCTGTCTTCACTATTATATCTTTCTTGTATGTTGGTCCACACAACTGGGTTACTCGCGGACCAAGCCTTCACCCACATGGGTCTATCAATGTGTCGGTGGCTACATTGGAAGTATCACTTCACATGATAAGGCCCTTGTACCGTTAGTGTAGGAGTAAGAGCAGTGTTTGCTTTATGTTGTTTGCTTACATGATTTTTTTGTTTGCTTGTTTTCTTGATTGTTTTTTTACTTGTTTCTCTTTCATTTTCGCTTCTACTCTTGCTTTGCTTTGCCAATTGTTATCTCAT
Source organism: Pinus tabuliformis (assembly GCA_031772625.1). NCBI lineage: Eukaryota > Viridiplantae > Streptophyta > Pinopsida > Pinales > Pinaceae > Pinus > Pinus tabuliformis. Next base: position 654,688,051 of record CM062811.1, read on the forward strand.
TCACTTTGTTTCATTCATAGGATAGTTTGCATGAAACCATGTGTGACTCATGAAACAAGTTGGGTAAAGTCCAAGAGGGCTTGTAAAGCTATCAATTCTTGGTTATTTGTCATCTTGCCTATGTATGATGAACTTGTTACCCTTAGTCCATGATACATCGAACCATAATATGTACTGTTCGAAGTGAACATTGGTGAGAACACAATGCTTGTGCGCTAACTAGTGTCACCTACTCTAGTCGATTATTTTTGGGTTAACCCTTGGCATCTCAATCAAGTAGAGTAAGGTGAGGGGGGAAACCTTAACAGACACATCAGATATATAATAAACTGCTTCTCCACTGAAACAACCTCCTATGCTCTCAATAAGTATGGATCCCTCTTCCGCCTCTTAAATGAATAAGTGCTATTCACACTGAAAATGAAAAAATGAGAAGTAAAAAAAAAATCAAAATGAAAAATGAATAAGGAAAAAGAAGAGAAAGGCCTCCTAAGCAAGGAGGTGATGCAAGTAACTCTATCGGGGCACTGACCAGGCTCGTTGGCAGTGGAGCCATGCTTGTGTTCCTATGTGACTCCATCGGGGTACTGTCTAGGCCTGCTAGCAGTGGAGCAACACCAGAGATGAAACATAGACTCTAACGACCATACTGCTTGTGTACCTATAAACACCTCAACCCCAATCGAAACAATTGTGTTGCCTTGGCTTGGAATGTGTGTCAATTGACCAAGAGTCTAGCAGAAACTATATCTTACAATCAAGTTAGTGTGAAACTAAGATGAGCTAAGAACTGAATAATAATTCCGGAGGTGTTAGACTTGCTTTTCACGAACAAGGTCTATGTAGAGAGCTACAGTTCTACCAGTGTGTCGACAAGTGTTGTAGCGGCTACAATCACCCTCCAAAATGTTTCCTTAGCCTATTTTGGAGCCTCCCTACCAACCTTATACAACACTTTGTCCTTGCACAAAGGCAGCCTGTCAAACACAAGTGATCAATTTCCTTCACAGGTTGCTCATCCGGACTTGGTCTAGCTGCAAGCTGAGTAGCTTCCCAGTGAAATTTGCGCATTCTTGGAGGGAAACCAACCCTTCCCTCTAGGAATTGCGCAATTCCGTCTAACAGTCTGCTGTTGGGCTCTAGGATTGTGCAATCCTATCTGCCCTCCCAGCAAGCATTGCACACTTTTTCCCATCAACAGTCAGTTTAGCCCAATATTTGCACAAATATGGCCACCAGTCAGCCGCTGGGCCTAGAAATTATGTAATCCCCTTTGGGCACTCAGCCCAGCTTACAGTCAGGAATGTGCATTTTTCCCAAGCAGTTGAGCACTAGCATGCATGGACAGTCCGGTTCACCAGTTCCACCCGGGACCAAGGCAACTTGACATGCATGCATACATAACTTGATTTTGTCCAAAATATGTCACCTAAAAAGGAAAATATTTTGGATAAAAAAACTTAAACATAAGATTATGCGCATGAAAATTTTGGATAAAAAACTTAAACATAAAATTATGCACACAAAAATATTGGCTTGTGCGCATTTAATTATGTTCTTTCAATGTAACTTCATTTACTCTCATCTTTTATGGGTGCCATATGGAAAAAATATAGGTAATGAATAGCAAAACTCTAACATATAATTTTGCTTATAAAAATATTTACTTGTAAAGCCATGACTATTGATGTTTCTTCAAAATGAATTTCACTTATTATCATGCAGTATTATGTTTATGTCTTGTGGACACAAAAAAAAGTGTTGAAGAGGAAAAATCCAATATGAAATTCTCCTCATGAAAAAAGTTGAAGTGTAAAGTCATGATTAGTGATGTTTCTATACTTGAATTTCATTTATTGTGTCATGCCATATTTTGGTTATATCATGTGGAGAGAAAAACATATTGAATATCAAAATCCCGACATAAAATTATGCTCATGAAAATATCGACTTGTTAGCCTAAGGCTTCCCATTTCAACTTAAGATGGATGAGGATTTGTTGATTTTTAATTTTATTTTTTTAATTGACGATCAAAATTGATTCTCAAGGGAATATACTGAGCATATGATTATCAAACACTGTAGTGTGTTAGAGAGTTTATTAGGTTGCATTGACTTTTAATAAATTTTAAAAAATTGATGTTCGAACTCACACCAATTTCCTAGGGATTTTCAAAGCATGCTACTTTTAGAAAAACTGCCTTATATCTTGGTTGTAAAGGGTAGAAACTCTTCAACACTTCTGTTTTTTATAGGACTTTGAATTCTTAAGGGTTAAGTAAAATAAAAGTTAATAATAATATTTTTGTTGCAATAGTTTGTTTTGTTATATATTTATCAATAGTAAATACAAATGAAGCTTTCAGCTATATCAACCACATTAATATTTTTACTGTGGTTGTATTAGCTGAAATTAAATTTCATTTGTTATCGTATGTTATATTTTATTTATGTAAAAAATAAAAATCTTTGAATAGAAAATTTTACATAGAATTTCTTTTGTAAAATTATCGCTAATAATTTTTTTTCAAAATGGATATTTTTTTATAATAATAACCATAACATTAACAATAATTTTTTAAAAGTCACGACCAACTTAAACATCAAATTGTTGTAGGTTTAACTATTAGAATCTATATAGATATACATTCTCTTTCTCTTTTAGATATCAATTTGTAACCTCTTACCGAAAAGCATAAATATTAATTATATGAAAAATAATTAAAAAACTAATAAAAAAATGTCTCCATTATTTTTAAAAATGTAAGTAAAATTAAGAGTACCATGCAATATTCGATTCTTCAGATTATTAACAACGGCAAGGTAGTCACGTGTTTTGAATGTTTAACCTTCACAGGCAACTAAGTTACATAAACTCGGCAGTCAGAAAAAATAAAATAACAAGAGAGAATAAAGTAAAGCTGTACGTTATTTATTTTGGCGAGCTGGTATCACAAGCTTTTCAAAAGCTTTTCTTGGGTGTTGAATTTAGATGAACAATTAGCAATTGCCCTAAAAAGTGCAAAAAGAGGCCGATAGATTTTTTAAATTAGAAAAATAGTATGAAAATTGGAAAAATGATAAAAAAATTGCATTTATAGATATGTATTCAGCTCATAAAAATGAAGGACCCCCATAACAAAAATGAAGGCCAGGATGAGTTTGGCTAGTAATTGAAGGGTAAAATAATCACAAATATACAAACTAAGAATATTAAATAATCACAAATTCTCAATTGCATAAATAGTATGAAAATTGGAAAAATGATAAAAAAATGCATTTATAGATATGTATTCAGCTCATAAAAATGAAGGACCCCCATAACAAAAATGAAGGCCAGGATGAGTTTGGCTAGTAATTGAAGGGTGAAATAATCACAAATATTCAAACTAAGAATATTAAATAATTACAAATTCTCAATCACAAATATTCAAACTAAGAATATTAAATAATCACAAATTCTCAATTGCATAAATAGTATGAAAATTGGAAAAATGATAAAAAAATGCATTTATAGATATGTATTCAGCTCATAAAAATTGAAGGACCCCCATAACAAAAATGAAGGCCAGGATGAGTTTGGCTAGTAATTGAAGGGTGAAATAATCAAAAATATTCAAACTAAGAATATTAAATAATTACAAATTCTCAATCACAAATATTCAAACTAAGAATATTAAATAATCACAAATTCTCAATTGCATAAATAGTATGAAAATTGGAAAAATGATAAAGAGGAGGAGCATTATATTATTATGTTTTCTATGTAGCACTCGTAGCAGCTTTTGCACTATCAAATCCTCAAATTATGAACGATATGAACAATTTCAAAATATTGGGTCTATGCTATTGGTCTGGTTTCCGAGTGACAGACCAATAGAAACATTTGGTAATGCATGCTCATGTTTTTAATCATAATATAAATATTCTGATTTCACAAAAAACAATATAGATCATCTTAAAACAGACCAAAAGCTTTTGCTCTATCAAATCCTCAAATTATGAACGATATGAACAATTTCAAAATATTGGGTCTATGTTACTGGTCTGGTTTCCGAGTCACAGACCAATAGAAACATTTGGTAATGTATGCTCATGTTTTTAATCATAATATAAATATTCTGATTTCACAAAAAACAATATAGATCATCTTAAAACAGACCAAAACCCTGGAAGGAAGAGTTTCGGGATCAAAATTCCCATCAATCATCTAGAGCTCCAACATGAAACAGAATTCTTACTAAATTTGAAGAATAATTTTTGCCAAAAGAAGTTGAATTTATCTACTTACTCAAAAATATAATAGTCAAATATATTGGCTCTACCTTGTGAGAAGATGTTTGTTAGGTATGCCATTGCAGTTAAACGTGACAACAAGCACACACGGGAGGTGTGCACTAACTATCATCCCGAACTAACAAGTTTTTGATTGATACGGTAAAATTTGGGCGGAAATGATGTGTTAGTCAATCCATGAAGAACTGAAGTTTTGCAATAGAAAATTTTGATTCATGACTGAAAGAAAAATAGACCCACACAGATACCGAAAAAATGAGGCTCCAAACACGTGCGCAGATTCCTATGCTGTGGCAAATTCCAATATATTTACCCTGAATAAGAGTCTTTATACAAAAACCCGTCAGTCAGGTCGAATGTAGCATGAGCAAATTGACCAGAACAGAAAAAAAGAATCCGCGAATTCTTAATTTCTTTACCTAACGAAAAATTCAAGAACACTACTGGATATTCGTTCTTAGAAATAAACCTAAATCTACGAACAAACAGAACCTACGGATTATTGCAGTGTACATCAAGACCACAACGTTCAAGAAAATTTTCTACGAATGTGCTGAACAGATTGCCTTTCCCTAGAGCTTTCTTTCAGCAGATGATTCCCCAAATACTAAACACAGAAATGCTCACGCACCAACATTTGAACCAAATATTATCAAATTAATCCGAATTGGAGAAACTAAAGCTGTTACTGCAACTTAACTAAATACAATGAATTCTGTCAATTTTCCTTCAGCAAGAACGTGTTCTTTAAACATTAAAAACATGCATATCTGAAGCAGACGAGAATTACCTGAATTGAGAGGGTTAAAAGGTAATGGCAACTGATCTCTACGCTTTTCCTTGAAACGTTGATCTCTACGCTTTGCCTTTAAAGCGAGGCGATTGTGGCATGCAATGCAAACTCAGCTTCTTCAGAAAAGTCCCCGCACCATACCAGCAGCTTCTTGGGCAGTTATTCGAATTCGCATGCCTTTCGAAGAGTAGTGGCTTGACTCCCATTTCCACATTGTGTTTTTCATTGTGTTCGTATAGCTCTCGAAAAAATCATATTCACACAGTAAGGCCAAGTCTAATTAACATATCTTCTGATTAGATCAGCATAGAGTTTACCTGTAACAGTGTAGACGATCTGTGTTAGGGGTAAGGTTGTGCGTGTTTCAAGATCTCCGCAGCTGAAGTGACTGGATTTTGAGAGAGAAGGGCAATTTACCATCTCTGCATTGAGAGGAAGGCTCTAAGTCAAAGAAGCAAAACGTTGGCTAACTACACTCCAATCCGTTTCATACAGATTAAAACAGAAACGACATCATCAAAGTATCGACCTAATTCCAGTCTCTTTTTTATTCCAAATTAAAAACGATAAATTACTAGAATGAAAAACTGAGTTTGAGTCATTTGTTTTCATAGCTTACCTCCCGGTACCGGTGGCCCCAACAAATTTAAGGGGAGAAGGTGTTGAAGTTGGAGCAAGTGGTATTGAAGCCTAGCAACGTGGAGGAGAAGCCTAATCGATTATTGGCTATGTCGAACTGCAAAAGGTTGTCTCGCATCTGATGAGTGCTGATGACAATGGGTCCCACATCATAACCTGCTTCCGTGCCTCCATTTGGACCCGCGTCAAAGATAGCAAGGCACACTACTCCGGGGCGCTTGTCCGGCATCATAGAATTATCCCCAAATATTTTCCATACTGTCTGACTGTTGTGTAAAATAAGTTTGATGGTGGGCACCCTTGGTCCAACTCTAGTCCAGGAGATGGTCCTAGCATCGAAGCAAGGTTGAAAAGGACCTACAGTGGACACGCGCGTGATGTTCCTGGCCTCTGCTGCTTTTAGAAAAGCGGCGAGGAATGCATTGTAAATGGGTGTTGCCAAAAACGAGTAGGGGCCATATATTGAATCCAGGCGAGCAACAGTACCAGTAGGGACTGTGATCTTCGTGTTGTCAATTTGGACGGTGTTTACAGAGATGTAATGCTGGCTTGTATGCTGACCGTACGGGACCAGAGGAGTATACCTGAGGTGCTTTGAGACGTCTATCCCGGAAGAGAAGACATAAGGCCCGTTGCCGAAGAAGACGACTCCCTCACCATTAATGTCTCTGCTACCAGGGAGACAAATGGCGAATTTGTTGCTGAAACCCAACTTGGTGGAGAGCTGAGTTGGTAGAGCCAAGGCTGCCTTGTTCAACCCTGCCAAGCCCGCAATTCCTTTGCCCATCTCGTCGATCAAAATACTGGGCGCACAGGAGAAGGCGAATCGAGGAATTGTAAGTTGGACGCCGTGGACAGTGGAGAGAGCCACAACGTCTTGGGAGAGATCGCCAATGGTATCGAGGTCGAGGTAGGCGTTATAAACGTCGACGTTGCAGGTATTGTTGTGACAGATACCAGGGCCGTAGCAGAGGTTGCCGCAACGCCCCTCTGAGGATGCCGAGCAAATGGCAGTGCCGCACGGAACGCGGCGGTAGGTGGAAGAAGTGTAGGCGCCACCTTGGCAGTGAAGCCACACTGAATCTCCCGCTAGATCTAACACCAATCTTTCGGCCTGCAAGGGAGTCTTCTGATGCATTTGTATAGCGTAGAATCCAGTTGCCGAGTCCCTGCTCACTCGAGCGGCGAGGGTCTTTAGCTCAGCTGCATTCGAAAACAAGAAAGAGCAATGGAAATGAAAAGTAAGAAGAAAAGGGGAGTCGTGAGCCATGACGAGAAAGGATGATGAAGACCATGACGATACGGGTGGCGCTAAAAACCTGAAAATGCGTTACAGATGTCAGTGGAAAGCAGACGGGTCGCGCTAAAAAACTATGCACAAATGTCAGACGGAGATTAAAAGACGGTCCAGGTGTCAACGTGAGATTGAAAACGACGACGAAAGTCTGTTTCAATAGGAAAGGCCTATTGGCCTAATTAAGGAAATATATTTTATATAATAAAGATTAAAATGCGATAAAAAAATAAAAAATTGTTTTTGTTACGTCTTGATTTTTGTTATATAAATTAGCACAGATTTATTTTACGTATGAATTTAAAGTATGTTAGAATGACCAAATTTTTTTATGGGCAATTTTTTTCTAGTGCAAAATACAACATTTTATTTTTCATTGTTTAAATTGTATTTTTGAATATTAAATAAAATATATATGGGATCAAATAAAAAATTTAACGATAAAAACTTAATTTGTTTTTTCTATATATATAAATATATATGAAGTTGATATTGACATGAATTAGTTAATAGAGATTTTCAAATAGTTTATTTAAATCTCTCGCTGAAATATTTTTGAAATGTTGTGAAGAAGTATCGTACCATCATGTGTTAGGGATCCACAAACAAGTATGGAGCTAAAGAAAGCTAAAGAACCAAAGTCCCATGTATGTATGCTACCCACCATCACTTAAAAATTTAAGGAGGGCACTTTATATTAAATTTAGAAACCTTGGCTCACCATCACCGAAAAATTTAAGGAGCGAAGTTTATATTAAAGTTTAGAAACCTTGGCCCAGACAAATTGTAAAATGATGATGATATTGTTGTAAAAATATCTAAATTTTTTATTAGTATATATTAGTATATATAATATATTGGTGATTTTTAAGGTAAATTATTTCATACTATAAAATTTGGGCAAATCATTTTTAGTAAAAAATGGAAATTGGCGAATCTTTTTTTTAGAAAAAGTATAAGAAATTTCACCTATGAATATTAGCCACTAAAATTTTCCATAGCCATCATGTTGAAGAAGTGTAATAAGTTGCATTTTAAACTTAGGTCCCATGTCTAAGTGTCAATGTTGACTCCCCTTGAAGATATATAAACTCAATAGTTGGTTGAAAATGGTGCTCCTTCAACTGGGCTTAATAGTTGATGATTCACATAGGCAAGATGGGCTAATATTTGAATAAGGTGATGCCCGTGTGTGTGTTGAATAAGGATCAAATTCAAGTGAAAAAAGGGGTTTTATATGCTCTTTAACCAACAAATTTAGTTCACAATTCAGGGGGAATGATCCAAGATAGCTAGAATAGGTTGAGTTATATAAATGAAAAAAAAAACATTCCGTCTCCTCAATGTGGTGAATGAGGGGGTTGAATATGCTAGAAGGTTCTAAGTTCTTGTTTATTTAATATTGTTGTATATTATGTGGTGATTTCTCATTGTGATTGATTTATCACATTTGCATAATATGCGTTGAATACAAGAAAAAATGTTACTCTCATTATCTCGCTCAAATCTCACTCTGTGACATGTTGGCTCTTAGTGAGTTGATTGTTGATGAGTTATATATGTTTTATTCATGACTTTTTAACCTAGCCTTGTACCCTAAAGAATCTAGGAGTTACCTTGCATACCATTATCAAAATGAAAAGAAGTACCTGAGAAATTTTCTTCAAAATATGTCACATAAAAAATATATACATATATTTTGGATAAAAAAACATAAACGTAAAATTATGTGCATGAAAATATTGGCCTGTGCACAACTAATTATGTTCTTTCAAATTGAACTTCATTTAGCCTCATCTTTTATGGGTACCATGTGGAAAAAATATAGGTAATGAATAGCAAAACTCTAACATATAATTTTTCTTCTGCTTATAAACATATTGACTTGTAATTTCATGACTATGTGATGTTTCTTCAAAATGAATTTCACTTATTATCACACAGTATTATGTTTATGTTTTGAGGACAAAAAAGGTGTTGAAGAGAAAAACCCAAATATGAAACTCTCCTCATGAAAAAATTGAAGTGTAAAGCCATGATTAATGATGTTTCTTTACTTTAATTTTATTTATTATGCTATGCCATATCTTGGTTATGTCATGTGGAGAGAAAATGTATTCCCAATATAAAAAATTTCTTATGAAAATATTAACTTGTATAAATCTATGGTTAATGATGTTTCTTCAAATTGAATTTCATTTGTTATTATATATTTAGTTAGGCCGATAGGATTTCCTATGCATCAACAATCGTCAACACTTTTACCCTACTCCGTTTGATTAGGTGAGACACTTTCAACTGTTGTTTTGAAGTCTGATTGCTTTTTCCAAATATCGGTTGAGTTGCATTCTTAACATGGCAAGACTGCTTTTTCCCATTCTTTTATGTTACTCTTGAAGATATTTTCACTGTCCCATTCTTTTATGTCACTCCACGATAAAATTTTGGTATGAGTGAGGCGAGGCATTAAATGAGGCAGGCGCTGAAGAAATAATGGCAGTGTCAGAAGGAAGGGTAGGGTGACGCTGTTAAAGAGGCCAGGTAAGTTTTCCATGTGCTTCTTTAAATATATATATAATTTTGTCTGTTAGGTGTGGTGGTCCTGGCTTCTAGATTATAGAAAACTGTTTTGTTTCGCAGCACAGTCATTCTTTTCCTTTGGAAGCTTGCGGTGGGGAGGCTAAATGTACTGACCTCGGAAGAGAGGAGTCCTAGAAAACATCTACTTACAATCGATATTTTAGGAGTTCCAGAGGCTGAATATGGTTGATGAGCTTCGAATGTTCGCAGTTTCATAGTCTTAGCGAGCGGATCGCCTGGTAGGTATTTTGGCCTGTGAGACAAAAGAAAAATGAAGAGTTATTCAACAAGTCTTCTTTGCGGCCCTAAGCCTTAGGTCTCTTGTATTGAATACCAAATATTTAACCGAAAAACGATGTGTGATCCTTATTTGGGTAAAGATTTAAGCCATAAATCAGTAGATTTAAACATATATCCAAGCTCAGATGCTTATTTAGTGTGTGGAACGAAAACTAATGTTTACATAGATTCTACGCAGAGGATTCATTATTTTGTTTTCATAGCAGAAATGTAAGTTCCAAAGTCTATATATTTTGCCCGAGAACGTTTAGGAGTCCTTGTAAGTTTTCTTCAATGAACTCGGAAACTTTAACAAAGTCTCGTACCATATATATTTAAGTTTATTAATTCCACGCATTGTTTTGTATGCAAAAAAATTTATTTCCTTATGGAGAAGCTTTAAATCTATGATGTGTTTAGCAAACAAGGGCATTAATTTCATAATATGTTTTGAATAGTGTAACTTGGTTCAAGCTTTAAATTTTCATTGGAATATGCTCGTTATCTTTTCATCTCTTCTTCTTTCCTTTGATTTCTCGTCTTTCTCGAGTTTTCAGGCTTTAACTATGTAGAGTATGCACTAGGCACTGCGATTCTATACTGTGATTAAGGTTTGTAATGTCATATTTAGCATGGTTTCGAATATTATATTTTGACTTTCTAATCACAATATACAATTATGGTTTTCAATGTAGTATCATTCTATATATGTATATAATTCTTTATAAAATATAATAATAATATCATGGTTTCTAATGGAATTAACTTTTTAATAGCAATATATCAACATGTTTTCTAATATTATGTTTTGACTTTCTAAATGCAATATACAATTATGGTTTTCAATGAAATATATTGGTAGGGGATAGTCATGGTGGTTATTGCCTTGGTCACTAGCTTCGTATATGCTTGGCCATTTATAGAGGTTTCTTGATTTTGTATAATTAACTTAACCTCTTGATTTTGGGTAATTAACTTACTCTAAAATGAAATAAGACATTCAATGTGTTCCTTGTAATATAGATATAAACAAAACATCTAAAGAAAAGTAATTGCACAATGATCCAGTCCAAGAAAATAAGGTTTTCCACAAACCAATTAACTCTTCCACAAAAATTCAACAATTCCAATTTAATAATCCTATCGGCCTCTCTTTGTACCTTTTGGGACAATTGCTAGTATATTTTATTTATGTAAAAATTATAAGTGTTTGAATAGAAAAACTTCAACATAGAATTTCTTTTGTAAAATTATAGTTAATGACATGTTTTCAAATTGAATATGTTTTATAATAATGACAATAATAACCTATTTTTAAAGTCATAATCAAGTTAGATATCAAATTGGTATACGAGACACCTTGTTTGTGAGATAAACAATAAACATCCTCTTCTCTTTTAAATATGAATTTTTAACCTTGTACCTGCAAACATAGACATTAATCTTATGAAAAATATTTAAAAAACCACTTTAAAAAATGTACTTTTAAATTACTTAATTTTCAACCAATCAATAAATCATATTTAATTATATGTCATATAATGGTTTCTTTATAAATTGAAATACAAAATAATATAAAAAATAAATGAATAAAACAATATATAATTCATAGAATTTATTATTAATATAAATTTAATATAATAATAATTAATATAAATATTAAATAATGATTGAAATCTTTCTCCTTTGAATTTTTGATGTAAAAATACAAATCTAATTGGGTAAAATTATGAATTTTATATAAATCAAATAATAATATTAATTTATTTAATCGTTATATTGACAACACGCATCTGTTTTAAAATAATTTGTGTTGTCAGGAAATTTTAAGAATACCATGAAATAAATCGATTCTTCAGTTGAAAATTATTAACAGCAGCAAGTGTGTCACGTGCTTTGAAGGTTTAGCCTTCACAGACAACTAAATTACATAAACTCGGTAGTAAGACACAATAAAATAACAAGAGAATAAAGCAAAGCGGTACGTTATTTATTTTGGGGAGGGATTTTTTATATATATAATATATTTTATCTTGGCCACAAAATTTCAACGGACAAACAACATTACACATCATATTGTGTAGTAGAATGAGCCTCTCAGCGCAATAAATATATATCTTTTTCATATATGCATAATAGATGTGCGTTTTTAATGCTGATAGATAAATAAATGACGAAGATCGATACTTATGTACAAGTTTTACTCATATAATATAGAAGTTGTCTTTAGTGCGAATTTTTTTTTTTTGGCCACAAAATTTTAATGGACAAACAACCTTACACATCATACTATGTACAAGTTTTACTCATATAATATAGGAGTTATCTTTAGTGCGAATTTATTTATTTATGTTTTTTTGGCCGCAAAATTTCAAAAGACAAATAACCTTACACATCATACTATTCAGTAGAATCAACATCTATATATATATATATATATATATATATATATTCCTTATATGCATAATGGATCTGTGTTTTTGATGCTGATAGATAAACAAATGACGAAGTTTGATACTTATGTACAAGTTTTACTCATATAATATAGGAGTTATCTTTAGTGGGACTTTTTGGAGTTTCCGGTGTTGGAACCTAGCCAAAAAATTGTGGTGAAATCTTGATTTGTGTTATTTAAACTAGTTTTTTGACTATATATATGGATTCAACACCCTAAAAAAAACCCCTAGGGCACTTTTATTGTGCATGGGTACCCATCAAACTTGTTGTATCTACCCGTCAGAAATGAATTTTTTTTTTTTAAAAGGTTTAATCTTAGTAACAGCATTATATATGTACTTTTTACCCATGGTAACAGTAAACGCATGCATATTTACATCGAATTATGGTAACAGTATGATATTCGGATAATTGTTATACTTGTCTCTGTCCTCGATCTCGAGGACCATCCGGCGGTTTGCAATGTTATTCATTACTTTTATGGTATGAGCGATTAAATCTCAGTTAAGTATTTGACCTGCGGAACTGCAATTGCTATTTATTATTTTCATATATGAACGATTAAATCAACATCAACATTTATTTAGACGGGCCTGGGTTTTTGTGATGCTGGAGAGCTTGCTCCGGTTATCGTTTTTCCGACCATAAGTCTTTGGTACACGATGACTTGGACCTCCATATGCCGTCCACTTGGCGCGTAGAGCGTGCAACCTGCCAGCTAGCTTAAGCTACAGCGTGCTGGTTATCACTCCGGTTACCAATGCTAAAATGGAAACTTAATGCGCCTGGTACACGGCATGAGCAAGCCCATATGACAGCTTCCCTCCTGAATTCCTGCGCCCCTCCTGAATTCCTGCGCCCGTTCCTACGGTGGAGATGAGACCTCCTAGATCAACGGTCGGAAACAATCCAGGTATGGACTTGAGGGTTTTCAATGCTATAATTGAACCCTTGCGGCTCATTCTCATGGTAACTCCCGACTCCTACAGGTCTCTGGCGATTTGCATTCTCGCACAGCGCAGACTACCCAACATGCCCATCCACGGTGGAGATAGAGTTCTGCCTACCAACCATGGTCACGGTAATCCTGCGCTTCCTCGCTCACGGTGATTGCTACCTTGTTTACAGTTTGTTTTTCTTTTTTTCTTTGTTACAGTTCTGATACTCACTCATTTTTGTCTTTGGCAACCCCTCTGTCACAGGTGCGGAATCTAGGTACCGTAACCAGCGTATGGTGGAGGACCAGCTCAGTATTTCCTCATACCGTTTTCCTGGTAAGAGGTACCTGTCACCATAGATTTTTAAGGTTAAGAGAAGATCCCAAAAGAAGGTCCGAGTCAATGCCCTTCTTGGCAGGCTGCCTGAACCTATGTTTGAGCTATGGTGTCTATCGTTATTTTGTGTGATTCCATTAATGTGGGGAAACGGCAAACCCGCTCCTGTTTCTCTGTAAAAAGTTTGAGTTCTGCCCAGAACAGATTTGGCGGCGAAACCCAAACCGGGTTGCGCCTGCTACCTGACTCTTATTATGTAATTTATTACAGAACCGAGGGTTAACCCTACGGTGAACATTCATGTAATACCTTAACTGTTACAGATATTTTAATTCCTCTAGACTGGATAATGAATTTTATATTATTCCATGGTAATGTTATACTGTTCATTATGGTTCTGAGTTTTGTTGGGTTACTGTTGATATTCACATCTGAATTGTAGTTACGGTAGCTTACTGTGGAACGTTGGTACATTTATCTGTTCCGAAGATTTTCTTGTACATTTCAATTAGGATATTTAATTCCAAAGTTTTGCTTGCTGTTATTTGTTTGATGAATGAGGGTTGTCGGTTTCGACTTGGAAGCTTTCGTTGGCAACCCTACCCTGTTCACACAAGCTATGACCATCCATTTTACAGTGGTGTTCCACGATTGTTTGGAATGATTGATACAGGGTTAAGGCAAGTTTATGGCATGCGCGCAAGCCCTCCCTTGCCCCTCAATACAGAGGTGTTTCGCTCTCTTATTGCACATTCCTAAAACTACATTTTTCTTTTAAGAAAGAAGTCTAGCGGTCACTGTTCAGAGATTTAGTCTAGAGAGTACACGCGTCTATTTATTCTTATCATCCTGTTGCTGTTTTTTTTCTTTTCATCAATATCGCCTATGGAACTTTGTATGCATATACTCGTATAATGTTTTCGATCAGATTCATATGCTGAAATAAACGTTCACAGAATTCTGTTTCATTTAACCATTTACTTACTTTACAAAGATTCGTTTTCGGTAGGAAAATCTATGAAGCTGATTTTATTTTGGGTTTCGTTTTTTTTTTTTTTGCTGTTCTTTCTTTACGGCAGTTGTACAGGAATTCATTCTTTAAAAGATTAATGACCATACATTTCTCATGTCTATTATTGCTTGCGTTGTTTCAGAATTGTTTTCCAAATACCACTCACAGTTCATGGTCTGTCATAGACCTTAATTGATTCCACAGTGTATACAAAACATTAAATTCTCAGTTATTCCATACTTGTTCAGAGGAAAACCTCTTTAATGCGATTGTCAACCTCCCGACCTTAGGAGGGTCCTCCTCGACCTTCCACCCCCAAGCACTCCTGCAGGACTCTTGCTGTTTGCAAGCTCTCTGGCACTACTAGAGTTACGCTATATGGTCCTTACCAGACGTAGCAGTTCCAGGAAGGTTTCTGCTTCCCAACATACGCTATCTAGTCCTTACCAGACTTAGCGTTCGCTGCCAAATTGCAACCTTTCGAGCCTCGCTATCTGGTCCTTACCAGACGTAGCAACCCTTTTTCCTTTTTTTTGACATAGTGTCTCCTCCCTCTATGAGAGTCTCAACCATCTACTGAAGGTAGTTAGGTTTTTTTTCCTTTCTGACAGATGTCATATTTTAATTCTAATTTCCCCCTAATGAGGAAGCACTATAACCATTGTCAGTTGTTTTTCTTCCAACCACACTTAATAGCAACCAACAACAATTTATCAACATAATTAACTAAAACAGTAGCAGCAATAATAATTACTCAATTTCACCAAACATAACCATAGTCAACAGTTAAATTTACTGCCTTTAATTTAAACACTAATGATTAACTAGGGGCATTACATCTCCCCCTCCTGAAGTTCAACATCGTCCCGATGTTGTTCACCCATAAACAATTCGGGATAAGTTTCTTTCATGCTCTCCTCATCCTCCCAAGTGGCCTCATCTGGCCAAAAGTGATGCCATTGCACTTTAACCTGGGAGATGACTCGTTTCCGCAGCACGACCCTTCTCCAATCTAGTATGCTCACCGGCTCGACTAGGAATTCTCCTTCCGGTTCCACCTGAAACACACAAAAATATGATCAGTGCTTTCCCTAGCCACCATTTTTAGTTTATGCTTCTTACAATATCCTCTTACCTATATGTCCTGCCAACTAATTATGTGTTTAGGGTCATAGACATATTTTTTAAAACTGACACGTGGAAGACGTTATGTGGCTAGGTAGGGCTAGCTGATAAGCTACAGGCCCCACTCGTGCTAAAATCTGAAAGGGTCCACAAAAACGGGGTGCCAATTTGGCGCAACCATTCCATTGTAGAGCACTTCTCCTTGCCCGAATTCTGACATATACATGTTCACCGACTTGGTACTCCCTAAAGGTCCTTTTCTGATCTGCAAAACTTTTTTGTCTGTCCTGAGCTACTTTTAAATTAGCCCGCACTCTCTTAACCATTGCTGCCATCTCTTTTAACATTTCAGGACCCAGCATGAGTCTGTCTTCTGGTCCACCCCAACTGGATGGCGTGCGGCATTTTCGGCCGTAAAGTACTTCGAATGGGCTCATCTGCAAGGATGCATGATATCCATTGTTATAAGCAAACTCCACAAGATGTAAATACTCTTCCCACCGAGTGGGTTGTTGCATCACATATGACCTCAGCATGTCCTCCACTACTTGATTCACCCGCTCAGTCTGTCCGTCAGTCTGCGAATGATATGCGGTGCTAAAATTCAACTGAGTTCCCAGACCTTCAAACAAGGTCCTCCAAAAGGCTGATGTGAATTTAACATCGCAATTGGATATTATAATTTTTGGCAGCCCATGGAGCTTAAATATGTTCTACATAAAAACATTTGCAATTTGGGCTGCACGATACATAGATTGAACTGGTATGAAGTGAGCTGTCTTACTAAGTTTTTCTACTACAACCATAATAGAGTCATTATTCCTCTTGGACTTCGGTAACCCTGTAATAAAGTCCATGGTGATAATATCCCACTTCTATTCTGGTATAGGTAATGGCTGTAGCAAACCCGCAGGGTGTTGATGTTCAGCCTTAATCTGTTGACATTCTATGCATCGTGCCAGATATTCCATTACATCCCTTTTCATGCCTGGCCAGTGATATTCCCTCCGAAGCGAAGTGATTAACTTTTGATAACCCGGGTGTCCTACATAAGGACTTTTATGATATTCATCCAGAATTTTTTTCTTAATATCGCCCTGATTGGGTACACATATTCTCTTCTTGTAGCATAAAATGCCTGCTGCGTCCAATTCATAACCTTGTTGCATTATGTGGATGTTTAAGTTCTGCACTAGTTGTTTCTTTTGCTGGTAGATTTGATCTTGCTCAGCAGCCTCTATAATTTCCTTGCTAAGGGTAGACTGTCCTTCACTAAGGCCAATTTCATAGAGACAATGCACTTTTCGGCTTAATGCATCCGCTACCCGGTTTTCTTTTCATTTTAAGTGTTTGATTTCAAAATCAAAACCACCCAAAAAGTCCACCCACCTAGATTGCCTCGCGTTTAAAGTTGGTTGACTAAAGTAGCTAGTTAAGCTGTGGTGATCTGTCAATAAAAATTTTCTTCCCACCAAATAATGGCGCCACATTTTTAGTGCATGTACCACAGCAGTTAGTTCCAGATCATAGGCAAAATACTTTTGCTCATGTTCTTTCAATTTTCTGGATTCATACGTGATCACCTTCCCTTCTCGCATCAGCACCCCTCCTACACCCTCTTTGCTTGCATATGTGCAGACTACATAATCTTTTTCCGGGTCTGCAATGCTCAGCACAGATGCAGTGGTGAGCAGGTGTTTTAGCTATTCAAAACTCTGTTGACACTCCGCTGTCCACTTAAATATTTTTCCTTTCTTTTGCAAGGAGGTGATGGGGTATGCAACTCTGGAAAAACTTTCCACGAACCACCTATAATATCCAGCCAGCCCCATGAAAGACCTGATATCTGCCACGTCCTTTGGTGTTGGTCATTCCATTATGGTTTTAATCTTTTCAGGGTCCACAGCAATGCATTCCTTGGTGATGATATGCCCCAAATACTGGATCCGCTCTTTATAAAAGTCGCATTTGCTAAATTTACCATATAGCTGATGTTCCCGTAGAGTTTGTAGCACGAGTCTAAGATGCTCCTCATGCTCTTTAATATTCTGAGAGTATATCAGTATATCATCAATAAAAATTAACACGAATTTGTCCAAGTACTGATGAAATACACTATTCATCAGGCACATAAATGTCGTAGGTGCATTGGTCAACCCGAAAGGCAGTACCACGAACTCATAGTGCCCATAACGGGTTTGAAAAGCAGTTTTGGCTATGTCCTCCTCCTTAATTCTGATTTGATGATACCCAGATCTCAAATCGATCTTTGAAAATATCGTCGCCCCTTTCACCTGATCAAACAGTTCATCGATACGGGGTAGTGGGTATTTATTTTTCACTATCAATTTATTCAGCTGTCGATAATCTATGCACATACGAAGAGTTCCATCCTTTTTCCTGACAAACAGTGCAGGGGCTCCCCAGGGTGATACGCTGGGACGGATGTACTTCTTGTCCAACAGCTCTTGTAGCTGCATCTTTAATTCTGTCAATTCCGGCACACTCATCCGGTACCACTGGGGCTGCACCAGGTACCAGCTCTATGGTAAAATCCAAATCTCTTTTAGGTGGCAGTCCTGGTATTTCTTCGGGAAACACATCTGCAAATTCTTGCACTACTGGTATGCTTCCCAATGTATTATCTTTATCTTCAGAATTGGCATAACCCACTTGAACTGCATATACTTGACACTTTTTCCGGATGCATTTAGCCAGTTGTGAGGCGGTAATTGGCCGGATCTGTACTGGCTTCAGGATACCCTGAATTTCCTGTTCGTTTCCCAGTTCGTCCTGGTAATAAATTGTCTTTGTTTTGCAATTTATTATGGACCACCGCCTTTCCAGCCAGTCCATCCCAGTCAGCACATCATATGAGCCGAGAGGAAGTACATTTCATTCTGCCGTCACTGTCTGACCTGCTATCTTCAATGGGCAGTTGCTGACCTTGGCCAGCACCCGCCTTTTGGCCCCGGTAGCTAGCTGAACTAACCATGGACTCTTAAACTTAACAGATTGCAAATTACAGTTTTCCACTACCTTGGGGCTAACATAACTTAATGTAGCTCCTGGGTCTACTAAAATGGAAACAGTTCGATCAAAAATCTTACCTTCGAACTCTACCATCGTTGGCTGGTAATCAGCTTGACGGTCTTCGAGGGCGGCATTTATTCTTGGTATGGACCGAGCTACGTCTCCCACTGTAGAGGCTTCATAAACCTGGGACACCTGATCACTACCCTTTCGGTGATGGCAGTTCTTAATATAGTGTGGCCCGCCACAACCCCAGCACTGTACTGGTGGTCTAGCTGTCCCCTCATTATCAACTCTGCCCGGCTGCTCGCTATATTTAGATTCATTAGGTGGCTTTAATCTGAGCTGATTTCTAGACTGGTTCCTATTGTTGGGCCCTTTGGAGAATCCCTTGCTGAAACTGCCACGAGCTCCCTTGACTCCCATAGTTGTTCTGCCGCCCTTTTTATCTACCCAACGCTTCCCAAAACTTTCTCCCTTTTGTTTATTCTGCTGATAGCATATTCTCGCTTTCCGAATCGCTTCATCCATGGTCTTCGGGTTATCAAATTCGATCCTTTCCCGCATTGTTTGGGGTAGACTGCTAACAAACCACTGCACTTTTACCTTTTCCTCCCGAATATATGGTACATAGTGGAGCAGAGATGTAAATTTAGTAATGAATTCATCCATGGTCTGCTGCCCAAGCCGCGGATCATGAAAGTCTCGTGCTTTTTCATCGTAGAAGCATTCAGTCAAGTATTTCTCCTTGAAGTATCTCTGAAAAATTTCCCAAGTTATATCTTGCTCACTCACTCCCCGCACCATCTTGACTTCCTCCCACCATAATGTAGCTTTGGCCTGCAGCTGGAAAATAGCCAGCCGTGCCTTAAGATGGTGATCATACTCATAAACTTGGAAATATTTGTTCATGTTAATTAACCAAGCTTCCACAGCCTCCTCAGACTCCCCATCAAAATGCGGCGGCTTAATCTTCCGAAACTCCCCTTGCAGTTCTATCCGCTGTCTTTTTGAGGTTTGATGTTCAGAAGCGTTGTCAGATTTCTCTCCTCGAACCTCCGCCCTTCCTTTTGTTTCTTCCTGATCAGTATGGTAATCCTGTTCTTCTGATACACGCTTTTGCTCTGGACTGGGATTAGGCTGGTGCTAGTTTTGTTTATCTGATAAACTTTTCAGGATCCTTTCCTGTTCCATGGTTAATCTAGTGTTGTCCTCACGCAAACAGGCCATCTCGTTCTTCAATTCCTGGACCGTCTCCAATATGGTCAAATTGGTGCTGTGTGCCTCCTCCCCTAGTAGCACCCATATCTCAGGATTTCCCTGAGGGTGGGTGACGTTGTCTGGTCTGTCCACATTCCTATGAGGGGCGCTGCTCGTCCTCCTCATTCTGCTGTCACCTGTTCAGAAGATTAGCTCATCTCAACAAATATAATATGCAATACATTGTTGGATAATTCCCTTACTTACTTATTAATTTAGTTATTTATATCAGTTTCTCCATTATGGTTAACCTGAGGTCACAGAGTTGCAACCTCGCTCTGATACCACTTGTAACTACCCATCAGAAATGATTTTTTTTTTTTTAAAGGTTTAATCTTAGTAACAGCATTATATATGTACTTTTTACCCATGGTAACAGTAAACGCATGCATATTTACATCGAATTATGGTAACAGTATGATATTCGGATAATTGTTATACTTGTCTCTGTCCTCGATCTCGAGGACCATCCGGCGGTTTGCAATGGTTTTCATTACTTTTATGGTATGGGCGATTAAATCTCAGTTAAGTATTTGACCTGCGGAACTCCAATTTCTATCTATTATTTTCATATATGAACGATTAAATCACATCAACATTTATTTAGACGGGCCTGGGATTTTTGCGATGCTGGAGAGCTTGCTCCGGTTATCGTTTTTCTTATCATAAGTCTTTGGTACACGATGACTTGGACCTCCATATGCCATCCACTTGGCGCGTAGAGCGTGCAACCTGCCAGCTAGCTTAAGCTACAGCGTGCTGGTTATCACTCCGGTTACCAATGCTAAAATGGAAACTTAATGCGCCTGGTACACGGCACGAGCAAGCCCATATGACAGCTTCCCTCCTGAATTCCTGCACCCGTTCCTACGGTGGAGATGAGACCTCCTAGATCAACGGTCGGAAACAATCCAGGTATGGACTTGAGGGTTTCAATGCTGTAATTGAACCCTTGCGGCTCATTCTCGTGGTAACTCCCGACTCCTACAGGTCTCTGGCAATTTGCATTCTCGCACAGCGCAGACTACCCAACATGCCCGTCCACGGTGGAGATAGAGTTCTGCCTACCAACCATGGTCACGGCAAATCCTGCGCTTCCTCGCTCATGGTGATTTCTACCTTGTTTACAATTTGTTTTTCTTTTTTTCTTTGTTACAGTTCTGATACTCACTCATTTTTGTCTTTTGCAACCCCTCTGTCACAAGTGCGGAATCTAGGTACCGTAACCAGCGTATGGTGGAGGACCAGCTCAGTCTTTCCTCATACCGTTTTCCTGGTAAGAGGTACCTGTCACCATAGATTTTTAAGGTTAAGAGAAGATCCCGGGAGAAGGTCCGAGTCGATGCCCTTCTTGGCAGGCTGCCTGAACCTATGTTTGAGCTATGGTGTCTATCGTTATTTTGTGTGATTCCATTAATGTGGGGAAACGGCAAACCCGCTCCTGTTTCTCTGTAAAATGTTTGAGTTCTGCCCAGAACAGATTTGGCGGCGAAACCCAAACCGGGTTGCGCCTGCTACCTGACTCTTATTATGTAATTTATTACAGAACCGAGGGTTAACCCTATGGTGAACATTCATGTAATACCTTAGCTGTTACAGATATTTTAATTCCTCTTTGACTGGATAATGAATTGTATATTCTTCCATGGTAACGTTATACTGTTCATTATGGTTCTGAGGTTTGTTGGGTTACTATTGATATTCTCATCTGAATTGTAGTTACGGTAGCTTACTGTGGAACGTTTGATACATTTATCTGTTCCGAAGATTTTCTTGTAAATTTCAATTAGGATAATTAATTCCAAAGTTTTGCTTGCTGTTATTTGTTTGATGAATGAGGGTTGCCGGTTTCAACTTGGAAGCTTTCGTTGGCAACCCTACCCTGTTCACACAAGCTAGGGCCGTCCATTTTACAGTGGTGTTCCACGATTGTTTGGAATGATTGATACAGGGTTAAGGCAAGTTTATGGCATGGGCGCAAGCCCTCCATTGCCCCTCAATACAGAGGTGTTTCGATCTCGTATTGCACATTCCTAAAACTACATTTTTTTTTTAAGAAAGAAGTCTAGCGGTCATTGTTCAGAGATTTAGTCTAGAGAGTACACGTGTCTATTTATTCTTATCATCCTGTTGCTGTTTTTTTTTCTTTTCATCAATATCGCCTATGGAACTTTGTATGCATATACTCGTATAACGTTTTCGATCAGATTCATATGCTGAAATAAACGTTCACATAATTCTGTTTCATTTAACCATTTACTTACTTTACAAAGATTCGTTTTCGGTAGGAAAATCTATGAAGCTGATTTTATTCTAGGTTTCGTTTTTTTTTCTTTTTGCTGTTCTTTCTTTACGGCAGTTGTACAAGAATTCATTCTTTAAAAGATTAATGACCATACATTTCTCATGTCTATTATTGCTTGCGTTGTTTCAGAATTGTTTTCCAAATACCACTCACAGTTCATGGTATGTCATAGACCTTAATTGATTCCACAGTGTATACAAAACATTAAATTCTCAGTTATTCCATACCTGTTCAGAGGCAAACCTATTTCATGCGCTTGTGAACCTCCCGACCTTAGGAGGGTCCTCCTCGACCTTCCACCCCCAAGCACTCCTGTAGGACTCTTGCTGTTTGCAAGCTCTCTGGCACTACTAGAGTTATGCTATATGGTCCTTACCAGACGTAGCAGTTCCAGGAAGGTTTCTGCTTCCCAACATACGATATCTAGTCCTTACCAGAATTAGCGTTCGCTGCCAAATTGCAACCTTTCGAGCCTCGCTATCTGGTCCTTACCAGACGTAGCAGTCCCTTTTTCCTTTTTTTTGACATAGTGTCTCCTCCCTCTATGAGAGTCTCAACCGTCTACTGAAGGTAGTTAGGTTTTTTTTCCTTTCTGACAGATGTCATATTTTAATTCTAATTTCCCCTAATGAGGAAGCACTATAACCATTGTCAGTTGTTTTTCTTCCAACCACACTTAATAGCAACCAACAACAATTTATCAACATAATTAACTAAAATAGTAGCAGCAATAATAATTACTCAATTTCACCAAACATAACCATAGTCAACAGTTAAATTTACTGCCTTTAATTTAAACAGTAACGATTAACTAGGGGCATTACACTTGTGACTTCAATGAATTCCTGCTGGATTTTCGAAAAATTACACTGTAAAAATCCAAGAGAAAAGCTTCCAAAAAATCGCACTAAAGACAACTCATATAATATATACCAATAATTTATATATATATTTTTTTTATATAAATACAAAATAAAATTCATTCAAATTTAAAAACTCTTAAAATTTGATTTAAATATGCATCACAATTACAATTACATAAAATCACTTTGACCGCAAAGAGTGGGCACCAGGGATGGAATTTGATTTTTTCTTTTCCGACATCTTCAATTTCGATCCTTCTCCCTGCATTCTTTCCTTGTCCCAGCAGCCATCATGCATTTTCTCTTTATTCTCGTTTTCCATTGTGTTGGTCACTCACATTTATTTTTATTCACATCAGCTTTCAATTGTTACATGTTAACCAATGCCACATTTTAAAATTGGTCTGCAATAAAATATAATAATCTAAAATTAAAAAAAAAAAAAAAAAAAAAACTAAAATTCAAAATGGGTAATAATTTAATTTTAAAAAATTTGATTATTAAAATTTATAAATATTTATTTTTTAATTATTTTTTAATTTATTAAATTTATTTCAATTTTAGTTTTTAAAATTGTATTATATAATAAAATCTAATCTATAAAACATTGAGAGGGATTAAATATCTCAAGGTGCAATTTTTTTTTTTTGAGTGTAAAACTTGAGAAAAGGTTTGCCCATGAGATACTTTACCTCTTTTGGCATTTGATAGATTCTACTATGTAGGATAAGATGGATTTAGATTGGTTATATCTCCCTCCATCTCTCCTTCTTTGTCACTTCTTCTCCACCCCTAAAACACAAAAGTGCTCTCTCTCCCCATATAAATCTATCTCTCCCTCCCTCCCTCTAACTGTCTCTTCTTCCATATCCCTCACTCCATCTATATCTTCATCTCCCTTTGTCTCTCCTTCTTTGTCACTTTATCTCACCCCTCAAACATACACAATCTCTTTGCATATCTATCTATCTCTCACTCTCTCGCCATATCTATCTATCTTCCTCTCCGTTTTTTCTTCTTCTCCTTCTCTCTCCCCCTTCTCTCCCTCTCTCCCTTGTAACCCTCTCTCTCTCTCTCCACCTTTCTCTCTTTATATCTTTCTTCTCCTTCTCTCCTTCTCCCCCTCCAAATCCATCTCTTCCTCCCTCTTACCTGCTCTCCCTCAAGTGCCCTCTCTTTTCCTTCCTTTCTCTCCCTTTCTCTGCCACCTCCCGGTGTCTCTCACATCATCACCCTCTCTCTCTCTCTCTCTCTCTCTCTCTTCCCTCCAACTCTGTCACTATCTCCCTCCCTATCTACTCTCTCTTCTCTTCTCTACCCCCTCTATCTCCATGTCTCCCTCCCTCTCTCTTTCCCTCCTCTCCTTCTCTCTCTTCCCGCCTCTCCTCTCTCACCCACTCTCTCTCCATCTTTCCTTTGTCATTCCCTCTCTCTCTCTCTGTACATCTCTATCTCTCTATGTATTTTTTCTCCCCCCACTCTCTCCCTCCCTGCCTCCCCATCTCCTTCTCTCTCTCCAGTCCTTTCTCTCTTCCTTCCTCGCTCTCCCTTTCTCTCCCACCTCCCTATGCCTCACCCCCCATTATTCTCTCTCTCTCTCTCTACCTTCCAACGTTGTTAGTATCTCACTCCTCCTCTCCGTGCCCCCCTCTCTCCCTCCCTATCCCCTTCTCTCTCTCAAGTCCTCTCGCTCTTCCTTCCCCACTCTTCCTTTCTTTCCCACCTCACTATGCCTCCCCCCCATCACTCTCCCTTCCTCTCTCTCTAGCTCTTTCACTATCTCCTTCCCTCTCTCCTTCTCGCTCCCCCCCTCTCCTCCCTCCATCTCTCTCCCCCCCCTCTCCTCCCTCCATCTCTATCTCTATCTCTCTCCTGTATTTCACTTTGTCTCCCCTCATCTGCTCTCTCCCTCACTCTCTCTCTCCATCTCTCCCTTGACACTCCCTCTCTGTCTACATCTATATCTCTATGTTTTTTTCTTCCCTGCCTCGCTCTGCCTCCCTCTCTTCTCTCCCTCCCCTCCTCTCTTTCTCGTCATTCTTCTCTCTCCCTCTCTCTCACACCTCCCGCTCTCTCTCCTCCCCACCACTCTCTCTCTCTCTCTCTCTCTCTCTCTCTCTCCACCCTCTAGCTCTGTCACTATCTCCTTCCCTCTCTCATTTTCTCCCTCCCTGCCTCTCTCATTCTCTCCCTCCCCCCTCTCTATCTATCCATATGATCATGAATTTTCATTCTATGTAATGAATGATATATGTAAGGTCTAATATATTTTACATTTTAAATTTTAATTTTGAAATGAGATGTGGTTTTTGGGCATATGGAATTAACAAGCCATGGCAGTGGCACATGGTGTTGTAACCAAACATTTTTACAGGTTAATAGTATATGTGGTAAAGTTAATATTTGTGTAGGTATTATTTTTAAAGATTTGTAGGAAAACCATCCAAAAATAATATTCTTGAAAATAGTTTATATTGAAGTAAATAACATATTTACCATCAATTACTTCCCACCATAATTTAAGCATGTCTTTGAATAAAAAAATTAATATCCTTGAAAACAGCTTATACTCAAGTAAATATTATATTTACTATCAATTACTTCCCACCATAATTTAAGCATCTTTTGAATAAAAAATGGATAGGAATAATATGTAAATAAATATACTCAAGTAAATATTATATTTACTATCAATTACTTCCCACCATAATTTAAGCATCTTTTGAATAAAAAATGGATAGGAATAATATGTAAATAAATATACTCAGTGGGAGTTTCTTCCCACTATTATTACATCCTGAGGCGTTCCTCTAGGAAGAACTCCCCTCCCGTGACACTATGTACCTTCGTGAGCCATTGATGTTGTGTGTTAGATGATTAGAAATTTTTTAGGTGTTGGATCAAGTGGTAG
This sequence comes from Pinus tabuliformis, assembly GCA_031772625.1. Classification (NCBI taxonomy): domain Eukaryota; kingdom Viridiplantae; phylum Streptophyta; class Pinopsida; order Pinales; family Pinaceae; genus Pinus; species Pinus tabuliformis. The sequence goes on from CM062811.1 coordinate 654,714,172, forward strand.
GAGAATGCTGTGCTAAATGTAGTTAAGGTAGTTTTGCAAGCTTCGACCATCAATCATTTCCAATAACTCAACTGGAAAGGGGTAGTTTGGTAGTCACTAATCTTTGGTATGCGAGGGGTAGAGCAGGCATTGATGTTCAACCACACAGAAAATCTAGAGACTTTGGCAAGATACAAGGAAATGGTGGCAGAGGAGACGTGGGAAGAAAGGGGCTAAGAATCGATGGTCCTAACATAGGTTATCTTGAGAAAAATGTTGGTATTCCTATTCCTACAATAATGCTTTAGGTTTTTTGTAGCAGCTGCAACACACTCCAAAATTTTGGGCTGCACTCAGTTTCAGAGCCTTCCTTGGGTTTTTCCTTGATGTTTGTAAGCACCTGGTCTCATCCTATGAGCTCGTGTTGAGTCTTTGCACCCTCCTCATGTGACTACTCAACGAATGTCTTTTTGCATGTTGGTCACAATTTCATGCTTACAGTCATGTTCTGGCCACACACAAGGTCCCACTTCGTGTGTACAAGATGTATTCTCTATGCAAGCATCTATCACACTCACACACAAAGTTGTATGCACTGTCACGCAAGTGTCATCGCAGTCGTTCAACAATCTATCACAAGCATCCCGCTTGTCGCTCACACCGTCAGTCAGCCATACTAAGTATATGTTGTCTTGATGGTTTGAGGCATCTTGTCGTCGAGTCATGTTGAGTCTGTGTTCGAAAGGTCGGGTATACAAAAGTTCACATTCTCACACACTTAGTCATTTTTTTGAAGTTCTGATGACTAGACCAACCCCCGATAGCCGGACACCTGCTGAGTTGCATTGCGCAGTTTCAACTCTCAATGATTACGTATTGCAGCCCAGGATTGCCTAGAGATTGAGGCTACCTCCCAGATAGTCTACACTTCACAACCCTGGAATCGACTCGACTGACTAACACCCAGAACATCGCAGAAGTTTCTCAGCAAGCCATCTCAATCTACGTTTCCTGCAAACAAATCAACTAGGTCTCCAGTGGGTCAACCGGAGAGTTTGCCCAGGCAGTGATCCCGGGACTCACTCCCCTAAAAATTTGCGCAAAAGTTGTCAAACATGCCCGCTTCACTGACTGATGAAATTACGCAAACATGTCGGAAAGATACCCTGTGTCCTTCATTATCTCCCTCAAAAAATTGCGTATTTTCTCCAGCCAGTCACCTAGACAGCTGACCTGCTGCTCGCCCAGAACACTGCACAGTTTTCATGAGCAGTCACCAAGCTTGTCAACATCCCACTCAGCTTAGAACCTGCATAGGGATGTTCAACAAGCTATCCCTCAACAATTGCGCAATTTTTTCCAGCAGCACTCCTACAACCCACTGCCAGTTCCCTGAAAAATGCACATTTTTTCCTAGCAAGCCTCCTACAACCCGCTACCATCTCCCCAGAGGAATTGCGCAATTTTTTCTGCCAAGCCCCTCTACTACCTACACTACCTCCCTCGATAAATTGTGCCAATTTGACCACTAGCTGAGCCAGATCCCGCGGATAGTCACTGCTGATCTGGATTGTCCATCTCAATCCCTTAGCGACTTCTACACAATTTTCACTAGCAATACCTGGAGCACACATCCTAGCTTGAAATTTGTCTTGCGGAGTTTCATAGCCTTGTCCTATCTCCCGCTTACCTACATCCAAAAGCCAACGACAATGCATCATGTTAGACTAGGAGGTTTATGGATGTGATGTTGTCTCGTCATGAGTGATTGCAGATATAGGTACATGGATAAGACATGACATGACAACGGACAGAATGAACAAGGAGAGCACATGCAAGGAGATTTGTTCACAAACAAATGAACGAAGATTGCATGCGAGGATATTTTTCGCGAACGGATGAACAAAGGATGCATGCGAGGATATTTTTTTGCAAACGGGAGAACATGTGAATCATGCTAAAGTACAAGTGAAGGAGCAACATGCACATGCAACATCAAGTGAACACCAAGACCATTGAAGACTCTACACACCTTTCCATGCGGAGGTGAAGTTATGATATACCAACATCACGTCCATAACTCAGCAACACTGCAACTAGACATGGACACCAGCAACAACATGAACGTACCATCACTATCATGTTGAATTGTGTCATGAGTTATGTCGGCCACATCACTACTATGGGCCACACTGTTGTAAATCAATGTAATGTAACATGAAAGTCAAAGAGTCATGTAAGGTTGAAAAGTCATGAAAGACAAATAGGCATGAGGGAAGTCGAACAGTCACAACGGCCAATTTTACCCTTGGCTATAAATACCCCACGTTTGTGCATGCAAAGGAGTTTTTCACCTTGGCTCCTCCCACATAGCCTTGTGAGTCTGTAGTCTTTTCTTTGAGGAGCGAGTAGTGGCTCCAACACCCCTCTTATGGGGTTAGTGATGTATGGTGTACCAATGTGTCTTGAAACTTTCACTTAATTCAGAAGCCTAATAATAGGACAACACGTTTTCACACATGTATTTTAATTGTTTGTAAGACTAGCCTTGGAACACTTGTAATGCATGTTGCTTTAACCTGTCTTGAAACAATTGAACTATTTCGGTTGCTCTAATACATATGTTTATAAAAATTGTGTTGTATGAGTTGTTAATGTTGTCTTGGCTACATGGGCTGCCTCATCGGATATTCGACAGAACCTTTCCCATAAACTTGCTATAACGATCATTGCACTCGCGTGGAGTACTTTGTTGAGAGTTGTACATGCTATCCCTCCTTGTGTGTTGTGACTGCCGAATCCATGTGGAATACTCCTTTAGAAGTTGCTCATGTCTTGTCATGTTGTGTGTCTTTGACAGAGTTGGGGCTCTTCTCGTTCGACTAGAGAATCACTTCCACCCTCTGCCTTTAAGGTGAAAGAACCTTGAAACAAGTAACACTAGCACTCACAAGGCATGCAAACCTCGTTGTTCGAAGACAAAACATACCACTTTCATGTGCTGATAAGGAAGAGCTAAGGCAAACCTTTAAGATAATGGCAATCGGGCCATCATACTGGATGGGACTCCTACACCAAAAAATGTGAGGTCTAGTTCGTAATTCATATTAGGGAGATCCCCTCAATGTTGGCGAGTTCAACACCATCAACATTTCTAGAACTAGAAGGAGGGACGCTAGTTGTTTATGGATGAATTTCCTCCCACACCCACTCATCAATCATCTCATCAAGGTAGTAACTAACATTCCTTCTCACCTATGCGCGACTCTAAAGTTAGTCAATCCTCACCTCCCATAGGTGAATGTGAAATTTTGTATCAGCACCTCTACTCCTTCTGTCCCATCACTTGTCAGTTCGTGAAAGAAGACAGACTTATCCTAGGAATACAACACCTTCCATACTGTTATAGGTAAAAATCTCACCCTTGATATTTGTGATGTTGCATTTATGGCCTAGGCCAACCCCTCCTTCCAGACCTGGTCCAAATACTTAAAAAACAGTGTTTTATTCCCTGCATGTGACATTGCCCTGAGCTAAATGCATGTGTACACGAGTCAGTGTATACCCAACCCGCGTATATGTCTTAAAACACTTAAAAAAATTAAATCTCCTTAATTTTGGGCATAGATCATGGGTTTTACTTGTTGATTACATATTAGTGCATGTGGCCCAACTGTTCCCAACGAATTTCCAACTAAAATACTACTTTGGGAGAAGTATAAAAAGGCTTCAATGGGAAGGCCTAAGGGAGGATAGAATAGAGAGAAAATTACTTTGCTGAGATTATCCCTGATCAGGTCTAAATATCCTTGTGCTTCCAGCACTTCCCCCATTATAGGAAATCCTTGTTTCCTTGAGTTATGATGTCATTTCACTAGTTGAGATATCTTTGTATGAGTCATGGAAGGAGCCTTTTGAAGACTTGGGATTGGACAGACTCAGAGGACGTTTCCGTTTGGAGCCAGCAAGAGGAAGATTTAGGTGATATCATTCCTTGCTTTGTTTTAGTTATCTGCAATAAAGAAACATTTGTCTTGATCCCGAAATCAATCTCATTTATGCATATGATGTTATTGTTATGGTTTACATATGAGTAATTATTTCGATCGTATAACTAACCATATTTCAATATGTTATGAAGTTGATTTCTATATGATACTTTGTCTATACATGTATACGTTTCCTTGAATTGGCTTTCTTGCAAGTTCAAGGATCGAGAGGAACTCCAAGAGGGCTTAAACCCTGGTTGGATCTACCTAAACGAAATACCCCCAGGTGCACCTCTCTTTGCGTAGTTTGCTTATCTAAATATCATGGTTGTGTGGAATGCTTGTTTTTTGCTCTAGATAACCCCCGTCTGCTAGGGTGTTGACTCAAAACCCTAGGGGACATTGTCCCTCAACAGAATTGGTGACTCCACTGGGGACAACAGTATTGTTGTTCCTAGTTTGGGTTAATTAAAGCCAATCAGGGCTCAGCCATTGATTTTCTTGTTGTATCTAATTTGTCTGTTCCTGCAGGAACTCAAGATTTAAGGCTGAGCAGTTTCTTCAGACCTCTTTTTTGCTTTTTCTTGTGAACTATTATATACGCAGTTTTGTTAGGTTACAGTAGCGTATGTACGCAAGTTTCCCCGTATGAACCCACGTATACACAAGTTTCTTTGGGTTGAATCGTGTATACTTGCAACTGTGTATTGACACAGTCGCGTATACCCTAATTTTCCAAGATTCTGTCAAGTCTTTCTGTTTCAAAGGATTTGTTTGCTGGTCTGAGTATTTCCGAAGTAGTCAATTTTAGTTGTCAGTCTTTGGTTTTGCAGCAAGTTTATGGTTTCAAATTCTCTCTTGTTGTGGAAAGTTTTGGTCTTGTTTTTGTTTTGTCGCAAGTGTCATCATTTGTGTTTGAGCACATGAGATTTCTTTCTGAGAATCTTGGTTGTTTTGGTCTTCCAGAGCAGAAAGATTGGTTTCAATCTTTGTGACAAACTTTATCTTTGTGATCTTCTTGCTTTGTGTCAAAACTGCATCTTGTGGCCATTTGCTTTTCTCACTTTTTGAAAGTTGTTGAGTGACGATTTTGAAAGTTGTCTTTCTTGGTCTTTTGATCATTGTCACCAAGCTCTTTTTGCTGCTTTTTGGTCATTAAGAGCATCTTGAAACACCTATTTTGTTGAGTTTTCGCCCATTTTGAGTTGATAACTTGCAAAGTGTTTTTGTTGCCTATTTTTCGGTCTCAAAGTTTTCAATAGTATTTGGAGCGCTTTTGAAAAGTTGGTTTTTTCTTTTGCTTTTAAAGAAGACTTCTTAAAAACTTGGTTTTTTCTTTCTTTTGCCTTGGTTTGATTTGGTTTCTTTTTGCCAATGAAAATGCATTTTGTTTGTCTTGAGATTTTCTTTTAGTGTTTGGACGAAAATGAGCATTAGGAACTTATATTCTATCTAAACATCTTAAGTGGCTAATTAGAAGCGATAAACAATTTACTTTCATTCTTTGCTTTAGAGTAGTCTTAAGTTTTTTGCATCAGCATATACTCATTGCATTAGGATAGTTTGTGCATCTTTTAGGGCATCCATAGTTTTTCTTAGTTTTTGTGAGTGTGAAGCTTGTTGGAAGAAAATAAAAGAGAAATTTATTGTTTTCATAGAAGTTCCTTAGAACCTGGTAGAAATTTCTTTTATTGAAGAACGAAACAACTGCATTTGCATATAGTTTGGTTTTTATTAATTTCTTTTGCGTCGAAGAACACCACAAGTTTCACTTCCGTTTATCCCTTGACTTAAGAATAACCCATTTAAAAACAAGCGCTAACTAAAATATACTAGAACTTTTTTATATTGTCAATTTAGACACACCAACAAGTTTTAGGATATTTAGGGCCTTGGATTAGGCGAGTGGAGAGAAAACTCTCCAAGGCCACTTTAAACTGTCAAACATAGAAGTCTGCATAATGAGTGCAAATCCAATACCGTTAGGGAGACCAAAAAAGCTTCGGATCTGGCAGTTAAGTACGAGGGTTTTTGAAGATAAGGAAGAGAGATACCCCCTCTCCTACATGTCGGATCTTACCTCAAGACTGTTCCGCCTATCTTCTGACACAAGTTGGTAACCTTAGTTGTTTATCCTAGGGATCTACACAGGTGGCTGTGGAGGGGAATCCCGTGGCAATTGAGGTCGACGTTGTATCACTTTCAGCAGTACTTCTGGAGGGCACCCTTGTGAAGCTTGGGGGCTTGTACTGGCACAGGATGTTGTTTAGAGGTTAGCGTAACTTCCTCTGATACCTTCACTGGTAGGCCTGGGCCGTCATTATCCTAGACTATCTTCAGAAGGCCCCTACTTCACTTTCTTGTATTTGGGTGTCAGGTCCTCATCACCTAGAGTGGAAATAATTGAAAGTTGTTTGACTGGTTGATATCCTTTAGGGACATTTTTAGTGTGTGCTCTGTGCTCTTAGTTGGCCTAGCTTTCATTTTTCTTGAGTCTTTAATTAGATCTTAGTTGGGTCCCTATAATACTAGTGATTACCCCATTACTATTGTAGTTATACCCTTATTTATATTGTTGTACCCCTATTACCCCCATATTATTATTTCTGTGCCCCATAGAATCCCTCTATTGTTATTTTTGTGGCTTTATATTATTATTGTTAGGTCGGCTGGATTATATTGTGACTCCTTAGACTCCTATATATAGAAAGGAGGTTTTGTCATTTGTATCATCCAAGAATTGTTCATTTATGTAATGTAAAGGAGGTTTCCCCCTCGAAGAGGCTGAATTCTAAGGCGTTGATCTTTCTTTTCTATCTTTTCTTGAGCTGGTTTCATAACATTTGGTATCAGAGCTTTGGATTCTAGGGTTTCGCTGCTCCAAACAGGTCATCGTGGCATTTTCGCTATAACGTTTTTTCTGTGACGTTTCAGAAGTCACAAAAAAAACCCATTTGAGAAGAATTGGCGTTGAACCTTGGGTCCGAATTTCAGAGCTTTTCGCACGATATTTTCGGAGATATGATCTGAGGAAGTTGGTCTTTTTGCAGACTCCTGAATTACATTCAAAACAGGTGACCTGGGGAAAATTGTCATAACTCTCTCTCTGAGGATCGGATTGAAATTTTGTAAAAAGTTACAGAAAGAGGACAGGCTGTAGTTTCTTGTATGTGTGTTTTAGATTCAAAGGTTGAAACAGTGACTCGTGGCACGTCGTACAAGTTCGCTCTACTGAACCAGTCTAAAAGCAAGTCACTGTGGGAGATTTCACATAACTCTTCCTTGGAGAATCCAATTTGGCTCAGACTTGTGGCATTGGAAAGAGGACGCAGAAGGCTACTACAGGTAGCAATTTTAGAACTATATGATGCGAAATTACAGAGATACATCAGATTCAATATCAGGCTTCTATAAAGTGAAAAAAGGTGTGTAGTTTTTTTTTAAATTTTTGTGTAAGCTTGGTTTAACGGAATTCAAAGGGCATAGTAAAGCATTATTATCGGTAACTGATGCCCCGAGGAAAGAAAATGCAAACACCTAGTAAGGAACCTGAAAGCTCTAGCATGACTCATGAAGAAGAGGAAGAAATGCTACATGATATATCAAAATTACAAGAACAAGTGCAACAAATGTCACGCTCACAAAAGCTAACAGAAGCTAAGATAAGTGGCGTGGAATCTAAGATAAAGGGCATGGAAGCTAAGATGGATGATTCGAAGACAGATTTGAAGAGAGACATGGCAGATTTGAAGATAGATTTGAAGACAGATATGGAAGAATTGAAGAAGTTGCTACAAGAAAGGGTCACTAATGGTGAAAAGGTAGTAAAGGAAACTCATGATGAGAACAAAAGAAATGTTAATCATGATACCATAGACGCTAATGTTGGATCGAAGACTCACCATGTTCCAAAAATCGATATGAGGAAGTTTGATGGCAAGGATCCCGCCACATGGATATTACAGATGGAGCAATTCTTCGATCTCAATAATGTGCAAAACACACAAAAGGTACGTATGGCAACTTTATATTTGGAACCAAATCAGTTTGTATGGTATCAATGGCTTTGTTCTCGTAAACAATTTATCACTTGGGCAATTTTTACGGAAGAATTGATAGCACATTATGAGGATACAAAAAGCAACACTTTTTTTAGCCAATTGATAAGTCTCAAACAAAAGGGTTCAATAATGGAGCACATTGAGGAGTTCCAAAAATTGAACATAAGGGTAAAAGATATTCCAGAGGAGCATAGGATTGATGTGTTCATAGGGTCTTTAAAGGATAATATCCAACATGATGTGCGCCTTTGGGAACCTGATTCATTAGAGAAGGCATTCAGGTTAGCAAGAAAAATGGAAAGCAAAATTATGGCAACTAGGAAGCATACCATTCACAACTATAAAGACGGAAGTGTTGTTGCCCATAGTCTTCCACAACCTACAAGGTTGACACCACAACAATTGGAAGAAAAAAGAGCAAAAGGGCTTTGTTACAATTGTGATAGCAAATACACAAAAGGTCATAAGTGTGCTGAGAAGAAATTATTCTACATAGATTGTGAAGAGGAAGAAGAAAAGGAGCAAGAAAGGTCAAAAGAAGAGGATATATTCCAGGAACAAAGCCTAGATGAAGAACAAATAAATCCGACCATATCTTGTAATGCATTGGCGGGAATTACCACTCCTCAAACCATCAAGATAGAAGGACAAATCAAGAAGAAAAAGGTAATAGTGTTGATTGATTCAGGAAGCACCCACAATTTTATTCATTGTAGGGTAGCAAAAGAATTGAATTGCTTCCTATATCCAGCACCAGAGTGTCAAGTGATGATTGCAAATGGAGGAACAATAAATTGTTCTGGAAAGTGCCATAATATCAAGCTATCCATGGGAGAATATGTATTGACTAGCCCAATGCTTTCCATTCCAATGGGAGGTGCTGATGTTGTACTAGGAGTCCAATGGCTACAATCCTTGGGTACAATAGCTTTTAATTTTCAAGAACTTTTCATGAAATTTTCTGTGGAAGGAAAGGAAGTTGAATTAAGGGGTATTGCAGGGAAACCAGGAAAGATAATCAGCTCTAATGGCATGACAAAGCTTCTAAAAAAGGAGCAAAGAGGTGTAATTGCACAATTATGTTCGCTAGATGTTTCCACATTGGAATCATCTATTTCTCCAGATCTCCAAAAAGTCCTGGACAATCATTCCAAGGTATTTGAGACTCCCAAAGGTCTCCCACCTATGCGTGATCATGATCATGCTATTCATCTGATTCCAGGAAGTGTTCCTCCAAACATCAGGCCGTACAGATATCCCTATGTCCAAAAAAGTGAAATTGAACGTATGGTTGCAGAAATGCTAGAGGCTGGTATAATTCAACCGAGTCAAAGTTCTTTCTCAGCTCCAGTAGTATTGGTGCACAAGAAGGATGGATCATGGCGCATGTGTCCAGATTATAGGGAGCTCAACAAGCTCACTATTAAAGATAAGTTCCCCATTCCTGTCATTGATGAATTACTGGATGAATTGCATGGATCAATTTACTTCACCAAGTTGGATCTTCGTTCGGGATATCATCAAATCAGAATGAAGATTGAAGACATTCCGAAAACGGCATTTAGAACTCATGAGGGTCATTATGAATTTTTGGTCATGCCTTTTGGCCTTACCAATGCACCTTCAACATTTCAAGGTTTGATGAATTCAATTTTCAAACCATTCCTTAGAAAATTTGTGTTAGTATTTTTTGATGATATACTAATCTACAGCAAGTCTTGGAAGGATCATGTTGAACATGTTGACAGGGTGCTACAACTATTGGAGGAGAAACAATTATATGCAAAAAGATCCAAATGTTTCTTTGGAGTCCAGGAGGTGGAATATTTGGGTCATATTGTATCTCATGAAGGAGTTAAGGTAGACCCTAGCAAAATTAAAGCCATTAAGGAATGGAAAATCCCCACATCCATAAAGCATCTGCGAGGATTTCTTGGGTTGACAGGGTATTATCGCAAGTTTGTTAAGAATTATGGGAGAATAGCAGCACCTCTAACAACATTATTGAAGAAAGATTCATTTTCATGGACTCCGGAAGCAACAAAGGCCTTTGAACATCTTAAAGAGGCAATGTGCCAAGCACCGGTCTTAGCTACACCGGACTTCACAAAAACCTTTATTGTGGAATGTGATGCTTCAGGAAATGGAATTGGTGCTGTTCTAATGCAAGATGAAAGACCCATTGCTTTTGAAAGTCGTCCAATCAAGGGAAAGTTTTTAAGCAAAGCTATTTATGAGAAGGAAATGTTGGCAATACTCCATGCACTTAAGAAATGGCGACCCTACCTAATGGGAAGACACTTCAAGGTAAAAACGGATCATGATAGCCTTAAATACTTTTTAGAACAAAGATTATCCTCTGAAGAGCAACAAAAGTGGGTCACAAAGATGTTGGGTTATGACTTTGAAATCATCTACAAAAAAGGGAAGCAAAATGTGGTGGCAGATGCACTCTCAAGAAAGGATGAGGATGTGGAAGCATTGTTGTGTGCCATTTCTATTATCCAACCAGATTGGATAAACGAAGCAAGGGAGGAATGGAAGAATGACGAAGAAGTGTGGGCACTTATTCGAAAGCTACAACAAGATTCCAGTACTTCTGATACATTTAGCTGGCAAAATGATTCGTTATGGTACAAAGATCGCTTATACCTCTGTAAGAATTCCCAGCTAAAACAAAAGATTCTTATGGAATTGCACACTTCTCCCTTAGGAGGGCACTCAGGATTTTTAAAAACTTACCACAGGGTTAAGAAGGAATTTTTTTGGGATGGCCTTAAATCAGATATTCAAAAGTTTGTGGCGGAATGTTTGGTTTGCCAACAAAATAAAGTTGAAACAATTAAGACACCGGGTCTATTACAACCTTTATCCATTCCAAGCCAACGTTGGGAGGAGGTTTCAATGGATTTTATCACAGGTTTACCCAAGTCTGAGGGAAAGAGTGTCATCATGGTGGTAGTTGACAGACTTACCAAGTATGCACACTTTTGTGCATTATCACATCCATTTAAAGCCAGTACAGTTTCTACTGCATTTATGGAAACAGTTCAAAAGCTACATGGAAACCCAAAGATTATTGTAAGTGACAGAGATCCCATTTTCACTGGAAATTTTTGGACAGAATTATTTTCTTGTCTTGGTACTCAGTTAGCTCATAGCTCATCTTATCATCCTCAATCTGATGGGCAAACTGAGATAGTAAACAAATGTTTGGAAGGATATCTTCGTTGCTTTGTATCTGATAAACAGACACAATGGGTCAAATGGTTGCCTCTGGCTGAATGGTGGTATAACACTTCCTTCCATACAGCAACAAAAATGACCCCATTTATGGCACTTTATGGGTATCAACCACCATCCATCACATCATATTTAAGAGAAAATTCTAAGGTTCAGGCAGTGGAACATCACATCGAACATCAACAACAAGTCCTCCAACTCTTAAAGGATAACCTCGTGTTGGCACAAAATAGAATGAAACAACAGGCAGATCAACATCGCAGTGAAAGAAGTTTTGATGTAGGTGATTGGGTATTCCTACGGCTACAACCATATAAGCAAATGTCCCTAAAGCAAGCTAAGAAGGATAATAAATTATCACCAAAGTATTATGGTCCGTACAAGGTGTTGGAAAAGATTGGTACTATGGCATACAAATTGGAGCTTCCTGCAGCTTCTCGATTGCACCCAGTTTTCCATGTTTCATGTTTAAAGAAGGTTATAGGTGACAAGCTCCCAGTTCAAACAATATTGCCAGAACTTGACGAGGAAGGAAAAATTATATTGGAACCGGAAGCAGTCACAGAAACAAGAACTCGACAGCTACGAAATCGATCAATTTCAGAGTATCTTATCAAGTGGAAGAACTTATCCGCTGAAGATTCCACATGGGAGGATGAGAATTTTATGCAGAAGTATCCAGAACTACTCAAGCGTTGAGGACAACACTTTTTTGAAGGAGAGGGGCATGTTGGGTCCCTATAATACTAGTGATTACCCCATTACTATTGTAGTTATACCCTTATTTATATTGTTGTGCCCCTATTACCCCCATATTGTTATTTCTGTGCCCCATAGAATCCCTCTATTGTTATTTTTGTGGCTTTATATTATTATTGTTAGGTCGGCTGGATTATATTGTGACTCCTTAGACTCCTATATATAGAAAGAAGGTTTTGTCATTTGTATCATCCAAGAATTGTTCATTTATGTAATGTAAAGGAGGTTGCCCCCTCGAAGAGGCTGAATTCTAAGGCGTTGATCTTTCTTTTCTATCTTTTCTTGAGCTTGTTTCATAACAGTTAAGTACGAGGGTTTTTGAAGATAAGGAAGAGAGATACCCCCTCTCCTACATGTCGGATCTTACCTCAAGACTGTTCCGCCTATCTTCTGACACAAGTTGGTAACCTTAGTTGCTTATCCTAGGGATCTACACAGGTGGTTGTGGAGGGGAATCCCGTGGCAACTGAGGTCGACGTTGTATCACTTTCAGCAGTACTTCTGGAGGGCACCCTTGTGAAGCTTGGGGGCTTGTACTGGCACAGGCTGTTGTTTAGAGGTTAGCGTAACTTCCTCTGATACCTTCACTGGTAGGCCTGGGCCGTCATTATCCTAGACTATCTTCAGAAGGCCCCTACTTCACTTTCTTGTATTTGGGTGTCAGGTCCTCATCACCTAGAGTGGAAATAATTGAAAGTTGTTTGACTGGATGATATCCTTTAGGGACATTTTTAGTGTGTGCTCTGTGCTCTTAGTTGGCCTAGCTTTCATTTTTCTTGAGTCTTTAATTAGATCTTAATAAAAAAATTCAAAGTGGTTGACTGATCACCTAGACGGTCTTGAAGACTTCGTGGTCTTTCACCACCAATCTTAGAGCCTTCTCCTAGAAGGCGCAGAGGAAATACTGCCAGTGGGTTTCACCCAGTGGCAGCCGACACATCGAGGATTGTTCCTCTAGTTTGGGTCATTCGTGTATAAGACAGTCCTAGTACTACCACAGAGCTAGAGAGGAGCACTCCAGTTCTTTTTTCGAGTCCTCTTCTAGTCAGAAGATAATATTGAGGTAGAAGAACTCTCTGAGCCATTAGCAACTCCGAATTCTCCTCTGCCTGCTTATCATCCAGATGTAGTATTATACATTGGGACTCTGACACATAGACCTTCAATTCCAGGTCACATCACACACATCCCTTGAATGACCACTGCTAGGAGCATGGCATCTACCGCGAGTGTTACAGGCACGTAGACCCCTATATCAGTACAAGGGGGAGGAACCATTTCCATCCCTTCAACATCTTTGTTTGGGTCTACTACTAGCATGCCCTTGTTTGGGTCTATTTCCATTCCTTTAAAGAGTGGAAGTTCCCAAGCGCATGCATCTAGTTCTGGATTCTTCCCATTTGGCACCCATTCACAGGGTATTCCGTCAGTTCCATTCAGTGCCTCCACATCCGTGATGAGTGGATCGGCTTCATTTCAGGGTTTTATTTTTGGAAGTGGTCATATACCACATTCCAACCTGACGATAGGATCTATGTCTTTTTCTTGTATAGGTCAAGGCAGTAATCCCTTTCAAGGTTAGACTAACCCTGCGGTTAGTGGCATAGGAACTTGGAATTCATTTTCTGGCCAACAAGGGAATACGTCGTACTCCACAGTTAGTTTGTTTCGAAGTATTCCTCCCCTAGCGACTGCTTGGAATCCTTATTAGGGGTTATCGACTCCTTATAATGCTTTAGGAGGGAACTTCGCTAGTTTTGGAGGTGTTTCGGCTGGAGTTGGTCAAACGTCGAGTTTTACGGGACCACAAGGGTCACGTTTTGGTTCAGCGGGTTCTGTTAGTTACTTCAGGCAGCCTAGTGCCTTTCAAAATCTAGGCCAATCTTTTCAAGACTTTGGGAACTCTGCCCAATCTGGGTGGAATCCCCAAGGTCCTCCTAGGCTTCCTTTTCTGGCAATGTTGAATTTTCCAGATCTCATGAAATTGACAAATGATCCAATCAGATACAATCCAGCTTGGCCTTCGGTCCCAAAAACTCCCATCAAATATTCCAAAGTTCGAGGGGAAGGGTGGTGAAGACCTGGGCGATCATGTAACCACATTCCATTTTTGGTGCTCTTTAAACTCCCTCATCGATGACTCGATTAGGTTGAGACTTTTTCAATGCACCTTAACTGGCAATGTGGCCAAGTGGTATATAGAGTTTCCAGGGGGCAACTTTACATCTTTCGTTGATTTGGCTAACATTTTTCTAAACCATTTCCAGTTGCATGTCCGTTATCATGTCGGAACTAAACTTCTTGCCAATTTCTGTCAGGATATGGCAACTCACATCTCTAATCATATTCAAGAATGGAGACAAAGAAAGAGGCTCATTAAAGCCAAAATTCCTCTTGAATACTGTCTCGAATGATTCTTGAAATCATTACAACCAGAGATTTCCAAGGATGTCTCTCTGTCCGGAGTCTATTCTGAAGAGCAAGCTATTTTTCAGGCCCAGCAGTTAGAATTGATTTACTCTCAGTCTGGGATTCTTCAAAAAATCTTGCTTGATGCTCCTAGGACTAAGGTTGATATAGCCAAGTCGAACCCAGGTCCTCATACGAATGGTATTGTTGGATCGATAGACACCAATACAGTGAACCTGTTGAGCCAATTATAGCAGTTGTCTTTACAAACTACTCCTACCAATCAGGTCACATCATCTAACCCTGCACCTTCTCAACCTTCTTCTGTAAACATTGTTCATACTTTTAACCCCAAATGAAATCAAAATTCCGATGGGAAGAAGAAGGGACGAGGGAAAAAGAAGAATTAAGATGGGAAGGGTAATGCGAACAATCCCGGCAATGGTGCTGGTGAGGGTGGAAATGGGTCTAAAAAGAAAGTTAAGTTTCCATTCAAGCTATGCAATGGAGACCATTTGACTCATATCTGCCCCAAAATTCAAGATCCTCAGTTCTTGTTAGTGCAGCAAGGGTCTTCTAGCTCTCAAGCTGTGTTAACCAACCCTTTCCCCCAAGGGCAGCAGTTGCTTGCTGGCACAAATTCAAATCTTGGTACCTCTGCAGAGGGCAACTAGGAGGGGGACCATTCCTCAAATGTTTTCATGATGGGTTCTCATGCCAATGTGGCCACACGGTCACATGATTATGGTGAAGCTGAAACATCCAAGGATAAAACTGTTCCCGGAACTATCGACCCACTTCATATTGAGTGACCCTCTGTCGAGAATATACCTTGAATACTGAAAGGTTCTACTAAATGCGCGACTATCAACCCAATGCTAGGGTTGCCCAAAATTACTCCATTGTTGAGGATCTGGCTCAGAGTCCATGTGCTATGTCTACTTTAGAGGTTCTCCAGTTGTGTCCAACTCAACGAAGTGCTTTTCTTTCGACGATAGGCATAGTTGATCCAAATAATTCCTTAGCTCTCACTTTTGATATGCATAATGTCAAAAAGAGACTTCCTCATCATATGGCTTTTCAGATAAAGTCTACTTACTGGAAAACTAATAGTTTTCGGACAGTTATAGATGAGGGAGCTTCCACATGTGTCATGTCTATGTCATGTTAGAAGGCCATTGGATCACCTTCGGATGTTCCTTCACCCACCCTCTTGACAGCGTTTGATGGTCATTCTCATAGGCCACACGGGATTATCCTGACCTTTCCTATATGTGTTGGAGGAAAGGTCGACAACGTCGAAGTAGAAATCGTTGATGCTAATGTAGATTACAATCTCCTCTTAGGACAAAATTTGATTTATGAAATGGATGTCATTGTTTCGACTGTGTTTTGAGTCCTTTGCTTTCCTCATGAGTGGAACATTGTTAAGGTTTATCAATTGGATTATTCTCCAGTTGATCCTCGTGCAACTTCGGATTCTACTGTCCCGATGGTGGATAACCCCCGTCTGCCTATTGAGAATCTAGGAGTTGGGACGTACTCTTCCTTGATGGGTGTATTTGATATTCCCCTTCCTACAGCTAGAATAGATACAATTTCATCCTCCAAGGAGCCTTTACGAAAAGAGTTTCTTCAAACTCATTATTTTTCGGATCCTGGAGCTTATCTTCATCCGTGACAACATCAAATGATGGCAAGGTGGGTGAAATAGGATCTTCTACGACCATCCTACTCCTTCTTCAGGAAAGGAGTTAGATGATGATGTGGCCCCTACTTGGACCCTTGATTCCACTTCTTCTTTGGAGTGCATAGATATAGATTTTCCATCTGATGAAGCGATATTCGAAGCAATGATAGTTGTAGATCGACCATCGGAAGATTTACATCATCATTTATTTGTCCGTCCTCCTTTGCATAAAGTCGAATCTAGGTCCTCCAGTCTACCTACTAGTGGTGATTGTATGGTTCCTTTGGCTCCAACACAGATGTCTGCCGAAGGTAATATATTGATTGGTTCAATGACTGTACCTATAAACATCCCTAGGAGCAAATTGGCGAAGCCCCCTGATCGGCTCTACCTCAAGAAGTACTTTTCTTAGGTAGCAGCTAGGCAATGGCTTCTTTGTACATTTTGTATTTTTGTACATATCCCATAGGGAGTTTTTGATATCAACACTTTTTGATCTGTTGTGGCAGGTTTGGATGGATGACTTGGTCAATTTTGGATTCATCAACGGTGCTATCTAACACACTTAGAACCTCGCTTCCACAGCTTGGGTGATCTACTATCCAACTGGTCAGTTGATGGTGTCAAGAGGAGTATGCATTGGTCCTGCATCAAATAATATGGTTGAGTATATTGCCATCATTAATTTACTATCCGGAGCTATTTCTTATGGAATCGATTCGTTGGTAGTCTATCTTGATTCACAACTGATAGTGTCATAATTGAATAACATTTATCGGGTAAGGGATCCATGTTTATATTGCCAATATTTAAGAGTGAGGTTCTTGAAAAGATCATTTACTTATATTACTTATTTTCACATTCCAAGATCTCATAATTGGTTAGTAGATTCTATTGCTAATCAAGCTTTAGATTGGCACATCATTCATTCATCACAATAAAATCAAGCATCAAAAAGTCGAAATTGTATATATATCATAAAACATCCCGAGCGTACATAATTGTATCCAAAATAATGTATAAAATTTGGGACTCAAATGCCCATAATAATATCCAGACTATCTATAACCAGGCTCAAGATGAGTAGCCAAGCATGTGACTACAGCCTTAGCCACACGCCTAAGAGTCTGAACCTAGTCCCGTGGCATTCCAACCACGCAATGCTACATATCTATAGGGAGATCCTCTACCGCTTCCATCGGTACTCGGTGAGTTAACCACACCAAGTTCCGCTGAAGTGTGTATAGGACCCACTCTGTATCGGGAGCCGCCTCTTCGACACCTCGACTGCGATGTCCATGCTGTGGGAAACCATCTGGTCGTACTGGATCAATATCTGGAATATGATCATTACATTACTCATCTGAATCCCATCAAAAAAAAATTTCAAGATCATTTTCATATTTGAAAAATCATAAAATCAAAAACGTTTGTTACCTATATCTCCCCATGCTGCACCTAGTGGTAAAGGTAGATCAGGATCTCCCCAAAAGTCCAAGCCAGCATAGGGGTAATCATCCATTGTGATGATTTGTTGCTCCCACCAGGAGAAGAAATCATCGTCAAAAGCTGTCCGCGGTACATCCCCACCTCCTAGTCATTTCATCAGATCAGCCCACCTGCCCATCCGTGGATCTCACGAGCTACTGATCGGAACTGGTACTCTAGGGCATAGCACTGGGACCTTCTCAAAAAAGAAGGAGCACAGAATGGTCCCATACCCAAAGTTTTTGGTCTAGCCCTTTTTGATAGATGATAGCTGGCTCTTCAAGTTGGTGAGAAGAGGTGTACACCAATCAAACACTATGGTGAGACAGTCTACCGCCAAGCTCATGGCAAGCCATGAAGCCTGGTGTAAGGAAGCTGATCCATTCACTCTGGCTATAGTGAACAGGATGATCCTCAATGACAAACTCTCTACGTGCTTGATTGGAATTTGGCTTCCAATATTTTCTGGATGGCCCAGGCAGTATATATGCACATAGTCCTCGATAGAAAGGCTACCTCGTGATCAACCCATAGAATGTACTACCTCTCCCCTCTGGAAAAGGCCCATGATAAAATAGATATCCTCAATCTCTATCCTCAATGGCATTTGATCAATCATGAATGAGTCGTCCTCGACGCTCCAGTAGTGAATGAGCATTTCGAGCAAGCGAGTATTTTCCTTCATATTTGGCATTTTGAAAAATTTTAGCAAACCGCATCCTCTTAAGGCATCCAAGGCCTGTGGATCGTTCATAACCTCATCATCAACAGTGGCATGCTCCCTTTCCCTCCAGGTGATTGGCATCCTGAGAAAAAAACAAATTTGGACCATTAGTTTTTTGTTTTGAAATTTAAACGGCATATACGCGGGTCTGTTTTATACACAGTCACGTCTAGGGCCTGCTTCAACATAGGTTGCATATATCCAACCCGCGTATACGTTGAGACGAAATTTTTGACATAAATTCAACTATGAAACTTTAATTAAAATTCTTAAAAACAATCACAAATTGATGCAAGACAAGTTTGGGGGTTACCTGGTGATTTTGGGAAGATTTGAATGGTTGGATTCGGCAAAAGGCAAAGCTTGCTTCTTTTTCTCCACTCCTTGTGCTCTCAACTCAAACGGTAACAATGGTGAGTCAAAAAACTATTTTATAAGCTTTGAAAATGTCAAATTTTTTCAAAACTTGATTTTGTTTTGCCTCATGTAACTTTTAACTTGGGAGCTTGGAATGTCGAGAATGGATTGTTTTTCAGGACATTTTGGACGCTTTTTCGATAGTTTCGAGTCGGTTCCATGACTGCTGACCCGTCATGGCAGGTATCATTTTCTCACTGGAATATAGGTTAGGGAAGCCATTTTTCCATTGCATTTTTCATGCTAGCCTCCATCTATTGATACGCTTTCCATAGGGTCGATTCCATCGTGTTATGGTTCGTAAACCATCTTCACTCGCCGATTTTTTAAATCATGGCACGATGGTAGAGCCATCCTTTTCATGGGCATCGTAGTTAGCACCTCACTGACATTTGCTGCCCATGTTGCTTCGATTTGAGTAGGCTCGGGAGTCCTCTGTAGTCCCGCCATGACTTATGCAATGAAGACTCATTCCTCTTTGCTTCTTCGCTTCATTCTGGCTTGATACCCTAGAGGATCCTTCATGTTGAGTTGTACTACTGCATTGCATATTGACCGCTTGCACCTCTTGGCCTTTAGCTGGTTTCACTTGGACTCGTGTTTAAGCCAACTTTTGACCAAGTCATCTACAAAATCAAACTTGCAACCCTTTAACTTCTGCAACTCGACATCCTATGACCCGTGGAAGGAACACACCTTTGAGTGTATTTGACCAGTTTTCACCTCCCTGCATTGAGCATAGGATTGTTCCAATCCCAGGAACTAGATCATCTGGTTCACTGACACTCGTTCTTTCCATTTTACTATAGCATTCTTTTATTCTTTTTCCAACTTAAAGAGAAAAACAAAAAAACTATATATTCCAAAAAAGAGCGGGAATAGGACAATATTTCCATTTATTTTTGGCAGCTAGAGTCAGTCGTGTCGCCCTTGAACAAAGCACTCAAAACAAAGTCTCCTCCATTTGGGCGGGATTTAGTTTGACTTAAGTACGCCTTAACCTTGTTATTGAGTCAATTCTCCTCCGATTGGTTATCTCTTCCAATCATATGGAGAGTTCGTTCGTGCCTCTTGCATGACGTACTTATACAGAACCATCATATGCTGCCACATGGTCATCATTGAGTCGTGCTTCTGTTCAAGGGAAGTTAGCCTGAGTTGGCCTCTCTGCTGTGTCTCTTGACTCATTTTTCAGTCGGCCATCCCTGATTGCTAGTGTCTTGTCTATCATCACATCAATTATTTTGGTCCTTTACTTGTGCCGGTTTGAGAAGGTCTCCATTGACTTCTTGCTGGCAGGTATTTTCCTTATCGAAGATGACATCTTGCTCTGAGGACAGGTCTAGAGCTGCAACTTGGCCCTATTTTCATTATTAATAGGTCACCTTGTGCTCAAAATCGATCAGTATCATGGGTCTTTGATTGAGTGGTTTCCCTTGTGTTCGACATCAGCTTACATTATCACACATTGGGATTTGTGCAGTACCTTGGTTTCCATTTGATCCTATTGGTGGATACCTCGCCTCTGTGTCAGCTTTCATTATTGGTTGGTTCAGAGGGTTTCTGTCGTGCACTAGCGACATCTTGTCTACGCCAAAAACGTGCTTCTATCGGGTTACTACAGCTTTTTCGTCCAATCCCTTCCACATTATTGGCCTGCAGGTTACACTCGCGCTAGATTGATGAAGGATGCCTTAATGCCTTCCTTCTAGCAGATCTTTCCCCATTGACTACAACTCATTGCTCTGGGGCAAAGGTATAGAGTCCATTTGGAAGTACCTTGGGGTTTGTAGTCATTAGTGGAAGCTCCTTCGCTATCAACAGCGGGAAACCATCTTTGTCTCCTGATCGATAGATTCTTCCAGGTGTTCGACTTCATATCATCTATTGTTAAAATTGGAAACCAGGACAAAACTTCATGTGGGTCATCTTATTCATGGCTAATAATATTTTTATTAGATTCCTCTCATCGAGAGGTGTAGGATAGATATAAAGATCAACTGATTCTGATAAGTATTCATGGAGATATGAATTTATTTTGATTATGGAATTATTATCAAGCCGACCTACAACTCATGTAGGCTCGGAAGCCCAACAGTCGCATCTATTCAAACATCAACGTTGTGTATAAATACAGGAGGATGTTTCCTCATTTGGACTCACTCATCTCATCACATCTCTCTCTCTCTATTGCGGAGAAAAGAGTCTCTTCTCTACTGCGCAGAAAAGGGTCTCTCTCTCACACATGTGAAGCCAGAAGCTGCCAAAACTAAAGCTGCAACTGCAGAAGTAAAGTTTGAACTGCGTGGAATAGAATATCTCCTCATCTGAACTATGCTGTAGGTTCATCTAAACCTCCTCTGAAAGCCACAACTTTTGGTGGTGGAATCAATTCAATCCGACAGATGGTTTGCAAGATATCTACTACCCTAGTTTGAAGCCGGAAGCTGCCGAAACTGAAGCTACAACTGCAGAAGTAAAGTTTGACCTACATGGACTAGAAGATCTCCTCATCTAAACTATGTTGTAGGTTCGTTTGAACCTCCTCTGGAAGTCACAAATTTTGGTAGTGGAATCAAGCATATCCGACAGTCAGTTTGTGAGATATCGTCTGCCCTAGTTTGATGATGAAGCCGCTAATGCTGATGTTGTTGATCTAGGGTTTGCTACTGCTAATATAAATCAGATTTATTGTACTATTTCTCTCTGCTAAATTATTGAAGATAAAAGAAGATTTGATCAAAGGGTTTCCCCACACATTGTGGGGTTTGTCCCTGGCTAGCCACCACATCTTTTGTATCTTGTCTTCGCTTGTTTTCTGTCGATCGTTTAATGTTATTTGCACTTTACTTTATGTATATGTGATTTCTAATCTGTGGAATATAATAAGAAAAAGAAGTAAATTTTTATAAGCATAGAACATACCATAACTTGACATGGGATTAGAGCTGAGGTGAAGATAAAGCTCAAGCAAGAACCAGAGAAATCACCGAAGAGAAGATTGGCAAGGCTATCCTAAAAGAACTATGGGGTCCTCAACACTCTTTCCTGCCGAAGACAAGCTCCATGAGAAACCTGACTATCATGGATGGAAGATGTCTATCAATCTAACCCTAGAAGATGAAGGAGTGCTGGACCATGTAAGAGGCAATATTGTTGAGCCTCCATCAAATGCATCCGCTGCTGCCTAGAACAAATGGAAAAATAGAGAAGTCAAAACAAAGAAGATCATCCGAGACTCTATTGACAAGCACTTGGTGGCCTACATCTCTGAACCAGACACCTCCAAGGAAATCTATGATAGATTGGTGAGTATATTTAAAGTTAATAATGCAAATCAAGTTTTGTTTCTTATAAATAAGCTGAGGGAAATCAAGAAGGGTAAAGATGAGAGTATGCAAGCATACTTCTTAGGAATCACCGAGATCAAGAACGGTCTCCTATCTATTGGGGAGACTATTACTGATAGGGAAATGGCACTCACGACTCTTGGAGGATTACCATCCGAATGGTACGTGTTCAGGACTACTCTTCTGAACAATTATGTAATTCCTAGTTTCAAGGAATCAATGGCTAGATGCATTCTAGAAGAAACAAGGGTAGAAGAGCAAGAAATGCCCTTTCCTAAAGGTCCTCCTACTGCCTTTTCTTCTCATGCTAAGAAAAGAAATAATTTCGGGACTAAATCAAAAGGAAAGGCTGGACCTAAGGGTGGAAGAAAAGGACGATGTTACATATGTGATAAAGTAGGTCACTATGCAAGGGAGTGCCCTGATAGAAAGGACTCACACCAAGATGATGATCAAAATCCCTCTGATGGCAATCAAAGGAATGAAAAATTCAATAGCAAAGGTAAGAGGAGAGTTGGGAATCGAGGAAGAGGACAACCATTCAAGAAGGCTAGAAATTCTAGGATGTTTTAAATGCACTTGACCTAAAAAAGAACCTAGTGTCCATCTCGGCAGTGGAAGACAAAGGCTACAAGGTAACCTTCAACGATGGCAAGGTACGTATATGGAAAAATAATGTTAAAGATGCCTTTACACTTGGGTTTAGTGTTGATTCATTATATCAGGTCGATGGAAGTCCGTTAGTTGTCATGTCTTATGACACATCTCTTTAGTCCGAACTTTGGCATCGGAGGTTTGTCCCCCTTCATTACAAAGCTATACTCGGTGTAAGATAAATGGTGACAGGGATGCCCAAATTGCAAGTAGAGAAAGAAGGTGTATGTCAAAGATGTGCCGAAGGGAAGCTCAAAAGGGGACCATTCCCCTCAAGCCAAAGCAAGACCTCTGATAGATTATAGTCAGTTCACTCAGGCATATCTGAGGCTGGCATTAAGAGGGAGACTACCACACCACATACTCCTGAGTAGAATGGTGTGGCAGGAAGGAAGAACCATACAATTGTGGAAGCTGTCCGGCCATGCTATGTGATCAAGGACTTCTAAAGTTTCTATGGGCTGAAACTACAAACACCACCGTATATGTACAAAATCGATGCCCTCATCAAGCATTGGGTTCCAAGACTCCTGAAGAAATTTTCACCGGTAAGAAGCCTAATATTTCTCATTTTTTTTGGAAGCCCTGTATATTTTCATGTGCTGAAAGAGAAAAGAAATAAATTGGGTGCATTTGTAAAGAAAGGAATTTTTGTGGGCTATGGTGAAAATACTAAAGGCAATAGAATCTATGTAGCTGGTCAAAGGTAAGTCGTGATTAGTCATGATGTCACCTTTGTCGAAGATATGGCTCTCAACAAGGTGGATAATCTTCTGACTTTGGGGAGCTCTCAAGTTGCCGACACCAGGGAACCAAAAGAAAAGGATGATGAATCAATGCCTAATGTAGAAGAACCCATGGATCCGATTGATCCTCACCCACATGAGCCTTCCTCTTCTAGGAAGAGGCCTTCATGGCTTAGGGGGATACTTGATGATGCTGAAGGACATGCTGCACCCCAAGGAACCTTATGTGAAAGTAAGAAACCCAATAGGTATCATGGATACCTGACCAGTATGAGCACAATCATACAAAATGAGCCTTCATCATTCTTAGATGTCGTCAAGAATCAAGTATGGAAGGATGCTATGACCATTATGGAGAATGATGTCTGGGAAGTATTTCCCAGACCCCAGGACAAGACAATTGTTACTTCAAAATGGCTTTACAAGATAAAGTTGCAACAGATGGAAGTACCAAGAACATCAACGTGAATGAGTTTCTCCCAGAAGGAAGGTATAGACTATGATGTGATATTTGCATCTGTTGCCAGATATACGACCATCCACTTTATCATAGCCCTTGTGGCTTCACAAGGATGGAACCTACATCAGATGGATGTCAAGACCGTATTTTTGCACGGTTCGATCAAATAAGAGGTCTATGTGGAGCAACCTGAAGGATTTGAGATTTATGATTGAAAATCTCATGTATGCAGGTTGAAGAAGGCTATCTGTGGGTTGAAGCAAGCACCCCGAGCATGGTATGAGAGGATCGATAGCTACTTGATGAAGCTGGGATTCACTAGGAGTGAAGCTGATCCTAACCTTTACCTTAGGGTTGGAGATGACAAGCCTCTCAGACTGGTGTTGTACATGGATGACCTCTTTCTAATAGGTGCATGCCCTCTCATTCACAAATGTAAGAGGGAGTTGGCTTCTGAATTTGAAATGAAGAACCAAGGACTTGAAGTGTGGCAAAAGCCAAGGGAAATTTTCCTATCTCAAGGAAAATATGTGGTGAAGATTCTGAAAAGATTTGGTATGGTGGACTACAAGCCTATGATTACCTCGAGGATCTTAACTTTCAGAAGTTATATGGTAGTGATGTCGAACCAGATTTGGGAAATGCCTCTGAGTTTCAAAAACTCATTCACGTTGATGTTCTTGGTGAACCTCCATCCAAACATATGTTTTGCAATTAGCATTTTGAGCTCATATTTGGTTGAGCCTCACTAGATTGGTGCCAAGAATCTTCTGAAATGTCTTCAGGACACAATCTCTCATGGATTGAGATACACTGCCAGAAATATGAAACTGCATGATTATTCGAATACTGATTAGGCAGGTAGTGTCGAGGATCATTGGAGCACTTTTAGTGCTGTTTATCTTTGGATTTTGCTTCGATATAATGGATGAGTAGGAAGCAGAAGTCAGTTTCCATAAGCATTGTCGAGACCAGATACATATCTACAAGTATGATCTTGTATGAAGCTACCTGGTTGGGAAATCTCTTCAGTGAGTTGTTTGAAAACATACCACTGTGATTCTCTGTAACAACCAGAGGTGGGATTCGATTATTGAGGAATCCAGTATTCATCAATTGCTCCAGCAGATGGACATCATTTGGGATATGGTAAGTCAATGAGCAAGGAGGCTCCATCACATTAAGATGATGTACAGGCCGATACACGTTGTCAAAGCCCCGAGGAAAGATCTAATCTGTGATTTTCCCAAACGACTTGGAGTCATCAAGGAACCCTTGTACAAGGGTCTTGCATGTTGCATACATTGAGCTCTGGGAGCTCTAAGGGCTTGCGATTCTTACTGGAGCAACATACGACCACATGGTGACTCGCACTCCCCTGGTGGTGTGCACTGGAACAAGATGATTCGCTCTCTTGTGGGAGAAGATGATTCGCTCTCTTGTGGAACAAGATGATTCGCTCTCCTGTGTAACAGGATGATTAGTTCTCCTGTGAGGCCTAGATTGATGTGTTCTCCATGGCGATTGTAGCAAGATTGATGTGTTCTCCTGTGAGGCCTGGATTGATGTGTTCTCCATGGCGATTGTAGCAGGATTGATGTGTTCTCCTGTGAGGCTTGGATTGATGTGTTCTCCATGGTGATTGTAGCAGGATTGATGTGTTCTCTTGTGAGGCCTAGATTGATGTGTTCTCCATGGCGGCCTGGATTGATGTGTTCTCCATGGCGATTGTAGTAGGATTGATGTGTTCTCCTCTGAGGATAGGATTGATTAGTTCTCCTGTCGAGGCATCCTACCCATGCAGTTTGGGACTCATGGGAAATACCTCTCATCTGATCAATGAGCAGGGAAATGAAGTTAGGGACCATAGTAGTACCGATGGATGCATCGTTGTATCTACCGTACTCCCTACGCTAGGATGACCTCCATTGATCTAGGATCTATGATACTAGTCTGGGACCAGTGGTAAGAGTTGTACCATAATATCACACTGACTTCGGGTCGGTTGAGACTAGTCTGGGACCAGTGATACATACTCTGAGACTGACTTCGTGTCAGTACAGTACTGGTCTGGGACCAGTGAGAGTGGTACATACTATGACGCTAACTTCGGGTTGGTTGAGACTAGTCTGGGACCAGTGGTACACTCTCTGAGACTGCGATACGGGTCTAGGACCAGTGGTAGGAGTGGTACTTACTATGAAGCTGACTTCGAGTCGGTTGAGACTGGTCTGGGACCAGTGGTACGCACTCTGAGACTGATTTTGAGTCAGTGGAGGATGATATTGGTCTGGGACTAGCGGAGTTGTACTCACTATGACGCTGACTTCGGGTTGGTTGAGATTGGTCTGTGACCAGTGGTACATACTCTAAGAGTGACTTTGAGTCAGTATGATACATCCTCGATCATTTCTTCTTCTTCATAATTCGGACAAAAGCAGAGCAGAACAGAACAATGCAAGAGTAAGCAGAACAGAGAAGAATAGTACAGATTAGTATAGGGCAGAACAAGACAAATCAAAATAGGCATAATAGAGTAGAGTAGGGCAAGGGTCAGGCTATACAGGGCAATGCATTTGATGGATGAATAGTAACAACCAATAGACAGATTGCAGATGAAGTTCTCCCTAGTTGAGAGGGAGTGTTAAAATTGGAAACCAAGGCAAAACTTCATGTGGGTCATCTTATTCATGGCTGATAATATTTTTGTAAGATTCCTCTCGTCGAGAGGTGTAGGATTGATATAAAGATCATCCGATTCCGATAAGTATTCATGGAGATATGAATTTATTTTGATTATGGAATTATTATCAAGCCGACCTACAACTCATGTAGGCTCAGAAGCCCAACAGTCACATCTATTCAAACACCAACGTTGTGTATAAATACAGGAGGAATTTTCCTCATTTGGACTCACTCATCTCATCACATCTCTCTCTCTCTACTGCGTAGAAAATAGTCTCTTCTTTACTGCACAGAAAAGGGTGTCTCCGTCACACATGTGAAGTTGGAAGCTACCAAAACTGAAGCTGCAACTGCAGAAGTAAAGTTTGACCTATGTGGACTAGAAGATCTCCTCATCTGAACTGCGTTGTAGTTTCATTTGAACCTCCTCTAAAATCTGCAACTTTTGGTGGTGGAATCAAGTCAATTTGATAGACGGTTTGCAAGATATCGACTGCCCTAGTTTGAAGCCAAAAGTTGCGGAAACTGAAGCTGCAACTGCAGAAGTAAAGTTTGACCTACGTGGAATAGAAGATCTCATCTGAACTACACTGTAGGTTCATCTAAACCTCCTCTGGAAGTTGCAACTTTTGGTGGTGGAATCAAGCCGATCCAACGGTCGATTTGTGAGATATCGTTTGCCCTAGTTTGATGATGAAGCCACTAATGCTGATGCTGTTGATCTAGGGTTTGCTACTGCTAATATAAATAATATTTATTGTATTATTTCTCTCTGTTTAATTATTGAAGATGAAAGAATATTTGATCAAAGGGTTTCCCCACACATTGTGAGGTTTGTCCCTAGCTAGCCGCTACATCTTGTGTCTCTTGTCTTGACTTGTTTTCTGTCGATCGTTTAATGTTCTATCTACACTTTACTTTATGTACATGTGATTGCTAATTTGTGGAATATAATAAGAAAAAGAAGTAAAATGTTATAAGCATAGAACATACCATAACTTAACATCTATTCACACTTGTTAGATTGTATTGGGGTACCTTGACTCTCATTATCATCATCGGTGAGTAGTATCACATTTGTTAATGGTATACATCAATGACTGGTAATCAAACAATTTCTCACATGGTCGACTTCAGTTCATTCATTCCCATTGTATAGAAATGTGCCACAGTGGTCGGTGAAGACCTCAGGTTGCATCAGCATTCATTGGTTCACTTGACAGTTGCTCCTGTTGCTGCTAGTTGACATCATTCCACCTTATATGTTGTAGTCATTCATGGAGACATTCTATATGTTGGCACCTAAGTTTGCAGTGTAGTACCATCTTATTCCATCATGTTCATTTGGTACTTTTGGGATCATTCTTTGATATCAGTGATCAGCGTCATCCTTCAGCATCATTGACATTCTTATATGTGATATTTAGACATGTACTTATTCGATCATGATCAGATGATCCATAATGGATTTCCAGTATTCCACACTTGTATACTTAGTGGATCAGCTTATACTTGATATGCAGACATGTTTTACTTCGTCTAAGCATGGGTATGCCTACCTCAGACAGTGTTTCTTTCTGATCTCCTTTTGTGGCTTGGTAGGCTGAAATCTGGTGAAGTCCTTCTCAGTTTTTGATAGGTTTCCTTTCAATGTACTTAATACATTTCGGCCATCATGTACCCATTATGACCTCATATATTAGGGGGCATCTATTATAACTCCAAATGTCACCCTTAATATTTGTGATGCTACATTTATGACCTAGGGAAACCCCTCCTTCCAGACCTGGTCCAAATACTTAAAAAACAAACTTTTATTCCTTATACGCGACATTGCCCCGAGCTAAATGCGTGTATATGCGGGGTCAGTGTATACCCAACCCGCGTATATGTCTTAAAACACTAAAAAAATTAAATCTCCTTAAATTCGGGCAGAGATCATGGGTTTTACCTGTTGATTACCTATTAGTGCCCGTGGCCCAACTGTTCCCAATGAATTCCCAACTAAAAAACTACTTTGGGAGAAGTATAAAAAGGCTTCAATGGGAAGGCTTAAGGGAGGAGAGATTAGAGAGAAAATTACTCTGCTGAGATTATCCTCGATTAGGTCTAAAGATCTTTGTGCTTCCAACACTTCCCCCATTACAGGAAAACCTTGTTTCCTTGAGTTATGATGTCATTTCACTAGTTGAGATATCTTTGTATGAGTCATGGAAGGAGCCTTTTGAAGACTTGGGATTGGACAGACTTGGAGGACAGTTCTGCTTGGAGCCAGCAAGAAGAAGATTCAGGTGATATCATTCCTTGCTTTGTTTTAGTTATCTGCAATAAAGAAACATTTGTCTTGTTCCCGAAATCAATCTCCTTTATGCATATGATGTTATTGTTATGGTTTACATATGAATAATTATTTCGATTGTATAACTAACCATCTTTAAATATGTTATGAAGTTGATTTCTATATGATACTTTGTCTGTACATGTCTACGTTTCTTTGAATTGGCTTTCTTGTAGGTTCAAGGATCGAGAGGAACTCCAAGAGGGTTTGAACCCTGGCTGGATCTACCCGAATGAAAGACCCCTAGGTGCACCTCTCTTCGTGTAGTTTTCTTATTTAAGTATCATGGCTGTGTGGAATGCTTGTTTTCTATTGTAAATAACCCCTGCTCTGCTAGGGTGTTGATCCAAAAACCTAGGGGAATTTGTCCCTCAACACATATGCGTCAGGAAATCCAAAAACCACACCGACATGGTTTGTTGTATCATCGGTGAAAGAAGCAGGTATTGCCACACTTGAAGGTGTGGTAGAAGTAGTTGAGAAAGGAGAGGAACCTCTGGTCTTCCAACAAGGACAACGAGACACCCTTGTGATCCTAGGCTCATATTCTGGTACAGGAGGCAAAGGGGAAGGAAACTAAGGAGACGGGGGCAGAGACGAACCAACAGATTCAGAGCTGAAACCGTCAGATTCTGAAGAAGAGGAGGAGTGCGAAGAAGAAGAAGACATAGCTGACCAGAACTTGGAATGCATGACTCAGGGACCATTGGCTCTTCCGGGTGCTTTTCACATGATTCCGAAGTAGCCGGAGAGAATTCTCACAAAGTTTGACCTTGAATTCACAGTGAAGGTAGAAGATCACTTTTACAACTTCTACCTACAGCTACAGACACTTGAAGTATGGTACGATGACGTTGCATGTAGACTATTCCCATGTACCTTAGATGGTCGCGAAGAAGTATGGTATCACAACCTTCCTATCAACTCCATCTGTAAATGGGGTACGTTCAAACACATGTTTCAGGAAAAGTTTGTTGATGACAAGACCCTAGCCATGTTGCTCAAGGAGTTGGGAAGCCTGAAGATGGAGGGAAAAGAAAGGTAAAAGATTTCAATTAGAGGTTTCTGTGCATATTGAATAAGTTTGCACTGAACACAAGCCTCATGAATCCATCATTTTCGACTACTACACGTCCACACTACCAACCAACATTGCACAATTCGTCAACTGAGATGTGAAACCAACATTGTTAGAAAGTTGCGAAGAGGCAATCGTTGTAGAGAAGGACCTCCACACAATTGGAGTCATCAAGGATGATGAAACAGCCAAGGACTCCAGAGACGTGAGCAAGAAGCCCTAGGATGTGGTGAGCAAGGGTAATGATAAGGAAACAAGTGATGTTGAAACCCTTACTCGTCTTGTCAAGGATTTGACAACAGAAGTGTCTGAGCTCAAACAACAAATAATGGACACATCTACGAGTAACTAGCCGCCCAGACAAAGACAAGGAAGCATGTCATCAGGAAACAATCGCTTCCTGACTAAAACTGCGCAGAGCTCCAGCTCAGTGTTCTAGGTCGAACAATGCGAGAACAATGATCTTTTCTCATTTCATGAAGATAAGCACCCAAAAGGGTCTTTTTCAGACTAGAAACGAGTTGCAGGCTCAGTATGCGAGTACATGCCAAACACGATGATAAGTACACATGGACAACTGGGATACATGTATGATGACAAAGATGTTACACCTGATGATACATCAAGCACTGGGCAGGTGGTTAACATGTATCAGTGCTCGCAAGAAGCACAGAAGATAAACATCGAGAAGTATCCCCAAAAGAGAAATGGTCGTTACAATCTCAGAAATCAAGCGGCTCCCCCTACACTTGGGGAGATGCAACAAAGCCTTGAACTGCTAAGGAATTTTGATCCACCAACCGTCCAAAAGAAGAAAACACAAAGCAAATTCGAGAAGAAAGCGACAGACAAGAGTACATCCATGAGCAGCAAACTGCAGAAAACTCCACCGGACAACACGAACACCAATCTCACCTAGGACATCTCGGTGATTCTACCCACTATGGATTACAACATTGTAGAAGACATGAAGAAAACTCGTGCAAACATCAATTTGTTTGAGTTGTATAAGATTTAGAGTCAGCGGGACATCTTGCTACATGCACTGGGGAAAACATATATAGACATCACAGCCTCTACCAACAAGGGAGCAAGAACACCTCTAGGATCACTCTCAATTGTGCTAAACACACTCCGGATGGAAGAAGAAAACTTTGTTTGCTGTCCATTCCTACTTTTATTTGAAATATTTAACTATAATGTTCACAATTGTTTGGTTGATTTTGGCGCAACAACCAACGTCATGCCACTCTCCATTGCCAAAAATATCAATGCGCAATGGAGCAAGACATCCATGCAAATCATCCAAATCAATCAGACGTCCATACCAGTCATTGGTGAACTTCAGGATGTGATCATATGACCATCTCATGAGAATCGAGTTCACCAGTGCATAAACAATATTGTTGTGGACATACTGGAAACATATGGCTTACTACTCAACAGAGACTGGTCTAGCACACTGAATGGGTATTTTTCTATAGATTGGTCACACATGTGGCTTCCGTACAAGGGGAAAATAAATGAAATCCGAGTGTTATCTGAGAGATACATGAGGCACAATGTCATTCCCATCAATGGTGAGAACGAACCATTGGCCTTCGCAGAGCTCATCCTCGACAACTGCCTCTTGGAAACAAAGCTGAGGTGTTATCTCACACGGCCAGCTCTGATCACACCAGACACGTAGTTGGGTCTCCTTCCTTTCCCAACTGATGGAATGATGCATGTACATTGTAACATTAGTAGCAGTAGTAGTAGCGATAGTAGTGGCAGTAGTGCAAGCGCGTCGAACAGTTCGTGTACAAACGAGTTGTGGACCATGTACTTCGACGGATCAAAGAGATAGGATGGCTCTACATCTGGGTATGCCTTAATTGACCCAAAAACATGAAACATTTGATCTCAAGCCGCTTGGAGTTTGAGTGCACAAACAACATTGTTGAATACGAAGCACGCGTGTTGGGCTTGCAAAAAACCATTAGCGTCAACGTGGTCACGTTAAAAGTGGTAGGTTATTTGGAAATAGTGGTATGGAAGGTACGTAACACCATACACTATTTATTACCTCATCTCAAAAGTTACCAGCAAGAGGTATAGCAAATAATATATAACTTCCAATAATTTAATATCACTGTTGTACTAAGAACACGTAATGCAGCTGGCAATGCTTTAGCAAATGCAGGTTCTAGAATGTCACCGCTTAGGGATAGATTTACGGTTGAAATTTTGTATATGCCTTCTATCTTGGATAACAGAACTAATTTATGTGTGTTTGACGATGATCAATAGATACTACATTTCATGGCCAACGTTGATGTCTTCAAGGATGAAACAATTGACGAAGACAATCACCTGCAGTCTCTGCAAGATGAGGCTGGTAATAAGAAAGGAACCTCATCCCTAAGGGTGTGGTATCTTTGGAGAAGCTCTATGACTTGCAAGACCACTTTTAGGGGCCAAGGAATAGTAAAACCCACAGCTCTACCATGATGGATGAACTGATTAACTTGGGAATAGAACAATATTTGAAATTCGTCAATCTCGGTATGTGTTGCATGCAGCAAGAGTGACAAGCCTTTGTCCGCTTGTTCAAATAGTACTAGGATGTGTTCATGTGGACATATGATGATCTGAAAACTTACAACACATGAATAATCCAACATATCATTTCGATCAAAGATGGGGTCAAGCCATATCAACAAATGTTGAGGAAAGTACATCCGTCACTTGAACCCCTCATATCGAAAGAACTCACTAAGTTGTTGGATGCACAGATCATATACAAAGTTCATCATTTCACATGGGTTTCAAACCTTGTTCTTGTATGAAAGAAGTCCAAGGAAATCTGCTTGTGTGTTGATTTCCGGAACTTGAACCACGCCTCAGACAAAGAGAATTACCTTGTGTCGTCTATGGAGCACACTTTGTAGACAATATCTGGGGCACAAATTTTTCCTTACTTGACGAGTTTTCAGGATATAATCAGGTCCTGGTAGCAAAACCTGATAGACTCAAAACTACCTTCTGTACCAAGTGGGGTACATTCGCATACAGATGAATTCCATTTGGGCTCGTGAATGGAGGTGAAACCTTTCAACATGCCATGGACATCACCTTCACGAACTCATCAGATAGAGCATAGTGGTGTACCTCAATGATGTGACTATGTTTTCAAGAAAATTGGAAGAACACATACACCATCTGAACAAATAGTTTTAGCGATGCTCGAAATACGAGATTTCCTTGAATCCCAAAAGTAGCATATTTGTAGTGTATGAGGGGAACCTCCTTCGGCACATAGTTTCCAAAAGAGGGATCAAGATTGATTCGGACTAGGTCCAAACTATTACACAGATCCCTCACCCAGCCAACAAAAACTCAATGCAATCCTTCTTGGGAAAGATAAACTTCCTCTGGAAGTTCATCTCAGACAATGCGTAGATAGTAAAACCAATCCAAGGCATGATCAAGAAGGATGCAGTCTACAGTTGGGGCA
Source organism: Pinus tabuliformis (assembly GCA_031772625.1). Classification (NCBI taxonomy): domain Eukaryota; kingdom Viridiplantae; phylum Streptophyta; class Pinopsida; order Pinales; family Pinaceae; genus Pinus; species Pinus tabuliformis. Next base: position 654,747,741 of record CM062811.1, read on the forward strand.
AGAGGGAAAAGTACGCATTCACCCATATCAAGCAGGCTATTGCAGAAGCACTTGCACTCTACAACCTAGATTTCAACAAAGAATTTATGTTGCCTCCAATAACTCACTTGCTATAGTACCTTCATGAGCGCAAGCATGCAGGGAACTAAACTCAAGTACCCTACTATCGACAAACAAATATATGCAGTATACAAGGTGATGAAACACTTTAGACCCTACTTGTTGAAGAACCATTGCATAGTCTGTGTGCCTCACCCAACAGTCCGCTCATTGCTCATACGATAAGAGCTGGGTGAACGACGTGTCAATAGGATGACAAGCTTGCAAGAGTATGATTTTGAAATCAAGCCAGTTCACACTATCAAGGGCCATGGTCTCTGCAGACTTGCAGTTGAGGCAGTACATGCACAGGAGGAAGAAGAAGAGCTCACTGGTTGGGAGCAGGAAATCAAAATGTATGATGTAGTGCAAGCACCATCCACTGCACGCGGAAACTCTTGGTACAAAGATGTATGCCAGTACCTTGAGCGTGGCATGATACCCTCTCACTTCTCCATGAGATAGAATAGGGCACTATGCCTTAAAGCTTTACCCTATTAATTGGTGCACATAGTACTCTACAGAAAGCACAATAATGGAATCTTTCTCAAGTGCCTAGAGGCACATGAACCAAAGAAGGTTTTGCAAGATCTCCATGATGGACTAGTCGGGCCTCACTTTGCAGGAAATACCACTTCCCACAAAGTTATGCGAGCCACTTTCTACTGACCCACATTATTCAAGGATGCACATGCCTATGCCCAAAAAGTGCCTAGTTTGTCAGCAATGCGTCGGTAGAACATAAAGGTTAGTAGCCCCACTCCACCCTGTTGCAGAGACTGAGTAACACAAATGCGGAAAGTAAATGAAGATAGCCAGAGGCTTTGATTTATATTATCAGAAATAGGATTCATATATTACAAAAGGATTACTTCTTTACAGAGATCGACTATCGTCGCTTTTACCGGACTTCATACCGTTCGCTGGGAACAAGTATTACCGGAGGCTACTTGGCGATGGACAGACTTTGCCTCAGAAATCTTATGATAGACTTTCATACTTTTCCTATGGTTCAGCCACTTTAGGTTCTCACCAGTGCCGAGCACACTGATGTGCAGGCTTCCAAACCAATACTATAAGACCAAAGTGAACTTTTTGTGATGCAAGCAGATCAGACACTATGGTCCGCAGATGCAGAGCAGGAAAATCGCTCGACTTCAGAATCACAAGACTCTAAACTCTTCAGACCCAAATGCCTCTCCTTTTTCAGGTCTCATGTATTTATAGGACTCATGAGGGAACAAGCATCTCATGAGTCATCAGCAAGATTGACGGAAAGCAAGATGCTTCTGCTGACAGTAGGATGTACAGACTGACAAAAGCAAGATGCTTTGAAAGGACCAAATCCGGGCATGAGTGCACGACTCATGTTATCTCATCACTATTCCGATACGGAAAGCCAGAGGCATATGGGGACCGGATTTACTTTATGTTTACACATAGGAGATTCGTACAAGAGAACCCTCGAAAGACGGAAAAGATGAGATTTGCATATCTCAATATTTACACAGTAGATATTCTTGATCGAGGAATCTACACAAGACCCGTCCAACTCCATTGTCGGTTGGAAAGACTTTACATCATGGTGTAGTAATCTACTTGAGGCCAGCTGTAGTGTTGGAGATTTCACCGTTCAATAAAGTAATTTGAATAGTACTGGACCCATATTTCTTTCTTTGTTTCCTAAATATTCATGTCATGGGGATCTGGTAATTCCAAGTAGCTAAGACTGCAGGAATAGTTGTATTGTAAAACCGAACACAAGTGTTACACAAAAATATCGTCACCATGATTATTTGCAGTCAGTATGGGTCTATCACCACTTGTACTGTCCTCCTAAGCAAGTCTCAGACCTCAGCTCTTCAAGTCAAGCTTTGAAAATGAGAGAAAGACATTGAAAATCAATAAAGCTCTGGTTCCGCACTTTCTCTCACTATTGCCTGTGGTCCCGAACCTTCTATTTACAAAAACTGCGGACCTACCCGCTCTGTCCCTAAAGGTGTGGGTACGGACCCCTGTGAAAGTCAAAAAGGCGCAATAGCACCTGAAAAGCCAATATCATAAAACATATTTAACATGGAAGTCAAGGAATTCATGAAACAAATGACATGAGACAATTTGTTGAGAAAAATGAATCTGATTGTATTAATTCAAATCAAAGAAGAACTTTACAACCTGTGCCTCGACGCTGTACAAGCTCATCCCAAGGTCCAGCAAGAAGTCTCCTCTACTTTGACAAGTTTCACTCTCTTCCTAATGAAGCCAAAAAGGTATGTGATCTCTCCTCTCAAGCTCAACTAGGAAGTCTTAATTTCACCAGCATTTACCCTCAAAAATGTTCATCTTCTAACCTCCTTAGCAACCAGCCCAATGCCTGAATTTATAGTGCAATGGAGGGAAGTTACTAGGTCCTCCTTCAAAGGGATAAAGCCCTCCTTCAAAGGGATAGCTCCTCTCATCAAGGGATTAGATCCTTCTCTTTTGGGATGCATGAACCACCTAAGAGTGGCCAATCCACGTCAAAGTTCCTTCTAGAATCATCTAGAATTAACCCAAAGTGAGTTTTTTAGAATAAACTTGTGCTTTTTTGACTTTCACAGTGGTCCGCACCCACACCTTTAGGGACAGAGCGGGCAGGTCCGCAGTTTTTGTAAACAGAAGGTGCTGGACCGCAGGCAATAGTGAGAGAAAGTGCAGAACCAGTAGAGGAGACTTCTTGCTGGACCCTGGGAGGAGCTTGTACAGCGTCAAAGTAGAGGAGACTTCTTGCTGGACCCTGGGAAGAGCTTGTACAGCGTCAAGGCACAGGTTGTAAAGTTCTTCTTTGATTTGAATTAATACAATCAGATTCATTTTTCTCAACAAATTGTCTCATGTCATTTGTTTCATGAATTCCTTGACTTTCATGTTAAATATGTTTTATGATATTGGCTTTTCAGGTGCTATTTAATTTGTTTGCTTGTTTGTGTTTGCAGATTCGCGACAAGGGAGCTCACTTGGATCAAAGGAGCGAGGCTTCCACAAACTTGCATTGGACCCAAGGTAGGCCTAAAACACTTGTTTGCCTTTGTTTATAAATGCATATTTAGAGAAAGATAGTTTTTGATTGGTTTGATTGTCATTAGGTCTTCTTTAGATTCAAGGAAGGTCTATCTTGTACGCAAGATCGACTCATTCCGTGTGACAAAATGGCGACTCCGCTGGGGACTTGATTTTTTCGTTGTTTTTACTTTGACCTGAGAAACTGTGTTTTTGTTTCTGTTTTTGGCTTTTTGTGTGTAGAATTGGGTAGATTTTGTAGATCCAGGGTTATTTTTCGTTTTTCATAGCTTTGGGAGAGGACTGCACCCTAGTCTTTTGACACAGTGCGTACTTATCCGCACTTTTGCTTTTAGCACAGAGCGATACCGCACCTGTGTTAACTGTGGACCTGCGGACCCTGTCAAAATTTTGAAAAACCTAAGATTTCCTCTGTTATTCAGCTTAGTTTTTGTTTAGAAGTTATTATCCACTGCCCAGACCTGCATATAACCTGTCAGAAGCTTTCCTTAGGTTGATTTCATTGGTGTCAGGGTTTTAGGTGAAATTCCTAGGAGTTTTGCTTGTTGGGTTTGTTTTTCATTTTGGTCTTGTAGTAGCTCTGAGCTTAGAAGCTGTAGCGACCTTAGATCACCTTGGCTTCTACTAGCCTTCTTATGAGTCTGACCATTTATGAAATCTAACCTTGTTGAGGAATCCGCTTTGTGTTTTCTCTTTACAAAACTTCAAAAAGCTTGTGTTTAAAAGTTTGGATTTTCATTTTTAAAAAGACTTCTTTAGATTCTAGGAATGTCTATCTTGTCCGCAAGATCGACTCATTCCGTGTGACAAAATGGCAACTCCACTGGGGATCGAACCCAGAATCTCTGGTTTCGCAGACCAAGCTTTGAAAATGAGAGAAAGACATTGAAAATCAATAAAGCTCTGGTTCCACACTTTCTCTCACTATTGCCTGCGGTCCCGCACCTTCTGTTTACAAAAACTGCGGACCTGCCTGCTCTGTCCCTAAAGGTGTGGGTGCAGACTCCTGTGAAAGTAAAAAAGGCGCAAGTTTATTCTACTATCGAAGAACTTGCTACTCTAGAAGAAGGTTGATTTTAAGGGATAGGGATGCCTACTTCTTCTTTTGGGGTTCGATTTGGAATTTGAAAAATCTAAGTCTAAGAAATCTTTAGTTTTTGTGGAGTTAATGTGTGACTTCCCGCGTGCTGACACCGAAACTGTGGCGGAGGAGCCCATTGCGGACGAATCCTTGTTTCTAATCAGCACATTAGATCCGTGGTATGGGGATATCATCGTTTATCTCCAAACCCAATCCTTTCGGCCAGAAATTTCAAGGTCTGAACATCGGAAAATACGGTTCCAGTCCCAACAATTCAGGATTATTGGAGATACTCTTTATCGCCGTGGGGCGGACTCTGTTTTTCAACGTTGCTTAACTCACAAGGAAGTTGAGAGGGCTCTAAATGACTGTCACTCTGGAGCGTGTGGCGGTCATATGTCTGGGTATGCCACAGCCCAAAAGATATTGCGCGCTGGCTACTTCTGGCCATCTTTGTTTAAAGATTGTATTACTGCGATCCGAAAATGCCACAACTGCCAAATTTTTGATCCAAAGATGCGCGCTCCACCTGCTCCTCTCCACCCTATAATTTCCATTGGTCCTTTTTCCAAATGGGTTATCGATTTTATTACATGTAACCCTCACTCGGCCGGGGGGCATGCGTATATCATCCTTGCGATAGATTATTTTACCAAGTGGGCCGAGGCGATGCCTACATTTGAGGCAGACGGCAAGACAGCTGCAATTTTCGTGTTCAATCATATAATTGCTAGGTTTGGTGTCCCACAAGCGATTATCACTGATCATGGGCATCATTTTCGAAATGTTATGATGACCGAACTTACAGGCCAACTTGGGTTGCGTCACGATAGTTCAACTCCTTATTATCCACAAGCTAATGGTCTGGTTAAATCCATCAACAAAGTCTTAGTCGTCATGATCCGACGAATCATTAGGATTCATCGGTCGAATTGGCATAACATGCTATTTTCAGTGCTTTGGGCGTATCGAGCCTCAGTAAAAACATCAACAGGGTTCACTCCTTTCCAACTAGTTTATGGTCTGGAAGCTATGTTACCCATTGAATGCAAAATCCCATCATTGCAAATGGCCATTGAGTTACTTCTAGCTACTTCCGAAGAGGAAAAACGTTTGTTATACTTAGCTCAATTAGATGAGAATCGACGTGACGCTGCATTGGCGATCGAGACTCACTCAAAACGTATGAAAGCTCAGTATGATTGAAATGTGACCCCTCGAAATTTTTCGGAAGGAGTTATAGTCTTAGTTTACGATCAAGCTAATGATAAATTAGGCGCTGGAAAATTCGTTCCTATGTGGCATGGTCCCTATGTTGTCAAGCGAAAGCTAGCAAAACGGGCCTATGAATTGGTAGACTTTGACGGGGACTCTTTAGGTAAACCCAGAAATGGTCTTTACCTAAAGAGGTATTATGCTTAAAGAATGAGTATGGAGATTTTTAGTTATGATAGTTTTTCTTTCTATCTGGTGTGTTTTAGTTTAAAAAGTGTGCTTAGCTTAGAGAGTGTTTTTTCGTCATTATTCCTACCTATCTTGGTTTTACTCTTGATATTGCAGATGTCGATGCCTCTCCGAACATACATTGGTTTCACTGATGGTGCTTGTCGTAATACACGGAACATTTCTTCCGCAGCTTGGGTTATCTATTCGCCCTCTGACGAGTTGGTATCTATGAATGGGGTAAGCCTCAGTCAAACAACAAACAACATTGCCGAGTAGAGTGCAGTGATTGAGTTATTATCTGAATCTATTTCATTTGGGATTCGGTGTTTGATAGTGAGGTTAGATTCTGAACTCGTTGTATTACAGCTTAATAGAGTGTATGCCATTAGAAATCCAGTATTATTGAGATTATTTTTGAGAGTGCGTCTCTTGGAACGTGAATTTGATTATATTGAATATCAGCATATTCCAAGATCTTTAAATACATTAGCAGATGCAATTGCTTCTCGAATGTTAAGTAGACATTTGCAATAATCATATATGTAAATTTAAAACCATTCCATAACATGATTTACAAGATAAGCCGGTAATAGTGATATATATATATAAGAGTGTGTCATTAAATACATCGTCCTCAATCATAGGTTGAAAAATACCTTATGATCGGCAAAAATGATAAGTACAAAAAGCAAAAATGTCATATGTGCCCACAATAGGCGATCATCCTATCACTGGTGATGATCTCGATAAGAAACCACTGCACGGGCCACCTTGCAAAGGAACCTCCTAAAAGGTCCTGGGACCCCAATCACATAGCGTTGATGTCGACGAGGAATGTCATCTACGGTGGTCTCTGGAATATCTCCTGTCAAGCGCTCTAGATGACCCTCCAACTCGGCTAAAACCTCTGCTGATTCATCCTGTGGGGCTGGCGCAACTGCAACTGGTTGTTTCCTCTCGTAAGGCCGTAGAGCTGCTGGTCGCTGTGGACCCACATCTGCATTTGAAACTTTTACTATCAGTTTTGGGACGATAGAAAAATAAAAAGAAATTAAAATAGGAAAAATGTTGAAAATGATTTTACCTGAGTCATCCCATTGCTCTCCTGGTGGAAGAGCCATGTCTGGGTCACCACGAAAATCTACCCCAGCGTAAGGGAAGTCCTGAATAGAAAAAACCTGGTTTTCCAACCATTGGAAATACTCAGGTTTGAATCGAACAACCTCTGTCCCCTCGTCCAGATGACGGGCCATAACTACGACCCATCGCATCAGTTTGGGCTCTCGAGGAAGCCCAGCTCCAACAGTAAGGTGCTGCGGGATCAACATGGGAACCCTCTCCAGACCAAAACTCACAACCAAAGCCCCATAACCAAAGGTCTTTAGTTGTCCGTTCTTGGCTCTAGTCAGTTGGCCTTTCACATTGGCCAACACAGCATCGCACCAGTTGAAGATGGTGCCTCGAAAGCAGTCAACTGCCATCCGCATCTGGGATCCGGTGGCAATATGTAATGCGACACTCCCGCAAAGTCTGGTGACAGTAAATGCAATCACCATGAGTTCAGGAAGGGATATGGTTTTTATGTCTATCCCTTTGTCTCTAGCCTGGCTGTTGTAGAACTCTAGCCGGAGGCCATTGACAGACTGGCCACCTGGCCTAGTCCCAAATCGAGTCAAGTCTTCGCCTCTCTTAGGCAAACCAGTCAAGAAATATATGTCTGCCGCCTCGATTTCGAGCTGGTGGTAACCAATGAAGAAGCACTAGTCCTGTATGCTCCATCTATCAACCAGCCACTGTAAGAAATCCACCTGGGCCCTCACGCCAGGTATGGCCCAGAATTTGTACAAGCCGCAGGCCTTCAATGCATTGATCGAAGGTTGGTGATTCAACGCGGCTAGATCCACGTCCTCATGCTCTCGTTCACGCCAATCTAGCATGATGCACTCTCTGCATCCAATAAAAAGACAAATTAGAATGCTAGAAATTAATTTGTTTGGGTCAATTTTGAGAAATTTTGGGTTAAAAACCCTTGCTGCGGGGACTGCACCCTCTGTATTAGAGACAGTACGTGGGTCCGCACCTTGCCTACATGGAAGGTGCGGACCCCTGACTTTTTCCCCATTGAGAAAAAGTCGGGGTCTGCGGGCTGCCAGTGTTACACCTGCGGGCCCCTCGCGCAGGTTTTAAGCCTAAAAACCCTCCAAAAAATGAAATAAAAGCTTAAAACAAAAGATGAAACGGTTAAAAATGAAGAGTATGATGATGTGGATTACCTGGAGAAGACGACGTTCGATTCCGACGGTTGGATTTTCCGCAATCTTCATGGGAAGTTTCTGGACAAAAGCACTATTTTCTCACCCAAAACTCAAACGGTAAAAATGAATTGACAAAAGCCCTTTTTATAAGTTTTTTGAGTAAATAAATTGCAAAATTGTTTATGTTTCACTTTGGAAAGGTATTTTTGCAACATTTTTATCCATTTCAAACAGGTATGAGTAATGTTTGCGTTTTTGTTTAGGATAACGGATTATTCAGGTGAAATCTATCATTTTCGACGGAAAAAACATTTAGAGTCACCTTTAAGCTCTTTTCTGACTCCTAAAACATGAAAATATCGCCGATTTTTTCTTTTAAACTCGTTAAAACGGAACTAAAAGACGGTCCACTTACAACTCTTTTCTGACCATAAAAATAGGAAAAGATTGCCGGATTTTTGTCATTTCAAATTCGATATTGGTTATAAAACGACGTGTCGTTGATCGCTTTTTTACTTTTTCGGATCAGGGGCACTAATTACGAAAAGTACTCCTTGGTCGTAAAGATCAAGCGGTTCTCTCAAGTATTATTTTATACTTTTTTCGGGCTTGGGAGACACAAATTTACGAAAAAGGTCAACCCTGGAGTCTTCTTAAGTTTTTTTCAAACTCTCTAAAATTGAAAAACGCCGAGTTTCTCCTATACTGGACTCGTTAAAATTTCACAGTAAAGGACCTATTCAATTACAAACAGGAACGAACCACTCCTTCTTAGTGTTCAAATTTAAACTAAGTTGGACTCATCCGAAGGATGACCTTATAATCAAGCAAATGTTATCCTCCTCAAGCTTGTCAAAAATAAAGAGGTACTTGCCAGAAATGGTGGGGGAAAAGAGAGAAAAATGAGCCTGTTTGTCATACTTTGTAACCACTCTTGAACACGACACTTTTATTCACCTAGGTTGGGAAATCCTTTGCCTAAAAGTTGATCAAACCACATTGAAAGTCTTCAGCCAGTTTCTGGGTATTAACTTTGGGTCAATTGTCACCAAGCCATCTGTTGTGTCGTTATGTGTTCAAGAGGTCACTGCCAATAAGCCTTTCATCTACAAAATATCTGCCATCCATCTTGACCATCCCTGAGTCAGTCCTTGCAACTAAATTTCTTCAACTTGATCTATGATTTCGTGTTGTGGGCCTGCCTGCAACGGATCGCTTTCTATCGACTTCAGCTCATTATCTAGAAAGATGATCTAGAAATCGTCAGTACCTTGGGATCTGCATGCCTCAATGGCAGGTTTCTCGCCTTTGACGACAGGTTGCATCATTGACCTTCGATCAAAGGATTCCGTGACATGTTCGACATCAACACATTTATTCACATCTCATGGATTGTACTGGGTACTTTGAGAGCCATTGACATCACTGGTGGTTTCTCTCACACTTGTTAACAGTTTACATCATTGACTGGTAATCAAGTGGTTTCTACCATGTTCAACTTCAACACAATCATTCGCATGGATAGAATCGTACTGTTTCGGGAAGTAGAAATGAAGACCCTGGATCTAGTTTCCACAATCCAAGCTGTGAGGAATTTTGTATTCATTATATAATGGACTATTCATAAACAGATGGCTGCGTCCATACTGTGTCCACATGAGTCTATACTTATGATGTATTACAAGATCATTCCTGTATCAGAGCAGTAGTTAGTTTTCTAAGTCAGTTTTGATCTGAGTATGGGAATGCCTACCTCAGCGATGATATGATCTCATATATATATCTTGCATTGAATGTTTTTACAGGTTCCAACCGGGCTCTCCACAAGATGATCCTCGAAATGATAAAGTACTTCACTCTTCCTAAATGATAAATGAAATCCTCATCTACTACAGACTTCGCACTTTAGGGGGCAATCTGTTACACAAAAATATCGTCACCATGATTATTTGCAGTCAGTATGGGTCTATCACCACTTGTACTGTCCTCCTAAGCAAGTCTCAGACCTCAGCTCTTCAAGTCAAGCTTTGAAAATGAGAGAAAGACATTGAAAATCAATAAAGCTCTAGTTCTGCACTTTCTCTCACTATTGCCTGCGGTCCTGCACCTTCTGTTTACAAAAACTGCGGACCTGCCTGCTCTGTCCCTAAAGGTGTGGGTGCAGACCCCTGTGAAAGTAAAAAAGGCACAAGTTTATTCTAAAAAACTCACTTTGGGTTAATTCTAGATGACTCTAGAAGGAATTTTGACGTGGATTGGCCACTCTTAGGTGGTTCATGCATCCCAAAAGAGAAGGAGCTAATCCCTTGATGAGAGGAGCTATCCCTTTGAAGGAGGGCTTTATCCCTTTGAAGGAGGACCTAGTAACTTCCCTACATTGCACTATAAATTCAGGCATTGGGCTGGTTGCTAAGGAGGTTAGAAGCTGAACATTTTTGAGGGTAAATGCTGGTGAAATTAAGACTTCCTAGTTGAGCTTGAGAGGAGAGATCACATACCTTTTTGGCTTCATTGGGAAGAGAGTGAAACTTGTCAAAGTAGAGGAGACTTCTTGCTGGACCCTGGGAGGAGCTTGTACAACGTCAAGGCACAGGTTGTAAAGTTCTTTGATTTGAATTAATACAATCAGATTCATTTTTCTCAACAAATTGTCTCATGTCATTTGTTTCATGAATTCCTTGACTTTCATGTTAAATATGTTTTATGATATTGGCTTTTCAGGTGCTATTTAATTTGTTTGCTTGTTTGTGTTTGCAGATTCGTGACAAGGGAGCTCACTTGGATCAAAGGAGTGAGGCTTCCACAAACTTGCATTGGACCCAAGGTAGGCCTAAAACACTTGTTTGCCTTTGTTTATAAATGCATATTTAGAGAAAGATAGTTTGTGATTGGTTTGCTTGTCATTAGGTCTTCTTTAGATTCTAGGAAGGTCTATCTTGTCTGCAAGATCGACTCATTCCGTATGACAACAAGTAATATAAAATATGGCTAGATTTTTGGATTTAGACTTAAAATTCTCATATCCTTGTGTCTGTATACCAAGAGTCAAACACTGTAGAATATTTACATCATCAAGTGCAACAGAAAAATCTGGAAAAACATCATACTGTACAAGGCCATAGGACAAAATTGTTTCTATTCCACCTATCAAGGCTTGTGTAAAGGATGACCATCTATTATCAAAGAGGGCTGAGAAGACATAGGCTTTTTGGCCTTTTCGATGGAGTGCATTCAGACCGACTCTCACCATCCCTAGATGGGCATACTAATAACCTACCTTGCGGGCTGCTTGTATATGGCAAATTTCAAACATGGGAATTGTCATCATAGTATTGAGATTTAACTCAGTCTTTATGGATTTTTCTTTAATCTTTATTTGACTGTACACGCGGAGATTAAAAGGAGTTAATCCGCAGTAAACCTCAGAAGGAGATACAGGAGGAAGTCTCCAATTGACAGAAGGGTTTGGTTCTTCTTTTTCTATGAGAGCAGAATTTGCAGGGGTTTCTTCTTCAGAACAAATATTTAAACCACTATGCAATTCATCTTCATTTTGAATTTTTTCTAAATGCTTAGAACCAAATCGTCCCATAAATGTAGAGGAACTAGAACTTGCAGAATCCATTTAGGAATATAAAGAGAAATACCCGTAAAATAGTTTCACAAACACGAGTATTGCTTGCTGATTTCTGTGAAGAAATTGCGGCTTTCAACTACGAACAAATCACGGCTTCCTCGACTCTAGCTCTACGCCGAATGCTACCCTTCAACACCTTCAGCGGCTCCGCACGGGCTTTACGCACTATTCACGGCCTCAACGAAACTAGTGATCCACTCAGACGATATGTTACCAATAATTTTCCACTCAGACAATATCTTCCCAACAGAAATTTTTGAACAACAACTCAGGCTCTGATACCATTAACACAGGACCATTAACACAAATGCGGAAAGTAAATGAAGATAGCCAGAGGCTTTGATTTATATTATCAGAAATAGGATTCAGATATTATAAATCAAAGCCTCTGGCTATCTTCATTTACTTTCCACATTTGTGTTAATGGTCCTGTGTTAATGGTATCAGAGCCTGAGTTTTTGTTCAAAAATTTCTGTTGGGAAGATATTTTCTGAGTGGAAAATTATTGGTAACATATCGTCTGAGTGGATTTTTCTTTATAGGAAGCCGTGATTTGTTCGTAGTTGAAAGCCGCAATTTCTTCACAGAAATCAGCAAGCAATACTAGTGTTTTTGAAACTATTTTATGGGTATTTCTCTTTATATTCCTAAATGGATTCTGCAAGTTCTAGTTCCTCTGCATTTATGGGACGATTTGGTTCTAAGCATTTAGAAAAAATTCAAAATGAAGACGAATTGCATAGTGGTTTAAATATTTGTTCTAAAGAAGAAACCCCTGCAAATTCTGCTCTCATAGAAAGAGAAGAACCAAACCCTTCTATCAATTGGAGACTTCCTCCTGTATCTCCTTCTGAGGTTTACCACAGATTAAATCCTTTTAATCTCCGCACGTACAGTCGAATAAAGATTAAAGAAAAATCCATAAAGACTGAGTTAAATCTCAATACTATGATGACAATTCCCATGTTTGAAATTCGCCATATACAAGCAGCCCGCAAGGCAGGTTATCAGTATGCCCATCTAGGGATGGTGAGAGTCAGTCTGAATGCACTCCATTGAAAAGGCCAAAAAGCCTATGTCTTCTCAGCCCTCTTTGATAATAGATGGTCATCCTTTACACAAGCCTTGATAGGTGGAATAGAAACAAGTTTGTCCGATGGCCCTGTACAGTATGATGTTTTTCCAGATTTTTCTATTGCACTTGATGATGTAAATATTCTACAGTGTTTGACTCTTGGTATACATACACAAGGCTATGAGAATTTTAAGTCTAAATCCAAAAATCTAGCCATATTTTATATTACTTGTGTTCGGTTTTACAATATAAATATTCTTGCAGTCTTGCATACTCCAGACAAGGATGATGGAAAAGTTACTCTTATTCAGTATGATTCATCCTGCAACCCATTTGCCCCAGTCTCTGTTTCAAGAAAATGTCTGTGTCCTCCAGATGATTGGGTTACTAACTGGAAAAGACCTACAAAAAGGACAGTACATGCTGCTCAATCCGTAATAACCGAGATGGATGACAAAGTTGTCACAAGATTTCCCAGATCAAATCCTTCTAACACTGTTGTCACTTCTATTCCTACTGTAAATACAAATCCTTCAAATATCATCCCCTTTGTACAAAGTCCTCAGCAGATCGTCATTGACCCTACTGTTTTTGAAGCTTTAAAAAATCTGTTCAGCAATCCATCCTCTTCCTCTCAGAATGCCTTATCTTCAGTTTGCGATCATCCTCACTGTTCCAAGACATATTGTCAGTTTTCAAGTGATCCTCCTAACCCTCATGGAAAGTCATCTCAAGACTTTCATATCAATATGATCAAGTTTATGCCAGCTAAAGACTCTGCTTGTCCTGATAAGAGTTATACTAAAGTTGCATTCTTCAACCCTTGTGAAGAAATGCTTGTTCAGTCAGTCAGCCCAACCTCTATTTCAGGATTAGGCTTTGTACATTCTTCTCAAATTCCAGAATATAGAAGACATCCTATAGACAAGATTCCAAATTCTATAGTGATTCCGTCCGATGAAGAAATCCTCTCTTCTCTGAAAATCTTTAAAGGAATTGGCCCTTATGACCCAGCTGATCCTTGGAAAAAGAAAATGTTCCATTGGGATATTTTTACTCATGAAAAAGAGCATCTCTATATGCAAGAAATGTTGTTGCAAGAGAAAAAGGATCGCAGGAAATTTAATGAGCAAAATAGTGAGTCATGGAAAGCCTGGATGACTATTAATAATCAGTGGATATCATTCTATGAATGGTATTATCCTTCAATTAATCAAGTAGAAGAGGCCTTAATGAAATCTTTTAGAAATCAAGCAAAGTAGAAAAGATTGAGTGATCCAGAAAATTTTGTTGATGAAAAAATGGCTGAAAATGTTGTAATAATTCCTTCTCCTCTAAGGATTCCAGAGTTTGATCCAAAAGTTCAGAAAATGATAAGTAAACCAAACACCCCTAGAAATTTGGTTTATATCAGACAAAAGGGAGAAGAACTAGTAAGAGAAGTTTGTTCTAATCTTAGAATAAACATGATAAGATCAGGAACCCCTGCAAAGCATAAATGGGAGCTCCTTGATGGAAATATTTTTGAGATAGAAAATGATTTTCCTCCTTGGAAAAATATGGTCATTAGAGGACAAGATGGGAAATTGCATAAACTTTTGCCTTCCCATCCAGATGATCCAAATTCTTCAGCCAAAGATATGATAGCTGCTACTAATTGGACTAATCTTGCTCTATCCAGCTTGGAAAGATTTGCTAAAGCTAAATTTGATAATTTAGAAAAAGCAAATAGTGAAATGAAAGCTCTTCTGGATAGAATTTTGCAAAAGCGAGATTACAATACTATGTACTTAAATGAGCATGTAAAGACCTTGGCTAAAAATGATCAGACTATAGCACAGAGTCTTGATAAGCTATCTTTAAAGACAGAAAAGCAGATCCATGATGTAGCAATTACTCATGGACGAGAGATTGTTAGAGTCAATAACAATCTAGATTTGATAAAAGGACATGTGAAAACTGTTTCTTCAGATTTAGCTACTTTAAAGAAAAAGCCAAATACTGAAAGCTATAATTTTGCAACTTTGTTTTCCAATCCAGTTACTATTGTTCCTTATTCTATTTCTCCTTCTGTGGAAAGTTTAATTAAAACTCCAAGCATTATAAACTTTCCTCCTCACACTTCTTCTCATCCATACTCTCTATTTTCTAATCCAAGTTTCTTTACACCACTTCCAAAGCCGGTCCCTAAAGACACTCCTGGTTCAAAGAAAGTAGCAGAATCTAAAGAATTCAAAGGAAGCTTTTCAAAGTTCTTTGCTTCATCTAGTCATGATGAAGAAGAAGAAAAATCAGATGCAGCAATTACCAGTATCAATAAGATAGATGATACACCTAAACTTGAAGAACTAGAAAGCTGCATAAATAATTTTTCTCAGCAGGATAAAGAAAAATTTGGTATTTCAGAATTGGATCCTTCTGAAGAAAAGGAGACTTCTGACATTGACCAGCAAGTCCATGCTACTACCTCTAGATCTACTTGGACTTCTACTTGGAACCCTGCTCCTGACCGTCGTGATTTAATGAAATCAGAATATCATAAGGATTGGTCAGCAAGTTCCACTTATTCATGGAACATTGACAACTGTACCGAAGCCAAAGTAATGTCTGTTCTGCATTCTATGCTTGTATGTTATCGCACTTATCTTGCAGATGAAATTGGTCCAATAAATGCTACAAGAAGAATAATAGCTGGCTTTGAAGGTACATTAGACTCTTGGCTTAAAGCTGAGACTTTAAAGTTACCTACTCTGCTTTCACAATGGGAACAATCAGTCATTCTAAATGCAGATGGCACTACATACATGGACCCCGTCACTACTCTCCCTATAAATAATATGATAGGTTGTTTGATTTATGGCATCACAGTTAATTTCATTGGATTTCCTCAGATCACCAATGATATAACTGTCATTACTCTACTTGCAATGAAACTGCACAACATGCAGCACTTTGATGAATATTTCAATGAATATCTGCATCGTCTCCATACTCTTTCTCCTGATTTAATTCTTGAACCAAAATGGAAAGAGATTTTTGTTGCCTCTCTACCTAACTGGGTTTCTTCAGCAATTGTAGCTAAACTCCCTGGCAAAATTGGAGACTACAAATTTGGCATTATTCATCAAGCAGTTAAGGCAGTCATTGTTGAACTTTGCTCTCAGATGAAGATTGCACGCATCGCCACTAATCCTAAGAAGCCGCATGGCTATCAGCAGTGATGTAAAAAATGGCATTTGGGCAAAGCTGGAAATTCTGAAGGGGTGAGAAGAAAGAAAAAGAGATTCTCCAAGAAGAATTCCCCGCTTCACCACAAAAAAGACGATCAGCACAGAAAACCGAAGCCATACAGAAAAACAGAAATGTTTTCCAAAGAAGTAATTTGTTACAACTGCCAGAAGAAAGGACACACTGCTAATAAATGTCCCTAGAAGAAGAAAGAGTTCTCTAAAAAGAAAATTGCTTATAAGAACAAAAAGGGTAAAGTAAATTACTCTGACCTTCCAAGCAGTTGTGATGAGCTAATCTCCTCTGATTCAGAATCAGAGAATGAATTGAACTTTCCAGATGACTCTTCCTCAGAAGAAGAAGAATACTGCAGAGACCCCTATTGCACAAATTGCAATGATTGTAACTGTAGTGACCCTAATGTTTGCAAGTGCAATATTATAAGTATGATGAAAAGTGAAGATAATGAGATTAGCAGAAATCTCTTCACTCAGATGGTGGCAGCTAGAGATCAGTAGCTAAAAGAAATGTATAGATATATGCTAACTAATCATCTTTCAAAGAAAACCTCAAAGTCATCTTCAAATCGAGGTTATGTTCCCCCTGCATCATTATTTTCAGTAGAAGCACTAACGAGACAATTCAAGAATGAAGAATTTGGCGAAGATCTACCACAGAAATTGCCTGCTATGCATATGGCTATTAAAGAACTGAGGAAAACAGTAAAAGAAAATAAAAGACTATGCATAGAAAATCACAGAGATCTTTCTGTCAAATTACTTCATGCAAATACAACTTCTACTTCATATGCTAAACCAGGTCCTGAAAAGAAAGATTCAGATGATGAGTCTGAAGCAGAAAGATCGGGTTTGAGTTGCCACTATGTAAACCAAGATGTAATGTACTGTGTCAAACTAAAGGTACAAATTGGGAATCACACAGAGTTTTGGAAATTTTTGATGGACACTGGATCTCGCCTAAACATTGTCAGTGATACAGTTGTTCCAGCACATTTAAGGAGGCCTACAGAGTGTCCAAAGGTGATAACTGCCAGTGGAACTATTCCTACAAAGCATGAAGCAGATGTAAATATCTTTTTGGCAAAAGCCACTGGAGTTCATCTTGTCTGTCCAATAGTCCTGAGAATAGACTGTTCCATGTACCTTGGGACTCCCTTCTTCAAAAATTTTGAGAAGCATGGCGCCAAGCTAGATCGAGCATCCGGAAGGTATGGTTATTTTGTTAGCTTGGATGAAAAAGAAATTTTCTTTCCTTTTATTAATCCTAATTCTCCAAATAGAATATCTAGGATTGAAAGGATGGAACATCTCTTAGCCAAAATGGAGGTGAAGAAAGAAGTTCTAAAAGCAGAAGAACTTCTTAACAATGGAAAATATGCCAAAGAAATTGCAGATATAATAGCCAAATTCAGAGAATGTTGCTCTGATGATCCGAATGCATTTTGGCATATAAAGAAGCAAGAAGTAGAGTTGCCACTCAAGAAAGATTTTAATGGAAAGCTCAGAAGATCTAAAGCTGTTGCTATGAATGAAGAGCAACTAAAGACATGCAAATCAGAAATCAAAGATCTCTTAGAAAATGGATTAATTAGGAAAAGCAAGAGCCCTATAGCTTGCTTTGCATTTTACGTAAATAATCATGCTGAACAGACCTGGGGTAAACCAAGACTAGTTGTTAACTATAAGCCCCTGAATTCTATTTTGGATTATGATGCTTATCCATTGCCCAAACCATCAAGCATTCTAGCACAGATTTCCAAATCAAAAATATTTTCTAAATTTGATTTGAAGTCTGGATTCTGGCAGGTTGGGATCAAAGAAGAAGACAAATGGAAGACAACTTTCTCTGTTCATGAAGGACATTTTGAATGGAACATTATGCCATTCGGCCTGATCAATGCCCCATCCGCCTTCCAAAGAATTATGGATGAAACCTTTGAAGGTATGGATGAATTTCTAAAGAAGTATATAGATGATCTTCAAATTCATTCTGATAACATTCCTGAACATATCAAGCATCTAAAGATCTTCTATAAAAGAGTGAAAGAAATGGGAATAGTCCTCTCTGCGTCCAAGATGAAGCTTTTCAAAACCATGATAGACTTTCTTGGATACAATATTCATTATGGTTCCTACAGTGTGATACAAAGGAGTCTCAATTTTGTTGATCATTTTCCTGATGAGATAACTGATAAAAATCAGTTACAGAGATTCCTAGGCAGTTTAAATTATATCTCAAAGTTCCTGAAACATTGTGCTCAGGAAAGAAAGTTGCTAAATAAACATCTACAGAAAGATCCTATTCCCTGGAATAAAGATTGCACTGAAGCAGTCCAAAGAATTAAAGAAAGAGTGAGAAATATACAGCCCCTTTCACCTATAAGAGAAGAATGGAAAAAGATCATAATGACAGATGCAAGCCATGCTGGCTCGGGTGCAGTCTTATGTCAGGAAAACCCCATAGATAAAAGGCCACTAGAGGTTTGTCAATACTCCTCTGGTCTTTGGGCTAAGAACCAGTTGAACTGGTCTAGCCTTAAAAAGGAGTTGCGAGCAGTATGCCTTGGCATTTCCAAGTTTAAAGACTTTGTCATTTACACACACTTTACAATAAGAACAGACTGTCAAGCCCTGAAGTTTGCTATTCAGAAGTGTGAGTTTGAAGACACAGCCATGGTGCGCTGGGTAATGCAACTCAGCCAATATTATTTTGATATTGAGTTTGTCAAAGGAGATAAAAATAGCTTTGCTGACATGCTCAGTAGAGAATTTCTTGAAGAACATTCAATGCACGCCTTATCCCTGAATTTTATCCGAAGAAATCAAGAAGAAGTAGAAATTGAAACATCCACTGGATGGATTTCTTTCAATTTACAGAAGAATCTGTTTGACCATGAGCATAACTGGATCCCAATCAAAGAAGTCAGACAGAGAATTGGTATACCATACAAATGGACAGATCCACTTCAAGATGAAATGAATGAAGAAGCTTTAGAGGCTCTTGATTATCTCAGACATATTGGAAGCATAGCCTATAGGCTAGAAAGAGATGAAGAAGATAGTACATGGATCACTAGTTGCCACATTACTCTAAGAAGATTCTGCAACTTTCTGGATCGAGACAAATTTGATGAAGAACGGCAAGAATAGGCATTCTGCACAGGTATGGGATTACAAAATTTTGTAACTAATTTATTTTACTCCGTGCAGTTCTCCTTTTGGTATGAGCTCATGCCAGTCGAAGACATGGAAGAAGAAGATCCACTTCCAGAGTGGTTTATAGATTGGTGGAAGATTTATGGATTATATCCATTAATCTTAAAACCATATTCCTTCACCTTATTAAAGATTCCTAACTTCACTCCGCAGACACCATGCCTGACAGATGTCCTAAGAAAAACAATCAATGATCTTGTCAATCTAAGTGATCTTGATTTTCTACAAGGAGTACGAAGATGTGGCCATGTACGCTGGTTCGTAATGAATCACTACAAAGAAAGAATACTTTACACCAGCAATAATTCCAATTATGAAGATTTTCATCAGCAGATAAGTTCAGAACACAATCCTTATCTTCATCTTAGCTACTTGGAATTACCAGATCCCCATGACACGATATTTGGGAAACAGAGAAAGAAATATGGGTCCAGTACTATTCAAATTACTTGATTAAATGGTGGAATCTCCAACACTACAGCTGGCCTCAAGTATATTACAACACCATGATGTAAAGTCTTTCCAACCGACAATGGAGTTGGACGGGTCTTGCGTAGATTCCTCGATCAAGAATATCTACTTTGTAAATAATGAGATATGCAAATCTCATCTTTTCAGTCTTTCGTGGGTTCTCTTGTACGAATCTCCTCTGTGTAAACATAAAGTAAATCCGGTCCCCATATGCCTCTGGCTTTCCGTATCCGAATAGGGATGAGATAACATGAGTAGTGCGCCCATGCCCAGATTTGGTCCTTTCAAAGCATCTTGCTTTTGTCAGTCTGTACATCCTACTGTCAGCAGAAGCATCTTGCTTTCCGTCAATCTTGCTGATGACTCATGAGATGCTTGTTCCCTCATGAGTCCTATAAATACATGAGACCTGAAAAAGGAGAGGCATTCGGGTCTGAAGAGTTTAGAGTCTTGTGAGTCTGGAGTCGAGTGATTTTCCTGCTCTGCATCTACGGACCATAGTGTCTGATCTGCTTGCATCACGAAAATTTCACTCTGGTCTTATAGTATTGGTTTGGAAGCCTGCGCATCAGTGTGCTCGGCACTGGTGAGAACCTAAAGTGGCTGAACCATAGGAAAAGTCTGAAAGTCTGTCATAAGATTTCTGAGGCAGAGTCTGTCCATCGCCAGGTAGCCTCCGGTAATACTTGTTCCCAGCGAACGGTATGAAGTCCGGTAAAAGTGACGACAGTCGATCTCTGTAAAGAAATAATCCTTTTGTAATATCTGAATCCTATTTCTGATAATATAAATCAAAGCCTCTGGCTATCTTCATTTACTTTCCGCATTTGTGTTAATGACATCATCTGGGAAATTTTCCCACATTTTTCAAAACAACATCGCTACATTTTGACAGCAACTAATTACTTCACGTATTGGACAGAAGCAATTATGCTCAAGCAAGTGAACAACCAGGAGGCCATCATCTTCCTCCAACAGAACATCATCTCATGCTTTGGCATTCCGATATCACTTGTGTTTGACAATGCAACTTACTTTTCATATTTGAAGCTTTATGATTTTGCATTGAAATATGGTATTGTGCTAAAACAATCATCTAATTACTACCTGCAGGGAAATGATCTCACAGAATTCATGAACAAAAACCTTATCCACATAATAAAAAATATCATTTACTCTGAGCATCATAACTAGCACTATGCCTTGACAAATGCCTTATGGGCTCACCATGTAACACCTGAACCCTCTCTGAATACCTCACCATACTTCCTGGTCTATGGGAAAGAAGCCATCCTACTGCTCAACATCTACTTGCCTCCACTCTAGTTGTCTCCAAAATCCCAAGGAAAGCCTTGTCTACTAGTTCAGCGTAGGATGGATACACTTCACAAACTACAGGAAGAAAGGATGAAAGTAAAAGAAAAGTTTACATTCCACCAGAACCGTATCAAGAGATGGTTCAACAAGAAGTCTGTAGGGAATGATAACTTTGGTATTGGTGACTTAGTCTTGAACTAGGATAAACCTAATGAAGACAAAGGCAAGCATATGAAGTTCCATTCGTTGTGGATTGGCCCATACACAGTCCATGAGAAGCATGGTCCTTACACGTACCATCTGCAATCACTTGACGAGAGGATTGACAATCTTCCTGTCAACGACCAAGATCTCAAACATTATTTTCAGTAAGCTGGGGCTGCGCCCCACACTATGTACATAGTCTGTTTGCTGCTTATTATTTTTATTTTTCACTTTTGCTTACTATTTTTGTTTCATTTTGTTTTTCTTGTTTAGTATCCTACTATTTTTAGTTTTTTAAATAAGTGTTTCCCTTTATTGAGTTATGGCTTTTGAATGAGTATGTGGCTGAGATCTAAAGAGTCTTGTGACACTAGAGCACTTGGCCAGTCTTGCATCTATCTTCTTTGTGCTTAGTTGTAACCTTTTACTGATGAAGTCTTGACAAAAAATACAAGTCGTCTACGAGGGAAGCTTGGGTCCAACCATGAACCTGTGTCCACACTAGGAAACCCCATGCACATACTCAGCCTTCTACTCTGTGTGTTCAAGATCATCCAACTAATAGGAATAGAGAAGGGAAAAAATCTAAAAAAGAAAACCTATGTCAAAGGTATTACATGCTTCTCTAAAGGAACAACCTCTTCTTCTCTCAATATGTCAGGATCCCTCTTCCTCCCCAAAAATAAACAAGTGCCTATGCACAGTCCTCTTAAAAAAAACACAAAGGTGAAAGAAGAGAAAGGCTTCCTACGCAGAGAGGTGAAGCATGCAACTCCAGCAGGGCACTGACCAAGCTCAGTGGTAGTGGAGCAATGCATGTGATCCTGCGTGACTCCGTCGGGGTACTGTCCAGGCCTGCTGGCAGTGGAGCAACACCAGAGATGAAAATATATACTCTAAAATTTTTTAACTCACAATCCAAACTACCCTTCCCATTTTCAAAACATTGTGATCAAGCTGAAACTTGTTATGTGTTTGACTGAGTTGGTGAAAGGTGAACCATGTTTCTCCATGGGGTAAGTGGGGAAGCTGAAGTAACCTACATAGTGATTCAATAGTCCCTGAAAGACCAAGGCCCTGAGCTGTCAATGGACCAAAACAGAGAATCTAGAGTTCAACCAGTGTGTTGCCAAGTGTTGTAACAACTGCAACATCCTCCAAAATTTTGGCCTGCATTTAATTTAGGAGCCTTCCTTGGGTTTTTCCTGGATGTTTGCAAGCACTCGAGCTCATCCTATGAGCTCGTGTTGAGTCTTTGCACCCTTCTTCCTTGACCATTCAACGACCATCTTTTTGCATGTTGGTCACAATGTCATGCTTGCAGTCATGTTCTGGCCATGCAAAAGGTCATGCTTTGTGTGTACAAGATGTATATGCTATGTAAACATCCTTCCCACTCACACATGAAGTTGTATGCACTATCGCACAAGTGTCGTCTCGATCATTCAATGATCTATCAAAAGTGTTGCGCTTGTCGCTTACACCGTCAGTCAAACACACTGAGTATATGGTGTCTTGATGGTTTGAGGTGTCTTTTCATCGATTCATGTTGAGTGTGTGTTCACAAGGTCACGTATTCACGAGTTCACTTGCTCTCACACTTAGTCATTTTTCTAAAGTTTTGACGACCATACCAACCCCCAACAACAAGACACCCATTGAGTTGCATTGCGCAGTTTTAGGTCTTAGTGATTATGAACTGCTGTCGAGGATTTCCTAGAGCTTCAGGCTTCCTCCTAGGCAGTCTGCACTACATAACCCTAGAATCGACTCGATTGACTGAGACCCAGAATAGCTCAGAAGTTTCTCAGCAGGCCATTTCAATCTGCACTACCCGCAAGCAAATCAACCAAGTCTCCAACTGGTCAACTAAAGAGTTTGATCGAGTAGTTATCCAGAGACTCACTCCCCTATAAATTTGTGCAAAAGCTGTTAAGCATGCCCGATCTACTGATTGAAGAGATTGTGCAGACATTTCAAATAGACACCCGGTGTCCGTCATTGTCTCCCTTAAAAAGTGGCATAGATTTTCCAGCCATCCACCCAGACAGTCGACCTGCTGCTCACCCGAAAAAATGTTCAGTTTTCATGAGAAGTCACCAAGCTACCCAACATTCTGTTCAACTTAGAAACTATAGAGGGATGTTCAATGGGCCAGCCTTCAACAATTGGAGTTTTTGCCAGCAACAATCCTGCAGCCCACTTCCAGATCCCTGAAAAAATGCGCATTTTTTTCGACAAGCCTCTTGCAACCCATTGCCAGCTTCCCGGAGGAATTGTGCAGTTTTTGCTGCTAAGCCCCTCCGCTGCCTGCACTGCCTCCCTCAAGAAATTGCACAGATCGGCCCACCAACTGAGACATATCTCGTAGACAATCACTGTTGATCGGAATTGTCCATCTCAGTCCCCTAATGACTTCTGCGCAATTTTCACCAGTAGTGCCTAGAGCCTGCATGCCAGCTTTAAATCCACCTTCCGTAGTTTCATAGCCTTGTCCTCTCTCCCGGTCAGATGCATCTGAAAGAAAATGAAAATGCATCATGGTAGAATAGGAGGTTTATGGATTTGATGTCATCTCATCATGATTGATTACTGATACATATACATGGATAAGACATGACACGACGACAGATGAGATGAACAAGGAGAGCACGTGCAAGGAGATTTGTTCGCAAATGGATCAACGAAGAGTGCATGCGAGGAGATATTTTTGCGAACAAATGAATGAAGGACGCATGCAAGGAGATTTTTTTCGCGAATGGATGAACATGTGAAGCATGCCAAAGTACAAGTGAAGGAGCATCGTGCACATGTAGCATCAAGCGAACACCAAGACTCCGCACACCTTTCCATGTGGAGGTGAAGATATGATACACCAAGAGAACTTCCATCACTTAGCATCACTGCAACTTGACATGGACATCACCAACAGCATGAACATACCAGCACTGTCATGTCAAATCGTGTCATGATTCATGTTGGCCACATCGCAACTGTGGGCCATACTATTGTAAATCAATGTAATGTAGCGTGGAAGTCCAAGAGACCCACATGTAATTTGAAGAGTCATTTAAAGTTGAAAAGTCATGAAAGACAAACAATCATGAGGGAAGTCAAACATTCACAAGGGCTAGTTTTACTATTGGCTATAAATACCCCTCGTTTGTACATGCAAAGGACTTTTTCACCTTGGCCCGTCCCACATAGCCTTGAGATTTCGTAGTCTTTTCTTTTAGGAGTGAGCACTGGCTCCAACGCCCCTCTTACGAGGTTAGTGATGTATGGTGTATTGATGTGTCTTGGAACTTTTTCTTAATTCAAAAGCCCGATAACATGCCAACACGTTTTCACACATGTATTGTAATTGTTTGTAAGACTAATCTCAGAACACTTGTAATGCATCTTTTTTTAACCTGTGTTAAAACAAATGAACTATTTCGCTTTCTTTAATACATATGTTTATAAAAATGTGTTGTATAAGTTGTTAATGTTGTCTTTCCTGCATGGGATGTCTAACTAGATATTAGACATAACCTTTCCTGTAAACTTTCTATAACGGCTGTCGCACTTTCGCGAACTACTCCATTGAGTGTTGTACATGCTATCCCTTCTTGTGTGTTCTGACTTCCGCATCCGTGTGGACTACTCCTCTGGAATTTGAGCATGTCCTATCCTGTTGTGTGTCTCTGGCGGAGTTGGGACTCTTCCCTTTTGACTGGAGACTCTCTTCTGCCCTCTCCCTCTATGGTGAAAGAACCTTGACACAAGTAACACTAGCACTCACCAGGCATGTGAACCTCAATGTTCGAAGACAATGTAGACCACTATCATGCGCTGACAAGAAAGAGCTAAGGAAAACCTTTAAGATAATGGGAACCAGGCCATAATACTGGATGTGAATCCTATGCCAAACGATGTGAGGTTTAGTTGGGACTTCATACTGGGGAGATCCCGTGAATGTTGGCAGGTCTAGCACTATCAACAAGTTTCTTTTGAAGCAACGAAGAAATAGCAGGAATGAATTATCCACCTCGGTTGGCATTAACAAATCCTTGTTTCAGTCTCTGCCTGGATAGTTAAAAATGTTATTTTTGAATCTATCTCAAGTCCCAAGCATGCCCCTGAATTATCGTTCAATCAAGCCATTGGAAGCTGGAACAAGGAGACATAGCTCAGGAGGGGTGAAATCCTTTATTAATTGTTGAGTGTATTATTGTTATCATTATGTCCAATGTTTTACTTATGTTAATTTTCTCATGAAATTTACATAAAAACACATAAAAATACTCACGTAAAACTTGCAAGTTACGTCTAATCCTCAAGCAATTTGTTTTATTCTGAATTTGAATTTAGCACAACAAAAATAATTTTCCCATTCAGATCAATTTTTATTACTATTATTTCCCTTGGGAACCTCCCTAAGTACCCCATATTATCTCCCTAGGTACAATACATCTAACACCGCTTATAAAAGTGTTATCCTCAATACCTGTTGTGAAGAAGTACTGTACCATCATGTGTTAGGGTTCCACAAACAAGTATGGACCATAATGTCAAAGAATGCTAAAGAACCAAGGTCCCATGAACGTATGCTAGCCACCATGTTGAAGTAGTGCAATGAGTTTCATTTTAAACTTGGGTCCCATGTCTAAGTGCCAATGTTAACTCCCCTTAAATATATATGAAACCAAATAATTGGTTGAAAATGGTGCTCCTCCAAATGGGCTTAATAGTTGATGATTCACATAGGAACGATTGGCTAACATTTGAATAGGGATGACATCCCTATGTGTGTGGGTGTGTGTTGAATATAGATCAAATGCAACTGAAAAAAGGGGTTCTATATTGTCTTCAACCAAAAAATTTAGTTCACAATTCAAGGTGAATGATCCAAGATAAGTAGAAGAGGTTGAGTTATATAAATGAAAAAACAAATACTCCATCTCCTCAATGTGGTGAATGAGGGGAAGGTCCCAAGTTGTTGTTTATTTACTATGTTTGTATATTATGCAGTGATTCCTCAATGTGATTGATTTATCACATTTGCATAATATGTGTTGAGTACAAGAATAAATATTACTCTCATTGTTTGGGTTCGAATCCCACTTTGTGACATGTTGGTTCTTAGTGAGTTAATTGTTGATGAGTTATATATGTTTATTCAAGAGTTTTTAACCTAGCCTTGTGCCCTAAAGAATTCAGGGGTTACTTTATATACCATTATCAAAATAAAAAGAAGTACCTAAGGGATTTTGTTCAAAATATGTCACCTAAAAAAGAAAATATTTTGGATAAAAAAACTTAAACATAAAATTATGCAAACAAAAATATTGGCTTGTGTGTGTCTAATTATGTTCTTTCAAATGTAACTTCATTTACTCTCATCTTTTATGGGTGCCATATGGAAAAAATATAGGTAATGAATAACAGAACTCTAACATATAATTTTGCTTATAAAAATATTGACTTGTAAAGCCACGACTATTGATGTTTCTTCAAAATGAATTTCACTTATTATCATGCAGTATTATGTTCATGTCTTGTGGACACAAAAAAAAGTGTTGAAGAGAAAAAATCTAATATGAAATTCTCCTCATGAAAAAAGTTGAAGTGTAAAGTCATGATTAATGATGTTTCTATACTTGAATTTCATTTATTCTGTCATGCCATATTTTGGTTATGTCATGTGGAGAGAAAAAGATATTGAATATCAAAATCCCGACATAAAATTATGCTCATGAAAATATTGACTTGTTAGCTTAAGGCTTTCGATTTCAACTTAAGGTGGATGAGGATTTGTTGATTTCTTATTTTATTTTTTTAACTGACGACATAAATTGATTCTCAAGGGAGTATGCAGAGCATATGATTATCAAACACTGTAGTGTGTTGGAGAGTTTGTTAGGTTGCATTGACTTTTAATAAATTTTAAAAAATTGATGTTCGAACTCCCACCAATTTCCTAGGGATTTTCAAAGCATGCCTAATTTTAGAAAAACTGCCTTATATCTTGGTTGTAAAGGATAGAAACTCTTCAACACCTCTGTTTTTTATAGGACTTTGAATTCTTAAGGGTTAAGTAAAATAAAAGTTAATAATAATATTTTTGTTGAAATACTTTTTTTTGTTATATATTTATCGATAGTAGATACAAATGAAGATTTCAGCTATATCAACCACATTAATATTTTTAATGTGGTTGTATTAGTATAAATCCAAGACTAATGATGTTTCTTCAAATTAAATTTCATTTGTTATCCTATATTATATTTTATTTATGTAAAAAATAAAAATGTTTAAATAGAAATTTTTACATAAAATTTCTTTTGTAAAATTATAGCTAATGATCTTTTTTTTCAAATTGCATATTTTTATAATAATAACTAAAATATTAACAATAATTTTTTAAAAGTCACAACCAACTTAAACATCAAATTGTTGTATGATATAGTTTGTTTGTAAGACAACGAACTAACCTTCATGATTTAACTAATAAATCTATATAGATATACATTCTCTTTCCCTTTTAGATATCAATTTCTAACCTCTTACTAGAAAGCATAAACATTAATTATATGAAAAATAATTAAAAAACTAATAAAAAAATGTCTCCATTGTTTTCCTTTAAATGGTTTAGTTTTCGACCAATCAATAAATCATATTTAGTTATATATAATATTATGGTTTCTTCATAAATTTGCCTACAAAATAATATAAAAGTTAAAGAAAAGAAACAATATATCTTTCCCATTAATATTAAAATTATTTATAAAATATGAATTCATTATTAATATAAAATTTAGTATAATAATAATTAATAGAAATATTAAATAAGAATGAAATCTTTCTCCTTTGAATTTTTCATGCAAAAATAAGTTAAATAAAGGAAACAATATCTATTTCCAATTAATATTAAAATTATTTATACGAGATGAATTTATTATTAATATAAAATTTAGGAACCCTGCTGTGCACTCTCTTGATCTTCCTCGGCTCCCATGGCCCCTCCAGACTGCTCACCAGAGGGGGGCGATCCCAGCATGCATTCTCTGCTCTCGTCAAATCTCTCCCACCACAACGGCCTCGCCCAACAATATCGAAGTTTGTCAAAAAGTTGGACATTCTCCAAGAAGTTAATCTACCTCCAGCCATTCCTCGCATGGCAGCCCTCTCTCTTGCAGAAAAAGGTCTCATCAGCCAGTTCACGGGCCTCTGGCCATCTCCTAGAACTGTGCAATGTTGGGTTGAAAGAAATTGGTCTGACAAAATACAAGGTAAAATCTCCATCAGATTCTGTGGAAAGGGGTTCTTTACCTTCCACTTTGAATCTAAAGAAGACAAGGATTTAATCTTCAGGAATGGGCCTTACTTCATGGACTCTAGAGGACTATACTTAAACAAATGGACCCTGGATTTTGATCTGGAACTGGATGTCCCCAATGTTGTCCCTGTCTAGGTCAGACTCCCTCATCTCCCTCTTCACTGCTGGGGAGATGACTCAGTTTGTGCAAATGGAAACGCTGTAGGCAAGTACATAGATCGCAGCAAACCAAAGGATAATATGCAAGCATGTGCACGCATTTGTGTGGAAGTGGATCTCAGCAAAGGCCTACCCAAAGCCATCAAACTCAAAGTGGACAATTGGAGCCATATTAAACAGCTTGATTACAAGCAAATACCGTTAAAATGTAAGGTATGTCACGAATACGGCCACTTTGCCAATCGCTATCCCTCTCTTGCTAATGTTGAAAATGACCCACAAGAAGAACAGTGGGAAACAGTAAAAAAAGAAGTCGGCCCCCTCAGCTAAAGCACTGCCAAAATCTAAACCCCCTGTCTTTAAGATTGCCTACCCCTCCTCATCCTCCCCTCCCTCATCCTCCCTTCCTTCTCTCTCCCCTCCCCTACCCCCTTCTACCTCCAATCCCTTCTTGGTTTTATCCGATGCTCCACCCTTGGAACCCTCGCATCTTCCCACAATTCATTCAGCTGCCTCTGATCCATCCCCTCCTCTGGTTATCCCTTCCCAATCTTCCTTTGAACCCCCCCCCTCCAGACTCACCAGGAGATCATCCAAAGACCATGGAGCCTCTAGCGACTCTCTTAAGAAACCCGGCCCAAGCAGAAAATCTGCAAAACAACACTGAGATGAGAATGCCCAAAAGGATATAGAAATGGGCACTCAAAGCCCTATTGAATCATACATCTTAGGACAACATGATAAGGAGAAAACTCACAAGGATCAAGGGGGGCGAGCACCTCTCCGCACACCACTCTCCCAATGATGAAAATCCTATCTTGGAATTGCAGGGGTATAGGGCATCCCTCCAAAGTTGCAGCCCTAAAAGATCTTATTTATTGTGAAAAACCAAGGATCTTTTTGTTACAGGAAAAAAGCAAAGCTTGCAAGATATGACTAAAATCATTGAACAGAACAAGCAATACAATGGAACCTTCAGTGAATCTAGGGGAGCTTCTGGAGGAATCGCTACAATCTGGAATCAAAAAATTTGGAACTATAAGTCAGAAATTATTAACCAGCATTGGATCCAAACAATGTTAGAAAACAAAGAAGATCAGCAGATTCTAGTTATATACAACATTTATGCACCTAACCACTTCAGGGATAAGGAATGTTGTTGGTAGGAAATCAAAGTCAGCATGAACGCAGAGGAGAATACCAATGTCATAATAGGAGGAGATCTAAATCTTGTTCTCCATGCTAATAAGAAAAGAGGAGGTATTTTCTCCTTGGATCCTTTCAGAACTTAGCTAGAATGACCACGATCTAGTCGATATCATTCCATAAAATAGGAGATACACTTGGAGCAACCGTAGGCTAGGTATACGCAACATAATGGAGATACTAGACAGAATTCTCATTAACGTCATGCTTCTCTCTTCCTTCACTGCTGGGTACGCTAATATTATTCCCTGTTCAGCTTCCGACCATTATCAAATTTCTCTTAATATGGAAAAGCATTGCCCTCTCGGACCCATCCTGTTTAAATACAACCTGCTTTGGAATGGTATTACAGCAGTTAAAGATATTGTGGAGAAATTGTGGAGGCGGCATGTAGAAGGATCTCCCGGATTCAATTGGGAATCCAAGCTTAGAAACACCAAACAGGCGATAAAAGAATGGGCGAAAATCAGTTATAAGGAGCCTGAAAGGATAAAAAAGGAGATCAAAAATACACTAAACAACATCCAAAAAGAAATAGAAGAGCAGGGCCTCACCCAAGAGAGCAAAGTGCTAGAAAGCGAACTATATTCTCATCTTCGCCGTGTAAACATAGAGGAGGAATATAAATGGAGGATCAAATCAAGGCAACTTTGGCTACAAGGAGGGGACCAAAATACAACTTTCTTTCATAAACAGACTACTGTGTGGAGAATAAGCAATACCGTCAGCTCAATCTTGGACGCTGAAGGTAACCTTCAAACTGCCCAAGAAGCCATCAGACAGGCTGCTACCAACCACTATCGGGACCTTCTAACTGAAACAACAGATGAAGAGGATTACGATGACCTGCTACAATTCCTTCCCAAAAGCATCAGCAAGGAAATGAATGATACCTTGAATAAGGAAATTGATGAGGAGGAAGTTAGAAAAACCATATGGGCTCTTCAGCCAGATAAAGCACTAGGACCTGATGGCTTCCCCATTTGCTTTTATCGAGCTTTTTGGGGAATTATAAAAAGAGATCTAAATAAAATTCTCAAATGGGTCCAGCGGAAAGCCAAAATCAGTGGTTACACCAATGCCACACATTTAGCCCTCACTCCCAAAGAAAACCGACCTTCTTCTTTTAGTCGATTCCATCCCATCTCCCTTTGCAACTCGTCCTACAATATTCTAACAAAAATTCTTGCTTCTCGCCTCAAATCCTTTCTCCCTTTTCGCATTTCTGAAAACCAAGGGGGTTTTTTGGCCAATAGACAAATTACAGACTCTATCCTCCTTGTCCAAGAAGCTGTTCATTTAAGCCAAATTAGGAATGAGAAAGGATTTGTCCTTAAACTTGATTTAGCCAATGCCTTTGATAGAGTAAGGCACACCTATCTTTTAGCTATTTTAAAAAAGATGGGATTTGATGCGGCCTTTTTAAACCTCATCAAAGCTTGCATCTCCGGGCCCTGGATCTCTCCTCTTGTTAATGGATGACATGGAACTGCTTTTCAATCTTCGCGGGGTCTTAGGCAAGGTTGCCCTCTTTCACCTTACCTCTTCATTCTGATGGCTGAATCCTTCAAAAAAGCACTGGACTTCAAGCGGAGAGTTGGTCTCATCACTGGAATAAAATTTGGGGATGGTGTAAAGAACATTAACCACTCTCAATTCGCTGATGACACGCTTTTACTTGGAGGAGCATCCACGATAATAGCCCAACGATTTAAGTTTATGCTGGACAAATACATGAGGTATTCGGGTGGTCAAGTCAATTAGCGGAAAAGTTGTATTTATGGATGGAACACTTCAGCACAGGTTCTGCATAGCATAGCCACTATCCTTGGGGTCTCCTGCAATTATGAATGGTCACATTTCACTTACCTGGGCCTGCCAATAAGTATAGGTCCCTTGAAGGCTGAAGTTTGGGACATAGTTATTGACAAGATGAAGAGAAAGGTGCAGCGTTGGGGTTCCATCTGGCTCAACCCAGCTAGCCGCCTCATCCTTCTCAAATCAGGTATCTCCTCCCTACCTCTATATCAATTTTCTCTTCTTCAAGCTCTAGCCTCTTTCCACTACAAAATGGAAGTCATCCTCTGCCAATTCCTCTGGCAAGGAGGGAAAAATGACAAAAAGAAATTCAATTTAGTTAGCTGGAAGCAGGTCATCCAATCTCAAGACAGAGGTGGTCTTGGGATTAGATCCCCCAAATTTCTTAACCTTGCCTTTGGAGGCAAGATTGTCTGGAGGCTTATCACTGGTCTCTCGGCTTGGTGGAAACGAGTGTTGGAGGTCAAATATCTAAATTTTCCAAGGTAGCGGCTCCTTGATCAGGATATTCCTATTAGAGACTCTTCCAAAATTTGGCGTCTATGTGAAAAGGAAATTCCTCTAATGATCCAGAATATCTCCAAAGTTCCCAAAGGAGGTGCTAATATCAATATTGGATCAGAGAAAATAATGGGCAGGCAGCCATTAAACAACCATGCTGGAGTCATTCCCATTCTCACCTATTTTAATAATATAGGAATTCACCACCTAGACCAGATCTCTCTGTGGGACAACCACTCC
This sequence comes from Pinus tabuliformis, assembly GCA_031772625.1. Taxonomy (NCBI): domain Eukaryota; kingdom Viridiplantae; phylum Streptophyta; class Pinopsida; order Pinales; family Pinaceae; genus Pinus; species Pinus tabuliformis. The sequence goes on from CM062811.1 coordinate 654,780,095, forward strand.
AATTTATGGTCAGGATGGACATTCCCAGCCATTCCTGTTCATCTCATGGCTAGTCTTCAAGCTCTTCAATACCATTTGCACGGTATAGCTCCAATTAAAAAGAATGAACCTGATGGCTTTCGCTGGGACCTGTCAGGCTCAAAGTATACTATTCAATTTGCTCACCAGTACATTTGCAACAGCCATTACCCCATGTCCACTTGGAACCATTGGAAAATGGTTTGGAAATCTGAAGCTCTGCCCAAAATTAAATTCTTTCTGTGGACCCTTCTGAAAGGGAAAATACTCACTGCTGATAACCTTCGAAAGCGGGGTATTATTGGTCCTTCACATTGTCCTAACTGTCAATCTGATGAAGAATCTATAAAACATCTTTTTATTGCCTACCCTTTTGCTAAAGTCTGCTGGAAAAGTATATCCCATAACAATCACATCCCTTGGAGTGATCAAGACTCCGTAGGAGAGGTTATTCAACAATGGAGGAAAAATTACCCTTGGAAACAAAGAAAACACAACACAGTAAAAAGGGTCTGGGACGCCCTACCCCTCACTATTTTATGGTCTATTTGGCTCGCTAGAAACCGTAAAGTTTTTAAGGACAAGGACACAATCACTAGGAATCTATGCAACAAAGCAAGGAGTCTTGCTTTGGAAACTATTTCAGTCAAAAACTGCAGAAGCATAGACATCACCGATCTTAATGTGGAAGAGTGAATTTTCATTGGCTATATACTGAACAGAAATAATAGTAATCAGGTTGAGGCCACCACCAACAGCAGGCAAAGTAAAATGTATTACAGTTGGAAAATCTGTCTTAAGGAGGAAGAATTTGCTACATGGCTTAAAAACTGCAACACTTATTATCTTTTTTTCGACGGTGCCTCGAAATCGAATCTTGGGATTGTTGGAGCAGGCAGAGTGATTTTCAATGCCAATGGAGATTGTATGGTCTCATATGAATGGGGGCTCGGGCACCTTTCCAACAACAGGGCTGAGGCTTTAGCCCTGTATCAAGGCCTCATTCAGCTCAGCAAGCTCGGTATAGACACAACTCACATCTTTGGAGATTCAGTAGTTGTTATTGGCCTCATGGCCCAAAACAAAGATTCACCCAACGTCCTTCTCCATCAGTCCATCAGCAGGTGCAAATATTTGAGCCAGTCCTTCATCACTCTGACCTTCTGTCACATCCTTCGTACATTCAACAAGGATGCTGAACTTCTTGCCAACAGGGCATGCAATAGAGCACTGGGCAGCCTATGTGAAATAATGAGGAATCGCATCAGTACCTGCCATGACACCGAACCTCCTCTGTTCTTTCCAAGTCCTCCAATCAGAAATCCCTGACACTTGGAACTGGTTCAAGATCCTCATGATCCATGTCCAAGACTCTATCTGCTCGATGATCCGCCTTCTCTCAGAAAATACATTCCCCTCTTTTGCAAACATGAAACCCCCTGGCTTATCTCATTTCATGACTCCTGTTCTGCTCTCGCTGTCTCCCTCCCGTGACTCCTCCTCCCAACTTAACCCTCTGCGCCTCCCATCTATTTATTCACACTCCTCTCTTCCCCTTCTTATTCTGTCCTAAGGTCTTCCAAAGCTTTCCTCCCGTTGGTTTTTTCTTCTGCTGATCTAAAGGAACAAAACCTATGGTTTCTGTTGTTCCCTTTTCCCGAAGGAACAACAAAAAAAATGGAACAGCAAAAAACGAACAGGAGAAAAGGAACAGCAGAAAAAACGGAACAACAGAAAAGGAAAATGCAACTTCAACAAGTTCGTCAAGCTTGAAGAAAGTCGGCGCCAATGACAAACCTGAAGAGTCCACTGCTCGACACATCAACCACAGTAATATAGATTGATATGCTTTGTAAATGCTGTTATTTATTACTGCAGTTTGTTAGGATTTACCTTTGGTCTTTGGTTTTTAGAAGCCCTAAAGGCAGGATTAAGGAGGAATTTTGTTTAAGCTGTAACTCCTTCTTCCCTAGCTCTTCTTGGCACCTCAACATGTATTTCAGGAGCTCAGTCTCCCTCTTTTTTTCAGATTTCCGAATTTGTCCAAAGAATATAAATTTTAGTATAATAATAATTAATATAAATATTAAATAATAATGAAATATTTTTCCTTTGAAATTTTCATGCAAAAATACAAATCCGATAGGATAAACTTTTGAATTTTAGATAAATAAAATAATGATATTAATTTATTTAATCATTATGTTGACAGCAGGGCATCTGGCATCTGTTTTAAGAGAATTTGTTTTGTAAGTAAAATTTAAGAATACAACGGCAAGTTAGTCACGTGTTTTGAATGTTTAGCCTTCACAGGCAACTAAGTTACATAAACTCGGCAGTCAGAAAAAATAAAATAACAAGAGAGAATAAAGTAAAGCTGTACGTTATTTATTTTGGCGAGCTGGTATCATAAGCTTTTCAAAAGTTTTTTTCTTGGGTGTTGAATTTAGATGTACAATTAATGAAATATATTTTATATAATAAAGATTAAAATGTGATTAAAAAAAATGTTTTTGTCACATTTTGATTTTTGTTATATAAATCAGTATAGAATTTAGATGTACCATTAATAAAATATATTTTATATAATAAGGATTAAAATGTGATTAAAAAAAATGTTTTTGTCACATTTTGATTTTTGATATATAAATCAATATAGATTTATTTTAGGTATGAATCTAATATATGTTAGAATGATCAAACTTTTTTATGTGCAAATTTTTTTCGAGTGTAAAATATAACATTTTATTTTTCATTGTTTAAATTGTATTTTTAATGCTAAATAAAATATATAGGATCAAATACAAAATTTAACAATAAAAACTTAATTTGTTTTTTCTATATATATAAATATATATGAAGTTGATATTGACATGAATTAGTTAATAGAGATCTTCAAATAGTTTATTTAAATTTCTGGTTGAAATATTTTTGAAATGTTGTGAAGAAGTATTGTATCATCATGTGTTAGGGGTCCACAAACAAGTATGGAGCTAAAGAAAGCTAAAGAACCAAAGTCCCATGTACATATGCTAGCCACCATCATTGAAAAATTTAAGGAGGGCAGTTTATATTAAAGTTTCAAAACGTTGGCGCACCATCAAGGAAAAATTTGAGCAAAGTTTAAATTAAAGTTTAGAAACCTTGGCCTAGACAAATTGTAAAATGTTGACGATATTTTAGTAAAAATATCTAGATTTTTTATTAGTATATATTAGTATATATAATATATTGGTGATTTTTAAGGTAAATTAATTTCATACTATAAAACTTGGGCAAATCATTTTTAGTAAAAAATGGAAATTGGTGAATCTTTTTTTTCGAAAAAGTATAAGAAATTAGCCCACCTACGAATATTAGCCCCTAAAATTTTCCTTAGCCACCATGTTGAAGTAGTGTAATAAGTTGCATTTTAAACTTGGGTCCCATGTCTAAGTGTCAATGTTGACTCCTCTTGAAGATATATGAACTCAATAGTTGGTTGAAAATGGTGCTCCTTCAACTGGGCTTAATAGTTGATGAATCACATAGGCACAATGGGCTAACATTTGAATAAGGTGATGCCCGTGTGTGTGTTGAATAAGGATCAAATTCAAGTGAAAAAAGGGGTTTTATATGGTCTTCAACCAACAAATTTAGTTCACAATTCAGGGGGAATGATCCAAGATAGCTAGAAGAGGTTGAGTTATATAAATGAAAAAAAAAGCATTCCATCTCCTCAATGTGGTGAATGAGGGGGTTGAATATGCTAGAAGGTTCTAAGTTCTTGTTTATTTAATATTGTTGTATATTGTGTGGTGATTTCTCATTGTGATTCATTTATCACATTTGCATAATATGCGTTGAATACAAGAAAAAATGTTACTCTCATTATCCAGGCTCAAATCCCACTTTGTGACATGTTGGCTCTTAGTGAGTTGATTGTTGATGAGTTATATATGTTTTATTCATGACTTGTTAACCTAGCCTTGTGCCCAGAAGAATCTAGGGGTTACCTTGGATACCATTGTCAAAATAAAAAGTACCTGTGAGATTTTCTTCAAAATATGTCACATAAAAAATATATACATATATTTTGGATAAAACGTAAACATAAAATTATGTGCATGAAAATATTGGCCTGTGCACAACTAATTATGTTCTTTCAAATTGAATTTCATTTAGCCTCATTTTTTATGGGTACCATGTGGAAAAAATATAGGTAATGAATGGCAAAACTCTAACATATAATTTTTCTTTTGCTTATAAACATGTTGACTTGTAAAGTCATGACTATGTGATGTTTCTTCAAAATGAATTTCACTTATTATCACGCAGTATTATGGTTATGTCTTTTGGACAAAAAAGGTGTTGAAGAGAAACCCCAAATATGAAACTCTCCTCATGAAAAAATTGAAGTGTAAAACCATGATTAATGATGTTTCTTTACTTTAATTTCATTTATTATGCTATGCCATATTTTGGTTATGTCATGTGGAGAGAAAATGTATTCCCAATATAATTTTTTTTTATGAAAATATTAAGTTGTATAAATCTATGGTTAATGATGTTTCTTCAAATTGAATTTCATTTGTTATCATATATTATATTTTATTTATGTAAAAATTAGAAGTGTTTGAATAAAAAACTTCAACATAGAATTTCTTTTATAAAATTATAGTTAATTATATGTTTTCAAATTGAATACGTTTTATAATAATGACAATAATAACTTTTTTTTTAAGATCATAACCAAGTTAGACATTAAATTGATATATGAGACACCTTATTTGTGAGATAAACGATAGATGTCCTCTTCTCTTTTAGATATGAATTTTTAACCTTTCACGGACAAACATAGACATTAATCTTATAAAAAATATTTGAAAAACCACTTTAAAAAATAAGTTCAATTTGTACTTTTAAATTACTTAATTTTCAACCAATCAATAAATCATATTTAATTATATGTGATACAATGGTTTCTTCATAAATTGAAGTACAAAATAATATAAAAATTAAATAAATAAAACATTATATATTTCATAGAATTTATTATTAATATAAATTTAATATAATAATAATTAAAATAAATATTAAATAATGATTGAAATCTTTCTCCTTTGAATTTTGATGTAAAAATACAAATCTAATTGGATAAAATTATGAAAATAATATTAATTTATTTAATCGTTATAATGACGACACGGATCTGTTTTAAAATAATTTGTGTTGTCAGGAAATTTTAAGGATACCATGAAATAATTCGATTCTTCAGTTGAAAATTATTAACAGCAGCAAGTGTGTCACGTGCTTTGAAGGTTTAGCCTTCACAGGCAACTAAATTACATAAACTCGGTAGTAAGAAACAAGAAAATAACAAGAGAATAAAGCAAAGCGGTACGTTATTTATTTTGGGAGGGATTTTTTATATCTATAATATATTTTATACAACAAAGGTTAAGATTGAGATGTATTAAAAAAAATTATCTTTGTTATTTAAATCAGTATAGATTTATTTTAAGTAAGAAACTAACATAAATTTAGAGATCAAGTTTTTTTCTTTGTAATTTTTTTTAGAGTGTAAAATTTAATGTGTTATTTTTTATTTTTTAATTGTATTTTTGAATCCTAACTAAAATATATATATAGGACCGAATGAAAATTTTAACCATATTTTCGTTTTTAAAACATAAATTAGTTAATATAGATTTTCAAATAGTTTATTTAAATCTTTTAGTAAAATATTTTTGAAAAGTATAAGATATAAATATTTGATTCACTCTCTTTTTTTACTTCTAATCACTTTACAACATATTCATTTATTTTTAATTATAGTAGACATTATTTTTCTATTTAAAACATAACTTTTTTGTTTTTCATTTTTAAAGAAACATGGAGGCACTGACAAACTTACACATCTCCTCTTCCTGGGTTGTATAATGAGCATGGATCTAATATGAGCCTAGAGGGAGGGATCCAATTTCTTCAAGTGCAAATTTTTTTATGATCCAACACTATCTAAATGTTTTGTATAGGTATTTAATTTTTTATTTTTATTTATTTATTTTTTATTTTTTATTTTGGCCACAAAATTTCAACCGACAAACAACGTTACACATCATACTGTGCAGTACAATGAGCCTCTTAGCTCAATAAATATATATTTCTTCCTTATATGCATACTGGATCTGTGTTTTTAATGCTGATAGATAAACAAATGACGAAGATCGATACTTATGTACAAGTTTCACTCATATAATATAGGAGTTGTCTTTAGTGCGAATTTTTTTTTTTGTTTTTTTATTTCAGCCACAAAATTTCAATAGACAAACAACCTTACACATCATATTGTGTACACATCATATGAGTTGTCTTTAGTGGGAATTTTTTGTTTTTTTTGGCCATAAAATTTCAAAAGACAAACAACCTTACACATCATATTGTGTAGTAGAATGAGCCTCTCGGCTCAATAAATATATATTTATTCCTTATATGCATAATGGATCTATGTTTTTGATGTTGATAGATAAACAAATGACTAGGATTGATACTTATGTACAAGTTTTACTCATATAATATAGGAGTTGTTTTTAGTGAGACTTTTTGGAGTTTTCGGTGCCGGAACCTCGCCAAAAAATTGTGGTGAAATCTTGATTTGTGTTATTTTAACTAGTTTTTTGATTGTATATAAGGATTCAACACCCTAAAAAACCCCTAGGGCACTTTTATTGTGCACGGCTATCCATCAAACTTGTGACTTCAAAAAATTGTGGTGAAATCTTGATTTGTGTTATTTAAACTAGTTTTTTGACTATATATATAGATTCAACACCCTACAAAACCCCTAGGGCACTTTCATTGTGCAGGTTTACCCATCAAACTTGTGACTTCAATGAATTCTTGCTGGATTTTAGAAAAATTAGACTGTAAAAACCCAAGAGAAAAACTTCCAAAAAATCGCACTAAAGACAACTCATATAATATATACCAATATTTTTTTTATATATAAATACAAAACAAAATTCATCCAAATTTAAAAACTCTTAAAATTTGATTTAAATATGCATCACAATTACATTAAAAAAACATATTTTATATAACGCCACAGAAAAATAATCTACCCAAATTCCTACCAAAAACTCCAAAACAACAACACAACATTAAAAACTCTTATAATATGATTTACATGCAGTCATAATTACATTTTATTATCTGAGTTCGTCAGATACTCCAAAACAGCAACACAACTTACCAAAATTCCTACCAAAAACTCCAAAACAACAACACAACCTTAAAAACTCTTATAATTTGATTTAGATGCTGGTCACAGTTACATTTTGTAATCTGAGTTCCTCGGAAACTCCAAAACAGCAACACAACTTTAAAAACTCTTCTAATTTGATTTAGATGCTAGTCACAATTACATTTTGTAATCTGAGTTCGTAGATGGGTGGATACCCACTTTTGGCATAATGTCGCAGAGACTCCTTCCACCCTCGAACCTCCACTCTATTCTTACCGTCATATGATTTCAAAGAACCTGAGCGGTCCCTGGCCAGGCACTCAACGAATGTGCACATCTTCACAAACTCATCCCTATTATTACAGTCCACCTCAACCCTAGGGTCTTCATCACCACAACTCACACGCAAAGTATCATAACGCCATCCATCTCATTAGACAGGAAAATATGAAAGCATTTTCTCTTTTAATTCATTGTAACAGCTCAAATATTTGTGATTGAGTACGAAGGCATAGAGTGGGCACCAGGGATGGCATTTGATTTTCTCTTTTTCGATATCCTCACTTTCGATTATTCGTTGGTCCTTCTCCCTGCAATCCCTCCGTGTCCCAGCAGTCATCATGCATTTTATTTTTTTCTCTTTTTCAGTTCAGTAGGTCACTCACATTTACTTTTATTCGCATCAGCTTTCAATGGTTACATGTTAATCAATTACCCTCCGTGTCCCAAAAATCATGTCACATTTTTTAAATAGGTTTGCAATAAAATATAATAATTTTAATATTTAAATTTAAAATAAAAATTTTTAGTAATCTAACCATAGATTATTAATATTTATAAATATTTATTTTTTAACTATTTTTTAAATTATTAAATTTATTTTAATTTTAGTTTTTAAAATTGTATTATATGGTAAAAGTAATGTTAATTTAAATCTATTTAAATCTAATCTATGAAGGGTTGAGAGGAATTAAATCTCTCAAGGTGTAATTTTTTTTTTTGAGTGTAAAATTTGAGGAAATATTTGAACCTTGAGGAATTTTATCTCTCTTGGCACTTGATAGATCCGAGGTGAAGATGGATTTAGATTGGTTATATCTCCCTCCATCTCTCCCTCTTTGTCTCTACATCTCAACCAACCTAGGGTGAAGATGGATTTAGATTGGTTATATCTCCCTCCATCTCTCCTTCTTGGTCTCTTCATCTCAACCAATGAAACACAAACACACTCTCTCTCCCCATATACATCTATGATTATCTATCTCTCCCTCCCTCCCTCTAACTGTCTCTTCTTCCCTGTCCCTCACTCCATCTATATCTCTATCTCCCTTCATCTCTCCTTCTTTGTCACTCTATTTCACCCCTTAAACATATACAATCTCTCTCCATATTTATCTATCTCTCCTCTCTCTCCATATCTATCTATCTCCGTCTCCTTTTTTTGTTCCTCTCCCTCTCTCTCTCCATCTCTCCCTTGTCACCCCCCCTCTCCCTCTGCCTTTCTCTCTTTGTGTCTTTCTTCTCCCTCACTCCTTCTCCCCCTCCAATTCCATCTCTCCCTCCCTCTTACCTTCTCTCCCTCAAGTCCTCTCTCTTTTCCTTCCTCTCTCTCCCTTTCTCTACCACCTCCCTCTGTCTCTCCCCACCATCACTCTTTCTCTCTCTCTCTCTGCCCTCCAACTCTGTCACTATCTCCCTCCCTATCTCCTCTCTCTTCCCTTCTCTCCCCCCTCCATCTATGTTTCTCCCTCTCTCTCTCTCTCTTTCCCTCCTTTCCTTCTCTCTCTTGCCTCCTCTCCTCTCTCTCCATCTCTTCTTTGTTACTCCCTCTCTCTCTCTACATCTCTATCTCTCTATGTATTTTTCTCCCCCCTCTCTGTCCCTCCCCATCTCTTTCTCTCTCTCTCGTCCTTTCTATCTTCCTTCCTCCCTCTACCTTTCTCTTCCACCTCCCTATGTCTCTCTCCCCAATTACTCTCTCTCCCTCCCTCCAACTCTGATAGTATCTCCCTCCCTCTCTCCCCTCTTTCTCTCCCTTCCTATCTGCTTCTCTGTCTCAAGTCCTCTCTCTCTTCCTTCATCCCTCTCCCTTTCTCTCCCCCCCACCACTCTCTCTTCCCCTCTCTCCAACTCTCTTAATATCTCCTTCCCTTTCTCCTTCTATCTCCCCCCTTCTCTCCTCCCTCCATCTCTATCTCTCTCTCTCTCTCTCGTCTCCTCCACCTTGTCTTCCCTCATATCCTCTCTCCTCCACTCTCTCTCCAACTCTCCCTTGACACTCCCCCTCTCTCTCCTCTCCCTCTCTCTCACACCTCCCTCCCTCTCTCCTCCCCACCTCTCTCCCTCTCTCTCTCTAGCTCTGTCACTATCACCTTCCCTCTTTCCTTCTCTCCCTCCCCCTCTCTCTATTTATCCATATGATATTAAATTGTCATTCTATGTAATCAATGATATATGTAAAGTCTAATATATTTTAATTTTTTATTTTTAATTGTGAAATGAGATATGGTTTTTCGACATATGGAATTGACAAGCCATGGTAGCGGCACATGATGTTGTAACAAAATCTATTCACAACTTAATAATATCCATGGTAAATTTAATAGTTGTGTAGGTACTTTTTTTAAAGCTTTGTAGGAAAACCATCCAAAAATAATATCCTTGAATATAACTTATACTGAAGTAAATTACATATTTACCATAATTACTTCCCACTGTAATTTAAGCACGTCTTTGAATAAAAAATAATATCCTTGAAAATAGCTTATACTCAAGTAAATAACATATTTACTATCAATTATTTCCCACCATAATTTAAGCACATTTTAAAAAGGACACGAATAAGACGTAAATAAATATAATTAGGAGTTACTTCCCACCATTATTTATGTTTTTCTCACACTTATGTAGGAGTAAAACTGTAAATATGTAAACTTGCTAGTGGTTACTAGCCACCAAAACTTATACAAGTTCTAAGCAAGCAATTTACTTATCCATTTCACATCTCAATTTATTAGTTTTGGCTAATACTATACTATGATTTCACCTCTCAATTTATTAGTTTATGTGAAAAAAATACTATAGGAAGATAGGAAGATTTTTCTATGCATCATTATTGATTTAACATTGACCATTGTAAGTTATAAGTATTTATGTAAATTTTCTAAGATCATAGTTTCCATCTTGGGTTGGAGGTAGGGGTTAAATTGTATTCATAATTGTTGCAAAATTTCCATTCTTTGTTGTACCAATCCACTCAAGTCTCATTGCTACACCTTTTTTTCTTTTTAACCCTGTGTATGAAACTTTTCGATTTTCTTAAAAAGTGAAAAAAAAAAAATTATTCATAATTACTTTCACTTGAAAATAGTGAATGCAAATATTGTTGAAACTAAACTAAATTATACAAAACAAAAAAGTCACCTAACAGAGATTGAAACACACATACCATGTTTTCCATTTAAGTCACTTCGTTGCCAATCCCACTAAAATAAAAATAGTTGTGAAATAATTTCTAAACTAAAAACATAATGTGCATGAACTATGTAAATGTTCAAAAACTACATTCAATATAATCATGTACACACAATAAATTTTATATAGTTTCACCAAAATAGGTAATTGTCAAAACACAACACCATTACAAACATAAACATAAAAGAAAAAAGTTTAAATATTTAAGATTCTTCTTTCTTTAGCATCTTTCGAGATGTAGTATACCCTATCCCACCATCAATGAATGAATCCCAGTTAGGAACATTTGCAACAAGGCATCCAATGCATATAATGATAGGTTTGTTCTGCGACCATCTTTTATTATGTTTTGTCTTCAGAATCCTCTCTCACAAGTAACTGTACTTGCAAGAATAGTAAGTATTTCTTACCATAATTTTGACATGTTAGGATAATTTGTATGCAACCTTGTAACATAAAAAATCCTCCATGTGTGATGACCCCGGGAAAATGTAAATATTTAAATCTTACTGTGGTAAAAAGACAGAATTAAGATAACAATGGAAGACTGTTTGTTTTTAAAAAGAAAAACCTTAATAGTATTTCTTTCTATTTTATATGTGCATTAAAAATATTCCAATAAAGAAATACATATGATAGTGTTGGCAACTCCCGAGAGGGAATTGGAAAAGAAATTCAGTTATCAAAACTGCATATAACCACCTTCCCTAACTGGAAAAGGGTCTCCAGGGAAAAGGGAAGGGGGTTGGAAAAAATCTGTGTTGTAGAGACAGGTAGAGAGAGAGAAAGAGGAAAAGAAAAAAAAAAAGAAAACACGAAAAGACTAAGTCTGGTAAGGATCAGATAGTCGAGAACGAAGTGCAACCTTGCTGAGGATAGTGATCCGGCAAGAGAAAGCTTGGGGGGAGACTTTGGTCCTGAAGGAAAAGTCTCATGGATGAGCGGTTAAACAGTTATGCACAGAATCTGCAGGTGATCTACTAAGGGATTAAAGAGCTGGCAGCGACCAGGTAAGTAAACTAAACCCTTAAGCATCTGAAAGTTATCTGTGTGTTATATAAATTATTGTTTCCTTGAAAGATACAAATGTTACTTCCTATTGCTGCACTAGAAGGTCTGCAAACGATAGTGGCTTGGGTATGATAAACTGTATTTCTTGTACCCTGAACAGGGATAAGAGATAAGAAACAGTGCTGGACAGAAACCTGGACGGTTGAGATTTACTGTCTTGTTGTCAACGCACACAGGAACAAAGATAAGACTAAAACACCGACTGTGAACAGGATGGTTGAAACTGTTTTCCTGGGTAGTTTAAAAGAGAGTCTTGTCAGAATTAAGAAAAACTATTGATAGTAGGACAGTGGAGCGGAATGATAATAACAATAACTCAAACTTAATACATGAAAAGATAGTATCTTCCGGAGATTTGTACCGAACTCAGGAAATAAGATAAGTCTAGAAAGTAAGGAATAAAACATAACCCTTAGAGCCGGGTAAACTCCTGCGGTATAGAACAAGCTCCGCAATCATATTGTGAATGATGAGTACCTAAATATGTGGTGAATACCTGAAATACGACCGCACACCCGGAAACCGAAATCTCATGGAGCAGGAATCGAAACTTTATTTAGGCCATCATCTAAGCAAATCTTGAAGAAAGCCGAGTAGCAGCTAGACTGTTAACACAAAGAGTTATTTAAAAAAAAAACAGTGATATATAACGAGCTAAGGAACCGAGAAACCATCCAGACTCATTGGTATGAACAAAAATGATCAATCACTCACTTATACACAACAGGCATAAGGTCAAAACGACCGAGATCATTGCTTTACCGTGAAGCATCCATAAATACTCATAAAAAATGTAATGAGAGCCCTTGTTGAAGGAGCATATACAAACATACATAAATCTCTACCAAACACCAGAAGAATAACCAATATATTTCCCGAACAATGATCTTTATTGCAAATTTGTGCAGTATTCGGATGACAGAACCCATACAATTCTTTTTAAACAAAAAAAAACTCGCAAACTGACATGAGAATAAATACAGAGATTTAAAGCCAAAATATATATGGCCGCAAGGCTGTAGCAATCCGGTTACCGGGAAGCAAGTGGGTCTGGAACCCAACATCTGTAACCAATAGAGTCGCATTCGGAATTAACTCAAAGATACATATGCAATATAACAGTTCAAATCTACAACGATTTAAATATTGAACTACATCTCTTATAATCTAATAATCTTTCCAACCCAGAACCCATTGAAAGCGTTAGGGTTTCTATGGAACCCATATCACGAAACAGAGAAGATATGGAACAGGTCAATGAAGAACCTCCCGTTGCCATCTGCGTGCAACCATGGAAGAGTAAGGTTGGGCTATGGCCAGGCACAGGGGAGACCCTCTGCCGGCAGATAGAAGAACAAAAACGAGGGGAAATCATTAACCCAGATTTAAATACATGCAACACAAAAAAAAACTGAGAAGGGTCGTACCTGTTGAATCGTCGGCATACCATAGCCGTTGAAAGAGGACCTCCTTGCCCTGAATTGAACTCAGAAGCGGGCAACTGCGTTCATGCATTAACACGGCAAAGGATAATCATTAGCCCTGTTTCCTAAGGGAGAAATCATGAGAACCGAGAACGATAAACTCAAAAGAACAAAAAACCATATGTTAACGACTGCAACACTTACCCCAGAATTCATCACGGATGTATATAATGCACAGAACGGACGCTCGGCGATGAGGATGCGCGCTTGGCGGAGTGCAGGTGTTCGCTCGGCGCAATATCTCCAATCAATCCACTGGCTATGGCGTGGTGGAGCGGAGAACAGCAGGGTCGCCGAGCTATGCTGAAAAACTCGAAGAATCAAGAATAGAAATGTCTATATAGCATCGATCTCTGGAAGTGATGTCGAGGGGGCATCACCACCCTCGGATCCACTCTGGATCATCCTCACCGTTGAATGAGGCGGCAAAATTAGGCGGTAATTTTCTAACACCAGACCACACCCCCTTCACGTGAACAGGCCGGCGGAATTAAATGCCACGTCCATATGTCCATTGTGGATGGTGCCAGCGATGCTGTCAGTTAGAGCTATCTTAGGTTGCTAATTCTGCAGCACTTAGGTTTATACGGTGGGTTTCAAATATGGATTGGAGCGGAACATTAAGTCAAACGAATATAACATACATAAACATTATCAGCCCATGAATATATTACATGACCCTTATCGGTCCATGCTAACCAAGAACCATAACAGCAATGGTGTTGTAACCTTATCGTAATTTTTTTTTTATATTTATATTATATGGGTTCGGGTATGTGACAAATTGGTATCAGAGCAGAGGTTTCCATACTGTGACCTCTGGGACAAGTCTGAACATGTTAAATTGTGGAAGAAAACACAACGTTTTTTTTTCTTCTTTCCCTTTCGGGTACTAAGATGTACAAATAACTAATAGTGTCAAATATTTACTGACTTTATTTTAGGCAAAAAAAAAAGAAGAACAACAGCGAGATGCTAGATAAGTGGCAGTAATTATGCAGAGAGCTAGCAGTGCTCCGCACAGAACGATAGCAGGCCAGGAACCTGCAACAAATCCTAGGGATAACCCAGAGCTGTGGGTACAGCTTGGCGAAGAGACACGGAGCACAAATTTAGCCATATTAGAAACAGTCCAGGAACTGAAAAATGAGATGGCTCGGTTGCGAGAGGATAATGCGCGATTGACAATGGAGCAAGAAAGAATTTTAAAGAGTTTGTCTGAAAGGCAGAACCCGCCATTAGCCAATCCCAGTGCAGAACAACAGAGAATGACGGAGGAGCAACATTATCAAGCAGAACCTGAAAAATCGGAAGAAGGAGAGGATCAATCTGATAATGCATCCGAACAGCAGACCTCAAAACGTCAAAGGGTGGAGTTACAGGGAGAATTTCGGAAGATTAAACCCCCACACTTTGATGGGGAACAAGAGGAAGCGGCTGAAGCATGGCTAATTAACATGAACAAATATTTCCAGCTGTATGAATACGACCATAACCTGAAGGCACGATTGGCTATCTTTCAGTTACAAGGGAAAGCAACCCTGTGGTGGGAAGAGGTCAAAATCGTCAAGGGGGTAAGCGAACGAACCATCACGTGGGAAAAGTTTCAGAAATACTTCAAAGAAAGATATCTGACCGAGCGCTTTTATGATGAAAAGGGAAAGGAATTCCACGATTTGCGATTGGGACAGCAGACTATGGACGATTTTATTAATCGTTTTACCTCCCTGCCTCATTATGTGCCCTACCTTAAGGAAGAAAAAGCCAAGGTGCAAAGATTTGTTAGTAGTTTACCCATGTATATACGAGAAAGGATTGAGTTTGACAATCCTAGGACGATGGATGAAGCGATTCGCAAGGCCAGAATCTGTTATCAGCAGAACAAACAGAAAGGGGACGCTTCAAATAGGAAATGGAATGAAAAAAGGGGTAGTAAAACTGTTGGAAATAGTAAAGGAAGTCGCAGCGGTGGAGTTAAGGGAGGAAGTAAAGGGCAGAACAGCCGGACTGTACAAAGAGGTTCGTTCAGATCCAAGACAATTGGTGAATCTAGAATGAGCGAACAGTCTGCCAAGCTGGAGGGCGAAGGAATAACCAGACCTCCAGTACAGTGCTGGGGTTGTGGAGGACCGCACTACGTCAAAAACTGCCCGCAACGGAAGGGAACCGATCAAATATCCCAGATTCACGAGGCATCAACCGTTGGTGATGTGGGACGCAGCGTGCCTAGGATTAACGCAGCCCTGGACGACCGTCAGGCGGAGTACCAGCCCACCATGGTGGAATTTGAAGGTAAAATTTTAGACCTTTCTATAGCTATTCTAATTGATCCAGGAGCTACTTTAAGTTATATTAGCCCAAAGATAGTAGAACAATGTAAGTTACAGCCTGAAAAATTCAAGAATTCATGGCTGGTACAGCTAGCTACAGGGGCTAAAAGACGAGTGTTGGCAAAGATTAATAGTTGCCCTCTAACAATAGCAGGACAGCCAGTGGTAGCAGATCTGAATGTGCTTCCACTTGGCTCATACGATGTTCTGATTGGGATGGACTGGCTAGAGAAGCACTGGGCATTAGTAAACTGCAAGACGAAAACCATTTGCTACAAAGATGACCTTGGAAAGGAACAAGTGATGCAAGGGATAAAACGACCAGTGCAGGTCCGGCCAATCACTGCATCACAGCTAGCTAGGTGTATCAGAAGAGGATGCCAGATTTATGCCATTCAGGTAGGATATGCAGATTCCAAGGATAAAACGGTCACGCTGGACAACCTTCCGGTAATAAAAGAATTCGCAGATGTATTTCCAGAAGAGATACCTGGGCTACCCCCAAAAAGGGATATAGACTTCACTATTGAATTGGTTCCAGGGGCAGCACCAGTATCGCGGGCACCTTACAGAATGAGTGTACCCGAGTTGACTGAATTAAAAATGCAACTACAGGAATTGCTAGACAAAAATTATATCCGACCCAGCGTATCTCCATGGGGAGCCCCGGTGTTATTTGTCAGGAAGAAAGATGGAACCCTTCGAATGTGTATAGATTATCGACAGCTGAACAAGCTCACGATCAAAAATAAATATCCCCTACCTCGGATTGATGAACTTTTTGATCAAGTCAAGGGTGCCACAGTATTTTCTAAGATCGATTTGCGATCAGGTTACCATCAGATTAGAATTAAGGAGGAGGACATTGCAAAAACAGCTTTCAGAACACGATATGGGCACTACGAGTTTGTAGTGCTACCTTTCAGGCTGACTAATGCACCTGCCACTTTTATGTGTTTAATGAATAGTGTATTCCATAAATTTCTGGATAAATTTGTACTGATATTTATCGATGATATTCTGATTTACTCCCGTACTAAGGAGGAGCATGAGGAACATCTCAGGTTGGTACTGCAAACTCTTCGAGAGCACCAACTGTATGCTAAATTCAGCAAGTGTGAATTCTTCAAAGAGGAGATACAATATTTAGGTCATGTAATCACAAAGGAATGGATTGAAGTAGACCCTGAAAAAATAAGGACCATAATGGAATGGCCCGTACCTAAGGATGTGGCAGATATCAAGTCTTTCATGGGATTAGCCAGTTATTATAGAATATTTGTGGAGGGCTTCTCGAGGGTAGCATATCCTATTACTTCCATGCAAAAGAAAGGAAGGGCTTTCAAATGGACTTCATAATGTCAGCAAAGCTTTGATCAGCTTAAGCGTTTGCTCACCTCTGCTCCCATCTTGAGTATAGCTGATCCTAATAAGGATTACGTGGTATGTACTGATGCAAGCTGAGAAGGCGTGGGTGGTGTGTTAATGTAATAGGGGAAAGTGATCGCCTATGAATTAAGAAAGCTAAAGGAGCACGAGCAGAAATATTCTGCCTACGACTTAGAATTAGCAGTCGTCATACATGCACTAAAAATGTGGTGGCATTATCTACTGGGAAGAAAATTTCTGTTGTTAACAGATCATCACGGTTTGAAAAATTACTTCAGTCAGCCCACCCTGAATACAAGGAAAGCCCGTTGGGCAGATTTCTTAAGTGGATTTGATTTTGATATTAAGCATTTGAAAGGAAGGGAAAACAGCGTGGCTGACGCGTTGAGTCGGAAGGTGCAATGTTTATATGAAATTTCGTCCAGAAAATGGAAGAATCCCTTGCAAGAAATGATGAAAACAACCGCAGATCAAGATGCTGAATACCAGCAAATAAAACAACAGTTACAACTTTCCAGCAAAGAAAATCAGCAGGGGTATGAGATAGATGAGGATGGAATGCTGCTCTATAAAAAGAGGTTGTATGTACCTAATAAAAACAGTCTTAAAAATCTGGTTTTGGATGAGTTTCATATCAGCCACTACGCAGGTCATCTCGGATACCAGAAGATGCTCACTGCACTCCGGAAGGAATACTATTGGCCTGGAATGAAAAAGAATGTAGCTGAATATTTAGCGCAGTGTTCGGAATGTCACCAGATCAAAGCAGAACATCTACATCCGGCGGGGTTATTGCAACCTTTGCCCATTCCAGAATGGAAATGGGAAACCATATCCATGGATTTCATAACTGGGCTGCCTAGGACAAAGAAGCACAATGATTCTATTATGGTCGTAGTAGACAAATTAAGTAAGGCAGCGCACTTTATACCAGTGCAATCTACCTATAGAGCTGTGCAAATTGCACACATTTTTATGCAGAATGTGTTCAAACTGCATGGGCTCCCAAAGACAATAATATCCGATCGAGATGTAAAATTCACGTCAACCTTCTGGAAAGCATTGTTTACCGAACTGGGTACACAGCTGAATTTCAGTACAGCTTATCATCCCCAGACCGATGGACAGACTGAACGAGTGAATCAAGTAGTAGAAGACATGTTAAGAGCATGCGTGATGCAGAAACCGACTCAATGGGAAGAATATTTACATTTGGTTGAATTCGCATATAACAACGGATATCACACATCATTGCAAATGACTCCCTTTGAGGTCTTGTACGGACGGAAATGCCGTACACCCTCAAGTTGGAGTGGCCCTGAGGACAAATTGAGATTGGGGCCAGAAATGCTCAAAGAAATGGAGGACATGGTAAAAAGGGTGCGGACTAATTTAAAGGCTGCTCAAGACCGACAAAAGAGCTTTGCGGATCGGAAAAGAAGGTTCAAAGAGTACCAGGTCGGCGACCATGTTTACGTAAGAATTCAAGCCAGGAAAAGTACCCTGCAATGGAGCGGTTGCGCCAAACTTGCACCCCGCTATTTTGGACCTTTCCAGGTCTTGGCAAGAGTTGGGTCGGTAGCCTACCAGCTTGCCCTGCCAAGCCACATTAGGATCCATAATGTCTTCCATGTTTCCATGCTTAAAAAATACATTTACGACCCTAAGCATGTGATCAAATGGCAAGATATACGGGTAAGAACTGATTTCAGTTGAACTAATTGAAAATGTGTTTTGGAGATAAATGACTGGTACTGTTGATGGTTGCAGGTCGAACCGGAAGGAGAGGTCCTGGTCGAGCCGCTGAGCATTCTCGACCAGAGAGAAGTACAGCTGCGGAAGCGAGTTATTACCCAAGTTAAAGTGCAGTGGCAGCACTATAGGCCTGACGAGGCCACTTGGGAAGATGAGGAGCTTCTTAAGCAAGCTTATCCGGGGCTGTTTGAGAACATCAGACATCGGGACGATGTCCAATCTCAGGAGGGGGAGATGTGATGACCCCGGGAAAATGTAAATATTTAAATCTTACTGTGGTAAAAAGACAGAATTAAGATAACAATGGAAGATTGTTTGTTTTTTAAAAGAAAAACCTTAATAGTATTTCTTTCTATTTTATATGTGCATTAAAAATATTCCAATAAAGAAATACTTATGATAGTGTTGGCAACTCCCGAGAGGGAATTGGAAAAGAAAGTCAGTTATCAAAACTGCATATAACCACCTTCCCTAACTGGAAAAGGGTCTCCAGGGAAAAGGGAAGGGGGTTGGCAAAAATCTGTGCTGTAGAGACAGGCAGAGAGAGAAAGAGGAAAAGAAAAAGAAAGAAAACACGAAAAGACTAAGTCTGGTAAGGATCAGATAGTCGAGCACGAAGTGCAACCTTGCTGAGGATAGTGATCCGGCAAGAGAAAGCTTGGGGGGAGACTCTGGTCCTGAAGGACAAGTCTCATGGATGGGCGGTTAAACAGTTATGCACAGAATCTGCAGGTGATCTACTAAGGGATTAAAGAGCTGGCAGCGACCAGGTAAGTAAACTAAACCCTTAAGCATCTGAAAGTTATCTGTGTGTTATATAAGTTATTGTTTCCTTGAAAGATACAAATGTTACTTCCAATTGCTGCACTAGAAGGTCTGCAAACGATAGTGGCTTGGGTACGGTAAACTGTATTTCTTGTACCCTGAACAGGGATAAGAGATAAGAAACAGTGCTGGACAGAAACCTGGACGGTTGAGATTTACAGTCTCGTTGTCAACGCACACAGGAACAAAGATAAGACTAAAACACCGACTGTGAACAGGATGGTTGAAACTGTTTTCCTGGGTAGTTTAAAAGAGAGTCTTGTCAGAATTAAGAAAAACTATCGATAGTAGCACAGTGGAGTGGAATGATAATAACAATAACTCAAACTTAATACATGAAAAGATAGTATCTTCCCGAGATTTGTACCGAACTCAGGAAATAAGATAAGTCTAGAAAGTAAGGAATAAAACATAACCCTTAGAGCCGGGTAAACTCCTGCGGTATAGAACAAGCTCCGCAATCATATTGTGAATGATGAGTACCTAAATATGTAGTGAATACCTGAAATACGACCGCACACCCAGAAATTGAAATCTCATGGAGCGGGAATCGAAACTTTATTTAGGCCATCATCTAAGCAAATCTTGAAGAAAGCCGAGTAGCAGCTAGACTGTTAACACAAAGAATTATTTAAAAAAAACAGTAATATATAACGAGCTAAGGAACCGAGAAACCATCCAGACTCGTTGGTATGAACAAAAACGATCAATCACTCACTTATACACAGCAGCCATAAGGTCAAAACGACCGAGATCATTACTTTACCGTGAAGCACCCATAAATACTCATAAAAAATGTA
This sequence comes from Pinus tabuliformis, assembly GCA_031772625.1. Taxonomy (NCBI): domain Eukaryota; kingdom Viridiplantae; phylum Streptophyta; class Pinopsida; order Pinales; family Pinaceae; genus Pinus; species Pinus tabuliformis. The sequence continues at coordinate 654,800,466 of CM062811.1, forward strand.
ATGAGAGCCCTTGTTGAACAAGAATATACAAACATACATAAATCTCTACCAAACACCAGAAGAATAACCAATACATTTCCCGAACAGTGATCTTTATTGCAAATTTGTGTAGTATTCGGGTGACAGAACCCATACAATTCTTTTTAAACAAAAAAAAACTCGCAAACTAACATGAGAATAAATACAGAGATTTAAAGCCAAAATATATACGGCCGCAAGGCTGTAGCAATCCGGTTACCGGAAGCAAGTGGGTCTGGAACCCAACGTCTGTAACCAATAGAGTCACATTCAGAATTAACTCAAAGATACATATGCAATATAACAGTTCAAATCTACAACGATTTAAAGATTGAACTACAGCTCTTATAATCTAATAAGCTTTCCAACCCAGAACCCGTTGAAAGCGTTAGGGTTTCTCTGGAACCCATATCACGAAACAGAGAAGATATGGAACAGGTCAATGAAGAACCTCCGGTCGCCATCTGCGTCCAACCATGGAAGAGTAAGGTTGGGCTACGGCCAGGCACAGGGGAGACCCTCTGCCGGCAGATAGAAGAACAAAAACGAGGGGAAAACATTAACCCAGATCTAAATACATGCAACAAAAAAAACTGAGAAGGGTCGCACCTGATGAATCGTCGGCATACCATAGCCCTTGAAAGAGGACCTCCTTGCCCTGAATCGAACTCGGAAGCGGACAGCTGCGTTCATGCATTAACACGGCAGAGGATAATCATTAGCCCTGTTTCCTAAGGGAGAAATCATGAGAACCGAGAACGATAAACTCAAAAGAACAAAACTCATATGTTAACGACTGCAACCCTTACCTCCAGAATTCGTCACGAATGTATATAATACACAGAACGGACGCTCGGCGATGAGGATGCGCGCTCGGCAGAGGGGGTGTTCGCTCGGTGCAAGATCTTCAATCAATCCACTGGTTGTGGCGTGGTGGAGCAGAGAATAGCAGGGTCGCCGAGCTATGCCGAAAACTCGAAGAATCGAGAAGAGAAATGACTATATAGCATCGATCTCCGGAAGTGATGTCGAGGGGGCATCACCACCCTCGGATCCACTCTGGATCATCCTCACCGTTGAATGAGGTGGCAAAATTAGGCGGTAATTTTCTCACACCAGACCACACCCCCTTCACGTGAACAGGCCGACGGAATTAAATGCCACGTCCATATGTCCACTACGGATGGTGCCAGCGATGCTGTCAGTCAGATCTGTCTCGGGTTGCTAATTCTGCAGCACTTAGGTTTATACGGTGGGTTTCATATGTGGATTGGAGTGGAACATTAAGTCAAACGAATATAACATACATAAACATTATCAGCCCATGAATATATTACATGACCCTTATCGGTCCATGCTAACCAAGAACCATAACAGCAATGGTGTTGTAACCTTATCGTAATTTTTTTTTTTATATTTATATTATATGGGTTCGGGTATGTGACACCATGCATCTTCATCTTCCATGGATGATCCCTCACAATTAACATGAAGAGTGTCAACAAATGGATGCAACTCTTTCAAACAAGGCTCAAAATTAAATGTTGTTTTGTTTTCTTCACTTTCATAATAAGGATGTTGTCAATGTTGAAATAGATTTTCGATCCAACGCTTTGAATTTCATTCTTTCCATGAACATCCTCTAAATAATGGCAAAGGATAAACAACCTTATTAAGTTAAAAAATGGAAGATCAAGGAATCTTCCATTCAAACTCTCTACAAGAGCTTGAACATAATATTTTGCAAGTTGTTTGTAAATTTATACTGAACCTTCAATATAAGGTTTCCATGATTGTTTTTGTATATCAACACAGTCGGCATATGCATGTGGAATTGATACAAATCATAATTCATGCCTATGAACAAAACCCTCCTTATCACAAATTTCTAGAAATCCATGTTTAGACACATCTATAAATTTAGATAAATAACATATGCCATCTGCAAATGTGTCACTTCTTAAAAACCATGTTTTCAAAGTGTTTACACTGACATCTATGGCTGCCCCTATAGAGATGACATCAACACACTCTTTTTGGATTTCTTTTTCAACTTCTTTAATTCATACATTATACCTGTAAGCATATGTAAACAAAATTGTATTGAAAAAATCCTTGCCTTATCATACCATGAGTCTTTTCCTTCATTTTTCCACAATGTTGATATGGGAGGCATAAGTACAACAAGTATTTTAATGACTTGTCCCCTTGAAATCCATCTAACTCCATGGATTTGAAGAGCCTCAAGAGTTTCAAGTTGCATAAGTTCTTGTAGAGCAATAAGTTGACTACTTATTTTCGTAGAATTTAGCACCCAACAATATACTTTATTTGCTAATTTTTCATCAGACAATAATTCATGTGTTCTTATGGAAGCATTTGATGCATGAGAAATGCAATAAACACCTACAGGATTAGGTACATTTTTATTCAAGAATGTAATAAAACCATTTTCATTACCAACCATTGAAGAAGCACCATCTGTGGAAACTCCTATCAATCTTTCTTTTGAAAGGCTTGATTCCATTAAATGTTTGATTGCATCATAAGTTGTTTTCCCTCTTCCGTCACAAACATTAATGATCTTTAAAAATTGTGAAATTGGAGGCCCCAATCCTTTTGAGTTTAAAAACTTGGCATAAACCACAAGATGTTTATCTAAGCTACAATTTGTATTGTCATCTAGCATCAATGAAAAAAATGGCTTCCTAGCAATTTTTATATTTGTAGCTCTTCGAGATATTGAGATATAGAAAAAAGGAATTCTTTTGCATTCATGTGATTTGTATATGATGTATAATATTTATTCTTTGGCATCTTTGGTGTGTGTAAGGACATTGTAAACAAGCAAAGAGATTTATGTTTTGAGAGTGGTAGATCCTTTTGCACCATCTAATACACTAATTTCATAGTAGTGATAACTCTTTGTTCATATCATCAATGCATGCAATGTTCTATAATAGGCTTCACTTTCTTCTCATTTCCACATATCCACTTTGCTTGTGAGAGTTTATGGATGCTTGAACTAGCATTATAAACTATAGAATCATGTTTCAATATAGAGAAACACATCCCAATTCCCCATGGCCCCATTTCCTTATGAATTTCACAATATATGTATTTCATCACTGTTTTTCCTTCATGCTTTTCCTCTCTCAACCACTTATACTCAGTTTTCTCCTTACCATGAAACTCTCTTTTTACTTTCATTTTTTTTTCTTTTGGGTGCTAGGTTCGCCCTTGTGAAATACTTCATCACATTCTTCAGTATTCCCCAAGATATCAAATTCTTCATTATGCCCCAAGGCATCTAAATCTTCATTTAGATCAAAATCATGATATTCTTTATCAGGCGATGAAACTTGAGATGTAATAGACCATCCAAAGAACCTTTTGATAGAAAGTTGATTCCCTTTTTTTGAAGACATTTTTTGATATATAATACCTATATACTAAAAATAAATTAATTAGTATATATGAATTTCAATTCATCAATTAAAAACATATTAAAAAATTAATCTTGCACCGATTCCAAGAAACAATATTAACCAGGGAATATACCTATTTATCTTTATAATATTTAATAGTATATCTATTAATGCTTTATAACATTTAATAATTTCTCAATACCAGGTAAATGTTTTTCAATATTTACAATAAATTGTCTATTTCTTCTATCTATTTTAGTCATCTTTACAAACAAAAAAGTTGAATGTTTTAGCAAATAAATACGTATTTTTCTTGCATTTAATAATGGTGATTTCAACAACACAGTTTCTTGGAGTCCAAAGTGGACATAAACAAAATTTTAGTTGAGTTATTGTTTCTCTCTAGTTCACATAAAAAAAAAAAAAAAAACACTAAGTTTTCATTTGGTTTAAATTGTATTAAAGGCATTGTTGTAGTGGCTACAACCACCCTCCAAAATTTTTCCTTAACCTATTTTAGAGCTTCCTTTTTAACCTTACACAACACTTTTTCTTGCTTCGTAAAGTACTCAAACTTCAGTACTTTCCTTGCAAAAAGGTAGCTTGTCAAACATAAGTGATCCATTTCCTTCACAGGCTGCTCATCCAGACTTGGTCCAGCTGCAGGCTCAATAGCTTCCCAGTGAAATTTGCGCATTCCTAGAGGGCAACAAACCCTTCCCTCCAGGAATTGTGCAATTCCTTATGATGGTCTAATTTTGGGCTCCATTATTGCATAATATTGTCTGCCCTCCCAACAGGCATTGCGAAAATTTTCCCATCAATAGGCAGTTCATCCAAAGATTTGCGCAAATCTGGCTAGCGGTCAATTGTTGGGCCCAAAAATTGCGCAATCCCCTTTGGGCACTCAGCCCAGCTTACAGTCAGGAATGCGCATTTTTCCCAAGCAGTTGAACACTGGCATGCATGTACACTCCGGTTGACTAGTTCCACCCGGAACCAAGGCAACTTGACTTGCATGCATACATGACCTGATCTTCCCAAAATAATAAGAGGTAACATGAAAAAGGCATCTCATAATTTAGGGAGCTATTTTTAGCAGCTGGGGGTTACATGCAAAGTTTTTTTAGAAGTTTCCCTTCAAGTGTCACTTTTTCCTAGATTTGCGGCATGTGCGTCATAAGGCCAAACTTATTTATTCGACGCATCAGATCTTATTTGTTCACATCGATCTTGGAGCTTTGAATTCCCATAGCACATCTAGGACTCTCCATCACATCTGGCTCTACTTTTCATGGGTAAGTGGCCTCAACTTATCTTTTTCAACGTTTCTATCACTTTTTGTGTATTTACTTGCGTGAGTGTTGTTTTCTTATTTTCTTTGAGCACCTGCTATCATTTACATGTATTCTAGCTTGTCCTATCTTTGTTTCAGTTTTGGTTGCTAGCTCATTATTGTCTCATGCATGAAACTATTTTTCACGAACGTTCGCCCAACCGGTGAATGACCTCACCCACATGCATGTTGACTTGTTTTCTCAATATTCTATTCATGTTTTGCATGCACTATTTATCACTTCTGCTATCACTTAGTGTTTCCATGCATTTCATCAACTTACTTTCTTTCAATTGCCCGTTGGCGAGTCGGGCCAACCTTGGCCCGGTCTTTGCCTTCACTAAGGCTGCATTGAGCAATATGGAGAAGGAAGGCTCACCTTCCTCTCTAGATTTGCACAATCTAGCCCAACACTGACCTCCTGGAATGAATTGCGTATTTCTAGAGGTTAGTGACTACCTGGCCTCAAAATTCGCGCAAATATTCCCTGAGCCAGCAGTAACTCCCAGTTGGGATTGCACATTGTGCAACCCCAACTGCCAATTTCCCGACTCGATTGCACATTTTGCAGAGCCAACTGCCAGTTCAGCCCTGTATTCAATCCAGATTGCCTTTAGTGCAATTCTGGCAACTAGTCACTCATCCTTCCAGTGAAATTTGCTCAATTTTGCACATCAGTTCCCCAGGTATGTGTTGTGACCTTCCCCAGATTTACTTTGTTTTCACTGACATATTTCTTGCCATGCATGCTACTTATTTCTAGATCTTTCAGGTGTTGATCTATCTCAGTGGCTTCTAAGAGAACAGGATCCTAGGACACTGATGGTGTTGCAGTTGGAACAATAGTTAAACAGGTGTTCTCTAGCATGTCGATCTACGAATATACAAAGTTGTATCTATACAAGGACATCAAACTGAAGTGGCAAGAGGTGAATGGAACATTTGCAGGTACTTTTGGGGAAGACCTTGAAGATATTCAGGTGTATGTGAATATTCATAAGTCCGACCTGTACCGGATTGCAGGTAGATACCCTGCGTTCCCATGTGCGGATATGATTCAGTAGATCATCTCCCACGCTAACCCTAAAGTGATGACCTTGAGCAATGTTAGTGGGAAGAATCTTGCAACCTTCTGGGCACGAGACTACAATGAGATGTATCGTATGGACAAGCCCATGACTATCATGACCCCTCTATTCAGCTTTCCCAATAGTAGAGGCCACTCCAAATATATTCTGAAGGATTGGGTAAAGGAGGCAGCTCATTTCAAGATGACTCCTAACTGAATTTATAAGACGAATATATTGAGGAAAGCATACCAATACTTGGTCGTATTTTCATGTCGACTGAGTGGCTAAGCAATCACTGAGACCTTCCCTCAGAGTTGGTTGGTCGTGTTGGACCAACTAGCTAGAGAAGGAAGACCATGCAATTGGTTCGGCATATTGACTCATCAGCTAAAGGAGCAAGTCGTGAAGGCTTGACAATTGCCTGAAGGCATGCATGTAGAGATTTACATGTCCGCCTACATTCTAGATGTAGTGTGTGCCCGACATGAGTTCTTGGGCTTAGAGTGGGCATGGTCACTGGTGGACATTGTTGTGAGCACATATTTGAAGCAATTCTCTGAGTGCAGCTTCAGAGGAGTGATCAAACGGCTATCTGACCATCTTGTCGCCCCAATGTATAGGTTGATATTTGAACAAGATCCACCCTACATGTCAAAAGAAGCAATGAAGGCATTGTTAGGCATTGCAGATTGGTATGCCTCAACAAACAGCATGTTCATCCGAGTGTTCAGTGCAGAGAAGCCTTCGGATGTTCTACCAAAGTTTTCTTTGGACATGTTCGTCATGTAAGAAGTAGTGTATCATATCACAACAAGATTAACACCTAGGCTGCAGCGGAAGAATAAGGCACCTTGGCCCACTCTCCCATTGCGGATTGGGTTATATGAGATCAAGAGCATCAAGGAAGTGGATGTCGAAGCTGAACAAATGAAGAAGTACCTTCTCGACCTCCGAAGCTTCAACCTGTATGACCCACATTCCATTATCAAGGATCACTGAATGAGAGTTCATTTCAATTGAATCCATGGGGCATTTGATTGGGTTGAGGAAGACTCGTGGAGGTATTGTTACCATATTTCTAGACCCAATGAACAGGTTGGTTTCTTTGTAGAATGGTTAGCACGGCAGCATGAAGCAACACCACAAAAAACACCAGCAGTAGAAACAGTAGCAGTAATAGTAGAGGTAGAAGAACCAAGCATACCTACGCGTGACAAAGGGGAGAGAAAGATTGTCGACCGCATGGAGGACAAACAAAGCTACAAGTTTTAAGCAGATCCACTTGTAGAACAAGCAGCTATGGCTATTCAACATAAGAGGCAGCAATGCGAAAGGCGAATTTTGCGAAGGTAGAGAGATAAGAAGAGAATGGAAGAAACAGAGAAGGAGTTGCATGAGCTGAGGGAGAAACTACGGAAAGAACACGAGCTACTCCAACAGAAGAAGGAAGTGCAACAACAACAGATTCAACAGGGGGCACATCACATGCAGACAGATGAAGCAGCACCCATACAAGTAGTTGATTCTTCTGAACAGTTGGCATTAGGTGAATAGGGTGAGCCCTCGTAGGGGCAAGACTTTGCTCATGAGATAGAATAGGCTTTCGAATAGTTGGATGCAGACATGGAGCAACCGGAATTGGAACAGGACACTGACCTCATGCCTCACCACAGAGAGGTCGACTCACGCATTGTAATGCATCCAAATGATGAGCAAGTCTCAAATGACCAAGGATGCACAGAGATCCTTGGTGGTCAGCCAGAAACAGAGATGTGCAACAACTCCTTTGATGAATCTCAACATAGAGTTGTGCACCCTGACAGAGTACCAACTCTAGAGGACTAAACATCCCCTGGGCAAGTTGAAAAAAAATTGATCATGACCGATGTGCACAAGGACCAAACTTCTTTGGCCAATGCAACTACAGTGTATGCTGAAGCCACTAGCTGTAGTGTTTGCGTCCTCATAGCTGAGAATGAGCAAATGGCGAAGGAACTACAGGTGGCCAAGCAAGGAGGAGACTTGGTGACAATGTCCGCCCGAGCTGAACTTAAGAAGGAAATACTAGAGGAAGTGTTGTCCCTGGATACAGTTATGCGGGAATTGTACTCCAAGTTCAGTATTGTGCATCAAGTAGTCGTTCATCTTCATGGATGGCAGCATCCATGTGTGAGAAGAGATTGCGTCTTGAAGAACATACATGTTGTTGTTGATAACATGCTAGCATGGATGATGAAGTATAAAGGAGCCTTGCCTCATTTGCCCAAGATGATGAAGGCCAACGCGGTTGAGCTACAAGCACGTATCCAGAGTCAAATCCAGAACTATGAATACCCACCGAAATTCATCACTGGCATACAGGCTTCCCATACACGAGTATTCAAGAGCATTAAGGATGTTGTGCACACATATGTGATTCCATCACTTGGGACTCTCACCCAAGCGAAGACCAAGGAGAAGGTCCAATAGGAGTTTGACTCATACTTCGATGAGTTGATGCACATCACCACCAATCCAAACTTGTTTATTAGTGCAGACATCATGTGCAAGTATGTGGCCAGTCTGGCCACATTGAGGATGTTGGTGCACATTCTTTCAGATGAGTTGGACAGAGGAGCCCAAGTAGTGTACCCAGATGCCATGGAGGCAAGGTTCAGGTTCCAAACAGATGTCACGACAGAACACACAGATACTATTAGAGACTACCAATCTTCGCGCCAATATGTTAATGTTGATCAGCATGAGGATGTCGAGCAATTGGGCTTCTATAGTTGTCTAAGTCAGAGTGGTGTCTAGTTTGGCTTGTTTAAGCCATTATTCACATGGGTACATGTGCTTTGTATTGTTGAGTCATGTCAAGTGTAAGTCAAATCATAAGAGTGAATGTAACAGTCATAGAGTAGGTGAAGAGTCATGAGGGTAGTTAAATGGTCACAAAGGGGAATGTTAAGGGTCACCCTACCCTTTGCTATAAATAGTCCCTCATAACTCATTGTATAGGCTTTTGGTCAACCAAGCTTCTATTAAGGCCATCTTGAAGAAGACTTGGAAAGTATTGTAGCGTGCCTTGGCTTCTCCACTGCACAAAGCTAGTACATCTCTTTGGAGGAGCATGCGGATGTGGCTGTAACGTTCTACTGATAGGGCTAGCAGGTTTGCATGGTGTATTGTATGATTGTGACTTACACTTCTTTATATAATAAAGCTAGCACATTTTCATGCATATGTTGTTATTGTAGTTGGACTGCTCTGGTTGTTTTAATGACATATGTTATTTAACTTAAGTACTTGTGTATGAATTGATTCACATGAAATTATATGAATCTCGTTGTTAATGTGTTGCATATGTTCTTAATGTTGTCACCGTCCATGTTGACTGCTTTGTTGGACACCAGACAAACCTTTCTCTCAACCTTGTTATATCAACCGTCACACTCATCTCGGACTGATCCGTGAGTGTTGTTCAGGTTATCTTACCTTGTATGTTGGATTGTCACATCCATGTCGACTGCTCTACCGGAAGATGTGCATGTCCTTTGTGTTGTGTGTTCCTAGTCAAGTTGGGATTGATCCCTTTCACCTAGAACTCACCTTCACCTTCCTCTCCCTTTGAAGTGTTGGAGCCCCTCATACTCATTCCTTGACTCACTACATCAGTCAAACCCTTTCCACTAAAAGAGTTATCTTACTTGCTTCTGTGCAACATCACAGTCAAGGAATTACCTTATAACCCACTATTGGGACTCCTACACCAAACAGTCTGAGGTCTAATTGGGACTTCTTACTGGGGAGATCCCCTTGACATGTTGGCGGGTCCAACACCATCAACATTTCTGGTGCTAGAAGGAGGGCCTGATGACAAGAAGTGCTCTCTCATCTAGTTTTTAACCTTTGCATATGTTTCAATGGAGTCTTCCATTCTTCTTCCCCTCAGGTGTTTCTCGTATCGTGAATATGTCTCCATCTCGAGGAAGCTCTTTGATATATTTTCTACTCACACGTATGATGGTGAAGGTGAAGTGGCCTGGCCTAAGTATCTACATAACTTTCTTTCCATGATTCATGAGGAAGATGAGTTTACTAATGAACGGGCCAGTTTTCTACTTGCATTCACACTTCGTGAAGCTCCATTTCATTGGGTGCTTAGCCTACCGGCTGACACCGTGCACTCATTTGAGCACTTTTGTGATCTTATTGAAGACACATTCTATCATTTTAATCTAGACCATCTTGACCGGAAACTGTTACAACAATGGAGAGCTCTGCATGAATTCGTTATTGATTTTTGGGAGCACTTCCATGACTTACAATTTCAAGCTCTGAAGAGCCAGATGAAGTTCACTTACCTCTGGGACTGATTCGAGTATTGTATTATGAAATATTCCGGTCCAAAGAGGAAGCTTGATGTCAAACCTCGCTCAACCTTCTTCACTGATGGAACTATGCAATCCCATGTGGGAGCACACAGTGTCCCAATGGACTATTCACCTTCCTCTCATTTAACAGTTTCACCATCACCCAGTGATGTTGAGGATCATGTTTGTACACCTATTCAACCTTTGCACCCTCCCAACATCAATCCACTCAATTTTCACGCAGAGCGGGTTGTGAGTCCTTGGAGTTCTCACATGCATTCCTTTTTTCCACCTTCGTCTTTGCACCCAGGTGTTCCTCCGGATGATGTTGTCTTCTGTTCATCCATTATGGATTCTCCACTTGTTGTGAATGAGGAACAACCCACTAACGGAGTTGGTGTTGCACAACCAACATGCGCTGTCATTCATGAAGAGTATGAGTGGGAGCTTGAGCATCAACACTCAATGAAGGATGACTCCCTTCCATTCAATCATCCTCCGTTATTTCCTAACATCTTTGGTGAACCTGCCATCCATGATTTTGCATGTGAGTCTTCATCCATGGATGCACCCAATGTTGATCTTTCGCAGGACACACTGTACGTTAGCCCATCATACAACAATGGAAAGGACCAATCATTCATTGAAAATCCACTCGATATTTCATCTTCTCTTTCCATAAACGCAGAGGAGGAACATCGTTCCTTCTCATCCACCCCTCTATGTGATTCATCAAATCATGAGGATGCCGACCAACATCCTAAATTTTCTGATCTTGGTTGTCATGATCTCTTCACCTCATCATTTGATCACGATTTCGATTCACTCGTTGTTATTCCGTCTAAGCCACTGGTCTACAAAGATCCATCTGTTATCGAAGTCAAAAACCCACAGACTATTGAGGCACTTCAACCTGAGCTAATGGTTATGTCAGGCCCTCACTATCCTAAGGTTGGTTTCGCCTCTGATCAGGAAATTGTTTAAACACTCGATACTCCTCCTCACTCATATGTATGCACTCAAGATCAATATAACACTCAGATCACACTTTCTCCACTCAAACTGCATGATCCCATTCTTCATGCATTGAAGGAGTCTTATATTGCAAGTACTCATGCGTAACACAAGTTATATTTGTTTCTTTCATTTGCTTGCATGTCACAATCAAGAGTGTGCTTCTGCTTCAAAGTTTCACATAGTGTCACAAAGCACCATGATAAGTCCACAGAGTATCCATCATGCACATGCATTCACTTATGTCCCATGGGCACCTTGAAACATGAAATGTGGTTGTCATCACTATTATATCTTTCTTGTATGCTGGTCCACACAACTGGGTTACTCGCAGACCAAGCCTTCACCCACATGGATCTATCAATGTGTCGGTGGCTGCATTGGAAGTATCACTTCACATGATAAGGCCCTTGTACCATTAGTGTAGGAGTAAGAGCAGTGTTTTCTTTATGTTTTTTGCTTACATGATTTTTTTGTTTCTTGTTTGCTTGCTTGTTTCTTTACCTGTTTCTCTTTCATTTTCGCTTCTACTCTAGCTTTGCTTTGCCAATTGTTAGCTCGTTCACTTTGTTTCATTCATAGGATAGTTTGCATGAAACCATGTGTGACTCATGAAACAAGTTGGGTAAAGTACAAGAGGGCTTGTACAGCTATCAATTCTTGGTTATATGTCATCTTTCCTCTAAATGATGAACTTGTTACCCTTAGTCCATGATACATCAAACCATAATATGTACTATTCGAAGTGAACCTTGGTGAGAACACAATGCTTGCACGCTAACTAGTGTCACCTGCTCTAGTCAATTATTTTTGGGTTAACCCTTGGCATCTCAATCAAGTAGAGTAAGGTGAGGGGGGAAACCTTAACAAACACATCAAATATATAATAAACTACTTCTCTACTGAAACAATCTCCTCTGCTCTCAATAAGTATGGATCCCTCTTCCACCTCTGAAATGAATAAGTGTTATTCACATTGAAAATGAAAAAATGAAAAGTAAAAAAAAAATTCAAAATGAAAAATGAATAAGGTGAAAGAAGAGAAAGGCTTCCTAAGCAGGGAGGTGATGCAAGTAACTCTATCGGGGTGCTGAGCAGGCTCGTTGGCAATGGAGCCATGCTTGTGTTCCTATGTGACTCCATCAGGGTACTGTTTAGGCCTGCTAGCAGTGGAGCGACACCGGAGATGAAACATAGACTCTAATGACCATACTGCCTGTGTACCTATATACCCCTCAACCCCAATCAAAACAACTGTGTTTCCTTGGCTTGGAATGTGTGTCAATCGACCAAGATTCTGGGAGAGACTATATCTTACAATCAAGTTAGTGTGAAACTAAGATGAGCTAAGAACTGAATAATAATTCCGGAGGTGTTAGACTTGCTTTTCACGAACAATGTCTATGTAGAGAGCTACAATTCTACCAGTGTGTCGACAAGTGTTGTAGCGGCTACAATCACCCTCCAAAATGTTTCCTTAGCCTGTTTTGGAGCCTCCCTACAAACCTTATACAACACTTTGTCTTGCTTCGTCAAGTACTCAAGCTTCAGTACTTTCCTTGCACAAAGATAGCTTGTCAAACACAAGTGATCAATTTCCTTCACAGATTGCTCATCCGGACTTGGTCTAGTTGTAGGTTGAGCAACTTCCCAGTGAAATTTGCGCATTCCTGGAGGGAAACCAACCCTTCCCTCTAGGAATTGCGTAATTCCTTCTAACAGTTTCTTGTTGGGCTCTAGGATTGTGCAATCTTGTCCGCCCTCCCAGCAGGCATTGTACACATTTTCCCATCAATAGACAGTTCAGCCCAATATTTGCGCAAATATGGCCACCAGTCAGCTGCTGGGCCTAGAAATTATGCAATCCCCTTTGGGCACTCAGCCTAGCTTACAGTCAGGAATGTGTATTTTTCCCTAGCAGTTGAGCACTAGCATGCATGGACAGTCCAGTTCACCAGTTCCACCCGGGACCAAGGCAACTTGACTTGCATGCATGCATGACTTGATTTTGTTCAAAATATGTCACCTAAAAAAGAAAATATTTTGGATAAAAAAACTTAAACATAAGATTATGCACATGAAAATTTTGGATAAAAAACTTAAACATAAAATTATGCACAAAAAAATATTGGCTTGTGCGCGTTTAATTATGTTCTTTCAAATCTAACTTCATTTACTCGCATCTTTTATGGGTGCCATATGGAAAAAATATAGGTAATGAATAACAAAACTCTAAAATATAATTTTGCTTATAAAAATATTTACTTGTAAAGCCATGACTATTGATGTTTCTTCAAAATGAATTTCACTTATTATTATGTCTTGTGGACACAAAAAAAAAGTGTTGAAGAGAAAAAATCCAATATGAAATTCTGCTCATGAAAAAAGTTGAAGTGTAAAGTCATGATTAATGATGTTTCTATACTTGAATTTCATTTATTGTGTCATGCCATATTTTGGTTATATCATGTGGAGAGAAAAAGATATTGAATATCAAAATCTCGACATAAAATTATGCTCATGAAAATATCGACTTGTTAGCCTAAGGCTTCCCATTTCAGCTTAAGGTGGATGAGGAATTGTTGATTTTTAATTTTATTTTTTTAATTGACTATCAAAATTGATTCTCAAAAGGAATATGCTGAGCATATGATTATCAAACACTGTAGTGTGTTAGGGAGTTTGTTAGGTTGCATTGGCTTTTAATAAATTTTAAAAAATTGATGTTCGAACTCACACCAATTTCCTAGGGATTTTCAAAGCATGCCTAATTTTAGAAGAACTGCCTTATATCTTGGTTGTAAAGGATAGAAACTCTTCAACGCTTCTGTTTTTTATAGCACTTTGAATTCTTAAGGGTTAAGTAAAATAAAATTTAATAATAATATTTTTGTTACAATAGTTTTTTTTGTTATATAATTATCAATAGTAAATACAAATGAAGCTTTCAGCTATATCAATCACATTATTTTTACTGTGGTTGTATTGACTCAAATTAAATTTCATTTGTTATCATATGTTATATTTTATTTATGTAAAAAATAAAAATCTTTAAATAGAAGTTTTTACAGAGAATTTCTTTTGTAAAATTATCGCTAATAATCTTTTTTTCAAATTGGATATTTTTTTATAATAATAACCATAATATTAACAATAATTTTTTAAAAGCCACAACCAACTTAAACATCAAATTATTGTAGATTTAACTATTAGAATCTATATAGATATAGATTCTCTTTCCCTTTTAGATATCAATTTGTAACCTTTTACCAGAAAACATAAATATTAATTATATGAAATAATTAAAAAACTAATAAAAAATGTCTCCATTATTTTCCTTTAAATGGTTTAGTTTTTAACCAATCAATAAATCATATTTAATTATATATAATATTATGGTTTCTTCCTAAAGAATCTAGGGGTTCCCTTGAATACCATTTTCAAAATAAAAAGAAGTAGGTGAGAGATTTTCTTTTACATATATTTTGGATAAAAAATGTAAACATAAAATTATGTGCATGAAAATATTTGCATGTGCACAACTAATTATGTTCTTTCAAATTGAACTTCATTTAGCCTCATCTTTTATGGGTACCATGCGGAAAAAAATATAGGTAACGAATAGCAAAACTATAACATATCATGACTAGTGATGTTTCTTCAAAATGAATTTCACTTATTATCACGTAGTATTATGTTTATGTCTTGTGGACAAAAAAGGTGTTGAAGAGAGAAACCCAAATATGAAACTCTCCTCATGAAAAATTTGAAGTGTAAAGCCATGATTAATGATGTTTCTTTACTTTAATTTCATTTATTATGCTATGCCATATTTTGATTATGTCATGTGGAGAGAAAATGTATTCTCAATATAAAATTTTTCTTATGAAAATATTGACTTGTATAAATCTATGGCTAATGATGTTTCTTCAAATTGAATTTCATTTGTTATCATATATTATATTTTATCTATGTAAAAATTAGAAGTGTTTGAATAGAAAAACTTCATAGAAATTCTTTTGTAAAATTATAGTCAATGATATGTTTTCAAATTGAATACCTTTTATAATAATAAAATAATAACCTTTTTTAAGATCATAACCAAGTTAAACATCAAATTAGTATATGAGACACCTTGTTTGTGAGATAAAAAATAGACATCCTTTTTCTCTTTTAGATATGAATTTTTAACCTTTTACCTACAAACATAGACATTAATCTTATGAAAAATATTAAAAAACCACTTTCAAAAATTAGTCCAATTTATATTTTTAAATTACTTAATTTTCAACCAATCAATAAATCATATTTAATTATATGTGATAGAATGGTTTCTTCATAAATTGAAATACAAAATAATATAAAAATTAAATAAATTGAAATCTTTTTCCTTTGAATTTTTGATGTAAAAATACAAATCTAATTGGATAAAATTATGAATTTTATATAAATAAAATAATAATATTAATTTATTTAATCGTTATATTGACAACACGCATCTGTTTTAAAATAATTTGTGTTGTGAGGAAATTTTAAGAATACCATGAAATAATTCGATTCTTCAGTTGAAAATTATTAACAGCAACAAGTGTGTGACGTGCTTTGAAGGTTTAGCCTTCACAGGCAACTAAATTACATAAACTCGGTAGTAAGAAACAATAAAATAACAAGAGCATAAAGCAAAGCGGTACGTTATTTATTTTGGGAGGGATTTCTATATATATATAATATACACAACAAAGGTTAAGGTGCCAAAAAAAAGGTTTATCTTTGTTATTTGAATAGGTATAGATTTATTTGAAGTAAGAAACTAACATAATAATTATAGATTATTTAACAAACATATGACCATTATATTTAAATAATAAATATGGATATTATATTCAATATTCATATTATTAAATGATCTTAAATATAATTAACAAATTTACCTGTTTTAGCTATTTATAGAAATATTAATAATTGAATTAATGGTTTGACCAAGATCATTAGGTCAATTTAGCCGTAGCCGTTGGAGTCTCTGCACACTTTATTTAATCTGCTAAATTGGTTCTTCAACTTGCCCTGACGATGAACCACACTGGTTGGTTCGAAACGCGTCGACAAAAGATTGGTTATGTGATTTTGCCGAAGATTATCTAAACAATGTTATGGATCACAGAAGTCTAAATTCCTTAAGAAACTAACATGTTTAGAGGGAGCAAATTTTTTTATCTATAATTTTTTTTAGAGTGCAAGATTTAATGTGTTATTTTTATTGTTTAAATTATATATATAAGATCGAATAAAATTTTTAACCATATTTTTTTTTTAAAACATAAATTAGTTAATATAGATTTTCAAATAGTTTATTTAAATCTCTTGTTGAAATATTTTTGAAAAATATAAAATTTAAATATCTAATGCACTCTTTTTTTTTACTTCTAATCACTTTACAACATATTCTCCTTTTTTACTTCTAATCACTTTACAACATATTCATTTTTTTTTTAATTATAGTAGACATTGTTTTTCTATTTCAAACATAAACTTTTTGTTTTTTGTTTTTAAAGAAATATGGAGGGACAGACAAACTTACACATCCCCTCTTACTGGGTTGTATAACCAGCATGGATCTAATATGAGCCTAGAGGGATCCAATTTCTTCAATTGTAAAATTTTTTATGACCCAACATTATCTAAATGTTTTGTATAGGTATTTAATTTTTTTTGTGGCCACAAAATTTCCACTGACAAACAATGTTACACATCATATTGTGCAGTAGAATGAGCCTCTCAACTCAATAAATATATATTTCTTCCTCATATGCATAATGGATCTGCGTTTTTAATGTTGATAGATAAACAAATGATGAAGATCGATACTTACATACAAGTTTTACTCATATAATATAGAAGTTGTCTTTAGTGCAATTTTTTTCTTTTTTTGGGGCCACAAAATTTATTTTCAACGGACAAACAACCTTACACATCATACTATGTACACGTTTTACTCATATAATATCGGAGTTGTCTTTAGTGCGTTTTTTTTTTTTGATTTAAATTTTTGGCCACAAAATTTCAAAAGACAAACAACCTTACACATCATACTTGTGCATAGAATGAGCCTCTCTCTCAATAAATATATATTTATTCCTTATATGCATAATGGATCTGTGTTTTTGATGCTGATAGATAAAAAAATGACAAAGATTGATACTTATGTACAAGTTTTACTCATATAATATAGGAGTTGTTTTCTGTGAGACTTTTTGGAGTTTTCGGTGCCCGAACCTCGCCAAAAAATTGTGGTGAAATCTTGATTTGTGTTATTTTAACTAGTTTTTTGATTGTATATAAGGATTCAACACCCTAAAAAACCCCTAGGGCACTTTTATTGTGCACGGTTACCCATCAGACTTGTGACTTCAAAAAATTGTGGTGAAATCTTGATTTGTGTTATTTAAACTAGTTTTTTGACTATATATATAGATTCAACACCCTACAAAACCCCTAGGGCACTTTCATTGTGCAGGTTTACCCATCAAACTTGTCACTTCAATGAATTCTTGTTGGATTTTAGAAAAATTAGACTGTAAAAATCCAAGAGAAAAACTCCCAAAACATCGTAAAAAAACTCATATAATATATACCAATAATATATATATATATATATATATATATATATATATAATAAAATTCATCCAAATTTAAAAGCTCTTAAAATTTGATTTAAATATACATCACAATTACATTAAAAGAAACCTATTTTATATAACGCCACAGAAAAATAACATACCCAAATTCCTAAAAAAAAACTCCGAAACAACACCACAACCTTAAAAACTCTCATAATATGATTTAGATGCAGTCACAATTACATTTTGTAATCTGAGTTCTTCAGAAACTCCAAAACAACCACACAACCTTAAAAACAGCTACATTTTGTAATCTGAGTTCGTCGGAAACTCCAAAACAGCAACACAACTTTAAAAACTCTTATAATTTGATTTAGATGCTAGTCACAACTACATTTTGTAATCTGAGTTCGTAGATGGGTGGATACCCACTTTTGGCATAATGTCGCACCCTCGAACCTCCACTTTATTCTTACCGGCATATGATTTCAAAGAACCTGAGCGGTCCCTGGCCAGGCACTCAACGAATGTGCACATCTTCACAAACTCATCCCTATTATTACAGTCCACCTCAACCCTAGGGTCTTCATCACCATAACTCACACGCAAAGTATCATAACGCCATCCATCTCATTAGACAGGAAAATATGAAAGCATTTTCTCTTTTAATTCATTGTAACAGCTCAAATATTTGTGATTGAGTACGAAGGCATAGAGTGGGCACCAGGGATGGCATTTGATTTTCTCTTTTTCGATATCCTCACTTTCGATTATTCGTTGGTCCTTCTCCCTGCATTCCCTCCGTGTCCCAGCAGTCATCATGCATTTTATTTTTTTCTCTTTTTCAGTTCAGTTGGTCACTCGCATTTACTTTTATTCACATCAGCTTTCAATGGTTACATGTTAATCAATTACCCTCCGTGTCCCAAAAAAATCATGTCACATTTTTTAAATAGGTTTGCAATAAAATATAATAATTTTAAAATTTAAATTTAAAATAAAAAATTGAGTAATCTAACAATAGATTATTAATATTTATAAATATTTATTTTTTAAATTATTAAATTTATTTTAATTTTACTTTTTAAAATTGTATTGTATGGTAAAAGTAATGTTAATTTAAATCTATTTAAATCTAATCTATGAAGGGTTGAGAGGAATTAAATCTTTCAAGGTGTAATTTTTTTTTTGAGTGTAAAACTTGAGGAAATGTTTGA
This sequence comes from Pinus tabuliformis, assembly GCA_031772625.1. Lineage (NCBI taxonomy): Eukaryota > Viridiplantae > Streptophyta > Pinopsida > Pinales > Pinaceae > Pinus > Pinus tabuliformis. Next base: position 654,819,521 of record CM062811.1, read on the forward strand.
ACCTTGAGAAATTTTATCTCTCTTGGCACTTGATAGATCCGGGGTGAAGATGGATTTAGATTGGTTATATCTCCCTCCATCTCTCCTTCTTTGTCTCTACATCTCAACCAACCTGGGGTGAAGATGGATTTAGATTGGTTATATCTCCCTCCATCTCTCCTTATAGGTCTCTTCATCTCAACCAATGAAACACAAATGCCCTCTCTCTCCCCATATACATCTATGATTATCTATCTCTCCGTCCCTCCCTCTAACTGTCTCTTCTTCCCTATCCCTCACTCCATCTATATCTCTATCTCCCTTCATCTCTCCTTCTTTGTCACTCTATTTCACCCCTTAAACATATACAATCTCTCTCCATATCTATCTATCTCTCGCTCTCTCTCCATATCTATCTATCTCCGTCTCGTTTTTTTGTTCCTCTCCCTCTCTCTCTTCCACTTCTCTCCCTCTCTCTCCATCTCTCCCTTGTCACGCCCCCTCTCTCTCCGCCTTTCTCTCTTGATGTCTTTCTTGTCCCTCTCTGCTTCTCCCTCTCCAACTCCATCTCTCCCTCCCTCTTACCTTCTCTCCCTCAAGTCCTCTCTTTTCCTTCCTCTCTCTCCCTTTCTCTACCACCTCCCTCTGTCTCTCTCTGCCATCACTCTTTCTCTCTCTCTCTCTCTGCCCTCCAACTCTGTCACTATCTGCCTCCCTATCTCCTCTCTCTTCCCTTCTCCCCCCCCTCCATCTATGTGTCTCCCTCTCTCTCTCTCTCTTTCCCTCCTTTCCTTCTCTCTCTTGCCTCCTCTCCTCTCTCTCTGACTCTCTCTCCATCTCTTCTTTGTTACTCCCTCTCTCTCTCTACATCTCTATCTGTGGGGACCCCGTAAAATGTAATTATTTAAAAGTTACTACAGCAAAAACTGAATTGAAATAATATGAAGAATCATTTTGTGGATATTTTGCTTATTTTACATGTGCACTAAATTGATGATTAAAGGAATTAATCATGATGATATCTGAATTCCTAAAAGGAACTGGAAAAAGAAAAGTTAGTTAATGAAACTAACAATAACCACTTTTCCTAACTGGAAGGGTTTCCAGGGAAAAGGAAAAGGGGGTGGAAAAACTCTGGGCTGTGGAGACAGGCAGAGGAAAAGAAAAAGAAAGACAGGGAAGCAAACACCCTGGATGGACTAAGTCTGGTTAGGACCAGATAGTCAAGCACAGAGTGCTGGCTTACTGAGGATTGTGATCCGGTAAGCAGAAGCTTGGGGGGAGACTCAGGTCTTGGAAGGCTGGTCTCACGGTTGGGAGGAAAACAAGCTACACACAGCAATTTGGCTGGAGGTCTGTTCCAGATTTCATCTTACCAGAAGGAAACCAGGTAAGTAACGGAACCCTCTTGTGCCTGGTTATCTGTGTAGTTGGTAAAATCGTTGTGATTATCTGAATCATGTTATAAATAGTTTATAGTCTAAACTGTGTCAGTAGACAATCTAAGGCCTAAACCGTGTCAATAGACAATTCATCTGTAATAACAAAGATAGTGTGACTACGTATCTGGTACAGCTTATAGTCAGCCTAATATACTGTAAAGAATCTGTATTAAGTTACAGTGACTCCGCTGTAAAATACCAGAAGACAGAGAAGTCATGAATAAACCTTACACGGTATCATTCTTACGACGTAGGGCAAAATATGAAATAGCTGATACATTATATGCGAGGAAAGAAAAGCATATATAGTGTAGCTGTAAACCTCAAAGAAAACGAATGCAGTGACCCCTCGAACAAGTGAGGTGAGTTATCAATATAATAAGGTTATTTCTAGCAGATAATGTTACACCCTTTAGGCATATCCGAGTCAGGAAGACCGGATGCCTCATGTAAACCATAAACGGAGGTCAAGATAGTATCACGACCCTAATGAGCACATACGCAGACAGCCGTATAAAATACCCTTTTCATTCTTGAATATTCGGTTAACAGAAGTATTGGTAAAACAAAGAGAGTGTATAGTAATGCGGAACCCTGAATCTGGTATAGCCGTAACGGGCGGCTCATTTAAAGTTAAAATCGCAAAGAAAGACTGAGATTATCATCCATGATTAAATCTGGTGTGATAACTAAGGAATATAATATTAACATGTTAACAGAAAAGAAACCGGAACCCAGCATCTGTGCAATAACCCGAAAGTATATGGAAATGAATATATACTACAGACTTCAAAGATTTATGCATAGGAGCCGTTAACCTGTCGGCCATTCATCTATGGTAACAGATGATGGCGCGACAAAATAATCCTGTTGTATTCATTCAAGCTCCCGCTAGTCGGCCATACATCTATGGAGTCAGATGTCGGCACGACCAGATGAATCCATACAGTCATTCAAGAATAATAGCAAAAGCGATAGAATTATAGAATTACGTATTCACCATTGCATGCATGTTATTATACAGTCAACATTATTTCGAGGAAAAAGGGAAATGTATTACACAGCCGAAAATATACAAAACCCTACTCTGCATGGTTGAGGGTCTTTCGCCTCCATAAGGGAAAGTTAAAAACATTGTATAACTGAAAAAGAAAGTTACAGTAAACCTCGGCCTTCGTAAAATAGGAGTACAAAATAAATAAGCCACTAGTTTCGAACCAGGGTATGTAGACAGTCATAAACTATGGATATAGCCCGACATTCTAAGTCAAAGATAAATACATATATCTGTGTAAGGAATCAAGTAGGAGTTCCAGCCTCAGAGAACCAGAGGGAATCACCATGGTTGGAGAGGAACCCAACTCCTTAAGCGGTCCCAGAGATCCTTGGAACCCAAATAAGAGGCGAGGTCCATCAAGACCTGCGACCAACCGAGAACGATGAGGTTGAGGTCGCTATACTTGCACAGAGGATAACCCTGGCAATCCAAAACGAAACAGAAAGAAAATAGCCGAGAACCAAACCCTTAAATTAGATAAATACCTGTAAGGGACTCGGCGGGTTTCATCAGAGCAGACTCTTCGTTAAACCATAGAAGCCTGAAGCCTTGATACGCAACCTGTCAAGCCAGAGAAGAGAGTTTAGAGCTCGGCGTAAAACATTCAAAGCAAACAAGCATAACAGATCTGTTAATCGATACGAAAATTACCTGTCTGGCTCGAGAATACAATCTATGTAGTTGGAAACCCCTTGGAGGATGCAATTGCCTGGAATCATGGAGGTCTTGGCGCGGGTTGGTGGAGCAAACCCTTGCAGCGAAGAACAAGGAGCAGGAGAGTATGGAACTGCAAGACAAAAGCCTCGAATAATCCGGAGAAAGACGATTATAAACCCCGACTGACAGCGGTGGAACGTGGAGCCTTGTCCACCCTCGATTTCGTTAAAGTACTGTGCACCGTGGATGAGGGTGACTTTACCAAGAAATCCGGCGCGGGAAAAACCTAAGTACAGAGACCCTGCTTTCTTCACATGGACTGTCCGATGAAATCCAAAGTCACCGCCAGATGTCCCGCGCAGGAGACGCCAACAGAAGAATGTAGTACAGCCTCGGTACATTCAAGGAATATGCATAACAGTGATATACCATATAGTTAAAACACAACCCAGAACATATATTAGTAGAGTGACAGCCGTAGATATGTCATATTCCGCCTGCCATGTATACATTGCCTTAGGTTAGGCATGTATGTAAAACAATGGCATTATAACAGTATAGTATTTATTTCATATAAAGGTGTTAATCAAGCAGGGGTGTGGTAAGAGTAGTATAATGTAAAAAAAAATTTATTTACATGTATATTATTGCGTTTAGGTATGTGACAATTGGTATCAGAGCCCAGATTATCCATACTGTGGCCTCTGGGATGTGAATAAATATTAAAAGATGAGAAGGTCATTATAACGTTAATAATCTTTTTGGGTAACAAGATTGTGCAGGTAGCTCACAATGATTATGTTTCATGACCAGACCAGGAAAGGTACAGTTAGCATGCAGGGGTCTGGCAGCGCACCGCGCAGGCCTGCAGCCAATTTGGGGCCTGCAACAAATTTTGGAGATAACGCAGAATTGTGGGTGCAGCTGGGTGAGGAGACCCGCAGCACGAATCTGGCCATACTAGAAACAGTTCAAGAGCTGAAAAATGAAATGGCTCGGCTCCGGGAGGATAATGCACGATTGACTATGGAACAAGAAAGGATTTTGAAAAGTTTGTCTGACAAACAGAACCCGCCACTAGCTAACCCCAGCGCCGAACAGCAGAAGACGACTGAGGAGGAACATTATCACGCAGAATCTGAAATTCCTGAAGGAGAGGACCAATCTGATAATGCATCAGAACAGCAGACCTCAAAGCGTCAAAAGGTGGAATTGCAAGGAGAATTTCGAAAGATTAAGCCCCCACATTACGATGGGGAACAAGAGGAAGCAGCTGAGGCTTGGCTAATCAACATGAATAAATATTTTCAGTTATATGAATATGATCATAACTTGAAGGCACGATTGGCCATCTTCCAGCTACAAGGGAAGGCGACATTGTGGTGGGAGGAAGTGAAAATCGTTAAAGGCGTAACTGAACGAACCATAACATGGGAAAGGTTCCAGAAATATTTTAAAGAGAGATACCTGACGGAAAGGTTTTATGATGAAAAGGCCAAGGAATTCCATGATCTGCGACTGGGACAGCAGACCATGGATGAGTTCATCAATCGTTTCACATCCTTGCTCCGCTATGTACCCTACCTTAAGGAAGAAAAGGCCAAGGTGCAGCGTTTTGTCAGTAGCCTACCTATGTATATGAGGGAAAGAATTGAATTTGATAATCCTAGAACCATGGATGAGGCAATTCGCAAGGCCAGAATCTGCTATCAGCAGAGCAAACAGAAAGGGGACAGTTCCAGCAGAAAATGGAATGAGAAGAAAAATAATAAAGCTGTTGGAAATATTAAAGGGAGTCGAAGCAGCGGAATCAAAGGAAGCAGCAAGGGCCAGAATAGTAGAGCAGCACCGAGAAGTGCATTCAGGTCCAAGTCCATTGGCGAGACCAGAATGAGTGAACAGCCCGCCAAGATGGACACCGAGGGAACAACCAGACCCCCAGTGCAGTGCTGGGGTTGTGGTGGACCGCACTATGTCAAAAATTGTCCGCAAAGGAAGGGAACTGACCAGATATCCCAGATTCATGAGGCATCCACCGTGGGAGATGTGGGACGAAGTATGCCAAGAATTAATGCAGCCTTGGACGACCGCCAGGCAGAATACCAGCCCACCATGGTAGAGTTTGAAGGTAAAATTTTAAACCTTTCCGTCTCTGTTCTAATAGACCCTGGCGCTACTTTAAGTTATATTAGTCCAAAGTTAGTTGAACAGTGTAAATTACAGCCTGAAAAATTCAGGAATCCTTGGCTGGTACAGCTAGCTACAGGGACCAAAAGACGAGTAATGGCAAAGGTAAAAAGCTGCCCTATCGTGGTAGCAGGACAGCCAGTAGTGGCAGACCTGAATATACTACCCCTCGGGTCCTATGATGTCCTAATTGGGATGGACTGGCTAGAGAAGCATTGGGCTTTGGTGAACTGTAAAACAAAGATGATACGGTACAAGGATGATGCTGGAATAGAACAGGAAATGCAGGGAATTAAACGACCAGTACAGATCCGACCAATCACCGCATCTCAGCTGGCAAAATGCATCCGGAACAGATGCCAAGTGTATGCTATTCAGGTGGGCTATGCAGAAACTAAAAATAAGGGAAACCCGTTAGAACATCTCCCAGTCATAAAGGAGTTCGCAGATGTATTTCCAGAAGAAATTCCTGGATTACCTCCAAAGAGGGACATAGACTTTACCATTGAGTTAATACCAGGAGCTGCTCCAGTTTCGCGGACACCTTATAGAATGAGTGTACCAGAGTTGACTGAATTGAAAATGCAGCTACAGGAATTGTTGGATAAAAATTATATCCGCCCCAGTGTATCTCCATGGGGAGCTCCGGTGTTATTCGTCAGAAAGAAGGATGGAACTCTTAGAATGTGTATTGATTACCGGCAGCTAAACAAGCTCACCATTAAAAATAAATACCCTTTACCTCGGATCGATGAGCTTTTTGATCAAGTCAAGGGAGCGACAGTATTCTCTAAAATTGATCTGCGATCTGGATACCATCAGATCAGAATTAAAGAAGAAGACATCGCAAAAACAGCCTTCCGGACCCGGTATGGACACTACGAATTTGTAGTGCTGCCTTTTGGATTGACTAATGCACCCGCCACGTTCATGTGTTTAATGAACAGTGTATTCCATCGATTTTTAGACAAATTTGTACTAATATTCATTGATGATATTTTGATTTATTCTCGCTCTAAGGAGGAGCATGAGGAACATCTTCGGATGGTATTGCAAACATTGCGGGAACATCAATTGTATGCTAAGCTCAGCAAATGTGATTTCTATAAAGAAGAAATCCAGTATTTGGGTCATGTGATCTCAAAGGACGGAATTGCGGTAGATCCTGAGAAAATAAAAACTATACTGGATTGGCCTGTGCCAAAAGATGTGGCGGATATCAGATCCTTCATGGGATTGGCTGGATATTACAGAAGATTTGTGGAAGGTTTTTCGAGGGTGGCATATCCCATCACATCCTTGCAAAAGAAAGGAAGGACATTCAGATGGAGTTCCGAATGTCAGCAAAGTTTTGAGAGGCTTAAGAAATTACTCATGTCTGCTCCTGTTTTAAGTATAGCTGATCCAAACAAGGACTATGTGGTATGTACCGATGCCAGCGGAGAAGGTGTTGGAGGTGTGTTAATGCAGGAAGGGAAAGTAATCGCCTATGAATCAAGAAAATTAAAGGAACATGAGCAGAAGTATTCTGCCTATGATCTGGAATTAGCTGCTGTCATACATGCGCTTAAGATGTGGCGGCACTACCTTTTGGGTAGGAAATTTTTGTTACTCACAGATCATCACAGCTTAACAAATTATTTTAGTCAGCCCACACTGAACGCAAGACAAGCTCGTTGGGCAGATTTCTTAAGTGGATTCGACTTTGACATTAAACATCTGAAGGGAAAGGAAAATCGTGTAGCCGACGCACTAAGTCGAAAAGTACAATGTCTGTACGAAGTTACATTCAGTAGGTGGGAAAATTCCTTGCAAGAAATGATGAAGACAGCAGCAAGTCAAGATGCTGAATATCAGCAGTTGAAGCAGCAAATGCCACTTTCCAGCAAAGGAAGTCCACAAGATTATGAGGTTAGCAGGGATGGAATGCTGCTTTATAAAAAGAGGTTGTTCGTACCAAATGACAACAGTCTCAAAAAATTAATATTGGATGAGTTTCATACCAGTCACTATGCTGGTCATCCTGGATACCAGAAAATGCTGACTGCACTACGGAAGGAATACTACTGGCCGGGAATGAAAAAGCATGTGGCTGAATATTTAGCACGATGTTTGGAGTGTCAGCAGATCAAGACGGAGCACCAGCATCCGGCTGGACTACTGCAGCCCCTACCCATCCCAGAATGGAAGTGGGAGATTATATCAATGGACTTTATAACTGGGCTGCCTAAAACAAAAAGGAACAATGACTCTATTATGGTAGTGGTTGACAAATTAAGTAAGGCGGCACATTTCATACCAGTACAATCCACTTACAAGGCAGTGCAAATTGCACACGTCTTTATGCAAAACATATTCAGACTTCATGGACTCCCAAAGACTATCATATCAGATCGGGATGTGAAGTTTACATCCGCCTTTTGGAGAGCGCTATTTGCAGAATTGGGAACCCAGCTGAATTTTAGCACCGCTTACCATCCCCAAACTGATGGGCAGACGGAGAGGGTAAATCAGATGGTGGAAGACATGTTGAGAGCATGTGTCATGCAAAAACCGGCACAATGGGAGGACTACTTACACTTAGTGGAATTCGCTTACAATAATGGATATCATACATCCATCCAGATGTCTCCATTTGAAGTCTTGTATGGACGAAAATGTCGGACGCCCACAAACTGGAGTGGCCCGGAAGACAAATTAAGGTTGGGACCAGAAATGCTCAAGGAGATGGAGGACATGGTCAAAAGGGTGCGAACCAACCTGAAGGCTGCTCAGGATCGACAGAAAAACTTTGCAGATCGGAAAAGAAGGTTCAAGGAATATCAGGTGGGGGATCACGTTTATATCAGAATTCAGGCAAGGAAAAGTACTCTGCAATGGAGCAGCTGTGCCAAACTGGCACCCCGATACTTCGGACCTTTTCAGGTCTTAGCAAGGGTTGGGCCAGTAGCTTATCAGCTAGCCTTACCAAGCCACATTAGAATTCATAATGTCTTCCATGTGTCCATGCTTAAGAAGTATATCTATGACCCTAAGCATGTGATCAAGTGGCAAGATATCAGGGTAAGGATTGTTTTATTTGAACTAATTGAAAATGTATCCATGACAAAAGACTGATACTGTTATTGATTGCAGGTCGAACCGGAAGGAGAGGTTCGGGTCGAGCCGCTGAGCATTCTCGACCGGAGAGAAGTGCAGTTGCGGAAGCGGGTTATTACCCAAATTAAAGTGCAATGGCAGCACTATGGGCCTGAAGAGGCTACTTGGGAGGACGAAGAGCTGTTTCGGAAAGCTTATCCGGATTTGTTTGGAGACACTAGACATCGGGACGATGTCCAATCTCAGGAGGGGGAGATGTGATGACCCCGTAAAAATGTAATTATTTAAAAGTTACTACAGCAAAAACTGAATTGAAATAATATGAAGAATCATTTTGAGGATATTTTGTTTATTTTACATGTGCACTAAATTGATGATTAAAGGAATTAATCATGATGATATCTGTTTCTTAAAATGGAACTGGAAAAGAAAAGTTAGTTACTGGAACTAAAAAATAACCACTTCTAACTGGAAGGGTTTCCAGGAAAAAGGAAAAGGGGGTGGAAAAACTCTGGGCTGTGGAGATAGGCAGAGGAAAAAGAAAAGAAAGACAGGGAAGCAAACACCCTGGATGGACTAAGTCTGGTTAGGACCAGATAGTCAAGCACAGAGTGCTGGCTTACTGAGGATTGTGATCCGGCAAGCAGAAGCTTGGGGGGAGACTCAGGTCTTGGAAGGCTGGTCTCACGGTTGGGAGGAAAACAAGCTACACACAGCAATTTGGCTGGAGGGTTGTTCCAGATTTCATCTTACCATAAGGAAACCAGGTAAGTAACGGAACCCTCTTGTGCCTGGTTATCTGTGTAGTTAGTAAAATCGTGTGATTATCTGAATCATGTTATAAATAGTTTATAGTCTAAACTGTGTCAGTAGACAATCTAAGGCCTAAACTGTGTCAATAGACAGTTCATCTGTAATAACAAAGATAGTGTGACTACGTATCTGGTACAGCTTATAGTCAGCCTAATATACTGTAAAGAATCTGTATTAAGTTACAGTGACTCCGCTGTAAAATACCAGAAGACAAAGAAGTCATGAATAAACCTTACACGGTATCATTCTTACGACGTAGGGAAAAATATGAAATAGCTGATACATTATATGCGAGGAAAGAAAAGCATATATAGTGTAGCTGTAAACCTCAAAGAAAACGAATGCAGTGACCCCTCGAACAAGTGAGGTGAGTTATCAATATAATAAGGTTATTTCTAGCAGATAACGTTACACCCTTTAGGCATATCCAAGTCAGGAAGACCGGATGCCTCATGTAAACCATAAACGGAGGTCAAGATAGTATCACGACCCTAATGAGCACATACGCAGACAGCCGTATAAAATACCCTTTTCATTCTTGAATATTCGGTTAACAGAAGTATTGGTAAAACAAAGAGAGTGTATAGTAATGCGGAACCCTGAATCTGGTATAGCCGTAACAGGCAGCTCATTTAAAGTTAAAATCGCAAAGAAAGACTGAGATTATCATCCGTGATTAAATCTGGTGTGATAACTAAGGAATATAATATTAACATGTTAACAGAAAAGAAACCAGAACCCAGCATTTGTGCAATAACCCGAAAGTATATGGAAATGAATATATACTACAGACTTCAAAGATTTATGCATAGGAGTTGTTAACCCGTTGGCCATTCATCTATGGTAACAGATGATGGCGCGACAAAATAATCCTGTTGTATTCATTCAAGTTCTCGCTAGTCGGCCATACATCTATGGAGTCAGATGTTGGCACGGCCGGATGAATCCATACAGTCATTCAAGAATAATAGCAAAAGCGATAGAATTATAGAATTACGTATTCACCATTGCATGCATGTTATTATACAGTCAACATGATTTCGAGGAAAAAGGGAAATGTATTACACAGCCGAAAATATACAAAACCCTACTCTGCATGGTTGAGGGTCTTTCGCCTCCATAAGGGAAAGTTAAAAACATTGTATAACTGAAGAAGAAAGTTACAGTAAACCTCGGCCTTCGTAAAATAAGAGTACAAAATAAATAAGCCGCTGGTTTCGAACCAGGGTATGTAGACAGTCATAAACTATGGATATAGCCCGACATTCTAAGTCAAAGATAAATACATATATTTGTGTAAGGAATCAAGTAGGAGTTCCAGCCTCAGAGAACCAGAGGGAATCACCATGGTTGGAGAGGAACCCAAGTCCTTAAGCGGTCCCAGAGATCCTTGGAACCCGAATAAGAGGCGAGGTCCATCAAGACCTGCGACCAACCGAGAACGATGAGGTTGAGGTCACTATACTTGCACAGAGGATAACCCTGGCAATCCAAAACGAAACAGAAAGAAAATAGCCGAGAACCAAACCCTTAAATTAGATAAATACCTGTAAGGGACTCGGCGGGTTTCATCAGAGCAGACTCTTCGTTAAACCATAGAAGCATGAAGCCTTGATACGCAACCTGTCAAGCCAGAGAAGAGAGTTTAGAGCTTGGCGTAAAACATTCAAAGCAAACAAGCATAACAGATCTGTTAATCGATACGAAAATTACCTGTCTGGCTCGAGAATACAATCTATGCAGTTGGAAACCCCTTGGAGGATGCAATTGCCTGGAATCATGGAGGTCTTGGCGCGGGTTGGTGGAGCAAACCCTTGCAGCGAAGAACAAGGAGCGGGAGAGTATGGAACTGCAAGACAAAAGCCTCGAATAATCCGGAGAAAGACGATTATAAACCCCGACTGACAGCGGTGGAACGTGGAGCATTGTCCACCCTCGATTTCGTTAAAGGACTGTGCACCGTGGATGAGGGTGACTTTACCAAGAAATCTGGCGCGGGAAAAACCTAAGTACAGAGACCCTGCTTTCTTCACATGGACTGTCCGATGAAATCCAAAGTCACCGCCAGATGTCTCGCGCAGGAGACGCCAACAGAAGAATGTAGTACAGCCTCGGTACATTCAAGGAATATGCATAACAGTGATATACCATATAGTTAAAACACAACCCAGAACATATATTAGTAGAGTGACAGCCGTAGATATGTCATATTCCGCCTGCCATGTATACATTGCCTTAGGTTAGGCATGTATGTAAAACAATGGCATTATAACAGTATAGTATTTATTTCATATAAAGGTGTTAATCAAGCAGGGGTGTGGTAAGAGTAGTATAATGTAAAAAAAAAATTATTTACATGTATATTATTGCGTTTAGGTATGTGACACTATCTCTCTATGTATTTTTCTCCCCCCTCTCTCCCTCCCCATCTCTTTCTCTCTCTCTCGTCCTTTCTATCTTCCTTCCTCCCTCTACCTTTCTCTTCCACCTCCCTATATCTCTATCCCCAATTACTCTCTCTCCCTCCCTCCAACTCTGATAGTATCTCCCTCCCTCTCTCCCCTCTTTCTCTCCCTCCCTATCTACTTCTCTGTCTCAAGTCCTCTCTCTCTTCCTTCATCCCTCTCCCTTTCTCTCCCCCCCACCACTCTCTCTTCCCCTCTCTCCAACTCTCTCAATATCTCCTTCCCTTTCTCCTTCTATCTCCCCCCTTCTCTCCTCCCTCCATCTCTATCTCTCTCTCTCTCTCTCTCTCTCTCTCTCTCTCTCTCTCTCTCTCTCATCTCCTTCACCTTGTCTTCCCTCATATCCTCTCTCCTCCACTCTCTCTCCAACTCTCCCTTGACACTCCCCCTCTCTCTCCTCTCCCTCTCTCCTCCCCACCTCCCTCCCTCTCTCCTCCCCACCTCTCTCCCTCTCTCTCTAGCTCTGTCACTATCACCTTCCCTCTTTCCTTCTCTCCCTCCCCCTCTCTCTATTTATCCATATGATATTGAATTGTCATTCTATGTAATCAATGATATATGTAAAGTCTAATATATTTTAATTTTTAATTTTTAATTGCGAAATGAGATATGGTTTTTCGGCATATGGAATTGACAAGCCATGGTAGCGGCACATGATGTTGTAACAAAATCTATTCACAACTTAATAATATCCATGGTAAATTTAATATTTTTGTAGGTATTTTTTTAAAGCTTTGTAGGAAAACCATCCAAAAATAATATCCTTGAAAATAACTTATACTGCACTAAATTACATATTTACCATAATTACTTCCCACCGTAATTTAAGCACGTCTTTGAATAAAAAATAATATCCTTGAAAATAGCTTATACTCAAGTAAATAACATATTTACTATCAATTATTTCCCACCATAATTTAAGCACATTTTAAAAAGGACACGAATAAGATGTAAATAAATCTAATTAGGAGTTACTTCCCACCATTATTTATGTTTTCCTCACACTTATGTAGGAGTAAAACTGTAAATATGTAAACTTGCTAGTGGTTACTACCCACCAAAACTTATACAAGTTCTAAGAAAGCAATTTACTTATCCATTTCACATCTCAATTTACTAGTTCTGGCTAATAGTATACTATGATTTCACATCTCAATTTATTAGTTTATGTGAAAAAAATACTATAGGAAGATAGGGAGATTTTTCTATGCACCATTATTGATTTAACATTGACCATTGTAAGTTATAAGTATTTATGTAAATTTTCTGAGATCATAGTTTCCATCTTGAGTTGGAGGCAGGGGTTAAATTGTATTCATAATTGTTGCAAAATTTCCATTCTTTGTTGTACCAGTCCACTCAAGTCTCATTGCTACACCTTTTTTTCTTTTTAACCCTGTTTATGAAACTTTTCGATTTTCTTAAAAAGTGAAAAAAAAATATTCATAATTACTTTCACTTGAAAATAGTGAATGCAAATATTGTTGAAACTAAACTAAATTATACAAAACAAAAAAGTCACCTAACAGAGATTGAAACACACATACCATGTTTTCCATTTAAGTCACTTCATTGCCAATCCCATTAAAATAACAATAGTTGTGAATTAATTTCTAAAATAAAAACATAATGTGCATGAACTATGTAAATGTTCAAAAACTACATTCAATATAAACATGTACACACAATAAATTTTAGATAGTTTCACCAAAATAGGTAATTGTCAAAACACAACACCATTACAAACATAAACATAAAAGAAAAAAGTTTAAATATTTAAGATTCTTCTTTCTTTAGCATCTTTCGAGATGTCGTATACCCTATCCCACCATCAATGAATGAATCCCAATTAGCAACATTTGCATCAAGGCATCCAATGCATATAATGATAGCGTTGTTCTACGGCCATCTTTTATTATGTTTTGTCTTCAAAATCCTCTCTCACAAGTAACTGTACTTGCAAGAATAGTAAGTATTTCCTGCCATAATTTTGACATGTTAAGAGAATTTGTATGCAACCTTGTAACATAAAAAATCCTCCATGCATCTTCCATGGATGATCCCTCACAATTAACACGAAGAGTGTCAACAAATGGATGCCACTCTTTCAAACAAGCCTCAAAATTAAATGTTGTTTTGTTTTCTTCACTTTCATAACAAGGATGTTGTCAATGTTGAAAAGGATTTTCGATCCAATGCTTTGAATTTCATTCTTTCCATGAACATCCTCTAAATAATGGCAAGGGATAAACAACCTTGTTGAGTTCAAAAATGGAAGATCAAGGAAGCTTCCGTTCAAACTCTCTACAAGAGCTTGAACATCATATTTTGCAAGTTGTTTGCAAATTTATACTGAACCTTCAATATAAGGTTTCCATGATTGTTTTTTAATATCAACACAGTCAGCATATGCATGTGGAATTGATACAAATCATAATTCATGCCTATGAAAAAGACCCTCCTTATCACAAATTTCTAGAAATCCATGTTTAGACACATCTATAAATTTAGATAAATAACATATGCCATCTGCAAATGTGTCACTTCTTAAAAACCACGTTTTCAAAGTGTTTACAGTGACATCTATCACGCTCCTAAAGAGATGACATCAACACACTCTTTATGGATTTCTTTTTCAACTTCTTTAATTCACACATTATACCTGTAAGCATATGTAAACAAAATTGTATTGAAAAGATCCTTGCCTTATCATACCATGAGTCTTTTCTTTCATTTTTCCACAATGTTAATATGGGAGGCATAAGTACAACAAGTATTTTAATGACTTGTCCCCTCGAAATCCATCTAACTCCATGGATTTGAAGAGCCTCAAGAGTTTCAAGTTGCATAAGTTCTTGTAGAGAAATAAGTTGACTACTTCTTTTCGTAGAATTTAGCACCCAACAATATACTTTATTTGCTAATTTCTCATCAAACAATAATTCATGTATTCTTTTGGAAGCATTTGATGCATGAGAAATACAATAAACACCTACAAGATTAGGTACATTTTTATTCAAGAATGTAATAAAACCATTTTCATTACCAACCATTGAAGAAGCACCATTTGTGGAAACTCCTATCAATCTTTCTTTTGAAAGGCTTGATTCCATTAAATGTTTGATTGCATCATAAGTTGTTTTCCCTCTTCCGTCACAAACATTTATGATCTTTAAAAATTGTGAAATTGGAGGCCCCAATCCTTTTGAGTTTAAAAACTTGGCATAAACCACAAGATGTTTTTCTAAGCTACAATTTGTATTGTCATCTAGCATCAATGAAAAAAATGGCTTCCTAGCATTTTTTAAATTTGTAGCTCTTCGAGATATTGAGATATAGAAAAAAGGAATTCTTTTGCATTCATGTGATTTGTATATGATGTATAATATTTATTCTTTGGCATCTTTGGTGTGTGTAAGGACATTGTAAACAAGCAAAGAGATTTATGTTTTGAGAGCGGTAGATCCTCTTGCACCATCTAATACACTAATTTCATAGTAGTGATAACTCTTTGTTCATATCATCAATGCATGCAATGTTCTATAATAGGCTTCACTTTCTTCTCATTTTCACATATCCACTTTGCTTGTGAGAGTTTATGGATGCTTGAACTAGCATTATAAACTATAAAATCATGTTTCAATGTAGAAAAACACATCCCAATTCCCCATGGCCCCATTTCCTTATGAATTTCACAATATATGTATTTCATCACTGTTTTTCCTTCATGCTTTTCCTCTCTCAACCACTTATACTTAGTTTTCTCCTTACCATGAAACTCTCTTTTTACTTTCATTTTTTTTTCTTTTGGGTGCTAGGTTCTCCCTTGTGAAATACTTCATCACATTCTTTAGTATTCCCCAAGATATCAAATTCTTCATTATGCCCCAAGGCATCTAAATCCTCATTTAGATCAAAATCATGATCTTCTTTATCAGGCGATGAAACTTGAGATGTAATAGACCATCCAAAGAACCTTTTGATAGAAAGTTGATTCCCCTTTTTTGAAGACATTTTTTGATACATAATACCTATATAATAAAAATAAATTAATTAGTATATATGAATTTCAATTCATCAATTAAAAACATATTAAAAAATTAATCTTGCACCGATTCCAAGAAACGATATTAACCAGGGAATATACCTATTTATTCTTTATAATATTTAATAGTATATATATTAATGCTTTATAACATTTAATAATTTCTCAATACCAGGTAAAAGTTTTTCAATATTTACAATAAATTGTCTATTTCTTCTATCTATTTTAGTCATCTGTACAAACAGAAAAGTTGAATGTTTTAGCAAATAAATACGTATTTTTCTTGCATTTAATAATGGTGATTTCAACAACACAGTTTCTTGGAGTCCAAAGTGGACATAAACAAAATTTTAGTTGAGTTATTGTTTCTCTCTAGTTCACATAAACAAAAAAAACTAAGTTTTCATTTGGTTTAAATTGTATTAAAGGCATTGTTGTAGCGGCTACAACCACCCTCCGAAATTTTTCCTTAACCTGTTTTAGAGCCTCCTTGCTAACCTTACACAACACTTTTTCTTGCTTCGTAAAGTACTCAAGCTTCAGTACTTTCCTTGCAAAAGGGCAGCTTGTCAAACACAAGTGATCCATTTCCTTCACAGGCTGCTCATCCAAACTTGGTCCAGTTGTAGGCTGAACAGCTTCCCAGTGAAATTTGCACATTCCTGGAGGGCAACCAACCCTTCCCTCTAGGAATTGTGCAATTCCTTCTGATGGTCTAATTTTGGGATCCATGATTGCACAATACTATCTGCCCTCCCAACAGGCATTGCGCAATTTTTCCCATGAATAGGCAGTTCATCCAAAGATTTACGCAAATCTGACCAGCAGTCAGCTGTTGGGCCCAGAAATTGTGCAATCCCCTTTGGGCACTCAGCCCAGCTTACAGTCAGGAATGCACATTTTTCCCAAGCAGTTGAGCACTGGCATGCATGTACACTCCAGTTGACCAGTTCCACACGAAACCAAGGCAACTTGACTTGCATGCATACATGACCTAATCTTCCTGGAATAATAAGACGTAACATGAAAAAGGCATCTCATGATTTAGGGAGCTATTTTTAGCAGCTAGGGGTTACATGCAAAGTTTTTTTAGAAGTTTCCCTTCAAGTGTCACTTTTTCCTAGATTTGCAGCATGTGCGTCATAAGGCCAAACTTATTTATTTGACACTTCAGATCTCATTTGTTCACATCGATCTTGGAGCTCTGAAATCCCATAGCACATCTAAGACTCTCCATCACATCCGGCTCTACTTTTGATCCAGGTGGATGTTGGTGGCCACCCACCTATCCCATTTGGACCCCCACAACTGTCTCTTTCAACTTTTTTAGTTTCCTAAATTGTAGCACAATTTACTATTTTTAGTATTTTTTCGGGTCCTGAACTTCCGGAACCGTTTTGAAGCCCTAAACGACATTTTTTGGGAAATCTAGGGCAATATGGGTCCATGGACCGATGTTGCCTCCCAAAGTGGTAGTGCTCGGATAGATCTTTCTAACGAGCTATTGTACATGTCAAACAGAGATCGTATGCCAAAGTTACGACCCCGGGAAATTGATGTACCAATTTACCCAAACGGGGCCCACAATTTGGCATTTCATCTTCTAGGGTTAGGTTTCGGGATGTGAAAGGTTTTCCATTGTTTCTCAACAATAAATAGGCCCTCGAGCCTCATTATAATATAGTTCAGAGGCATGTAGCCGCCACATCTCTTCTCATAGATAAGCTACCATCGCCCTAGCTGGTTTATTTCCATTTCTGGTTGTAAGCATATTTCAGTATTTTACAGTAATGAAATGAAGTATTATTTCCGCTGCATATCTGTGTTTATGGTTATCTCTGTAATTTGTTGTGTTCTTGTCTAAATCCGGATCAGTGGTATCAGAGCGGTCTTCTTTTTCTCTGTTTTTCTTTGCATGTCCCCAACGAGGTCGGGATATAAGGAGTTAG
This sequence comes from Pinus tabuliformis, assembly GCA_031772625.1. Taxonomy (NCBI): domain Eukaryota; kingdom Viridiplantae; phylum Streptophyta; class Pinopsida; order Pinales; family Pinaceae; genus Pinus; species Pinus tabuliformis. The sequence goes on from CM062811.1 coordinate 654,837,214, forward strand.
GGCTTGAACTGGTCAAACCTTTGCAAGACCAGCCTCGCAAATCCCGACGGCCTCCCATGGCGGATGAGAAGAAGGACGAGGGGATAGGAGATCCTCTCAAAATCTTGCTCGAAGAAGCCCTCGAGCGACAACGAAACACGATGATGGACAACTTTGCCCAAATTCTTCAACGGCTACCCAAAAGTGACGCATCGGCTTCCAACAGCTACTCTAGAAATGCCACACCCTTTAAGGTACAAGTTAATTTTGAAATCCCCATATTCGAGGGTCAGATAGATGCAGATGCCATAGATAAATGGCTAAATCTGCTAGAGGGTTATTTTTCTGTTCATGAATTTTCAAGTCGGGAAAATATTGTTTTCGCTCTTCTCAAAGCAGCCCCCCACGTCAAGGACTGGTGGGAAACCTATTGCGAGCAGAAGGATGAAAGTACAGGCTCACTATTTTCAGCCGCACCCACTTGGAATGACTTCCGGGATGCCATCAAGGAGTAGTACTACCCTATCAAAAGCTATGAGGACAAATACATCAAATGGACCACACTGTGGCAGGGACGAGACCAAGATGTGCTGGAGTTCACAAACATTTTTCATACCCTTCGCACACAGTTGGGTATCAAAGATTTTGAGCTGCATCTAGTACTCAAATACCGTGACTGCCTGCACAGATACATCCAGGAAGAGATGGAGTTCTTGAACATCTCCTCACTTGGCACGGCGTACCGATATGCTGTCAAAATCGAGCAAAAGTTCAAACAGAAGAAGCGAGACTTTGGATTTGCCAATCCAAAGCCTAAAGGACAAAGCCAAGGTGGGGTGACCCAAGACAACCCGTCGAAGCCGCAAGAAAAGAAGAACACCATGAAGCCGAAGAAGGACACAGGAAAGTGGTGTGAGTTCCACAAGAGTCCCACTCATAACACAAGTGAGTGTCGGACCAAGCAGTCGTTGGTGGCTGAGTGGAAGGCTTCCAAATCAGATACATGTTCTGACCCTAAGCCAGAACCAGACAAGGGGAATGGCAAAGGGAAGTAGATTATTGATGTGGATCCCAATGCCACTATTGCCACCGCCAAGATCCAGAAAAATGAGCCCGAAAATCCAGAGGAAGGGGAGCGTCTTTTCCACTCACAGATGTGGGTGAAGGGTTCACCGCTGCAATTCATTGTCGACAGTGGCAGCCAAAAGAATGTTATTTCAGTAGAGGTCGTGAAGCAGTTGGGCCTACCAACTACACCACAACCCCAGCTGTACAGTATCGGATGGCTTCATGAAGGACGAGATCTCAAAGTTTTCCAACAGTGCCACCTTCCCTACAGCATCAAGCCCTTCATAGACGAGGTATTGTGTGATGTTACACCTCTGGATGTTTGTGATGTATTACTAGGCCAACCATACTTGTGGAGGCGACATGTTGTGTATGAGTCAAGGCCTTGCGTTGTCATTATTTCTTTGAATAATTCATTATACAGGATACCGGAGGTAGCCCCACCTACCGCCACATCTTTGATCACCGCTAAGAAAGGAAACAAGCTCATCTCACAGACTAGGAAATTTATTTTCTATCTGGTTCGCTCCCAAAGTAAGGGGAAGATCGTTGCTACATCCATGACCCCCGCAAAGGGTTCCTCCATGCAACAGCAGCAGCAAAGGGATACGGTCATGATAGAACACAGGAACAACTTATCCTCACCCACAGGGGTACCACACAAGTTCAGGTGGGCGACAAAGTTTGGTTACATCTGCAGAAAGAATGCCTTACAAGAGCCCATCAGAAGCTCCAACCACTCCGATATGGTCCTTACACCAGTACCAAGACTACGGGCAACAATGCTTTGAAGCATAGCATTCCTCCATTCCTTCACTTGCACCGAGTGTTCAATGTGGACCATCGTCGACCATGCTTCCCACCATTTCTGGTCACATCAGAGATTACAGAACAGCTCACCAGAGACCCAGATCAGCAAAAGCTTCCTCATCTCAGGGAGGAACTCAACGCAATGGGGACCATTGCTTCCTAAGGGGGGAGGGATGATCCAGGTGGATGTTGGTGGCCACCCACCTATCCCATTTGGACCCCCACAACTGTTTCTTTTAGCTTTTTCAGTTTCCTAAATTGTAGCACAGTTTACTATTTTTAGCAGTTTTTCGGGTCCTGAACTTCTGGAGCCGTTTTGAGGCCCTAAACGACGTTTTTTGGGAAATCTGGGGAAACATGACCCATGTTGCCTCCCAAAGTGGTAGTGCTCGGATAGATCTTTCTAACAAGCTATTTTACGCGTCAAATGAAGATCGTATGCCAAAGTTACGACCCTGGAAAATTGATGTACCAATTTACCCAAATGGGGCCCACAATTTGGTGTTTCATCTTCTAGGGTTGGGTTTCGGGATGTGAAAGGTTTTCCATTGTTTCTCAACAATAAATAGGCCCTCGAGCCTCATTGTAACACAGTTAAGAGGCATGTAGCCGCCACATCTCTTCTCAGAGATAAGCTACCATCGCCCTAGCTGGTTTATGTCCATTTCTGGCTGTAAGCATATTTCAGTATTTTACAGTAACGAAATGAAGTATTATTTCCGCTGCATATCTGTGTTTATGGTTATCTCTGTAATTTGTTGCGTTCCTGTCTAAATCCGGATCAACTTTTCATGGGTACGTTGCCTCAACTTATCTTTTTTAGCGTTTCTGTCACTTTTTGTGTATTTACTTGTGTGAGTGTTGTTTTCTTATTTTCTTTGAGCACCTACTATCATTTACATGTATTCTAGCTTGTCCTATCTCTGTTTCAGTTTTGGTTGCTATCTCATTATTGTTGCATGCATGAAACTGTTTTGCACGAACATTCGCCCAACCAGCGAATGACCTCACCCACATGCATGTTGACTTGTTTTCTCAATCTTCTATTCATGTTTTGCATGCACTATTTATCACTTCTACTATCACTTAGTTTCGCCATGCATTTCATCAACTTACTTGCTTTCAGTTGCCCGTCGGCGAGTCGGTCCAACCTTGGCCCAGTCTTTGCCTTCACTAAGGCTACATTGAGCAATCTAGAGAAGGAAGGCTCTCCTTCCTCTCCAGATTTGCACAATCTAGCCCAACACTGACCTCCTGGACTGAATTGCATATTTCTAGAGGTTAGTGACTACCTGGCCTCAAAATTTGCGCAAATATTCCCTGGGCCAGCAGTAACTCCTAGTTGGGATTGCACATTGTGCAACCCCAACTGCCAATTGCCCAACTGGATTGCGCATTTTGCAGAGACAACTGCCAGTTCAGCCCCGTATTCAATCCAGACTACCTTTAGTGCAATTCTGGCAGCTAGTCACTCATCCTCCAGTGAAATTTGCTCAATTTTGCACATCATTTCCCTAGGTATGTGTTGTGACCTTCCCTAGATTTACTTTGTTTTCACTGACATATTTCTTGCCATGCATGCTGCTTATTTCTAGATCTTTCAGGTGTTCATCTATCTCAATGGCTTCTAAGAGAACAGGATCCTAGGACACTGATGGTGTTGTAGTTGGAACAATAGTTAAACAGGTGTACTCTAGCATGTCGATCTACGAATATACGAAGTTGTATCTATACAAGGACATCAAACTGAAGTGGCAAGAGGTGAATGGAACATTCGCAGGTACTTTTGGGGAAGACCTTGAAGATACTCAGGTGTACGTGACTATTCATAAGTCTGACCTCTACCGGATTGTAGGCAGATACCCTGCGTTCCCATGTGCGAATATGATTCACTAGATCATCTCCCACACTAACCCTGAAATGATGACCTTGAGCAGTGTTAGTGGGAAGAATCTTGCAACCTTTTGGGCATGAGACTACGATGAGATGTATCGTATGGACAAGCCCATGACTATCATGACCCCTCTGTTCAGCTTTCCCAATAGTAGAGGCCACTCCAGAGATATTCTGAAGGATTGGGTAAAGGAGCCAGCTCGTTTCAAGATAACTCCTAACTGGATTTATAAGACGAAGATATTGAGGAAGGCATACCAATACTTGGTCATATTTTCATGTCGACTGAGTGGCTAAGAAAGCACTGAGACCTTCCCTCAGAGTTGGTTGGTCGTGTTGGACCAACTAGCTAGAGAAGGAAAACCATGCAACTGGTTCGACATACTGACTCATCAGCTAAAGGAGCAAGTCGTGAAGGCTCGACAGTCGCCTGAAGGAATGCATGTAAAGATTTATATGTCTGCCTACATTCTAGATGTAGTGTGTGCCCGACATGAGTTCTTGGGTTTAGAGTGGGCATGGTCACCGGTGGACATGGTTGTGAGCACATATTTGAAGCTATTCTCCAAGTGCAGCTTCAGAGGAGTGATCAAACAGCTATCTGACCATCTTGTCGCCCCAATGTACAAGTTGATATTTGAATAGGATCCACCCTACATGTCAAAAGAAGTAATGAAGGCATTGTTAGGCATTGGAGATTGGTATGCCTCAATGGAAGGCATGTTCATTCGAGTGTTCAGTGCGGAGAAGCCTTCGGATGTTCTACCAAAGTTTGCTTTGGACGTGTTCGTCATGCAAGAAGTAGTGTATCATATCACAGCAAGATTAACACCTAGGCTGCAACGGAAGAATAAGGCACCTTGGCCCACTCTCCCATTGCGGATTAGGTTATATGAGATCAAGAGCATCAAGAAAGTGGATATCGAAGCTGAACAAATGAAGAATTACCTTCTCGACCTCCGAAGCTTCAACCTATATGACCCACATTTCATTATCAAGGATCACTAAATGAGAGTTCATTTTAATTGAATCCATGGGGCATTTGATTGGGCTGAGGAAGACTCGTGGAGGTATTGTTGACATATTTCTAGACCCAATGAATAGGTTGGTTTCTTCGTAGAATGGTTAGCGCAGTAGCATGAAGCAACACCACAAAAAACACCAGCAGTAGCAGTAGTAGCAATAATAGTAGAGGTATTAGAACCAAGCATACCTATGCATGACAAAGGGAAGAGAAAGATTGTCGACCGCATGGAGGACAAACAAAGCTACAAGTTTCAAGCAGATCCACTTGTAGAACAAGCAGCTATGGTTATTCAACATAAGAGGCAGCAACACGAAAAGCGAATTGCGCGAAGGTAGAGAGATAAGAAGAGAATGGAAGAAATAGAGAAGGAGTTGCATGAGCTGAGGGAGAAACTACGGAAAGAATAAGAGCTACTCCAACAGAAGAAGGAAGTGTAGCAACAACAGATTCAACAGGGGGCACATCACATGCAGACAGATGAAGCAGCGCCCATACAAGTAGTTGATTCTTCTGAACAACTGGAATTAGGTTAATAGGGTGAGCCCTCATAGGGGCAAGACTTTGTTGATGAGATAGAATAGGCTTTCGAATAGTTGGATGCAGACATGGAGCAACCGGAATTGGAACAGGACACTGACCTCATGCCTCACCACAGAGAGGTTGACTCGCCCATTGCAATGCATCCAGATGATGAGCAAGTCTCAAATGACCAAGGATGCACGGAGGTCCTTGGTGGTCAGCCAGAAACAGAGATGTGCAACAACTCCTTTGATGAATCTCAACATAGAGTTGTGCACCCTGACAGAGTACCAACTCTAGAGGACCGAACATCCCCTAGGCAAGTTGAAGAAAAATTGATCATGACCGATGTGCACAAGGACCTAACTGCTTTTGCCAATGCAACTAGAGTGTATGCTGAAGCCACTAGCTGCAGTGTTCGCGTCCTCATAGCTGAGAATGAGTGAATGGTGAAGGAACTACAGGTGGCCAAGCAGGGAGGAGACTTGGTGACAATGTCCGCCCAAGCTGAACTGAAGAAGGAAATACTAGAGGAAGTGTTGTCCTTGGATACAGTTACACGGGCATTGTACTCCAAGTTCAGTACTGTGCATCAAGTAGTCGTTCATCTTCATGGATGGCAGCATCCATGTGTGAGAAGAGATTGCATCTTGAAGAACATACATGTTGTCATTGATAACATGCGAGCATGGATGATGGAGTATAAAGGAGCCCTGCTTCATTTTCCCAAGATGATGAAGGCCAATGCGGTTAAGCTACAAGCACGTATCTAGAGTTAGATCTAGAACTATGAAGACCCACCGCAATTCATCACTGGTATACAGGCTTCCCATACACAAGTATTCAAGAGCATTAAGGATGTTGTGCACACATATGTGATTCCATCACTTGGGACTCTCACCCAAGCAAAGACCAAGAAGCAGGTCCAACAGGAGCTTGACTCATACTTCGATGAGTTGATGCACATCACCACCAATCCAAACTTGCCTATCAGTGCAGACATCATGTGCAAGTATGTGGCCGGTCTGGCCACATTGAGGATGTTGTTGCACATTCTTTCAAATGAGTTGGACAGAGGAGCCCAAGTAGTGTACCTGGATGCCATGGAGGCAAGGTTCAAGTTCCAAACAGATGTCACGGCGGAACACACAGATACTATTAGAGACTACCAATCTTGGCGCCAATATGTTAATGTTGATCAGCATGAGGATGTTGAGTAATTGGACTTCTATAGTTGTCTAAGTCAGAGTGGTGTCTAGTTTGGCTTGTTTAAGCCATTGTTCACATGGGTACATGTGCTTTGTATTGTTGAGTCATGTCAAGTGTAAGTCAAGTCACAAGAGTGAATGTAACAGTCATAGAGTAGGTGAAGAGTCATGAGGGTAGTTAAATGGTCACAAAGGGGAATGTTAAGGGTCACCCTGCCCTTTGCTATAAATAGTCACTCATAACTCATTGTATAGGCTTTTGGTCAGCAAAGCTTCTACTAAGACCATCTTGAAGAAGACTTGGACAGTATTGTAGCGTGCCTTGGCTTCTCCACTACACAAAGCTAGTACAACTCTTTGGAGGAGCATGCAGATGTGGCTGTAATGTTCTACTGATAGGGCTAGCAGGTTTGCATGGTGTATTGTATGATTGTGACTTACACTTCTTTATATAATAAAGCTAGCACATTTTCATGCATATGTTGTTATTGTAGTTGGACTGCTTTGGTTGCTTTAATGACATATGTTATTTAACTTACATACTTGTGTATGAATTGATTCACATGCAATTATATGAATCTCATTGTTAGTGTGTTGCATATGTTCTTAATGTTGTCACCGTCCGTGTTGACTGCTTTGTTGGACACCAGACAAACCTTTCTCTCAAACTTGTTATATCAACCATCACACTCGTCTCGGACTGATCTGTGAGTGTTGTTCAGGTTATCTTACCTTGTATGTTGGATTGTCGCATCCATGTCGACTGCTCTACCGAAAGTTGTGCATGTCCTTTGTGTTGTGTGTTCCTAGTCGAGTTGGGACTGATCCCTTTCAACCTGGAACTCACCTTCACCTTCCTCTCCCTTTGAAGTGTTGGAGCCCCTCATACTCATTCCTTGACTCACTGCATTAGTCACACCCTTGCTACTAACAGAGTTATCTTACTTGCTTCTGTGCAACATCACAGTCAAGGAATTACCTTACAACCCACTGTTGGGACTCCTACACCAAATAGTCTGAGGTCTAATTGGGACTTCTTACTGGGGAGATCCCCTTGACATGTTGGCGGGTCCAGCACCATTAACATTTCTGGTGCTAGAAGGAGGGCCTGATGACAAGAAGTGCTCTCTCATCTAGTTTTGAACCTTTTCATATGTTTCAATGGAATCTTGCATTCTTCTTCCCTTGAGGTGTTTTCTGAATGATGAAGATGTCTCCATCTCAGGGAAGCTCTTTGATATCTTGTCTACTCACACATATGATGGTGAAGGCAAAGTGGCCTGGCCTAAGTATCTACATAACATTCTTTCCATGATTCATGAGGAAGATGAGTTTACTAATGAACGGGCCAGTTTTCTACTTGCATTCACACGTCGTGAAGCTCCATTTCATTGGGTGCTCAGCCTACCGGCTGACACCGTGCACTCATTTGAGCAATTTTGTGATCTTATTGAAGACACGTTCTATCATTTTGATCCAGACCATCTTGACCGGAAACTGTTACTACAAAGGAGAGCTCTGCATGAATTCGTTATTGATTTTTGGGAGCACTTCCATGACTTACAATTTCAAGCTCTGAAGAGCTAGATGAAGTTAACTTACCTTTGGGACCGATTCGAGTACTGTATTAAGAAATATTCCCGTCCTAAGAGGAAGCTTGATGTCAAACCTCACTCAACCTTATTCACTGATGGAACTATGCAATCCCAAGTGGGAGCACACATTGTCCCAATGGACTGTTCGCCTCCCTCTCATTTAACAGTTCCACCATCACCCAGTGATGTTGAAGATCATGTTTGTACACCTATTCAACCTTTGCACCCTCCCAACATCAATCCACTCAATTTTCGCGCAGAGTGGGTTGTGAGTCCTTCGAGTTCTCACATGCATTCCTTTTTTCCACCTTCGTCTTTACACCCAGGTGTTCCTCCGGATGATGTTGTCTTTTGTTCATCCATTCTGGATTCTCCACTTGTTGTGAATGAGGAACAACCCACTAACGGAGTTGGTGTTGCACAACCAACATGCATTGTCATTCATGAAGAGTATGAGTGGGAGCTTGAGCATCAACACTCAGTGAAGGATGACTCCCTTCCGTTCAGTCATCCTTCGTTATTTCCTAACATCGTTGGTGAACCTTCCATCCATGATTTTACATGTGTGTCTTCATCCGTGGACACTCAATGTTGATCTTTCGCAGGACACACAGTACGTTAGCCCATCATACAACAATGGAGAGGACCAATCATTCATTGAAAATCCACTTGATCTTTCATCTTCTCTTTCCATAAACACAGAGGGTGAACATCCTTCCTTCTCATCCACCCCTCTATGTGATTCGTCAAATCATGAGCATGCCGACCAACATCTTGACTTTTTTTATCTTGGTTGTCATGATCTCTTCACCTCATCATTTGATCACAATTTCGATTCAGTCGTTGTTAATTTGTCTAATCCATTGGTCTACAAAGATCCATCTGTTATCGAAGTCGAAACCCCACAGACTATCGAGGCACTTCAGCCTAGGCTAACGGTTATGTCAGGCCCTCACTGTCCTAAGGTTGGTTTTGCTTCCGATCAGGAAATTGTTCAAACACTCGATGCTCCTCCTCACTCATATGTATGCACTCAAGATCAATCTAACACTTAGATCACACTTCCTCCACTCGAACTGCATGATCCCATTCTTCATGCATTGGAGGAGTCTTATATTGCAAGTACTCATGCGTAACACAAGTTATCTTTGTTTCTTTCGTTTGCTTGCATGTCATAATCAAGAGTGTGCTTCTGCTTCAAAGTTTCACATAGTGTCACAAAGCACCATGATAAGTCCACAGACTATCCATCATGCACATGCACTCACATATGTCCCATGGGCACCTTGAAACATGAAATGTGGTTGTCTTCACTATTATATCTTTCTTGTATGCTGGTCCACACAACTGGGTTACTCACAGACCAAGCCTTCACCCACATGGGTCTATCAATGTGCCGGTGGCTGCATTGGAAGTATCACTTCACATGATAAGGCCCTTGTACCGTTAGTGTAGGAGTAAGAGCAGTGTTTGCTTTATGCTGTTTTCTTACATGATTTTTTTGTTTGCTTGTTTGCTTGCTTGTTTGTTTACTTGTTTCTCTTTCATTTTCGCTTCTACTCTTGCTTTTCTTTGCCGATTGTTAGCTCGTTCACTTTGTTTCATTCATAGGATAGTTTGCATGAAACCATGTGTGACTCATGAAACAAGTTGGGTAAAGTACAAGAGGGCTTGTACAACTATCAATTCTTGGTTATTTGTCATCTTGCCTATGTATGATTAACTTGTTACCCTTAGTCCATGATACATCAAACCATAATATGTACTATTCAAAGTGAACCTTGGTGAGAGCACAATGCTTGCGCGCTAACTAGTGTCACCTGCTCTAGTCGATTATTTTTTGGTTAACCCTTGACATCTCAATCAAGTAGAGTAAGGTGAGGGGGGAAACCTTAATAGACATGTCAGAGATATAATAAACTGCTTCTCTACTGAAACAACCTCCTCTGCTCTCAATAAGTATGGATCCCTCTTCCGCCTCTAAAATGAATAAGTGCTATTCACACTGAAAATGAAAAAATGAAAAGTAAAAAAATAAATCAAAATGAAAAATGAATAAGGCGAAAGAAGAGAAAGGCTTCTTAAGTAGGGAGGTGATGCAAGCAACTCTATCGGGGTGCTGACCAGGCTCGTTGGTAGTGGATCCATGCTTGTGTTCCTATGTGACTCCATCGGGGTACTGCCTAGGCCTGGTGGCAGTGGAGCAACACCAGAGATGAAACATAGACTCTAACGACAATATTGCTTGTGTACCTATATACCCCTCAATCCCAATCGAAACAATTGTGTTGCCTTGGCTTGGAATGTGTGTCAATCGACCAAGAGTCTGGTAGAGACTATATCTTACAATCAAGTTAGTGTGAAACTAAGATGAGCTAAGAACTGAATAATAATTCCAGAGGTGTTAGACTTGCTTTTCATGAACAAGGTCTATGTAGAGAGCTACAGTTCTACCAGTGTGTCGACAAGTGTTGTAGCGGCAACAATCACCCTCCAAAATGTTTCCTTAGCCTGTTTTGGAGCCTCCCTACCAACCTTATACAACACTTTGTCTTGCTTCGTCAAGTACTCAAGCTTCAGTACTTTCCTTGCACAAAGGCAGCCTGTCAAACACAAGTGATCAATTTCCTTCACAGGTTGCTCCTCCAGACTTGGTCTAGCTGCAGGTTGAGTAGCTTCCCAGTGAAATTTGCGCATTCCTGGCGGGAAACCAACCCTTCCCTCTAGGAATTGCGCAATTCCTTCTAATAGTCTGTTGTTGGGCTCTAGGATTATGCAATCCTGTCTGCCCTCCCAGCAGGCATTGCACACTTTTTCCCATCAATAGGCAGTTCAGCCCAATATTTGCACAAATATGGCCACCAGTCAGCTGTTGGGCCTAGAAATTATGCAATCCCCTTTGCGCACTCAGCCTAGCTTATAGTCAGGAATGTGCATTTTTCCCAAGTAGTTGAGCACTAGCATGCATGGACAGTACGGTTCACCAGTTCCACCCGAGACCAAGGCAACTTGACTTGCATGCATGCATGACTTGATTTTGTTCAAAATATGTCACCTAAAAAAGAAAACATTTTGGATAAAAAAACTTAAACATAAGATTATGTGCATGAAAATTTTGGATAAAAAACTTAAACATAAAATTATGCACACAAAAATATTGGCTTGTGCGCGTTTAATTATGTTCTTTCAAATGTAACTTCATTTACTCATCTTTTATGGGTGCCATATGGAAAAAATATAGGTAATGAATAACAGAACTCTAACATATAATTTTGCTTATAAAAATATTGACTTGTAAAGCCATGACTATTGATGTTTCTTCAAAATGAATTTCACTTATTATCGTGTAGTATTATGTTTATGTCTTGTGGACACAAAAAAAAGTGTTGAAGAGAAAAAATCCAATATGAAATTCTCCTCATGAAAAAAGTTGAAGTGTAAAGTCATGATTAATGATGCTTCTATACTCGAATTTCATTTATTGTGTCATGCCATATTTTGGTTATATCATGTGGAGAGAAAAAGATATTGAATATCAAAATCCCGACATAAAATTATGCTCATGAAAATATCGACTTGTTAGCCTAAGGCTTCCCATTTCAACTTAAGATGGATGAGGATTTGTTGATTTTTAATTTTATTTTTTAATTGACGATCAAAATTGATTCTCAAGGGAATATGCTGAGCATATGATTATCAAACACTGTAGTGTGTTAGAGAGTTTGTTAGGTTGCATTGACTTTTAATAAATTTCAAAAAATTGTTGTTCGAACTCACACCAATTTCCTACGGATTTTCAAAGCATGCCTAGTTTTAGAAAAACTGCCTTATATCTTGGTCGTAAAGGATAGAAACTCTTCAACACTTCTGTTTTTTATAGGACTTTGAATTCTTAAGAGTTAAGTAAAATAAAAGTTAATAATAATATTTTTGTTGCAATAGTTTTTTTTGTTATATATTTATCAATAGTAAATACAAATGAAGCTTTCAGTTATATCAACCACATTAATATTTTTAATGAAATTATATTAGTATAAATCCAAAACTAATGATGTTTCTTCAAGTTAAATTTCATTTGTTATCATATGTTATATTTTATTTATGTAAAAAATAAAAATGTTTGAATAGAAGTTTTTACATAGAATTTCTTTTGTAAAATTATAGCTAATGATTTTCTTTCAAATTGGATATTTTTTATAATAATAACCATAATATTAACAATAATTTTTTAAAAGTCACAACTAACTATAGTTTGTTTGTAAGACAAGAAACTAACTTTCATGATTTAACTATTAAAATTCTATATAGATATACATTCTCTTTCCCTTTTAGATATCAATTTGTAACCTCTTAACAAAAAGCATAAACATTAATTATATGAAAAATAATTAAAAAACTAATAAAAAATGTCTCCATTGTTTTCATTTAATTGGTTTAGTTTTCAACCAATCAATAAATCATATTTAATTATATATAATATTATAGTTGCTTCATAAATTTGCCTACAAAATAATATAAAATTAAATAAAAGAAACAATATATCTTTCCCATTAATATTAAAATTATTTATAAAATATGAATTCATTATTAATATAAAATTTAGTATAATAATAATTAATATAAATATTAAATAACGATGAAATCTTTCTCCTTTGAATTTTTCATGCAAAAATAAGTTAAATAAAGGAAACAATATATATTTCCCATTAATATTAAAATTATTTATACGAGATGAATTTATTATTATTACAAAATTTAGTATAATAATAATTAATATAAATATTATAATGAAGAAATCTTTTCCTTTGAATTTTTCATGCAAAAATACAAATCCAATAGGATAAAATTTTGAATTTAATATAAATAAAATAATGATATTAATTTATTTAATCATTATGTTGACAACAGGGCATCTGTTTTAAGAGAATTTGTTTTGTAAGTAAAATTTAAGAGTACCATGCAATATTCGATTCTTCAGTTGAAAATTATTAACAACGGCAAGTTAGTCACGTGTTTTGAATGTTTAGACTTCACAGGCAACTAAGTTACATAAACTCGGCAGTCAGATAAAATAAAATAACAAGAGAGAATAAAGTAAAGTTGTACGTTATTTATTTTGGCGAGCTGGTATCATAAGCTTTTCTTGGGTGTTGAATTTAGATGTATAATTAAGGAAATATATTTTATATAATAAAGATTAAAATGTGACAAATAAATAAATAAAGTGTTTTTTTTGTTACATCTTGATTTTTGTTATATAAATTAGCATAGATTTATTTTAGGTATGAATTTAATATATGTTAGAATGATCAAATTTTTTTATGTGCAAATTTTTTTGGAGTGCAAAATACAACATTTTGTTTTTCATTGTTTAAATTGTATTTTTGAATACTAAATAAACTATATATGGGATCAAATAAAAAATTTAACGATAAAAACTTAATTTGTTTTTTCTATATATATATAAATATATATGAAATTGATATTGACATGAATTAATTAATAGAGATCTTCAAATAGTTTAGTTAAATCTCTGGCTGAAATATTTTTGAAATGTTGTGAAGAACTATCATACCATCATGTGTTAGGGATCGACAAACAAGTATGGAGCTAAAGAAAGCTAAAGAACCAAAGTCCCATGTACGTATGCTAGCCACCATCACTGAAAAATTTAAGGAGGGCAGTTTATATTAAAATTTAGAAACCTTGGTGCACCATCACATAAAAATTTAAGGAGCGAAGTTTATATTAAAGTTTAGAAACCTTGGCCCAGACAAATTGTAAAATGTTGATGATATTTTTGTAAAAATATCTAGATTTTTTATTAGTATATATTAGTATATATAATATATTGGTGATTTTTAAGGTAAATTAGTTTCATACTATAAAATTTGGGCAAATCGTTTTTAGTAAAAAATGGAAATTGGCGAATCTTTCTTTTAGAAAAAGTATAAGAAATTAGCTCACCTACAAATATTAGCCACTAAAATTTTCCCTGTCCACCATGTTGAAGTAATAAGTTTCATTTTAAACTTAAATCCCATGTCTAAGTATCAATGTTGACTCCCCTTGAAGATATATGAACTCAATAGTTGGTTGAAAATGTTGCTCCTTCAACTGGGCTTAATAGTTGATGATTCACATAGTCACGATGGGCTAATATTCGAATAAGGTGATGCCAGTGTGTGTTGAATAAGGATCAAATTCAAGTGAAAAAGGGGGTTTTATATGGTCTAGCTAGAAGAGGTTGAGTTATATAAATGAAAAAAAAAACATTTCATCTCTTCAATGTGGTGAATGAGGGGGTTGAATATGCCAAAAGGTTCTAAGTTCTTGTTTATTTACTATTATTGTATATTATGTGGTGATTTCTTATTGTGATTGATTTATCACATTTGCATAATATGCATTGAATACAAGGAAAAAATGTTACTCTCATTATCCGGGCTCAAATCACACTCAAATTCCACTTTGTGACATGTTGGCTCTTAGTGAGTTGATTGTTGATGAGTTATATATGTTTTATCCATGACTTGTTAACCTAACCTTTGCCCTAAAGAATCTAGGAGTTCCCTTGAATACCATTTTCAAAATGAAAACAAGTAGGTGAGAGATTTTCTTCAAAATAAGAAAATATATACATATATTTTCGATAAAAAACGTAAACATAAAATTATGTGCATGAAAATATTTGCCTGTGCACAACTAATTATGTTCTTTCAAATTGAACTTCATTTAGCCTCATCTTTTATGGGTACCATGTGGAAAAAAAATATACGTAACGAATAGCAAAACTCTAACATATCATGACTAGTGATGTTTCTTCAAAATGAATTTCACTTATTATCACGTAGTATTATGTTTATGTCTTTTGGACAAAAAAGGTGTTGAAGAGAAAAACCCAAATATGAAACTCTCCTCATGAAAAATTTGAAGTGTAAAGCCATGATTAATGATGTTTTTTTACTTTAATTTCATTTATTATGCTATGCCATATTTTGATTATGTCATGTGGAGAGAAAATGTATTCTCAATATAATTTTTTTTTAATGAAAATATTGACTTGTATAAATCTATGGCTAATGATGTTTCTTCAAATTGAATTTCATTTGTTATCATATATTATATTTTATCTATGTAAAAATTAGAAGTGTTTGAATAGAAAAATTTCATAGAAATTCTTTTGTAAAATTATAGTTAATGATATGTTTTCAAATTGAATAGGTTTTATAATAATAAAATAATAACCTTTTTTAAGGTCATAACCAAGTTAAACATCAAATTAGTATATGAGATACTTTGTTTGTGAGATAAAAAATAGACATCCTTTTTTTCTTTTAGATATGAATTTTTAACCTTTTACCTACAAACATAAACATTAATCTTATGAAAAATATTAAAAAACCACTTTCAAAAATTAGTCCAATTTATACTTTTAAATTACTTAATTTTCAACCGATCAATAAATCATATTTAATTATATGTGATAGAATGGTTTCTTCATAAATTGAAATACAAAATAATATAAAAATTAAATAAATAAAACAATATATATTTCATAAATTTATTATTAATATAAAATTTAATATAATAATAATTAATATAAATATTAAATAATGATTGAAATCTTTTTCCTTTGAATTTTTGATGTAAAAATACAAATCTAATTGGATAAAATTATGAATTTTATATAAATAAAATAATAATATTAATTTATTTAATCGCTATATTGACAACACGCATCTGTTTTAAAATAATTTGTGTTGTGAGGAAATTTTAAGAATACCATGAAATAATTCGATTCTTCAGTTGAAAATTATTAACAGCAGCAAGTGTGTGACGTGCTTTGAAGGTTTAGCCTTCACATGCAACTAAATTACATAAACTCGGTAGTAAGAAACAATAAAATAACAAGAGAATAAAGCAAAGCGGTACGTTATTTATTTTGGGGAGGGATTTTTATTTATATAATATATTTTACACGAAAAAAGGTTTATCTTTCTTATTTGAATAGGTATAGATTTATTTTAAGTAAGAAATTAACATGTTTAGAGGGATCAATTTTTTTTTTATAATTTTTTTTAGAGTGCAAGATTCAATGTGTTATTTTTATTGTTTAAATTAAATATATATAAGATCGAATAAAAATTTTAATCATATTTTCTTTTTTAAAACATAAATTAGTTAATATAGATTTTCAAATAGTTTATTTAAATCTCTTGTTGAAATATTTTTGAAAAGTATAAGATTTAAATAGCTAATGCACTCTCTTTTTTTACTTCTAATCACTTTACAACATATTCTCCTTTTTTACTTCTAATCACTTTACAACATATTCAATTTTTTTTTAATTATAGTAAACATTATTTTTCTATTTAAAACATAAATTTTTTGTTTTTTGTTTTTAAAGAAACATGGAGGGGCGGACAAACTTACACATCCCCTCTTACTGGGTTGTATAACCAGCATGGATCTAATATGAGCCTAGAGGGATCCAATTTCTTCAATTGTAAAATTTTTTATGACCCAACATTATCTAAATGTTTTGTATAGGTATTTAATTTTTTTTTTGTGGCCACAAAATTTCAACTGACAAACAATGTTACACATCATATTGTGCAGTAGAATGAGCCTCTCAACTCAATAAATATATATTTCTTCCTCATATGCATAATGGATCTGCGTTTTTAATGTTGATAGATAAACAAATGACGAAGATCGATACTTATGTACAAGTTTTACTCATATAATATAGAAGTTGTCTTTAGTGCAATTTTTTTCTTTTTTTTGGGGCCACAAAATTTATTTTCAACGGACAAACAACCTTACACATCATACTGTGTACACGTTTTACTCATATAATATCGGAGTTGTCTTTAGTGCTTTTTTTTTTTTAATTTAAATTTTTGGCCACAAAATTTCAAAAGACAAACAACCTTACATATCATACTTGTGCATAGAATGAGCCCCTCTCTCAATAAATATATATTTATTCCTTATATGCATAATGGATCTGTGTTTTTGATGCTGGCCAAAAAATTGTGGTGAAATCTTGATTTGTGTTATTTCAACTAGTTTTTTGACTGTATATATGAATTCAACACCCTACAAAACTCCTAGGGCGCTTTATTGTGCACGATTACCCATCAAACTTGTGACTTCAAAAACTTGTGGTGAAATTTTGATTTGTGTTATTTAAACTAGTTTTTTGACTGTATATATTGATTCAACACCCTACAAAATCCCTAGGGCACTTTTCTTGTGCAAGGTTACCCATCAAACTTGTGACTTCAATGAATTCATGCTGGATTTTAGAAAAATTAGACTATAAAAATCCAAGAGAAAAACTTCCAGAAAATCGCACTAAAAACAACTCATATAATATATACCAATATTATTTTTTTATTTTATTTTTATATAAATACAAAATAAAATTCATCCAAATTTAAAAACTCTTAAAATTTGATTTAAATATACATCACAATTACATTGAAAAAACATATTGTATATAACAAAGTAATCTACCCAAATTTCTACCAAAATCTCCGAAACAAGACCACAACCTTAAAAACTCTCATAATATGATTTAGATGCAGTCGCAATTACATTTTGTAATATGAGTTCGTCAGAAACTCCAAAACAGACACACAACTTACCAAAATTCCTACCAAAAACTCCAAAACAACCACACAACCTTAAAAACTCTTATAATTTGATTTAGATACGGGTCACAATTACATTTTGTAATCTGAGTTCGTCAGAAACTCCAAAACAGCAACACAACTTTAAAAACTCTTATAATTTGATTTAGATGCTAGTCACAATTACATTTTGTAATCTGAGTTCGTAGATGGGTGGATACCCACTTTTGGCATAATGTCGCACAGACCCCTTCCACCCTCGAACCTCCACTCTATTCTTACCGTCATATGATTTCAAAGAACCTGAACGGTCGCTTGCCAGGCGGTCAACGAATGTGCACATCTTCACAAACTCATCCCTATTATTACAGTCCACCTCAACCCTAGGGTCTTCATCACCATACTTCACATGCAAACAGAATCTCTTCAAATCTTCTTCTGGAATGTGATAAGAGATAATAACGGGGTCACAATGAATGGCCTTTTCTGTTTCTCCTTCTGCAATGTCTAACCATGGCACAACCGTTGCATCTTCCCTGTCAGCTTTTGCGCCCCCAGCAATGAGTGCGCATATATCACCCCTCACGACCCTTAATTGAATATCATTGCAGGGCTGGAAATTTTCCACCCACATACCCAATGAATACACCTGCCTCCTCATTGAGTAACTCAGTCTGTCACATAAAAGATACATTGAGCGGCAGAAAACCCTATTGATGCTGCTATAATCCCATGCCCTTAGTTTTGTGTTAAACTCCAATATTGCAGACACGAAGCTCAACAAGGCAGGGATCAACAAGAAGACTTTCTGCGTTTGGAGGAACAATCCCACTAAATTTAGAAGTTTCGGCACTTTCTCCTCTGACACTGACAGATTGACCGGGAGAAGCCAAATATTGTCTGAATACATGACAGTGTGGTTTTCCAGTATGATGCAATCCAATGCTGCTTCTAACTTCATGACGCCACCTGCCACCACTAATTTCCAGAACTCTTTATAACCCTTCACAAAAACAAAATCCACGTCAGCCATGAATTCTTTCATGGTCAGCAAATTCAGCCACATTGCATCAGTAATATAATAACACATTTTGTCATTGACAAACAGCTTGTGTCCGTCCCTTCTCTCCAGCAGGAAATCAGTGTCCAAGTAGGAAAATTCGATGATGTCAGACATCTCTTCAGGTAGGCTTGGAAAAGGGGTCAACTCATCATGTAATGCTGGAGCCTTGGTCAGCACAGCACAAGTCACTTGCTTGAAGACCCCGCCTGAGAAAGATTGCAGTAATTTGTAAGTCCGGGACAGACGGAAAGGTGGCAGCGACAGCAACCATCGGAAAGTGCCTTGTATGAGCCCCGCCACAGGGGTGAGCTTCACAAATGGTAATAAGACAAGACACACTTGAAAAGCCAACAATAAGTTGCTCAAAATTTTCTGGACTTCTTCCATTCTCAGAGTTTCTGTACCAACAAGTCTAAAGGATGTGGTTCACTCCTCTCAACAAGTCCAAAGAATGTGGTTCAATCTTGAAGTGGGGAGGTTTTGTCTCTCAAATAATGTGATCTAATATTAAGCAAGATTATCTAGGAAAGTTTTGTCTCACAAATAATATGGTCCAATATTGAACAAAACTATCTATACCTACACCTGAGAACTACTCCTACATCATTTTTTGAACCAGACTCTATATACCTGAAAACTACCCAAAACATAAGTTTTTTCGATTGAAAAAAAAATAAAAATCCTTACAAACTATGTAATACAGAAACCTAATGAGTGAGCGTGCTCATCTATCTCCTCATGCTCTGCTTCTTATCTTTTTTCTTTACAAGCATTTTATTTTCTACCACCCTCTTCTCTTTTGATTATTCCTCCTTTACCCTATTATGCATCTATTTTTTTTATTATAATTATTGCTATTTTTTCAGTATCATCTTCCTTTATTCAAATCTTCATCCTTCACCAGTTACGCAAAGTATCATAGGGTCATCCATGTCATTAGGCTGAGAAAAATATGAAGGCATTTTCTCTTTAATTCATCGTAACAGCTCAAATATTTGTGATTGAGTACAGGGAAAAAATTTATTCATCCACCTTTTTTACACTTTGACGGCAAAGAGTGGGCAGCAGGGATGGAATTTGATTTTTTCTTTTCCGAAATCTTCAATTTCGATTATTCGTAGGGACAAGGCCTTCTCCCTGCATTCTTTCCTTGTCCCAACAGCCATCATGCATTTTCTCTTTTTCTCTTTTTCCATTCTGTTGGTCACTCACATTTACTTTTACTCACATGAGCTTTCAGTGGCTACATGTTAACCAATTCCACATTTTAAAAAATGGTTTGCAATAAAATATAACAATTTTAAAAATTGAATAAAAAATAAATAAATAACCAAAAATAAAAATTTGTAATAATTTAATTTTTAAAAATTTAATTATTAAAACTTATAAATATTTATTTTTTAATTATGTTTTTATCTATTAAATTTATTTTAATTTTAGTTTTTAAAATTGTATTATATAATAAAAGATAATGTCATTCTAAGCTCATTTTAATTTAATCTATAAAACATTGAGAATGATTAAATATCTCAAGGTGCAAACTATTTTTTTGAGTCTAAAACTTGAGAAAAGGTTTGTCCATGATTAGCTCTTTTGGCACTTGATAGATCCTACTGTCTAGGATAAGATGGATTTAGATTGGTTATATCTCCCTCCATCTCTCTTTCTTTGCCACTTCTTCTCCACCACAAAAGCACTCTCTCTCCCCATATAAATCTGTCTCTCTCCTTCCCTCTAATTGTCTCTTCTTCCCTATCCCTCACTCCATCTATATCTTCATCTCCCTTTGCCTCTTCTTTTTCGTCACTTTATCTCGCCCCTCAAACATACACAATCCCTCTCTATATCTATCTATCTCTCACTATCTCGCCATATCTATCTGTCTCCCTCTCCCTTTTTTCTTCTTCTCCTTCTCTCTCCACCTTCTCTCCCTCTCTCTCCATCTCTCCCTTGTAACCCTTTCTCTCTCTCTCTCTCCACCTTTCTTTCTTTATATCTTTCTTTTCCTTCTCTCCTTCTCCCCCTCCAAATCCATCTCTGCCTCCCTCTTACCTTCTCTCCCTCAAGTGCCCTCTCTTTTCTTTCCTTTCTCTCCCTTTCTCTGCAACCTCTCGATGTCTCTGCTCCCATCTCTCTCTCTCTCTGCTCTCTCTTCTCTTCTCTACCCCCTCCATCTCCATGTCTCCCTCCCTCTCTCTTTCCCTCCTCTCCTTCTCTCTCTTCCCACCTCTCCTCTCTCACCCACTCTCTCTCCATCTCTCTTTTGTCACTCCCCCCCTCTCTCTCTGTACATCTCTATCTCCCTATGTCTTTTTTCTCCCCCCACTCTCTCCCTCCCTTCCTCCCCATCTCCTTCTCTCTCTCAAGTCCTTTCTCTCTTCCTTCCTCGCTCTCCCTTTCTCTCCCACCTCCCTATGTCTTCCCCCCCCATTATTCTCTCTCTCTCTCTCTCTCTCTCTACCTTTCAATTCTGTTAGTATCTCCCTCCTCCTCTATGACCCCCTCTCTCCCTCCCTATCTCCTTCTCTCTCTCAAGTCCTCTCGCTCTTCCTTCCTCTTTCTCCCTTTCTCTCCCACCTCACTATGCCTCCCCCACCCCCATCACTCTCCCTTCCTCTCTCTCCAACTCTCTTACTATCTCCTTCCCTCTCTCCTTCTCACTCCCCCCTCTCTCCTCCCTCCATCTCTATCTTTGTCTCTCTCCTGTCCTTCAATTTGTCTCCCCTCATCTGCTCTCTCCCTCACTCTCTCTCCATCTCTCCCTTGACACTCCCTCCCTATCTACATCTATATCTCTACGTTTTTCTTCCCTGCCTCTCTCTTCTCTCTTCTCTCCTGTCTTTCTCGTCATTCTTCTCTCTCCCTCTCTCTCACACCTCCCCCCCTCTCTCCTCCCCACCACTCTCTCTCTCTCCACCCTCTAGCTCTGTCACTATCTCCTTCCCTCTCTCATTTTCTCCCTCCCTTCCTCTCTCATTCTCTCCCTCCCCCTTCTCTATCTATCCATATGATTGTGAATTTTCATTCTATGTAATGAATGATATACGTAATCTCTAATATATTTTACATTTTAAATTTTCATTTTGAAATGAGATGTGGTTTTTGGGCATATGGAATTGACAAGCTATGGCAGTGGCACATGGTGTTCTAACAAAACATTTTTACAAGTTAATACTATATGTGGTAAAGTTAATATTTGTGTAGGTATTATTTTTAAAGATTTGTAGGAAAAACATCCAAAAATAATATCCTTGGAAATAGTTTATATTGAAGTAAATAACATATTTACCATCAATTACTTCCCACCATAATTTAAGCATGTCTTTGACTAAAAAAATTAATATCCTTGAAAATAGCTTATACTCAAGTAAATATTATATTTACTATCAATTAGTTCCCACCATAATTTAAGCATGTTTTGAATAAAAAATGGATAGGAATAAGATGTAAATAAATATACTTTCTTCCCACCATTATTACATCCTCAGGGGTTCCTCTAGGAAGAACTCCCCTCTTGTGACACTATGTACTTTCGTGGGTCATTAATGTTGTGCATTAGACGATTAGAAATTTTTTAGGTGTTGGATCAAGTGGTAGGTGGAGAATGTTGTGCTAAATGTAGTTAAGGTAGCTTTGCAAGCTTCGACCATCAATCATTTCCAATAACTCAACTGGAAAGGGTTAGTTTTGTAGTCACTAATCTTTAGTATGCAAGGGGTAGAGTAGGGATTGATGTTCAACCACACTGAAAATATGAAGACTTTGGCAAGACATGAGGAGATGTCGACAGAGCAGACATAGGAAGAAAGGGGCTAAGAATCGATGGTCCCAACATAGGTTATCCTAAGAAAAATGTTGGTATTCCTATTCCTACAATAATGCTTTAGGTTTTTGTTGCAGTGGCTGCAACACCCTCCAAAATTTTAGCCCACACTCAATTTCGAAGCCTTCCTTGGGTTTTTCCTTTATCTTTGTACGCACCTGATCTCATCCCGTGAGCTCGTGTTGAGTCTTTGCACCCTCCTCATGTGACCGCTCAATGGACGCCTTTTTGCATGTTGGTCACAATTTCATGCTTGCAGTAATGTTCAGGCCACACATAAGGTACCACTTCGTGTGTACAAGATGTATTCTCTATGTAAACATCTGTCGCACTCACACACAAAGTTGTGTGCACTGTCATGTAAGTGTCATCACGGTCGTTCAACAATCTATCACAAGCATCCTGCTTGTCGCTCGCACCGTCGATCAGACACACTAAGTATATGTTGCCTTGATGGTTTGAGGCATCTTGTCTTCGAGTCATGTTGAGTGTGTGTTTGCAAGGTTGGGTATACAAAAGTTCACTTTCTCACACACTTAGTCGTTTTGTTGAAGTTCTGACAACCAGACCAACCCCCAACAGCCGGACACCTGTTGAGTTTCATTGCATAGTTTCAACTCTCAGTGATTATGTATTGCAACCTAGGATTGCCTAGAGATTGAGGATACCTCCCAAGTATTCTGCACTTCACAACCCTGGAATCAACTCGACTGACTAACACCCAGAACATCGCAGAAGTTTCTTAGCGAGCCATCTCAATCTACGTTTTTTGCAAACAAATCAACCCAGTCTCGAGTGGGTCAACTGGAGAGTTTGCCTATGTAGTAATCTCGGGACTCACTCCCCTAAAAATTTGCGCAAAATTTGTCAAACATGCTCACTCCACTGACTAAAGAAATTGCTCAGACAGGCTAGAAAGACACCCTGTGTCCTTCATTATCTCCCTCAAAAAATTGCGTAGTTTTTCCAACTAGTCATCCAGACAGCTGACTTGCTGCTCGCTCGGAAAACTGCGCAGTTTTCATGAATAGTCACCAAGCTTCTCAACATCCCACTCAACTGAGAACCTGCACAGGGATGTTCAACAAGCCATCTCTCAGCAATTGCGCAATTTTTTCCAGCAACACTCCTGCAACCCCCTGCCAGTTCCCTGAAAAATGCGCATTTTTTCCTGGAAAGTCTCCTACAAATCGCTTACATCTCCCTAGAGAAATTGCATAGATTTTGCTGCCAAGCCCCTCTGCTACTTACACTACCTCCCTCGAGAAATTGTACCAATCTGCCCACTAGCTGAGCCAAATCCCGTGGACAATCACTGCTGATATGAATTGTCCATCTTAGTCCCTTAGCGACTTCTTTTCAATTTTCACCAGCAGTGCCTCGAGCTCGCATCCCAGCTTGAAATCTGTCTTGTGGAGTTTCATAGCCTTGTCCTATCTCCTGGTCACCTGCATCGGAAAGCAAATGATAATGCATCATGGTAGACTAGGAGGTTTATGGATGTGATTTGTCGTCTCGTTATGAGTGATTTCAGATATAGGTACATGAATAATACATGATGTGACAATGGAGAGAATGAACAAGGAGAGCACATGCAGGGAGATTTGTTAACAAATAGATGAATGAATATTGCATGCGAGGATATTTTTCGCGAACGGATGAATGAAGGATGCATGCGAGGAGATTTTTTTGCGAACGGCAGAACATGTGAATCATGCTAAAGTACAAGTGAAGGAGCAACATGCACATGCAACATCAAGCGAACACTAAGACCATTGAAGACTCTGCACACCTTTCCATGCAGAGGTGAAGTTATGATACACCAACATCACATCCGTTACTCAACAATGCTACAACTAGACATGGACGCCAGCAACAACATGAACATACCATCAATATCTTGTTGAATCGTGTCATGAGTCATGTCGGCCACATCACTATTATGGGCCAAACTATTGTAAATCAATGTAATGTAACATGGAAGTCAAAGAGTCATGTAAGGTTGAAAAGTCATGAAAGACAAATAGTCATGAGGGAAGTCAAACAGTCATAAGGGCCAGTTTTACCCTTGGCTATAAATACCCCATGTTTGTGCATGCAAATGACTTTTTCACCTTGGCTCCTCCCACATAGCCTTGAGAGTCTGTATTCTTTTCTTTGAGGAGCGAGCAGTGGCTCCAATGCTCCCCTTATGGGGTTAGTGATATATGGTGTATCGATGTGTCTTGGAACTTTTGCTTAATTCAGAATCCTAATAATAGGACAACATGTTTTCACACATGTATTTTAATTGTTTGTAAAGGTAGCCTTGGAACACTTGTAATGCATGTCGCTTTAACCTGTGTTGAAACAATTGAACTATTTCGGTTGCTCTAATACATATGTTTATAAAAAATGTGTTGTATAAGTTGTTACTGTTATCTTGACCACATGGGCTGCCTCATCAAATATCCAACAGAACCTTTCCCATAAACTTGCTATAACGATCGTTGCACTCGCGTGGAGTACTTTATTGAGAGTTGTACGTGCCATCCCTCCTTGTGTGCAGAATCCGTGTGGACTACTCCTCCAGAAGTTGCTCATGTCCTATCATGTTGTGTGTCTCTGACAGAGTTGGGACTCTTCTCATTCAACTAGAGAATCACTTCCACCCTCTCCCTCTGCGATGAAAGAACCTTGAAACAAGTAACACTAGCACTCACAAGGCATGCAAACCTCGTTGTTCGAAGACAAAATAGACCACTCTCATGTGCTGATAAGCAATAGATAAGGCAAACCTTTAAGATAATGGCAATCGGGCCATCATACCGGATGGGAATCCTACACCAAAGAGTATGAGGTCTAGTTCGTAATTCATATCAGGGAGATCCCATGAATGTTGGCAGGTTCAGCATCGTCAGCATTTCTAGCACTACAAGGAGGGCCGCTAGTTGTTTATGGATGAATTTCCTCCCACACCAACTCTTCAATCATCTCGTCAAGGTAGTAATTGACATTCCTTCTCACCTACGTGTAACTTTAAAGTTAGTCAATCCTCACCTCCCATACGTGAATGTGAAATTTTGTATCAGCACGTCTGCTCCTTCCGTCCCATCACCTGTCAGTTCGTGAAAGAAGTTAAACTTATCCTAGGAATACAACACCTTCCATATGCATCAAGAAAGCCAAAAGCCACACCCACAAGGTTTGTTTTATCATCGGTGTAAGAAGCAGTTATTGCCACACTTTAAGGTGTGGTAGAAGCAATTGATAATGGAGAGGAACCTCTGGTCTTCCAAAAAGGACAACGAGACACCCTCGTGATCTTGGGCTCAGATTCGAGTACAGGAGGCAGGGGAAGGAAATGAAGGAGACAGCGGCAAAGGCGAACCAACAGATCCAAAGCTGAAACTGTTAGATTCCGAAGAAGAGGATGAGGACGATGAAGAAGAAGACATGGCTGACCAAAACTTGGAATGCATGACTCAAGGACCATTGGCTCTCCTAGGTGCTTTTCACATGATGTCGAAGCAGTCAAAGAGAATTCTCACAAAGTTTAACCTTGAATGCACAGTGAAGGTAGAAGATCACTTGGACAACTTCTACCTACAGCTACAGACACTTGAGGTATAGTATGATGACGTTGCATGTAGACTGTTCCCATGTACCTTAGATGGTCGCAGAGCAGTATGGTATCAAAACCTTCCTATCAACTCCATCTGTAAATGGGGTATGTTCAAACACATGTTTCAGGAAAAGTTTGTTGATGACAAGACCCTAGCCATGTCGCTCAAGGAGTTGGGAAGCCTGAAGATGGAGGGGAAAGAAAAGGTAAAAGATTTCAATTAGAGGTTTCTACGGATATTGAATAAGTTTGCAGTGAACACCAAGCCTCATGAATCCATCATTGCTGACTACTACACATCCACACTACCAACCAACATTGCACAGTTCGTCAACCGAGATGTGAAACCAACATTGTTAGAAAGATGTGAACATGCAATCATTGTAGAGAAGGACCTCCACATGATTGGAGTCATCAAGGATGATGAACCAGCCAAGGTCTCCAAAGGCGTGATCAAGAAGCCCCAAGATGTGGCGAGCAAGGGTAAAAATAAGGAAACAAGTGATATTGAAACCCTTACTCGTCTTGTCAAGAATTTGACAACAGAAGTGTCTAAGCTCAAACAACAAATAGTGGACACATCTGTGAGCAACTAGTCGCCCAGACAAAGATAAGGAAGCATGTCATCAGTCAGCAATCGCCTCCCGACTAAAACTGTGCAGAGCTCCAACTCAGTGTTCGAGGTCGAATAGTGCATGAACAATGATTTTTTCTCATTTCATGAAGATAAGCATCCAAAAGGGTCTTGTTCAGACTAGAAACGAGTTGCAAGCTCAGTATGTGACTACATGCCAAACATGATGATAAGTACACATTGATAGTCAGGATACATGTATGATGACGAATATGTTTCACCTAATGAAACATCAAGCACTGGGCAGGTGGTTAACATGTATCAATGCTCGCAAGAAGTGCAGAAGACAAACACCGAGAAGTAGCCCCAAAAGAAAAATCGTTGTTACAATCTCAGAAATAAAGGGGCTCCCCCTACACTTGGGGAGATGCAACAAAGGCTCGAACTGCTGAGGAAGGTTGATCCACTAGCCATCCAAAAGGAAAAAACACAAAGAAAATTCGGGAAGACAATGACAGACAAGAGTACATCCATGAGTAGCAAACTGCAGAAAACTCCGCCAGACAACATGAACACTAATCTCACCCAAGACATCTTGGTGATTCTACCCATTTTGGATTACAACATTGTAGAAGACATGAAGAAAACTCATGCAAACATCAATTTGTTCAAGTTGTATAAGCTTCAGAGTCAGCGGGACATCCTACTGCATGCATTGGGAAAAACATATATAGACAATAAGGCCTCTACCAGCAAGGGAGCAAGAACACCTCCCAGATCACTCTCAATTGTTCTAAACACAGTTCGGATGGAATAAGAAAACTTTTTTTGTTGTTAATTTCTGCTTTCATTTGAAATATTTAACTGTAATGTTCACAATTGTTTGGTTGATTCTGGCACAACAGCCAACGTCATGCCACTCTCCATTGCCAAAAATATCAACGCGCAATGGAGCAAGACATCCATGCAAATCATCCAAATCGATCAGACATCCATACCAATCATTGGTGAACTTTAGGATGTGATCATATGACTATCTCATGAGAGTCGAGTTCACTAGTGAATAAAAATTATTGTTGTGGACATACTGGAAGCATATGGCTTACTACTCAGCAGAGACTGGTCTAGCACGCTGAATGGCTATTTTTCTATAGGCTAGTCACACATGTGGCTTCTGTACAAGGGTAAAATAAATCAAATCCAAGTGTTATCCGAGAGATACTTGAGGCACAATGTCACTCCCATCAATGTCGAGAATGAACCATTGGCCTTCGCAGAGCTCGTCTTCGACAACTGCCTCTTGGAAACAAAGCTGGGGTGTTATCTCGCGCGGCCAGCTTCGACCCCACCAGACACGTAGTTGGGTCTCCTTCCTTTTCCGACTGATGGAAATGAAGCTTGTACCGTGCATTGTAACATTAGTGGCAGTAGTAGTAGCGATAGCAGTAGTAGTAGTGCAAGCGCGTCGAACAGTCCATGTACAAAAGAGTTGTGGACCATGTATTTTGATGGATTAAAGAGACAAGATGGCTTTGCATCTAGGTATGCCTTGATTGACCCAAAAACATGAAACGTTTGATCTCAAGCCATTGGAGTTTGATTGCATAAACAACATTGCTGAATACAAAGCACTCATGTTGGGCTTGCAAAAAACCATTAGCCTCAACGTGGTCACATTAAAAGTGGTAGGAGATTCTGAAATAGTGGTACGGAAGGTACGTAACACCATACACTATTTATTACCTCATCTCAAAAGTTACCAGCAAGAGGTATAGCGACTAATCTATAACTTCCAGTAACTTAATATCACTATTGTACTAAGAACATGTAATGCAGCTGGCATTTCTTTAGCAAATGCAGGTTCTGGAATGTCAACACTTAAGGATAGATTTACGGTTGAAATTTTGTATATGCATTCTATCTTGGATAACATAAATAATTTACGTTTGTTTGATGATGATCAACATATACTATATTTCATGGCCAATGTTGATGTCTTCAAGGATGAAACGATTGATGAAGATGATCACCTGCAGTCTCTGCAAGCTGAGGCAAGTAATAAGAAAGGAACCTCATCCCTAAGGGTGTGGTATCTTTAGAGAAGCTCTATGACTTGCAAGACCGCTTTCAAGGGCCAAGGAATAGTAAAACCCACAACTCTACCATGATGCACAAACTGATTAACTTGGGAACAGAACAATATTTGAAATTCATCAATCTCGGTATGTGTTGCACGTAGCAGGAGTGACAAGCCTTTGTCCGCTTGTTCAAATGGTACTAGGATGTGTTCATGTGGATGTATGATGATCTGAAAACTTACGACACATGAATAATCCAACATATCATTTCGATCAAAGATGGGGTTAAGCCATATCAACAAACAATGAGGAAAGTACATCTGTCACTTGAACCCCTCATACCGAAAGAACTCACTAAATTGTTGGATGCACGGAAACTATACAAAGTTCTTCATTTCACATTGGTTTCAAACCTTGTTCTTGTATGAAAGAAGTCCAATGAAATTTGCTTGTGTGTTGATTTTTGGAACTTGAACCATGCCTCGGACAAAGACAATTACCCTGTGTTGTCTATGGAGCACACTTTGCAGACAGTATCGGGGGCACAAATGTTTTCCTTTCGTGACGAGTTTTCAGGATATAATCAGGTTCTAGTAGCAAAACCTGATAGACTCAAAACTACCTTCCGTACCAAGTGGGGTACATTCGCATACAGGCGAATTCAATTTGGGCTCATGAATGGAGGCACAACCTTTCAATGCACCATGGACATCGCCTTCACGGACTCATCGGATAGAGCGTAGTGGTGTACCTCGATGATGTGACTATGTTTTCAAGAAAACTGGAAGACCAAATACACCATTTGAAGAAATATTTTTAGCGGTGCCAGAAATATGAGATTTCCTTGAAACCCAAAAGTAGTATATTTGCAGTGTATGAGGGGAACCTCCTTCGGCACATAGCTGCCAAAAGAGGGATCAAGATTGATCTAGACTAGGTCCAGACTATTACACAGATCCCTCACCTAGCCAACCAAAAATCAATGCAATCCTTCTTGGGAAAGATAAACTTCCTCTAGAAGTTCATCTCAGGCTATGCATAGATGGTAAAACCAATGCATGGCATGATCAAGAATGATGCAGTCTACAACTGGGGAAAGAGGGAAAAGTACACATTAACCCATATCATGTGGGCTATTACAGAAGCACCTACACTCTACAACCCATATTTCAACAAATAATTCTTCTCGCCTCCAACAACTCACCTACTATAGTACCTTCATGAATGCAAGCATGCAGGGACGTGAACTCAGGTACCCTACTGTTGACAAACAAATATATGCAGTATACAAGGTGATGAAACACTTTAGACCCTACTTGCTGAATAACCATTGCATAGTCTATGTGCCTCACCCAACAGTCTGCTCATTTCTCATACAACAAGAGCTGGGTGAATGACGTGTGAACGGGATGAAAGGCTTGCAAGAGTATGATCTTGACATCAAGCCAGTTCACACTATCAAGGGCCGTGGTCTTTGCAGACTCATAGTTGAGGTAGTACATGCACAGGAGGAAGAAGAAGAGCTCACCAGTTGGGAGCAGGAAATTAAAATGTATGATATAGTGTGAGCACCACCCACTGCATGCGGAAACTCTTGGTATGAAGATGTATGCTAGTACCTTGAGCGTGGCATGATACCCTCTCACTTCTCCATGAGATAGAAGAGGGCACTATGCCTTAAAGCTTTACCCTATTAATTGGTGCATGAAGTGCTTTACAAAAAGCATAGTAATGGAATCTTGCTCAAGTTCCTGGAGGCACGTGAAACAAAGAATGTTGTGCAAGATATGCATGATGGATCAGTTGGGTGTCACTTTGCGGGAAATACCTCTTCCCTGAAAGTTATGCGAGCCACTTTCTATTGGCCCACATTATTCAAGGATGCACATGCATACGCCCGCAAGTGTTTGGTATGTCAGCAATGGGTCGGCAGAACACGAAGGTTAGTAGCCCCACTCCACCTTGTTGTAGAGACTAAGTCATTCCAACAATGGGGCCTAGACATCATCAGGGAAATTTTCCCACATTTGTCAAAACAACATTGTTACATTTTGACAACAACTAATTACTTCACGTATTGGACAGAAGCAGTTATTCTCAATCAAGTGAATGACTAGGAGGCCATCATCTTCCTCCAACAGAACATCATCTCATGCTTTGGCATTCTAGTATCACTTATGTTTGGCAATGCAACTTACTTTCCATATTTGAAGCTTTATGATTTTGCATTGAAATATGGTATTGTGTTGAAACAATCATCTAACTACTACCCACAGGGAAATGGTCTTGCAGAATCCATGAACAAAAACCTTATCCGCATAATAAAAAATACCATTTACTTTGAGCATCGTACTTGGCACTATGCCCTGATGAATGCCTTATGGGTTGACCATGTAACACTCGAACCCTCTCTGAATACCTCACCATACTTCCTGGTCTATGGGAAAGAAGCCATCCTATTTCTCAACATCTACTTGCCTCCACTCTAGTTGTCTCCAAAATCCCAAGGAAAGCCTTGTCTACTAGTTCACCATAGGACGGTTACACTTCAAAAACTACAGGAAGAAAGGATGAAAGTAAAATAAAAGTTTACATTCCACTAGAACCATATAAAGAGATGGTTCAACAAGAAGTTTGTAGGGAATGCTAACTTCGATATTGGTGACTTAGTATTGAACTAGGATAAACCTACTGAAGACAAAGGCAAGCATATGAAGTTCCACGAGAAGCTTGGTCCTTACACATACCATCTGCAATCACTTGACGAGAGGATTAACAATATTCCTGTCAACAGCCAAGATCTCAAACATTATTTTCAATAAGTCGGGGCCGCGCCCCCCAGCTATGTACATAGTTTGTTTACTACTTATTATTTTTCTGTTTCACTTTTACTTACTATGTTTGTTTCATTTTGTTTTTCTTGTTTAGTATCCTACTATTTTTAGTTTTGTAAATAAGTGTTTCCCTTTACTGAGTTATGGCTTTTGAATGAGTATGTGGTTGAGATCTAAAGAGTCTTGTGACACAGGAGCACTTGGCCAGTCTTGCATCTGTCTTCTTTGTGCTTGGTTGTAACCTTTGACCGATGAAGTCTTGACAAAAGATACAAGTCATCTACAAGGGAAGCTTAGGTCCAACCATGAACCTATGTCCACACTAGGAAACCCCATGCCCATACTCAGCCTTCTGCTCTGTGTGTTCAAGCTCATCTAACTAATAGGAACGGAGAAGGGGGAAAATATAAACAAGAAAACCTATGTCAGAGGTATTACATGTTTCTCTAAAGGAACAACCTCTTCTGCTCTCAATAAGTCGGGATCCCTCTTCCGCCCCAAAAATAAATAAGTGCCTATGCACAGTCCTCCTAAAAAAAACACAAAGGTGAAAGAAGACAAAGGCTTCTTACATAGAGAGGTGAAGCATGCAACTCCACCAAGGTACTAACCAGGCTCGGTGGTAGTGGAGCAATGCATGTGATCTTGCATGACTCCGCCGGGGTACTGTCCAGGCCTACTGGTAGTGGAGCAACACCAGAGATGAAAATATATACTCTGAAAATTTTTAACTCACAATCCAAACTACCCTTCCCATTTCCGAAAAACTATGATCAAGCTGAAACTTGTTATTGTGTTTGACTGAGTTGGTGAAAGGTGAACCATGTTTCTCCATGGGCTAAGTGGGGAAGCCGAAGTAACTTGCATAGTGATTCAATAGTCCCTGAAAGACCAAGGCCCTGAGCTGTCAATGGACCAAAACAGAGAATCTAGAGTTCAACCAGTGTGTCACCAAGTGTTGTAATGAATGCAACACCCTCCAAAATTTTGGCCTTCATTTAATGTAGGAGCCTTCCTTGGGTTTTTCCTAGATGTTTGCAAGCACCAAAGCTCATCCTGTGAGCTCGTGTTGAGTCTTTGCACCCTTCTCCCTTGACCATTCAACGAACATTTTTTGCATGTTGGTCACAATGTCATGCTTGCAGTCATGTTCTGGCCATGCAAAAGGTCATGCTTTGTGTGTACAAGATGTATATGCTATGTAAAAATCCTTCCCACTCACACACGAAGTTGTATGCACTGTCACACCAGTGTCGTCATGGTCATTCAATGATTTCTCACAAGTGTTGTGCTTGTCGCTTGCACTGTCAGTTAAACACACTAAGTATATGGTGTATTGATGGTTTGAGGTGTCTTGTCATCAATTCATGTTGAGTGTGTGTTCACAAGGTCATGTATGCATGGGTTCACTTGCTCACACACTTAGTAATTTTGTTGAAGTTCTGATGACCAGACCAACCTCCAACAACAAGACACCCATTGAGTTTCATTGCGCAGTTTTAACTCTTAGTGACTATGAACTGTTGCTCAGGATTTCACAGAGCTCGAGGCTTCCTCCTAGGCAGTCTGCACTACATAACCCTAGAATCAACTCGACTGACTAAGACCTAGAATATCTTAGAAGTTTCTCAGCAAGCCATCTCAATCTGCACTACTCGCAAGCAAATCAACCAAGTCTCCAACTGGTCAACTATAGACTTTGACTGAGTAGTGATCTAGAGACTCACTCCCCTATAAATTTGTGCAAAAGCTGTTAAGCATGCTCGATCCACTGACTGAAGAGATTTCACAGACATTTCAGACAGACACTCGGTGTCTGTCATTGTCTCCCTTAAAAAGTGGCACAGTTTTTCCAGCCATCCACCTAGACAGCCGACCTTCTGCTTACCCGAGACACTGCGCAATTTTCATGAGAAGTCACCAAGCTGCCCAACATTCTGCTCAGCTCAGAAACTATAGAGGGATTTTCAATGGGCTAGCCTTCAACAATTGCAGTTTTGGCCAGCAGCATTCCTGCAGCCCACTCGCAGCTCCCTGAAAAAATGTGCATTTTTTCCGACAAGCCTCTTGCAACCCATTGCCAGCGTCCTGGAGGAATTGTGCAGTTTTTGCTTCCAAGCCCCTCTGCTGCCTGCACTGCCTCCCTTAATAAATTGCAAATATTGGCCCACCAACCAAGACATATCTCGCAAACAGTCACTGTTGATCCAAATTGTCCTTCTCAGTCCCCTAGTGACTTCTGCGCAATTTTCACTAGTAGTGCCCAGATGCCAGCTTTAAATCTGCCTTCTACAGTTTCATAACCTTATCCTCTCTCCTGGTCACATGCATCTGAATGAAAATGACAATGCATCATGGTAGATTAGGAGGTTTATGGATTTGATGTCATTTTGTCATAAGTGATTGCTGATACATGTACGTGGATAAGACATGAGATGACGATAGATGAGATGAACAAGGAGAGCACGTGCAAGGAGATTTGTTTGAAAATGGATGAACGAAGAGTGCATGCAAGGAGATTTTTTTGCGAACAAACGAATGAAGGATGCATGCAAGAGATTTTTTCGTGAACGGATGAACATGTGAAGCATGCCAAAGTACAAGTGAAGGAGCATCGTGCACATGCAACATCAAGAGAACACCAAGACCATCAAAGACTCTACACACCTTTCCATATGGAGATGAAGATATGATACACTAAGAGAACTTCTATACTTAGCATCACTGCAGCTCGACATGGACATCACTAGCAGCATGAACAGACCAGCACTTTCGTGTCAAATCGTGTCATGATTCATGTCGGCCACATCACTACTATGGGCCATACTATTGTAAATCAATGTAATGTAGCATGGAAGTCCAAGAGACCCACATGTAATCTGAAGAGCCATTTAAAGTTGAAAAGTCATGAAAGACAAACAATCATGAGGGAAGTTGAACATTCACAAGGGCTAGTTTTACTGTTGGCTATAAATACCCCTCATTTGTACATGCAAATGACTTTTTCACCTCCCACATAGCCTTGATATTTTGTAGACTTTTCTTTGAGGAGTGAGCAGTGGCTCCAACGCCGCTCTTAAAAGGTTAGTGATGTATGGTGTACAGATGTGTCTTGGAATTTTTGCTTAATTCAGAAGCTTGATAACATGCCAACACGTTTTCAGACATGTATTGTACTTGTTTGTAAGACTAGTCTCAGAACACTTGTAATGGATCTTTCTTTAACCTGTGTTAAAACAATTTAACTATTTCGTTTTCTTTAATACACATGTTTATAAAAATGTGTTGTATAAGTTGTTAATGTTGTCTTGCCCACGTGGGCTGCCTCACTATATATTAGACATAACCTTTCCCATAAACTTTCTATAATGACCATCGCACTTTTGCAAACTACTCCATTGAGTGATGTACATGCTATCCCTTCTTGTGTGTTGTGACTTCTGCATCCGTGTGGGCTACTCCTCCGGAAGTTGAGCATGTCTTATCTTGTTGTGTGTCTTTGATGGAGTTGGGACTCTTCCCTTTTGACTGGAGACTCTCTTCCGCCCTCTCCCTGTATGGTGAAAGAACCTTGACACAAGTAACACTAGCACTTACCATGCATGTGAACCTCAATGTTCGAAGACAAAGCAGACCACTATCATGTGCTAACAAGAAAGAGCTAAGGAAAACATTTAAGATAATGGGAACCGGGCCATAATACTAGATTTGAATCCTACGCCAAATGGTGTGAGGTCTAGTTGGGACTTCATACCGGGGAGATCCCATGAATGTTGGCGGGTCTAGCATCGTCAACGAGTTTCTTTTGAAGCAACGAAGAAATAGTAGGAACAAATTATCCACCTCGTTTGGCATTAACAAATTCTTGTTTCGGTCTCTGCCTGGATAGTTAATAATGTTATTTTTGAATCTATAACAAGTCCCAAACATGCCCTTGAATTATCGTTGAATCAAGCCATTGGAAGCTAGGACAAGGAGACGTAGCTCAGTAGGGGTGAAATCCTTTATTAATTGCTGAGTGTATTATTGTTATCATTATGTCCAATGTTTTACTTATGCTAATTTTCTCATGAAATTTACATAAAAACACATAAAAAAAGTCATGTAAAACTTGCAAGTTACCTCTAATCCTCAAGCACTTTGTTTTATTCTGAATTTGAATTTAGCACAACAAAACTAATTTTCCCATTCAGATAATTTTTTATTACTATTATTTCCCTTGGGAACCTCCCTAAGTACCCCATATTATCTCCCTAGGTACAATACGTCTGACACCCCTTATAAAAGTGTTATCCTCAATACCTGTTGTGAAGAAGTACTGTACCATCATGTGTTAGGGTTCCACAAACAAGTATGGACCATAATGTCGAAGAATGCTAAAGAACCAAGGTCCCATGTACGTATGCTAGCCACCATGTTGAAGTAGTGCAATGAGTTTCATTTTAAACTTGGATCCCATGTCTAAGTGCCAACGTTGTCTCCCCTCAAATATATATGAAACTCAATAATTGGTTGAAAATGGTGCTCCTCCAAATGGGCTTAATAGTTGATGATTCACATAGGCACGATTGGCTAATATTTGAATAGGAATGACATCCATATGTGTGTGGGTGTGTGTTGAATATAGATCAATTGCGACTGAAAAAAAGGGGTTCTATATTGTCTTAACCAACAAATTTAGTTCACAATTCAAGGTGAATGATCCAAGATAAGTAGAAGAGGTTGAGTGATATAAATGAAAAAAAAAAATGCTCCATCTCCTCAATGTGGTGAATGAGGGGAAGGTCCCAAGTTGTTGTTTATTTACAATGTTTGTATATTATGCAGTGTCTTCTCAATGTGATTGATTTATCACATTTTCATAATATGTGTTATGTACAAGAATAAATATTACTCTCATTGTTTGGGTTCAAAATCCACTTTGTGACATGTTGGTTCTTAGTGAGTTGATTGTTGATGAGTTATATATGATATATTCAAGAGCTTTTAACCTAGCCTTGTGCCCTAAAGAATTCAGGGGTTACTTTGGATACCTTTATCAAAATGAAAAGAAGTACCTAAGGGTTTTTGTTCAAAATATGTCACCTAAAAAAGAAAATATTTTGGATAAAAAAACTTAAACATAAAATTATGTGCATGAAAATTTTGGATAAAAAAACTTAAACATAAAATTATGCACACAAAAATATTGGCTTGCGCACGTCTAATTATGTTCTTTCAAATGTAACTTCATTTACTCTCATCTTTTATGGGTGCCATATGGAAAAAATATAGGTAATGAATAGCAGAACTCTAACATATAATTTTGCTTATAAAAATATTGACTTGTAAAGCCATGACTATTGATGTTTCTTCAAAATGAATTTCACTTATTATCATGCAGTATTATGTTTATGTCTTGTGGACACAAAAAAGAGTGTTGAAGAGAAAAAATCCAATATGAAATTCTCCTCATGAAAAAAGTTTAAGTGTAATGTCATGATTAATGATGTTTCTAAACTTGAATTTCATTTATTGTGTCATGCCATATTTTGGTTATATCATGTGGAGAGAAAAAGATATTGAATATCAAAATCTTGACATAAAATTATGCTCATGAAAATATCGACTTGTTAGCCTAAGGCTTCCTATTTCAACTTATGGTGGATGAGGATTTCTTGATTTTTTATTTTATTTTTTTAATTGACGACCAAAATTGATTCTCAAGGGAATATGATGAGCATATGATTATCAAACACTATAGTGTGTTGGAGAGTTTGTTAGGTTGCATTGACTTTGAATAAATTTTAAAAAATTGATGTTCAAAATCACACCAATTTCCTAGGGATTTTCAAAGTATGCCTAATTTTAGAAAAACTGCCTTATATCTTGGTTGTAAAGGATAGAAACTCTTCAACGCTTCTGTTTTTTATAGGACTTTGAATTCTTAAGGGTTAAGTAAAATAAAAGTTAATAATAATGTTTTTGTCGTAATAGTTTTTTTTGTTATATATTTATCAATAGTAGATACAAATGAAGCTTTCAGTTATATCAACCACATTAATATTTTTAATGTAGTTGTATTAGTATAAATCCAAAACTATTGATGTTTCTTCAAGTTAAATTTCATTTGTTATCATATGTTATATTTTATTTATGTAAAAAATAAAAATGTTTAAATAGAAGTTTTTACATAGAATTTCTTTTGTAAAATTATAGCTAATGATTTTTTTTCAAATTGGATATTTTTTATAATAATAACCATAATATTAATAATAATTTTTTTAAAGTCACAACCAACTTAAACATCAAATTGTTGTATGATATAGTTTGTTTGTAAGACAACAAACTAACTTTCATGATTTAACTATTAAAATCTATATAGATATACATTCTCTTTCCTTTTAGATATCAATTTGTAACCTCTTAACAGAAAGCATTAACATTAATTATATGAAAAATAATTAAAAAATTAATAAAAAAATGTCTCCATTGTTTTCATTTAATTGGTTTAGTTTTCAACCAATCAATAAATCATATTTTTTCCAGGACGAAAAAGCATAATTGTATTTATATAAGAAATATAAACATAGCATATATGTACAAAGACATGAGAGGATATATGTCTCATATAGATCAAACTAAGCAAAGGGATGGCGAGATCTTGCCACAAAAGAACAAGCAACAACCATACAGATGGCCATCATCAAAGCCTTCCAGAAAAAATACGCTGACAGCCATGAGAGATATATGTCTGTATCAATCTAACTGAGCAAAAAGAAGACGAGATCTAGCCACAAAACCAAAACAAGAGACCATACAATCGGCCACCAACAAAGCCATCCAGAGAGCAGATATACTGACATCAAGCCTGGAGAACCTGCGGCCACTGGAAAAAGAAACAACATCATACTGAGAAACAACATAATATAGAAATCTAAGACCATCAACATCTGGAGAGACAGCAGAACTGAAGGGAAACAAAACCAAAAGATAAATGAGAAGACCAGAACCGAAGCAAAGGAAAGGTTAAAAGTCGGGAGGAAAGAAGTCCTGTATGGAGAATATTTTCCCTTCATGAGAAACCTGCAAAAACCATAAACCTGGAACCGCCTGAAGGCCCTTTTTTGATAAAACATCTGCCTGCTAATTTAGAGCCCTGATGATGTGATGAACGGAGGCTCCCTCTAATCTATTCCATAATAATTTGATCATGTCTAACCACCCGACGAGCTGAGGCTTAAGAATGTTATTCTTACCAAGCACATAATCCACCACCATAACCTTCGAATCTCCAAAGATGGAGACATCTTGTAGATTAAGAAAGAGACAAAAATTTAGAAGGCCAATAAGGGTCATCGCCTCAACTTTGCTATTGGATCCTCTCCCCCCATTCTAGTGAATGAGAAATTGGCTATTTTCATTTACCCAGATGATAACCCCACAACCACATTGACCTTTATGTTCAGCTCCATCGAAAAAAGCCCTTAACATAGACGACATCTTCTGAGGGATCTCATTACCATTCTGATTCAGCTGCTTGGAAGGGCTCTGCGGGATTGTTTCATAGATGGAAGTAATGATGGAGAAGATTTCCAAAAAAGGGGATGTATTGTTATTGAAATTAAAATTATTGCGCCACTTCTAGATACTCCAAAAAGTAATGATGAAAACTAATCTCCATGACTTTTTTTTGAATATTGCACCATAAAAATGCTTCCGAAATAGAGGTGTGAGACATATGCTAGATTCCATAGCAGTCCTCCAGTGATTTCCAAAGTTGCTGGGATTTCTTGCAATTTAGAGAAAGGTGGAAGTTGTTTTCCTCTGCAGACCTGCAAATGGGGCAAACACCAGGACTCTGCCATCCTCGTTTCCTTAAATTTTCCCAAGAAATATTTCTATTATGGAAAGACAACCATGAGAAAAGAATCATTTTTGAAGGGTAGCCAGATTTCCAAAAGATGTGCAGGAATGAAGGCCTAAGTTGAGGCTGCTTTAGACTGATCCTGTCTTGATAA
Organism: Pinus tabuliformis; assembly: GCA_031772625.1. Classification (NCBI taxonomy): domain Eukaryota; kingdom Viridiplantae; phylum Streptophyta; class Pinopsida; order Pinales; family Pinaceae; genus Pinus; species Pinus tabuliformis. The sequence continues at coordinate 654,876,930 of CM062811.1, forward strand.
ATATCTTTTACATGAATGGAAGACAACCCTTTTGAGTTTCTCCACATGAGGCAGTCTTGTTCCGCCGAGCGAAAGATTCCACAATTTCTGAGACGAATTCTGATATGATCCCATTGGATAGCAATATCAACCGGCATCCCCAGACTTTCAACTTCCTTCCATAGAGGGATCGGACCCTGCCAACCTGCGATTAGGCTGTCCCAATAAAACAAACCTTTCCTGTGAAGAAAAATCAATAATGGATCAGGTACATTGATCACCTCAGCACCACTCATAAATTGATCTCTCCCAATGAGAATTCTTTTTCCGGATTGGAATCGCCAGGTTAAATTTTTCAGGAAAAATTTTCCGATCTTTCAGAGGCTTAACCAAATTGGAGACCCTATTGAAGAGCCGATCCTTTCTTTTTTGAGCCAGAATGACAGATCCTTCCTGCTCAAGTATTTCTTCCAAACTATGTTGCTCCAAGGGCCATTTTCGAAGATGCCTCCCCACAGGGTTTTACAAAGCAGAGCCCTTCCGAAATTTCTCAAGTATAAAAGCCCCCAACCTCCCCTGCACTTCGGCACAGAGATATTGGATAATTTTGAGAGATGATATTTCATTTTTCCCGCTTGACCGCCCCAAATGAAATTTGCCATAAGCTTGTTCATTGACTGAATTATGCTCGCTAGGAGGTAATATAAATGAGCCCAGTATACTGCAAGTTGGTTTAACACCGATTGGGCAAGTATCACTCTTCCTGCAAGTGAAAGGAACCTATATTGCCAAGATGATATCCTCTTGTAGTATCTATCTATGATCCACAGCCAGTCCACCTTTTTGTAACCAGAAGATTTTAACTGAAAGACCAAATATTTTATTCCGAGACTGATAGATTGAGCCTTAATTCCAAAGGGAGTCGATAACCATTCAACCTCGACCTAGCATAAATCATTGTGGTAGATAACTGACTTTGCATTATTTATTTGAAGACCTGTTTCCCTTTGAAATTTTTTTAGAATTTCATAGAAACATAACCATGTGAGTCTGCACTGGACCAAACATTATAATATCATCAAAAAATAGATTATGAGAGATCGAAATGCTCCTGCAAATTTTTAGCAGATGACATCTGTATTTCTTTACGGCCTTGTTGATATGGAGGCTGAGAGTATTCATAGCCAGTATGAATAATAGCAGGGACAAGGGGCATCCTTGATGGAGACCTCTGGAGGCAGGAAAAAAGGAAGAAGGGATCCCATTTATGATCACTGCATAATTCACCTTCTCGACGCATGCCATTATCCAGTTTGTCATGCTAGCTCTTAAGCTAACCTTTGCAAGTAAACACCTTATGAATCCCCTAGTCGAGGCAGTCGTATGTCTTGCAAAGGTCGATCTTGAGAATGATTGCATCCCTTTTTTGACTTAATAGCAAATATACCTTCCTGTGTACTTGCCACCGCGTCCTGAATGTTTCTCCCTTTAAGAAAACCATGCTAATATTTTGTTAAGTATTTGCACAATGTTTCTTTTATCCTCTCTGCAATAACTTTTGCAATAATTTTGTAAGAAATGTTACACAGAGAGATCGGTCGGAAGTCCATGAATGACTCCGCCTTTTCTTTCTTCGGAATGAGCGCTATATTAGTGGAAGCGGTCTTTGGATTGATACTGCCCGAAATTCTTGAACCTTCTATCATTCTTAACAGATCAGCTTTGAAGAGGTCGAAGAAGTGAACAAGAAACTCTATTGTCCAGCTGTCCGGCCCTGGACATTTATCTCTTTTAAAAGGTTTCATAATTCTTATCAGTTCCTCCTCAAAAACTGGTTGAAAGATTTTATCATTTGTATCCTCATCGAACATCTGAGGAAAAACTTCAATGCCCCATAGAATGTCCTGGAACCTACAGCCTTCAGATCTTTGGTACTGTTTTTCAAAATAGTTTACTGCCTCATTTGATATTTACTGCTGAGAATATAGGAAACGACCTCTTCCATCTCTTATCTTCCATGTGGAGTTCTTTTCACGCCTGGCATTTGCAAAATTGTGTGATGACGTAGCGACAGCAAATGGATTTAATTAAACCCACAATGGATATTAATCCATTATCGGAGCCACCATATAGCACTATCAGCAGGCTTTAAAATCTCGCTTCGAAGTCAAACGTCAAAATTAATAGACCGCCTCTATAAATATCGACGAGTCCAGCTATTCGGCCATCGCAAGTCATAGCGTTGACCTCCGACACCCGATTTCTCCTATCTACCGATCGCTGATTAGATCGGGACCGTCGATCCTGATTCACGATTCGACGGTTCACGACTCATCGCACTATCGCTATCGCAATTGTTCCTCAGCCAATTCCGATAATACCAAGGATCCCTCCGATGTGATGATGGTTATTTCGCCGATGTCCCGATGCGATATCGCTATCGCAGTTCGTCGATGTTCCGATGCGATGTCGCTCCGCTATTGCCAATGTTCCGATGCAATATCGCTATCGCAGTTCGCCGATGTTCCGATGCGATGGAATTACACGGACCTAATGAGTTCCAAAGCCAAACTTGATACCATTTCAAGTCCATTCAGTGCTCCGCTAAGGGTTTTTGGCGTCGATTCTCCGTGTTAATGGCTTTTTCGCTCACGGACTCTAGTTATGCCAAATTTTCCTTAAACACAAGCATTATTACATTTATTGAATAAAAACACAGACAGATCGACTGCATGAATTTTAAAAGGGTGACTTAAACATGAAAGACCTCCACGGGCCGCCTGAAAAAACGCTACACAAAATACTGAAATTATAAATAAAACACAGAGCCTCGGCATTGGCCAGATTACACAATGAAATGACCTTTGTTTCCCAAATACAGTCCACAACACACTTTGAGCTCTCGCTCCACTCCAAGCCTCTCTCTCCTACTCGCTCATCACATTTTTCTCCTTTTTAAAACTCAAATAATTTCTCTAACAATATCTAACGACAATATTCTATTTCTGAGAGATCTAACAACAATCTTCTATCTCTTAGCTCTCATGCACACCTAAGTTAACAAATCTTATCCCTAATCTAAATAAAACAATATCTTATTTATTACAATAACTAACAATTTGAGAAGTCATCCTTCTCGGTATTCTTGAATGTGACCAAACAGTCAATGAATTTTACTATGATTAGCCACAACATGTGGACAATCCTCCACATTGCTGGCTAATGCCGATGCTCTTGCATCTTGTGGAAAAATTTTTTGTTCTTATCCCCTTCTTTTAACCATATCGCCCTACTTTTCAATCTCCAAAAAGATTCCTCTTGTTCTAAGATTTTAATTTTCTTCTTTTGCAGCTCCTTTATAAGACACCTCATTTTAAAGGATAGATGATGAGCAGCCATCGCCTCCGAGGCCATGTCCAAAGCCTTTTGTATTTTCCTGAGCTCTTTTCTGTTGGATTGCCTTTTCTCATATTGCCACTCTTTCACCACCTTACGCATATGAACCATTTTGTCTCTAAATGTCATCAAAAGCGAAGAAGGATTATTGGATGCCATCTCATTCCATGTTTTTTTTATAAGGTTGTTAAAACCCGGATCCTCCAGGAATGATCTATTAAATTTGAATGAATATCCTTTCCTGAAACTCTTTTCCTTCCAGCCTAATAAGATCGGCCTATGATCTGAAATGAAGACATTCTCAATTGATGAGAATGGCATGCCCATACTATCAATCAAACTAGCATGAAGAATAAACCTATCTAGCCTTTTTGCAATATAAGCTTTCTCGATTCTGCCATTTTCCCATGTCGGGAGCATTTGAGTGGGGAGAATGTCAACAAAATTCCTCCTCAGCAATTCATTTTTAATTCTTTCAGCAAGAGGGTCCTTCTTCTTGTTACTTCCCCAAATCTCATCCATATTTAAAGTAACATTTAAATCCCCTACAATCAATAAATTTTCCACACCAAGCATTTCAGAGTCAAAAAGATTCTCCCAAAATAGCAGTCTATTCTTGTAGGGAGCATATACATTCAAGATATTTATTGGAAATTTATGTCCTCTCATTTGCGCTGAGATCAGGATCCCTGCCAAACAACTATATGTTTTTGCCTTGATCTAGATTGGATCCCATAAGACCACTAGCCCCCCCGAAAGGCCAATCGCTTCCATAGCAGAGATGTGCCAGGAAGGAAACGTCTTTCTGAAGTAAGAGACTGCAACAAAGGAGGCATGCATAGTTTCCTGTATTAAAATAATTTTGGGACTTATTGAGTAAAAGAGGTTTTTTAAGGCCAAAAACTTTGGACCTACACCCAAACCCCTTATGTTCATGGAGATGATGAAATTCATTTTGGAGATTTTCCGGCCATGCTTGCTCTAAGAGGCCTATCTTCTGTCATGTCTATGATTGGAACATCTATAGGAGATAAATTTTGGACTCCTCTGCCCGCGCCCTCTCCTCTGCCCCTGAAGTGCCTGCTTCCCCCTTTCGTTTTCCTCCTCACCGTAATATTTCTAGCAGACTTTGGACTAATTTGAGGGGAATTTTGGGCAGCGGGTTTATGAATTGTGAGCGTCCTAAGATGTAAAGATTTTTTACTTAGCAAGAAATCCAAGTCACTGCATATAGAATTTGTGGGCGAGGATGTAGGCGAGTTTGCTGGGGTAGCAGTTATCAAAGTCTCTTTCCCTCTTTCAATTGAAGAGGTGATTTTAATTGGAGATGGAGTTGAGGAATATATGGATTGGACTTCATTACTGAGATTTTAAGAGGATGCAGAGATGAAAGAGGGCATGGGACCTCATGATCCGAGGCAGGCTCCAAAGGGAGCATAGAGGGAGATATTGGCTCCACCGGGATGTGAGTATCGATAGGAACCTCATGGTCCGAGGTAAGCTCCAAAGGGGGCATAGAAGGGGATATAGCCTCGATAGGTATGTGAGTATCAATCGGTTGTGGAAAATGATGTTGGTCTTAAGAAAAAAACTCCCAGTGAGCATCTAACCCTGAGAAAGACTGATTCTTTGAGGATGAGGATCGCTCTGAATCCTGGCATGATGATTTATCTTTGAAGGGCTTTGCTGCAGAACAATGATGACCATGATGCTTTCGGTTATTAGTAAGTGATCTTGAACAGTTCTTTATTAGATGCCCAGTGCAGTGGCATGCTGAGCATCTAAAGGGAATCCCCCAGAAGTCGAGCCTTTGCCGGATTTTTAAATCCCTCCAGTGAATGTCTATATGGGCCAGGAATCCTCCTCTGAAGGGTTTGTCTATCAAAACCCAAGCTACTCATTTGTCTTTCTCTCCTAAAACCCAAGGATCAACATAAACACATCTTCCAATGGCATTCCCGATTTCAGCTAAAGTTTCCTTTGACCATAACTCTAATGGCAGACCGGGAAGTTTGACCCAAATCAAATTATTGGATGGGATATTCTTTAATGGATTATAGCCCATATACCACCTATGTAATGCCAGAAAACTTCTTTTATAAACCCACTGTTTTTTTAAAATGATTTCCAAGTCGCTGGAACTTAGAAAGTGAAAGCAGTACCATTCTTTCAGTAATCTGGCGACAATTGGAACATATCCAATTAGTGGCTTCCATTGCTGCTCGAGCCAGCATCTCATCTTTGAGTCATCTAGTTCCGGGAAATGCCATCTCCTGACCAAGGCATTAGCTTGGAGACTTTCAATGCGATCTGCCAGATGAATGCTATCTATTCTAATAGTTGCGGGAGGGGGGATAGTCTTTACAGGTTTTTGATTTCCCTAAGGAATGTCTTCATGCCAGGCTTTCTGAATGAGATATTTTCTAGATTGACTGATAGTGTGTAAAGGTTTATCTTTTAAAAATCCTTCCATCTCATTTTGTGGGACCGAGGGGTGAATCAGCATTTCCTCCAAAGTGGACTGTCGCTCACTAGACAACTTGGCATTCTCGTGTACAGATTCTACTTGGATGGTCGCTTGAATCATCGCCTCCAAGTCAGATGTATTAGTCATTCTTAAATCGGCCACCTAACTCTAAGTATGAAGGGATCATAAAAATCCAGGAAAGATATGGGCCAGGAACTACGGACAGTAGAATCAGATGGTTTTGAACAAAAGGCCCGGAGAGGGAAGGTTTAAAACTCGAATTTTCTGACTATAGTATCGTCATGTGAAACCTTGGGAAAGAGTTTACCCCTATTTGAAGAAAATGGGAATTAATTATGAGTCCATCTATCCCTCTGCCTATAAATGGGATGACTATATCATTAACTGGATTCTAACAGACACACATAAATTTGAATTTTTGACGGCTTAGCTTAATTCATAAATCATGTTCTGTCCCAAAGAAATCTTAAATATCTAGAGAATTACTTTTCTTTACTCTGCCCGAAAATGTCTTAGTCAGAGGTAGAATTTAAGGCTTGTACTTTTGAATACAATCCAACTCCCGTGAGAAAAGAACCAGCCCGGAAAAAAACCAGGAGGATTCAAGCAGGTGGTAGTAATGAGCCAAGGTTGCAGGGATTAGAAGGTTTCGCCAGGCTAAACCTTCATGACGATTCCTCATAATAGACTATACAGCAACAGAAAAACTGACAGACACACCACCAAGGGCCAAGCTTAAATTGGAAATCCGAGCATGGCTTGGAAATGACAAAATATTTCTGAATCTTGAGAAGCGATACCCATGACCAGCTTGAAAATGATTCCGCAGACATGAGAAAAAGACAAGAATCTAAGGCAATCCTTGAGGCTATAACAAAACATCTATGCTAATATCAATATAACTTTCAGGTCATTCCATCATTTTATTCCTTAACCATAATCAGAAAACAACTTCGTGCTATCATAGAATTGCAGAGCCTAATTAAAATCAAAAGTCTTGCAAGTCCTTAAACCTTTCCTTTCAACAACCATCCTTTTTCAAAATAAAACACATATAAAATTTAAGGCCGAAATGATACTGACTTAGAGCCGCAGGCAAGCTGAGGGGAGAGTGCAAGAGCGAAATGCGAATTTGAGCCACGACCAAGAAAAACCAAAGAGGTTCTCTTCCAACAGAGAGTAATTGAAGTGATTCAGGGCGACGATAAGCATGCCACCCATGAAAATATGAAAAGATTTGAGTTGACAGAGGTCATGGATAGCGATAGTGGAAAACCAAGAGTCACGAGAATGCTAGTGCAATAGGTTCAGAGTAATTGTAGCGATTCAGGCGACGAAAAGCGTATGCCACCCATGAAAATATGAAAATATTTGAGCCGACAGAGGTCATGGATAGCGATAGTCGAAAGCCCAGAGTCATGAGAATGTTAGTGCAACGGGTTCAGAGTAATTGTAGCGCTACAGGCCGACGAAAAGCTTACAAGTATGCCACCCATGAGCATATGAAGCAGAGGTCATTGATAGCGATGGACAGAGGCCAAGTGTCGTGAGAAAGCTAGTGTAACGGGTCTTGGAAGGAACATGCATAGCCGCAAGAGACCAACATGCATTGGCTTCTGCTACACCTGTGCAAAGCTTATAGGACCTCCCTCCTTCGCGGTCTCTGGTTGAGCACGATTCTTTGCACTCCACCACTCAGCTGCCGCGCTCCCTTCTCACAGTGATCACTTCTGCTCAATCAATAAATCATATTTAATTATATATAATATTATAGTTTCTTCATAAATTTACCTACAAAATAATATAAAAGTTAAATAAAAGAAACAATATATCTTTCCTATTAATATTAAAATTATTTATAAGATATGAATTCATTATTAACCTAAAATTTAGTATAATAATAATTAATATAACTATTAAATAATGATGAAATCTTTCTCCTTTGAATTTTTCATGCAAAAATAAGTTAAATAAAGGAAACAATATATATTTCCCACTAATATTAAAATTATTTATACGAAATGAATTTATTATTAATATAAATTTTAGTATAATAATAATTAATATAAATGTTAAATAATGATGAAATCTTTTTCCTTTGAATTTTTCATTGAAAAATACAAATCCGATAGGATAAAATTTTGAATTTAATATAAATAAAATAATGATATTAATTTATTTAATCATTAATCCGATAGGATAAAATTTTGAATTTAATATAAATAAAATAATGATATTAATTTATTTAATCATTATGTTGACAACAGGGCATCTGGCATCTGTTTTAAGAGAATTTGTTTTGTAAGTAAAATTTAAGAATACCCTGCAATATTCGATTCTTCAGATTATTAACAACGGCAAGTTAGTCACGTGTTTTGAATGTTACATAAACTCGGCAGTCAGAAAAATAAAATAACAAGAGAGAATAAAGTAAAGCTGTACTTTATTTTGGCCAGCAAAAGCTTTTCTTGGGTGTTGAATTTAGATGTACAATTAAGGAAATATATTTTATATAATAAAGATTAAAATGTGATTAAAAAAAAAATTGTTTTTGTTACATCTTGATTTTTGTCATATAAATTAGTATAGATTTATTTTAGGTATGAATTTAATATATGTTAGAATATCAAATTTTTTTATTCGCAATTAATTTGTTTTTTTTTATATATAAAAATATATATGAAGCTGATATTGACATGAATTAGTTAATAGAGATCTTCAAATAGTTTATTTAAATCTCTGGCTGAAATATTTTCGAAATGTTGTGAAGAAGTATCGTACCATCAAATATGAAGCTAAAGAAAGTTAAAGAACCAAAGTCCCATGTACATATGCTAGCCACCATCACTGAAAAATTTAAGGAGGGAAGTTTATATTAAAGTTTAGAAACCTTGGCGCACCATCATGGAAAAATTTAAGGAGCAAATTTTATATTAAAGTTTAGAAACCTTGGCCCAGACAAATTGTAAAATGTTGATGATATTTTTGTAAAAATATCTGGAATTTTTATTAGTATATATTAGTATATGTAATATATTGGTGATTTTTAAGGTAAATTAGTTTCATACTATAAAACTTGGGCGAATCATTTTTAGTAAAAAATGGAAATTGGCAAATCTTTTTTTTAGAAAAAGTATAAGAAATTAGCTCACCTACGAATATTAGCCACTAAAATTTTCCCTGGCCACCATGTTGAAGTAGTGTAATAAGTTGCATTTTCAACTTAGGTCCCATTTCTAAGTGTTAATATTGACTCCCCTTGAAGATATATGAACTCAGTAGTTAGTAGAAAATTTTTCTCTTTCAATTGGGCTTAATAGTTGATGATTCACATAGGCACGATGGGCTAATATTTGAATAAGGTGATGCCTGTGTGTGTGTTGAATAAGGATCAAATTCAAGTAAAAAAGGGGGTTTTATATGGTCTTCAACTAACAAATTTAGTTTACAATTCAGGGGAATGATCCAAGATAGCTAGAAGAGGTTGAGTTATATAAATGAAAAAAAGCATTCCATCTCCTCAATGTGGTGAATGAGGGGGTTGAATATGCTAGAAGGTTTTAAGTTCTTTTTTATTTAATATTGTTGTATATTATGTGTTCATTTCTCATTGTAATTGACTTATCACATTTGCATAATATGCGTTGAATACAAAAAAAATGTTATTCTCATTATCTAGGCTCAAATCCCACTTTGTGACATGTTGGCTCTTAATGAGTTGATTGTTGATGAGTTATATATGTTTTATTCATGACTTGTTAACTTAGCCTTGTACCCTAAAGAATCTAGGGGTTACCTTGGATACGATTGTCAAAATAAAAAAAAAAATACCTGAGAGATTTTCTTCAAAATATGTCACATAAAAAACATATACATATATTTTGGATAAAAGAACATAAACATAAAATTATGTGCATGAAAATATTGGCCTGTGCACAACTAATTATGTTCTTTCAAATTGAACTTCATTTAGCCTCATCTTTTATGGGTACCATGTGGAAAAAATATAGGTAATGAATAGCAAAACTCTAACATATAATTTTTCTTTTGCTTATAAACATATTGACTTGTAAAGTCATGACTATGTGATGTTTCTTCAAAATGAATTTCACTTATTATCACGCAGTATTATGTTTATGTCTGGTGGACAAAAATGGTGTTAAAGAGAAAAACCCAAATATGAAACTCTCCTCATGAAAAAATTGAAGTGTAAAGCCATGATTAATAATGTTTCTTTACTTTATTTTCATTTATTATGCTATGCCATATTTTGGTTATGTCATGTGGAGAGAAAATGTATTCCCAATATAATTTTTTTTTTATGAAAATATTGACTTGTATAAATCTATGGCTAATGATGTTTCTTCAAATTGAATTTTATTTGTTATCATATATTATATTTTATTTATGTAAAAATTAGAAGTGTTTGAATAGAAAAACTTCAACATAGAATTTATTTTGTAAAATTATAGTTAATTATATGTTTTCAAATTGAATACGTTTTATAATAATGACAATAATAACCTTTTTTTTAAGATCATAACCGAGTTAGACATCAAATTGATATATGAGACACTTTGTTTGTGAGATAAACGATAGACGTCCTCTTCTCTTTTAGATATGAATTTTTAACCTTTCACCTACAAACATAGACATTAATCTTATGAAAAATATTTAAAAAACCACTTTAAAAAATAAGTCCAATTTGTACTTTTAAATTACTTAATTTTGAACCAATCATATAATGGTTTCTTCATAAATTGAAATACAAAATAATATAAAAATTAAATAAATAAAACAATATATATTTCATAGACTTTATTATTAATATAAATTTAATATAATAATAATTAAAATAAATATTAAATAATGATTGAAATTTTTCTCCTTTGAATTTTTTATGTAAAAATACAAATCTAATTGGATAAAATTATGAATTTTATATAAATAAAATAATAATATTAATTTATTTAATCGTTATATTAACGACACGGATCTGTTTTAAAATAATGTGTTGTCAGGAAATTTTAAGGATACCATGAAATAAATCGATTCTTCAGTTGAAAATTATTAACAGCAGCGTGTGACGTGCTTCGAAGGTTTAGCCTTCACAGGCAACTAAATTACATAAACTCGGTAGTAAGAAACAAGAAAATAACAAGAGAATAAAGCAAAGCGGTACATTATTTATTTTGGGGAGGGAATTTTTATATATATAATATATTTTATACAACAAAGGTTAACAAAGGTTAAGACTGAGATGTAATAAAAAAATTATCTTTGTTATTTAAACCAGTAAAGATTTATTTTAAGTAAGAAACTAACATAAATTTAGAGATCAATTTTTTTTACTTGTAAATTTTTTTAGAGTGTAAAGTTTAATGTGTTATTTTTTATTGTTTAATTGTATTCTTGAATCCTAAATAAATTATATATATAGGATTGAATAAAAATTTTAACCATATTTTCGTTTTTAAAACATAAATTAGTTAATATAGATTTTCAAATAGTTTATTTAAATTTTTTAGTTAAATATTTTTGAAAAGTATAAGATATAAATATCTGATTCACTCTCTCTTTTTACTTCTAATCACTTTACAACATATTCATTTTTTTTTTAATTATAGTAGACATTATTTTTCTATTTAAAACATAACTTTTTTGTTTTTTGTTTTTAAAGAAACATGGAGGGACTGACAAACTTACACATCTCCTCTTCCTGGGTTGTATAATGAGCATGGATCTAATATGAGCCTAGAGGGAGGGATCCAAGTGCAAATTTTTTTATGACCCAACACTATCTAAATGTTTTGTATAGGTATTTAATTTTTTATTTTTTTATTTATTTATTTATTTTTTATTTTGGCCACAAAATTTCAACCGACAAACAACGTTACACATCATACTGTGCAGTAGAATGAGCCTCTTAGCTCAATAAATATATATTTCTTCCTTATATGCATAATGGATCTGTGTTTTTAATGGTGATAGATAAACAAATGACGAAGATCGATACTTATGTACAAGTTTCACTCATATAATATAGGAGTTGTCTTTAGTGCGAATTTTTTTTTTTTTTTTTTTATTTCAGCCACAAAATTTCAATAGACAAACAACCTTACACATCATATGAGTTGTCTTTAGTGGGAAATTTTTTTTTTGGCCACAAAATTTCAAAAGACAAACAACCTTACACATCATATTGTGTAGTAGAATGAGCCTCTCGGCTCAATAAATATATATTTATTCCTTATATGTATAATGGATCTATGTTTTTGATGTTGATAGATAAACAAATGACGAAGATTGATACTTATGTACAAGTTTTACTCATATAATATAGGAGTTGTTTTTAGTGAGACTTTTTGGAGTTTTCGGTGCCGGAACCTCACAAAAAATTGTGGTGAAATCTTCATTTGTGTTATTTTAACTAGTTTTTTGATTGTATATATGGATTCAACACCCTAAAAACCCCTAGGGCACTTTTATTGTGCATGGTTACCCATCAAACTTGTGACTTCAAAAACTTGTGGTGAAATCTTGATTTGTGTTATTTAAACTAGTTTTTTGACCATATATATAGATTCAACACCCTACAAAACCCCTAGGACACTTTTATTGTGCAGGGTTACCCATCAAACTTGTGACTTCAATGAATTCTTGCTGGATTTTAGAAAAATTAGACTGTAAAAACCCAAGAGAAAAACTTCCAAAAAATCGCACTAAAGACAACTCATATAATATATACCAATATTTTTTTATATATAAATACAAAATAAAATTCATCCAAATTTAAAAACTCTTAAAATTTGATTTAAATATGCATCACAATTACATTAAAAAAAACATGTTTTATATAACGCCACAGAAAAATAATCTACCCAAATTCCCACCAAAAACTCCAAAACAACAACACAACCTTAAAAACTCTTATAATATGATTTAGATGCAGTCACAATTACATTTTGTTATCTGAGTTAGTCAGATACTCCGAAACAGCAATACAACTTACCAAAATTCCTACCAAAAACTCCAAAACAACAACACAGCCTTAAAAACTCTTATAATTTGATTTAGATGCTAGTCACAGTTACATTTTGTAATCTGAGTTCGTCAGAAACTCCAAAACAGCAACACAACTTTAAAAACTCCTATAATTTGATTTAGATGCTAGTCACAATTACATTTTGTAATCTGAGTTCGTAGATGGGTGGATACCCACTTTTGGCATAATGTCGCACAGACTCCTTCCACCCTCGAACCTCCACTCTATTCTTACCGTCATATGATTTCAAAGAACCTGAACGGTCCCTTGCCAGGCACTCAACGAATGTGCACATCTTCACAAACTCATCCCTATTATTACAGTCCACCTCAACCCTAGGGTCTTCATCACCATAACTCACACGCAAAGTATCATAACGCCATCCATCTCATTAGACAGGAAAATATGAAAGCATTTTCTCTTTCAAACAAGGCTCAAAATTAAATGTTGTTTTGTTTTCTTCACTTTCATAATAAGGATGTTGTCAATGTTGACAAGGATTTTCGATCCAATGCTTTGAATTTCATTCTTTCCATGAACATCCTCTAAATAATGGCAAGGGATAAACAACCTTGTTGAGTTCAAAAATGGAAGATCAAGGAAGCTTCCGTTCAAACTCTCTACAAGAGCTTGAACATAATATTTTGCAAGTTGTTTGCAAATTTATATTGAACCTTCAATATAAGGTTTCCATGATTGTTTTTTTATATCAACACAGTCGGCATATGCATGTGGAATTGATACAAATCATAATTCATGCCTATGAACAAGACCCTCCTTATCACAAATTTCTAGAAATCCATGTTTAGACACATCTATAAATTTAGATAAATAACATATGCCATCTGCAAATGTGTCACTTCTTAAAAACCACGTTTTCAAAGTGTTTACAGTGACATCTATCACGCTCCTAAAGAGATGACATCAACGCACTCTTTATGGATTTCTTTTTCAACTTCTTTAATTCACACATTATACCTGTAAGCATATGTAAACAAAATTGTACTGAAAAGATCCTTGCCTTATCATACCATGAGTCTTTTCTTTTATTTTTCCACAATGTTAATATGGGAGGCATAAGTACAACAAGTATTTTAATGACTTGTCCCCTCGAAATCCATCTAACTACATGGATTTGAAGAGCCTCAAGAGTTTCAAGTTGCATAAGTTCTTGTAGAGAAATAAGTTGACTACTTCTTTTCGTAGAATTTAGCACCCAACAATATACTTTATTTGCTAATTTCTCATCAAACAATAATTCATGTATTCTTTTGGAAGAATTTGATGCATGAGAAATACAATAAACACCTACAAGATTAGGTACATTTTTATTCAAGAATGTAATAAAACCATTTTCATTACCAACCATTGAAGAAGCACCATCTGTGGAAACTCCTATCAATCTTTCTTTTGAAAGGCTTGATTCCATTAAATGTTTGATTGCATCATAAGTTGTTTTCCCTCTTCCGTCACAAACATTTATGATCTTTAAAAATTGTGAAATTGGAGGCCCCAATCCTTTTGAGTTTAAAAACTTGGCATAAACCACAAGATGTTTTTCTAAGCTACAATTTGTACTGTCATCTAGCATCAATGAAAAAAATGGCTTCCTAGCATTTTTTAAATTTGTAGCTCTTCGAGATATTGAGATATAGAAAAAAGGAATTCTTTTGCATTCATGTGATTTGTATATGATGTATAATATTTATTCTTTGGCATCTTTGGTGTGTGTAAGGACATTGTAAACAAGCAAAGAGATTTATGTTTTGAGAGCGGTAGATCCTCTTGCACCATCTAATACACTAATTTCATAGTAGTGATAACTCTTTGTTCATATCATCAATGCATGCAATGTTCTATAATAGGCTTCACTTTCTTCTCATTTCCACATATCCACTTTGCTTGTGAGAGTTTATGGATGCTTGAACTAGCATTATAAACTATAAAATCATGTTTCAATGTAGAAAAACACATCCCAATTCCCCATGGCCCCATTTCCTTATGAATTTCACAATATATGTATTTCATCACTGTTTTTCCTTCATGCTTTTCCTCTCTCAACCACTTATACTTAGTTTTCTCCTTACCATGAAACTCTCTTTTTACTTTCATTTTTTTTCTTTTGGGTGCTAGGTTCGCCCTTGTGAAATAATTCATCACATTCTTCAGTATTCCCCAAGATATCAAATTCTTCATTATGCCCCAAGGCATCTAAATCTTCATTTAGATCAAAATCATGATCTTCTTTATCAGGCGATGAAACTTGAGATGTAATAGACCATCCAAAGAACCTTTTGATAGAAAGTTGATTCCCCTTTTTTGAAGACATTTTTTGATACATAATACCTATATAATAAAAATAAATTAATTAGTATATATGAATTTCAATTCATCAATTAAAAACATATTAAAAAATTAATCTTGCACCGATTCCAAGAAACGATATTAACCAGGGAATATACCTATTTATTCTTTATAATATTTAATAGTATATATATTAATGCTTTATAACATTTAATAATTTCTCAATACCAGGTAAAAGTTTTTCAATATTTACAATAAATTGTCTATTTCTTCTATCTATTTTAGTCATCTGTACAAACAGAAAAGTTGAATGTTTTAGCAAATAAATACGTATTTTGCTTGCATTTAATAATGGTGATTTCAACAACACAGTTTCTTGGAGTCCAAAGTGGACATAAACAAAATTTTAGTTGAGTTATTGTTTCTCTCTAGTTCACATAAACAAAAAAACCTAAGTTTTCATTTGGTTTAAATTGTATTAAAGGCATTGTTGTAGCGGCTACAACCACCCTCCGAAATTTTTCCTTAACCTGTTTTAGAGCCTCCTTGCTAACCTTACACAACACTTTTTCTTGCTTCGTAAAGTACTCAAGCTTCAGTACTTTCCTTGCAAAAGGGCAGCCTGTCAAACACAAGTGATCCATTTCCTTCACAGGCTGCTCATCCAGACTTGGTCCAGCTGTAGGCTCAAGAGCTTCCCAGTGAAATTTGCACATTCCTGAGGGCAACCAACCCTTCCCTCTAGGAATTATGCAATTCCTTCTGATGGTCTAATTTTGGGATCCATGATTGCACAATATTATCTGCCCTCCCAACAGGCATTGCGCAATTTTTCCCATCAATAGGCAGTTCATCCAAAGATTTGCGCAAATCTGGCCAGCAGTCAGCTGTTGGGCCCAGAAATTGTGCAATCCCCTTTGGGCACTCAGCCCAGCTTACAGTCAGGAATGCACATTTTTCCCAAGCAGTTGAGCACTGGCATGCATGTACACTCCGGTTGACCAGTTCAACCCGAAACCAAGGCAACTTGACTTGCATGCATACATGACCTAATCTTCCTGGAATAATAAGAGGTAACGTGAAAAGGCATCTCATGATTTAGGGAGCTATTTTTAGCAACTGGGGGTTACATGCAAAGTTTTTTTAGAAGTTTCCCTTCAAGTGTCACTTTTTCCTAGATTTGCGGCATGTGCGTCATAAGGCCAAACTTATTTATTTGACACATCAAATCTCATTTGTTCACATCGATCTTGGAGCTCTGAAATCCCATAGCACATCTAGGACTCTCCATCACATCCGGCTCTACTTTTGATCCAGGTGGATGTTGGTGGCCACCCACCTATCCCATTTGGACCCCCACAACTGTCTCTTTCAGCTTTTTCAGTTTCCTAAATTGTAGCACAATTTACTATTTTTAGTATTTTTTTGGGTCCTGAACTTCCAGAACCGTTTTGAAGCACTAAAAGACGTTTTTTGGGAAATCTAGGGCAATATGGGTCCATGGACCGATGTTGCCTCCCAAAGTGGTAGTGCTCGGATAGATCTTTCTAACGAGCTATTGTACGCGTCAAATAGAGATCGTATGCCAAAGTTACGACCCCGGGAAATTGATGTACCAATTTACCCAAACGGGGCCCACAATTTGGCGTTTCATCTTCTAGGGTTAGGTTTCAGGATGTGAAAGGTTTTCCATTGTTTTTCAACAGTAAATAGGCCCTCGAGCCTCATTGTAACACAGTTCAGAGGCATGTAGCCGCCACATCTCTTCTCATAGATAAGCTACCATCGCCCTAGCTAGTTTATTTCCATTTCTGGTTGTAAGCATATTTTAGTATTTTACAGTAATGAAATGAAGTATTATTTCCGCTGCATATCTGTGTTTATGGTTATCTCTGTAATTTTTTGCGTTCTTGTCTAAATCCGAATCAGTGGTATCAGAGCGGTCTGCTTTTTCTCTGTTTTTCTTTGCATGTCCCCAACGAGGTTGGGATATAAGGAGTTAGGGCTTGAACTGGTCAAACCTTTGCAAGACCAGCCTCGCAAATCCCGATGGCCTCCCATGGCGGATGAGAAGAAAGACGAGGGGACAGGAGATCCTATCAAAATCTTGCTCGAAGAAGCCCTCGAGCGACAACGAAACACGATGATGGACAACTTTGCCCAAATTCTTCAGCGGCTACCCAAAAGTGACGCATCGGCTTCCAGCAGCTACTCTGGAAATGCCACGCTGTTTAAGGTACAAGTTAATTTTGAAATCCCCATATTCGAGGGTCAGATAGATGCAGATGCTGTAGATAAATGGCTAAATCTGCTAGAGGGTTATTTTTCTGTTCATGAATTTTCAAGTCGGGAAAAGATTGTTTTCGCTCTTCTCAAAGTACAGGCTCACTATTTTCAGCCGCACCCACTTGGAATGACTTCCGGGATGCCATCAAGGAGCAGTACTACCCTGTCAAAAGCTATGAGGACAAATACATCAAATGGACCACACTGTGGCAGGGACGAGACCAAGATGTTATGGAGTTCACAAACATTTTTCATACCCTTCGCACATAGCTGGGTATCAAAGATTTTGAGTTGCATATGGTACTCAAATACCGCGACTGCCTGCACAGATACATCCAGGAAGAGATGGAGTTCTTGAACATCTCCTCACTCGGCACAATGTACCGATATGCTGTCAAGATCGAGCAAAAGTTAAAATAGAAGAAGCGAGACTTTGGATTTGCCAATCCAAAGCCCAAAGGACAAAGCCAAGGTGGGGTGACCCAAGACAACCCGTCGAAGCCGCAAGAAAAGAAGAACACCATGAAGCCGAAGAAGGACACAGGAAAGTGGTGTGAGTTCCATAAGAGTCCCACTCATAACACAAGTGAGTGTCGGACCAAGCAGTCGCTAGTGGCCGAGTTGAAGGCTCCCAAATCAAATACATGTTCTGACCCTGAGCCAGAACCTGACAAGGGGAATGGCAAAGGGAAGCAGATTATTGATGCGGATCCCAGCGCCACTGTTGCCACAGCCAAGATCCAGAAAAATGAGCCCGAAAATCCAGAGGAAGGGGAGCATCTTTTCCACTCACAGATGTGGGTGAAGGGTTCACCGCTGCAATTCATTGTCGACAGTGGCAGCCAAAAGAATGTTATTTCAGTAGAGGTCGTGAAGCAGTTGGGCCTATCAACTACACCACACCCCCATCTGTACAGTATCGGATGGCTTCATGAAGGACGAGATCTCAAAGTTTGCCAACAGTGCCACCTTCCCTACAGCATCAAGCCCTTCACAGATGAGGTATTGTGTGATGTTACACCTCTGGATGTTTGTGATGTATTACTAGGCCAACCATACTTGTGGAGGCGACATGCTGTGTATGAGTCAAGGCCTCGCGCTGTCATTATTTCTTTGAATAATTCATTATACAGGATACCGGAGGTAGCCCCACCTACCGCCACATCTTTGATCACCGCTAAGAAAGGCAACAAGCTCATCTCACAGACTAGGAAATTTATTTTCTATCTGGTTCGCTCCCAAAGTAAGGGGAAGATCGTTGCTACATCCATGACCCCCGCAAAGGGTTCCTCCACGCAGCAGCAGCAGCAAAGGGATACGGTCATGATAGAACACAGGAACAACTTCTCCTCACCCACAGGGGTACCACACAAGTTTCAGGTGGGCGACAAAGTTTGGTTACATCTGCAGAAAGAATGCCTTACAAGAGCCCATCAGAAGCTCCAACCACTCCGACATGGTCCTTACACCAGTACCAAGGCTACGGGAAACAATGCTTTGAAGCATAGCATTCCTCCATTCCTTCACTTGCACCGAGTGTTCAATGTGGACCATCGTCGACCATGCTTCCCACCATTTCTGGTCACATCAGAGATTACAGAACAGCTCACCAGAGACCCAGCTTAGCAGAAGCTTCCTCATCTCAGGGAGGAACTCAACGCAATGGGGACCATTGCTTCCTAAGGGGGGAGGAATGATCCAGGTGGATGTTGGTGGCCACCCACCTATCCCATTTGGACCCCCACAACTGTCTCTTTCAGCTTTTTAGTTTCCTAAATTGTAGCACAGTTTACTATTTTTAGCAGTTTTTCGGGTCCTGAACTTCTGGAACCATTTTGAGGCCCTAAACGACGTTTTTTGGGAAATCTGGGGCAACATGGGTCCAAAGTGGTAGTGCTCGGATAGATCTTTCTAACGAGCTATTTTACACGTCAAATGAAAATCGTATGCCAAAGTTATGACCCTGGGAAATTGATGTACCAATTTACCCAAATGGGGCCCACAATTTGGTGTTTCATCTTCTAGGGTTAGGTTTCGGGATGTGAAAGGTTTTCCATTGTTTCTCAACAATAAATAGGCCCTCGAGCCTCATTGTAACACAGTTCAGAGGCATGTAGCCTCCACATCTCTTCTCAGAGATAAGCTACCATCGCCCTAGCTGGTTTATGTCCATTTCTGGTTGTAAGCATATTTCAGTATTTTACAGTAATTAAATGAAGTATTATTTCCGCTGCATATCTGTGTTTATGGTTATCTCTGTAATTTGTTGCGTTCCTGTCTAAATCCGGATCAACTTTTCATGGGTACGTGGCCTCAACTTATCTTTTTTAGCGTTTCTGTCACTTTTTGTGTATTTACTTGTGTGAGTGTTGTTTTCTTATTTTCTTTGAGCACCTGCTATCATTTACATGTATTCTAGCTTGTCCTATCTCTGTTTCAGTTTTGGTTGATATCTCATTATTGTTGCATGCATGAAACTGTTTTGCACGAACATTTGCCCAACCAGCGAATGACCTCACCCACATGCATGTTGACTTGTTTTCTCAATATTCTATTCATGTTTTGCATGCACTATTTATCACTTTTGCTATCACTTAGTGTTGCCATGCATTTCATCAACTTACTTGCTTGCAGTTGCCTGTCGGCGAGTCGGTCCAACCTTGGCCCAGTCTTTGCCTTCACTAAGGCTGCATTGAGCAATCTAGAGAAGGAAGGTTCACCTTTCTCTCCAAATTTGCACAATCTAGCCCAACACTGACCTCCTGGACTGAATTGTATATTTCTGGAGGTTAGTGACTACCTGGCCTCAAAATTTGCGCAAATATTCCCTGGGCCAGCAGTAACTCCTAGTTGGGATTGCACATTGTGCAACCCCAACTGCCAATTGCCCAACTGGATTGCGCATTTTGGAGAGACAACTGCCAGTTCATCCCCGTATTCAATCCAGACTGCCTTTAGTGCAATTCTGGCAGCTAGTCACTCATCCTCCAGTGAAATTTGCTCAATTTTGCACATCAGTTCCCCAGGTATGTGTTGTGACCTTCCCCAGATTTACTTTGTTTTCACTGACATATTTCTTGCCATGCATGCTGCTTATTTCTAGATCTTTCAGGTGTTCATCTATCTCAGTGGCTTCTAAGAGAACAGGATCCTAGGACACTGATGGTGTTGCAGTTGGAACAATAGTTAAACAGGTGTCCTCTAGCATGTCGATCTACGAATATACGAAGTTGTATCTATACAAGGACATCAAACTGAAGTGGCAAGAGGTGAATGGAACATTCGCAGGTACTTTTGGGGAAGACCTTGAAGGCAGTCAGGTGTACGTGACTATTCATAACTCTGACCTCTACCGGATTGTAGGCAGATACCCTGCGTTCCCATGTGCGAATATGATTCACTAGATCATCTCCCACACTAACCCTGAAATGATGACCTTGAGCAGTGTTAGTGGGAAGAATCTTGCAACCTTCTGGGCACGAGACTACGATGAGATGTATCGTATGGACAAGCCCATGACTATCATGACCCCTCTGTTCAACTTTCCCAATAGTAGAGGCCACTCCAGAGATATTATGAAGGATTGGGTAAAGGAGCCAGCTCGTTTCAAGATGACTCCTAACTGAATTTATAAGACGAGATATTGAGGAAGGCATACCAATACTTGGTCATATTTTCATGTCGACTGAGTGGCTAAGCAAGCACTGAGACCTTCCCTCAGAGTTGGTTGGTCGTGTTGGACCAACTAGCTAGAGAAGGAAAACCATGCAACTGGTTCGGCATACTGACTCATCAGCTAAAGGAGCAAGTCGCGAAGGCTCGACAGTCGCCTGAAGGAATGCATGTAAAGATTTATATGTCCACCTACATTCTAGATGTAGTGTGTGCCCGACATGTGTTCCTGGGCTTAGAGTGGGCATGATCACCGGCGGACATGGTTGTGAGCACATATTTGAAGCTATTCTCCAAGTGCAGCTTCAGAGGAGTGATCAAACAACTATCTGACCATCTTGTCGCCCCAATGTACAGGTTGATATTTGAATAGGATCCACCCTACATGTCAAAAGAAGTAATGAAGGCATTGTTAGGCATTGCAGATTGGTATGCCTCAATGGAAGGCATGTTCATCCGAGTGTTCAGTGCGGAGAAGCCTTCGGATGTTCTACCAAAGTTTTCTTTGGACATGTTCATCATGCAAGAAGTAGTGTATCATATCATAGCAAGATTAACACCTAAGCTGAAGCGGAAGAATAAGGCACCTTGGCCCACTCTCCCATTGCGGATTAGGTTATATGAGATCAAGAGCATCAAGAAAGTGGATGTCGAAGCTGAACAAATGAAGAATTACCTTCTCGACCTCCGAAGCTTCAACCTGTATGACCCACATTTCATTATCAAGGATCACTGAATGAGAGTTCATTTTAATTGAATCCATGGGGCATTTGATTGAGCTGAGGAAGACTCGTGGAGGCATTGTTAACATATTTCTAGACCCAATGAATAGGTTGGTTTCTTCGTAGAATGGTTAGCACAGTAGCATGAAGCAACACCACAAAAAACACCAGCAGTAGCAGTAGTAGCAATAATAGTAGAGGTATCAGAACCAAGCATACCTATGCATGACAAAGGGAAGAGAAAGATTGTCGACCGCATGGAGGACAAACAAAGCTACAAGTTTTGAGCAGATCCACTTGTAGAACAAGCAGCTATGGCTATTCAACATAAGAGGCAGCAACACGAAAAGCGAATTGCGCGAAGGTAGAGAGATAAGAAGAGAATGGAAGAAATAGAGAAGGAGTTGCATGAGCTGAGGGAGAAACTACGGAAAGAATAAGAGCTACTCCAACAGAAGAAGGAAGTGCAGCAACAACAGATTCAACAGGGGGCACATCACATGCAGACAGATGAAGCAGCGCCCATACAAGTAGTTGATTCTTCTGAACAGCTGGAATTAGGTTAATAGGGTGAGCCCTCATAGTGGCAAGACTTTGCTGATGAGATAGAATAGGCTTTCGAACAGTTGGATGCAGACATGGAGCAACCAGAATTGGAACAGGACACTGACCTCATGCCTCACCACAGAGAGGTTGACTCGCCCATTGCAATGCATCCAGATGATGAGCAAGTCTCAAATGACCAAGGATGCACGGAGGTCCTTGGTGGTCAGCTAGAAACAGAGATGTGCAACAACTCCTTTGATGAATCTCAACATAGAGTTGTGCACCCTGACAGAGTACCAACTCTAGAGGACCGAACATCCCCTAGGCAAGTTGAAGAAAAATTGATCATGACCGATGTGCACAAGGACCTAACTGCTTTGGCCAATGCAACTAGAGTGTATGCTGAAGCCACTAGCTGCAGTGTTCGCGTCCTCATAGCTGAGAATGAGTGAATGGCGAAGGAACTACAGGTGGCCAAGCAGGGAGGAGACTTGGTGACAATGTCCGCCCGAGCTGAACTGAAGAAGGAAATACTAGAGGAAGTGTTGTCCTTGGATACAGTTACGTGGGCATTGTACTCCAAGTTCAGTATTGTGCATCAAGTAGTCGTTCATCTTCATGGATGGCAGCATCCATGTGTGAGAAGAGATTGCATCTTGAAGAATATACATGTTGTCATTGATAACATGCGAGCATGGATGATGGAGTATAAAGGAGCCCTGCTTCATTTGCCCAAGATGATGAAGGCCAATGCGGTTAAGCTACAAGCACGTATCTAGAGTCAGATCTAGAACTATAAAGACCCACCGCAATTCATCACTGGCATACAGGCTTCCCATACACGAGTATTCAAGAGCATTAAGGATGTTGTGCACACATATGTGATTCCATCACTTGGGACTCTCACCCAAGCGAAGACCAAGAAGCAGCTCCAACAGGAACTTGACTCATACTTCGATGAGTTGATGCACATCATCACCAATCCAAACTTGCCTATCAGTGCAGACATGATGTGCAAGTATGTGGCCGGTCTGGCCACATTGAGGATGTTGTTGCACATTCTTTCAGATGAGTTGGACAGAGGAGCCCAAGTAGTGTACCTGGATGCCATGGAGGCAAGGTTCAGGTTCCAAACAGATGTCACGACGGAACACACAGATACTATTAGAGACTACCAATCTTGGCGCCAATATGTTAATGTTGATCAGCATGAGGATGTTGAGTAATTGGACTTCTATAGTTGTCTAAGTCAGAGTGGTGTCTAGTTTGGCTTGTTTAAGCCATTGTTCACATGGGTACATGTGCTTTATATTGTTGAGTCATGTCAAGTGTAAGTCAAGTCACAAGAGTGAATGTAACAGTCATAGAGTAGGTGAAGAGTCATGAGGGTAGTTAAATGGTCACAAAGGGGAATGTTAAGGGTCACCCTGCCCTTTGCTATAAATAGTCTCTCATAACTCATTGTATAGGCTTTTGGTCAGCAAAGCTTCTACTAAGACCATCTTGAAGAAGACTTGGACAGTATTGTAGCGCGCCTTGGTTTCTCCACTACACAAAGCTAGTACAACTCTTTGGAGGAGCATGCGGATGTGGCTGTAATGTTCTACTGATAGGGCTAGTAGGTTTGCATGGTGTATTGTATGATTGTGACTTACACTTCTTTATATAATAAAGTTAGCACATTTTCATGCATATGTTGTTATTGTAGTTGGACTGCTTTGGTTGCTTTAATAACATATGTTATTTAACTTACGTACTTGTGCATGAATTGATTCACATGCAATTATATGAATCTCATTGTTAGTGTGTTGCATATGTTCTTAATGTTGTCACCGTCCGTGTTGACTGCTTTGTTGGACACCAGACAAACCTTTCTCTCAACCTTGTTATATCAACCATCACACTCGTCTCGGACTGATCCATGAGTGTTGTTCAGGTTATCTTACCTTGTATGTTGGATTTTCGCATCCATGTCGACTGCTCTATCGAAAGATGTGCATGTCCTTTGTGTTGTGTGTTCCTAGTCGAGTTGGGAGTGATCCCTTTCAACCTGGAACTCACCTTCACCTTCCTCTCCCTTTGAAGTGTTGGAGCCCCTCATACTCATTCCTTGACTCACTGCATTAGTCACACCCTTGCTACTAACAGAGTTATCTTACTTGCTTCTGTGCAACATCACAGTCAAGGAATTACCTTACAACCCACTGTTGGGACTCCTACACCAAATAGTGGGAGGTCTAATTGGGACTTCTTACTAGCGAGATCCCCTTGACATGTTGGCGGGTCCAGCACCATTAACATTTCTGGTGCTAGAAGGAGGGCCTGATGACAAGAAGTGCTCTCTCGTCTAGTTTTGAACCTTTTCATATGTTTCAATGGAGTCTTGCATTCTTCTTCCCTTGAGGTGTTTTCCGAATCGTGAAGATGTCTCCATCTCAGGGAAGCTCTTTGATATCTTGTCTACTCACACATATGATGGTGAAGGCGAAGTGGCCTGGCCTAAGTATCTACATAACATTCTTTCCATGATTCATGAGGAAGATGAGTTTACTAATGAACGGGCCAGTTTTCTACTTGCATTCACACGTCGTGAAGCTCCATTTCATTGGGTGCTCAGCCTACCAGCTGACACCGTGCACTCATTTGAGAAATTTTGTGATCTTATTGAAGACACGTTCTATCATTTTGATCCGGACCATCTTGACCGGAAACTGTTACTACAAAGGAGAGCTCTGCATGAATTCGTTATTTATTTTTGGGAGCACTTCCATGACTTACAATTTCAAGCTCTGAAGAGCTAGATGAAGTTAACTTACCTCTGGGACCGATTCGAGTACTGTATTAAGAAATATTCCCGTCCTAAGAGGAAGCTTGATGTCAAACCTCACTCAACCTTATTCACTGATGGAACTATGCAATCCCAAGTGGGAGCACACATTGTCCCAATGGACTATTCGCCTCCCTCTCATTTAACACTTCCACCATCACCCAGTGATGTTGAAGATCATGTTTGTACACCTATTCAACCTTTGCACCCTCCCAACATCAATCCACTCAATTTTCGCGCAGAGTGGGTTGTGAGTCCTTCGAGTTCTCACATGCATTCCTTTTTTCCACCTTCGTCTTTACACCCAAGTGTTCCTCCGGATGATGTTGTCTTCTGTTCATCCATTCTGGATTCTCCACTTGTTGTGAATGAGGAACAACCCACTGACGGAGTTGGTGTTGCACAACCAACATGCGTTGTCATTCATGAAGAGTATGAGTGGGAGCTTGAGCATCAACACTCAGTGAAGGATGACTCCCTTCCGTTCAATCATCCTTATTTATTTCCTAACATCGTTGGTGAACCTGCCATCCATGATTTTACATGTGTGTCT
This sequence comes from Pinus tabuliformis, assembly GCA_031772625.1. NCBI lineage: Eukaryota > Viridiplantae > Streptophyta > Pinopsida > Pinales > Pinaceae > Pinus > Pinus tabuliformis. Next base: position 654,902,748 of record CM062811.1, read on the forward strand.
TCATCCATGGATGCACCCAATGTTGATCTTTCGCAAGACACACAGTACGTTAGCCCATCATACAACAATGGAGAGGACCAATCATTCATTGAAAATCCACTTGATCTTTCATCTGCCCTTTCCATAAACACAGAGGGTGAACATCCTTCCTTCTCATCCACCCCTCTATGTGATTCGTCAAATCATGAGGATGCCGACCAACATCCTGACTTTTCTGATCTTGGTTGTCATGATCTCTTCACCTCATCATTTGATCACGATTTCGATTCAGTCGTTGTTAATCTGTCTAAGCCATTGGTCTACAAAGATCCATCTGTTATCGAAGTCGAAACCCCACAGACTATCGAGGCACTTTAGCCTGGGCTAATGGTTATGTCAGGCCCTCATTGTCCTAAGGTTGCTTTCGCTTCCGATCAGGAAATTGTTCAAACACTCGATGCTCCTCCTCACTCATATGTATGCACTCAAGATCAATCTAACACTCAGATCACACTTCCTCCACTCGAACTGCATGATCCCATTCTTCATGCATTGGAGGAGTCTTATATTGCAAGTACTCATGCGTAACACAAGTTATCTTTGTTTCTTTCGTTTGCTTGCATGTCATAATCAAGAGTGTGCTTCTGCTTCAAAGTTTCACATAGTGTCACAAAGCACCATGATAAGTCCACAGACTATCCATCATGCACATGCACTCACATATGTCCCATGGGCACCTTGAAACATTAAATGTGGATGTCTTCACTATTATATCTTTCTTGTATGCTGGTCCACACAACTGGGTAACTCGCGGACCAAGCCTTCACCCACATGGGTCTTTCAATGTGCCGGTGGCTGCATTGGAAGTATCACTTCACATGATAAGGCCCTTGTACCGTTAGTGTAGGAGTAAGAGCAGTGTTTGCTTTATGTTGTTTGCTTACATGATTTTTTTGTTTGCTTGTTTTCTTGCTTGTTTGTTTACTTGTTTCTCTTTCATTTTCGCTTCTACTCTTGCTCTGCTTTGCCGATTGTTAGCTTGTTCACTTTGTTTCATTCATAGGATAGTTTGCATGAAACCATGTGTGACTCATGAAACAAGTTGGGTAAAGTACAAGAGGGCTTGTACAACTATCAATTCTTGGTTATTTTTCATCTTGCCTCTGTATGATTAACTTGTTACCCTTAGTCCATGATACATCAAACCATAATATGTACTATTCGAAGTGAACCTTGGTGAGAGCACAATGCTTGCGCGCTAACTAGTGTCACCTGCTCTAGTCGATTATTTTTTGGTTAACCCTTGACATCTCAATCAAGTAGAGTAAGGTGAGGGGGGAAACCTTAATAGACATGTCAGAGATATAATAAACTGCTTCTCTACTGAAACAACCTCCTCTGCTCTCAATAAGTATGGATCCCTCTTCCGCCTCTGAAATGAATAAGTGTTATTCACACTGAAAATGAAAAAATGAAAAGTAAAAAAATAAATCAAAATGAAAAATGAATAAGGTGAAAGAAGAGAAAGGCTTCCTAAGTAGGGAGGTGATGCAAGTAACTCTATCGGGGTGCTGACTAGGCTCGTTGGTAGTGGATCCATGCTTGTGTTCCTACGTGACTCCATCGGGGTACTGTCTAGGCCTGCTGGCAGTGGAGCAACACCAGAGATGAAACATAGACTCTAACGACCATATTGCTTGTGTACCTATATACCCCTCAATCCCAATAGAAACAATTGTGTTGCCTTGGCTTGGAATGTGTGTCAATCGACCAAGAGTCTGGCAGAGACTATATCTTACAATCAAGTTAGTGTGAAACTAAGATGAGCTAAGAACTGAATAATAATTCCAGAGGTGTTAGACTTGCTTTTCATGAACAAGGTCTATGTAGAGAGCTACAGTTCTACCAGTGTGTCGACAAGTGTTGTAGCGGCTACAATCACCCTCCAAAATGTTTCCTTAGCCAGTTTTGGAGCCTCCCTACCAACCTTATACAACACTTTGTCTTGCTTCGTCGAGTACTCAAGCTTCAGTACTTTCCTTGCACAAAGGCAGCCTGTCAAACACAAGTGATCAATTTCCTTCACAAGTTTCTCCTCCAGACTTGGTCTAGCTGCAGGTTGAGCAGCTTCCCAGTGAAATTTGCGCATTCCTGGCAGGAAACCAACCCTTCCCTCTAGGAATTGCGCAATTCCTTCTAACAGTCTGTTGTTGGGCTCTAGGATTATGCAATCCTGTCTGCCCTCCCAGCAGGCATTGCACACCTTTTCCCATCAACAGGCAGTTCAGCCCAATATTTGCACAAATATGGCCACCAGTCAGCTGTTGGGCCTAGAAATTATGCAATCCCCTTTGGGCACTCAGCCCAGCTTATAGTCAGGAATGTGCATTTTTCCCAAGTAGTTGAGCACTAGCATGCATGGACAGTACGGTTCACCAGTTCCACCTGGGACCAAGGCAACTTGACTTGCATGCATGCATGACTTGATTTTGTTCAAAATATGTCACCTAAAAAAGAAAATATTTTGGATAAAAAAACTTAAACATAAGATTATGCGCATGAAAATTTTGGATAAAAAACTTAAACATAAAATTATGCACACAGAAATATTGGCTTATGCGCGTTTAATTATGTTCTTTCAAATGTAACTTCATTTACTCATATTTTATGGGTGCCATATGGAAAAAAAATATAGGTAATGAATAGCAGAACTCTAACATATAATTTTGCTTATAAAAATATTGACTTGTAAAGCCATGACTATTGATGTTTCTTCAAAATGAATTTCACTTATTATCGTGCAGTATTATGTTTATGTCTTGTGGACACAAAAAAAAGTGTTGAAGAGAAAAAATCCAATATGAAATTCTCCTCATGAAAAAAGTTGAAGTGTAAAGTCATGATTAATGATGTTTCTATACTTGAATTTCATTTATTGTGTCATGCCATATTTTGGTTATATCATGTGGAGAGAAAAAGATATTGAATATCAAAATCCCGACATAAAATTATGCTCATGAAAATATCGACTTGTTAGCCTACGGCTTCCCATTTCAACTTAAGATGGATGAGGATTTGTTGATTTTTAATTTTATTTTTTAATTGACGATCAAAATTGATTCTCGAGGGAATATGCTGAGCATATGATTATCAAACACTGTAGTGTGTTAGAGAGTTTGTTAGGTTGCATTGACTTTTAATAAATTTCAAAAAATTGATGTTCGAACTCACACCAATTTCCTAGGGATTTTCAAAGCATGCCTAATTTTAGAAAAACTGCCTTATATCTTGGTTGTAAAGGATAGAAACTCTTCAACACTTCTGTTTTTTATAGGACTTTGAATTCTTAAGGGTTAAGTAAAATAAAAGTTAATAATAATATTTTTGTTGCAATAGTTTTTTTTGTTATATATTTATCAATAGTAAATACAAATGAAGCTTTCAGTTATATCAACCACATTAATATTTTTAATGAAGTTATATTAGTATAAATCCAAAACTAATGATGTTTCTTCAAGTTAAATTTCATTTGTTATCATATGTTATATTTTATTTATGTAAAAAATAAAAATGTTTGAATAGAAGTTTTTACATAGAATTTCTTTTGTAAAGTTATAGCTAATGATTTTCTTTCAAATTGGATATTTTTTATAATAATAACCATAATATTAACAATAATTTTTTAAAAGTCACAACCAACTATAGTTTGTTTGTAAGACAACAAACTAACTTTCATGATTTAACTATTAAAATCTATATAGATATACATTCTCTTTCCCTTTTAGATATCAATGTGTAACCTCTTAACAGAAAGCATAAACATTAATTATATGAAAAATAATTAAAAAACTAATAAAAAAATGTCTCCATTGTTTTCATTTAATTGGTTTAGTTTTCAACCAATCAATAAATCATATTTAATTATATATAATATTATAGTTTCTTCATAAATTTGCCTACAAAATAATATAAAAGTTAAATAAAAGAAACAATATATCTTTCCCATTAATATTAAAATTATTTATAAAATATGAATTCATTATTAATTATTAATATAAAATATAATATAATAATAATTAATATAAATATTAAATAAGGATGAAATCTTTCCCCTTTGAATTTTTCATGCAAAAATAAGTTAAATAAAGGAAACAATATATATTTCCCATTAATATTAAAATTATTTATACGAGATGAATTTATTATTATTATAAAATTTAGTATAATAATAATTAATATAAATATTAAATAATGAAGAAATCTTTTTCCTTTGAATTTTTCATGCAAAAATACAAATCCAATAGGATAAAATTTTGAATTTAATATAAATAAAATAATGATATTAATTTATTTAATCATTATGTTGACAACAGGGCATCTGTTTTAAGAGAATTTGTTTTGTAAGTAAAATTTAAGAGTACCATGCAATATTCGATTCTTCAGTTGAAAATTATCCACAACGGCAAGTTAGTCACGTGTTTTGAATGTTTAGATTTAACAGGCAACTAAGTTACATAAACTGGGCAGTCAGAAAAAATAAAATAACAACAGAGAATAAAGTAAAGTTGTACGCTATTTATTTTGGCGAGCTGGTATCATAACCTTTTCTTGGGCGTTGAATTAAATGTATAATTAAGGAAATATATTTTATATAATAAAGATTAAAATGTGATAAATAAATAAATAAATTGTTTATATGCATAATGGATATGTGTTTTTGATGTTGATAGATAAACAAATGACGAAGATTGATACTTATGTACAAGTTTTACTCATATAATATAGGAGTTGTCTTTATTGGGACTTTTTGGAGTTTTTGGTGCCGGAACTTGGCCAAAAAATTGTGGTGAAATCTTGATTTGTGTTATTTTAACTAGTTTTTTGATTGTATATATGGATTCAACACCCTAAAAATCCCTAGGGCACTTTTATTGTGCACGGTTACCAATCAAACTTGTGACTTCAAAAACTTGTGGTGAAATCTTGATTTGTGTTATTTAAACTAGTTTTTTGACCATATACATGGATTCAACACCCTACAAAACCCCTAGGGCACTGTTATTGTGCAAGGTTACCCATCAAACTTGTGACTTCAATGAATTCTTGCTGGGTTTTAGAAAAATTAGACTGTAAAAACCCAAGAGAAAAACTTCCAAAAAATCACACTAAAGACAACTCATATAATATATACCAATATTTTTTATATATATAAATACAAAATAAAATTCATCCAAATTTAAAAACTCTTAAAATTTGATTTAAATATGCATCACAATTACATTAAAAAAACCTATTTTATATAACGCCACAGAAAAATAACATACCCAAATTCCTAAAAAAAACTCCGAAACAACACCACAACCTTAAAAACTCTCAGAATATGATTTAGATGCAGTCACAATTACATTTTGTAATCTGAGTTCTTCAGAAACTCCAAAACAGCAACACAACTTACCAAAATTCCTACCAAAAACTCCAAAACAACCACACAACCTTAAAAACTCTTATAATTTGATTTAGATGCTGGTCACAGCTACATTTTGTAATCTGAGTTCGTCGGAAACTCCAAAACAGCAACACAACTTTAAAAACTCTTATAATTTGATTTAGATGCTGGTCACAACTACATTTTGTAATCTGAGTTCGTAGATGGGTGGATACCCACTTTTGGCATAATGTCGCACAGACTCCTTCCACCCTCGAACCTCCACTTTATTCTTACCGTCATATGATTTCAAAGAACCTGAACGGTCCCTTGCCAGGCAATCAACGAATGTGCACATCTTCACAAACTCATCCCTATTATTACAGTCCACCTCAACCCTAGGGTCTTCATCACCATACGTCACATGCAAACAGAATCTCTTCAAATCTTCTTCTGGAATGTGATAAGAGATAATAACGGGGTCACAATTAAAGGACTTTTCTGTTTCTCCTTCTGCAATGTGTAACCATGGCACAACAGTTGCATCTTCCCGGTCAGCTTTTGCGCCCCCAGCAATGAGTGCGCATATATCACCCCTCACGACCCTTAATTGAATATCATTGCAGGGCTGGAAATTTTCCACCCACATACCCAATGAATACACCTGCCTCCTCATTGAGTAACTCAGTCTGTCACATAAAAGATACATTGAGCGGCAGAAAATCTTATTGATGTTGCTATAAACCCATGCCCTTAGTTTTGTGTCAAACTCCAATATTGCAGACACAAAGCTCAACAAGGTAGGGATCAACCAGAAGACTTTCTGCGTTTGGAGGAACAATCCCACTAAATTTAGAAGTTTCAGCACTTTCTCCTCTGACACTGACAGATTGACTGGGAGAAGCCAACTATTGTCTGAATACATGACAGTGTGGTTTTCCAGTATGATGCAATCCAATGCTTCTTCTAACTTCATGACCCCACCTGTCACCACTAATTTCCAGAACTCCTTATAACCCTTTACAAAAACAAAATCCACGTCAGCCATGAATTCTTTCATGGTCAGCAAATTCAGCCACATTGCATCAGTAATATAATAACACATTTTGTCATTGACAAACAGCTTGTTTCCGTCCCTTCTCTCCAGCAGGAAATCAGTGTCCAAGTAGGAAAATTCGATGATGTCGGATATCTCGCCAGGTAGGCTTGGAAAAGGGGTCAACTCATCATGTAATGCTGGAGCCTTGGTCAGCACAGCACAAGTCACTTGCTTGAAGACTCCGCCTGAGAAAGATTGCAGTAATTTGTAAGTCCGGGACAAACGGAAAGGTGGCAGCGACAGCAACCATCGGAAAGTGCCTTGTATGAGCCCCCCAACAGGGGTGAGCTTCCCAAATTGTAATAAACCAAGACACACCTGAAAAGCCAGCAAGAAATTACTCAAAATTTTCTGGAATTCTTCCATTATCAGAGTTTCTGTACCTTTAACCTTTAAGTGGGGCAGGTTTTGTCTCTCAAGTAATGTAGTCCAATCTTGAACAAGACTATGTATACTCAGAGTATATTTTTTGAATAAGACTATATATACTTGAGAACTATTGGGAACATCATTTTTTCAATTGAGAAAAAAAAAAATTCTATACACACTATGAATACTCAGTGTGCTCATATATCTCCTCATGCTCTGCTTTTTATCAATTTTTCCTTTACCAACTTTTTATTTTCCCTCTCTTTTCTTTTAATTATTCCTTCTCTTTTCTCTATAATAAATCTATTTTATTATTATTATTTGCCCAATATCATCTTCCTTTATTCAAATCTTCATCCTACTACTTACGAAAAGTATCATAAGGCCTTCCATGTCATTAGACAGAAAAATATGAAAAGCATTTTCTCTTTAATTCATTGTGATTGAGTACAAAGGCAAAGAGTGGGCACCAGGAATGGCATTGATTTTCTCTTTCGATTATTCGTTGGGCTTCTCCCTGCATTCCTTCCTTGTCCCAACAGCCATCATGCACTTTCTGTTTTTGCTCCTTTTTCCGTTCTGTTGGGCACTCACATTTACTTTTATTCACATCAGCTTTCAATTGTTATATGTTACTCAATTGCCCTCCGCGTCCCAAAAAATCATGCTACATTTTTAAAATTGGTCTGCAATGAAATACAATAATTGTAAAATTTAAATTTAAAATAATAAAAATGAAATCAAAAATTTTAATAATCTAATTTTTAAAACAAATGATTATTAAAATTTATAAATATTTATTTTTTAATTATGTTTTAAATTATTAAATTTATTTTTTAAAATTTAATAATTTATTATATAATAAAATTGTGTTAATCTAAATTTAATTTAATCTAATCTATGAAGTGTTGAGAGGAATTAAATCTCTCAAGGTGAAAACTTTTTTTTAAGTGTAAAATTTGAGGAAATGTTTGTACCTTGAGAGATTTTATCTCTCTTGGCACTTGATAGATCCGGGGTTAAGATGGATTTAGATCGGTTATATATCTCTCCATCTCTTCTTTTTTGTCCCTTCATCTCAACCACCGAAACACAAACACCCTCTCTCTCGCCATATACATCTATGATGATCTATCTCTCCCCCCCTCCCTCTAACTGTCTCTTCTTCCCTATCCCTCACTCCATCTTTATCTCTATCTCCCTTCGTCTCTCCTTCTTTGCCACTCTATCTCACCCCTTAAACATACACAATCTGTCTCCATATCTATCTATCTCTCGCTCTCTCTCCATATCTATCTATCTCCCTCTCCTTTTTTTGTTCCTCTCCCTCTCTCTCTTCCCCTTCTCTCCCTCTCTTTCCATCTCTCCCTTGTCATCGACCCCCACCCTCTTTCTCCACCTTTCCCCACCCTCTCTCCCCACCTTTCTCTCTTTATGTCTTTCTTCTCACTCTCTCCTTCTCCCCCTCCAACTCCATCTCTCCCTCCCTCTTACCTTCTCTCCCTCAAGTCCTCTCTATTTTACTTTGTCTCTCTCCCTTTCTCTACCACCTCCCTCTGTCTCTCCCCCCCATCATTCCCTCTCTCCCTCTCTTCCCTCCAACTCTGTCACTATCTCCGTCCCTATCTCCTCTCTCTTCCCTTTCCTCCCCCTTTCATCTCTGTGTCTCCCTCCCTCTCTCTTTCCCTCCTTTCCTTGTCTCTCCTGCCTCCTCTCCTCTCTCTCCAACTCTCTCTCCATCTCTTCTTTGCTACTCCCTCTCTCTCTCTCTCTACATCTCTATCTCTCTATGTCTTTTTCTCCCCCCTCTCTCTCTCCCTCCCCTTCTTGTTCTCTCTCTCTCAATTTGTTTCGCTCTTCCTTTCTCCCTCTACCTTTCTATTCCACCTCCCTATGTCTCTTCCCCCCATTACTCTCTCTCTCTCTACACTCCAACTCTGACAATATCTCCCTCCCTATCTCCTTCTCTCTCCCCCCCCCCTCTCCCTTTGTATCTTCTTCTCTCTCTCAAGTCCTCTCACTCTTGATTCCTTCCTCTCCCTTTCTCTCCCACCGTCATGTATCTCTCCCCCCATCACTCTCTATTCCTCTCTCTCCAACTCTCTCAACATATCCTTCCCTCTCTCCTTCTATCTCGCCCCTTCTCTCCTCCCTCCATCTCTATGTCTCCCTCTCTCTCCTCTCCTTCACTTTGTCTTCCCTCATCTCCTCTCTCCCCCACTCTCTCTCCATCTCTCCATCGACACTCCCCCTCTCTCTACATCTATCTCTCTATGTTTTTGTTCTTTCATCCCTCCCCCTCCCCCTCCCCCTCCAACTCCATCTCTCTCTCTCCCTCCCTCTCTCCTCTCCCTCCCCCTCCAACTCCATCTCTCTCTTTCTCCCTCCATCTCACCTCTCCTTCTCTCTCTCTCTCCCTCCCTCTCTCTCTTCAGTCTCTCTCTCTCCCTCCCTCTCTCTCTTCATTCTTCTCCCTCCTCTCTCTCCCCTCCTTACCTTCCTCTCTCTCTCTCTCTCTCTCTCTCTCTCCTCCCCATCTCTACCCCTCTCTCTCTCTCTACCCTCTAGCTCTGTCACTATCACCTTCCCTTTTCCTTCTCTCCCTCCCCCACTCTGTATTTATCCATATGATAGTGAATTGTCATTCTATGTAATCAATGATATATATGTAAGGTCTAATATAGTTTACATTTTAATTTTTAATTGTGAATACTTAAGTAAATTAGATATTTATCATAATTATTTCCCACCATAATTTAAGCACTCCTTTGAATAAAAAAAATAATATCCTTGAAAGTAGCTTATACTTAAGCAAATAACATATTTACTATCAATTACTTCCCACCATAATTTAAGCACATTTTGAAAAAAAAAGGATAGGAATAAGATGTAAATAAATATACCTATAGGAGTTGCTTCCCACCATTATTTATGTTTTTCTTACACTTATGTAGAAGTGAAACTGTAAATATGTAGAATTGCTAGTAGTTACTACCGACCAAAACTTATACAAGTTCTAAGCAAGCAATTTACGTATCCATTTCACATCTCAATTTATTAGTTCCTTCCAATATTGTACTATGATTTCACATCTCAATTTATTAGTTTCGTGAAAACAATACTATAGGATGATTTTTCTATCCACCACTATTGATTTAACATTGACCATTGTAAGTTATAAGTATTAATGCAAATTTTCCCATATCATAATTTCCAGGAAGCAAGGGTTAAATTTGACAGGTGCCTCGATTTTTTTTTATGACGATTTTACTTTTAAACTACCCATGACATGAATTTTAAAATTTATTTGTAAGTTTCATCTAATTTCTAGAAATTGTTCATAATTGCTGCAAAATTTCCATTCTTTGTTGTAGGAATCCACTCAAGTCTCACTACACTTTCTTTTTAAACCAGATTATGAAGATTTTTCAAGCTATTGAAATGTCCAACCTTTTTTGTTAAGATGGAAATAGTGAAAAAATAGATGGAAAATATGTATTTGCATATGTGTAATTTTTTTATTTTTGAGAAATAACAAAAATAATGTCATAAAGTAAAAAAATATATATTCATAATTACTCTCACTTGAAAATAGTGAATGCAAATATTGTTGAAACTAAACTAAATTAGACAAAAAAAAATTCTCTTAACAGAAATTGAAACACACATACCATGTTTTCCATTTAAGTCACTTTGATGTCAATCTCATTAAAACAACAATAGTTTTGAAATAATTTTCAAACAAAAAGCATAATGTGTGTGAACTATGTAAATGTTCAAAAAGTACATTCAACATAAACATGTACACAAACTAAATTTTGGATAGTTTCACCAAAATAAGTAATTGCCAAAACACAACACCATTACATACAAAAATATAAAAGCAAAAACTTTAAATATTTAATATTTTTCTTTCTTTAGCATCTTTCCATATGTCATATACCCTATCTCACCATCGATAAATCAAGCCGAGTTAGGGACACTCGCATCAAGGCATCCAATGCATATAATGATACCTAAGCCATCAAGGCATCCAATGCATATAATGATACCTAAGCCGAGTTAGGGACACTCACATCAAGGCATCCAATGCATATAATGATACCTTTGTTCTGCGACCATATTTTATTACGTTTTCTCTTGAGAATCCTCTCTCACAAGTAACTATACTTGCAAGAATAGTAAGTATTTCCTCCCATAATTTTGGCACATTAGGAAAATTTTTATGCAACCTTGTAACATAAAAAATCCTCAATATATATTTCATGGATCATCCCTCACAATTAACACAAAGAGTGTCAAAAAATGGATGAAACTCTTTCAAACAAGCCTCAAAATCAATTGTTGTTTTGTGTTCTTCACTTTCAAAATAAGGATGTTGTAAATGTTGAAAATGCATTTCGATCCAACGCTTTAAATTTCATTCTCTACTGTGAACATCCTCTAAATAATGGCAAGGGATAAACAATATTGTTGAGTTGAAAAATGCAAGATCAGGGAATCTTCCATTCAAACACTCTATAAGAGCTTCAACATAATATTTTGCAAGTTGTTTGAAAATTTCTACTGAACCTTCAATACAAGGTTTCCATGATTGTTTTTGTATATCAACACAGGTGGCATATGTATGTGGAATTGATAAAAATTGTAATTCATGCCTATGAAGAGGCCTCTCATCACAAATTTCTAGAAATCCAAATTTAGAGGCATCTATAAATTTAGATAAATAACTTATGCCATCTGCAAATGTGTCACTTCTTACGAATTACCATTTTAAATTGTTTACAATGACATATATGGTCGCCCCTAAAGAGATGACATCAACACACTCTTCTTGGAATTTCTTTTTCAACTTGTTTAATTCACACATTATATCTGCAAACATATTTAAACAAAATTGTACTGAAAAGATCCTTGCTTTATCATACCATGAGTCTTTTCTTTCATTTTTCCTCAATGTTAATATGGGAGGCATAAGTACTGTTGTCACCCATTGCTTCACAAGTTATAAGTTGCCTCAAGTGCCAAACAACAATGAAGTTAAAGCCATCTTTCAGGGCACAAAATTTATTAGATCCCAATTAGACCCTCTCCATTGCGTAGTGCTCGGAAAGGGCTTTCCAACATTATATGGAAGTCCAAAAATGGACTCCTGGAGTAGAAGTTAAAGCATTTTTAAGATTACCTTGGAAATCTCATAAAATCAAAAAATAGCTAAGTATGAGGGAAAAATCACAGTCGAGACCGGGGAGGTTCATCACATATTGCATATTAGCATTTAGGTGGGTAAGGAGCACCGATGGAATGAAAAGCAGCGATCAGCTGATATCACATATCGGGAGTCGGTGGGTTCAGTTACAACATATATCGCAGACCAGCTATCGGCGGAGTCTCAGGGCTCACACTTAAGGATTATCGGCGGTTCCCGATGCCGTAGGCTGATATCGTAGTCTCGCAATTTCAATGATCGGTGGATTGGCGGTGTTCTTAACTCCAAAGATCGTGCAGGGGCTGATGTGTGATAAAGTGTTGTATCGTCGGGGAAGGCTGAAATTCATTAGCAAAGGAATGGCTTACAAAAAAGGCCTGAGCAGGCCTTTTTCTCTCTCCTCTAGTGGGCCACATGGTGGCATGTGATTGGTCTTCAGAGCTGACAGGGTAGTTGACGTCAATAGTGATGTGGCAGTATGGTTGATGACATGAGATAGGACACGTGTCGCAAGGTTTTAGTGTTTTTGGGGGTGAAATGAGACCATTTTTGTGTGCCATGTGTCACCACTCACAAGGTGACATGTGGCAGTAATGAAATCACCCCACAGATTGGCGATCACATCAGTTAAGGGGCAAAAGCTTAAGACAATGGTGCAGTGTGATTGTGATATGCGAGACTCCTCCCTCGTACCCAATAAATGACTAGGGAAGGGTCTATAAGGACCTCGCGTCTGGACTGTCAGCCTGTGCCAAGGAATAAACATAGAATAGGGCCAAACAGACTTGAAGCGCTGATATGTGGGAGAAATGGATAACAAAGGAAAAAGCGTCGGATGCGATATTTCATAAGCCACATTTCATAAAGTTGTTGTGTCTGAGAAATCAACCAATGAGGGACCTATGTGTTATAAATAAAAAGGAATCCACAAAGAAATTCAAGGCCTTAAGTGCCTGGTTCAGGCCCTCGATTGCATGAATGAATAAACTGAAAGCATAGGGGCCAAAGGGGAAATTAAAAACACCCTCCTATTCGTTTGTTTTTAATGATAAAGGCCCCCGACTGTGTTGCACAGAGAGTGTTGTCACAGAGATTTAAATGTGTGGATGTGCTACCTGTTGAAATATGGAAACAAGAATATTCCAATTTAATTTGTCCTTGAATTAAATTTTGAATTAAAATCGAATTTAGTCTTAACAGCTACTTAGAAATAATTAATTAAATTGTTTCAAATTAATTAATTGGAGAAATTCAAGTTAGAAGTCTTTCTGAAGTCATGCAAGAGTTATCCCTTGAATTAAGGAGATGAGATGGAGTTATATTTGAGTTGTAATTAGCTAACTCAATTTACTGAGTTAAGTCTAGTTAAATTAGTTCCAAACTGTTTGAGGAAATAATAGAGAGTTAACAGTCAGTTGATGCATGAATGCACACAACTAGTGCTACTCCAGTTAATTGAAGATTCCCTCATCAGAAACTCATGCATGTCTATTCTGATAAAGACCCAGTTGAGATTAAAGTCAAGGACAATGTACTATCAGTTGCATATGTTTTCTTATAAAGAAAACTCATGCATGCAGTCAAGGAATCATTCCTTGAGGATTATGCAGTTCTAATAGTGTGTGAGAGAGGTTTTCCACTTGGTAATAGGAAAATCATGCACAAGGAAATACACAAGGAAATAGGATCTTGGACGGTAGAGAGGAAGGCAGGAGAGAAGCCAAGATTGCCCATGAGCATCTGTGAGGATTGTACTGAGAGCTATCTAGCTGTGAGAGCTAAGGCTTAGTATAATTCCTATGTATTTCCACAATGTATGATAATACAATAGTGTGGGGTTTTTAGCTGAGGCTTTCCCCAAAGTATTTTCATGTGTATTGTGCCATTGATTCTTCTTCTTTTGGTTATATTGTTAAGGTCGATCTTTAAGCTTCTGCAAATTGATAGTAGTAGGTTATAGTATTCTTCTTTGATTTATATTTCATTATCGGGTTAACATAACAACAAATTTTCTACATGGTATGAGAGCTAGATTTGTAGAAAATTTCTGCATGGTATGAGAGCTGGATTTGTAGAAAATTTCTACATGGTATCGGAGCTGTGAATAGTATGCTAAGAAGAGAATTTGAAGTTTGAAGTTCGGGGTTGCAGGTGCAAATCAAATTCATATCATACTTCAAGGTTGGCCAATGGCGTTCTATGGCTTGAGACTCGAGCATGCCTTGGAAGGTAACTCAAATTACATAGCATGGAAAGATAGAATGGAAGTTGTATTAGAAGATAATGGCTTAAAGGATTTCATTGATTAAGAGATCCTAAAGCCAGCTTCAACTAATGCACAAGAGTTGGCTCAGTGGAAGAAGTATGTGGCGAAGGCGAGACAGATCATTCTTGAGGGAGTTCGAGACCATATTGTCTTGAGTCTCCATGGGAAGGATACTCCATTTTCAATGTGGAAGACATTGAAGGACCTCTACCAGAACAGTAGCGACCAGAGGAAATTGGAACTCAAAGATAAGCTTCGAAGAATCAAGATGGAGAAGGGTGATACTATTTCCACATATCTGAACAAGCTCACCACTTGCAGAGATGAGCTTGGCAATGTGGGAATAACTACTACCGATGATGATATGGTGAGCCTCGCTCTCCTTGGACTTCCAAAGAGTTGGAATAGCTACTAGGACTCTATGAATGGAAGGGAGAATCTTTCAGATTGGGAGCGATTGTGATCGGATCTTATGCAGGAGGAGATCAGGAGGAGCATACGAGATGGTTCTTCATCTAAGAATGATGATGAAGAAAATTTGGCCTTAGCAAGTAAGGCAAGGAAAGGGAAGGGGAAGTCTTCTCATTTCAAATCGAATTATTCTCATGGAGGGAAGAAGGGTGACATGTCTAAAGTAAGATTCTTTAATTGTCACGAGATGGGACATTATGCGACTAATTTCCCATCGAAGAAGTCCAAGAAGGGATCCTTGAAAGGATCGGAACGTGAGGCATTGGCCTCTCAGTTCGAAATGGACTTTACCCTCATTGCATGCATGGTGTCATCGATGATGGGTTGTGTCTCGTATCTTGACAGTGGAGTCTCATTCCACATGACCAGTGATAAAATTTTATTCAGTGCCTTGGAGGAGAAAGACCTCAAGATGTGGATAGAGATGGGTGATGACGGAAGGTATAGTGTTTCAGGAGTGGGCACGGTTGCTTTTTAGAGGGAGCATGGAGTTCCTATCACCTTGACAGATGTGAAGTATGTGCTTGGATTGAAGAATAACTTGGTATTGGTCGCGATGTTGGAGGACAAAGGCTACGATGTTGAGAAGCGACAATGGTGGAGAATATGTCTCTCAAGAGTTTAAGGACTTCATAGCCCACAGTAGAATGGGGTGGCAGAGAGGAAGAATAGAACTATTATAGGGGTAGCACAGGTAATGCTGCATGACCAAGGCCTACCACTTCAGTTGTGGGTTGAGGCATGCAACACAGAGGTCTATTTGCAGAATAGAAGCCAGCATCACATACTTGGGATGAGACACCAGAGGAAGCTTTCTCTGGTAAGAGACCAGATGTGGGTCACTTCAGGATCTTTAGCTCATCGGTATATTGCCATGTGACAAAGGATGCACGGAAGAAGCTTGAGACGATAGTAGAGTTGGCGATACTTGTGGGGTACACTGATACAGCTCACAACTATCAGGTGTACTTGCCTACCAGTCGAAGGATTGTGGTTCGCAGAGATCTCAAGTTTGATGAGCAAAAGGCCATGTGAGTTTCCCTTGAAAGGGAGCTCTGACTATAGGTTGTAGAGGAACTGATCTAGGCGGATGTTGGTGGCCACCCACCTATCCCATTTGGACCCCCACAACTGTCTCTTTCAGTTTTTCAGTTTCCTTAATTATAGCACAATTTACTATTTTTAGCAGTTTTTCGGGTCCTAAACTTCCGGAGCCGTTTTGAGGCCCTAAACGATGTTTCTTGGGAAATCCACTGCCAACGATTTTTCTGATAAAAAACGTCTTTTCCGTCGTAGTCCTTGGAGAGATCTTTCCAACAGGCTATCATGCGCGTCAAACAGAGATAATACGACCAATTCGCGACCCCGGGAAGTTGGCTGTCCAACTCACCCCAAAACGGGGCCCACAATTTGGCGTTTCATCTTCTAGGGTTAGGTTTTGGAATGTGAAGGGTTTTCCATTGTTTCTCAATAATAAATAGGCCTTCGAGCCTCATTGAAAACACAGTTCAAAACAGTTCAGAGGCATGTAGCCGACACATCTCTTCTCAAAGATAAGCTACTATCGCACTAGCTGGGTTATTTCTATTTGTAAGCATATTTCAGTATTCTCCATTAATGAAATGAAGTATTATTTCCGTTGCATCTCTGTTTTTATGGTTATCGCATCTCTGTATTTATGGTTATCTCTGTAATCTATTGCGTTCCTGCTTAAATCCGGATCAGGAACTATTGGTTCCTAAGGAGAATGAGCCTTAGACTGATGCAGAGTAGCCGCATGTAGAGGTTCTAGGAGTGGAGACATCCACTCAAGCAGAGTCTTCCAGAGATGGACAGAAGTGCACAAAAGAATTTGACAGATTGTTGGAGGATGTGAGAGAGAATGTGGGAGCACCATCTTCTCAGCGCAGATAGAGGAGGTCACCTGAGAGGTACACTGGGTACATGGCCCTTGCTAGGGAATGTGTTGAGACCGAGCCATATTCTTTTGAGGAAGCAGTGCACTAGCTGATTTGGGTTGATGCTATGGTGGAGGAGTATGACTCCATAGTTCGTAACAGTGTTTGGGACATGGTTTCGAGACCGAAGAACAAGTCAGTTGTGAGTTCTCGTTGGCTTTACAAGGTAAAGCAAGCTACTGATGGTAGTGTGGAGAAGCATAAGGCAATATTTGTTGCCCATGGATTTTCACAGATCGAGGAGGATCTATTGAAATGTGACAACAAGAATATTCCAATTTTAATTTGTCCTTGAATTAAAATTGAGAATTAAAATTGGACTTTAGTCTCACCAGCTACTTGGAAAATAATTAATTAATTCATCTTGTGTTAATTAGTTGGAGAAATTCAAGCTAGAAGTCTTTGTGAAGTCATGCAACAATTATTCCTTTGATTGAGGAGATTATCCCTTAATTAAGGAGATAAGGATGAGTTGTAATTAGTTAGATCAGTTAATTGAGTTAAGTCCAATTAGATTAGTTCCAAACTGTTAGAGGAACTAATTGTGAGTTCAATCAGTTAATGCATGCATGTATGAAACTAGTGTACTCTAGATAACTAAATATTCTCTCATAAATAACTCATGCATGTCAGTTCAGACAAAGACCAAGTTGAGATTAAAGGCAGGGACAGTGTACTATTAGTTGCAAGAATGTTCCTATAAGAAAATATCTTGCATGCAAAAGGAATTCATTCCTTGAGATTTACGTAGTTTTACACTGTGTTGGAGTAGTGTGTGAGATCAGTGTCACACAAGGTTACAACAGGAACACCCAGGGAAAACTGCACAAGGAAATAGGAGGTTTGGAGGGTAGAGGAAAGGCATATGAGCTGTCTATTTTGTCTATAAGCAGCAGTGAGGGATTGCACTGAGATCTGGATAGTTGTGAGAGCGAAAGTTGTGTGTAATCTTAAGATATTTCCTCTTGTATGATAATACAGATAGCGGGGTTTTTAGCTGAGGCTTTCCCCAGAGTATTCTTCTGTTTTTCATGTGTATTGATTCTTCTTCTCTGTTATATGTGTCCTGTTTGATCATGCTCAAATCGATTAAGCTTCTGCAAGTTTGATTGTAGAAGTAGATTAAGTATTTTTCTTTATTATATTGCATTATCAGGTTGATCTACAGTGAGAATTTCTATATGGTATCGGAGCAAAGGTGATCGAAGCAGTGAATAGTATGTTGAAGAAGGGAAAATTATAAGTTTGAAGTTCTTGGTTGGAGGAGTTAAATTGAATTCTTATCATACCTCTAAGTTCATCAATGGCATTCAATGGCTTGAGACTTGAGTATGCACTGGATGGCAGCTCGAATTACATAGCATGGAACAATTACATGGAAGCAGTATTAGAAGACAATGGTTTGAAGGATTTCATTTATCAATAAATTCCCAAGCCAACTGTAGCTAATGCCCAAGAATTGGTTGAATGGAAGAAGTGTGTGGCGAAGGTGAGGCGGATTCTTCTGGAGAGAGTTCGAGACCATATTGTCTCGAGTCTCCATGGAAGGAGACTTAGTTTTCAATGTGGAAGACATTAAAGGATCTCTATCAGAACAACAACCACCATAGGAAACTATTGCTCAAGGATAAGCTTCGGAAAATCAAGATGGAAAAGGGCAATACTATTTCTACATATTTGAATGAGCTCACCACCTGGAGAGATGGGCTTGGTAGAGTAGGAATAACTACAAGCGACGATGATATGGTGATTATTACTCTCCTCGGTCTTCCTAAGAGTTGGCATAGCTACCAGGACTCGGTGAATGGAAGAGAGAAACTGTCGGATTGGGAATGACTGTGGTCAGATCTGATGCAGGAGGAGATCAGGAGGAGCACCAGAGATGCTTCTTCATCAGCATGATGATGAAGAAAATCTAGCCTTAGCAAGTAAGGCAAGGAAAGGGAAAGGGAAGTCTTCCCATTCCAAATCGAATTCTTCTCATGGAGGGAAGAAGATTGACAAATCTAAAGTGAGATGCTTTAATTGTCATGAGGTGGGTCATTATGCAACTAATTTCCCATTGAAGAAATCCAAGAAGGGATCGTTGAAAGGATTAGAAGGTGAGGCAGCCTCTCAGTTCGAATTGGATTTTACGCTCATCGCATGTATGGTTTCATTGATGGTGGGTTGTGTTTGGTACCTTGACAGTGGAGCCTCAATCCACATGATCAATGATAAGAGTTTGTTTAGTACCTTGAAGGAGAAAGACCTCAAGATGCACATAGATATGGGTGACGATGGGAAGTACAATGTTTCAGGAGTGGGCATGATTACTTTTTAGAGGGAGAATGGAGCTCCTCTCACCTTGACAGATCTGAAGTATGTGCTTGGACTAATGAAGAACTTGGTATCGGTCGTGATGTTGGAAGATAAAGGCTACAATGTTGTCTTCAGTAAAGGAAAGGCGTTCCTGAGACACATAGCCACAGGTCAGACCAAGAGGATTGGGATTCGAGTGAAGAATCTCTACAAACTAGAGGTAGATGACTATGCTACATTGAGTACAAAAGAAGAATTGGTGCAAAGCCAAGACATTGGCGAGTTATGGCATAGACGATTGGGCCACTTGCATCATGGGGCCTTGAAGATAATGCAGCAGATCTCTACCAAACTTCCCAAAGGTAAACTTGAGCAAGTGGACACATGCAAAGGTTGTGCCTTGGGAATGTATGCCAAGTCTTCCTATCATGATCGAGACAGTTGAGCTGAGGCAATCTTAGAGCGAGTTCATACGGATGTGTGTGGACCATTCTCGATAGCACCCACCGAGAAGCAAAGGTATTATGTAATTTTCATTGATGATTTTTCTCGTAAATGTTGGATTTATTTCATGCAGAAGAAGGATCAAACCTTTTCAAAGTTTTGTGAGTTCAAAGCTTTGGTTGAGAAAGAACCAGGGAAGGAGATCAAGGCCTTGAGAAGCGACAATGTTGGAGAGTATGTCTCTCAAGATTTTAAGGACTTCTGTGCAACAAAATGAATTAAACGGGAATTGATGGCACCTCATAACCCACAGTTGAATGGGGTGGCCGAGAGGAGGAATAGAACGATTGTGGGGGTAGCTCAGGTGATGATGCATGACCAAGGCCTACCACTTCATTTGTGGGCTGAGGCATGCAACACAACAATCTATTTGCAGAATAGAAGCCCACATTGCATACTTGGGATGAAGACACCAGAAGAAGCCTTCTCCGGGAAGAGACTAGATGTGGGTCACTTCAGGATCTTTGGCTCATTGATATTTTCCCATGTGAGCAAGGATGCTTGGAAGAAACTTGAGCCAACAGCAGAGTTGGGGATACTTGTGGGGTACACTGATACACCTCAAAACTATCGGGTTTACTTGCCTACCAGTCAGAGGATAGTGGTACACAGAGATCTAAAGTTTGATGACCAGAAGGCCATGCGAGTTTCCCTTGAGAGGGAGCTCCTACTATAGGTTATGGAGGAACTTTTGGTTCCTAAAGCAAAATACTTAATCTACTTCTGGTTCGTTTGTACCATAATCCATACTAATGCACTAGGAGTCCATTAGATCGAAAGAGCACATCATGAGGAATTTTCAACCTTGGGTCAGCAGTAGTTTCTTGGTACAGCATGAAACATAGGTCAGTTGCACTCAGCTCGGCAGAGGTTGAATACATGACTGCAAGTCAGGCAGCATGTGAGGCCATCTGGATGCAGAAAATTCTAGTTGGTTTGTTTGATCAGAGGATGGATCCAACTGTGATCTATTGTGATAATCATAGTTGTATCAAACTCTCTGAGAATCCAATATTCCATGACAGGTCCAAACATATTTACTTTCAGTATCATCATCTCAGGGACTATGTGGCGAGGAGGATCATGTTGTTGCAGTATATTTTGACCGAGGAGCAAGATGATAATATTTTGACTAAGGCATTGTCAAAGTATAAATTTGAGTTCCATAGAGACAGGATCGGGGTGGCAGATAATCCCTTTCTTGTTGAGAGGGAGTGTTGAAATGTGACAACAAGAATATTCCAATTTTAATTTGTCCTTGAATTAAAATTGAGAATTAAAATTGGAATTTAGTCTCACCAGCTGCTTAGAAAATAATTAATTAATTTATCTCAAGTTAATTAGTTGGAGAAATTCAAGCTAGAAGTCTTTGTGAAGTCATGCAATAATTATTCCTTTGATTGAGGAGATTATCCCTTAATTAAGGAGATAAAGATGAGTTGTATTTGAGTTGTAATTAGTTAGCTCAATTAACTGAGTTAAGTCTAGTTAGATTAGTTCCAAACTGTTGGAGCAACTAATTGTGAGTTCAGTCAGTTAATGCATGCATGCATGAAACTAGTGTACTCCAGATAACTGAATATTCTCTCATAAATAACTCATGCATGTCAGTTCAGACAAAGAACCAGTTGAGATTAAAGGCAGGGACAATGTACTACCAGTTGTAAGAATTTTTCTATAAGAAAATCTCTTGTATGCAAAAGGAATCCATTCCTTGAGATTTGCGCAATTTTACAGTGTGTTGGAGTAGTGTGTGAGATCAGTGTCACATAAGGTTACAACAGGAACACCCAGGGAAAACTGCGCAAGGAAATAGGAGGCTTGGAGGGTAGAGGAAAGGCATATGAGTTGTCTATTCTATCTATGAGCAGTAGTGAGGGATTGTACTGAGAGCTAGATAGCTGTGAGAGCTAAAGCTGTGTGTAATCCTGAGATATTTCCACTTGTATGATAATACAAATAACAGGGTTTTTAGCTGAGGATTTCCCCAGAGTATTCTTCTGTGTTCACGTGTATTGATTATTCTTCTCTGTTATATGTGTTATGTTAGATCTTTCTCAAATCGATTAAGCTTCCGCAAGTTTGATTGTAGAAGTAGATTAAGTATTTTGCTTTAGTATATTGCATTATCAGGTTGATCTACAGTGAGAATTTCTACAGGATCATGTTGTTGCAGAGTATATTTTGACAGAGGAGCAAGATGCTGACATTTTGACAAAGATATTGTCAAAGTGTAAATTCGAGTTCCATAGAGACAAGATCGGGGTGGCAGATAATCCCTTTCTTGTTGAGAGGGAGTGTTGAAATATGGAAACAAGAATATTCTTATTTAATTTGTCCTTGAATTAAATTGTGAATTAAAATCGAATTTAGTGTTAACAGCTACTTGGAATTAATTAATTAATTTGTTTCAAATTAATTAGTTGGAGAAATTCAAGTTAGAAGTCTTTTTGAAGTCATGCAAGAGTTATCCCTTAAATTAAGGAGGTAAGATTGAGTTATATTTGAGTTGTAATTATTTAAATCAGTTTACTGAGTTAAGTCCACTTAAATTAGTTCCAAACTTTTGAGGAACTAATAGAGAGCTAACAGTCAGTTGATGCATGCATGTACTCAACTAGTGCTACTCCAGTTAACTAAAGATTCCCTCATCAGAAACTCATGCATGTCTATTATGAGAAAGACCCAGTTGAGATTAAAGTCAAGGACAATGTACTATCAGTTGCATGTGTTTTCTTATAAAGAAAACTCATGCATGTAGTCAAGGAATCATTCCTTGAGGATTGCGCAGTTCTGACAGTGTGTGAGAGAGGTTTTCCACTTGGTAATAGGAAAATCATCCACAAGGAATAGCACAAGGAAATAGGAGCTTGGAGGGCATAGAGGAAGGCTGGAGAGAAGCCAAGATTGCCTGTGAGCATCTATGAGAATTTTACTTAGAGCGAAGGCTTTGTGTAGCTCCTATGTATTTCCATCATGTATGATAATACAATAATGTGGGATTTTTAGTTGAGGCTTTCCCCAAAGTATTTTCATGTGTATTGTGCCATTGATTCTTCTTCTTCTGGTTATATTTTTCAACTCGATCTTTAAGCTTCTGCAAATTGATAGTAGAAGTAGGTTATATTATTCTGCTTTGATTTATATTGCATTATCGGGTTAACCTACCAACAGATTTTCTACATGGTATCAGAGCTGGATTTGGAGAAAATTTCTACACCGCCAGCTAAGAACTTTAATGGAGCATGGTGCAACTACATAACAGTAGGGGGGAACTTAGGAAGACTTAATGGCATGGCATGGTGCTTCATTCCCTCTACAAAGAAAAGGACTATTTGGTCACACACCTTTCCCACTCCGCTCCCTATTCCACTGAACATGAAACTCAGGTAGTTGGGGCAGAATTAACAGAAACCGACCAAGTAGTAGTAAACTACCTCAAGCAACTGAAAAGAAGCCTGATGATAGTAGGGATGTGGCTCTATCCAAAGCCTCCACTGAAGCAGCAAGGGGGCACCTCCTTTTTCCACTCTCGATTTTCTTTCTTTGTGCATTTATATATGCATTTTTTCCAAGAAAGGGATTTGATCGCTGTTGTAATCTTTAGGTAGGCAGTAGGGGATCCTTACAGAGCCGAGACAACTAGTCTAGCATGCCATCTAGGGCTCGAGCTCATATATTTTGATTGTAACTCAAATCTCTCCCCCTCTTCTTATAAATAGGGGGATGAAATCTTTAACAGGGGTTCCAAATATTCTGACCCACGAGGGCTGAACTCTGTGATGCCATTTTGGTTCTAATTTGCTTGTTCATGGGGGTTTCACTGATATCATTGTTGAGTGTATGGAATAGTTATTGGACTGTTTGAGTTAAATATTATTTTCCTATTGATTCCCAAAATGATTAATATGCAGTAAGTTTTCCCTTTTGTAATCTCACTTCATCTGTGTTTTTTCATTCCCGAAATAATGTAATGAGGCTATGGTTTCTTGTTGATTTGTGGATTTATCTTAGCTATGAAATAGAGAGCAGTACCTGGGATAGCTCAGATTTACTTTAGATATTTGTAGAGAATGATACCCACATCATGTTTATCCTGAAACCTTCTTTTGCACTCTTCTATTTCTATCATTTCATCGGAAAACCATGTTTTAGGATTTTGTGTTTCTTACAGCTCTATCCATTGAATTCAACTTTCTGCTGGAACATTGTTGCCTAGGATTTTGTTTTTTACATCCCTATGCATCTATTTCCCTCCTTCCTTTCCTCCTCTCCACCATTCCTACGACTTCAGTTTTAATTTGTCTCATTTCTGTGTGTTGGATACTATAAGAAGAAATCATTTCTCTTTGAGATTGCCCCATATACCACTAACATTTGGATCCATGAGTTGGCTTGAATCTACCTCTTTGAAAGCTAATTGAACCAAGCCCCTCCTATTGCTTATTTGTTTTACGTGAAAATTGGCCTGTTGCAATCCCATCACATTTAAACTTACAAGCACTCTTCTATTTAAGATGTCCTAGGCACTGGTCTACAATCAACCCAGAGGTTGTCTCCAGGGAGATTTCCTTGCCTCCTGCCACACTTGTGCCACAGGGTGCAAGATTTGGCGACAACAAGTACAACATATATTTCAATGACTTGTCCCCTTGAAATCCATCTAACTCCATGGATTTGAAGAGCTTGAAGAGTTTCAAGTTGCATAAGTTCTTGTAGAGAAATAAGTTGACTATTTCCTTTCGTAGAATTTTGCGCCCAAGAATATACCTTATTTTCTAATTTCTCAGCAAACAATAATTCAGGTATTCTTTTTGAAGCATCTGATGCATGAGAAATGCAACGAACACCTACAATATTAGGTACATATTTCTTCAAGAATGTAATAAAACCATTTTCATTACCAACCATTGAAGAAACACCATGTGTGGAAACTCCTGTCAATATTTCTTTTGAAAGACCCCTTGATTCCATTAAATATTTAATTGCATCATAAGTTGTTTTCCCTCTTCCATCACAAACATTTATGAGCTTTAAAAATTGTGAAATTGGAGGCCCCAATCCTTTCGAGTTTAAAAACCTAGCATAAACCAAAAGATGATTTTTTAAGCTACGATTTGTACTTTCATCTAGCATTAATGAAAAAAATGGCTACTTGGCATTTTTTAAATTTGTAGCTCTTCAAGATATTGAGATATAGAAAAAAGGAATTCTTTTGTAGGAACATGATTTGTATATGATGTATAATCTTTATTCTTTGGCATATTTCGTGTGTATAAGGACATCGTAAACAAGCAAAGAGATTCATATTTTGAGAGTGGTAGATCCTCTTGCACCATCCAATACACTAATTTCATAGTAGTGATGGCTCTTTCTTTGTTCATATCATCAATGTACACAATGTCTTCTATAATAGGCCTCACTTTCTTCTCATTTCTACATATCCACATTGCCTGTGAGAGTTTATAGATGATTGAAATAACATTAACAACTATAGAATCATGTTGCAATGTAGAGCAACCCATCCCAATTTCACATGGCCCTATTGCCTTACGCATTTCACAATATATGTATTTCATAACCATTTTTCCTTCATGCTTTGCCTCTCTCAACCACTTATACTCAATTTTCCACTAATCATGAAATTCTCTTCTTAATTTCACTTTTTTTACTTTTGGGTGCTAGGCTCGCCCTTATGAAATTCTTCTTCACATTATTTAGTATTCCCCAAAATATAAAATTCTTCATTATGCCCCAAGGCATCTAAATCTTCATTTACATCAAAATCATGATCTTCTTTATCAGGCGATGAAACTTGAGATGTAGTAGACCATCCAAAGAACTTTTTGATACAAAATTGATTCCCTTTTTTAAGACATTTTTTGATATATAATACCTATATAATAAAAATAAATTAATTAGTATATATGAATTTCAATTCATCAATTAAAAACATATTAAAAATTAATCTTGCACCGATTCCAAGAAAGGATATTAACCAGGGAATATACCTATTTATTATTTATAATATATATATTGCATGTGGTTCACGAGCACCCTGGTCAGTGAGTGATCGCTATGTCCACGGAAAAATCTGGGTGATAGCTAGGCTAAATCGCCCCTCAGCCTACTGCAAGACCTGATCCCAAGGGCTTCGAGTGGATTCGACCGTGTGACCTCCCGATGGCGAGGCACGGTTTTTGACCAATTGAGCTAACCATTGGGGCTTATATATATATATATATATATATATATATATATATATATATATATATATATATATATATATATATAGATATAAATTCTTTATAATATTTAATAATTTCTCAAGTCCAGGTAAAAGTTTTTCAATATTTACAATAAATTGTCTATTTCTTCTATCTATTTCAGTCATCTATACAAACAAAAAAGTTGAATGTATTAGAAAATAAATATGTCTTTTGCTTGCATTTAATAATGGTGATTTCAACAACACTGTTTCTTGGAGTCAGAAGTGAACATATTCAAATTTTTAGTTGAGTTATTGTTTCTCTCTAATTCACTTTTTGAAAAAAAAAACTAAGTTTTTATTTGGTTTAAATTGTATTAAAGACATATATAAATATAATTTTTTTCTCACATATTAAAAATAAAATAATTTAATATACAAATTGACTTACTCCTTCTTGAGCACTTGTTACGATTCGCTGACAAAGTAGGTTTCTCTCAGTGTTGTTGGACAAAAAAAGTTGTAGTAACATTGTGGTCTTTGTCCTGTTGTGGTCAAAATCAAAATAGAAAATTTAGATATTTTTGAATTGTTTTGGAATGCCAAAAAAAATATGAGGACATCCTATAAATCTTCACTGTAAATTTCTACCAAATATTGAAGAAAAAGAATGTGGAACATTTCTTTTTAAGATAATCAGTTTATATATTAAAAAATACAATTTAAATAATGAAAATTTACATTTCCACCTTAAAAGAAAAAAAAAAGAAAAAAAAGAAAAGAAAAAAAAAATGTAATTATGGAAACAAGGCAGAGTTTTTATAGTGCATATCACATATGGATAATTGGCTTTCAGCACAATCCTCAAATAGTATTACAATATCAAAGAAGATGGGAAAGTACTACAAAGGTCATAATAGTATGAAGAAAGGAATTGAAATTTCCTGAGCAGATCACAAAAACCATCTACTAACCTAAAATGGAAAAAGGCTAGGAGAATATGGTTTCCAATAAACTAATAAGAACAGGATGAGAAAACTCAACATCCATCTATTTTCTATATATACTGACGGTGTGTGTGGAGTTGTGGTAATGTGATGAGATGAGAAATGAACACAAATATAATGAAAACAGGTCGAAATGAAAAAATATGGAGCATAAAACAATGTATAAAAACAAAATGGTAGGATTTTCCTCCTAGAAAATATATGCACAATGTTGCAATTGTTTATAATTTCAGTTTAAACATAGGATGGAAATAACATTTAACGAATAGTATTCTGCAAGAAAGAATCTTGTATGATGAGCCAAGATGTAGGTTAATAGTGAAAAATTTCAGAATATTACATAGAACAAGAAAACTCACATATTACCTAATCATATCTATTTCATTTAATTTTATTTATACATATAAATGTCCACTGGTACTGGAATGCAATTACATATGAATTGAATAATGCATTAAATGTTAAAAAAAATGCAGATACAATTTACAATGAGAATTTCTCTTAGTTAATATGGATTCCAACAACAGTTAATATGGATTAAAGCAATGGTAAATATTTTGGGTTTCCATGTTCAAACCTTATAGGGTAGACGAGTATATAATCAAAATCAGAAAATATTTAGCAATCTTTGAATTTATGGATTTTTATTTATGGAATTTTAGCAATCTTTGAACCTCATAAGATAATGAATAGATAGTCAAACCAAGAAATTGTTTACATGAATTCTTGCCATGGATTTTTAGCAATGTTCGAATGTTGTACGATAATGAATATGTAGTCAAATTAATAAATTGTTTAAATGAATTCTACAGTGTGTTATCACCAAAAAATGATCACCTATCCATTTCTAACTAGGTGGATCAAAATACACCATGTGAGTTTAATTTTACCATAGTAAAATCACTTTCACTATGGAAAACACTGTAGTAAACCAATTTTATTAAACTATTTTTAGATTTAAATAAAAATTCCCATGAGAATAATTACATAAATCATTATTTATATAATTTTCTCTAGGAATTATTATCAAATCATTATTCAATAAGTATTCCTTATCCCATTTGACTAAATCGCTTAGGAATATTTAAACAAATAATTATTTATTTGAATTTCCTTATTTGTGTTGTTAGAATAATTATCAAAATCATTATTTAATAATTATTTTGACTTCACACATTTCTTGTTTCTTACGAAATAGTTAATAAATCATTTTATTTGTTAATTATTTCTAAATAAAGGAATTTAACCATTTTAAATTATTTTTCCCTCTCCAATAAATATAATAAAGTATTCCAAGTACTTAGATCTGAATTTGGTTAATAAAATTTTATTATTCACCATTTTCAAGATTAACTCCATACTTTTCTATATAAAGGAGGGTTTTTAATTCATTCCTCACCATGATCATTATCATCATTTTTCTTGAGCTCCCGTTTGAGTTCTCCCCTTTTGCTTCAATTTTTCACACATTGAGAGAGAATCTATTTCAGAAGCATCAAGGATATCAAAGGACCCATCCCACAGAGGGGGACTTACAAAACAATTTGTAGATCTCCTTCGCCAAGTGTTATCAATAAAGATTTATTTGTTTAAAATTGTCTTTCCACTAGGTTATTATTATGGATCTATCATTCTGTTGCTATTTGTTTTGGATTTGGTTTTCTTTTACTGCAGTTTTTCTATTTGTGTTGTAGATCTAGGATGACAACAACCATTAACTTGTTTTTAGGGTCACTTGTCACCTAGTGACTTAAGTGAGGGTTTTTGGTTAGTCCACTAGGTCTTTAGTTACATTTGTTGTCAACAAATGGCGACTCCACTTGTTTAATAACCAAGGTCTTAGGTAACTGAAGTTTCAGAAATTTCAGGGTTACTTCAACTATTTTTTAGGCCTCTCAATTTATTTCCAATTTTAAGCCCTATTTGTTCTTATTTTCATATTCTTAAGGGTTTTTGGTCTTTTCTGCAGGCCACAAGTGACATCCAAGTAGGAGACGACAACATCTGCCTAAAAGCTACCAGCCAAAACAAGCGGGAACATAACACACTTTTCTTCCTGTTTTCTGTGCTCCCTCTATCCAGAGCACACTTTTTTCCCCAGAAACTACGCTACCTTAGGAAATAGGTCATTACCTGCGCTCCAGAGTTTTCCTGAATTTTTTTCAAATTTTTTATAGTTTGTCAGAAAGTGTTGTCTGCAAACTAGTTTGGGCTTTTCAATTCGGCTAATCGGTCTCCCTTAGGCTTGGATCCACTTGTTTTTTCTCTTTGAGGAAGGAAAGACCCCCTAGGGTTTAGAGTACTCCTCCACATTGGTAAGAAGACATTTGTTGAGTGAGGAGTCTAGGGTTTTAAGCATTTTTAGCCTATGTTTTTTAGATATGATCCATTACTTTTCATATCCATTGGATAGGTTTATTTTTTCCTTTTCTCACTTTAGAGTTTGGGTTTGCCTCTTTCGATGTAGGATCCCCTTGAGCATCCTAGGTCTTAGAGCTTCATACCTGTCCTTTACAGCAATTGTCACCTCTGATTTTTGTTGTTTGTCTGCACCATTTTCAACAACCTAGGGAATTTAGATCCCATTCCCTTAACATCAGATCTTTTTGGCCTCTTTATGTGGCTTTGAGTAGTCTGTTTTCCTTCTCTTGCTTAGCTTCATAGTATCCCTTGTGGGTGGGGTTGTGTATGCTTGATTGCCTGTTCAACTTTCTGTCATTTCAGATTCATTTACAATATTTCAGAATTTTACTTTCAGTAGCATATCGAATCATGAAACATGCTTAATTAACTCATCCACTTAACACATATTTTACACACACTCACACTTTCAGCGAACAAGAGCTTGTTTAACACCACCAAGCTAAGACATTAAATACTACACCTTAATAAATCAACACACATAGATTAAGGCCACTTGGGCATGGCTAAACAATATTTGTAGTGTAGGTGTAGGTTCAGTGGGATAGGCTTCTAATAGCACCCGTTGGTCACTTTTCATTGAGACATAGCAATTTTCATATTAGGGAGCTTAAAATACTTCACCATCCCATGGTCAAAGCCGGAGTGCATCAGAAACCCGATTCAGAGGGGATTAAGCTAGGTCATCGTGCGAGTAGTTCTCCTTAGGGCTACCCAACCCGTGGCAATGAATTATGTGTAGTGGATGACTACCACGAATCTCAAGACTCAACCACCACCATGGGACAAAGCTAACCGTAGTGACCAATATTAGGAAAACACATTATAGGACTAGCTATGGGAAGAAATTAGTCCTCTACCCCACCTTTCTTTGGACAACTCTACTTCCGGGGATGAGATTCCATGAGGTAAAATTTCTTTGGAAGGCCATCTACAATATTAGATTTAGGGTTGTTTAAGGATTCATATCACCTATAGGCTAGAGGAATTTTTTATTTGATAGGACGTGTTTGTGTGCATTAGAGTAACATCATTAAAATAGTTAGTTTACACTTCGCACCAGTGCACTAGGTGTTTTCTTATTGCTTTTTACTCTTTTCTTCCTATCATTATCACTTAGTATAGAAATCATAGTGCCTCCAAGGCATTTGTTGCGTTGAATTTGAGGGATTCACCCTGAATTCCCATTAGGCCATATCACTCCTCCCCGCTCGAAGCTAGTTCATCCTCCCAGTCCTCCATCGAGTCATCATTCTAATTCTAATTCAGATTCTTCTAATTCATCCTTTGATTCCGCGTCCCCTCATCCTCATACTATCATCATGTCAGGCACTAATGCAGGTGAAGGAACCCAGGTGCCAATCAGGGTACCCCCATTAGCAGCACCTCAACCAGTGTGGTCACTTCAACTCACTTACTTCCTTTTGTCGCAGGTCTAAGTCTCCCTGATTTTAACCAGCTTATCAATGATCCTCTTCTCCACGATCCCACATGGCCAACAATGCCTAGAAAATTCCCCTTCAACATTCGTTACATAGTATTTGTCAGACCTCCTACACTTCCCTGTGACATACCTCGAAGTTCCCGAAACATGACCATTATATAGTATACTCATCCATGTATAGAGCTCAGATCCATCCTAAGAATTTGATTGGAAAATGCATTGAGCTTTCCCTGAAGAAATAACTCTTAAAACCCTAAAATTAGGATCATTGCTCTTATAAGGCTTAAAACAACGATGGTCACATGTTGCACTGTACCTAGCTAGTGATGGCATCGCTTTGTTCCCTTGCATACCTGCGATGATCCCAAAAAGGTAATTTTCCCAAAGAGTATGAGAAGATTCGTGATCTAGAAGCTTCCAGAGCAGAGATTTGGAGGTTGTTTTCCATAGATGAGGTCGAATCCTCTCAATTTCGCCTCTTTGTCTTATCCCTATGAACTACCTCCTTGAGATGAAGGACTAATCCTATATTTGGATAAGTCCTAACTCCCATTCCCAGCCTATAAATTCATCCTCTCCCATTCCAAAATGGTTGGTCTATGTCTATTTGCACCCTTATGCTAAGCTTGCGCCTAGAGGCTATTCATTAGACTTGGAGAAGGAGTGCTTAGAGAGTTATTGGCTTGGACTTGGATTACCACTCAAGGAGAGGCTTTCAACATCAAGGCTTTGGTTGTTAGCTTTCCTTTATTCCTTAATAATATACAATTGTTGGTTTATCTTCCCAAAATATATATGTTCATGTATTATTTAGCTTGACATTCCTTGATCAGTTAAGTAGGCTTTTATTGGATTGTCTATTGGTTTTGGCATGCTTTATTGTCTCTTGATCACTTGTGCAAGTACATAAACACTTAGAGAAGAAGGAAGAAGTATGTTTATCAAGAAATTCAAGGCCCTCAACAAAGGAAATCGGAATAGCATCAGAATGAGGTAGTTAGTCTCACTTTTTGGTAGTCAGCCTCACTTTCTGGTAGATGGTTGAAGGTTGTTGATTTGAGTTTTTCTTGAATATTTTGTGTTTTTTATTTGCTTTTCTCACCCATCACATTTTTAGTCGTGAAAATCATGATGATATCATGGGTTGGTTGATTATAGTAGCGATGATCACTGCCTTTCTCTTAACAGGTGCGATGATTGTAGAAGTTAAATAAATTTAGGGTTTGTCTTCTTGTTTTTAGTTATTTTTTCCTTCTCCTAGTGATTTACTAGTGTGATCTTAGTTGACTCTTTTATTGTCTAATTGCAAACGCCTTTTAACTTGGTTTGAGTATTCTTGATGTTTTATTAGCATTTTAGGGTTTCTGTGTCTTCTAGGTCATCCTTCATCCACTCATTGGTATTCTAATCAGAGATCAATTCCCTGTGTTAAAGAGTCTTTTCTGTTTTTGGACATCATTTACAGATCACTTTTGGTTCTTGTGTCTTAAGTTGGTTTCGTTAGTTTCAGATTGAGTAGATACTGTGAAAGTCACTTAAGTTCTATTTGACAAACAATAGATTACAAATTTCTTGTCTCATTTGAATCGAAAGGAATTGTTTTCTTTCAATTTTGTGTTTCGAAAAGTAAAAGTGAAAGTGTTTATCTTTTCATAGTTTTCAAAGCATTTTTGTTGCATTCAAATCATTAATGTCAAAGATATTTTCATGTTTGTTGGCTTGCTTGCATTCTCTTTTACCTTTTCCACTAGTTTACATTAATTGCACTAAAGTAAATAGAAAAAAATAATCATTATATATTAAGGTAGTTTTGCTTTAAGGTTTGTTTTGGCATTGCATTTGCTTATGATATGAACGATTAGATTTCATGTTTTTGCATTTAGCATTTGAAGATTGTCATTGATGCACTTTTTCATTGGTTTGATGCATGATTTGAGTGATCTTCTTCCCTACATAGATAGCTTTCATCGAATTGAAGGATTTCATTTCATCATCTAGTTTCATTTTAGGAATAGGTAACATCGTTAAGGCCTTGAAATCGAAACATAATTCCAAGATCAACTTTAAAATATATCAATTAATCTAAGGATCATTTAAAACATTAACATTCATATTTAGTGGTTTAGGCTAGAGACGTGTTCCAGCATCTATAAAACTTAGCAGTTGTCGTTCAATTTGGCATTAGACAGTGCTAGCATGACTTGTGATCCCTGTACCTTCGCATATATAAAGGGGGACCCCCATAGGTTGCAAACCTTTATCCATAGGAAGTCGAGTCTGCCGCCATGTAAACGTGATACACCGAACACAACATTCAGGGAGATTTCCTTCACGTATGTCAAGTCCTTGGTAAATTTATTTCTTCAAGTGTATATTGCAGCTCACGGTTACTTGGTACGCCTTTTGCCTAGACTCACTTGAGTGGTCATTTCGATCTTTTCTGACTCTTTAAATTTGAAAAGATCATCAAGAAAATTTTCCTTTCAAGCTCGCTAAACCATGAAAAGTGACTAGAGTCACCTTTTCGTCCTTTTCTTGACTCTTAAAATATGAAAGGGCAAAGTTTTTGTTTCTAAAAATAACTGCCCACGATAAACATGTCGAACCCAAGTAGATGCTTCTTGGACCAATATTGAGTAATTCCCTATTAAATTATGGATTAATAAATCCCTAAAAAAATCTCCTTTCCTTTTTTTCTTTTGAGAGGAAGTCAACATGGCTGGACCATTGATTTCATCTCATAGTTCCCCTTCATTGTCTAATACTAAAGGGTCCTCCCAAGAAGTCCATCCGGAACTTCCTCAGTCACTTGAAGATCAAGGTTTTGAACTTGGGATTATTCCAAGTATCCAACCTCTGTCTTCTTGTCCACCTCCATCAGATTCCTGGTCACCTCAAGAATCTGATCCTGATACCCCTGATAATCCTATTTAGACCCTTGAGAGTCCGCAGAATCCTGAGAGTTCATAGAGGATTGTTGTTTATTCATTGAATTCGTTATTCGATTTTGTTGTGATATCTCCTCAGCTTCCTTACGATCGTCATGGTATTCCTTTGGAGTTATCTCCTCATACATCTCGGGTTCCTTGTCACCAGTTGTTTCCATCTATGGAGTCAGAAGGTGAAATCCCAACCTCTTCTCCGGGTCATTCGGAAGTTTCTGCTACCCATACTCCTCATGTTGATGATGAGAAAGGATATGAATTTCCTCCAGAAGGCTTTCCTTATACAAGAAGAGTCTTGTATCTCACCTTTCCTGAAACTAGTGGACCTATGTTGCCACATGGTTATACAACCTTAGCTCAGTTAGTTTCAGGTACTCCTAGTGCTTCGTCATTGTACCAAAACCCCATTTGGTCTTCAAATGCTATGCTTACATTTGGTCCGTTCATTCCGAACGCAACCTCTTGAACTTCTGTACAAACTGTTGTCACCTTAGTTCTTTTTCAACCTACGGTTCTCTCACATATTGTCTTGTTGTTTCAACCGACCCTTACAGTACAACTGACTATTTCAGGTCAGGTTTTTGTTAGTTCTTCTACCACTCTATCAAGTGGATAGAATGTGCCACCACCTTGGGGGCAAGAACTGAATACTCCTCTTGCGTTTGGTGAAATAATGTGAGTGCATTACAAACACACGTGGTTGGAGTGAATAAACCTTATTATTGTAGTATTCCTAACCCTGTTGGTCCATCCAGGTCAGGTGGCATTCAATATCAGTAGCCTTATATGGCTCAATTTCCACTCCAACAGGCTTATCTCCCATATGGTTCGCAAGCCTTGGTTAATCCGTCTTACAGTCCTCAAGTGAGATTTTATGTCCAACGTGGTCAATCCTCTATTCCTGGTGGATATGGTTAGATTCAATTTGGGAATTATCAGTACCCTCAGGGTATATCCCAAGGAACTATCGAGCTACCCTTGCAGTAACAAGGACAACCTTTGTAGTAGCAAGAGCAACCTTCGCAGTAGCAAGGGGAATCTTTGCAGTAGCAAGGTAAAGCATTGCAGTAACCAGGGAAACTGTTACAAAAGCAGGGGAAACCTTTGTTGTAGTCTCAACAACCTTTACAACTGTAAACTTATTTTGTTCAACAATTTACTCAACCTTTTTACTCATAAGGTCAACCTTTGTAGCAACAAGGTCAACCTTTACAACAGCAAAGTTAGCCTTTACAGCAACAAGTTCAATCTTCGCAGCAGCAATCTTTATATGTGTATCAACAATGTAATCCTTTGCAAGCCCAAGGTCAACCCCCGCAGTAGCAAGGTCAATCTCCTTATGTCCAGGGTCAATAGGTTCACAATCTTATAACCCATATTCTACATACAATTCTTATCAGTGGCCTATATTGGGTCAATATCAAACCTACCCTAGACCAAATCCACATTATGGTCAAGGTAATCCTCAATGGGGACAAAATCAGGTCACGTATGGATAAAATCCTCCATTGTGGGGGTAAAATCCTTACTAGCAAGGTTGGAACCTGCAGTTTGGGTCTCCTCAAAGGCCCTATATGTCGTTTAACACACAATTTCCTTTCTTGGCTACGTTGGAGCTTCCTGATGTCTTGAGGCTCATGAATGATCCCATTATTCATTCACCTTATTGGCCTCCAGTTCTAACTAAAATTCCAAATGATTGCCCCAAATTGGAAGGAAATGTTAAGGAGGACCCGCAAGCCCATGTGATGACATATCAGCTATGGTGCTCCTCCAATTCGTATGTTTACGATTCGATCCATCTTCGCCTCTTTTAGATAACCCTCACAGGTGTTGTTGCAAAATGGTATATCGAGTTGCCTCGAGGTACCTATGTTGACTTCAACTCTCTGACTATGGCCTTTCTCACCCACTTCCAATTGTTAGTTCGGTATGAAACTGGCAATCATTTTCTCACATCCCTTAAGCAAGACACCATGACCCACATTTACGATCATATCCATGAATGGAGATGTCAACATTGCCTCATAGAATTCGAGATTTCTAATGATTTGTTGACTTAATGGTTCACAAAATCATTCATTAGCAAGATTGTTAAGGATATAGCTCTGGGTGGATGTGTCACTAAAGAGCAAGCTATCGCCTGTGCTCAGTATGTAGACTTAGTCTATTTGCAATCTAGCACGTTGTATGAGATGTTTCTTGATGCTCAAAGACCATCCTCGGATCTAACAGAATCAAAGTCTCCTCATGTACCACCTGTGGATGGTGTGATTAGTTCCATGTCTCAGAATTCCACGAAAGCTTCTTTGAAGAAGAAATCTGTTTCAAGCACTAGTTCCAATAATCCTTCGAGGAATTCATCCAATCATGGTAAAACCTCTGAGGTACATGTTGTTTAGTCTACCGCATCAGATAAGGCCTCTAAAGGGAAAGCCAAAGCTGATGCCCCAAAATAGGACCCACCCAAATCATCTAGTGATGATGCTTCTAAAAGAAAACCAAAATATCCTTGCCTCATCTATGAGGAAGATCATTATGCCAAGGGTTGTACCTGATGCTCTGAAGTTAATCGCCTGTTGTAAGGCACTGTATATGTCTTAAAAGAACCTTTTCCATCTTAGCAGACATAGTTGGTAAACCAACCGCAATCCTCTACCTCTTCTGGTTCCCAGGTTTTCATCATGCAAGGTTCATCACATATCTCGATTGCTACTCGAAAAAAGGACTATCAAACCACACATAAGAAGATGGTGGAGAAAGAAGTCATAGATATCCCTTCTACTTCTACTTCGTCTGTAGGTTTTAACCCCGTACAGAAATTACCTGCATACGAATTCTAAAACATAGAAAATAAAAAATGCGAGACATAACACATAAAACACATATACACAGAGATTTTCCTCTGGATCCCAAAACTGAGACTATCAACTTGATTTTTCATTATGTTCCTTTCAATGTTACAATACATATTTATACATGCCGAAGCATCCAATACCATGGACCAAAAACCATCGCGTCCAATACCATGGACTGAAAACCATTGCGTCCAATACCATGGACCAAAAACCATCGCGTCCAAAAAACATGTGCAAAAATCATGCACAAAACCATAGGTGGGTCCGCCCAACCTAACATAGGGTCCAAAACCAAAATTTTCCAGGGATCTGCCCTGGACCCCATAAAGTAGGGTTACAGGTGCCCTTCAAACCCCATGTTAACTATGTGGAAAGAATATAACACAACCCAACATTCTCCCACTTGTTATTTTCTTTCCATAGGGAGCCACAAGAGAGCTTAGTCTTTTTCCCAGCCCTGAAATGTCCATTGTCTCTCTACACCAAGAGAACTTCTCAGAGCTCACAGATTTTGTCAATGCATCTGCAGTATTCTTCAAAGTGTCCACCTTTACCAGCAACACCTTTTTGTCTTCTATCATATCCCTCACAAAGTGATACTGAACATCCATGTGCTTTGTCTTTGAAGGATATGCAAGGTTCTTTGCCAAGAAAATTGCACTTTGGCTGTCACAGTCTATCCTTATAGCTTCATGTACTAACCCCATACTTGAACACAATCTTTGCAACCAAACTGCTTCCTTTCTTGCATGAGTGGCTGCCATGTATTCTGCCTCTGTAGTTGATAGTTCCACTACAGATTGTTTCTTACTCATCCAACTGACTGCACCTCCAAATAGGTTAAACACATACCCACTTGTAGATCTTCTCTGATCCAGATCTCCAGCCCAGTCTGCATCAATAAAGCCACGAATATCCAACACTCTGTCCAATCCTGGTCTTCCTTGGTAGCACAGACCATAATCACTAGTGCCACGCAAATACCTGAAAACCCACTTCACTGCTATCCAATGCTCCTTTCGTGGTTTTGACATAAACCTGCTCAATACTCCCACTGCATGTGTAATGTCTGGTCTAGTACAGATGATTGCATACATCAGGCTACCGATTGCACTTGCATATGGAACATGGGACATGTCCTCTTCCTCTTCTTATGTCTTGGGAAATTGTTTAGTAGATAACCTCACACCTATAGGAATAGGAACCTTCACTGGTTTACTATTATGCATATTAAACCTCTGCAGTATTGTCTCGACATACTTCCTCTGGTTTAACCAAAGCTTCCTCTTTGCCCGATCTCTTTTAATTTCCATGCCCAAAATATAGTTTACAGCGCCAAGATCTTTCATGTCGAATTTGGAGGACAATTGGGTCTTCAAATCCTCGATAATTTCTTTGTCATTTCCAACTAGCAACATATCATCCACATACAAGACCAGATAAATAACATGGTCACCAATTAATTTAAAATACACACAATGATCTGCTTTGCTTCTGGTGAAGCCAAGTCCCCGTATAAATGTATCAAATTTCTGATACCACATCCTTGGTGACTGTTTAACCCATA
The DNA here is from genome assembly GCA_031772625.1 of Pinus tabuliformis. Lineage (NCBI taxonomy): Eukaryota > Viridiplantae > Streptophyta > Pinopsida > Pinales > Pinaceae > Pinus > Pinus tabuliformis. The sequence continues at coordinate 654,940,779 of CM062811.1, forward strand.
CAGAGACTTCTTTAACTTGCATACCAGTTCTTTCTTACCCTTCGCTGCAAAGCCTTCAGGTTGTTTCATGTAGATTTCCTCTTCCAGATCCCCATGAAGAAACGTTGTCTTCACATCCATCTGTTCTACCTCAAAATCAAAAGCAGCAGCAACAGATAAAAGTAATCTAATAGAAGTTACCTTGGCAACAGGAGAAAAAATATCACCAAAATCAATTCCCAGCACCTGGGAATAACCTTTTTCTACCAACCGAGATTTGTATTTCTCCACTTTTCCTTCTGCATTTATCTTCTTTTTGAACACCCATTTGTTGCCAGTGGGTTTCCTTCCAGCCAGCAACTCCACCAGATCCCAAGCCTCATTTTTTGCAAAGATGCCATTTCATCAACCATGGCCTCTTTCCAGAGTTTTCCATCCTCTGAATCTACTACTTCCTTCACAGTTCTGGGATCATCGTCAGTAATAGATAAAGAAAAATTTGAACAGAAAGCAGATGGACTATACCTTTCAGGCTACCTTCTTTCTCGAACTTATCTTCTCACAGTTGAAGTTTGTGGCTCTTCATCTTCTGATTCCTCCTCTACTCTAGAGTCTTATTCTTCCTTTTTTAGCTCAAACTCTATCTTCTTAGGTTCTTTTCATTGGACTTCATGTTTAATAACATCTTTCACCTCTCTGAACACCACATCTCGGCTATACACAACCTTCCGTGTGACTGGGTTCCAAAGCTTATAACCCTTTAAACCATCTTTATACCCAATAAAGATGCACTTTTCAGATTTACTATCCAACTTGGTTCATTTCTCCTTTGGAACATGTACATATGCATCACATCCAAATACCCTCAGATGTGAAAGAGAGGGTTTCTTACCAGTCCATATCTCTTGTGGAGTCTTATCCTTCAACGCTGATGAAGGTGACCTGTTGACCAGGTAACATGCAGTATCCACCGACTCTGCCCAGAATTCTTGTCCTAACCCGACACCACTGAGCATGCTTCTTTCCCTTTCCATCAACGTCTTTTTCATTCTTTTTGCAACTCCATTTTTCTGAGGTGTATATGGAGTAGTCTTCTGTCATGCTATACCACACTTCTTACAGAATTCTTCAAATTCTTTACTGCAAAACTCTCCACCATTATCTATCCTCAACACCTTTATCTTCTTCTCTGTCTGGTTTTCCACCAGAGCCTTAAATTCTTTAAACTTGTCAAAGACTTCAGATTTCTTCTTAAGGAAATATATCCATGTATTCCTTGAGAAGTCATATATAAATGATACATAGTACACAGACTTACCCAGTGATGGAACCTTCACAGGTCCAAACACATCACTATTCACAAGTTCTAATATCTGTTTCATGCTCTTACTACCAGTGGGGAAACTCACCCGATTCTGCTTCCCATATACACAAATTTCAAAGAAATCAAAATCTAGAGAGCTATTACCCATACCTTCTAGCATACCTTTACCATGAAGTATTCGAAGGCCCTTTTCTCCAATATGTCCAAGCCTTTGATGCCACAGGATGGTCTTCTCTCCAGACACCACTAGATTTTCTGCTCCACTTTCAGGAACCATAGAACTATTGCACCCATCAATAATAGGGCTACCTTGCAGCTTGTACAGAGTTCCAATCCAAACTCCCCGCATCAATACCAGTGCTCCCCGAACCATCTTGTAGGTATCCTTCTCGAACACTGTTTTTACACCTGCATCATCCAGCTTGCTTACAGAAATAAAATTTCTAGCCAATGCAGGAATATGTAGAACACCCAGAAGTGTTCTAACCCTTCCACCTTGCAACTTCAACTTTACTTTTCCGTGACCAATGATTCTAGCGTTCCTGTCATCACCCAAGAAGACATCACCACCATCATATTTCTCATACTCACAGAACCACTCTCTATGGGGAGTGATGTGAAAGGATGCACCTGAGTCAATCAACCATGCCTCATGATCTACATGTGTACTTGAAGAAGCCAAGTACACATCCCCACCTTCATCTGAGGTGGTTTTTGCCTTTGCAGAAGGAGTCTCATTAGATCCCTTTCCTTTCTCAAGAGCTTTAGATTTACAGTCCCTTTTCTAGTGCCCTTCCTTTCCACATTTCCTGCACACCACCTTTACAGGTTTTCCTAGAGATTTAGATCTCCCTTTAGATTTAGATCTCCCACTCGATGACTTATTTTTGTTTCTGTTCTAGGGCCGCCCTCATATAGACAAGGAATCACCATTTTGGCTCTCCATATTTTTCCGTCTCATCTCCTCTGTCAGCAAGGATGAGACTATTTCATCAAAATGCAAGGCAGTTGCATTGCTACCTATTGCAATAACAAGACTATCCCATGAATCTGGTAGAGAACACAAAAAATTGATGCACTTATCTTCATCTAAAATTTTAATATCAACAGATGTTAACTGACTTACCACAGTATTAAGTGCATTCAAATGCTCTATCATTGAGTCTCCATCTTTCATCCTCAAGTTATACAGTTTTTTCCGCAGGAACAATTTATTCACCAGAGACTTAGATTGGTACAAAGTCCCTAACGTGTCCCACAAAGCCTTCGTCGTAGCTCCCCTGATATAGTCAACAATACTGAATCTGTGACACACAATTGTATTGTGCTCTTTGCCTTCTGATCCAACTTCTTCCATTCTTCATCAGACACTCCCGTTGGTTTAGTACCCGGATCTGTCGCGATCCACTAGTCTTTATCCACCAACAAATCCTCCATCTTGAGTTTCCAAAACTCAAAACTCTGACCATTAAATTTCTCTATCTCTATCTTTCCACTACTCGCCATCTTCTTTCACCACCAGAATTCATCTCGCAGATCTCCCATTGAATAGGGTCTACCACAAGCCGAGCAAAACCCCTCAGCAACAAAGGCGCCCCCTTGAAGCCAAAACAGCTCTGATACCAAATGTAGGTTTTAACCCTGTAGAGAAATTACCTACATACGAATTCTAAAACATAGAAAATAAACAATGCGAGATAATAACACATAAAACACATATTCACAGTTATTTTCCCTTGGATCCCAAAACTGAGACTACCAGCTTGATTTTTTGTTATGTTCCTTTCAATGTTACAATACATATTTATACATGCTGAAGCATCCAATACCATGGACCAAAAACCATCGCGTCCAATACCATGGATGGAAAACCATCGCGTCCAATACCATGGACTGAAAACCATCACGTCCAAAAAACATGTGTGAAAATCATGCACAAAACCATAGGTGGGTCCGCCCAACCTAACATAGGGTCCAAAACCAAAATTTTCCGAGGCGCTGCCCCAAACCCCATAAAGTGGGGTTACGGGTGCCCTTCAAACCCCTTGTTAACTACGTGGAAAGAATATAACACAACCCAACATCATCCAGTTCTAGTTCGCTCCATATTAAGCGCCCTAATAACAAGTCTGTAATCTGACCACCCCCTAAGGGTGTTCTTCGGAAATCATCTTATAATACGAATGATAGAGTTGCACAACACTACAATATTGTTGAAGATTTAGCTCAAGCACCTTCAACGATGTCTTCCTTGGAGGTTCTTCAAACCTGTCCAACGCAACAGAAGTCACTCTTGTCTATTATAGGTTTTATTGATCTTGCAAATTTTGGTATGATTACCTTTGATCTTGAAAACTATGTGTCCCATCTTCCTCATCAGATTTCTTTTCTAATACAAGTTCTTATTAAAGGAAAGACGATCCATCGGACTGTTATTGATGAAGGTTCATCTACTTGCATCATGTCTATTTCATGTTGGAAGGCCAATGGCTCTCCTTCTCTTAACCAGTCCCCAAAACCTTGGAAGCCTTTGATGGCAGAGGCTCATGACCATAAGGTATTCTCACGAACTTGTTGATTACATTGGACGGAAAGACCATTGAATTAGAGGTAGAAGTTGTAGAAGCGAATCTCAAATACAGCCTTCTTCTCCGGCGAAGTTGGACCCATGCTATGTTTTGTGTGGTTTCTTGTTTGTTCCAGGTGATTTTTTTTCCTCACGGAGGAAAAAATTTCACCGTGGATCAACTCTCTTTCTTCTCTTCTAGTTCATCGAAGGACAATGTCCCTTACGTGGGAAATGCTTAAATTCCTTATGAGAGTGTGGGGGCAGGTCTTTTCAAAGACTCTACTTTAATTCTTACTTTTACTCTCCCACCTTTGCATGTTAATTCAATCAATATGATATCAGTTTCTACAGATCCTTGGATTATCCCTAGCCTAGATCAAATTGATTCATTTAGCGATTCTATGCCTTTAAGTCCATCGGAGAAAAATTATCAAGAAACCGTCTTAGCTTCAACGACCGCTTGAGAAAGTCATAATGTTTTCAGTATGAACCTGGACACTTATGTGTCATCTCCTTAGCTTGGTTGTTATGAAACCAACTCAAGAAAAAGATAGAAAAGATAGATCAACGCCTTAGAATTCAGCCTCTTCGAGGGGGCAACCTCCTTTACATTAATTCTTGGATGATTCAAATGACAAAACCTCCTTTCTATATATAGGAGTATAAGGAGTCACAATATAACCCAGCTGACCTAACAATAATAATATAAAGCCACAAAAATAACAATAGAGGGATTCTATGGGGCACAGTAATAACAATATGGGGATAATAGGGGCACATCAATATTAATAAGGGGTACAACTACAATAGTAATGGGGTAATCAATAGTATTATAGGGACCCAACATGCCCCTCTCCTTCAAAAAAGTGTTGTCCTCAATGCTTGAGAAGTTCTGGATGCTTCTGTATAAAATTCTCATCCTCCCATGTGGAATCTTCAGCAGATAAGTTCTTCCACTTGATAAGATACTCCAAAATTGATCGATTTCGTAGCTGTCAAGTTCTTGTTTCTGTGACTACTTCTGGTTCCAATATAATTTTTCCTTCCTCGTCAAGTTCTGGCAATATTGTTTGAACTGGGAGCTTGTCGCCTATAACCTGCTTTAAACATGAAACATGGAAAACTGGGTGCAATCGAGAAGCTGTAGGAAGCTCCAATTTGTATGCCATAGTACAAATCTTCTACAACACCTTGTATGGACCATAATACTTTGGTGATAATTTATTATCCTTCTTAGCTTGCTTGAGGGACATTTGCTTATATGGTTGTAGCCGTAGGAATACCCAATCACCTACATCAAAACTTCTTTCCCTACGATGTTGATCTCCCTGTTGTTTCATTCTATTTTGTGCCAACACGAGGTTATCCTTTAAGAGTTGGAGGACTTGTTGATGTTCGATGTGATGTTTCACTACTTGAACCTTAGAATTTTCTCTTAAATATGATGTGATGGATGGTGGCTGATACCCATAAAGTGCCATAAATGGGGTCATTTTTGTTGCTGTATAGAAGGAAGTGTTATACCACCATTCAGCCAGAGGCAACCATTTGACCCATTGTGTCTGTTTATCAGATACAAAGCAACGAAGATATCCTTCCAAACATTTTTTTACTATCTTAGTTTGCCCATCAGATTGAGGATGATAAGATGAGCTATGAGCTAACTGAGTACCAAGACAAGAAAATAATTTTGTCCAAAAATTTCCAGTGAAAATGGGATCTCTATCACTTACAAGAATCTTTGGGTTTCCATGTAGCTTTTGAATTGTTTCCATAAATGCAGTAGAAACTATACTAGCTTTAAATGGATGTGATAATGCACAAAAGTGTGCATACTTGGTAAGTCTGTCAACTACCACCATCATGACACTCTTTCCCTCAGACTTGGGTAAACCTGTGATAAAATCCATTGAAACCTCATCCCAACGTTGGCTTGGAATGGATAAAGGTTGTAATAGACTCGATGTCTTAATTGTTTCAACTTTATTTTGTTGGCAAACCAAACATTCCGCCACAAATTTTTGAATATCTGATTTAAGGCCATCCCAAAAAAATTCCTTCTTAACCCTGTGGTAAGTTTTTAAAAATCCTGAGTGCCCTCCTAAGGGAGAAGTGTGCAATTCCATAAGAATATTTTGTTTTAGCTGGGAATTTTTACAGAGGTATAAGCGATCTTTGTACCATAACGAATCATTTTGCCAGCTAAATGTATCAGACATACTGGAATCTTGTTGTAACTTTCGAATAAGTGCCAACACTTCTTCGTCATTCTTCCATTCCTCCCTTGCTTTGTTTATCCAATCTGGTTGGATAATAGAAATGGCGCACAACAATGCTTCCACATCCTCATCCTTTCTTGAGAGTGCATCTGCCACCACATTTTGCTTCCCTTTTTTGTAGATGATTTCAAAGTCATAACCCAACATCTTTGTGACCCACTTTTGTTGCTCTTCAGAGGATAATCTTTGTTCTAAAAAGTATTTAAGGCTATCATGATCCATTTTTACCTTGAAGTGTCTTCCCATTAGGTAGGGTCGCCATTTCTTAAGTGCATGGAGTATTGCCAACATTTCCTTCTCATAAATAGCTTTGTGTAAAAACTTTCCCTTGATTGGACGACTTTCAAAAGAAATGGGTCTTTCATCTTGCATTAAAACAACACCAATTCCATTTCCTGAAGCATCACATTCCACAATAAAGGTTTTTGTGAAGTCCGGTGTAGCTAAGACCAGTTCTTGGCACATTGCCTATTTAAGATGTTTGAATGCCTTTGTTGCTTTTGGAGTCCATGAAAATGCATCTTTCTTCAATAATGTTGTTAGAGGTGCTGCTATTCTCCCATAATTCTTAACAAACTTGTGATAATACCCTGTCAACCCGAGAAATCCTCGCAGATGCTTTATGGATGTGGGAATTTTCCATTCCTTAATGGCTTTAATTTTGCTAGGGTCTACCTTAACTCCTTCATGAGATACAATATGACCCAGATATTCCACCTCTTGTACTCCAAAGAAACATTTGGATCTTTTTGCATATAATTGTTTCTCCTCCAATAGTTGTAGCACCCTGTCAACATGTTCAACATGATCCTTCCAAGACTTGCTGTAGATTAGTATATCATCAAAAAATACTAACACAAATTTTTTAAGGAATGGTTTGAAAATTGAATTCATCAAACCTTGAAATGTTGAAGGTGCATTCGTAAGGCCAAAAGGCATGACCAAAAATTCATAATGACCCTCATGAGTTCTAAATGCTGTTTTCGGAATGTCTTTAGTCTTCATTCTAATTTGATGATATCTTGAACGAAGATCCAACTTGGTGAAGTAAATTGATCCATGCAATTCATCCAGTAATTCATCAATGACAGGAATGGGAAACTTATCTTTAATAGTGAGCTTGTTGAGCTCCCTATAATCCGGACACATGCGCCATGATCCATCCTTCTTGTGCACCAATACTACTGGAGCAGAGAAAGAACTTTGACTCGGTTGAATTATACCAGCCTCTAGCATTTCTGCAACCATACGTTCAATTTCACTCTTTTGGGCATAGGGATATCTGTACGGCCTGATGTTTGGAGGAAAACTTCTTGGAATCAGATGAATAGCATGATCATGATCACGAATAGGTGGGAGACCTTTGGGAGTCTCAAATACCTTGGAATGATTGTCCAAGACTTTTTGGAGATCTGGAGAAATAGATGACTCCAATGTGGAAACATCTAGCGAACATAATTGTGCAATTACACCTATTTGTTCCTTTTTTAGAAGCTTTGTCATACCGTTAGAGCTGATTATCTTTCCCGGTTTCCCTGCAATACCCCTTAATTCAACTTCCTTTCCTTCCACAGAAAATTTCATGAAAAGTTTTTGAAAATTAAAAGCTATTGTACCCAAGGATTGTAGCCATTGGACTCCTAGTACAACATCAACACCTCCCATTGGAATGGAAAGCATTGGGCTAGTCAATACATATTCTCCCGTGGATAGCTTGATATTATGGAACTTTCCCGAGCAATTTATTGTTCCTCCATTTGTAACCATCACTTGACACTCTGGTGCTAGATATAAGAAGCAATTCAATTCTTTTGCTACCTTAAAATGAATAAAATTGTGGGTACTTCCTGAATCAATCAACACTATTACCTTTTTCTTCTTGATTTGTCCTTCTATATTGATGGTTTGAGGAGTGGTAATTCCCGCCAATGCATTACAAGATATGGTCGGATTCATTTCTTCTTTATCTAGGCTTTGTTCCTGGAGTATATCCTCTTCTTTTGACCTTTCTTGCTCCTTTTCTTCTTCCTCTTCACAATCTATGTAGAATAATTTCTTCTCAGCACACTTATGACCTTTAGTGTATTTTTTATCACAATTGTAACAAAGCCCTTTTTCTCTTTTTTCTTCCAATTGTTGTGGTGTCAACCTTATAGGTTGTGGAAGACTAGGGGCAACAACACTTCCATCTTTATAGTTGTGAGTGGTGTGCTTCCTGGTTGCCATAATTTTGCTTTCCATTTTTCTTGCTAACCTGAATGCCTTCTCTAATGAATCAGGTTCCCAAAGGTGAACATCATGTTGGATATTATCCTTTAAAGTCCCTATGAACACATAAATCCTATGCTCCTCTGGAATATTTTTTACCCTTATGTTCAATTTTTGGAACTCCTCAATGTGCTCCATTATTGAACCCTTTTGTTTGAGACTTATCAATTGGCTAAAAAAAGTGTTGCTTTTTTTATCCTCATAATGTGCTGTCAATTCTTCCATAAAAATTGCCCAAGTGATAATTTGTTTACGAGAGCAAAGCCATTGATACCATACAAACTGATTTGGTTCCAAATATAAAGTTGCAATACATACCTTTTGTGTGTTTTGCACATTATTGAGATCAAAAAATTGCTCCATCTGTAATATCCATGTTGCGGGATCCTTGCCATCAAACTTCCTCATATCGATTTTTGGAATATGGTGGGTCTTCGATCCAACATTATGGTCTACTGAATCATGATTAACATTTCTTTTGTTCTCATCATGAGTTTCCTTTACTACCCTTTCACCATTAGTGACCATTTCTTGTAGCAACTTATTCATATTTATCTTCAATTCTTCCATGTCTGTCTTCAAATCTGTCTTCCAATCGTCCATCTTAGCTTCCATGCCATTCATCTTAGCTTCCATGCCCTTTATCTTAGATTCCATGCCATTTATCTTAGCTTCTGTTAGCTTTTGTGAGACTGACATTTGTTGCACTTGGTCTTGTAATTTTGATATATCATGTAGCATTTCTTCCTCTTCTTCATGAGTCATGCTACCGCTTTCAGGTTGTACTAAGTGTTTGAATTTTCTTTCCATTGGGCATCAATTACTGATAACAATGCTCTACTATGCACTTTGAATTCATTCAAAATAATTTTTCAAACCAAGCTTAAGCAAAAATTTAAAAAAATCTACACACCTTTTTTCACTTTGTAGGAGCTCGATATTGCCTCTGATGTATCTTTGTAATTTCTGATCATCCAGTTCTAAAATTTCAACCTGTAGTAGCCCTCTGTGTCCTCTTTCCAATTCCACCAGTCTGATCTGAATTGGATTCTCCAAGGAAGAGTTATGTCAAATCTCCCACAGTGACCTGATTATGGACTAGTTCAGTAGAGAAAACTTGTACGATGTGCCAAGTGTCCCTGTTTGGATCTTTGGCTATGAAAAAGATATACAAGAAACTACAGTTTGTCCTCTTTCTGTACCTTTTTACAAAATTTCAATTTGATGCTCAGAGATAACGTTATGATGATTTTCCTCAGGTCACCTGTTTGGAATGTAATTTAGGAGTCTGCAAAAAGACCAACTTCCTCAGATCATATCTCCGCAAATATAGTGTTAAAAGCTCTGAAATTTGGACCCAAGATTCAGCGCAACATATTCTCAAATGGGTTTTTTTTTTTAGCTTCTGAAACGTCGTAGAAAAAAAGTTCTAGCGAAAATGCCACGATGACCTGTTTGGAGCAGCAAAACCCTAGAATCCAAAGCTCTAATACCAAATGTTATGAAACCAACTCAATAAAAAGATAGAAAAGATAGATCAACACCTTAGAATTCAGCCTCTTCGAGGGGGAAACCTCCTTTACATTACATAAATGAATAATTCTTGGATGATTCAAATGACAAAACCTCCTTTCTATATATAGGAGTATAAGGAGTCACAATATAACCCAGCCGACCTAACAATAATAATATAAAGCCACAAAAATAACAATAGAGGGATTCTATGGGGCACATTAATAACAATATGGGGATAATAGGGGCACAACAATATTAATAAGGGGTACAACTACAATAGTAATGGGGTAATCACTAGTATTATAGGGACCCAACATTGGTTCTTGGGATTCTTTAGATCCTTTGAATGAGACATTTCCCACCGACGAGAGTATCTTTGAGGTCATGTCTTTGGACGAAACTCCATGGAATGGTCTTCATCATTGTTCTTCATTTCTTCCCAGCCTCGGCGAGATGCCTTCCTGTCTTGAAGCGTTTGTTTCTCATTGTCCCACATCTCTAATTCAAACACTTGTCCTGGTGCATGAAGTCTTGTCGGAGGGTAATATGGGGAACATCATTGCTACTATGCCTCTTGACATTTCCATTAAACTTGGAATTGTCAAGAACATTCATATTGGGGTTTCCTGTTCTCCAGATGATATCAAGGTTTACACTTAGATTTTTAAATAATTTGGAGATGTCTTTGCATGGTCATATGAGGAAATGCTTGGTATTGATCCAGCAATAGTGGTGGATGAGATTATGACTTATCCTGGTGCTAAGCCTATTCGATAATGGCTTCACCCCATGCATCCTCGAAAGGATGTTGATATTAAAGCATAAGTGGTGAAGCTTTTAAAAGCGAGTTTTATTTATCTTATTCCATTGACAAATTGGGTGTCCAACATTGTCCATGTTTCCAGAAAGCAGGGCACAATCTGTATCTGTGTTGACTACCACGATATCAATCACGCATGTCCCAAGGAAAATTATCCCACTCCATTTGTCGATCACATTATCAATGAGTGCACCGGGAGTGAGATTTTCTTGTTTGTCAATGGTTTTTCTGATTACAATGAGATCAACATTTCACCAGTTGATCAACATAAAACAACCTTTATCTATCCCTAGGGCACTTTTGCCTATAAAAATATTCCTTTTGGTTTAAATAATTCTAACACTACCTTCGAAAGATAAATGTCTTATGCATTCCATGACATTCGACACATTGTTCAACCTTACCTTGACAACTTACCAGCTCATTCTACTAAGTGTCGTGACCATCTTGATCACTTAAGATCGATCTTTTTACGATGTCGGCATTATAATATCTGTCTCAATCTGCACAAGTGTGTGTTTTACATTGAGTCTAGCCTACTATTGGGTTTTGTGGTGTCTCGCAAAGGTATCCAAATCGATCCTTTGAAAGTTGAGGCCATTGTCAACTTATCGCCCCTACCTCATTGCTGCAATTTCAAAGCCTACAGGGAAAGGCTAACTTTCTTCATCAATTCGTCCCTAATTACATTGAACTCGCTAAGGGTTTTACTTACTTACTTAAGAATGGGATCCCTTTCATTTGGGATGAAGTTTCCCAAAAATCCTTCGATGCTTTGAAAGACACGCTTACCAGTGCTCCTTTACTACATCCCCCCGATTATTGACGTGATTACTTCCTATACTTGGCTGCAACTGATACTATTATTGCTATGGTGTTAGTTCAAGATGATGACGATGGAAATGGGCATGTGGTTTATTATTTAAGCCAAAAAATTCTTGATAGTGAGTCTCGATATGCCCATGTAGAGAAGCTTGCCTTGGCAGTAGTCCATGCTATCCAAATATTTCGACACTATATCCTTTTATGGAAAACCACAGTGATTTCCAATTGCAACCCCATGACCTATATACTGACTCGTCAGTTACTGGGAGGGAAATACTCCAAATGGATTGTTTTCCTACAGGAGCTTGATTTGCAGTTTATTGCTGCCAAATCAAAGAAATCGCTCGTTTTCACTGAGTTAATCTGTGCCCTTCTGTCTGCAATCACTTCAAATGAATTTACTAATAATATTCTCGATGAAACTATGTTTCTGGTTAACACTCTCGACCCATGGTATGGAGATATTATCATTTATCTTCAAACTCAAACCATTTGATCTGAGTTGTCTCAATCTAACCTACGCCACATCTGGCATCAGTCCCAACCCTATTAGATCCTTGGTGATACATTGTATCAGGTCGGTGTGGACTCTATTATTCATAGGTGTCTCACCGTAAAAGAGGCTGAGTAGGTCTTAAATGATTACCACTCTTGTGCCTATCGTGGGCATATGTCAGGATATGCCACTACTCCGAAAATCCTCCACGCTGGTCATTTTTGGCCTTCTATCTTTAAAGATTGCATTCTAGTTGTTCAAAAATGCCATGAATGCCAGATTTTCAACCGCAAGTAGCGCGCCACACTTGCACCATTACACCCCGTAATTACCATTGGCCTATTTACTAAATGGGGCATTGATTTCATGACATGTAAGCCTTGCTCGTATGGGGGACATGGTTATATAATCGTCGTCATCGACTATTTTACTAAATGGGCCAAGGCGATGCCTACATACAATGTTGATGGTATTACTACCTCTCAGTTCCTTTTTAACCATGTCATAACACGTTTTGGTGTTCCTCGAGCCATTGTGATTGACCATGGATCACATTTTTTTCAGCACATGATGGCAGAGCTGACTTCTCAGTTAGGGCTTCGTCATGATAGCTCAACTCATTATCCATAGACTAATGCCCAAGTTGAGGTAGTTAATAAAGTTGTGATTACTATGCTTCAGCGTATCATTAGGAAGCACAAAAAGGATTGGAATTTAATTATATTCTAATCTCTTTGGGCTTATAGAACTTCTTCTAAGATGGCAACTGGGTTCACTCCATTCCAGTTGGTTTATGGTTTAGAGGCAACTCTTCCAATCAAATGTGAAATCCCTTCGCTCTAGCTAGCTATCGAACTTCTTTCGGATATCTCGTCTGAAGAGAAACAACTACTGTATCTTGAGAGGCTTGACAAGACTCGTCGCATTGCTGTGATGGTCATCGAAGCTCAAAAGAAACGTGTCAAATCTCATTTTGACCAAACCGTTTCTCCCCGCACTTTTATTGAAGGGGACTTGGTCCTTCTTTAGGATCAAGCCAACGATAAATTGGGAGTAGGAAAGTTCGCACCCATGTAGCATGGGCCCTACATCATTAAGCATGTCTTACAAAAAGGTGCATATGAGCTATGTGATTATGAGCGAAATACATTGTCACAACCCCATAATGGGTTGTATCTAAAGAAGTATTATGCGTGAAATACATGTAATTACTTGTGTACATTATTGTGTTAATTCACTAGTGTGCATTTCTGAGTTTTGGTGTGTTTGTTTACTTTGCAAACATGTTTTTTCTGCTTACCTTGTGTTCCACTCGATTTGCAAATGTCATCAATCCATTACGTTGGTTTTTTTGATGGTGCTTGTCGTAGCAAACGGAACCTATCTTCGCAGCATGGGTACTCTATGACCCTATTGGCAAGATGATTAACTTACAAGGTATATGCCTTGGTTGAACAACCAATAATATTGTTGAATACAGTGCAGTTATTGAACTCTTGTCAGAAGCAGTTGCTCTTGGGATTAGCGATTTAGTTGTCAAGTTGGATTCATAGCTCGTTGTGTTACAGTTAAAAAATCATTACTCAGTGGGAAATACACAAATATTGTGTATATATCTACATGTTAGATTACTGGAAATAAATTTTGATTTCATCACATATCAACATATTCCACGTAATTTAAATACATTAATAGATGCATTAGCGAATTTTGTTCTTGATAGGAATTTCTGTCATTTATAAAACTGATCATATTATGGACACATAAGTAGAAAACAAAACATGCATATATGTATATATATATCGCTTATGTTAGAGGGTTTACATCAAAAGATCAAAAAATAGACTGTTCTGGGACACTTGGATTTCTAAAGCCTACAAAATGTGTAAAAGAGCTAGAAAGGCTTTAAGCGTGCATAGTGCTCATGATAGAACGAGACCACTCTGATCACTCGGCCTAATAGCTAATGCAGTCTCACAGATACTCCCACTGTGTGTCTTTGCTAACGTAGTGGAACATCATCAATAGTGGTATACTATGGGACTCCTCAAGTTATCACCTCCAAATTGCGCGCCATCTCAGCTAAGGGATTTGCCCCTTCTTCATAGTTTGTGCCCACTATTTGATGTCAAACTTGCCATGCTATTGGCCACATGCTTGTGGTCTCTCTAGTCCCACATTTTCACATTTGTCACAAGTTGAGTCTCAGTTTAGACTTTTACAAAAAATCGTAAGACTTGAAAAAATCCAAAAAACAAGTTTTCACCTACGGTCCACTATTCCCCTAGTGGCAGAGGTAAATCTAGATCGCACCTAAAATCCATGCTAGCGTAAGCATAGCCATATACCATGAGTAGTTGGAATTCTAGACAAGCGAAAAATTGTGGTGGGTAATGCATGTGCTGACTTGTTCCTCCTGGAGGAATGAGTTGACTGCATCTCATGAGTCTCGAATCTCAGGGGGAAGGATCTGGTACCTCTTCCCACTGATACTAGAATAAGGGTAGTCGCTCTAAAAATAAGGTCACCAATATTGAACCGAACCTGAATTGCTTCAGGTGTCCATGGTTCCCCTTGGTTAGTTTTCATTTCATATTTGCCAAAAGGCCTCCACACTAGTTAAATATGTTGGGAGTTAGACATGCAATATCATACTGGAACTGGGATTTTTAAGCCTTTTGGAAGGCTTGTGTGCCAGATACACACACCATAGTGAACAAGATCATTCTCAAGACAAGATTATTGGTGATTTTTTCTATCTTCACCTTCCCTCCATTGGTCATTTCGGTACTTGGACAATGCCTCTGGACTAGATTCCTTGTACTTTCACCTCCTTGGCAAGATCCAAAGAGTTGGATCACTGCCCTCATCAGGAGAATCTCATGATGAAGTAGATATCCATCTCTTCAAGTTCTAGTTCCTGGCCTTTTATGATGAAGATATCTTGATCTACATCGTAGAGACTAATCAAATTGGGTAGCAATTCCATTTGAGCCCTTAACCCTGTGGTCTTGAAGAACTTTACCAGCCCATAATTCCTCAGAGTGTTTATCCATTAGGATTTTGAGCTGCTTGATGGTCTTCAGCCTCATGGCCTCTTTCCTTTCATTCCAAGACCATGATCTCCTGCAAAACATCATTTAACACCAGTTAATGCATTTTTCAGGATTAAAATCATAATTTTTTGCATCAAAAGATGGTTTTCTTTCCAAAAAATCTGCCTCGATGCCATCACGCCTATTTTTACAAATAGAGAAATGTCATTGTGGAAGCCTTTGGGATCAAGAGCAATCATCGCAGGTTTGATTACCATACCCACGATGGTGGCCAATGCCCGAAAAAATAAAAATCCTCCCTTACAGCATAAAAATTACCATTTAAAATGCATAAAAAATGTAATAAAATGAAAGAGCAGGGATGGGCCTCTTACTTGTTGCAGACGGTTCGCGAAATGGCACTCTGGATCTCCCATAATGGCCACTTGAAAATCGAGAGAATTAGGACGCAAATGCACTTTCAGTGCTTACTATTGTAAACTGGTACAAAATAAAATTACTTTTGGCTATTTATAAGTTTTGCAAGTCATTTTTCTCAATATTTTCGTAATATTTTAATATTTTCTTGATATCAGCGATGGGTACGTTTCTTGTGCAGTTACAGGTACCTTCAAGTGAACAATGATCATTATTGACTGACTCTTGAAAGTTTTATTTTATCTCTTTTTCGGACTCATTAAATAAATGAAAAAGGAACCCCCTTGGAGTCATCTTTGAGCTCTTTTCTAACTCTCGAAAACTGGAAAGATTTTGAAGTACCTTTTGTTTTGAAGTCATTAAAGTAAATGAATTGACGTCACTTTAGTATACATTTACCCCTTTTTTGGGCTGAGATTGACTATTGACGAAAAATGTACACCTTGATCGACATGGTGAAGAGGTTCTCTCGGATATTGTTTTCTACCATTTTGGATATGAGAGACAAATTATGAAAAGGGACATGATGGAGTTTTCTTTTCCGTCTGTTTTTCAAACTCTCTAAATATGAAAAAGATACCCATTTATTCTTACGTCAGACTTGTTAAAACTTTATGACGAAAGACTCGTCACCATGATGAGACTGAGCTTATCCTTCCTAGGGCTCGTAAAATTTACTAGGATGGATTCATTCGAAGAATGAGCTTACATGAGAAGCATATGCTATCCCCTTCAAGATTGTGATAAAAATAATTGGGGTAGTCACTATAAATAGCGGGGGAAAATGAAGATGAAACATCCTTTGTATAGGTAGCATGTCATTCTTGAACATGACACTCTTCTGCTCTCTTGTCGGGTTTGGGATATCCTCACTCAGTCACTTGTCCTCACGGGTTTGGGTGATCCATTTTGCCTCTTATTTGAATATTCCATTTTTTCATCATGACCTTTAGTCCTATGTCCAGTTAGATGCTGCCACACTATGGAGTCGTGTCGCTAATGTTCAAGAGAAGTCTAATATATAATTATTTACCTATACATTGTTTGTGTCATTGTTACAGTCTTGAAAATTACTCCACTTTATTCCGTGTTTCGTGTCGATGATGGGGGATTCATCATTGCCCTCTTTCGACAGGTCACTTCCTGTCGACCTCAGCTCATTATCCAAGAAGATGACTTAGAAACTCCCTTTCAGTACCTTAGAGATGGCATGCCCTAATGGATATTTCTTTGCATATGATGATAGGTCTTCATCATTGGCTTTCGAGCGGGTGGTTCCACGAGTGTTCGACTTCAGCTTCATTATCACATTCACGGATTGTACTATTGTACCTGAGAGCCATTGTCATTATTGGTGGTTTCTATCGTAACTGTTAATGATCCACATCATTGGTCGGTAATCAGGTGGTTTCTAGCATGTTCAACTTCAACACATTTATTCGCATGTTAATATTCGTACATTGATCAGGTCGAGATGGAGTGCAAGACCCTGAGTCTTGTTTCTTATGACTCACTCTACACGGAGTTATATGTCATTCACGATTGTACACATGCTTCTACTATACAGATGACTGTGACCATACTGTGGGACTTTATATTGATAATGATCCTCGTTATTTGGATGGTTGCACCCATACCATGAATATTTTTATATAGGTTTCATCATCTGGATGGCTGCATCCATACTGTGGATTCATGTCTTGATCTCAGATACGTATATGTATATGTGTCATTGATTTGTAGGTCTCCTAATAGTGTGTGTCCTCGTCCATGCAAGAGCTCGTAAAGAATCTCATCCATCACTCCTCATTCTACCTTCATGCTTTAGGGGGCATCTGTTACACAATATTTTGTCACACCTCTTGCACTTCCCTATGACATACCTCGAAGTGCTTGAAACATGACCATTATACAATATACTCATTCATGTATACAGCTTAGATCCCTCCTAAGTCTTTGATTGGAAAATTCCTTGAGATTTCCCAGAAGAAATAGCTCTTAAAACCCTAAAATGAGGATCATCGCTCTTATAAGGCTTAAAACAGTGATGGTCGGATGTTGCATTGTACTTAGCCAGCGATGGCATCGCTTTGTTCCTTTGCATACCCGTGATGATCCCAAAATGGTAATTTTCCCAAAGAGGATGAGAAGCTTCGTGACCTAGAAGCTTCCAGAACAGTGAGCTAGAGGTTGTTTTGCATAGATGAGGTCGAATCCTCTCAACTTGGCCTCTTTGTCTTATCCCTATGAGCTACCTCCTTGAGATGAGGGCCTAATACTATCTTTGGAGAATTCCTAACTGCCTTTCCCAACCTATAAATTCATCCTCTCCCATTCCAAAATGGTTGGTCTATGTCTACTTGCAACCTTATGCTAAGCTTATGCCTATAGGCTATTCATTAGAATTGGAGAAGGAGTGCTTGGAGATTTCTTGGCTTGGACTTGGATTACCACTGAAGGAGAGCCTTTCAACATCAAGGCTTTGGTTGTAAGCTTCCCTTTATTTATTAATAGTATACAACTGTTGGTTCATCTTCCCAAAATATATATGTTCATGTATTATTTTGCTTCACATTCCTTGATCAGTTAAGTAGGTTGTTATTAGATTTTCTATGGGTTTTGGCATGCTTTGTTGTCTCTTGATCACTTGGGCAGGTACATAAACACTAAGAGAGGCATTAATAGGTCCGTGACACAAGCGGTTCGAGGCCCTCAACAAAGGAAATCAGAATAACATCAGAACGAGGTAGGTCATTTTTTTCGTTCTTCTTTTCAATTATAACCTAGGAAGATGTCTAGTTGATTGTCACTTCAATTTCTAGACCCACTTACTGGGATAGAGGGATCACCTCTGTCTATAGAGAGGATTAAACGTGTTAACAACATCCAAAAATTTGAGGGTAATCCTAGAGAAGGCCTAACCAATCATGTTCACTCCTTTCATATGTGGTGTTCATTGAATTCTATTACCGATGACTCCATTCATCTTCATTTGTTACAACACATGCTCACTCGAGTTGCTGCGAAGTGGTAAGTAGACCAGCCCAGGGAAACCTGTTCCACTTTAGAGACTCTTGTCAAAACCTTTATTTCATATTTCTAGTTACCTCTCTCTTATCATAACTGTATTGACCTTTTGACTTCATTCCATCAAAATTCTGCCACTCGCCTTTCTGACCATGTTCAGGAATGACGTAGAAGGAGCGTTTGTCGAGCTCCTGAATTTGAAGAATGAGTCTATATAGATTAGTTTCTTAGATCATTGTTGGCCCCCATTTCAAAAGGTTTCTCTTCTCACTTTCCTCAATCCAAGGAAGAAGCTCTCCAGATAGCTCTCAAATTTTACCTGATTTACACCCATTGAGGTTACATTTAAACTGTCATCCCTGATCTTCCTTGGCCTGGTGCTACTAATCCACCGAAAGAATCTCATGTCTTGGATGGAATTGTTGGAACTCTTTCACACCCCTAATCATATGCTCCTCCTCACATGAGTTATGGTCAACCTCAGGGAGGGACCAATCCCATGTACAATTATCTCACTGCCAATCCTTATTAGGGTACTCCTTATCGAGGTCCCAACACACCATATGCATAAATCCATTTGCATCAATCGATCTCAGGGCCGACTATTACACCGCCTACTTATACCAATGTTACCCCATCACCATATTATCCATATGCACAACCTAGTGCTCTAGCCCCTTCGACACCAATGCCTCAGCCCCCCATGCTTGCTCCCCATCTACCGCAACTAGCACCTCCCCCACAAGCACAAGTGTACGCTTAGCGGAGTGGTCCCAATCCCCCGAATCCCAAGAAAAGGAACAAGGGGAAGGGAAATAGGAACTAGTAGTAGCAAGGTAATCAAGGAAACCAGGGTGCTCCACCTAATGCCCCTCAGGGTCCTCCACCTAACCCCGCAACCCAGCAACAGGGTGGTCAGCCCAAGTAGAACAAGGGTCTTCGTATGAACAAACCTTGTGCTTATTGTGGAGTCTATGGTCATTATACTCATGAGCACCCCCTGTTACCTCAAATGCACCAAGCATGGGAAGCTCAAGCAACTTCTTGAGGATCACAACCCTCCTCTCCTCCCCCCCTTCCTACGTCATCTCAACCCATTGTGCTTACCAACCATTTTCCTCACCAATAGCATATATTTTCCCAAACTTCACAAGGTTAGGCTGCTCAACCAACTCCTCCATCTAGTCACCACGATTATCAGATTCTCATGATGAATTCTGATGAGGTAAAAACCAAGCAAGTAAACCTCTAGACTTGATTACCTCAGTATGAAAATCCACCTACTAATTCTGAGACTAAGTCCCAACCCGAAGTGTCTACTTAGCCTCTATCGTCACCCAATTGTACCTTATATATCCATCAACCTAAGGTTGAGGTCATACCCAAGACCCCAAAAGGACCACTACGTTGAAATGCTGCTTCTGCCAAAGCCACCCATACATATAGCATAGTAGAAGACTTGGCACAATCTCGTGCTACCATTTCAATGCTGGAAGTCCTCTAGACATGACCATAAAAATGAAAAGCTCTAATATCTTCTCTAGGCATCGTATATCCTCAAGATGGCCAGATGATTTTCTTCCATGTTGACAAGTTGAATAACCCTCCTTTACCTTGATCCATTGCTTTCCAAATTGCAGTCTCCATTCGAAACACCACTGTCCAATGACTTATCATTGACAAAGGCACATCCACCTATGTGATGGCTGTCAATGTTTGGAAACAACTTGGATCCCCTGACCTATCCCCATCCACCATCAATTTGCGTGCATGGGATGGTCATCCTTCGCAGCGCCTTGACTTATACTACAACTACCCAGTCACAGTTGTTGGCACGACCGTCTGTGTTGGCATCAAAGTCGTCAATTCTCCCCTTGACTATAACATCCTTTTGGGTCGTAGTTATACTTATTTCATATTATATTTCACACTTTTGATTCGCCGTAATATGTTCTTACCCCATAATGGAAATATTGTCATCGTCGATTAGTTGACGTATTACTATCCAAAATCCTAGACTTCGCCTCAGACCAACATTTCATCTGTCGCTAACAATAAGACTGTCTCATCTGTTTCTCTAGGAGTCTATAAAGATTCCTCTTTTCTTGGTGCTTACTATGGCCCACCGCCTACTCCTTATGAACCTATATTATTGAGTGTTTGTATGATCCAAGCATCGCAGGATGCCCTCAAATGATCTGTTATGTCTGCACAATAGTCTTCACCTTCACAACATATTATGACTGACTCAACCACGCCTAACAGTAAAACTCCTCAAGTACCACCTCCTTTTGCTGGCATCTCTCCTAATCCTTTTCCACCTGGTTCTGTTCCCTCGGCTCTTAACCATGTGGGAGCTATTCCTCCAAGTCATTAACCTTTTGGTCAAATACCGTTCTTGTTTCCATCTCATGGATTTTATTCTACACCTGTCATGGCTACATTGAGTCTGCCTAATATCACCCCAAGGATTAGTCTTGTACATTGATTCCCTTGCAAACACTCCACCTCATCAGTTGAAACCTTACACCACTTTGACCCTGGTCCAACTGGTCATTCCTACACTTGCCTTTTCTTCAGTTCCACAGCAACCTCAACAATATCCTACTCCTATTGTGAAAGAATCTAGAGAGGGGGGCAAATCCAAAAAGAAGGGATCTTAAGAAAAGGCTCCCCCAGCAACTCCAGATGCCCCTAAGTCCCCAAAACCTCTTCCTCCTTGCGCTTTGTGTGATGTTGTCAGTCATGCCACCAATAACTGTCTTGAACTCCCTCACATTAAAGAGGTTTTCACTGATACCTTTCCCTATCCTAACATCCCTAAGGTTCATGTAACCTTTCCTGAATCAGCTAAGAGAATATGATCGTTACGCACAAACCACCCTTGCACTTTGTGCGATAACTACGACCATTATTCCCATCACTATCCCCGTCTTGAAGATTTTCACGATACACTTCAAGTACTTCATGAAATAGAGGCCGCTCATAATGAGTCCACTTCTCCTTTACCTGTAGAGTCTGGTCCCACCCCTACTCTAGAACAGGAGGCCTCCCAACCACCAATCATAATCCCTCCCCCTTATGTTGAGATGATGGATAGTTCTTTTCCCATCCTCTACCTATCATAATTCATGAGATCGCTCCCTGAGAACTCCCTAGATATCTCCTCTCATGATTCTGATGAACCTCCTTCAGTAGACACATCAGTCTCAACATCAATATGTGTCCCCTCTATTAGTCATATGTTTCCTAGTTGTGACAATGTGTATGTGAACTTAGTTTCTCATGAATATGGTTGAGGTATCTCTTCCTCGACAAGTGGTATTTCTTCCTCCAGTCCGCCCATATTCCATTCTGATGAAGACATCATGAAAGCCATGACCACTCTCGATTACCCTTTGGATGATATGCCACATTGTTCATACTTCCTCCCACAGTAGACCCATGATCAATATGTTGTGGAATCCAAAGATTTCATCCACAGTGAAGTTGATTAGTTTAACCACCCCTTACTTCGAACCCACAAATTCAAACCACATCCACCCTGTGTCCATTACATTACCACTCAATGTTACTCTTCCCCATTTAGAAGAACCTCTAGAGTCTCATTTTTCATATCACTTTCGATCACTCTAGAGATGATCCACTAAATAATTCCTCCATTTTACATCAACAACCTAGTTCCTTAGACATTGTTTTTGTTCAACCCCCATGTTTTCTAAGGCCATCAGTTCATTATTTTCGAAGCGACCCTTTGGCATAGTGACATCATGTTTGTGAACCCATAAATATAGTCCACTTGATTCATATATGCAGTACCAAACGAGATTGGTAATCCATCATTTCCTTTCTCTAACTGTATATAACCATTCTTCCCATAAGAAGAAAACCATAAACAAATGGCAAACCAGATCATCAAAGTGTGTTTTGAGTCTACCACTATAAATACATCTGGTATGCCCATAGCATGACTGGGAGGGACCATATGCCCCTACATTTCCTCATCATCCTTTGGAGGATCTCGTGCCAGTCGGCCTGCAATGCTTGAATCCCTCATTCAAGCACTTGGAACACAATGGCACCCCACAAACTCCTCCTACTAGGGGGCATCATTCTGAGCTTTTCATACCAAATCAGTGCCCTCCATCACATATTCTTGGGGACAATATCCCATGCTTGGGGGCATGATGACCCCACCAGCCATATTCTCACTTTATTAACATAAGTCTTGGGCTAGACCCCAATTATCGAGGTATGGTCAATTATCCTTTCATTCTTTGGATGGTTTGTCCTACTGGCCTCTCCGACGAGCCATATATGCATCACATATCCTAGATGTTTGATACCATATATTCGAACTTCTACTCTATGTCATACCAAATTTACATTCTAGTCCCCATGATTGACTTGGTGGGTAGGGATGATCCTAGACCTTCCCTAATAGTTCATTCCTATATCCCTTTCTTACCTTGATTCTTCACTAGGAACCATTCTTCAAGAAGCATTAAGGCCATTTCTAGACAAGTAAGGTTACCAACCTGAAAGTCATAGATCCAGATTCTGATGGTCAGTTTGTTCGCTATGATCTCCAAAATATTTAGGGCCTACTCCTCCTCTCCAAATTATCCATAGCTCACTTATGAAAATGAATTAGATTTGGAGGCAAAAATCCCTTTTATAGGAAAAATCCTAGTTTTTTCCTTCACCCATTGCCACCAAACCGTAGCTCCGTTTGAAAAACTGTCAGCATCATTGGAAAGCTCTCACTAAGTTCTATAATGGGTCTCTCTTTTTTTCTTGGTAATTTGATACTTCACCTGAAAGCCATTTTTCCATGAAGTTTCACTTTGCCACCCTTTAAAATCGAATTTGTTCATTTGAGCCACTCGTTCTCTGGTACCACTTTACCTTTGCACTGGTTGACTCTCGTGTCAATTTTCTTCATGAGTAACCATCACTTATGTTTTTATGGTCCCCACCGAGCCTCCCCTATGTGGCAGCATCATTGAGTCACCTTTGTTCAGAGCATCTGAGATGTGTCACCCTTGTACTTATGGAGTATGTTATGGGTCCACATAGTGTCCCGTTACAGTATTTCAGGCATCATCATGTTGCATTTATTCCATTTTACTCATATTTGGCCTCTAGTACTTTTGCTCCACCTTTTTCGAACTCCCATTTGAGTCATTGACCATCCCCTCTTGATTTGAGCCAGTTACTGCCAGGTCTACTATTTTTATTATGCTCTGATAAGAAAGTTGTTAGTCCACCATCCATCATGTTTTCTTCCATCATCATCCCTGGTGCTAGTCCATCAGTCACTCTATTATATTCCCTTGTGCCTTTGTTGAGGATTCGTCATTGCCTTAACTTTGGTGGGCTCTCTTCTTTTGACCTCAACACATTTATTCCAGAAGAGTAGTCTAGAGGATGGTGTACCTTGGTTCCAACTTCCATCTTTATTCGATTCCTCGGATCAAGCAAAGGGACTCATTATTTCCCTTTGACTTGGTTATTACTCACGTGCTTGACATCAACTCGTTATTGCATGATTGAGATTCATACGCTTGACAATTTGGTGATCCAGATGATTCTCACAATGATTCCTGATTGTGTGTGAGGTGTTTCAGACCTCATGAGGGGATGGCCCTTCAGGTAACCCCCCACATGCTCGTATGACCAGAGATGTTGATCTAGCCTTCGGTGTAGTTTCGTAGATTTGATGGGTTCGGTTTCCACTGCTTACAGTTCCCACAACATGCATAACTCATCCAGATGATCCATTCATATTTTCGGTCATATGATTTTCTCTTAACACTCATACGTGTGGGGGAAATCTATTATCACCAAAAAATGATCACCTAGCCATTTCTAACTAGGTGGATCGAAATACACCATGTGGATTTAATTTTACCATAGTAAAATCACTTTCACTGTGGAAAATACTTTAGTAAACCACTTTTATTAAATTATTTTCAGATTTAAATAAAAAACCCCATGAGAATAATTAGGTAAAGCATTATTTATTTTATTTTCTCTAGGAATTATTATTAAATCATTATTTAATAATCATTCCTTGTCCCATTTGACTAAATCACTTAGGAATATTTAAATAAATCATTATTTATTTGAATTTCTTTATTTATGATATTAGAATAATTATTAAAATCACTATTTAATAATTATTTTGATTTCACACCTTTCTTGTTTCTCATGAAATAGTTAACAAATAATTTTATTTGTTAATTATTTCTACATAAAGGAATTTAACCATTTTAAAGTCCTTTTCCCTCTCCAATAAATATAATAAAGTATTCCAAGTAGTTAGATATGAATTTTGTCAATAATATTTTGTTATTCTCCATTTCAAGATTAACTCCATACTTTTCTATATAAATGAGGGTTTTTAATTCATTAATCACCATGATCATTATCATCATCAATATTATCGTCATTTTCTTAAGCTCCTATTTCAGTTCTCCACTTTATCTTGGGTTTTTTCATGCATTGAGAGAGAAAATCTATTTCAGAAGCATCAAGGATATCAAAGGACCCATCCCACAGAGGGGGACTTGGAGACCAATCTATAGATCTGCTTCGCCAAGTGTTATCAATAAATATTTATTTGTTTAAAATTGTCTTTCCACTGGGTTATTACTCTGGATCTATCATTCTAATGCTATTTATTTTGGATCTAGTTTTCTTTTATTGTAGAGTTTCCATTTGTGTTGTAGATATAGGACGACAGCAACCATTAACTTGTTAGGGTCACTTGTTGCCTAGTGACTTAAGTGATGGTTTTTGGTACACCTTTAAGGAATTTTCATACTAACACACTATCCACAGAAAGAGGAAAGAAAAATGTAAAAGGTAAATCCAAAACAAAGTAAACTCTCAAAAAGCAAATTATCAAGCATTAAAAATGAACAAAGCTAAGATCAAAATTTAAGGAAAATAAAATAGATAGTGGAAAAACTCATAATAAGAGCCAAAATCAGCACTCCTGTAGCATATGAGATCAAGAAAATTGGTTATAATTTTCTTGCTCTATTCTTTGACAAGAAATATTGAAACCTATGATGCTTTCTTTCAAAGTATGAGATGATTAGCCTAACAAGAGATATTGTAACCTATGATTCCTGCATCCAAAATATGAGATGATTTTCCTAAAGCTTCTAATGCAGTATGATTTAAAGGTAAGTTTTTTGTGGACATTCAAACATCTCATGGATAAAAACGCCTAACATTTCTAGTCCTCTTAGTATATGAAGTCTTCTCTATGGTTAGAAAATCTCGTTTTCCACAAATTCATTGTAAAAAATTAAATGCTCTTAAAACTCAAGCTCAGGAAGACAGAGTCTAAAGTGCTTGATTAAAGTAAATAAAGGAATACAGGGTATGAAGTGCCTAATTAAAGTAAGTAAAGATTAACCAAAATTCCAATGCGGTATGATTTAAAGTTCATATTTTTTGTGGATAGTTAAAAATATCACTAAGAAAAAAAAATTAAGATTCCTAGTCCTCTTATGACTCGGCCTAGGCACGCCAACCCTTAATATGATTGGATTTTTTCTCATGGAGTTTCGAACAGGTGACCTTCACATGAAAATTTGCCTTAACAATACACCCCATCATCATTTATTCTACACCCCATGAGCTATAAAAATTTACATTTAAAAAAAATCAATTTCAATTAGTATCTAAAACACTATATCCACCCTACCATATTCAAAACACAACTTATTATAGTATATTAATAGACACATTTACCATAAAATTTATAAAAATAATTTTATTTTTTCAATTAGATTGAAGTTAAGTTAAAATTAATTTCAATGTTAATTAAAAATAAGATTAATTATAATGTTGGTTGATAATGAATTCAGTCTCAATATTAAATGAAAAAATGACCTTCTAAGTTTTAAGATACCATCATTAAAATTATGGACTATAAATCAACCTTAAATCATTGATCTTAACCCTAGCTCTGGTCTTAACCCTTGCTTTGATATTTTAGCCCCTACTCTAATATTTAACCCCTTCTCTGATATTTAACCCCTGCTCATTTAGTTGGTATGAGTGAGGAGATTCGATCTTTAACCAAAGTGTCGTCACACGTTCCAATTCTATCTCATTTTCCACAGTCTCTGATGTGTGGAAAACTGAGCAGGATTATGTGCTCAAAATCAAGGGGCATTTAACAATTCATAGCGGAGTAGCTACTATCAATCGTCGCTTTCAAAGGCCACCATCCTATTTTAGGTTGGTTGGCTCACCATGGTTGATGCTGAGAGGTCGAGTGTTTTCCATTTTTGCAGAGGGTTTCTATGCAAATTCGTCCCAATGTATATGCATGATTTTCTCTATGGTTCCCACACAACTTTCTTGGCTTCCGCTAAGTTTTCTTATCCCAAAACGAGCACCCTGGTGAGTAATCTGATTAACGGGACAATAGAGAGTTTAGACAGAGAGAAGTTGTTCGAACCCATATCGATATATGCAACGTATGATAGGTTTTATGAGTACACTAGGGTGGATGATGCCAGAAGGGTTTGCTCAGTCAAAAAGCCTCCTCAAGTGTTATATACAAATAAACATATCTTGAACAATGGAAATATCTGTAATTTATATTGGTTGAGAATGCCTCTAGATGTTGTATGGAACCTTAAGTGTAGTGGAAGGGATTGTATTCCCTTCAATGTGAGTGAATGATAATTGCTTCTGAACAATGTTTTTGTTGAGAAATTGAAATGTACCCCACAAGGGCAAGTGCGTGGGTATTTCCGATTCTCCAATCTATGGAATTCAGGCTTTAGGTTTACCCTCCCAGAGACCATTTTGATTGGGGAGGGTGAATGGGATGCTGAAAGGGGTCAATTATGTATGATAGAATGCCATATTGAAAATGACAGAAGAGTATTGTCTGAGGATTGTGGTATCAACATTTCTATGTAGTTTATGATGACTTTAACCATTGTCGATAGGTATATGGTTGTCAGACATGTTGAGAGACAGAAGGGAAATTTTAAGAATTTTACATTCAGAGGACCTAGTGGAATTGATCGAGGAATGGGAACTATCACGAATTTTCCTAGCTGGGCAAAGTTTTTAATAAGACATTTACGGGCAGCGAGATGTCTTCGGTAAGATGGTACCCAGATGGGTCCTCCTTTGGGGATCTGGCTTTTGATGTTGCCATTGAGAACTCTGGAAATTTGAGAATGCAGGGCCATGCATACCCATTTACCATTGGTAATAGATTCGAGAGGGATTTGCAGCTTCCCGCTACAAATGGATTTAATCCTGTCGGTGCCCCGTTGAATGTCAGCTTCAATTTAAAATTCGAGATGCCCTTTGGACCCAAGTGTCACAGAACCTCTCAAGCCAATACATCATTTGAAAGTTTATCTCCTATATCAGCAAAGGGGATATATAAGCCTCTTACAGGATCATTGTGCATGGTTGGATGTCGCCATGTTAGGAGTGACAATATTGAAGGGGATAGGGATTGTCAAATTCATATAAAGGTCAATTGTGCTTCCTTAAATCTGGAGCTATATACTCACAATGATCATATTAGTGGAAACATTACAAGTCTAAAGTCACAGGAGGATACATGCTATTTTAAGATAATGAAATTGTCATAAACATCTATTTACACAGACCAAGTAGAAAAATCCATGTGGAGAAAAAATTTCCATGAAGTCTTCTCTATAATTAGAAAATCATGTTTTCGATAAATTCATTGTAAAAAATGAAATGCTCTTCAAACTCAAGCTCAAGAAGATAGAGTCTCAAGTGCTTGATTAAATCAAATAAAGGAAGACAGGGTATGAAGTGTCTGATTAAAGTAAGTAAAGATTAATGAAATACTTGTTACTAGAAGGGCAACATATCATTATATGATTGATAGAATTATCATTAAGAAGAGGCCTAAAAGCACAGAAAAATGAGATTATAACAGTCTTTGATTAATGAGGTTACCTATCCAAACTATATCGGTGACTTCAGAAAGAGTGGAAAACCACCCAAAAAAAATGGTATTGTTGATGGCACAAACCCTAGTCTGTTAATGGTTATTATGCATAAAATATAACCTTGAATTTAGAGCTCGACATAAAATATAACCTGGTGATTGCATTATCCATACTGTGGAAAATAATTGCAAGTGCCTCCCTTCTCGTCTGTGATGTTACGCCCAAACTTTGTGACTTCCAAGTTCTGACTCACAATGTCTTGCCAGGTAAGGCTGAGTGTAAACAAAAGCAGCGAAGTGCTCAGGGAAAGAGACATTACGAAGCATGTGAGGTAAGGAATAGTGGAATAAAAACACTTACAAATTAGAGGAGTGGGCGACTGGTATTGGTAAAGGATGGAAACAAAAAATTATAACGGAAGGGGTGTTAGAAAGGCGTGAAGAAAGGGCTTAGAGAGACATGTGCAGAGTGAGGCGTTTATGAGTGTGAGAGGTTTGCTGAGTTCCAGGTTCTATAGCCTTCTAACTTTCCAAGTTCCAGGTTCAAGGCATTTATGAGTGCGAAAGGTCTGCTGAATTCTAGGTTCTGTAGCCTTCCAACTTTCCAAGTTCTAGGTTCTGTAGCGTGCTGCCAATGCAAATTTTCCCTTTCTCCCCACTAGAATTCACATCAAGTCTAATAATTGGTTGTTTCAGGCTTTCATCTAGCCAGACGAGAACATAATTGCAATTTGGAACTTGGAATTTGGTAGGTGGGAGCTCACCAACCCGATTAATTAATAATGCATGGAAAATTACAATGGCATTTACAACTTAAGTTGAGATTTATTGCTTCGTCCAGTAACCTTTTCGTGAGAAGAATTAACAACTCTACTATTCTGCCAAGCCGCATATATATATATATATATATATATATATATATATATATATAAACTTGCCATTTTTTAATATGCCCATCAATATGACTTTTTAAAAAATTATTGGCAAGTTAAGGATGACATGTAGATTTTGAAATAAATAGTATTTTATGTGTAAAAAAGCCAAAAATTTGTATACCGGCATCAAATTTAGCCCCTGGTTTGGTTGGAGGGAGTAAACTGCCCTACAAAACAAAATTACAATATAATAAATTGAATTTTATTATTTTTATTACTTTTAACTTTTTATTATTAATTGAGCTAAGATTAAATATTTACACTCATTTATGGACACTACAACATCTCCATCATATTGAGCCCTATATTAATTTAAACTTTTATTATTTTTTAATTAAAAACACATTACGTGATTTTCTTTTGTTAAATATTTATATTAAGTGTTAAATTTTACAAACTTTTACCTTTACAAATCTCCCCTATATTAGACTCACTTAAATAATTAAAAAACTAAATATAATTATATAAATTTACCTTACATAATAATAAATATATTTTATTTATTTTTAAAAAAATAAATAATTAAAAAAACAAATATAATTAGAATCAGAAATTAAATATTTCAATAATATTTTTATACCAAAAACGTCCTGTAAAAATTAAATAATAAAAAATATTATAACTAGAACTGTAAATTAAAGAAAAAACTTAAAAAACAACCCTGTAACTAGAACAATAAAAATTGAATAATATTTTATTTAGTAATAGAACTGTAGTGAATATTCGAAGTAGTGAGATAAGACATTGATATATATTTACATTTAATATTTATTTAACTAGCATTTGCACCATATGTTGCAAAGGAAACGTCGTAAGGCAATGACATAGATTTGTAGATAGAAGTTTTTGGGGCCAAGGGAGCCATCATCTTTTTATTGAGTAAGAGAAGAATCCCACAATTTGATTTCGTAGAATTCAAAGTCTCGCTATTATTATTTTATTATGAAGTGTATCTTGGAAGCATAAGTCATGCTTCTGCAAAATTGCAATGTAAGGCAGGAAAGCCTTAATGAGACATTTCAGTGGGCATAGGATTTTCCCATATCAATGCGACGAATTGTACAAAGGTTTGTTTCACAATTTATGATGAACACTGAGAATTCGAGGTGCAATCATGTTCATCTGTAGTTGACCTATGCATACTGCGATGGAGGGCTATCTGACCATAAATTTAGATATTGAAAAGCCTGAACCGAGAAGAACTGACCCAAACATAAATAAGCACCCATGTCAACATGGAAATCTTGTTAAGCCTATCTATATGTAAGTTGCAAGGAAGCAGATACTGAATTGTTTGAATAGTGAGGATCTGATTACAGCGAAATGATATATATAAACAATATGACAGTTGAAAATCCCCATGAACTACAAACATATAAAATTCATATTTTTGAATTTTACTTTGAAAGAAAACTCGTTCATGAAACTTAGTCCTTAAATTTTGACTATTTAAATAGTCCAAATAATCAATTTAATTTTGTTTTTTTATTAAAATAAACTAGATTTAAAAACAGGATTCACCAAAAATAGCACAATCTGAATGCCAAGAAAGAAAGAAAATGTATTCCAAGTCATGAGACATGTACAAGGTCTCTCTGTATTCCAATAGCCTTTAATAGACACTGTGCTTGATTGGCAACTTCCCATTGTCTTCTCCACCTCCTTGGAGTCAACCATCTTTCAAATTTCAGAGTTAAAGGTGATTTAAGATTAAAAACATATAGATCTTGCAATAAGAATGTTCTCACAAGCTCGAGAATAATAGAGTCGTCTATATACAAACTCACAGGCCTTAATCGGCTACACTCCCAAGAGCTCTTCTACTTGCATGCCTTCCTTCGGCCTCGTCCTGTTATAGGATTTGAACAAGTAGTTAGTATGTTTTTGGATGCCTGTGATGGATTACCATTATCTCTGAATGTGCTTGGGGCGCTTCTTCATGGAAAACATGATTTGGAGTATTGGATTGCGCAATTTCACAAAATCTCCAAAATACTTTCCACAGATGTACAGAGAACTCTTAAAATTAGCTATGACAATCTTGATCCAGAAGAGAAGCAAATATTCCTAGACGTTGCCTGTTTCTTCATAGGAGAAGACAGGGATACTGCCATAAGAATATGGGATGCATCCTGCTTTGAAGGAACACTCGGTCTTCGGAACCTAGAGAACCACTGTCTTGTTGAGGTTGACAACAAAAACTCCATTAGAATGCACGCCCACCTTAGAGACATGGGTAGAGATATGGCGGATAAAGAACCTCCAGGATTTCCACGTCGACTTTGGTGCCCAACTGACATCCTTCTTCATAATGACCTATCACCTGTATACTTTTGAAGCTTTTTTGTAATCAATTTCAAACTAGTGTTTATGTGTTCTCAAATTTTAGTCTGTCAAATTTTGACTTTATGAAGTTTTCTAGGATATCAATTTATTGTTTCTAACAGTTTCAAAAGACAATTTAGGTGCACGAGATTAACATGGTTCAAGGAAGATCAAGCCAAACTAGGTGGTATAGTCATTTGAATTTGTTATCCAGAATAATTCATCACCAATCATGTGAAAATTTTGTGGAGCTACTTAGGGTTGAATGTGATAGTTTCAAAACCATATTCATTAGTCTGCAGTCACTGCATCTCATATGGCTCTGCTGGTATAATTGTCCCTACTCTTGCCTGCCTCCCTAGATTCCAATGGAAAGTTTAAGGGTTTTACAAGTGGAGGGAAGCATAATGAAAACGTTGTGGAGAAAATACAAATTTCAGGTATGTAGTATTTTTTGTTTGTTTGTCCCACAGAGATTTATATAATACTAATCTCATAATTTACATAACAGTTTATAACATGCTGATTGCTAATTGAACTGTCCTTATCAACAGTTATATAGTAAATCCTTAAAAAGTTACAAAAGGTTGTCATTCATTTTCCCTTTGTGCTCCATCTCCATGCTCTTACAGCTGGGAGTGAAGTAGTTTTGGAAAAAGAACACTCCTTTGTATTTGTTTTAAACTAGCGTAGATTTATTTCAACTCTAAATCCTTTATGCACAGATGTTTGTATTTTTTTATCCTTCCTGATCTATCTTCACTTTGCATCTTTTAAACAACATATGTTTGCACCTTGCTTTTATACTCCTCTGTACTGTATGCAAATATACCACAATTGTCAAAAACTGGCATCCTAAGTGTAAATGTGAACATTGCAGGTACCTATGTAGTTGAGGGAGTTGGATATAAATGCTAACCTTTTAAAGTTTCCAAAGTCCATAGGGAAACTGAAGCACTTGGAGAAGATTGTCCTAAAATTCCAAAATATGTCCGTTGAGCTGGAAATTTTGCCAGATGAATTCTGTTAGCTACAGTCCTTGAAATACTTGGAGTTAAATAAATGTTCAAAAATGAAATCGTTGCCAGATTTCTTTGGGAACTTAAGTAACCTCCAACATATTGACTTGTACGGGTGATTCAATTTGCAGATGTTTCCAGATTCCTTCTCCAATTTAATACAACTTAAATATCTCTCTTTGAAATCATGAAAAAGGTTGACCATAACGGATTAAACTCTGCAAAATATCAGCAAGCTTGAATTATTAGATCTCTTAGTTTGTAACGAAATTGAAGTGTTGCCTCCCCAAGTCACATATCAATTTTCCCTCAAATAAATGCATTTGTTAGGTATAGACATAAAATAATTGCCAAGTTCCATTCGAAATCTATGCACTCTGGGTGTTCTGAAATTGGGAACCCCTTCGCTAGAAATTGTTATCACAAAATTTGACCCTGACAGGCTGCTGATCAAGTAGACTCCAAGTAACTCTTTCAAACCAATCTTTTGGTTGAGGCTTAGCCTCCACAACCTGAGAGGGATCTCTCAATAGGTTTAAGATTTTTGATTAATGATTAGATGGCTAACTCTAGGAACAAAAATGGACAAATCTATAACTGGTTGACTGGTTGAATAAAAATTAGCAAACATCTATTGGGCTATGGATTCAAGATAGTCTTCAACAAAACAACATGATCAGCAAAACATGGAAGTCAAGGAACTTGGAGTTTAGGTTTATAAGGAAAATAAGTAATTGAAAAAGGCCATAAGAACATCAAATACATAAACCCCTTGTGAATCTTGAGTAGTCAAACTGATCTCTGTATTAAGTTGAAAAACACAGAATCTGCTCCTATAACACAACTTCTTTTGCTCATACAAATGCCCTCCATGAGGGATTCGACCTCATGCTTCATATAAAGTCTTTAAAACCTTGTATTCTATGATCCATCCTTAGGAGAATTCAAATTTGACACCTATCTACTCATAAAATAAACTCTTAATTACAAACTGACAGCTAACTGTCTTTTAGGAGTCCTAATACAAATAGGAGTGAAACTCCTAAAATATGTTTTAACAACCTTATCTAAGACTTAAATACATTCTTTGACAACTACTAATCCATTTCTTCGACTTTTATGATGCCTCCAAAATTGTTACCAACCCTGCTGATCCGTGACCTAATTGTCCAGAAACTGTCTTTGAACAACATGTCTAAAACTGGAAAATTCTGATTTCTAAAAATATGGCTTCAAAGAAATCCTTTTTTCTCTCAACTGGTAACACTTTTGAGGAAAGTGAGAGAGGTTATTGTAGCTGGAAATTTTATGAAGATATATCTCTTTTAGAATTCTAAAAGAATTTTTCATTTGGCCAAAAACTGATCATGAAGTGAACTACTAAAACCAGAAAATAGAGTTTTTCTCTCAATGACTTTAAGCAGTTTTGTAGCGCAAGTTGGATCATCAATTTCTCCCACCTCATAATGAATTTAACGAAAATGAGAGAGGTTTTTGTATTTACGTATGTTAGGAAGAAAAAAATCTTTCAGTTTTTAAAAATTTGTTTTCACTTGCTCAGGAACCCCCTTGGAAGTTGACTACAAAAAACAGAAAAAAGTGCTAAAAGTTTACCTTCAGCAGTTTTGTAACGCGCTACGAAACTACTGTGTATGCTCTTTTTTTCAACACAGTTTTCAAAATGGCTAAAGATATGGGTTATAAACAGCATGTGAAACTTATAGGACATGGAATAAGGCTGATTTAACTTCATTTGGATATGAAAATGAGACTCTTAACCTATCACCTACCCATTTATCAAGACTAAAATGACTTTAGACCTCCTTGAAATCATGACCAAAAGCAGAGTTCACACAATGATGTTTTGAGAATTTTTGGGTGATAACAGAAATGCTACCACCTTCCATCGGCTACCTAAGGATTTTAGAGAATTTTTTTCTATAGAATTGCCATAAATTGATATGTTTGCCCGATTCCATTAGACTATTGACTCAATTGAAAGAGTTGACAATAATGGAGTCAAATGTATAGCACTTACCACCATGTATCATGGAAATGAACAATATTGAACAATTAGAAGTAAAGAAATGTCCATTAAAGGAACTTCCATTCATGAAAGTTGAAGGGGAAATTGAAACATTAACAAGTTTTTGTTATATGTCCTTGCTGTCCATCCTTTGGTTGGTCATGGAGACTACATGACTTTCCCCTGACAAAATTTGATCCCCAAAATTTGGTTGACATTTGTGG
The DNA here is from genome assembly GCA_031772625.1 of Pinus tabuliformis. Lineage (NCBI taxonomy): Eukaryota > Viridiplantae > Streptophyta > Pinopsida > Pinales > Pinaceae > Pinus > Pinus tabuliformis. Next base: position 654,975,859 of record CM062811.1, read on the forward strand.
TTAGCACATGCATATGAGCTATTTGGTGATGATGGCTTTGCCTCTGTGTAACATATGATGTCTGCACTAAGAAAAACTGAATTCTCAGATCTCCAGATCCTAGTGGGGGAACAAAATGCTCTTCTACCTCTTCCCTTTGCTGCGAAGGTGCTTCTAGGCTTACCCTGCCCTGCTCCATAGTCAACAACAACAAGCGTAGGAGCAATACACCCTGGCCATGAACATCACGAGGTCCCAATTCAAAGAGAATAAGCCCAAGAATCAAATAAGGAATTTTGAACATCAGTGAGCCCACATGAATAAGGAGGAAGGGTTTGGTATAACTTCGTTTTCCGGTTGATTCATGCACGAATAACCTTCAACAACTGTTATTGGTCATATTTGAGGGGATTTCTCATAGGATGGAGTTGGATTCTCTGCAAGACTGCATGTGTTTTGTACCTCTTCCAAAGCACTCCTTTAACATTTTCTGTTTCTGAATGAGATAAAATATGATGCTATCAGTCTCTGTTCCCTTACGGGCTTGTGAAGATTGGCCAATCCCATAGTTCCAAGGTTGGAACTGATATAGGAAACCTGCATTGTGCAACATACTAAGAATAAGATCATATTTATTTGAAATAATAGCCATAGTAATCTGCTGATTCTTTAACCGTATAATCTCCTGATAAATGTGTTGTGGAGGGTTTAGGGTTAATTCTATTTTTTCTGATTGTTCAGCTTTATGGGATGGCACATTTATGTCTGTTCCTTTTGTTACCCATCTATCCATATAGGTAAATTATTTAAACTAGCTCTGCATCATGTCAATTTTATTCCCATGGATTGAGGATCTCTTATTGATGTTTAGTATTCCATATCACTCTCGTGTGAGTTATCTTGTACGTCTTCCCCATTATAGCTATCTAGTCATTCAACCCATGTATTTAGGTTTATGGATACTCCCTGTTATGCCCCATGAGTGGATTGGGAGATGTACATGAGTAGGAATTCTCTATCTGATGATCCTCAAAGTCCTTTATCTTTTACTTTCCTTTCTTTAGGTGACTGGGTTGTTCATCCATAATGGAGCAGTTCTTCCTTGAATATGATATCAGGTTTAATGATTTGTTGTCATGTACAAGTAATAAGTTCGCCTTCCTGATGATCAACCCTCTAAGATGAAAAATTTGAATGCTTGAAATATCCCTCTACTAGAGGATATTCTCAGAAATAAGCCTTTGTTGGCCTCAGGAATAAAACAGGAAAAATAGTGATAGGCCCAGGATCCTTACGTTGAAGCTATCTCAAACAAATTTGTACTGAGAAAAGATGGACTTCTAAAATCCTGATGGTTTATTTTGGGGCTTATGTGGTTGATTTCAATAGAGATTAGATGTCCCTTTGATTTTATATTCCTGAGTTCTGGGTGATGGATTACTAAACGTATATGTTTCCATCCCAACTTGAATTGAAGCCTGCATACTCATTTTTTCCTATATGGAGGTCCTTAGGATTTGCTAGAGGTTCAGGGAAGCACATTGCTGTGAATATGATTTTGAATGGCCCAATTTCATTTTACAAGTAGGTGTAATCTGAGAAGAGTTGTATGATCTCAGAGCTTAATGTATCAATCTTGGAAGACCTCTCATTCATATTTATTGGGCAGTGTTGTAGCTTGTAATCCTATCCTTATTATTGTTAACATTTAGGCTTCTGTTAGAAGCCCATTTGCTTCAATTCCTTGGCATTCAATCAAGTGTCAAGTTTAAGTTAACAGTGGTCTTAGAAATGGACTAGAAGTTTGTGCCTTTTTTGGTGCTAAGCTTGTACATATTTTTCCCCGGGTGTATTACTACACAAAATGCAGGGCTTGTTAAGAGACCCGATGCCTTAAATGCTAACATGACTGTGATGGTGTGTCTATTTGCTAATTTGAGGTTGAAATTATTGCAACTTCCCCATCGTAAACAAAATGTCCCCTGCTTGTATTTTATGTTATTTTTTTGAACTTTGTTAAAATAATTCTTGAAACAATTATGCGTAGTGCTATGATAAATTATCCTACATCTAATTTCTCTTGTGTGATTTCTCATGTTGCATGGAAACCTCGAGTCATTGTATAGAAGAAATATTTGTCATCATAGTTTAGTTAATAATGGGAAAATGCAACTTTCTCTTCCCTACTCAAACAGTGAGTAATGCTTGTTGTGACGCATTGTCGAGGGCATTGAAATTGCACCCACTCCACCATCGTTGCAGTCAATTTCCGGCCGACCAGATTCTTCTCCCTTAATGTCCAGTCGACCAGCGAATGGATAAAATTCTACCAGTACTAACGAGAGGCTCCTCTTAAGATTCTCAGCTATGGTACAAAAATCCATCTCCTGCTCATCTATTTTATAGAACATAACCCTTTGATTCTTAATAGAAATAAAAAACACATCGAGGCTGGAGAGGACCATGCGATGCTTTAATGTAGGAATGGCCGGTACCACGGATGAAACTCTCAACAGTTTTACATTTTCTTGCTCTCCCGCCATTGTCTCGGGTTTCTCAGAAAACCCCGGAGGATTATATGAAAATGCGAGGAAGTATTAAAGTCCAAGGAAGTCTCAACTTTGTAATATAACAGTAGAGTCAGAGCTTATACACGGTTTCAACCAGAGCCAACTATTGTTATTGTCCAAGATTTTCTTCTAGAGAATACATATAAATAAATGTAAGGTTGGGCAATACAAGCATAAATGCTGAAATTCACAAAAGTACTCATATTAAAAATTAAATAATAAACGACAGAATTCAGAGGGATGGGTCAAGGGGTGCAGAGGTCATGCTTCTGCAAAATTGCAATGTAAGGCAGAAAGGCCTTAACTAAACATTTCAATGGGCATAGGATTTTCCTAGATCAATGCAACGACTTGTACAAAGGTTTGTTTCACAATTTATGATGACCACTGAGAATTTGAGGTGCAATCATGTTCATCTATAGTTGACCTATGCATATTGCAATGGAGGGCCATCTAACCATAAATGCACAAAGTAAACATACATAATATAGTCTTACATTACTATGTCTCAGACTCGTAGCAGAGTTATGAGATTTTCCCTTCCAATATAGGCAACAAGGGAAACATGATTTCTTTCACATCCACTGCAATAAAGTCTAACTACATTAGCAACTAATTTTATGTTTTCCCCTGCAACCAAGAGATTTTGTACAAACTTTCAACAAACATGGAGAGGGCCTATTCATTGGTACAATATCATAATAAACACTACAGGCCTCTATTCAAAATAGAATTGACAAAATTTATTCTTCGCTCTCGCAGCAGCAGGCTACCTGGGCTATAACAGCAGTTGCATCCTCCACGATTCCCAAAATTTCCCCTTGCATCTAAATTCACAACAATAGTTTTCTTCAGAACGATAGAATGTTATTAAAAATTAAATAATAAAACGACAGAATTCAGCATGGAAGCTATAAGGCAATCATATATATTGAGTTGTTCTAACAGAGCTCTTCCACTGTACACATCGATGAAATACCAAGCACAACATCACCACTGTACACATCGATGAAATACCAAGAGAAGGAAAAAGTGACTGACCACAATGACAGTCAAAAATACCAAAACAACGAGAACTATCACTCTCATCTTGAACGTCAAGCTTGGACCTAACCTTGAACCGAAACTGGAATTTGAACTTGCATCTTCGACTTCAACTCAAATCGAACCCTATCAAACTTTCATCTTTACATACCTTAAGACACTTAATAGATGAATTCGGTATCCATTGATGGGTTCTAAACTGGCTGGGCTGGGGTTATATGTAGTGCCCATCAGAATCCCGTAGCGTAGCGATAAGCAGAGGTTGCCTGCCTGTGGGGGTGCCAGATCAGGAAAGGCTTCAGGGCTGGGAGAAAGGCTACTAGAACCCAGCGGCTTGCTTGATGGTGGGGATTTGAACCTGGGCATCACCACTGTACACATCGATGAAATACCAAGCACAACATCACAGATGGAGCTCGCAGACGACATCTTTCTGTTCTTCTTCTGATGATGATGATTTCAGCAGATTCACCATCGATTTGGTTGGCTCTGGTTGTTTCTTGGCGGCATTGAAAAGAGTCTTGCCATCTGCAAGGGCATCAGGATGAGCCGTTACTTATGCTTTGGAACCATATACAACTCTGCAACGAATTGGTAACCACTTTTCCCTAATCGAATGGTTGAGTCTTTTCCAATCGTCTAACATATAATCTTATGGTGCACAATAATGACAGGTGGGCAAGAGGGGAGTTGATTTCAAAGGGGAACGCCGCCTTATGATGTAATATATATATATATATATATATATATATATATATATATATATATATATTTGTTTGTCTAGGGTTCTGTGATTCTCTAGGCTTGACTTGTGGCTTGAGAAACCACGAGCTAGGGACATCTAATCCGCTAAAGTCACCCGGAACTCGTACTCGGCTTTGGCCACACCAACCTTATACTAACTAAAAAAAAATTAGAATTTCTTCTCCCCCTAGCACGAATGCAACAACCTCCATGAGGTTTGATCTTGGGTCACCTTGCTAACGAGGCCCATCCTCAACTGGTTGTGCTAGTGGGACTTGACATAATTATTTATATATAATTAATAAACACTTTTTAAAATAAATTATTTTATTTATTATAAAATGTTTAATTTTTATAAAGAAAAATTCAAATCATATTAATTAATATCTTTTAAAATTTATTAGAGGAGAAGTCCTGAGATTCTGAACCCTAGTTGTTGCATCTCTCTTCTTCATGCTACCTTGCCTTACATGTTATGTTGCATTGATGGCTAGCTTGTGCTTGTCACGAGACAATGTCGTCGGAAGGACTTGTCGTTACCGGCTTGTTTGTCACTCTATGAATGCTAGGGGGTGAAGGGGTGAGAATTGATGGGGGAGAGGGCTTAGTGGTGGGAATCCTAGCCATCATAGCACTCTTTTTTGTGTTGTCTTTCCCTATTTCTGATGGTTTTCAAAGGACTGCTTGTTGGTGTTTTTCCTGTCGCTAGAATTGCATTGGTTTCGCTACTGCCGACTCTTATTTTCTTGTCTCGGATTTGTTCATGAGTCTACCATGTTTGTGGCTTGTCACGACTCTATTCATGGCTTACCTAGGTTTTTCATCATCACTCTTCTGTCCTTTGGCTCATGGGTGGTGTGTATTGTTGTTGTTGCTTTCGTGGCCTAGTGTCATATGTTAATGTGAACCAATCTATTTTTTGGGTTGGTTATGTGAATGTCTCTTTGTTTTCTATTCTTGGGGTTTTTTTACCTGAGTTTTATATGAAACCCTATGATTTTTCATGTGGGCCTTTAGGCTCATTTTTTTGCCTTTGATTATTCAAGGTTCAATATGTTTTCTCTGTTGGATTTTTTTGGAGCTTTTGAGGGACCTAGTCAGATCCCTGGTCATGCACTTTCTCTAAAGCATATATGAAAAATGTATTTTTGTTAATTCTACATAAATAAAGTTCCATTTTTTTCATGGGAAAATAATATCTTTTAAAAATTATTATTAAATTTAAACACTTTTAGTTCTTGGAGGAATGATGGTGTGGAGAGCTCTGTAGACTCCTGTGGTGGCTAGGTTTTCACTCTAGCCAACCATTCCTTCCACCGATGTGTGGATCCATCGGTCACCTCCTACTACACAACTCTCATATTCCCTCTAATTAATGAAGAAATCCCAAGTTCTAGCGCAGAGGGCTGTCTCTTTTCAAGGAATGACAGTTGGTTCAACAAGTCTTATTTCTCATCTAGATTAAGTAAGGTGTAATATCCCCAAGTTAAAAATCCATGTAATAAAGTTAATTAAGGAAAAAATAACACCAAGGTCATGGGACACTTATTCCAAGCTGAATGTTGGGAAAAACATCCTAGTGTGGGTGTTCATTTTGTTTATTATGACTAAGGAAATTGGCAAAGGCAATGACATAGGATTTGAAAAGGAAAAGAGGCATTAATTGGAATTTTATTTATGAACATACTGGAAAATAAGAGAAAATGAAGGTGAAAGGACACAAGATGCATGTGGCGAGGAAAATGAAGGAAAATAATGGAAAATGAGGAAAATAGAAACCTCACTAATAATAAGGCTTCTGAGGATCAAGTAAGGAAGAGTGGGATCAAAGGGCTACAACAAATTTACTTGCAGGTATCGAGTTGCATGTATGATGTCCTTGTTAGTTTTGGCATGCATGTTTGTTTTTGTTTCTCTTGCTTTCTTTAGCATGGGTTTGGCGAGGTGTGACAGTGGTTTTCAGCCTTTCCTTTCCATTTCGAGATAACCATGGTGTGATGGGGGTTTATCTTGGCTGAGGTGGATTTTCGGATGGTTTCAAAGCTGAATGGGGTGGTCTCAGCAAAAATTACAAGGCGTATGAATCCCTTGACCAATAATGGCGGGATACATGGTAAATCATGATTTTGAATACCCTCGTTGGGCTTAGGAAAACTTTGACCAATAATGGTGGGATACACGGTAAAGCTTAGAGGGTGGATACAGAGAAATTCCTCACAATTTAGGTGGAGAGATCTACATGCATCCATGTTTATTTAGGGCATAGTGATCCCTTAATTGGTACATGGATGGATTGTGGTAAAGTCTGTAGCGTATGTTTATTGTTTGCGCCTAGGAAACCCTTAGCAAGATACACAGTAAAGCCTGAGGAATCCTTGACTAGTTTTGTTACGAGTCCCACATTCTTGCTTGAAATATGGCACGGGAGTGATTTTTTGAAAGAAAGACTTAGTTCAACCAATCTATGGCTGCGTGGTATGTGGAAGTCACTTGTTTGGTTTCATTTTTCATATGTTAATAAGAGCTCGTTTCCTCCTATGTATTATGTGTAAATATGATTGTTATTATGTGAAAATAACGGTTGTTCTATCATTGTTGTTCTGTTGGTTATATGTTGGTTATAAGCATGATTTTATGATATATATTAGTCATGGCCCTTATCATGCTTTGATTAGTAAATGAACGAATAATGAATGTATGACCTAATATATGATAATGCAACAGTGATCAGAGGGCATCAAACCTGCCTGGAAAATATCAGATAAGTATGTAGTCCCTATTCTTAGATGTGTTTTTAGGACATTTAGATTACATGTTTATGATGTGTTTGACAAAATGTCTACCATGGCTAGGCCTTGTCAGTTCAAGTCTTTGTTTAAGTTTTGCATAAAAGGCCTTGTCATCATGTTATTTATCATTTCTAGAAGTTTCATGAAGTTATGGGTAGAGGCATAATTCCTAGCCCTTAAAAGGTGGCTCGGAATCTGGGGTCACTGGCATAGAATTGTCTGACAAAGGCCACAATTACATGGAGGCCTTGTTGTGGGAGTGACTAGAGGGTCACAGACACATGAAATGCTTTTCATGGGAGAAAATAGGGGTCTGGTTTAGTCAAGAAGCAAGTTATCTCAGTGGCTGGACACCTGAAGGGGTTAGTTAGCTTCTAAAGGTTCTGTAGTTCTTGAGAAAAGCTAGTTTGGTTTTGTTTAGTCGATTCCACTTCCTTAACTGTACTTGGGAAGTTGAATAATATCATAGTAACTCTTCATAACATGCTTAACCCAATCAACCGGTTAGCTTGGCTAACTGTGGGAGGAGGGTGTTACAAAGTGGTATTAGAGCATTGTTCACCTCTTGGACTGGAAGGGAAGAATGTGTTTGTCATGCATACATGTCGGTTTCATATGTGTTCTTTATGCTTGTGGTTTATGTGCTTGTTGTGTATGCATGGTGGTGGTCGTTGTTGCAGTTGTGTTGCCACATGGAAGTTGATAGTGATTGTTGTTGGATGTGGTCGTCATAAGTGCATGTTGGTTATGTGTTTACTATGCATGTCATTGTCTATATGTCGTTATGCATGCATCGTCATGGTTATGGTATAATCATGCATGGTAACTGGATAATGGTTAAAATGATGTCTATATGTTGATATGATTATATATATATATATATATATATATATATATATATGTATTGCACTAATTTGGATGAACTTGAAGATGAGATACCCTCCCCTAAGATATACTGAAGTATGTTGATTATATTTATATTTTGGTTTAGTTGACATAGTATACTCGCATGAAGAAGATCAAAGATGACTAGCAAGATAGTAGAAAATAGTTCATGAGACTCTCCCTATAGATTAAATCAAAAACATGGTGATGGACACTCTCCTAACATAGTAGACGGATTGAGAAGTTTAAAGGCAAAAATAAGAAGTTGCAAAGCAGACAATGACAAAATCATTAAGACACAAGAGAAACAACTAAAAATTAATGTAGTTATCCTTCAGAGTTTATCAGATTTCTAAAAACAAAAACCATTTAAGATTAGAGAAATTTATATTACCAAATAATAAATAATATAAATATATATATATATTTTTTATTAAAAGCATAATATAAATAATAAAGAAAAATCAAAAGTACAATGGGAACAATAAAATTTTAATAGTATTTTTATACCAAAAAGTTATTTTATTTGTAGAACTTATTTAAAAAATTGTAACCAGAACCGTACATTAAAAAAGAAAAAAGAAAAAGATGTAACTAAAACAGTAAAAAATGAATAATATTTGCTTTTAGTACAAAATTAGAAGAGTGGGCTGTTTTGGTACCTCTTTAACCAGCTCAGCTTGAATATATATTTTTAAAATTTGATAAATCTATTAAGAATATATTTGTTTTAAATTTATAGATTTAAATTTCGAGAAACAATAGTATAAATATATATTTAACCAATTATATAGTTGAGAAATAATTATTTTTCTATTTTAAATAGACAAAATTATTTTAATTAAAAAATAAATTAATAATAATTGAAAAACAAATCAATTACTATACACACTAACCACAAATATAATAATATTATAAAAGTAATAAAATAATAATGAAAAAACCCAGCGGAAAGAGATAAATGTGTAAGGTATAATTATTACGGAAAAAAAGATAAAGGTTTAAGGTATAATTATTACGAGATGAGATGTTGTTTAATTCAATTTCTGGAATATTTGATGTGTGGAGGTTTTGTGTTGTGAGTGAGTGGGTTGTGGAAATAGCAGTAGTCTTTAACGCGATTTTTTGAAAGCCTTTCCGGCGATTTTTTCCGGTGAAAATCCGGCAGTAATTTATTGGAATCCAAGTTTGATAGCTAATTTCTGCACAATGAAACCGTCCCAGGGGTTTTTCAGGGTGCTGAATCCGAATATGCAGTTAAAAAACCATTTTAACTGCAACAAATCATGATTTCATCTCAATCTCTTCCGCCGGATTCCGTCACCGGAATCTCAAAAAGTCGCATTATAGACAACTCCGTGGAAATATAGACAAAGGAGATGAGATGGGGTTATCTATTTATATTTAATATTTAGTTAATAAAATATTTTGTTTTATTTATTTTAAAAATTATTTTTATAGAATGTATTTATTATATATATATATATATATATATATATAAAAGTGAGTGGGTTGTGGAAATATAGACAAAGGAGATGAGATGGGGTTATCTATTTATATTTAATATTTAGTTAATAAAATATTTTGTTTTATTTATTTTAAAAATTATTTTTATAGAATGTATTTATTATATATATATATATTTATATTCTTGGTATAATTGTTTGTGAGTAGTTTTAGTGTGGTGTGTTGGTATGTTTTGGGAGATGAATTGATACTAAAGGAATTGGAGGTTTGATCAAGGGCTCTGGAAGGGTTGTGTGAGTAAAGTTTCAAAGGACGACAACCCAAGCGGAATCTGCAATAATGACATTAAGGTCTTGAGTAATTTTCATAGGGAGATTCTGAGCTATCAATCTCTGGTCCGAGACCTTGGTGAAAAGGTGGTGGGTTGTTCGTCAAGGCAGATTCTATTAGCAGAGACTTTTTGTTCAAAATTCTTGTGGGCGGTCTATGTTCAAGTGGCAGCACCTTCGTCTTCGACTAAAGTAGATTTCTTGTCAAAGGTAAGTGGATTCACTTTAATCATTTGTTAGTTTTGTATGCTAAGTTTGGAAGCATGGAAAGTGTATGGCGAGGGTTATTGTCTTGGTACTTGTAGGCGTTTATGAGAAGTGACATCTCTAGGAGTAATTCTAGTCCAAGCTTTTGTGGGAATTTACCTTGTTTTTGAGGGAGGTATTTTTGTTTGAAAGTGATAGTGATATTGGTGTCTTGTGTAGTCATATTGATTGTTCAGTGGGACTCGACATTGGGGGCTGCCTGTCTCGTTGTGTATCCTTCGTAGCCTGTGTAAGTCATATCATTACTTGTGGAGCTGAGGCCGGGGAGTCTAGTTTTTAGGGACCCCTCTTCTTAGTCATGTTCTCTGTTCTTTGCGGAAATGCTCTTTTTGGAAAGTCAAATTTTGTATGGGAAGATAATTGGGAAAAGGAGTTTGTTGTTTATGTTCTTTGGATTCTGAATGTCTATGTCAGTGGAGCTTTTTCAATGGGAAAGTGTGTTAGGCCCCTATACTACTAGTGTAACCCCTTATTGTTATTATTACAACCCCCTTATTATATTAGTGTACCCATGTAGTGCCCATATTATTACTATTGTGCCCCATAGAAGCCCACTATTGTTATTATTATGCCCTTACATTATTATTGTTATGTCAGCTTTGATTATATTATGACCCCTTAGACTCCTATATATAGAAAGGAGGTACATTCATTTGTATCATGAAAGAATCATTCATTTTTGTAATGTAAAGAAGGTTTCCCCCTCGAAGAGGCTGAATTCTAAGGCATTGATCTATCTTTTTGTGAGCTGGTTTCATAACATTTCGCGTCAGAGCTTTGGATTCTAGGGTTTCGCTACTCCAAATAGGTCATCGTGGAATTTTCGCTATAAATTTTTTCTGCGACGTTTCAGAAGAAAAAAAACCCCATTTGAGATGAAATCGCACTAAACCTCGGGTCTAAATTTCAGAGCTTTTCGCACATATTTGCAGAGATTTGATCTGAGGAAGTTGGTCTTTTTGCAAACTCCTGAATTACATTCCAAATAGGTGACCTGGGGAAAATCATCATAACTTTCTCTCTAAGCATCGGATTGAAATTTCATAAGAAGGTACAGAAAGAGGACGGATTGTAGTTTCTTGTATATATTTGTCAGAGCCAAAGGTCAAAACGGGGACACGTGGCATGTCATACGAGTTCACTCTACTGAGCTAGTCTATAATCAAGTCACTATGGGAGATTTGGCATAACTCTCCCTTGGAGAATCCAATTTGGATCATACTGGTGCCATTGGAAAGAGGACGCAGAGGGCTACTACAGGTCACAATTTCAGAACTTAAAGATCCGAAAATACAGAGTTACAATCGTTTCAAGATTGAGCTCCTAAAATCAAGAAAAAGCAAGATGAGGAAGTTTGATGGCAAGGATCGAGTAAATTGGATACTTTAGATGGAGCAATATATTGATCTACATGGTGTACCACTGTTACAAAAGGTATGTATTGCATCTTCATATTTAGAACCGGATCAATTTTTATGACATAAAGGGCTTTGTTCTCGTAAACAACTTGTTACGTGGTCAATTTTCATGAAGGAAATGATAGCACATTATGAGGATACAAAGAGCAACACCTTCTTTAGAGCAACACCACAATAATTGGAAAGAGTAAAAGGGCTTTGTTACATAGTGGAAAGTAAAATTATGGCAACAAGGAAGTCTACCCCTCTCTACTATAAAGATGGAAGTGTTGTTTCTCCTAGCCTTCCACAACCTACAAGGGTAACACCCCGAAAATTGGAAGAAAAAAGAGAAAAAGGGCTTTGTTACAATTGTGATAGCAAATGCATTAAAGGTCATAAGTGTGCTGAGAAGAAATTATTTTATATAGAGTATGAAGAGGAGGAAGAAAAGGATCAAGAAACATAAAAAGAAGAGGATATACACCAGGACCCAACCCTAGAGAAAGAAGAAATGAATCAGACAATATCTTGTAAAGCATTGGCAAGAATTACCACTCCTCAAACTCTCAAGATAGAAGGACATATCAAGAAGAAAAAGGTGCAAGAAGAGAAAGATCACATTGAGAAAGAAGAAATGAATCCAACCATATCTTGTAATTCATTGGTCAGAATTACCACTCCTCAAACTATCAAGATAGAAGGGCATATCAAGAAGAAAAATGTTCAAGAAGTGAAAGATCACATCGAGCATCAAGAAATGAATCTAACTATATCTTGTAAAGGATTGGAAGAAATTACCACTCCTCAAACTCTAAATATAGAAGGACATCTCAAGAAGAAAGAGGTTCAAGCAGTGAAAGATCACATCGAGCATCAACAACAAGTTCTACAACTTTTAAAGGATAATGCCACTTTGGTGCAGAATCGAATGAAACAACAGGTAGATCAACATCGTAGTGAAAAATGTTTTGATGTAGGTGATTGGGTGTTTTTACTGCTACATCTCAGGCAAGCTATTTATGAGAAGGAAATGTTGGCAATACTATATGCACTTAAGAAATGACAACCTTACCGAATGGGAAGACACTTCAAGGTAAAAATGGATCATGATTGTCTTAAATACTTTTTAGAACAACTATTATCTTTAGAAGAACAAAAAAAATGGGTCACAAATATGTTGGGTTATGAATTTGACATCATCTATAGAAAAGGGAAGCAAAATTTTGTTGCAGATGCACTCTCAAGAAAGGATGAGGATGTGGAAGCATTGTTTTGTGCTATTTCTATTATCTAGCCAGATTGGATAAACAAAGCAAGGGATGAATGGAAGAAGGATGAAGAAGTATGACCACTTATTCAAAAGTTGCAAAAGATCCCAATTCAAACAATATTGCCAGAAATTGAACAGGAAGGAAAAATCATATTGGAACCTGGAGCAGTCACAAAAACAAAAACCCGACAGCTACGAAATCGACCAATTTCAAAGTACCTCATCAAGTGGAAGAACTTGCCTGCTGAATATTGCACATGGGAGGACAAGAATTTTATACAGAAGCATCAAGAACTACTCAAGCGTTGAGGACAACACTTTTTGAAGGAGAGGGGCATGTTAGGCCCCTATACTACTAGTGTAACCCCTTATTGTTATTATTACAAACCCTTTATTATATTGATGTACCCATGTAGTGCCCATATTATTACTATTGTGCCCCATAGAAGCCCACCATTGTTATTATTATGCACTTACATTATTATTGTTATGTCGGCTCTGATTATATTATGACCCCTTTGACTCCTATATATAGAAAGGAGGTACTTTCATTTGTATCATGAAAGAATCATTCATTTGTGTAATGTAAAGAAGGTTTCCCCCTCGAAGAGACTGAATTCTAAGGCGTTGATCTATATTTTCTATCTTTTTGTGAGCTAGTTTCATAACATTTCGTATCAGAGCTTTGTATTCTAGGGTTTCGCTACTCCAAATAGGTCATCGTGGAATTTTTGCTATAAATTCTTTTCTGTGGCGTTTCAGAAGAAAAAAAAAAACCCATTTGAGATGAAATCGCACGAAACCTCGGGTCTAAATTTCAGAGCTTTTCGCGCATATTTGCAGAGATTTGATCTGAGGAAGTTGGTCTTTTTGCATACTCCTGAATTACATTCCAAATAGGTGACCTGGGGAAAATCATCATAACTTTCTCTCTGAGCATCGGATTGCAATTTTGTAAGAAGGTACAGAAAGAGGACGAATTGTAGTTTCTTGTATATAGTTTTCAGAGCCAAAGGTCAAAATAGGGACACGTGGCATGTCATACAAGTTCACTCTACTGAACTAGTCTATAATCAGGTCACTATGGGAGATTTGGCATAACTCTCCCTTGGAGAATCCAATTTGGATCATACTGGTGCCATTGGAAAGAGGACGCAGAGGGCTACTACAGGTCACAATTTCAAAACTTAAAGATCCAAAAATACATAGTTACAATCGTTTCAAGATTGAGCTCCTAAAATCAAGAAAAAGCAAGATGAGGAAGTTTGATGGCAAGGATCTGGTAAATTGGATACTTTAGATGGAGCAATATATTGATCTACATGGTGTACCACTATTACAAAAGGTATGTATTGCATCTTCATATTTAGAACCGGATCAATTTTTATGATATAAAGGGCTTTGTTCTCGTAAACAACTTGTTACGTGGTCAATTTTCACGGAGGAAATGATAACACATTATGAGAATACAAAGAGCAACACCTTCTTTAGAGCAACACCACAATAATTGGAAAGAGTAAAAGGACTTTGTTACATAATGGAAAGTAAAATTATGGCAACAAGGAAGTCTACCCCTCACAACTATAAAGATGGAAGTGTTGTTTCTCCTAGCCTTCCATAACCTACAAGGGTTACACCACAACAATTGGAAGGAAAAAGAGAAAAAGGGCTTTGTTACAATTGTGATAGAAAATGGATTAAAGGTCATAAGTGTGCTGAGAAGAAATTATTTTATATAGAGTATGAAGAGGAGGAAGAAAAGGATCAAGAAACATCAAAAGAAGAGGATATACGCCAGGACCCAACCCCAGAGAAGGAAGAAATGAATCAGACCATATCTTGTAAAGCATTGGCAAGAATTACCACTCCTCAAACTCTCAAGATAGAAGGACATATCAAGAAGAAAAAGGTGCAAGAAGTGAAAGATCACATTGAGAAAGAAGAAATGAATCCAACCATATCTTGTAATTCATTGGTCAGAATTACCACTCCTCAAACTATCAAGATAGAAGGGCATATCAAGAAGAAAAATGTTCAAGAAGTGAAAGATCACATCGAGCATCAAGAAATGAATCTAACCATATCTTGTAAAGGATTGGAAGAAATTACCACTCCTCAAACTCTAAATATAGAAGGACATCTCAAGAAGAAAGAGGTTCAAGCAGTGAAAGATCACATCGAGCATCAACAACAAGTTCTCCAACTTTTAAAGGATAATGCCACTTTGGTGCAAAATCAAATGAAACAACAGGTAGATCAACATCGTAGTGAAAAAAGTTTTGATGTAGGTGATTGGGTATTTTTACTACTACATCTCAAGCAAGCTATTTATGAGAAGGAAATGTTGGCAATACTATATGCACTTAAGAAATGACAACCTTACCGAATGGGAAGACACTTCAAGGTAAAAATGGATCATGATAGTCTTAAATACTTTTTAGAACAACTATTATCTTTAGAAGAACAAAAAAAATGGGTCACAAATATGTTGGGTTATGACTTTGACATCATCTATAGAAAAGGGAAGCAAAATTTTGTTGCAGATGCACTCTCAAGAAAGGATGAGGATGTGGAAGAATTGTTTTGTGCTATTTCTATTATCCAACCAGATCGGATAAACAAAGCAAGGGATGAATGGAAGAAGGATGAAGAAGTATGACCACTTATTCAAAAGTTGCAAAAGATCCCAATTCAAACAATATTTCCAGAAATTGAACAGGAAGGAAAAATCATATTGGAACCTGGAGCAGTCACAAAAACAAGAACCCGACAGCTACGAAATTGATCAATTTCAGAGTACCTCATCAAGTGGAAGAACTTACCCACTGAAGATTCCACATGGGAGGACAAGATTTTTATACAGAAGCATCAAGAACTACTTAAGCGTTGAGGACAACACTTTTTGAAGGAGAGGGGCATGTTAGGCCCCTATACTACTAGTGTAACCCCTTATTGTTATTAGTACAAATCCCTTATTATATTGATGTACCCATGTAGTGCCCATATTTTTACTATTGTGCCCCATAGAAGCCCACTATTGTTATTATTATGCCCTTACATTATTATTGTTATGTCGGCTCTGATTATATTATGACCCCTTAGACTCCTATATATAGAAAGGAGGTACTTTCATTTGTATCATCAAAGAATCATTTATTTGTGTAATGTAAAGGAGGTTGCCCCCTCGAAGAGGCTAAATTCTAAGGCGTTGATCTATCTTCTCTATCTTTTTGTGAGTTGGTTTCATAACAAAGTGTCTATGTAGCAATATTTTCAATCTTGAGGTTAAGGAGGTTTGTGCTATTTCATATAGGATTGTTGTCGTGTCGGCTGGGGGTTGTAGGTTGTATTTGGATGAGAGGAGTGCTGAGATATTTCCATCTCTCTGGGCACCTCTCTTGTTGAATTTGTTGGTCTTGGGTGGTTTGTGGTTGAATGTAGGTATGGAATGACAATGTGATGGGGCTCGCAGCGGAGCAACAATGAGATTCACGACCTTTGCCCCAGCCTCCCATCAGGGATGATGATAGGGATATGGACGATGGTATGGAGGATGAGAGGGGTCCAGTTGGAGATCTAGGGTAGGATGATCAAGCCCCATCGTTGGAGATGGTAGTGGAGTAGTTAGGCCTCTTGCGGGTTTCTGTCAATGGGCTTCACAAGAACCATCATGAGGACAAAATTGAGTTGATTTCTTATATCAATGACCTACAGAACTCTCAAGAAGAAATCCTTGATTGTATTCTCTCCTTGAAGCACAATCTCCACCGTATTTGGGAAAAAATGAATGATTTGGAAGCAAGAATTGATCATTTGGAGTTCCGTGTGCATAGGGGTCATGGTCCACCGGGAGGACTGAATGATGGAGCAAATCTGGTACCATAATGTAGAGACAACTTAGTGGTTTTTGGACAACTTATATTCTAGTCTTTTTATCAGGATATGTACTGTTGGCAGAAAAAATATATGGGTTGAGATCCTGAGTTCGGGCATAGGGGTCAACAAAGGTTTCATCATAGTATAATGCAATGCTGATATTTTCACCTTATTGAAGATGAATAAGGCATCTCACCTTGGGCGTGGTGTGCCCATAGTTAGTTAAGGGGCTGGAATCTGGTATTAGATTGAACCACATGGAGGTTATGGATCCCAATAAACCATGAATTATAAAGTTGGAAACCCAATTGTTGAGCGATAAAAGGTGTCTTTTTAACTCCTAATTATCTTCACATTAATTTTCAACCCAGGGACGACTTTTTATTACAAGACTGTACTCAGTCTAAGACAACTATTTATTCAAGAGTAATGTTTTGCAGTATAGTGCTTAAAATCCAAAAGTAAATGAATGCTGGAAAAAAAATCTAATTGGAACAGTAAGAAATTGAAATGTTTTGAATTAAATAATTCACTCAAACAATCATCAATCGAGGATATAGTAGCAATAACACATTCCTCTAGAGATTGATGCAATTGAAATCAAACTGGAACAAGACAATCAATCTGGGAACGAGGAAGCAATAACCAATGTTCTCTATAGTTGACAGTCCTGCTTTAAAGCAATTAAAAGGAAATAGAAATTGAACTAAAGCTGTTATTGAAAGTAAACTAGGAAAACTATTTAAAAGCAAACTCTTTGCAATTAATCAACAGAAATGAACAACAAAGTAAATGGACAGCAAACTGTAATTAAAGGAATTAAACAACAAATCCTATTTAATAAATCTGAACAGCAAACTCTAATTAATGGAATCGAATAACCAATCCTATTGAACAACAATCTGTAATGAATATCAATCAAACGGAACAACAAGTGGAATGAAACCATAATTGAAATAGAACAACGAAGCTCTATTAAGGCATTAACAAGATAAATTATACAGTGTTGAGATTCTTGTTAAATAATAAAAGAACAACAACGCAATTCATTAATATAACACACTGATATCAAAGCAGTTAAACAACAAACTAATTAATTTACAAACTGTAATAAAAGCAAATATGAACTATCTCACAACAATAATGAAAAGGTAGAGATACAAACAGCAGATCGATCCACCAGGGCCGGGCCCTCAACTACTGGTTGTTGGCATTATGATTCTGGTATGGCTTTATGATACATATGTTGTACTTGATGGCAACCCACTCATCTCATGTAGAGAAACGTTCACGCACTTATATGCAGAGAAAAGTTTATTTCATGTAGAGAAAAGTTCACGCACTTTTATGCAGAGAAAAGTTTATTTCATGTAGAGAAAAGTTTATTTCATGTAGAGAAAAAGTTCAAGCGCTTTCATGTTGGAGAACTTACCTTTGGTCCATGGTAGTTAGTCCTTGGTATTTGAACCTATGGTTTCGGACCATGGTACCTCGTCAAAAGTGTGTATATGTTGGAGAACTTACCTTTGGTCCATGGTGGTTAGTCCTTGGTATTATTGAGCCCCATGTTTTTGGGCCCCTTGTATTGGTTATCTATGGTATTGATCCATGATTTTAGGAAGAAGCTTTCCTATATAAAGCAAAGGAGATCACTTGGCTAAATCATTCTTGCAAATCGAATATCTTAAGATCTGAAATATTGGGTTATTGTTTTAAAAGTTTGATCTATGAAAGTGAAGTTGAAAGCGAATCTGTGAAGGGTGATCTCTCGAGCGCTGCAGCTGCGGAAGTGCGGAGGCGCCACAGAAGGCGCAGTGCAGAGACGCCACAGAAGGAGCAGTGCGAAGGCGCCACAGAAGGCGCAGTGCGGAGGCGCCACAAAAGGCGCAGTGTGGAGGCGCCAAAGAAGGCGCAGTGCGGAGGTGCCACAGAAGGCGCAGTGCGGAGGCACCACAGAAGACGCAGTGCGGAGATGCCACAGAGGCGCCACAGAAGACGCAGTGTGGAGGCGCCACAGAAGGTGCAGTGCGGAGGCGCCACAGAAGGCGTAGTGCGGAGGCGCCACAGAAGGCGCAGTGCAGAGGCGCCACAGAAGGTGCAGTGCAGAGGCGCCACAGAAGACGCAGTGCGGAGACGCCACAGAGGTGCCACAGAAGGCGCAGTGCGGAGGCGCCACAGAAGGCGCCGTGCGGAGGTGCCACAGAAGGCGCAGTGCAGAGGCGCCGCAGAAGGCACAGTGCAGAGGCGCCATGGAAGGCGCAGTGCGAAGGCGCCACAGAAGGCGCAGGTGCGGTGGTCGCGGCGCCACAAAAGGCGTAGGTGCGGAGGGTTTTGGGTGCATAACTGATGTTTGGTTACTGGTATTGAGTTCAGATAACAACATGATTAATGACTTATCTTTATGTACTAGATCTGGTTGATAACTCTCATAATATCATTATGGATCTGGTGATTGGGTGATTCAGAAGGTTGTTTGATTATGAGCTTCAATGTTGTTGTTGGATCCAGTTTGAAAAGTAGTCCTTGAAAGAAAAAAAGTAGGGGGTTGTAGCTCCCTTCCAGGAGAGACTGGAAAACGAGAGAGAGTTGTAGCTCTCTGCAGGTTGCAGCCTGCGTACTGGTAAAGGACTGCACCAGTACAAAATCATTGTAACAGGAGTTTCTAATTTGAAAGAAGATAGAGACATATTGCAGCAGGTGGTTTTCACCCACATTGGGTTTCCACCTTATATCTGGTGTTCTTTGGTGTGACTATTTGTTTTTCTTGTTCATGCTCATTATTTTATGGTACTGATATGCAAAAATAATTCAAAGTGTAAATAAGGAAGATTTGTTAAAAGAACTTGATAATACTGATTCACCCCCCCCCGCTCTCAGTATTATTTTCAACAATTGGTATCAGAGCAGGTCCTTTAGAGAAGCTTGATCGCTTGAAGGAAGATCATTCATCATGAGCAACTATGAGAGGGAAGCATCAATCAGGCCACCAATTTTTGATGGGACAAACTTCAATTATTGGAAGGTAAGGGTTACTGCCTATCTTCAATCTCTTGGTACAAAAGTTTGGGATATCATAGAAACAGGCTATACTTTTCCTTCAGCTACTCCTACAGATACGGCCGAAAAGAAGAAATATGAAACAAATGTTAAAGCAGTCAATACTTTGCTGGGATGCTTATCTCAAACAGAATTCGTAAAGGTTATGCAATATAAATCCACAAAAGAAATATGGGACAAGATTGTCTTGAGCTACGAAGGAGATGAACAGGTAAAGCGTGCTAAACTTCAAACTCTCAGGATTCAGTATGAGAATCTCATGATGTATAATGATGAAAGTGTGGCTAACTATTTTCTTCGGGTAGATGAGATTGTTAATTGCATGAAAAACTTGGGTGAAGAAATAAAAGAGGCTATTGTGGTTGAAAAGGTTCTAAGATCATTGTTCCCCAAATTTGAATCTAAAGTGTCTGCAATAGAAGAAAAGGAAAATCTACGAATTCTTACTATGTCTCAGCTACATGGAATACTAACTGCTTATGAAATGAGAAAGGGAGGTCCATCAGACAGAAGAGAAGCTGCTTTCAAGGCGTCAGGCAAAGAAGATTATTATGAAGCAAGTCACGTGCCAGAAGAAGAAGAAGAAGAATCAAATTTTGTCAGAAATCTTCAATGGGGTTCTGGAAGATTCAGAGGTAAGTTACCTTTTAAATACTTTGCTTGTGGAAGAGTAGGTCATTATGCTGCAAAATGTCCTTATAAGGATAAAGGAAAGGAACCTGCTAGATGGAACAAGAAACAAAGGGCAAATAAGAAAAGTTACTACACTCATGAAGATAGTGATGGTCTATCAAATAGTGATGAAGATGAACAAGGTAATGACTATAAACTGTTAATGGCATTTGAAGATGATCATTATATGGATGCTATAGATGTGGATAGCCTTTATGAAGAAATTACTAGACTCAAGAGATGTGTAGAAGAAAATAATATGATCATTGATACTCTACAATTTCAAATTGATGAAAAGGAAAAACATCTTGAAAAATTAGAAGGTGAAATTGTTGGTCTTAGAAAAGAAATTGAGAAAACAAAAGCTATTAATCTTAAGTTTGTCAAAGGATCTGAAACTTTGGATGAGATTATCAATGTATAGCGTTCTCCACTAAACAATACAGGTCTGGGCTATAATGGAGGAACTTCTCAAGCATCCACCTCAAAAAGTTATCTTGATACAGTAAGAAGGAATGAGCAAAAGAACAATGAAGACCATCAGGTAAAGCAGGAACGAATTGCAAACAGAGACTATCAGGGGCAATCCATCTTAAGGATGAACAAAAGCTACAACCAGCCATAGGTAAAATCTTCTCAATTTGGTTAAAGAATGGATGACAATAGAAATTACAATGATTTGGCCAGAAGATTTGATAACCGCAGAAGTTTCTTCAATGGACAATGCTTTTCTTGCCATAACTTTGGTCACAAGGCAGCTCAATGTGTTGCATATAAAACAATCATGACTAGAGAAGCTCAAAAACAAAGAAGTATGACCGGGATTACAAAAAGGACCTATAACAACTTTTCGGTTCTTGAAAATGAAGTTGAATGTTCTATTTGCAATAATTTTGGTCATGAAGATTTTGAATGCAGGAGCAGGTTTCAGCAGACAAAGGAACAAGCATCAAGCACCAAAACATGGAGAATAAAGGAACCACAAACAGAAAGATGTGGGATAGCATTTTATGCAGAGGGACAGGAAAATCTATGGTACATTGACAGTGGATGTTCGAAGCATATGACAGGTGATAAAGAAAAACTTGAGTCATTTTCTGCTCTTGAAAAAGGAAAGAAAGTTTCTTTTGGCAATGATACTCCTGCAACTATAAAAGGAAAAGGCATTGCTCAGTTAAAAGAAAAGGTCAAGGGTGGAAATGTTTTGTATGTTGATGGATTGAAACATAATATTCTAAGTGTCAGCCAGATGTGTGATCAAGGAACCGAGGTGATATTTAGATCAAACAGATGTCGTGTTCGTGATCTTGATACAGGTGAAACAGTGATCAAAGGTAGAAGAACTCCAAATAATCTATACATATTTGAAGAAGGACAACAACAATGCTATCTAAGCAAGGATGATGAACACTGGCTATGGCATCGGAGGTTGGGGCATCTAAGCTTTTCACAAATAAGGAAAGCATGCAAATATCAAGCAGTTCGCGATCTTCCAGATATCAAAATTCCAGACAACACCAGATGCAAATCATGTCAGTTTGGAAAGCAAACAAGAACTAACTTTCCAGAGAAGGAAGGATCAGCTAGCATGTCTCTTGAGCTAGTACATATAGATACATGTGGTCCATTCAGGAAAAGGACACCTCGAGGAGAAGAATACTTGATATTATTCATTGACGATTTCTCCAGGTTTGTCTGGTTAGGACTTATGAAGCACAAAGATGAAGCATTCGAAAAATTCAAATCCTTCAAAGCCTTGGTTGAAAATGAATCAGGATACAAAATTAAGTGCCTCAGATCCGACAGAGGTGGGGAGTTTACCTCAAATGAATTTTTCGATTTCTGTGAAGAACATGGGATAAGAAGAGAATTCTCTACAGCTAGAACTCCTCAGCAAAATGGAGTTGTGGAAAGAATGAACAGAACAGTCCAACAAATGGCTCGTGCTATGCTTGATGAGTCGGGAACTCCCGCAACTTTTTGGGGTGAAGCTGCACATGCTGCGGTTGTTATTCTCAACAAAACAAATGTCCGGGTGAATAGCACTCAAACCCCTCATGAGCTTTGGTGTGGTGAGACTCCTTCGGTAAAGCACTTCAAAATATTTGGGAGAAAATGTTATATTAAGAACACTGATGAGCAACTTGGCAAACTTGAACCTAGAGCAGATGAAGGCATTCTTCTTGGTTACTCTCCACATAGCAAAGCATATAAGTGCTACAATAAAAGACTTGGCAGAATTGTTGACAACATTGATGTAGTGGTTGATGAGAAGGGATACATTCCTAGGCAAGTACATCATGAAGACATCGAAGAAGATGAAGGCTACCCTCAAAGACAGAATGATGAAGAAGAAGAACCTCAAGAAGAACCAGAGGAGCAGACAAGAATAGAAGAAAAGACTCCATCCAGATATGTTCAGAAGAATCATCAAGAATCTCAGATTGTGGGACAGAAAGAAGCAGGTGTACAAACAAGAAGAACAGTTGCAGAAGCTTCAAGCTATTTGGCATTACTCTCCTCCACTAAACCACAAAATGTGAAAGAGGCATGCAAAGATGAATGTTGGGTGAAAGCAATGGATGAAGAGCTTGAGCAGATCGAAAAGAACAACACTTGGGAGCTGGTTCCTAGACCAAAGGATAAGAATGTTATCGGAACAAAATGGGTCTTCAAAAATAAATTGAATGAAAATGGAGAAGTAATTAGAAACAAGGCCAGACTTGTTTGTAAAGGGTATGCGCAGCAAGAAGGAATAGACTTTGAAGAAACCTTTTCTCCGGTTGCAAGACTTGAGGCCATCCAAATGTTCCTTGCTCTCTCAAGCTTTCAAAACTTCAAAGTATTTCAAATGGACGTGAAATCAGCCTTTCTGAATGGAGACTTGGAAGAAGAAGTATACATCGAGCAGCCAGATGGGTTCATTCTTGGAAATGATCCAAATCTTGTATGCAGATTGAAAAAGGCTCTCTATGGTCTCAAACAAGCTCCAAGGGCTTGGTACTATCATTTGGACAAATATCTTCATCAACAAGGTTTTTTAAAAGGATCAGCAGATAGCAATCTTTATATAAAAGTTGAAAATAACAAATTGTTAATACTTGTTGTGTATCTAGATGACATTATCTTTGGCAGCAATGAAGAAGCTATGAGTCAAAGCTTTGCTTTGGTGATGCAGAAAGAATTCGAAATGTCCTTGCTGGGAGAATTGACATATTTTCTTGGTTTGCAAATCCAAGAAAAAGAAGGAGGGATCTTTTTGTCTCAAACCAAGTATCTCAAACAGATTTTGAAGAAATATGGCATGGAAGATACAAAACCAGTATGTACACCTATGGTCACAGGATGTAGCCTCAGTGCAAATGATGAATCTGCAGCAGTGCATCAACCAACCTACAGATCTATGATTGGAAGTTTACTTTATTTGACAGGTACCCGACTGAATATCATGCATGCAGTTGGAATAGTTGGAAGATTTCAGGCAAATCCGAAGGAGACTCATCTTCAGGCAGTGAAGAGAATTTTCAAATATCTTCAAGGGACTCAAAATTATGGCTTATGGTATCCTAGAGATACAGATCTCACACTTCATGCTTATACAGATGCAGATTGGGCCGGAAGCGTGGATGACAGGAAGAGCACAAGTGGTGGTGCATTCTTTATGGGTTCCAGACTAGTATCTTGGTTCAGCAAGAAACAGAGTTCGATTGCCTTGTCTACAGCTGAAGCGGAATATGTTGCTGCTGCATCTTGCTACACTCAACTCCTTTGGATGATGCAGACCTTGCAGGATTTTCAAATCACTTGTACTCCACCTATTCCCATATTATGTGATAACACAAGTGCAATCAGCATCTCAAAGAACCCAGTCATGCATTCAAAAACCAAGCACATACCAATCAAGTATCATTTTCTCTGGGAACAAGTGCTTGAACAGAAGGTCAAGTTGGAGTATGTTCCTTCTAAGGAACAAGTTGCTGATATTCTCACCAAACCATTGCCAAGGGAGACTTTTGAATACCTCAGGCAAAAGATGGGGGTAGTTGATGCATCATCTTATTGTTGAAACTCTTCTGATTGATGGTTGTACGTATGGTTCATCTGGGGTATATGCGTACATTTGCTGGGTTGCGGATTGGTTGAAGATTGAATGGCACAGGTTCAAGGGGAGCATATAATGCATTGTTGGCATTATGGAGGATGTACAGAAGGAGTTCATGGATGCTGGTCTGAATATAGCTGCAATATGTCTCTATCTCTTTCATGGTCATTTATGGTGTTTAGTGGATTATGGTTCTTCTTTGCAGATCTGGTTCATATTCAGGGGGAGCATGTTCTTAGGGGGAGCATAACCCTTTGCCCTTGATGTCAAAGGGGGAGAATGATGCTGAAGATTTTGAGGTTGCCATCAAGTCCAAAGGGGGAGATTGTTGGCATTATGATTCTGGTATGGCTTTATGATACATATGTTGTACTTGATGGCAACCCACTCATCTCATGTAGAGAAAATTTCATGCACTTATATGCAGAGAACAATTTATTTCATGTAGAGAAAAGTTCACGCACTTTTATGCAGAGAAAAGTTTATTTCATGTAGAGAAAAGTTTATTTCATGTAGAGAAAAAGTTCACGCACTTTCATGTTGGAGAACTTACCTTTGGTCCATGGTAGTTAGTCCTTGGTATTTGAACCTATGGTTTTGGACCATGGTACCTCGTCAAAAGTGTGTATATGTTGGAGAACTTACCTTTGGTCCATGGTGGTTAGTCCTTGGTATTATTGAGCCCCATGTTTTTGGGCCCCTTGTATTGGTTATCTATGGTATTGATCCATGATTTTAGGAAGAAGCTTGCCTATATAAAGCAAAGGAGATCACTTGGCTAAATCATTCTTGCAAATCGAATATCTTAAGATCTGAAATATTGGGTTATTGTTTTAAAAGTTTGATCTATGAAAGTGAAGTTGAAAGCGAATCTGTGAAGGGTGATCTCTCGAGCGCTGCAGCTGCGAAAGTGCGGAGGCGCCACAGAAGGTGCAGTGCGGAGACGCCACAGAGGCGCCATAGAAGGCGCAGTGCGGAGGCGCCACAGAAGGCGCAGTGCGGAGGCGCCACAGAAGGCGCAGTGCAGAGGCGCCACAGAAGGCGCAGTGCAGAGGCGCCACAGAAGGCGCAGTGCGGAGGCGCCACAGAAGACGCAGTGTGGAGACGCCACAGAAGGCGCAGTGCGGAGGCGCCACAGAAGGCGCAGTGGTGCCACAGAAGGCGCAGTGGTGCCACAGAAGGCGCAGTGCAGAGGCGCCACAGAAGGCGTAGTGCGGAGGCGCCACAGAAGACGCAGTGCGGAGACACCACAGAGGTGCCACAGAAGGCGCAGTGCAGAGGCACCACAGAAGGCGCAGTGCGGAGACGCCACAAAGGCGCCACAGAAGGCGCAGTGCGGAGGCGCCACAGAAGGCGCAGTGCAGAGGCGCCAAAGAAGGCGCAGTGCGAAGGCGCCACAGAAGGTGCAGGTGCGGAGGGTTTTGGGTGCATAACTGATGTTTGGTTACTGGTATTGAGTTTAGATAACAGCATGATTAATGACTTAGCTTTATGTACTAGATCTGGTTGATAACTCTCATAATATCATTATGGATCTGGTGATTGGGTGATTCAGAAGGTTGTTTGATTATGAGCTTCAATGTTGTTGTTGGATCCAGTTTGAAAAGTAGTCCTTGAAAGAAAAAAAGTAGGGGGTTGTAGCTCCCTTCCAGGAGAGACTGGAAAACGAGAGAGAGTTGTAGCTCTCTGCAGGTTGCAGCCTACGTACTGGTAAAGGACTGCACCAGTACAAAATCATTGTAACAGGAGTTTCTAATTTGAAAGAAGATAGAGACATATTGCAGCAGGTGGTTTTCACCCACATTGGGTTTCCACCTTATATCTGGTGTTCTTTGGTGTGACTATCTGTTTTTCTTGTTCATGCTCATTATTTTATGGTACTGATATGCAAAAATAATTCAAAGTGTAAATAAAGAAGATTTGTTAAAAGAACTTAATAATACTGATTCACCCCCCCCCCCCCTCTCAGTATTATGTTCAACAATGGTGAAACGCCGCTGAGCTACTGCAGAACTAGGAAGTTAAACGGCAACACGTTTTTGTATTAATCATGCATAACAGCATTTACAAACAGTCGATCTCTGTTTAATCAATGAGAATCGATGAGGATTTGTATAATTACAATAAGAAATCTCTCCATCTCTCAGCCATCCTCCCTAATACGTAATACATTCTCTCATTTTATAATCACAAAGAGGAGAAATCAAATAGTAAATATGATCTCTCATAACAATATTATATTGTTTCTAATCAATTGATCAACAAGAAAATATATTTCCATCCATTTTTCAACAAGAGCAAGGCGAATTTGGCTTTGCAGCTGAGATTTGGAGGACGGTCGCGACAACAAAGCTGAGAAAATCGTGCTCAAAGAATCCTGCGGTTCTCTCAATACAAGCCAAATTTGGGCAAACCATTCTTTTTAAAAGTTAATTTGGTCCGTTCTAGACAAAACCCATGTTCCGAATTTTCCAAGTTCTTCATTTGCCCAGAATCTCAACCGCAAAACTGTCACTTCTTATTCCAATGAATTTCTGAGTCGGAATATTTGATGATGATTTGGAGATCAAATCTATAATCTGGCAGATATCTTAGAGGCTAAAATAGTGAGTGATGTTACAAAATACATTAATAAACTATCATTGATAAAATCATGCATAATCATCAATTTATTAAAAATAAAGGAGAATAAATAATATTTTTCCATAAGAGCATAAATCATTATAAGATAGAATTATATGATAAATAATGAAAATGACGTGATGAAGAATGGTATAAATGGGTGGAATAAGCGTTCAAAAGTGATAATAATAATGACATATTAACGGCCCAACATACCCCCACATTGAATATATATCATGTCCTCATGCAACAAAAACTGAATATATTACATGTCTTCATGCAACTCAAAGACAAAACCCATGTGTTAACCAAGAAATAAAAAAAATTGTTGATCCCAGCTCATGAAATGGATAGAACAAATGAATTCTTCCTTAATTAATGAATATTCAATTTTAACAATTTTGATGAAGGCATAACAATTTTTACATTGACGTTCAAGTTATGTGCAAGTAAATTTATAATATATGAATGCCTCTATGATCCAAAAATCAGATTGTTTTGATGCACGGATTATGAGATATAAGAAAAATGGCTGTAGGTGAGAGTGCATGATTTCCGAAATTTTATGAACCAATTTAACTTGAAATTATCTGGGTTTGTATATTTTAATGATACATCTGTGTTTTCCAGAAATCACAAGAATTGAGTTCATAGTTTTAAAAGTATTATGGAAATCAATTTCTGCACTGTATAAAAATGAAATTGTATGCCTTACATGAGGAAGAAAGTAGAAAACATCCATCATGCGTAGCAATTCCTCCCCCTCTCTGAAGAATTAGCATGCCCTCATGCAATGCTAGAAAACAAGTTGAGGTGGTCGCTACCATCTGTGGAATTCTATGCTTGGTGTAAAACAACATGGAATAAGGGAGGTGTTGAGAATGAATAAGAATATCAATGGATGATAAAAAATATGAATGACATGGTCTTAAGAAACAAATGAATGAAAACAACACTCTCCCAAACTGAAAGATGATATGCCGCTGAAAAATGGGAAGTGGTAAAGATGTGGAATGAAGGATGATAAATAATGCTCAAAATGGATTTTCATTAAATTCTCCTAAATTCGTAATAAATCAAAAAATTATGCTATTTTACCTCAAGTTGTACCTCCAAAAAGAAAAATGTGGAATGACATATATGTACTGGCATTTGTTGAAGCTGATGTAGGTAGAGTTGGTGCTGAAAGTGATGCAAAAGGTGGAATCCATGCAAGCACATCATGTCTGCAAAATTGTTTGTGTGCACGAGTTGCTCAAGCCTCTTCTGTTAGTTGCAATAGTGTGGTCATGCTGCAAATAGAGTTTCCCTCCCATACTTGTTGTTCTCCTATAAACAAATCACTATTTTGCATACAATGTGCTTGAATCCACAGTGTTAGTTTTGAATAGCAATAGATAAGATGCATGCAAAATTTTAATTAGAAAAACTTTTGTATACATGTAATACTAATCTTTTGTCAAATCAACAAGTTATGGCAGAGTGCAGTAATCATATCGCATGTTATCCCATAATGCATACATTTCCCCCTCCAATTGGAAAAGGGATTCCATGACCATAAAGCATATGAAAGGTGTTGTGCTGACGACAAGGCAAGGGAATGAACAATACAACAGTAAATGAAGCAGAGTACACATATCAATGATAGGACAATGAGAGTTATGGTTATAATGAGAGCAGAGTGTGTAAAGATAGTTATGAATAAAAGATAGGATGCTTTGGATTGATGATAAGTTATGCGAAAAAAAAAGGACAGCAATATGCCAAAAAGATGCTTTGCTGACGGTATTCTAGCTAAAAAATGATGTGATTGATCAGAAAATAATTTCTCATGCGTAAAGGTTCAAAATAGGGAAAAAATTAAGGAAATAACTTCTCCGATAAAAAGAAAAAAATAAGAAAAGGGTATTATAGTAATAATTGACGATAAGATATAACTTCAATACCATAAGCAGAGCCTCTGCTGCCAGCAAGCATCCATAGTATCAGCAGGGTTGCTTTTTAACCCATATGAGCCAGGATCCTCAATTTATAAATGGAGAGTTCCATTGCTGTTCTACAGAAGAGATCAGTGTGTTGGCGTGGTAACCAGATAACCACACTGCGATTCACTGGGATGTAGCAAGAGTGATCAAGTCGGCTCGTGATGAGACCTCCTGTTCCAAGGATAATTTAGCTATCCAATGGATCATAACCCTGGTGTGGTGGCCATAATGGGAATGTCACTTTGTTATAGTCTTATGAACATGGTAGGCTGGCTTGTAATGAGACCCCTTATCCTCCATCTGCAAACAAAATTTTGTTGTTATTACACACTTTTATGATAAAAAGAGGGAGGCTCAGTACTCTTTAAAGCAGGGATAGTGGAAGAAGTTGAATATGTCAATAGAAAAAATATACCCATAATCTCATTTATTACAGACAGAGAAGATTATAACTAGGAAGGGTGGAACCAGTATGGTATTAAAATGATCAATCAATATCATGCTCAACAGAAAACAATGCAGTAAAGTGGTATATAAATAATTGTGTCACTTTTGAAAAGGTCTATCATCAAGGAGTTGTCCTGTTAAAGATCATAACGTGAATGATATTAACTCGCTTCAAAAGAATCCATAATTCTTATTCTCATAAAAGTAGTTTACTTCATGCTATGAAAGAGAATCAGTAAAATGTGGTTGAGATGAACTAGGAATAATCCCACAAGAGGAAAGAAGGGTTGCTCTCGAAAATACTCCCAAAGTGTTGCTCCTTTAATAGCACAACAAAAACACTAAAAAAGAAGTGTTGTTCTTTGTAGGGAATAGCAAAGAAAATGCATACTAAAAAGCAAAAATACACACGAAAATGTGTTGTTCCCTACAGGGAACAACAAAAAAATGCATGTGAAAAAGTGTTGTTCCCTAAGAGGAACAACAAAAAATGCGAAAATGATGTTCCTTTGAAAATGAACAACAAAAATGTGAAAGTGTTGTTCCTTTGGAAATGAACAACAAAAATGTAAAAGTGCAGAAGTTTTGTTCCTTTCGGAAAGGAACAACAAAAATGTAAAAGTGCAGAAGTGTTGTTCCTTTCGGAAGGGAACAACAAAATCGTGAAAGTGTAGAAGTGTTGTTCCTTTCGGAAAGGAATAGAAAAATTGTGAACGTGCAGAAATGTTGTTCCTTCGGAAAGGAACAACAAAAATGCAGAAGTGTTGTTCCTTTTCAAAAGAACAACAAAAGTGTAGAAGTGTTGTTCCTTTAAAAAGAAACAGCATAATGCAGAAGTGATGTTCCTTTAAAAAGGAACAACAAAAGTGTGAAAGTGTTGTTCCTTCGGAAAGGAACAACAAAAATGCACAATCATAAAATGCAAGCACGCAAAAAATGAATTGGTTGTTCACTGCATTGATGCTGAGGATGGGCTACAATTTGAAGGAAGCAACACCTGAAACACAAAAATATAAGAGAAATCAGAAAAGAAACAACATTTTATTTAAAAACAGTATTAAGTTACAACAGCTATGATGTTATTTCTTAAGGCAAGGAAAAAATGATCTCTTTGAAAAATGTTTTGGCAGCAGTGACAAGACATGAATCTTCAAATTGAAATCAATTCTTCATTTCTTCTATTATGAATCCGTTGGGTAATGAGTTGGATGAAATTCCCTTGTTTTATTAAAATTTCTTTCAAGAATCGCTCGTCCATAAATTGACCTTCTTTGTTCTGCTAAGACCTGCAAAAAACGAGTATCTACCTGCAATAAAACATTAAATCATGGAGAAAGAGAGGTGTGTGGGCTCCCCTAATCCAAGAATTATGAAAAAAACTAACAAGTAGTTACTCTGTAGAACAAATCCACGGACAAAGTAAAATTAATTTATTACCTGCGGAAGAGCAGTGGCCAATCATGCTAACCAGCAGAGTTTCAATCATAACTTCTTTGTTTTTCGTCTGATTTGAGTGATTCCAAAGCCAAATGAGAGCTAATTCAAATTTTTATCTCTAGTAGCAACAGGTTTTAAAAATTCAATGCTATGATATGTCAAATTTGCTTAGAACAACCTGCATAATAGAGTCATTTTCGATTACCCCACTTAGAACAACAATGGATATTTTAAGCATAGATTCTTCATTTGATATCGGATTCGAATGATTCAAAATGGAAATGAAATTATATTCATTTATTTATCTCCAATAGAAACAGCTTTTGAGGACAAGAAGAATTGATAGGTCAAATACTCTAAGGAACAGTCGGAAAGATAGAGTTTGAAGAGTGTTGATTTACGATAGGCAGTCAATATTTTGATCATAACTTCCCCATACGATATCAAAAATGAGTGATTCCAATTGCCTTGTAAAATATATTCATAGGGGAATCTACCATACAAACATTTTTTCAAAATATGGTCATTTAGGCTTCCAAAAACGGACTGTCCCAACTCTGTTCCTGAGCTGCCCGCTAGACATCCTGTCAATGTTTCGGTTCTAAATTTTTCGTTTCAAATCCAAATCAAGTGATTAAAATTGGGTTGGAAAGTAGACATCAAGGGATAATTAGGATAGAAATAGGTTTTAAAAATATTGTCATTTAGGTCTTCAAAAACCGACTGTTCGAACTCTGTTCCTGAGTTGCCCGCTAGACACCCTGTTAATGTTTTGGTTCTAACTTTTTCGTTTCAAATCCAAATTGAATGATTCAAATTGGGTTGGAAAGTAGATAGAAAGGGATAATTAGGATAGAAATAGGTTTTAAAAATATTCCCTTTTGACCCCTCAAAACATGACTGTCTCGACTGCATTTTCAGAAATTCCATCAAGCCCGCAAGCCAAAAAAAATGATATTCAAGCAATTTTTCCATATTGATGATAAAAATGAATATAAGTGTTTGTAGAATTTTTATTTGCAATATAATTCATCTACATACACATAAATTAGAATATTTATCATCAATGTTGATTTCACAGCGTGTTGCAACAAAGAAACAACTATTTTTACAAAAATAAAAAAAATGTGTTTGTTTTATTTCTTATTTTATTTTCTCCACTATCCTATTCTTCTTTGAGAATCGAATATGTTTATGTATAAGAGTATTTCCAGTGGAACCATTTTAGAAATAAGGCCTCTAGTATGTACATACCCAAATTTGAAAAATGCATGTTGATAAAAATTAGGGTATGAGAAGCCAACTTCCCTTGAAAAGATGGTGTCAAAAATTGTTGAAGTATGGAGTGATGCTGCAAACAAATGATGGAGTGAAACCAATCTTCAATATATCCTTTACTTTCTTGATTTCCCATAGCCATCGTATCATGAAGTTCTTGAGCTTTTAAAATGGTTTGTTGGTGCAAACTAGAAGAAACCTCATTTTCTTTCATAACTTCTACAATTTTTGGATTTGATTCATTCTGAATCTCATTGTAAGTTTTCTCTAATGGCGCATGTGAGATAGAATGGGTGGGAAGGGTGGGTAGATTTTTCAGTTTAACACTGTAAGCATGTTGTACTGGTTTATTATGGTGAGGGTGTGGAATGAGTTGAGTAGAAAATTGTGTACAGAATGGAGCATTTTGATGATGTAGATGATTGGGTTGAGTGAATGATTTTGATATGCAAGCAGGATGTTGTGAAAGAGCTAGTAAAGAATACGGAGAATGTGTTTGTGCTACAAGATGAGGGAGAGTAGTCATGCAATCATAAGGTGAACTGTGCCAAACTTGTAGATAAGATTGGTGGTAGTTATATTGTGATTGGCATGGCTGCTCTACCATGTGAGTATTCCATAATGGATTATGCAAGTAAGATAATGAAGAGGAAGTGTTTTGAACCATACCTATTGACCTTGTTGCAGCTTCCCCATCTCTTTGATATGCCACTTCTAAATTAGATAAGGAAGAACAACCATCTATGGGATGATCCTTTCGGTAATGAGGGAAAAACACTTCATCAAATTCTTGATTTTTCCGAACATGCAAAACATTCAATTGTGAATTTAGAGAGCTAATAAAATAAATTTTAAACTTTTCAAATAAAACATTGATTTCAGCTCTTATGTCTCCTGTTCTTGTAGCAGATTTGGAAAAGAAAGAAGAAAATTCTCTAGAATTCTTACCAGCCTTGGAAATTCCTCTTGAATACCTTATGCACAACTCACAAACATTATCATATGATAACTGAAAAACATCACCTTTTCCTATCAGATTTAAGAGTTCTAAAAATTCATCTTTGATTCCTTTAAGAAGGAGTGTTTTCAAGATCTCCTTTTCCAAATGCTTATGCTTTGATTTTTGAAGGTTATATCGAAATCGCTCTACATAGTCATCCAAGCTTTCATCTTCGCCTTGTATCATACTGAAAATATTTTCATTGGATTTGCAATAGTCTTGTTACTTCTTCAAGAATATATTCTTCATGTCCTCCCATGTTTGGATGCAGTTCCCACCTAGGCTCATGAACCATCGGAGAGCTGCTCCTTCTAGAGTAAGAGGAAACACTTTCAACCTTTGATCATTCGTACAATCATCATATCCTCTACAAAGTATTTCGAACTCAAATAAGAATGTATTTGGGTCTTCATTTGTCAAGACATGAAAATTTGGTAGAGAAGATGGGGGAATTATGTGCATTTGTGTCACTCCTCCTAGATCTTTGATAGGGAATTCAAAAGTAGAAATGTGAGCCATTTCTTACCATAATAGAAGATGTTCTTTATGTGTTTCTTCGAGGCTCCTTCAAATGTTCCTGTCAATTAGCTAGTGAAATGGGTGGTGCTTACATCACCACTTAAGTGAAATCATGAGATTTGTTTTTCAAAATTTCTATTTTTTTTAGTTCATTCACACAGAAATTCAAACAATTATTTCTATCCTAAGTTCTTTAACAATTCTGCTGGAAAGCGGGTGGGGGAGCAGGGCTTTTACATGCTCCTGTACACAGGTTCTTACCTTCCATTTTTAATACCCAATTCTTTCATAACATGCACTCATCGGATGCACTCTACTCTTTAGAAATGGCTACACTCTCCTCGACAATGGCACCAAAATGTTGAGCGATAAAAGGTGTCTTTTTAACTCTTAATTATCTTCACATTAATTGTCAACCCAGGGACGACTTTTTATTTCAAGAGTGTACTCAGTTTGAGGCGGCTATTTACTCAAGATTAATGTTTTGCAGTATCGTGCTTAAAATCCAAAAGTAAATGAATGCTGGAACAAAATCTAATTGGAACAACAAGAAACTAAAATGTTCTGAACTAAATCATTCACTCAAACAACCATCAATCGAGGATACAGTAGCAATAACTCATTCCTCTAGAGATTTATGCAATTGAAATCAAATTGGAACAAGATAATCAATCTAGGAATGAGGAAGCAATAACCAATGTTCTCTATAGTTGACAGTCCTGCTTTAAAGCAATTAAACGGAAATAGAAATTGAACTAAAGCTGCTATTGAAAGTAAACTAGGAAAACTCTTTAAAAGCAAACTCTTTGCAATTAATGAACAGAAATGAATAACAAAGTAAATGGACAACAAACTGTAATTAAAGAAATTAAACAACAAATCCTATTTAATAAATCTGAACAACAAACTCTAATTAATGGAATCGAATAACCAATCCTATTGAACAACAATCTGTAATGAATATCAATCAAACGGAATAGCAAGTGGAATGAAACCATAATTGAAATAGAACAGCAAAGCTCTATTAAGACATTAACAAGATAAGTTATACAGTGTTGAGATTCTTGTTAAATAATAAAAGAACAACAATGCGATTCGTTAATATAACACACTGATATCAAAGCAGTTAAACAACAAACCGATTAACTTGCAAACTGTAATAAAAGAAAATATGAACTATCTCACAACAATAATGAAAAGGTAGAGATACAAACAGTAGATCGATCCACCAGCGCCGGGCCCTCAACCATCAGTGAAATGCCGCTGAGCTACTGTAGAACTAAGAAGTTAAACAACAACACATTCTTGTATTAATCATGCATAACAGCGATTAAAAATAGTCGATCTCTATTTAATCAATGAGAGTTAATGAGGAATTATATAATTACAACAAGAAATCTCTCCATCTCTCAGCCATCCTCCCCAATACATAATACATGCTCTCCTTTTATAATCACAAAGAGGAGAAATCAAATAGTAAATATGATCTCCCATAAAAATATTGGATTATTTCTAATGAATTGATCAACAAGAAAATATATTTCCATCCATGTTTCGAAAAGAGCAAGGTGAATTTGGCTTTGCAGCTGAGATTTGGAGGATGACTGCGACAACAAATCTGAGAAAATCATGCTCAAATAACCCTATGTTTCTCTCAATACAAGCTGAATTTGGGCAAACCATTCTTCATTAAAGTTAAATTGGTCCATTCTGGACAAAACCCATGTTCTGGATTTTCCATATTCTTCTTCATTTCCCCAGAATCTCAACCGTAAATTGTCACTTCTTATTCCAGCGAATTTCTGAGTTGGAATATTTGATGATGATTTGGAGATCAAATCTATAATCTGGCAAATATCTTGGAGGCTAAAATAGTGAGTGATGTTACAAAATATAATAATAATTTATCATTGATAAAATCATGCATAATCATCAATTTATTAAAAATAAAAGAGAATAAATAATATTTTTCCATAAGAGCATAAATCATTATAAGATAGAATTATATGATAAATTATGAAAATGGCATGATGAAGAATGGTAGAAATGGGTGGAATAAGCATGCAAAAGTGATAATAATAATGGCATATTAATGGCCCAACACCAATCATAATAGAACAATTTCACAATGAGAATGAATATCATACAGGTACAAGAATACTAAAATTTTGAAAAATCCAGATAAAACCATACATAAAAGTACTCATGTATCCCTGTAATATCTTATTCTATTAATTCTTGCAACAATACAATATTTCATCTGGTTCGAAGGGCTCATAGACATAACAGGAAAGCTAACATGATAGAGCAATACATAAACTAGATAATGAGGAACAAAGGAGGCTCGAACAACTCTGCATCTTTGTCTTTCCCCTTTTTGTCGCCCCCCCTTGACCTTCTTAAACCCTATGCTCACTTTAACTACTACTTCGCCCTCGTATGCTCCACCATTTTCGTCTTTCGGTTGCCTCTGTTTCTCAGCTACGTTTTCTTCCTCAACTATCAGTGTTCCTTTGAGCTTGGTTGTGGTTGCCTAAGTCTTAATTTTTCTGGAAATCCTTCTGCAATTTGTGGTCTTTGGTGGGTCCCTTCTTCTTCTCTAGTTGTCTTCTCCACGACTTCCCAACGGTTATCTCTAGGAAAAATGTGGTTAGTCTCCAAATCTATAAAAACTTGGTTTTCAAAACAAAGGACCCAACAGGCTCAGACCAAATTCCATTGACTCATCCCCAAGTCAATGCTTTACCAGTGCTAGTGGTGTTGCGATTGTTGTTGGTGCTTCCTACTATTGTGGTGTTCCTTCCTGTGCTACTTCTACTCAGCTAGATCCTTCCAACGAAGGACCCAACTCTAGGACAAACTCAATGGTTGCATTTTAGAACTGTGTGTATGCATCAGGAGTTGTATGCCATGTGCCTGTGAGAGTGTGCACTTCCTTGAGGAACTACATCGTGAGTTCGATAGTAGGATTGGTAGGGCGTGTCATAAGGAGAGTATTCCACTGTGTTTCTGTTCCCTCACTACTCTGCTACAACATCTTCAAGTGATCCTATGTTGGCAGATTAATGTCACAAATGATATGCTTGGCCTTTCTTGACTCATCTTTGATTTTCTGGATCTAGGCATCCACCCATGTTAGAAGCTCCTTCCATTGTGTCTTGTCTTTGGTACCCATAGCTTGGTTAAAAGTATTATTAACGTGGTTGCGTAGAGGGTAAAAAGGTTGATTTTTCCTATCCAGGTAGCCTGACTAGTCGTAAACTTACTCCAAGAGTTCTTGAACTTCCTCTGTAGCCTGGATGATAGATGATTTCAGACCAGCCACTTCTGTTATTTTCAGATCAATTTTACTAGCATACTAGGTGGCTGGATCCGGTAGTGTCCTTTGAGTGGCAGCAATAATTCTCTTAAGCTCTCGGTTGGTCGAGACAAGGTCAGCACACGTTGCTTTGATGTGATAACAACATTCAAGAAGAGTGCAGGCCGAGAAATCTTTTGGGGCATTTGCAACTATCTTTGCGACTAAGGGCCATAGAACCTGGAATGTTTCAGTAATTTGGTCGAGCTAACACTCAAGAGTCTATTTCTCCTCAAGTATATGGCCTCATAGTATGACAAGGGCAAGAATATGCTATTGTTACTAATCACGTTCCATAGTAAAAACGTTATACAATGCCTCTGCTTGGCATGCAACAAGTTGTATTAATGTAAAAAAATTAGGTCAAGGACCATCCCTGGAGGTCATCAGGTGTCATTATGGAAGGTCAAGGGAACTGAGTCTACAACGGTTGTCCACGAGAAACTAATTTCTCAGATTTCCCTTGGGGAGATGCCTCTGTCTGTGACGATTTAACTGTATGTCGATGAGTGTGGACTAGGGTGGTGTGTGGTGGTGATGAGGGAACGAGATCAATGGGCAAGAGAAATGCATGGAATGTGGTGGGATTTATAAGGGGATGGGCAGTGATCTACCTATTGACCATGAATGAACCTAATTCAAGTAACAAAGCCAACATAGAGGTGTGAACAATCTCTGTGACTACAATTTGGGTTGTAAGTGTCCCATTCACATTTTCAGTAATTGATTGGATAATGGAGTCGATCTCCATTTCTATTTTTGTATTGGGTTGTGTTCCATATGGAAGTATATATGAAATGGTGGTGGATGTGGATACTATGAGAAGTGATGGATTGCGCAACCATGGTGATGTAGTGGAAGTGGAAGTTGGATTTTCTTCGGTAATGGGCATCTTGGTATGCGAATGGGGTTCTTCATCTGTGAGGTCAATGACTTGGGTGGAGGTGGTCTTAGTATTTTTCTTAGGCCCAAATGGTGTGTTGGAGGTTATAGGTTAAGGATTCAAAAATATAGGTTCTGATTTAGAGTGCGGGCCCACTACAGTAATCGAAGCAAACAAGAGGGCTACAAGTCAAAGAAACAGGTGGCCTTAAACTGTGAAATTTAGAAAACGTTGGGAAGGGACTTACTGAGGTGTCAATATTCAGCATAGATTCTTATAAGGACCGCATCTGTGTCTCAAGCCTCTTTATGACTAGCTTTAGTATCTCCTCGACTAGCTGTTTCCTTGATGCCACAAGGGTTTCTCTTGATAAAGGTTGAGGCACCATTTCCCCAAATACGTATATGCACTTTCCTTCCCGAACTTCTCCAACAATATGAGGCTAGGAAGAGACTTTTGTGTGGAATACTCCCTTTTTTAGCATAAACGTTTGGGCTCGCATCTAAAATGTGTCGAGGTTGACACACTTTGGCCGTATCCAGGTGCTACCATGGCTGATGTCGAACCAAATATCCTGTGAGTAGTCATCAAGGAGGAACATATGGATTCTTGTTCTGGCCCTGGTGACTTCCAGCATCTTCTTATACCATCTGGCTAAGGAGGCCTCATTGCTTTCTTTGCTTCTAGGATCCCCAGAGGTTTGCGATGGTACATACACCAATTCAACAAGTTGATGTAACAGAAAACTACAATTCAACTATGTGCCCTAAACACAAGACTTCAAAACTGAAATGGTATCTAATGTGAAATCGCCTCTCGAAAAATGCCGCATGAGCTTCCCAACAATTGTGCAATAGGATAATTTGATGTTAGGCTTATTAATTGGCTCTATCATAGTACCCTTTCCTCCTCGCTAGGTACCATATCTGTTTTAAAATTTGTCATCACCTATTTTCTTCCCTCATTCAGAAGCATTTTGAAAATAAGATGATATGATGGCTTCAACAACAGATAGGCGTGTGAGTCTCTGAATGTCAACAACATGGATCAAGTATTCCTTCTCTAGCCATAACAATTGTCCATGCATCTTGCTGATGAGGAATTTCCTATATTGCATAACTTCTCATATTGTGTCGAAACCTGGAAGACTCCTTAAATTCAACAGTGTTGACCTTTGTAATCCCCTGAAGTATTTTGTAGCATTTATTGACTGGCTTCTGTCAACTTTGATAACAGGTCTGTGTAGACCTCCCACTTGAGTGCCCAAAATTGGAATGAATTTGAGAGGTCATTATCTACAATCACAAATTTATTGTACTTTCCATAGAGATGTTCTTTCTTCATAATTCTCGAATTTGACTCAATGTATGGAACATAAGTTATTGTCTTCATCATTGCTATAGGGTGACAGTGATACACAAAGAACACAAGGGGATTGAAATTGGGCTAGGAACAAGGGAAGTTAGATATAGGCTCCTGACTAGGCAATTCGACCACCTCAGCTTTTGGTTTTGAGAAATTTATTGTTTTCATGCAAATTAAATAGAAAAACTTGACACAGCATTTGCAATAACCACTACTGAAACCATGATCAATCATGAAAAACACACTGCTTACTGGAGCTTTATAACACATCTCATTACGGTATTTACAATAACAACCACATATATGCTCATGCACATTTGCTTCAACCAACAAATAATAATATTGTCTGTGGAGCTTTATAGAGACAATTTGCTATAGTATTTACAATAATATACACATATACATATGTACATTTTTTCTAACCAGAAAATAAAAGGATATGATGCCCATATCAATCAAGAAGGGAATCTAGAGGCTGACACCTCCACCTCGAAAATTAGTACCATGGTTCACCTCCTTCCCAGGAAGTCCAAAATCCATTTCCAAAGTCAAACCTACATATAATGTCTAGCGCTACAATCTTATGCCACTTGTCCCCTCATTGAATAGTTACTGACTCATTCTTTGAGGGTGCACTCCCATTGTGCTCTTGATTCCATCTTGAAATGTTGATGACCCAAACAAATTCATTCCCTGACCTTCCATTCTTTGCTACACAATCCCTCACGAAATCTTGTCACCCCCTTCCGTGTAGTCACTCACCTTCCAAGTTCCCCGACATCCCCTTTCCCAGGTTATCCATCCATTGGAAAGGTTTCCTCACATTGGAAGGTCCAAAAATCAAGGAATATACCTGTCTCAAAACCATCATATCGGTCATATAATTCTTGTGGAAATGAATGGACACTGTTTGATACTAGTGTCACACAATGACCATGCTCCTGAAGTGATTTACGAACATAATGTTGCCTATTCCAATTCCTTTTATTGTTTCTGCTAATTCTTGCATATAGTTCGAACCACCCAAACTAGGCATTTCCCATGCTTTCCTATATCAAGCACATAAGTTTTATTAGATTCAAAACGAAATGAAATAAACTCAAATGATACCTCATTGGTAGCTTGTCAATAAGGAACACCTACAATCCTGTTTACCTCTTGTCACAATAAGTCAAACTGGCTCTTTGATCAAATCATTATAAATAAACATATCACATCCGTTTAGCTCAAAACACAACCATTATAAATCAAAATCATAGATCACATGTAACCATAATATCAGAGTCATTTATTACATGCATAAAAAGACTGAGATAAAATATTGATACTTATCCTTCAGCTAGTTCTTTGCTTCTACCTTTGTCCTTTATCCTTTTCATAGACACACTAGATAGGTACCCAAACCCAACATGTACCCAATACCTCCTCTT
This sequence comes from Pinus tabuliformis, assembly GCA_031772625.1. NCBI lineage: Eukaryota > Viridiplantae > Streptophyta > Pinopsida > Pinales > Pinaceae > Pinus > Pinus tabuliformis. The sequence continues at coordinate 655,016,634 of CM062811.1, forward strand.
CCTGTCAATCACATACACATACACATAGCATAAATCACATGTATACATCCACACATGGTGTACCACACAATACATACACCTACACCTGATGTAAAATTCAACATGCACCTACACCCAGTGTATAACACAATAAAACACATACACCTACACTCAGTGTACAACACACCACATGCATACACCTGAAACCGGTGTACAATGCAACACATACACCCACACCCGGTTGTGAATACACTAAACCAGTGTAAGTCTGAGTCATTCCAGTAAAAAGTAAGCTAGCTTGAGGTTGTTGGACTCGAGACACAAGTGGTTGTTGTAAAACTACCTGAGAAGGCTGAATCTATAAACCTGAAACTTGAGGATCTGAGGTTGAAGGGCCAACTTACACAGGTTGAGATACAACAATATGAGTTTGTGACTGCAGTAAATTTGTAACAACAAATGTTGAAGGTATGGATGAGACATATGTCATAGGTTGTGATGGATACACAAGCCTAGGTTGAATGGGAATTATTGGCTCCCACCGACAGACAGTCATTCCAGGCTGACTTAAAGATGAAGGCATACTGACATATGATTGCCCCCCAGAAAATGGAGGATAACGAGAATGCACATATTGTTCTCCATATGGGGGCAGTCCAATGTAAAGTGGATACATAGGACGTTAACCAGATGGACCAGCTTGTTATGAACTTGATGGGTCCAGCTATTCAGTATCCATTAATGAAGAACCAAATAAAATTCCAGTAGAGGACATTGGTGAAGAACAAGGGCTAGAAGCAACACCTGAGTGGGTTCCCGATAAAGATTAGTAACCCAATGGGATGGATGGAACACCATACAAGTGTGACTTAGGTGTCATAGTAAACATCGAAGAGGTTGTGACAGAAGATTCTGCTGTAGTCGTAATAGATGGTACGGTTTGGGATGTTGACTCTGCCATAGTTAAATGTCCAAATAAATTTCCTAATGAATCAATAGGTGTCCGAAAGTAATCAAGATCAAAAGGAGCAGTAAAATGAGGAGTAGGAGGATACAGATAAAGTCCAGTTCCAAAATGGAATGGAGTTCTGGGTGATTCTAGCTCAGGTTCCGCTTCTATCGAAATCAAACCAGGTGGAAGAATTTCACCGTCATGTCCGTAATAGATTTCTGGTATTTGTTGCTGGTGTAACGAGGAAGTCTTGGTAGTTATAGATGTCTAAGGATGTACTAGTTGATCTTCTTCTGGTAAGGTAACAACTTCTAATTGTTCAACCTCAAGATCCAAATGTTCAAGTAAAAGAACAAGTTCAGGTTGGGCTTCTTGAAAAACTTCTGGTTCAGAAGTAACTTCTGATTGAACAATGATAGGCTCAGGATTAACTTCAGGTTGAACAAATTTAGGCTCAGATGTAATTTCTTGTTGAACAACTTCAAGTTGAGAATCAACTTGTTGTTGAACAACTTGGGTTACTGTTTCACTAGATTCAGTTCTAGTTTCCTCAGGTAATTGTAGAGATTCCACTTCAGTAACAGATGTACTAGTAACTATAGGAGTAACTAGGGTCATAGTACTTACCGATATAGGTGTTTCTGGTAATTCAGATGAAGAACCAGAAGTTTGTGAAGTACTGGATCCAGTCAAACGAGACCGCTTCGATCGGATGGGTGTAGCTTTGGGCAGTAAAGGTGGTTTACTCGCTGCTCTCCATGAATGACGGGGTAAGGGTTGATTTTCCTCCATGATTAATGATTGATTTTATTACGAAAAAGAAATAAACAAAACGGGGTAAGCTAGGCAAAAAGGTTTAGCAAGAAACTATGAACTGCAGAATAGCTCCTAGGGAACCGAGAAGTACGGGCAGGAAATCTCCCAGAATGTTGTGTTCGATGTATCACAGTATACAAGGCAGCTGACTCAGATACCTAAGGACGAATAGCAACCTAGTGTTTTCCTCCCATATATACCCGAAAGTATGTGGAGGCCCAATCCTTATTAGCGATGTCTAATGCGAAACTGCACAGTGAGAGCATTCCTTTATACTTTACGTAGTGTAATGCCACCCTATATACCCGAAGGTACATGGATGAGCTGCGATATAATCACGTACGTGGAATGAGATATCACACTCAAAATGTATCGTAGACAAGTTAATAGTAGCTGTTATGTTTTACGACGTCGGAACACGTCTCTAGCTTAGAACCTCTAAATGTTTTGCGTTAGGTGACAGTGCTCCATTAGGTTAATTGATGTTAATTTTAAGTTGATATTGATTAAGAATTTTCCTTTCAAGGTTCACCACGTGATGTATTTGAAATTCCTAGAATGCAACTAAAATGATAAGTATCATTTTCATTCAATTTTGACAATGAAAAACTTAACTAGTAGGGATAGATCAATTAGATTCTTGTAATCAAAGAACAAAGAACGCATCTAATGCAATTTCCCTAAACTATTCCTATGAGCACACACAAACTCTTTCAATGCACAATGCAAGTTTTTGTTTTCAATCCCCCTAATGTTGTGTTGAACAAAAGGAAACTGATGCACATACAATCAATCAATCTTTTTACAAGAATGAGGACTTTACGAAAGTTCTGTTTCAAAAGAAATGAAGACTTTTACGACACTTTCTTTTGAACAAAGATTAATCAACTATAAAAAAACTTTGCCAATGAATTTATAGTGATAAAGAAATCATTTAAGAAACACTAAACAATGAAGGCCAAAGTAGGGCTAGCAAAAGAAACACAAGTTGATTTTAGAGAGATAATAATCATTGATCATTCAGCAAGCAGAAACAGAAGGCAATTTGGGAAAAATCAAGTCAAAGGAGGGATTTTTGACCTAAGGAGGATTAGAGCAGCCTTGAGTGGGAGATAGTGTGCTTCAGAGGATTATCCTCAAGCCGGGGGTGCTCTGCCGCACTTTGTCTCTTGACCAGACCTATGCTGGTGCCAGAGAGGCCATCTTAGGGGCTTGCAAGCACAATTTTTACCAAAAAACACTTCAAAAAAGGCTGAAACAAGATCAATGAAAGCATGTAAAGTCTACTAGGGTGTACTAGGATGAAGGTAAACTACCTAGAACAATGATCGTTCCCTAGTGGAGTCACTAATTTGTTATGTGGAATTTTTCATCTATGAATAAAAACAATTTCCCTAGGTGGGTAGCTACACATAGAACAATAGATTTAAAGCGCTTAACCTTTTTCTGTAGAAGATAAATAATACAAGGGACCTATTTGTTATCTTTCACTTTCCCTTTGTCTCCTTTGTTTGGCTCCTATCGCTCCTTCTCGAACTTAATCTACTCGACAAGTACCTGCAATCATAAACAGAGGACAAAAACCAATCAAAGCAAGAGATCTATATACTTTAAGCAAATGGAATCGAAAGCATTTACACATATAATCGTCATACATAAAGACAAGAATATGGGAAAACGTGTAAACAACTTTATTAAGTAGAAGGAAAAATTAGAACCATGATATATGATCCATTTCCACTCTTCCATCTTGGGTTCCAACCAACATCACATCAAAAACACAACATTTCAACAGCATAACGATACTTGCTTACAATCTCAAACCTCACACCAACAGTATCTCCTTATAGATTATCAAAGTCCAACCCCTCATCACTTAGATGAGTGCTCAATTTATAGGAAAATGATGGTGTTTTTGTCATAAATGAGGGTATTGAATGGCCTTCCAAACTTAGAGTCAATTTCCATGGAGGAAGGGATGAAAGGATAGGAGGTTACTTAACTCATTCCCTATCCAATTTCGAGCCCATAAGAGATGATAAGTGTGGGAATCTTCTAGATGGATCCAGAAGATAAGAATATTCCCAGAACCTGATGATGATTAGCTCAATCTCACCCAAAGCAGGTCAAAGTGGGCCTGAGTGCTTTAGAAAGCACCCTAACATGGGCCTACCTACATTGAAGTGCACTTATCCCTGACCAAGGATGCACTGGCCCCTTAAGGAGGCATTTCTGGAGGGCTTCAAGCCAAGAAACTCTTAGGGAAGAAAGCATTCAAAGTGATGACTTGTCTAGGGCATGTAGCAACTGAATTAGGGTTTGATGAGCCCTCATAGTACTGATTTGAATAATGGGAGTGATGTGCCAAAATGGATCTGTAACAACTACCCCCTAAAGCATGAAGTTGAAAATGTTAATGTTGAGTGATATGCTTTACAATGTGATGAGGAGGTTCTGAAGTGGATGGTGACCTCCATCGATTACAATACATAATATCATGATATTTTTATTTTTTCTCATGAAATGTTGAGGGAAGGCATACCCATGCTCAACATATAAACTTTCATTACAAGTACATATATAGTCATATATAGATATAGACCCATGATCGGAGGACCATCAATGTAAAACCATTGTACGAATGATTTGGTACATTTCCTGAAATCGCAGCCCAGATGAATGAATCTAGATTTGGGTTCTTCTATCTCATTCAATCGCTCTCTCAAGTATGAATCTAACCATGTGAATATGTGATTTGAATTCGAACATGGGAAGACATTGTCTGATTACCAGCCAATGATGTAATCCATTAACAGACGTGAGAGAAATCACTGATAATGATAATGATCCTCAAGGTACTACAGTACATTTTGCATGGTGTGAGTGGATGTTTTGATGCCAAATACCATACAAAGTCTTTCGGTCGGAGGTCAGTGATGTCAACATATCACCTAAAGTGGGAAACCTGCCATTGATGTATGTAAGCCTCAAGGTACTGGAAAGGTGTTTCTAGGTCAACTTCTTGGATAATGTACTGATGTCGACAAGAAGCGACTCATTGCAGGAGGGCCTTGATGTATCCCACATCAATGACAAGAAACGAGTGTAATGATTTTGGAGACGGAATGTGACTGATGACATAAGGTTCAGGAATGGCGGTCATGAAAATGTTTACAAGTATTGCAAAGGATGAATTTTACACTGAGTGACTTCCCTTCAACATGTCGGTGACACTAAAAGGATTGGCAACATTGACCCAAAACCAAAGTAATGGATGGTATGATAGACCATTAAGGAGATTACCCAACACAAAAAGTCATATTGATGAAGTGAAAGTGTCATGTTCAAGAGCGACCTGCTCCCATAAAGTGGTTTACCCCTTTTCCCATTTTCCCCTGTCATTGTTGAACAATACCTCTTTATTTTTAGGAACCTTGAGGAGGATAACATATGCTTGTTATATAATTCCACCCTTTGGGTGAATCCATTGCTATGTGATGTTTTAACGAGTCTAGCGAAGGTGAAACTTGGTCTTGTCATGATGGACAAGTTTGTCGCTATTTGATGTTTTAACGAGTCTAATGACAATGATAACTCGGTCCTTTTCACGTTTAGAGAGTTTGAAAAGGGACAAAAATAAAACTCCACGAGTTATTTTTCATAAATTTGTTTCTCAAGTCTCAAAAATAATTAAAAAATACAAGAGAGAACCTATCGATCATTTTTTATCAACGTATTCCTTTTCCGTAAATAATCTCTCAGTCTGGAAAAGGGTTAAAATTATACTGAGTAGATGTCGTTTCCAATCCGTTAACGAGCTGGAAAAGACAAGCGCTCAACAATATTTTCATATTTAGAGAGTCTAAAAAGAGCTTAAAGAGGAATCCAAGGGGGTTCCTTTTTCGATGTTTAACAGAGCTCGAAAAAGAGATAAAAGTATGCTCTGTGGTCAAAGTACAATTCACGATCATGCACGTAAAATTCTGTAAGTCAGATATAAATCTGTCGAAAGCAACACTAAATGGATTAAAAATATTTGTTTCATTGGTAAAATAGGTAAATACTAAATTTTTCTCATTTAATGCTCATGAAATAAACATAAAAACAAGAATTTACCATGTTATTTTCACCATTTGATATTTACCATTCAGTTTGTGCTATGACCCTGTTTTTTACCTCAATCTTCAGCAGCTGATTGCGAGAGATTCTATGGATCATTTCTCGTGCCGTCTGGACCAGGTAGGAGATCTACCCCTCCTCTTTCTTTTCATGTCATTCTTTTAGAGTTTCATGCAAGTTTTTAGGGCTTTTAGGGTCCCTGGGGTTAGAAAATTTCTCCTTGGGATCAACACAAGCTTCCATGTCGAAAAATGCACTAGGGAACACCTAGACAGAAGGCTAGCTGCATTGCAGTGCACTATCTCCTTGCCTAGACTGCCCTAGGTGAGTTTACAAACTTGTTTCACCTATGTGGCCCAAAATTTCTCTATTTTTTGCATGAAAAGGATCCTAACTAAGCTTATGGTTTGATTTTAGGCTTTCATCAGATCAGTAGGTATATTACTTGGTGAGAAAGAGAACATGAATAAAAAGACATGGTTGCCCTAAATAATCCGGGTACAGTTGAGGCCCTCAAAAACCATGGGTTGCTCAAATACTTCAGGTTGTCTGGAATGAGGCAACAATCAGAACTATTGCAATTCCTAGTTCATGCATGGGATTTGGTGGATTATGCTTTTCACATAAGGGACAAAGTGGTTCCTATTATGATCAATGTTATTTACTTTATTACACGGTTGTCGATACGTGGTGCCCCCATATCTCTTTCGGGTTCCTCCTGTGGAGGGGAATCAGTGAGGGACTATGTTCGAAAATTCTGTTGGCCATGTACATAGCCTAACAAGGACGGAAAGATAATTATTAAAGATATTTGTGATTTTCCTTTGAGAACAATCCTTTTCACCATCACAAAGTTGGCAGGCAGTGGGACACTCCATCTAGTGAACATATCATACATGCAGTATGCACTTGAGTGTCTTGAGCCAACTTTATTCAACAGGTGTGAGGCAGTGCTTTCTTCACTGAAAGAGCAACTAAAAAAGGTAAAGAGCGGTAAGACTAAGAATTTTAGCTATGGATCACTCTTAATTGTTTTTACCTTAGAGAGAATTCCATTGATGCAACTCCAACATGTAACACTGGGTGTAGCTGGTCCTAAACATCCACAGATGCAGAGGTTGGTTGAATTGATGGCTAGACATGCTGGTAAGTAATCGATTACATTTTCTACTGCATTCTTCAGTTGGCTCGATCGTCAACACATTATCATCAAGGATTATCCATACACAAGGATGTATTTTCATGGAGATCCAGAGTTGAGTTTGCCAGTGGGTGCTCAATGGGGTGCTATAGGTAAATTGTTTTTTACCAATTGTTTTTTGATTTCTTAGTTTCTACATGTTTTTTTGTTTTTATGTTTCCAAGACTAAACTAAAATCATTCTCATGATTGTAGATGTTGCTACTGTTCGAACTATGAGACACCAACAGGAGGCAAGTGGACCAATGTGGAGAAATGTTGGGAGATAAGTTCTCCGGGATTGGGATTTGGTCGAGACACTGGCACAGTTGCAGGATCATGTAGAGGGATTAACCCTTGGTATTTCAGATGTCCAGATCGAGGAGTTACCGATGAGGCTGCAGCGCCATACTATTGGTGTTCCTAGCCGTTGGATGCGGCTCTTGGGCATGATATCTCAAGTTGTGACCTGTTATCATGAGCATCAATGGGTCTACTTAGGATGATTTTTGCATGTTTTGTAAATTTTTTTAAAACATCTATCTATTTTTACTTTCAGAGTTTTCATATATGGTTATATGCAATCCTATTCAACTAATGATGTGAATTGAAAATTTACTTTTACATGTGTCACAAATGTCTGTTTAACACATAGTTTGCTAATAAATCGGTTAATGTGTTAAAGTTTCCAGAAATATGTAGATATTTAATGTACTCAAAATGTCTTTCCAAAATAGGAACTCTAAGTAACATATGAAGAATTGTTGGGTTCTGAATAGTATAAACATTTGTTAGTTGCAGTAGAACCAGTTGTGAGTCCAGCCTGATGATGATTCAGAAAATGCTAAGTGAAATGGCATCAAAGAGAAGTTCAATCAATATGTTATACTCAACGATACTTTTCATAGAATGACCGATACAAATCCCTTGAAAACTCACTAACTCGCCACTTGGAACGAAAATGGCCCATGTTGTAGAAGATAAGTTCTGAGTACTATGACTAGCAACATTGGCGTAACCAACAAATTGTTCTAAAGATTCCGACATCTGCAACAAATGCAAATCAGATTACTTAACCGCATAAAAAATCTAAAAGACACACTGACACACACTCATGCAATTAAAGCATATATACAATTATTTTACTACACTCAATTAAGCATAGTAACATTTGAGGTACAACCCATTTCGGGGCCGTGACAATGGAATTCCATCATAATCCACCAACTCGTAGACATCTTTTGCCAAAACACGCTTGAAAATGTAAGGGCCCATCCATAGTGGTTCAAATTTTCCTACTCCAAGTTTATCAGCTTCTTCATCATAAAGTAAGACTAGGTCTCCTTCCAAGAAAATGTGAGGCTTGACATCTTTGTCATATTGTGCCTTGATTCATTTCTTATGTGCTTCATTAGCCAATGCAGCTTCACGACGGGTGTCATCAAGATGGATGACTTCTAAGAAACACGCTTCTTCATCAGAAGTGTCAGGTAACAGGTCAATCGCGAGTTTAAGAGATGAAATTTCGTATTGTATCGGAAAGATTGCCTCCAAAACATACACCGATTGAAAGGGTGTAAATCCAGTTTCATTTCTCACTGAGGTCCGAGATGCCCACAAAGCAGAGTACAGGATTAAATGCCAGTTTTGTTTATGAACCCCTATCATTCTTTGAAGCATTCACTTCAGGACTTTGTTGATGCCCTCAACTTGTCCATTCGCTTGTGGATAATAAGGATTAGAACGATTGTGCGAAAGTCCTAGCTTGGTAATTAACTCACTCATCATGTGATTGTGAAAATGCGACCCATGATTTGTAAATATAGCTTGTGGTACACCAAACTGGGTAACCATGTCGTTGAAAAAGAAAAGTGTAATCGTCTCGCCACTGTTGTTTAATGTTGGCATCACCTCAGCCCATTTTGTGAAATAATCAATGGTGACTGTAATGTACCCATGAACCCTGGCCGAGGTGGGGTTACATGTCATGAAGTCAATGCCCCATTTGGCGAATGGTCCAACAACGATGACAGGATGCAATGGTGCAGGTGGTAATCTAGGTTTACGATCATAAATCTAGCATGCATGACAACTTCTGACTACAATAATGAAATATTTGAATATGGAAGGCTAGAAGTAACCAGCACGAAGAATTTTCTGTGCGATAGCATAACCAGATAAGTGTCCACCACAAGTGCTTGAATGGAAATCATTCAAAATTTTCTTGGCTTCCTCATGAGTGAGGCACCTTCGTAAAATCGTATTGATACCACAATGGTAAAGAGTGTCACCAAAGATCAGATAATCTTTGGCTTGCTGACCAGGACCTAGATAAACTTGTTGCTGACCAAACCCAGCATAGGCTTGTTGACCAAGTCCAAGTTGAGGTTGGTATTGTTGGAATTGTTGTTGTTGATATTAGGGCTGCCAAGGCTATTGAAGCAACTGTTGTTATTTTTGTTGATACAACAGTTGTTGATTTCACAGTTGTTTCCCACCAATGTAAGATTGACTAGGTTGTGAATACACTAAACCAGTGTAAGTCTGGATCATTCCAGTAAAAGGTAAACTAGCCTGAGTTTGTTGGACTCCAGACACAAGTGGTTGTTGTAAAACTGCCCGAGAAGCTTGAATCTGTAAACCTAAAACTTGGGGGTTTGAGGTTGAAGGGCCATCTTGCACAAGTTGAGATACAACAATCTGAGCTTGTGACTTCGGTAAAGTTGTCACAACAGAGGTTGTAGGTATGGATAAGACATATTGCATAGGTTGTGATGGATACACAAGCCTAGGTTGAACAGGCATTATTGGCTACCATTGACAGACAATCATTCCAGGCTAACCTAAAGACGATGGCATACCGACATATGGTTGTCCCCCAGAAAATGGAGGATAAGGAGAATGTGCATATTGTTCTCCATATGGGGGTAGTCCAGTGTAAAGCGGATACATAGGATGGTAACTAGATGAACCATCTTGATATGAACTTGATGGGTCCAGCTATTCAGTATCTGTTAATGAAGAACCAGATAAAATTCCAGTAGAGGACATTGGTGAAGACCAAGGGCTAGAAGCAACACCTGAGTGGGTTCCCGATAAAGATTGGTAACCCAATGGGATGGATGGAACACCATACAAGTGTGACTCAGGTGTCGTAGTAAACATTGAAGAGGTCGCGACAAAAGAATCTGTTGTAGCTGTAACAGATGTTTTGGTCTAGGATGTTGACTCTGCCATAATCAAATGTCCAAATAAATTTCCTAACGAATCAACAAGTGTCTGAAAGTAATCAATATCAAAAGGAGCAGTAAAATGAGTATGAGGATATAGATAAAGTCTAGTTCCAAAATGGAATGGAGTTCTCGGTGATTCTATCTTAGGTTCCTCTTCTATCGAGATCAAACTAGGTGGAAGAATTTCACCATCAGGTTCGTAATAGATTTCTGGTATTTATTTCTGAGGTAAAGAGGAAGTCTCGATAGTTACGGATGTTTGAGGATGTATTGATCGAACTTCTTCTGGTAAGGTAACATCTTCTGATTGTTCAATCTCAAGATCCAAATGTTCTGGTAAAAGAATAGGTTCAGGTTGGGCTTCTTGAACATCTTCTGGTTCAGAAGTAGCTTCTGATTGAACAATGATAGGTTCAGGATTAACTTCTGGTTGAACTTATTTAGGTTCAGAAGTAATATCTTGTTGAAAAACTTCAGGTTGACAATCAACTTGTTGTTGAACAACTTGGGTTACTATTTCACTAGATTTAGTTATATTTTCCTCAGGTAATTGTGGAGATTCCACTTCAGTAACAGATGTACCAGTAACTATAGGAGTAACTCGAGTCACAATACTTACCGGTATAGGTGTTTCTGGTAATTCAAATGAAGAACCAAAATTTTGTGAAGTACTGGATCTAATCAAACGAGACAGCCTCGACCAGTTGGGTGCAACTTCGGGCGGTAAAGGTGGTTTACTTGTTGCTCTCCGCGAACGACGGGGTAAGGGTTCATTTTCCCCCATGATTGCTGATTGATTTTATTACAAAAAAGAAATAAACAAAAAGGGGTAAGCTAGGAAAAAAGGCTTACCAAGAAACTATGAACTGCAGAATACCTCCTGGCGAACCAAGAAATATGCGCAGACAATCTCCCTGAATGTGGTGTTCGGTGTATCACAGTGTACAAGGAAGCTGACTCAGTTACCTAAATATGGATAGAAACCTAGTGTTGTCCTCCCATATATACCTAAAATTACGTGGATGCCCAATCCTTATTAGCGCTATCTAATGCGAAATCGCACAGTGAGAGAATTCCTTTATACTTTACGTACTGTAACACCACCCTATATACCCGAAGGTATGTGGACGAACTACGATATACTCACGTACGTGGAATGAGGTATCACACTCGAAAAGTATTGCAGATAAGTTAGCGGAAACTGCTATGTTTTACGACGCTGTAACACGTCTCTAGCTTAGAACCTCTAAATGTTTTTCATTAGGTGACAATGCTCCATTAGGTTAATTGATGTTAATTTTAAGTTGATCTTGATTAAGAATTTTCCTTTCAAGGTTCACCATGTGATGTATTTGAAATTCCTAGAATGCAACTAATATGATAAGCATCCTTTTCTTTCAATTTTGACAATGAAAACCTTAGCTAGTAGGGATAGAGCAATCAGATTCTTGTAATCAAAGAACAAAGAACACATCTAGTGCAATTTCCCTAAACTATTCCTATGAGCACACACAAACTCTTTCAATGCACAAAGAAAGTTTTTCTTTTCAATTCCCTTAATGTTGTGATGAACAAAAGGAAACTAATCCACATACAATCAATCAATCTTTTTGCAAGAACGAAGGCTTTACGACAGTTCTATTTCGAAAGAAATGAAGACTTTTACGACACTTTCTTTTGAACAAAGATTAATCAACTATAAACTAACTTTGATAATGAATTTATAGTGATAAAGAAATCATTTAAGAAACACTAAAAAATCAAGGCCAAAGCAGGGCTAGAAAAGGAAACACAAATTGATTTCAGAGAGATAAAAATCATTGATCATTCAACAAGCAGAAACATAAGGCAATTTGGGAAATATCAAGTCAAAGGAGGGATTTTTTACCTAAGGAGGATTAGCGTAGCCTTGAGTGGGAGACAATGTGCTTCAGAGCACTGTCCTCAAGCTAGGGGTGCTCTGCAGTTCTCTTTCTCTTGACCAGACCTACGCTAGTGCCAGAGAGGCCATCCCAGGGGCTTGCAAGCACAATTTTTACCAAAAAACACTTCAAAAAAGGATGAAACAAGATCAATGGAAGCATGTAAAGTCCACTAGGGTGTACTAGGATGAAGGTAAACTACCCAGAATGATGATCGTTCCACAGTGGAGTCACCAATTTTTTATGTGGAATTTTGCATCCACGGATAAACACAATTTCCCTAGGTGGGTAGCTACACCTATAACAACAGATTTAAAGTTCTTAACCTTTTTCTATAGAATATAAATAAGACAAGGGACCTACTTGTTATCTTTCGCTTTCCCTTTGTCTCCTTTGTTTGGCTCCCTTCTCTCCTTCTTGAACTTAATCCGCTCAACAAGCACCTGTAATCATAAACATAGGACAAAAACCAATCAAGGCAATATATCTCTCTACTATAAGAAAATGGAATCGAAAGAATTTACACATATAATCATCATACATAAAGACAAGAATATGGGAAAATGTGTAAACAACTTTATTAAGTAGAAGGAATAATTACAACCATGAAGTCCAATCCATTGCCACTCTTCCATCTTGGGTTCCAACAAACACCACATTGAAAGCAAAACACTTTAGTAGCATAACGATACTTGCTTATAATCTCAAACGTCACACTAACAATATCTCCTTACAAACTCTCAAAGTCTAGCCCCTGATCACTTGGATGAGTTCTGAATTTATAGGAAAATAATGGTGGTTTGGTGATAAATGATGGTATTAAATGGCCTTCCGAAATTAGAGTTAGTTTCCATAGAGGAAAGGCTGAGAGGATAGGAGGTTACTTAACTCATTCCCTATCTAATTTCGAGCTCATAGGAGATGATATGTGTGGGAATCTTCTAGATGGCTCCAGAAGATAAGAATATTCCCAAAACCCTATGATGATTTCACTTAGTCTCGCCCAGCATAGGTCAAAGTGGGCCTAAGTGCTCTGGAAAGCACCCTGACATGGGCATACCTGCACTAAAGCGCACTTGCCCTTGACCAAGGCTGTGCTGGTCCCTCAAGGAGGCATTTCTAGAGGGATTCAGGCCAAGAAACTCTGAGGGAAGAAGGCATTCAAAGTGATGACTTATCTAGGGAATGTAGCAACTGAATTAGGGTTTGATGAGCCCTAATAGTACTGATGTGAAGGATGGGAGTGATGTACCCAAATGGATTTGTAGTAGGGGGGAAGGGTAGGGAGGCGGATAAGAGGAGAGGGAAAGGATCCAACAACTACTAATTTTCTAGCCGGCAACTCTATTGAGGTTGCTCAACCTTCTTTCGATTTCTATGGCTTCCCTAAATTTTCGCTGATGGAAATGCACCAGCTTGGAAATAACATGTGCCTCCTCAATGCATACATGGTGCTTATTCCTCTCCGCATGTTTGACTAGGGCAGAAGATTGGGTGCTCCTATGTTTTATGTCAGCTGAGTCCTCATTAATCCTTTGATTAATAAAGTGACTAGTCTCACCAACATATGGGGTCCCACAGGAACATGGAATAACATAGACACTTTTCATGTCCTTGGGGTCAACTAGGTATTTTACCAGTCTAAGGGAGCTACGGATGTTGCTAAGGGGTCTAATGATAGAGGGAACATTATTCTTCCTAAGAATCATAGAAATCTTACCAGTAGTCCCCTGGATGAAAGGGAGGTGAACCCCTGAGACTTTCTCTTTAAGGTCTTTCTTGACCAATGAATTATTGCTGGCTTTGAGGAAATCTTTCTGACCTAAGTGCCTACTATAGCCATTATCAGCCAAAAACATTAAGGAGATGAGCCTTTTCTTTATCGAGTCTCTTTTCATCAGATATTGTTAGCGCACGAGTAGCTAGCGTGTTGAGAACACCTAACTTTTGAGTGGGGAAATGATGGGAATTGGCATGAAGATACTGCTCAGTATGAGTTTTTTTCTGAAACACATGGTGGGAGACTGAACCGCTATCATTCCTTGAAATGAGAACATCAAGGAAGGGCAGGTTCCCATCAACTTCCAGTTCCATAGTGAAATTTATGGAGGAGGATTGATTGTTGAAATAATTGAAGAAAATATCCAACTCTTCTTGGCCATGGGACCATATGACACCCTGTCAGCCCTTCCCCCCCTCCCCCCCATCCCTAGCTCAGGTTTCCTTGTTTTTCCCCCTTCTCACCTTGATCCATAATTGTCCTTTTTTTCCCTTCTTGTCTCTCTATTTTTAGTTTCTTTCACTCCCTCTAGATGAATATTCCTTTTCATTAACCTCATTGTATGAACAGAGGAATTATGAACATTCCTTCTGTTCCTAGACATTGATTTTAACTTGTAAATCCCCCCCCCCTTCATTTTTTAGGAATTAACCAACCCTATTCTTCTTTAAGAATTTTAAGGATTTTGCCTCTTCTCAATTCTTTTAGATTCCTTAATCTTAATTATTGGTCCTTTATTTAACTTATTAGGTTTGATAAGCCTCTAAGATATATATATATATATCATTGATTTTTGTTTTTATTTTAGATAGGTCTATTAATAGGTTAGGGTCTTATGAGTTAATTCTTACAATTTCTGTTTATGATAATAATATTACAAGAAACTAACTTGCATAATAACTAATTAACTATTTATTTATATATTTATATTTAATTCGGAAAGTATATATTTACATATTATTCCATATTATATTAATGATTTAAGGTTTTTGATATATAGCTATTTCATAATATACATATATATTTATTTAGTACCCCATATATATATATATATATATATATATATATATATATATATATATATATTTTTACAGATTATTCCATATTATATTAATGATTTAAGGTTTTTGATATATAGCTATTTCATAATATACATATTTATTTAATTAGTATTCCATATTAGTAATTTTTAGGTTATTAATGATTAATGTTTGATTTAGTGATTACAATTTTTGGTAATAAATATAACAAAAACTAACTTTCATAATAATTAACTAACCATTTATTTATATGATTATAATTGGAGAAAAGGCCTAGTAATAACTAATTTATTAATTCTCTTAATTTTTAAATACAAAATTTACCTTTATTCAAATGTTGGTAATAAATATAACAATAATTTTGGTAATAATTATAACAAAAACAACTTTTCCTCTCCCTCATATTTAGTCGTTTCTCAGTCAAATTGCCTGGTCCAATATAGTCATTTCCTAGTCAAATATAGCCATTGGAAGATCTGCTCTCCCTATTTAACATGCGGCCATGATCTGATTCTTCAACTTGTCCTGACAATGAACCACACTCATTGGTTCAAAATGCGTCGACAAAAATATTATAATGTGATTTCCGCTGAAAAATCTTCTCAATAAACTTGATATGGATCACAGAAGCTTAGATTCAATAACTAAGTTAAGTTGACTTAGTTGGCTCAGTAGATTCGAGTTGGAAGTCTATCTAGAGTTGTGTAAAATGATCCCTAAATTTTAGGGGCCCAGTTTGAGGTCTTATAGAGTTGTAATTATTTAATTCATTTTAACTGAGTTAAATTCAGTTAAACTAGTTCTAACTGTTGGAGGAACTAGTGAGTGGTCAAGTGAATTAAATTGGATTTAATTTGCATGCAATCATCAATCGGATAACTGATAATTCACTCAAAAATACTCATGCATGTTAGTTCAGAGGAAGATCGAGTTGATATTAGAGTTCAGGGACAGTGTACTGTGAGTTGTATAATTTTTTGAGTTGTACAGATGGTCCATGCAATCAGTAGAATGCCTATGATGGATTGCGCAATTACAAGTGGGGAATTTCCCAATTAAATATGGGCTAATTCCTCAATGAATTGTGAAAGGAAGTAGGGGCTTGGTAGACAACATAATTGGCTAAGTGTTGGCTTGAGCTAGTTTGTGAAGCAGAGAGATAGATTGTAGTAGTGCAGGAATTGTTCAGGTTGAACAAGCATTGTATTTTCTTCTCAAATCTTCTGGTTAATGCAATATAGATAGTCGAGCTTTTTAGGAGTTGGTTTCACTAGAAAAATATTGTGTTATGTGTGATTGATATTCTTCCTTTTCTTCTTATTGTTTTCATCGATCAATTTGGTTTCCACTGAAGAGTAGAGTAGATTCTTGTCTTTTGTTTTAGCATATTACATAAGTTGTTGAATCTAAAGTAAAAATATACATGGTATCGAAGTTGAAGACATTATAGAAGAGGAGAATTCAATCTTGTTGTGTAGGTGAAATCAAATTTTCAAGTTCATACTTCAGAGTTAGCAATGTGTCATTCTACGACCTGAGACTTAAGTATGATATGGAGGGCAAATCGAGTTACATAGCTTGGAAGGATAGGACGGAGGCAGCGTTGGAAGATAATGGCCTCAAGGAATTCATATATCATGACATTCCTAAGCCTCCAGTATTTGATGCTAAAGGTTTGGATGAATGGAGAAAGTGTGTGGCAAAAAAAATAAGGATTATCCTGGAAGGAGTTTGAGATCACATTGTCTCAAATATCCATGGTAAGTACACCCCATTTGCAACGTGGAAGGGATTGACGAACCTGTTTCAAAATAGCAGTGACCATAGGAAGTTGGCATTGAAGGACAAACTCAGAAATATCAAGATTGAGAAGGGCAACTCAATTCTGAAGTACTTGACCAAGTTCACTCATTGTTGGGATGAGCTTAGAAGTGTTAGTATTACTATTTTCGAAGACGATATGGTGAGCCTAACACTTCTAGGACTTCCCAAGAGCTGGCAGAATTACTAGGACTCTACTAATGGGAGAGAGAAGCCACTAGAGTGGGAGTGGTTAGGGTCTGATTTGGGAGTTTTGGCGGAACACCAGAGATGGGACCTATTCCAAATAAGTGAAAGATGGAATTTGCATTAGTCAGCAAAGAAAAGAAATCCAAGGGAAAGAAGTCTGAAGGCAAGGAAGGCAACAAGAAGAATGACTTGTCGAACATCAAGTGTTTTCACTATCATGAGAATGGGCACTATGCCATGGATTTTCCACAGAAGAAAGAAACAAGAAGGAGTTTGCAGTAGCAACAATAGGTGAAACTCTAGATTCACAATTGTTATAGACATTTTTGTGCCTTACAGCATGAAGCATGAAATGTCCATAATCTAAGGGATCCAAAGTCCCTAAACATGTTGTTCCTACCCCTAGAGGAACAAGGTCAGTAAACCACAGCAATTCAAATCAGTTCTCCACTGAAAAACACTCAAAAACAAGTCAATTCTGGATCATGTCAACTGCTCCACTGAGCATCTGCGATGAATGTCAACTGCTCCATGGTCTACCTACGCTGAATGTCAACTTCAACAAAGGCTACCTACGCTGAGCGAGTTTTGACATGTGGAGGTATCTTTCCTCAATGTGTCAGTGCCCAGGAAGCTTCCAAAATGACACTTGGATCAAAGGATTCGACTAGTGATGAGTAAGAGGTTCTAAAACTCGAAGTGGAAGCTAGGATCTCCAAGTGGACTCAAGAACTGAAGAAGAACTGGAGTTGAAGAGGAAACTAGTCACACATCAAGCTGACTCATCTTCTCTTCAAAACTCTATATAAGGATCTCATCCCATGAGATCTGGAGGCTGGAATTTTGTGCAAAGAATTGCTGTTGGTTTACAGTTGGAACTATTGGGTGATTGCTTGAAGGAGGTGAAGAGGAGATTTCTTTCCGTCGGGAAGGTGATGCTGGATTGGGCCTCTTATGGTTGTATCACCACCTGAACCTTACTTTCTTCCATTAATAAAGAATTTGAGGTTCTTCTATTCGCATGTGTTTCAATGATGTATTGTTGTACTTGCGTATTTGATTTATTCTAATCCTTGAATCAATTATGAATGCATGCTTCTTGTAGTATCCCTTTCTCATCTTGTTTGCAGGATCTTGGTGTAGCTGGGCCCGTGAGAGGACAAGGAGCTGGGAGCAAGCAGGAAGGAGAGAAGATTGGATCGACCATTGGCGAAAGACATCAGTGAGTGGATCTCTTTCTTCCCCTTTTTGCATCTCATAAAGAAGTAATCTTAGATAGCTTTGCTTTGATTGTTGCTAAGGATCTATCACCCTTAGAGTGGGATAGGGTCATTCCGTATTGGATACTTTTCGCAACAACAAACTGGCGACTCCACTGGGGGGCATGGGTATATTATAGTCGTAGTTGACTATTTTACCAAATGGGCCGAGGCGATGCCTACATTGGATAATACTAGTGAAACAGCTGCCCTATTCTTTTTCAATCATATAGTCGCCAGGTTCGGCGTACCACAGGCCATAGTCACAGATCATGGATCGCATTTTCGCAATCACATGATGGTTGAATTAACTACCAAACTAGGATTGTCTCATGACAACTCTACTTCGTACTATCCGCAAGCTAACGGACAAGTTGAAGCAATCAACAAGGTCCTGAAGCGCATGCTGCAAAGGATGGTTGGGGTTCACAAAAGAAGATGGCATTTAATCCTGTACTCGGCTTTGTGGGCCTACCGAACGTCGGTAAGAAATGCGACCGGGTTCACACCGTTCCAACTGGTGTATGGCCTGGAAGCAATCCTACCAATCCAGTGTGAAATTTCGTCTCTTAAACTCGCAATTGATCTCCTCCCCGGAACTTCGGAAGAAGAGGCTCGTTTCTTGGAATTAATCCAATTGGATGAAACCCGTCGTGATGCCGCATTGGCTAATGAAGCCCATAAGAAACGAGTCAAGGCGCAGTTCGACAAAAATGTCAAACCCCGTGTCTTCTCAGAAGGTGATTTGGTCTTGCTTTACGACCAAGAATCCGATAAACTGGGAGCTGGGAAATTTAAGTCTTTATGGATGGGCCCCTATATTGTTAAGAGAGTATTAGCAAAAGGAGCCTACGAGTTGATGGATTATGACGGAATTCCACTGGCGCAACCCCGCAACGGGTTGTACCTTAAGCGTTACTATGCCTAATAGTAACCTGTATGCTTTTGTTACATTTTTGTTTTCGCTAAAGCTTTTGTTTCGATTTAAGTAATCCACTTTCTACACTTATTGAAGATGTCAAATCCATTGGAACCATGGGTTGGATATGCCGACGGAGCGAGTCGTAGTTTGAGGAACCTATCCTCTGTAGCATGGGCCATTTTTGATCCAAGCGGTGAGTTAGTGAGTTTTAGAGGGGTTTGTATTGGTCAATCAACGAATAACATCGCTGAGTATAGCGCGTTGATAGAACTGCTCTCTGATGCCATCACCCATGGCATACGCCGACTAATTGTCAGGCTAGACTCACAGCTCGTAGTACTACAGCTCAATGGTACCTAATCTGTCCGAAATCCAGCTATTTATCGCAAGTTCCTAAGAGTTAAAATCTTGGAAAGACAGTTTGATTTCATTCAATATCAACACATTTCCAAAAACTTAAACACATTAACCGACTCATTAGCAAACTATGTGTTAGATAGGCATTTGCAAAATTGATAAAAAGAGAAGCATTATCAATGTTTCGATCATGGATCACATAAAAACTGAAATAAACCTCGAAAATCAAAAATATATAGCTGTTTACGGTTTACATATAATGTTCTGTAACCAAGACAAAATCGGTCATATGACCCCAAAACTCAAAATGGCTGGGGGGCACCCTAGCCTAGTGATGCTCATGATAGCAAGTCACGGCCTGTGCAATCATGCGCAAGAGACGAGTCCATCGTCTGGGGACACCAGTGGTATGTCGCTGCAGCCGTAAAGGTAACTCGTCGATCCGTACATCCGGAATGCCAAGAGTAAGGCCTTCGACCTGTTCTTGCACAGCTGCAAGAGTCTCGGCCAAGTCAAGGTCGCGAAGAATAGCTCTCCCAGGAGCCTCCCCTGCTGGGGCAGCAACTGGAGCTCTCGGGCGAACTGCTGGACGGACAGGACCAACATCTGCATGCACACATGAGTTTGATTAGAGTCTTGACAGAATAAAGCACAAGGACATTATAAATGAAAACAGTAAACAGTGATATGGTCAAAGATTTTACCAATAGCGCCCCACTGCTCGCCATCCGGAAGCACCAAATCCGGATCACCTCGGAAATCCATACCAACATATGGATACTCGGAAAAAGCCATCTCCTGGCGCTCGAACCACCTGAAGAAGGTATCAGTGAAAGTAATCTGAGATTGACCAGCATGTCTAGACATGTGGTCAACCCACCTCTGCATGCGTGGCTCAGTGGGAGAAGGCAAGTCGAGTGCAACATACTGAGGCTGCATCAGTGGTATCTTCTCCAAAGCGAAGGCAGTCAGAACTGAACCAAAACCAAAGTTCTTCAGTTTCCCGTCCTTTACTTTGGTCAACTGGCTTTTCATCTGAACAAGTACTGCATCACACCAGTTAAACACTTTCGGCTGAAGACACTCCAGGGCGTGCTGCACATAAGACCTGTTGGCAACATGAAGGGATGCACTACCGGCCATCCTACCAATCGTGTACAGTATGGACCTGAGAGACCTGTCAGTAATCTCACGGATAGTAATCTTGTCGTCTCTGCTCGGCTGGGACCCTTCCCTGCAATACTGACGGACATAATCTCTCACGGAATCACTCCCTCGGGCCGAACCAGACAAAGAAATGGGGGCACCCCGCCTTGACAACCCAGTCAAGAAGTAAATGTCTACTATGGTCAGGGGGATGGACTTGCCCCTGATCTGGAATACTTGGTTGACAGGATCCCAAGCATCAAGCATGTACTGCAGTAAAGATATCTGTGCTCTCATGCTAGAGATACGGAAGAATTTCAGCAGGCCACAGTTCCGCAGCGCGTTCACCGTGACAGGATCATGGAGGGCAATCATGTCCTCCTCTTCATGCTCTCGTTCTCACCATGTAAGGGTCATTTTGCTCCAATAAACTCTGCAAAACAAACAAGAGGAGGAGTAAGATCCCGGATTTGATGAGAAACTGGCAAAATTTTCATCAAAAACTGTGCAACAGAAGTC
This sequence comes from Pinus tabuliformis, assembly GCA_031772625.1. Lineage (NCBI taxonomy): Eukaryota > Viridiplantae > Streptophyta > Pinopsida > Pinales > Pinaceae > Pinus > Pinus tabuliformis. Next base: position 655,037,867 of record CM062811.1, read on the forward strand.
CTTTTCTACGCCCAACGCAGGTAGCTAAGTGTCCCACCTGCGTTGAAGGTCAAACTGCCCTTAAGCAGCTTGACATTCAACGCAGGTTTCGAATGGGACACCTGCGCTGATGGCAGAACGCCCTAATGAAACCCCAGGGGCTCATGGGAACAGGAAAACAGGCACAGAATGGAAAAATGAAACCATGAAAAGAAAGAGCTAGGGTTTAGCTCCTACCTGGTCCAAACGGCGCTGAGAATCATCCACAGAATCTCCCGAAATCAGCTGGTGAAAAATCAAAAGGAAGAGGCACCTCCAGAGCTCCAACAAGCCAAATGCAAATGAAATGGTAAAATGAGAGGTAAAAACACCTTTTAATTGCTTTTTACGTAGTTCAAAGTGAAATATTAGAGTTTTTTATCTCATGTTGTCCATTTCTAACTAGTTTGTTGCAGCAATTGATGATACAGTACTATCTCTGAAAAGGGCAAAGCTAGTCATGGTAAAATTGACCTTATCAAACGAGCAGTTTTAGCAAAGTTCATGCTCGTTAAAAAATAAACGCAAAACCGAGCAGTTTTAACGCGGAATTCATGCTCGTTAAAAAAAAAACATAAGCATGTGAGCAAGCTTCCCCCAGAGTTCAAGCTCATCCAGAAAAATGAACCGGTAAATAACCATTTGAGACCGTAAATTCATCAGCCATAAAAACCTTGGTCGTGTTTGCACCGTCACCTCCACTTTTCATTTGGCCGATCATTCACCTCCACTTGATTGATTACCTATTTTGAGGAGCAGCCTAGCCATCCTTGTGACACTGCCGTGATTGGAAAATTCCAACCTGTACCTAGAATCTGCTGCTATCCCTGTTTATCACTCGTTCCTCAAAATACGAGTCTTCTTTGAGCTATTTTCACTGACTCATAAAATATGAAAAGTATGCCGAGTTTTGGCCTTCCAGCTCGTTAAAAGGACCGGAAGAGCTATCCCTCCTCTAGATTTTAATCTTTTTGGACCTGAGGGATTATTACAGAAAAAGATCGAGCGCTTGTCTAGTTCGGCTCGATAAAACTATCGAACATTCATCCCTTCTGTATTGTTTTATACTTTTTCGGACTTAAGGGATTAGATGACGAAAAAGGACCTTTGGAGTTGACTTTACGTACCTTTTCAGACTCTCTAAAAATGAAAAGGACCAAGTTGTCTTTGTCGCTAGACTCGTTAAATACATTAAATAGCGACAAACTTGTCTTTAGACGAGAACAAGTTTCCCTATCGCTAGGCTCGTTAAAACATAGCGATGGGCTTGCCTGAAGGGCAGGTTATAGAACAAGCATATGTTATCCTCCTCAAGCTTGACAAAAATAAAGAGGTACTGGTCAGAAATGACTGGGGAAAAATTGGGAGAATCTCAAAGCTGTAATGGTAGTAAGTCGCTCTTGAACATGACACTTTTTCCTCTGTACCACATCGGGTTGGGTTGTTTCATTCACCGGTCTCATCACCATGGTCTCGCCATACCATCCACATTTGGGGTAATGCTACCGATCCATCACATCAGTGTCGTTATATGTTCAAGAGATGTCTTTCAGGAAGAGTCAACCGTGTCCCATCCACTGCCATACATTATCTTTCATCCTTTCATGACCGCCACCCTGAATCATATTTCACAGATCGTTTTCACCTTCATCACAATCATTAGCTCCGTTCCGTGTCACTGATGTGGGATTCATTAAGGCCCTCCTTTGACGGATCGCTTCTTGTCGACATCATCTCATTATCCAAGAAAGTTGATCTAGGAACACCCCCTCAGTACTTTGAAGCTTGCATGCCTCAATGGCAAGTTTCTCACTTCCGGCGACAGGTATACATCAATGACCTTCGACCAGGAGATTTTGCGTGGTGTTCGACGCCAAGTCCTATATTCACACCATGTGAATTGTACTGCAGTACCTTGAGGGTCATCATCATTATCGGTGATTCCTCTCGCGCTTGTTAACAGTTTACATTATTGACTGGTAATCAAGCGATGTCTTTCCATGTTCGACTCCAAGAAATTCTCACATGGATCGACTTGTACTTAGAGTGAAGATAGGACGAGTTTGAAGACCCCGGATCTAGTTTCATCCATCCGGGCTGCGATATATATTCAGGAAATAAAGACATTGACATGTGCAACAGATGATCATCCTACTCAAAGGATGATAATTTCAACAGAGAATTATCAGTCTACCATCAGACGATTGTCTGTTCTATGTACAGAAAATGTATTTATAAAGCTGAGCATGGGAAATGCCCGCCTCAGCTAGATCATGAAAACAGTATGAAAAATAATGTATTGTATTGTATTTTATTACAGGTCACCTCCCGGCAATTGAATGAACTTCGGATCCTCCTGATAAAGCATTTCACCCGATAAACGACCTCATACTTTAGGGGGCAACTGTTATAGACATTTTTGTGCCTTACAGCATGAAGCATGAAATGTCCATAATCTAAGGGATCCAAAGTCCCTAAACATGTTGTTCCTACCCCTAGAGGAACAAGGTCAACAAACTACAGCAATTCAAATCAGTTCTCCACTGAAAAACACTCAAAAACAAGTCAATTCTGGATCATGTCAACTGCTCCACTGAGCATCTGCGCTGAATGTCAACTGCTCCATGGTCTACCTGCGCTGAATGTCAACTTCAACAAAGGCTACCTGCGCTGAGCGAGTTTTGACATGTGGAGGTATCTTTCCTCAATGTGTCAGTGCCCAGGAAGCTTCCAAAATGACACTTGGATCAAAGGATTCGCCTAGTGATGAGTAAGAGGTTCTAAAACTCCAAGTGGAAGCTAGGATCTCCAAGTGGACTCAAGAACTGAAGAAGAACTGGAGTTGAAGAGGACACTAGTCACACATCAAGCTGACTCATCTTCTCTTCAAAACTCTATATAAGGATCTCATCCCATGAGATCTGGAGGCTGGAATTTTGTGCAAAGAATTGTTGTTGGTTTACAGTTGGAACTATTGGGTGATTGCTTGAAGGAGGTGAAGAGGAGATTTCTTTCCGTCGGGAAGGTGATGCTGGATTGGGCCTCTTATGGTTGTATCACCACCTGAACCTTACTTTCTTCCATTAATAAAGCATTTGAGGTTCTTCTATTCGCATGTGTTTCAATGATGTATTGTTGTACTTGCGTATTTGATTTATTCTAATCCTTGAATCAATTATGAATGCATGCTTCTTGTAGTTTCCCTTTCTCGTCTTGTTTGCAGGATCTTGGTGTAGCTGGGCCCGTGAGAGGACAAGGAGCTGGGAGCAAGTAACAAGGAGAGAAGATTGGATCGACCATTGGCGAAAGACATCAGTGAGTGGATCTCTTTCTTCCCCTTTTTGCATCTCATAAAGAAGTAATCTTAGATAGCTTTGCTTTGATTGTTGCTAAGGATCTATCACCCTTAGAGTGGGATAGGGTCATTCCATATTGGATACTTTTCCCAACAACAACAATTCGAACTTGATTTCACTCTCATTGCATGTATTTCCAGTACTGTAACGGGAAGCATGTGGTATCTCGATATTGGTGCCTCGTTCAATATGAAGGGGAATAGAGATCTCTTCAATGAATTTGAAGAGAAAGACCTCAAGCAGAATATAGAGTTTGGAGATGATGGGAGGTGTAGTGTGACCGACATCAGTACAATTACCTTTTAGAGGTAGTCTAGCTCCCCTCTTAGAATCACAGATGTGATGTATGTTCTAGGACTAAATAAGAACCTTGTTTTCATTGCGGTATTGGAAGACCATGGCTATGATGTGATTTTTAGTAAGGGAAAGGATTTCTATAGACACATTTCCATAGGACAGATGAAACAAATCGGTTGCAAGTCAAGAACTTGTATGCTCTTGTGGTCGAATATGAATGCAAATATTTTAGGAGAAAGACAAAGGTTAGAGACGTGGTGGTTGAGAGCAAGTATGAATTACCTCTCAACATGCAACCTCAAAAGCAGCCTCAAGAAGTTGTCGGGTAGCCAGAATTGGAGAAGTAGAGAGGAGATCGAGTGGAGACATCCACTCATGTAGAGAGCTCCATTAGGGGGGAATTTCGAGCCAAGTGGGCAGAGAAATCACATGCAGCCATATCTCCTGGTGAGAGGTGGGGCGATGTGAAGTAATAGTCCAAGGAGTGTATAAATTTGGGCAGGGTCCATTGAGATGTTTTTTTCTCATGGATCATTACCTTGCTATGGGAGTCCATAGTACACAGTAGTAGGATGGATCAATAGTGGTTGTTGTAGTCATATGTCAAAGTGATAGAGGAAGAGATTAGAAATAGGAAAATATTGGGGATTGTAGAGCAGAGTTGGAAGAAATGTAGAGGGAGCATACATGTACAATTTTCATTAGATAGTGCAAGAGCTAGTAGTAGTTAGAGACTTTGGTGACAAATGCATGATACTGATTCAGTTTGGATGTGTTCTCATTTTCAGAATTTGCAGCAGCAACAACACTAGAGAAACGTTTTGCATGCAGAAAATTCCAAAGGTACCAGATTAGGATAGAGTTGAATTCCTTTCTTGTTGAGAGGGAGTGTTGAAAATAGCAACAAGAAATGTTAAAAATAACATCTAGAAATTCTAATTTAATTTGTCCTTGAATTTAATTAGAAATTTAATTGTAATTCTATTATCATAGAAACTTGTAGTAGTTAACTAAGTTAAGTTGACTTAGTTAGCTTAGTAAATTTGAGTTGGAAGTCTATCTAGAGTCATGTAGAGTGATCCCTAAATTTTAGGGGCCCAAGTTGAGTTCTTATTGAGTTGTAATTATTTAATTCAGTTTAACTGAGTTAAATTTAGTTAAACTAGTTCTAACTGTTGGAGGAACTATGAGTCGTCAAGTGAATTAAGTTGGATTTAATTCACATGTAGTGATCAACCAGATAAATAATAATTAACTCAAAAATAGCTCATGCATGTCAGTTTAGAGGAAGACCCAGCTGAGATTAGAGTTCAAGGATAGTGTACTATCAATTGTATAATTTTCCAAGTTGGACAAATGGTGCATGAAATCACTATAAGGCCTATGATGGTGTTGGACCCCATTTTTGTCTCTGCTCATACACTTTTCATGCTACTTTTTGCCCTTTTTTAACCTATAGTCAAACTCTTTTCATGACATTTGACCTCTTTATGCCTGGACTATACCTAATTCCCACCCAAGGTAAAAGCATTACAAATGGTGTTGTTTTAGCTATTTTGATGATCAATATTAGGTAGTTGAATGTGTGCTTGTTGTTTACTAATCATTATGGCCGATAGACGTGAATATTTCTCTCATAGGGACCAAGGAATTTAGCATCAAAAGAGGCTTTTGCACTCATAGAAGGAATTACACTTAAGGCAACAAAATAGAATTGGACTCCAAGAAATTGCACTTGAAGTTTTGCACTTAAGATTGGGCACGATGGTCAACATCATCTCATGGATTTGAACGAAGAAGATCAATGCTTCTTATGCATAGACAACTTCCAAAACAGAATTCGGTCTTATCATCTAGATTTTGTATGTAAAACTGTTGATTATCAAACCTATATTAGAATCGAAATTTGATTGACATCTTCATGATCTGATTTTTAGTAAATTGTAATATCTAGAATGGCTTCTAAATCCTATAGAAACAATGTAGAACATGGGAGAGATACATGCATACATACTAAAGGATTCAAACTCTTTTGTTCTACAAATTTTATTGAATGGAAATTATCTTGGCTTTGGTTTTGCATTGAAGGAGAAATTATGTTGCAAGAGCTGCAAATGTTTGATTAGTTATTTGATTCTCTTCATTTTACTGTAAGTCTCATACCCAGTAGTGGAAAGGGCCCACCACCACTGGGCAATTTAATTTCATAGTTAGTAGTCGATTTGATTGCTTTAAGTTTTAGTTTATTCCTCTAAATTGTTCTGAAAAGGATTTCAATTTAGTTTCCAGTGTTGATTGATGGTGGTAAAGAGCTTTCGAATTCATTTTGTTTACATAACAACGTTCTGGCATTTGTGACATATTTTGTTTTAGTTTTTGAGTGAGCTAGTTTTTAGAAGATTGGATTTGGTTATATGGTAAAGGAATAGATTAATTAATACTTACAGTTGATTGGATTGCATGTTCTCTACAAGTTGATCTCAAACAAAAACGAAATTCCTTAGTTTCTCTTAGGCACTCTCTGTTTTCAAAGCAAATAAACGATGAATGTAAAAACCTTTGTCCACTGCGTCCTCAACCCAGCAGTGTGATTCTTTACCTCCGATTTAAAGCACCTTTCAGAGTCTCTGCATGAGGGTTCTATCTCTTGCTGCGCAACACCGTTTCCCAATTATAGGCACAATCCAAATCACAAGGCCGGATTGCACAAATATCACCCCAATTCCGCCATAAAAATCCGATTGCAAATATTTATTTGAATGAATGTTGTGTGGGAGGTTTATGCAGCAATAAAATTAGATTCACGATGTGAAGTATAGACTGATTAATCTCATAAAAAAATATCGTTGAAACTTAATATAAAAATTCCAGAATTGTCAATGAAACTTGGTATTATCATGATTGAGATAATGGAGTGCTGAGATAGTTAAATCCATTTTTAATTTTCCATTTATAACTTGCAAAGCACAAGCTAAGCCTTAAGAATTTATTTCCAGAACAAAATTTAAAGGATCGTTTCTTTCTTTGATTGATTGGATCAAGTAAAATACTGTTTTAACTCAAATTTATATTATTTTTAAAATAGAGTATAGGTTTGAAGTGTCATAGGTTATCAGTTTGCAGACAAGCTTTCATTGGGTTGATAAGGAGAGTTGGTATTTCGTTTTAGTTTTCCTTTCATAATGATTGAATGCTAGAAGATTGTATTTTTATTGATTTTGTTAGGGTCCCACCCTAACCCCCTTATTTATGTAGTAGGATCGAGTCATAGTTATAGTTAAGTAAAGAGTCAATAAAGCCCATATTAATAATTGTAAGTGGTTAACCCGCATTTAATGACGGGACCACAGTTAGTTGCAAATGGGCCATGGTATTAGATAGATGGTATTAGTAAGAACCATGGTATTGCTCCATGGTATTGCATGTATGAGTCATATATAAAGGATAGAGACTCCTTGCGAGGAGCATCGTGTCTTATTTTGTAATCGAGCTCTGCTCTATTGGAGGTTGCCCCCTCGAAGAGGCAAGTGAACATTACTTTCTGAATAATAAAATACCTACTCTTATTTCTCACTGTTCTATGTTCTAGGTATATTTCTGCGCATATTTGGTATTCTTGTATCGTCTTGCAGGTCAAGAGCATAACAAGTGGTATCAGAGCGCTTTCCAGGGCCGGTGGGATCTCCATTTTTTAGTGATTTTTTTTTTTTTGGCTAGAGACGTGTTCTGGCGTCCTTAAACCACGGGATATGTCGTTGAGTGCATAAACATGCAGATTTGGGGAGGCATGCATGCATGAAATACAAGAGGTGGTCATGCTTGTTGGACACCCTTGTAACCCCTGTGGGTACCCCTTCGAGTAGTAGCGCATTAGACAGAACCGCTCACGAACTGTCTTCCAAGTACCCTTTGGTATATCGGAAGCCCCCTAGCTCCCTTGAAGCCTCGCCATAGATAAAACGTCGGCTGTCTTGCTGCTATCGTACACCAAGAACAGCACTCAGAGAGATTACTCGCCCGTACGATAGGGTAGTCGGGTTGTACGGCTAAGGGTACGGTTGATCCTCCTTAGTTAGTGCCCTGAAAAATTGGGCCAAGTACTACTGTCAGACCCTTATGTATATTGCGATTTGTAGCACCTGACACTCCTCAAGACCATAGTTCCCTTTTCTATCTCTGGATCACGCATAATCTCTGCCAGATCAGATCTCGCAAGTGGGGTTTGCAGCAGCAGCAGAAATCAGTCCCGTAGCTCAGATTTAACAGAACAACCATTCAGATCTATTAGATCCATTAGATCCGCAACAACAATCTGTTCCACCACTCAGATCTATCCGATCAGCCATTCAAATCTCTCAAATCCACCAAAGCCGCCATGCAGATCTGAGTAGTTCTGTGGGTTCCTATACTGGGGCGTGATTTTCGCAGGACTTTTGGCAGCATTAACATTTTGGGGATTCGGCTACTACGGTATTAGTCTGAGACCCCCCGGGGTGCTTATTGGTGATCTAGCCCATAAGAATCAGGATGACGAGCTGAGCAAGGTGGTACCATTCAATTGTTAGTGCCAAAAAAATTTGGGCGGTCCCAAATTTCCAGTACATTGGATCGGTGCATGGTAGAAACTAGAGCTCAAGCTATGGCCAATGAGAAGATTGACAAACTTGAACAATCCTTGAAAGACCTCCAAGATCAGCTGATGACAATAACTAATGCACTCTCTAAGGGCAAGGCAGAAGCCCGCGAGGAGGCGTATATTGGCAATGAACACAGTGAGGGTGAGTCTAGCCACTCTCTTCACCTCTGGGGCACCCACCAACAATCTCGTCTGCGACCACCCAAGCTGGATATGCATAAATTTGATGGTTCTCACCCGGCAATATGGGTAGCACAAATGGAGCAGTATTTCAATCTGAATTACATCTTAGATAATGAGACTCAGCTTATGGTGGGGAGCATGTACTTGGACAATGAAAGATGGCAATGGCATCAACGTTGCAATGGAAGGCCCTTGACTTGGGACACCTTCAAAAAAGCTCTTATAGAGCGCTTTGACCATGACTCTGCTTTTTTGGGTCATCTCACTAAGCTCTGACAGATTGGCACAATGGATGAATATATTACAGCCTTTGAAGCCTTAGCTTTCCACACTATGGGTATCCAAGATGCGTTCTACACGAAATGTTTTATCAGTGGTCTTAAAGAGGCCATACAAGCTCATGTCCAACTGCACCACCCTCCCACATGGTCGGAGGCTTGCAAGGTAGCTCGTAAAGTTGAACGTGCGTTAGCAGCCCAGTCCAATCACCCAAATTTCACCGCTAAGGGTCACCCCCCACAGGCTCACAACACTACTCAAACACTTAAGGTTCAAAAGGTGTCACCTGCAGAAATGGCAGAAAGAAGAAAGCAGGGATTATGTTACTACTGTGATGAAAAATACTCCCCAGGTCATAAATGCAAGGAGCCCAAATTCTTTCAAATTGATGCTACTAATTACAGCTCATCGGAGGAAGCCCCACCACTTGAGGAACCTGAGGAGGACGAAGAGGACAACCAGAAGGGAAATGTCCCTGACGAACCAGTTATTTCGCTGCATGCTTTGGCAGGGATTTCTTCACCTCAAACTCTCAAAATCAGAGGTTTTATTAAGCACTACCTAGTAGTAGTCTTGATTGATAGTGGAAGTACACATAATTTTATCCATCAAAGAGTGACGGAAGCAGTGCATTATTTTGTACGAGCAGTTTCTAACTTCCAAGTCCAAATTGCACATGGGGGAACAATGAAATGTGAAGGTCGCTATGAAAATGTCAAACTTCAAATGGGGGATTATCAGTTGATGACCCACATGTTTGCCATACACATGGGAGGATGTGACATTGTCCTCAGTGCTGAATGGCTTCGCACACTTGGGCCAATCATAATGGATTTCCAGGAGTTATATATGAGCTTTAAGTAGAACAACTCCACACATACCCTCCGCGGACTCCAGGCGGGAGCTCCCTCTATCATCAGCTCACATAGGATGGAAAAATTGTTAAAAAAGGGCCATCATGGAGTTATAGCTCAATTTAATGCCATCCAGGCTGTCGAACCCAATTCTCTTCCGATTCATCCTGAGATGCAACAGATTTTAAATAACCATATGCTAGTCTTTGACAAGCCTCATGAGCTTCCACCCTCGAGAGGGGAACATGATCATAGCATCACTTTGGTCCCAGGGGCCCAACCACCAAATGTGCGCCCATATAGATATCCGTTCGCCCAAAAGAATGAAATAGAAAAAATAATCAAGGAACTTTTGGAAGCAGGAGTCATTCGTCCCAACATTAGTCCTTATTCATCACCGGTGGTCATGGTGCTCAAGAAAGATGGGGAATGGTGTATGTGTCTAGACTTCAGGGCCCTCAATAAGTTGACAGTCAAAGATAAATTTCCTATCCCGATTGTTGATGATTCGCTGGATGAACTAAATGGGGCTCAATTCTTCACTAAGCTGGATCTTCGCTCAGGCTACCACCAAATTCGTATGAAAGAAGTTGACATTCCAAAGACTGCTTTCAGAACTCATGAAGGCCATTATGAGTTCCTGGTCATGCCATTTAGTCTTTGTAATGCCCCATCTACTTTTCAGAGCCTTATGAACCACCTCCTCAAACCATATCTCAGAAAATTTGTCCTTGTTTTCTTCGATGGCATTCTCATCTATAGTTGCACTTGGGCTGCACATCTTCAGCATGTAGATCTGCTCTTGCAACTGCTATGCAAGCATAAATTATTTGTTAAGATGTCCAAGTTTTCTTTTGGCATGGAAGAAGTTGAGTATTTGGGCCACATTGTGGGGCGTGAAGGTGTCAGGGTGGACCCCAAAAAGATCCAGGCAATGCAGGATTGGCCTCAACCTAAGACCTTGAAGAGCCTGAGAGGATTTTTGGGTCTCACGGGCTACTATCACAAATTTGTCCGCAATTATGGTCACATTGTGAAACCCCTCACTCAACTCCTCAAGAAAAATTCATTCCTCTGGAATGATGAAGCACAACAGGCCTTTACAGCTCTCAAAAATGCCATGTGTTCCACTCCAGTCTTAGCACTACCCGACTTCACCAAATCTTTTGTCATTGAATGTGATGCTTCGGGTACGGGTATTGGGGTAGTCTTAATGCAAGAAGGTCGACCCTTGGCCTTCACAAGCCAATAACTAAGTGGGAAGAATATGGGACAATCTACCTATGAGAAGGAAATGATGGCCATCTTACATGCAATAGATACCTGGCGACCTTACTTATTGGGGTGACATTTCCAAATCCGCACAGACCATCACAGTATTAAATATTTTTTGGAGCAACGCCTATCCTCACCACAAGAAAATAAATGGCTCACCAAAATGCTGGATATGATTGTGATATCATTTACAAGAAAGGGCGTGAAAATATTGTAGCAGATGCATTATCTCGCCAATTTGAGGAGGAAAGTACCCTGCTCGAAATTTCCCTTCCCATTCCAGAATGGATTGAAGAGGCTCGCAGGGAATGGTTTTCACATCCATGTCTCTCCCAACTCATTACTCAATTGCAGGCGGATCAAAATTCCACCAAGGGCTACTCGTGGCAGGATGAGATTCTTCGCTACAAGGACAGAGTCATAATATAACCAACATCCACCCTCAAAAGCTGCATTTTGGTGGAGTTGCACTCATCCCCCACTGTAGGACATTCAAGCTTTCAGAAGACGTATGCTTGCACTAGAAGATCATTTTTTTGGACAGGCATGAAAAAGGACATTCTTACTTTTGTAGTGGAATGCGATGTCTGTCAGCGCCACAGAGGGGAGATAGTAAAAGCACTAGGCACACTACAACCATTGCCCATCCCGGCATTAATATGGACGGAGGTTTCTATGGATTTCATTACAGGTCTTCCAAAGTCAGGAAACAAGTCAGTCATCATGGTGGTTGTGGACCGACTTTCTAAGTATGCTCATTTTTGCGCCCTACCCCACCCTTTTACACCGACTTTGGTCGCTCAATCTTTCATGGATCAGATCTTCAAATTGCATGGCATGCCCACTTCTATTGTGTCTGATCGTGACCCGATCTTCACTAGTAATTTTTGGCAGGAACTCTTCAGGCTACAAGGTACCCAACTAAAACTCAGTACTTCCTATCATCCACAAACGGATGGTCAAACTAAAGCAGTCAACAAATGTCTGGAAACCTATCTTAGGTGTTTCACTTCAGAAAAGCAACATCTTTGGGTACAGTGGTTACCTCTATTTGAATGGTGGTATAACACCAACTATCATGCCACCACCAAAGTGACTCCCTATGAAGCAGTTTATGGTCAACTCCCTCTTTCCCCTACTTCTTATATCAAGGGGTGCTCAAAGGTACAAGCAGTGGATCAACTCCTACAGAATCGCACAACCATGCTCGCCCATATTAGAGAGAATCTTCATCAAACTCAAAACCGCATGAAGCAACAGGTAGATCAACATCACTCAGAACACCAATTTCAAGAAGGGGATCAAGTATTTTTGAGGCTGCAACCATATAAGCAAACATCACTCAAAGACAAGGGTTGTCAGAAACTATCTCCAAAATTCTATGGACCATATCGAGTACTTCAACGCATTGGAGAAGTGGCCTACAAGCTAGCTTTGCCACCCACTGCAAAAATCCATCCAGTTTTCCATGTCTCATGCCTCAAGAAAGTGATTGGGAACAATTGCAGAATTCAAACCAGTCTACCTGAATTGGATGAAGAAGGGTCAATCTAGTTCCAACCTGAACAGGTCCTTGACACATGAGAACGACACCTACGTGGCTGCATGATCAAGGAAGTCCTCGTCAAGTGAAAAGACACCTCTCCAGAAGATGCAACCTAGGAACTAGCCACTATTCTTCAGCAGTTTCCACAGCTCCAACCTTGAGGACAAGGCTATTCTTAACGGGAAGGGCATGTTAGGGTCCCACCCTAACCCCCTTATTTATGTAGTAGGATCGAGTCATAGTTATAGTTAAGTAAAGAGTCAATAAAGCCCGTATTAATAATTGTAAGTGGTTAACCCGCATTTAATGACGGTACCACAGTTAATTGCAAATGGCCATGGTATTAGATAGATGGTATTAATAAGAACCATGGTATTTCTCCATGGTATTGCATGTATGAGTCATATATAAAGGATAGAGACTCCCTGCGAGGAGCATCGTGTCTTATTTTGTAATCGAGCTCTGCTATATTGGAGGTTGCCCCCTCGAAGAGGCAAGTGAACATTACTTTCTGAATAATAAAATACCTACTCTTATTTCTCACTGTTCTATGTTCTGGGTATATTTTTGCGCATATTTGGTATTCTTGTATCGTTTTGCAGGTTAAGAGCATAACAGATTTTGAAAGTTAAATTGAGTGATTCAAATTTCAATATGATTCATTTTTCTTTGTTTTTAGCACTTGAGTGCAGTACTGTAGCCTATTTATAAATATAGATACTCTTGGTCGAAATTGTAAGTTTGAGCTTGAGGTAATTCCCATCAACACTGCCTTAGTATAATGTGTGCTTGATTCGATTTTTAGGTAAGGTTGCAATCAATTGTGTGATCTATTTCTTTCATTAAGAAGATAGGGTGTTGGTTTGTTGATGGCCTAAGAAGGTTTGCTTGAGTTTAGTTTGAGATTTGATTCATGCAACTGTAGGATAGCTTCTTAAGTACAATTTTGTGTGTTTTGTAGCAACTCATAGTTGTCTCATTTTCTTTTCATTCTTGAAGATAGAATTAGGGTTTGATATTTGATCTTGTGCCCAAGGTTATTACAGATTAGGTAGTATGTATGTAGATTATTTAAGTGTGAGATTTCAAGTTTCTTGGTTGAGTATATAAGACAAAGCATTCAGATTCTCTGCTAACATACAAATCTTTTACTTGTTGTCGAGATAGTGGAATTAATGTGAAGCCTTTCTCATTCTAGGGTTTGAATCAAAGAACAATTATTGAATGGAAGATTTATTTCTTAGTTTAAAATTGAATTACCATTACAAGTAGACTAGATCTTTTAATTCTTTCAAGTGCAAATTGTAAAAGCTAGAAAATAGGGTTTGGATTTCGAATACTGAGTTGATGTGTGGAGTCTGTTTGATTAGGAATTCACTTTCATAGTCTGTAAAAATTGAATATGTGGTAAAGAGTTAAGTCCTCATTTGAGTCTAGATTCTAGTTCAAGAACATAATAGGTTAAGTTTATAGAGATTTCAAAGTCTTTATGTTGAATTTGATTATTGATTTTGCTTGTGTTAGCAATATGGATTGGTTTCCTTTTGAGTTGTGTGCTTACAAGCATTTGTGTGTTCCATTACTTAGCTGATAATTATAAAGGAAACATTAAAGCTCTGACCAAGAACAGAATATAGAAAGCACAATACAACTCGTGCTGGCGAGCCCAGATTGACATATAGATGTAGGAGAATTAATACACCTATTAAATCTCTCAATATTTTGGCACCGTTTCCGGGGAAGTTGTAATTTCTTATTCAGGTAACTATTATTATTTGAGTTTTAGGATCTTGTAGGATTGTCAGAGGGTGGAGAGTGTACGGTAAGATGTGAGTGAAGAGCCACACATCCACTTTTGTGGGGTTGCTCCAAAGTCTGACCGATCACTGCTTGTTCTTGAGTTTCTATTTCCTTTATCTTTATGCATAGGAGTACAGGTAGACCTAGAGATAGCAAGGGTAGATTTATTTCCAGTTCTAAATTTCCTGCAACTTTTGGATCAGTTAATATACCCATTCTTACCGCTGCTAATTGATATGCAGGACTGAGACAAGAAGGAGGAAGTGTTGATACCAACTTGGTTTCAGATCAAGAATTCTTAGATCAAGGAGAAAAGACCATTCGACAGGTTGTCTTTGACAACCCTGAAGGGATCAAGGTAGAAGAACTAGTAGAACTGCAAGACAACGTGGATGAGAAATCAACCAACATCAACCATGTTCCAATACCTCTTGTTCACACCATAATCAGCAAACCCCTTCGGGTGCCCATTGCAGATATGGATCACCAAGACGAGGAGAACATAAACAACGAAGAACACCATGGGGAGGGAGAAGGCCCTTGACACAATGTTAACCTTTTTGGAGGAAACAACCAGGAAGACGAAGAGGAAGTTACCTTCGGGTTCCCTATCCTAGATGTGACTCGTGACATCAACATGAAAAACATTCTGATGGCATCTCTCCCGTTATTCTACGGTAAATCATCTGAAGACCCCGATGCATTTATTTTTGAATTCGATATTTTATGTCGCAGTTATAATTACTATGAGGATGCACATAAACTTAAATTGTTTCCCGCCACATTAAAAGATGCAGCCCTTAGATGGTTCATGAGTCTAGGGAAACACACGATATACTCATGGGATGACATGAAATCAGTCTTCCTTAAAAAGTATCAAGATTTTTGTAAGAGTAGGGACATCAATGATATCCTTAGGATGCAACAAACAGAAGATGAAAACCTAGAGGAGTATCTTGAACGATTCCTATACAATTTTCACAAATCTCGTGGGTCAAACTTAGACGAAAAGATTATTAGAATGGTGTTCCTAAAATGGCTAAGGGATGACTACATTGAAACATTAAACCTCCTTAGTGGTGGGGACATCTATAAGAAGCCATTTTCTGAAGTAATCGAGCTCTGTCGTACCTATTCTAGGAGCCAAGCTAAAGTAGGCAAAAATCTTCACGAACTTAAAGATAATTCTAGAGACTATGTTCAAAATAAAACTGTGGCTAATGCTGTTAAGAGGGCTGAGCTGGGAAACCTATTAGAAAAATTTAAAATTGATATACTCAATACAATCAGTGACCAGCTAGACACTATGAAAATCAAACAAAAACAAAGGGGCCGAAAAAGCAACCATGGCAATCTTTTGTTCCAAGTGTAGTGCAAACATGCAGATAGGGAATCCCTTTAAATGCTATTGATATTTGTGGAATATGCATTATAGAACACCTGATGGAGAAGTTCCTATCACTTCCCGGCCTACAAGATATCTACCAAGGGAATGCCGAAGCCATTAACCAATCTCAAGCCACCAAAATACCCATCTAGAGAGGCCAGAATTAGAATGTGTTTCCAGATCCAAATTCCCAAGGTTATGGTCAAACTCAGCCGTGGACCTTCCCAGCATCTTACCCTCCTTGGGCTACTCTGCAACCACAAAACACTGCCTAGAGCTAGAATTGGAGGACAAATGCCTATGCTAACTCCTATCAACCCCTGACCCAATTCTATGCGCCTTACCCAAATACGCCAAGTATCTCGTATAATACGACCATGCATTCCTATCAGCAATGGTATAACCCCAACATGTATCAACAACCCATGCTGCCACCTCCTCCTTTGTGTTAGTTGTTACCTGCACATGCTAACCCCTCATCTTTGCAGGCATCTACTACCTCGAACCCACCCCGACCTACATTATTTCTTGCGCAACCCGTACCTAACCCAAGTCACAATAGGCTACCTCAACCTGTGCAAAACATTTATATCTAGCCTTTTCCTACATACATGATCACTGCCATTCCTATGAATGAAATCCAATTACGATCAGAAAAGACAGTTAACAAAGGAAAATCAGATGTTGTTATCGAAGAAGAGGTTCCCTCCACATCATCTAAAACCATTTGCAAAATGAAAAAACAACAACCACAGAAAGAAGAATCAAATGAACCACCATACCTGGAAAGACTGATTGAAAATAAAGAAGATATCCTACTTGAATATGATTTGGAAAGCAAACTAAGAAATATCTGCATTAAAATCCCACTTTTACAAGAAATTATAGGCATTCCCATTTATACCAAAATTGTCAAAGATATATGAATTTAGAAACAGGGGAGGAAGAGGGATAAGAACCATAATTTCAAAATAATAAGCCAAATGTCCACTATGATTTCTGATTTGCCTACAAAATACAATGACCATGGGAATCCCATTGTCACGATTGAGATAAATGGAGTACTTCTGCCAAATACCCTCGTGGATCTAGGGGAAACAATAAATGCAATGACCTATGAAACAATGACATCGTTACAGCTACCTGGACTTAAATCCAACCATATCCTTTTAGAAATTACAGACAAATCTGACATCAAACCAATGGGAACCTTAGAGGACATAGTAGTCACTATTTCCTCTTGGCAATATCCCATAGATTTCATGGTCATTTCTTTGAAAACCTCTAGGCCCAGACACCCCATGGTTCTGGGATGACCATGGCTAGCAACTGTTGATGCCTTCATATGATGTAGAAATAGAGAAATGATTATTTTTAATGGTCCCCACAACAAAACCTTGTCTATTTTCCCCCTTCCCAGACAACTGCTGAAGTACTGTTATGGCTCAAAAACCGGTATGGAGAAAAAGACCGTTTGTTTCCTTTGTTGTCATTAGATCATTCTAGAGGTCTCCAGGAGCATTCAAATGAACATGTTCTGCAGCAGTTTTTAGCTGATAGCTCTTGTATCGATTATCCCATCACTTTTAATGGTTATCAACATGTGTTTAGTGATGAGTTTCAGGAAACTTGCCATCCAGCTATCTTTG
The DNA here is from genome assembly GCA_031772625.1 of Pinus tabuliformis. Taxonomy (NCBI): domain Eukaryota; kingdom Viridiplantae; phylum Streptophyta; class Pinopsida; order Pinales; family Pinaceae; genus Pinus; species Pinus tabuliformis. Next base: position 655,055,147 of record CM062811.1, read on the forward strand.
CCTCTTTTTCAGCAATGGAGGAAAGCCATGAAACCACCTCAGAACCTATAGAAATTTTTGAGGGAAAGATCTTACATATCGGTACAGGATTGACTGCAGAACAGAAGCAGTAGTTGATGAGTATGATTCACGAAAAAACTGGAGCTTTCTCTTAGGATTACTTGGATATGAGGGGCATACATCTAGACACCTACATCCACCATATCTATACAAATGAAGAAATGAGACCTGTTCGGCAACCACAGAGGCATATGAACCCAGCGTTAAAAGACATTGTCAAAGATGAGCTTCAGAAACTCTTGGCTACAGATTTCATTTACCCCATTTCTGACAGTAGGTGGGTGTCACCTCTGGTAGTGGTTCCAAAGAAAAATGGCAAGTGGTGTATCTGCATTGACTACAGAGAATTAAACAAGGCCACATTGTGTGACTATTTTCCACTGCCCTTCATTGATCAAGTCCTCGACACGCTTTCAGGTAAGAAATATTTTTCTTTTCTAGATGGGTACAATGGTTACAATCAAATACAAATAGCCGAAGAAGACCAAGAGAAGACTACCTTTACATGCCCTTGGGGTACTTATGCATATAGAGTCCTCCTCTTTGGTCTTTGTAACACTCCTGCCACTTTTCGGAGAGCTGTACTTGTCATTTTATTTGATTTGATCCATGACTATGTAGAGGTCTATATCGATGACTTTACAGTTTATGGAGATGACTCTTCATAGGATTTGGCAAATCTAGAGAAGGTATTGATTCGTTTTCAAGAAGTTGATCTAGCCCTTAGTAACGATAAATGTAAGATGATGCAAACTAAGGGAATTGTTCTAGGCCATCATGTGTCATTTGAAGGAATTCAAGTTGACCTAGAAAAAATCGAGGTAATCTCATGTATCCCTATTCCTAGCTCGCAAAAATAGGTAACAAGTTTTTTAGGGAACACAGGATATTATTGACGATTTATTGAGAATTTCACTAGAATTGTAGCACCATTATTTAAATTGTTAACTAAAGATGTTAACTTTGTATGGAATGTTGACTGTCAACAGGATTTTCAAGTATTAAAGGAAAAGTTGTCCATGGCTCCGGTACTAAGAGGGCCAAATTGGTCGTTACCTTTTCATATTTGTACAGATGCTTCAGATACTGCACTAGGAGTGGTTTTGGGACAAAGGGAGGATAACTTTCCCTATGCCATTTATTTTGTCAGCAAAAATCTCTCTCTCCCTGAATTAAATTATATGGTTAGTGAAAAAGAGTTGTTATTAGTTGTGCATGCTATAGGAAATTTTAGGCATTATATCACTGGTTATGAGACATTTGTCCATACTGATCATTCTATTGTTATACTTTTAATGAATAAACCTATTACTAACAATAGGATAACAAGATGGTTGTTGCTTTTACAAGAATTCAATATAACTATAATTGATATGCCTGGAAGGGATAACTTGGAAGCTGGCTTCTTATCTCACTTGAACATTGCACAGGGAAGCATGCCAACACCAGTGCTAGATGAATTTCTAGATGAAGCATTATTTTCCATTTCCACTATTACTCCTTGGTTCGCTGATGTCGCCAATTATTTGGTATCAGGGAAACAACCTCAAAACATGTCAGCTTTAGAAAAGCATAATATAGTGCAACGTAGTGCTAATTTCTCTTGGATCAAAGGGGATATATTTTATACTGAGACAGAATTTATTATGAGGTGGTGTGTGCAGGAAGATGAAATGTATGTTGTGCTGAGAGCCAGTCACAATGAGCCTTGTGGAGTTCATTTTGCCGATAAAATGACTACATACAAAGTTCTCTGTACTGGATACTATTGGCCTACACTTTTTTAAGATGCCAAGATGTTTGTTTTGAGTTGTGACGCTTGCCAATGGATGGGGAGACCAGTTACCTTTGATGAAATGCCTCTTCAACCACAAATTGCCATTGAACCTTTTGAGAATTGGGCATTGGACATCGTAGTGCAATCTCCCCATTGTCGAAGAAGAAAAAATATATCTTAATGTGCACTGACTATGTCACCAAGTAGGTGCAGGCTAAACCGTTATATGCTGCCACTGAAAATGAAATAGTAGAATTTTTGTTTGAGGACATCTTTATAAGATTTGATGTGCCCTGTAAAATCGTCACAGACTAGGGTACACAATTAACATCAAAATTGGTCAAGGAACTCACAGAGTAGTATCAAATTAAGCATCAAAAATCAACTCCTTACCACCCCCAGGCTAACGGAAAAGTGGAGTCCACGAACAAAGTTTTATAATCCATCCTCACAAAATCCATTCAACTGCTTCATATGGATTGGGCAGATAAGTTACCAGAAGCACTATGCGCTTACCGGATCACTTGGAGAAATGTGACTGGACACACACCTTATGATTTGGTCTATGGAAAACAAGTGCTCTTACCCATTGAGTTCCAAGTAAAAAAATTCATGACTTCCACTTCGTTGGTCATGAATCTAAATGAGGCTCAAGAGCAGAGGCTGATGCAGTTGAATGAACTTGACGAAATCCAACAATATGCCTACCATATAACTGCGTTGGTGCAGAACCAAAGAGCCCGATGGCATGACAAATTTATCAAGAAGGAAGTGTTTCACCTAGGTGTCTGGACCTTGTTATATGATAGTAATTTTAAGCATTTTAGAGGTAAATTTTCTACCAGATGGTTAGGACCATATGAAGTAAATGAATTTTTTGATAACAGTTTAGTTCGTATTTGTACTATTGATGATGATAATACTTATTTTGTAGTAAATGGTCATCAACTTAAAGTTTATCACAAACCACTTTCATGTGACCAGTTTTTGTAGGAAGTATGAAAGGATCTAGGATTCAAGTTGATTCAGGCAAATGACTAGCCCCTTGCTGGTTCAGTTGATTAATTTATTTTTATTTTACCTATATATATATATATATATATATATATATAGATATATATATATATATATATATATATATATATATATATATATATATAGATAAACCAACGGGTTGTTATTTTTCATATCTATAGGTGGTTCTCCCCACAACCCATGTAGAATAAAGGAGGAATTCACCAGGAGCAAGTTTATTCCTTTATCGAGGCCTGATGGATTACTGATGGAAAAGGAACCCATGGAGTCTTCTTTGGAGGCCTTCAGACTCTCTAAACATGAAGCACTCGAGCATTAACTGATCTAGGTTCGCAAAATGATATGGACCAGTATTAGTCTAAGGATTCCTTGAGTATAGAATTGTTCTTTTCCGGACTCAAGGAAATGTTTACAGAAAGGAAACCCCCTGGAATCTACTATGGGAAACTCAGACTCTCTAAACACGAATGCCTCGAGCACAAACTACTTTAGGCTTGCTAAAACAATAAAGTTGTGGTAGTTCAGGGATCCTTTCGGCATTAAATTATTATTTTCTAGGCCCAAGGGAATAATTACGGAAAAGAAGCCCCCTTGGAGCTCTGTTTCTAGACATTTCCAACTCCCTAAATAAGAAATTCCCCAGGAAGTTGTCATCTCAGGCCTGGTAAAAAACCATGAGATGATAGACAGGGTCCTAGTGCTATCCCACAAGATATTTGATGCCAATTTGTCAAAAGAATTACAGATCTATGTTCTATTTCCTATGTTCAACTAGTTTTTGTTCTCAAGTACTTAATGCTAGGCTAGAGTTTTCCTGAGAATCAATTTGTTTCAAGATTCTGCAATATTAGTAATAATTTGAATGTTCAAAGTGATAATCATGACAACATCATCCTCAACTTCTTAAAAACATATCAGTCTCTAAAAGATATGTAAACTCCGCTGCTAAAGCACCAAGAAGTCTTCTCAGATGATTGGATCTCTTAGTTCACTAGAAAAAATTTTGTTGTTCTCTACACAATGAGGAAACATGTTCAACCGATGGATCTAGAAGGTGTTTGCACTATATTTTGTACCCAATATCATTATGGTGACACAAGTATTACACTTAACTTACCTAATTTGGTCTCAGATAGTTCTAATGATCACCAAATGTAATTGTATTTTACCGATTTCCTAAAAATACAGGCTCTATTCCTATTTTCACCTCCGCTTCCTAACGTATTCCTGGATTTGATTAAACCTCCTTTCATTTCAGCCTCCTCATGATTATGATACCTACCCTTTCTGCATGTATAATCATAATTTGAGCATGATTTCCGTTGATGGGCATGACATGCATCGATCCCTGGATGGACGCAGAGTATTATTCTTTAGATACGCACAAGTGTTAGTATGATTGGTTCCGTTGAGATGAGCAGTCTCTGGTGGAGATCGATGCTGAGTCTATTCTAGATCAGCGGTCCTTTGCTAGATTTTGATCATAGATATGATGCGTAATGATGACTGGTTGACACCTCTCACTCCAAAAGGCAGCCAACACATTATTTCTCTCGATGTCCATGACTCCATTATGAAATACATGTTCCATTCCCTTATTTTTAATCCTTGATGTTGTAATTATGAAATGTGCATTCCCTTCTCAATTTTTAATTGCTGCATAGTTCTCATTTATTCACAGTTACTCCATATGAACCGTTCTCACCATAAAAGTGTCTGGTAATTTGATTGGGTACTAATAGCAGAGTGACATTTGTTGTAAGAGAGTTGATTCATTGGTTCAGTTGATCACTTGTCTGAGCCAACGCATTCTACAGGAGCACTCAGAATTTCACCATTGGAGTAGATAAGCACGAGCCAACATTTGGCCAGTTCTCGCGGACCCTTGAATATCAGTCCTGTAAGGAAATCATTGAAAGGAAGGGATGGACAATTTTTCTCCAAAAGTTTTAGGGGTATAAAAACGTAGTTGCTTTAGCCTTTGCCCAAACATTTGATGGAAAGAGAGCCAAACTTGGAAACTTACAACTCAAGATTACAGAGAAGTCTCTGAGCGAAGCAACAGGGCTACCTTCAAGTGGGGAGCATTTCTTCAAGGGTGAAAAATTACACATTTAAAATGGTGCAGTGTTTCTAAAAATGGCTTATTAGTCACCAAGCTAGGCCAAAGGAGTCTTGCATACCTTCATTCAGGATTAGTGGCATCCCCTGTTAAATATGATCTAGCGTTTCTTAACCTGCGAAGGAAGGTACGCCATCGTTTTTCTATACCATATCAGGCTCTTGATGCATTTTATAGAGGACTACTCCATAAATATTTTGTATTTCTTGAAATTGAGCCTCCACAAGATGGCTAGGGGAGTGCAATTTGAGGGTAGAAAACCAGAGACTTCCCTCTACCATCATAGTTTGATTAAAATTATGATTATGGCTAAGCTGAGTAAGAGAAAGAAGTCTTGGGAAGACTTTCTCATAGAAAAATTTCAAGGAGAAGAGACACAGGTCAAGTGGAGACAAAAGCCTGTGGGAAGAACCTTGAAGTCCAGGAGGGAATCCTCTGCACCTACCTCGTAGATCACCCCTACTTCCCCCACTTCTCTTACCCATTCTGTGTCACCTCCTCCCAAGAATCTTAAAATTTATGATCCCTGTTCTAGCCAGGCAGCTGAGCCTTCAAAGATATAGTTAGAAAGGAAGAAAAAGGAGAAGAGGGGAAGGGAGACCCTAAACAACCTAGCTGAAATTCCCTCAATAGGTCAACGAAGTCACCAACCCAAGAACAAGGTTAGGAGAACCTTTTTTCCTACTCACAAAACTCCAGCTCCTACTATAGAAACTCCTATACAAGGTAGAAGAATGACTCGAAGCATGAATAAACCTCCTCACACCTCATCTGCATTTCAAGTTGCCAGTCCTCAACAAGTGTTTCTAACCTCATCCCCAGAGTTCATTTCTCAATCTCCATTACCTCTCCCTTAGTTTCCTGCACCTCCATTGCAGTCCCAAATTCTTGATGATATTTCTCAGGATCTACATACTTCCACTTAGCCTTCGACTAATCAACAACAACAATTCTATTCACCTAAACATAGTGCAAGTCAGATGCCTCAAGGAAGTCCTTCGCAATAATCCATAGCTCCAGCAAGGATGCCTTTTTTTGAAGAAGAAGAGAACCTAAAAATTAAGTTGATCAGACTCCAGAAAAGGATTGGTAAACTCAAATATCGGCCTCATAAATTTAAGGTATTGTTTCAATATGTTAGAGGAGTGAATGATCAGCGGTTCGATAGTAACTTGAGACTATTCACTCAAAATGATTCTTTGAAGAGAAATAATAGACAACTTTTGACATGGAAATCAGCTAGGATGTGTCCTGCAAAAAGGATCAATGCTCAAATATTGGCCAAGCAGTTCACCAAATGTTCAGTGCCAATGAAAAGAGGACTTGAAGTCTTGGTTAAGGAAACTAGCCTTTGACCAGACGCTAGGGTAATTCAATCTATTTTTGGTCTAAGATGCATGAGGACATGCATCACCTCAAGTGTGTGGGAGATGTTGGACCCCGTTTTTGTCTCTACTCATACACTTTTCATGCTACTGTTTTCCCTGTTTTAACCTACAGTCGAACTCTTTTCATGACATTTTGACCTCCTTGTGCCTGGACTATACCTAATTCCCACCCAAGGTAAAATCATTACAAATGGTGTTGTTTTAGCTATTTTGATGATCAATATTAGGTAGTTGAATGTGTGCTTGTTGTTTACTAATAATTATGGGTGATAGATGTGAAGATTTCTCTCACAGGGACCCAGGACTTCAGCATCAAAAGAGACTTTTGCACTCAGAGAAGGAACTGCACTTAAGGCAGCAATCTAGAATTGCACTCCAGGAAATTGCACTTGAAGTTTTGCATTAAGGTTGGGCACGATGGTCAACATGACCTCATCGAGTTGAACGAAGAAGATCGATGCTTCTTATGCATAGCCAGCTTCCAAAATAGAATTCAGTCTTATCATCTAGATTTTGTATGGCAAACTATTGATTATCAAGCCTGGATTAGAATGGAAATCTAATTGGCATCTTCATGATCTGATTTTTACTAAATTGTAATATGTAGAATGGATTATAAATCCTGTAGAAACAATGTAGAACAGGGGAGAGATACACGCATACATACTAAAGGATTCAAACTCTTTTGTTCTACAAATTTTATTGAATGGAAATTATCTTGGCTCTGGTTTTGTGTTGAAGGATAAATTGTGTTGCAAGAGCTACAAATGTTTGATTAGTTATTTGATTCTTGTTATTTTACTGTAAGTCTCATACCTGGTAGTGGCAAGGGCCCACCATCACTGGGAAATTTAATTTCATATTTAGTAGTTTATTTGACTTCTTTAAGTGTTAGTGTATTCCTCTGAATTGTTCTAAAAATGATTTCAATTTATTTTCCAACGTTGATTGATGGTGGTAAAGAGATTTCGAATTCATTTTGTTTACATAACAACATTCTAGCATTTGTGACATATTTTGTTTTAGTTTTTGAGTGAGCTAGTTTTTAGAAGATTGAATTTGGTTATATGGTAAAGAATAGATTAATTAATACTTACAATTGATTGGATTGCATGTTCTCTATAAGTTGATCCCAAACAAAAATGCATTTCCTTAATTTCTCTTAGGCACTCTCTGTTTTCAAAGAAAATCAACGATGAATGTAAAAACCTATGTCCACTTGTCCTCAACCTAGCACTGTGATTCTTTACCTCCGATTTAAAGCACCTTTCAGAGTCTTTGTGTGAGAATCCTATCTCTTGTTGCATAGCAGTGTTGCCCAATTATAGGCTCAATCCAAATCATAAGGCCGAATTGCAAAATATCACCCCAATTCTGCCATAAAAATTCGATTGCAAATATTTATCTGAATGAATGTTGTGTGGGAGGTTTATGTAGCAATAAAATTAGATTCACGGTGTGAAGTATAGACTGATTAATCTCATAAAAAAGGATCGTTGAAACTTAATATAAAAATTCTGGAATTGTCAATGAAACTTGGTATTATCATGATTGAGATAATGGAGTGCTGAGATAGTTAAATCCATTTTCCATTTTCCATTTATAACTTGCAGAGCACGAGTTAAGCCTTAAGAATCAATTTCCAGAACATAATTTAAAGGATCGTTTCTTTCTTTGATTGATTGGATCAAGCAGAAGACTGTTTTAACTCAAATTTATATTATTTTGAAAACAAAATATATGTTTGAAGTGTCATAAGTTATCAGTTTGTAGACAAGCTTTCATTGGGTTGATAAGGAGAGTTGGTATTTCATTTTAGTTTTCCTTTCATAATGATTGGATGCTAGAAGATTGTATTTTGATTGATTTTGAAAGTTAAATTGAGTGATTCAAATTTCAGTATGATTTGTTTTGCTTTGTTTTGAGCGCTTGAGTGCATACTGTAGCCTAGAATTTGATAAATCTAGATACTCTTGGTCGAAATTGTAAGTTCTAGCTTGAGTTAATTCCCATCAACATTACCTTCGTATAATGTGTTCTTGATTCGATTTTGAGGTAAGGTTGCAATCAACTGTGTGATCTATTTCTTTCATTAAGAAGACAAAGTGTTGCTTTGCTGAGAGCCTAAGAAGGTTTGCTTGAGTTTAGTTTGAGATTTGATTCATGAAACTATAGGATAGCTTCTTAAGTATAGTTTTGTGTGTTCTATAGAAATTCATAGTTGCCTCATTTGCTTGTCATTCTTGAAGATAGAATTAGGGTTTTATATTTGACCTTGTTCCCAAGGTTATTACATATTAGATAATATCTATGTAGATTAGTTAAGTGTGAGATATCAAGTTGCTTGGTTGAGTATATGAGACAGAGCATTCAGACTAGCTCCTAACAAACAAATCTTTTACTTGTTGTGAAGACAGTGGAATTAATGTGAAGCCTTTCTCATTCTAGGGTTTGAATCAAAGAACAATTATTGACTGCAAGATTGATTGCTTAGGTTAAAATTGAATTACCATTGCAAGTAGATTAGATATTTTAATTCTTTCAAGTGTAAAATGTAAAAGCCAGAAAGTAGGGTTTGGATTTTGAATACTGAGTTGATGTGTGGAGTCCATTTGATTATGAATTCACTTTCATAGTCTGTCAAAATCGAATATGTGGTAAAGAGTTAAGTCCTCATTTGAGTTCAGATTCCAGTTCAAGAACAAAATATGTTAAGTTTATAGAGATTTCAAAGTCTTTAGGTTGAATTTGATTATTCATTCTGTGTGTGTTAGCAAGATGGATTGATTTCCTTTTGAGTTGTGTGTTTACAAGCATTTGTGTGTTCCATTACTTAGCTGATCATTATAAAGGAAACATTAAAGCTCTGACCAAGAACTGAATATAGAAGGTGCAATATAACGCATGTTTACAAGCCTGTTTTGACATATAGATGCATGGGAATTAATACACCTATTAAATCTCTCAACAGATGGATTGTGCAGTTATGAGTGGGGAATTTCCCAATTAAATATGGACTAATTACCTATGGAATTGTGCAAGGAAGTAGGGGCTTGGAAGACAACATAATTGACTAAGTGTTGGCTTGAGCTTGTTTGTGAAGCAGAGAGACATATTGCACTAGTGCAGGAATTGTTTGGGTTAAACAAGCATTGGATTTTATTCTCATATATTCTAGTTAATGCAATATAGATAGTTGGGGTTTTTAGCAGTCACTTTCCATAGAAAAATTTGTGTTATGTGTAATTTATAGATATTTGGGGTTTTTAGCAGTCACTTTCCATAGAAAAATTTGTGTTATGTGTAATTTATATTCTTCCTTTTCCGCTTATTATTTTCATTGATCAATTTTGGTTTCACTTGAAGAGTAGAGTATATTATTGTCTTGTGTTTTAGCATATCACATAAGCTTTTGAATCTAAAGTAAAAATCTACATCCAAGGCGAGGCGGCCCAGGACAACCTGTTGAAGCCGTAAGTGAAAAAAACACCATGGAGACAAAGAAGGACATGGAAAAATGGTGTGAGTTCCATAATAGCCCCACTCACAACACAAGTGAGTGTCGAGCCATGTAGTCATTGGTGGTTGTGCTGAAGGCTTCTGAATTAGATCCATTTTCTAACTTTGAGTTAGAACCTAACAAGGGGAATGAGAAAGTGCCACAGATTATTCATGTGAAGCCTAGTGTCACCGTTTCCACCACCAAGATCTAGAATGATGAGCCTGAAGCTCCAAAGGAGGGGGAGCGCCTCTTCCATTCCCAGATATGGGCGAAGGTTTCCCCGCTATAGTTAATTTTCGATAGCAGGAGCCAAAATAACCTCATTTAAATAGAGGTTGTGAAGTGACTAGGCCTACCAACCGCAGCACATCCGCAACTGTACATCATCGGGTGGCTTCACCAAGGATGAGATCTTCGTGTCAGCCATCCATTTCGCATTCCCTACAACATCAAGATCTTCATAGATGAGGTACTGTGTGTTGTTTCTCCTCTTGAAATTTGTGATGTATTATTAGGCCAACCATACTTATGTAAGCAACATGTTGTGTATGATTCTAGGCCTCGCACTATTATTATTAGTTTGGTAAATAAGTTATACAGGATGCCTAAAGTAGCACTGCCTAGCGCCATCTCTTTGATCACTATGAAGCAATGCAGTAAGCTCATTTCCAAAACCAAGAAATTTTATTTCCTTATGATTCACCCTCAGGGCAAGGAGAATATTATGGACATGACTTCCAAAAAGGGCTCCCCTGCGTAGTGACAATGGATGGACAAGGTCATGGAGGAGTACAGGGATATCTTCGCCTCACCCACAAGGGTACCTATACACTGTCAGGTCAAGCACTCCATGATATTATCGTAGGTGTGCCTCTACCTAATGGATTGATCTATCATTGCTCTATTCTGGAGAACGATGAAATCAAAAGGGAAATTTAGGAGTTATTGCAGAAAGGGCACATCAGGCCAAGTTCACCATTGTGTGGGAGCTTGATCTTGTTTCTATAGAATAAGGATGGGACTTGGAGACTCTGTATTGACTATCATGCACTAAACAAGATCACTGTCCGTAATAGGTATCCGATCCCATGGGTTGATGACCTTCTGTACTAGCTCAAAGGGGAAAAATATTTTATCAATATTGACTTGAAATTTGGCTATTACTAGGTACCAATTGAACCCTCCAATGTGTGGAATTCCCCCACAACCTTCATGAGGTTGATGGATGATATATTGCAACCCTTCCCCAAATAATTCGTGATGGTGTATTTGGATGACATCCTAATCTTCATCTAGAGTTAGGAATAGAACCTCCACGATATTTGATAGGTCTTCCAAACCCTACAACAACACAAGTTGTGTGACAATTTGGAGAAATGTACTTTTGGTATGACCTAGGTTCAATATATGGGGTACATCATTGGTAAGTGTGGTATGAATGCGGACAAAGTAAAGATGCAAGTCATTTAGGATTGGCGAGCCGCAACCAATCTAACAGAGCTTCACAACTTTCTAGGTCTTGCCAACTTCTACCACAAGTCTATGTTGGGATTCTCTCATATAACTTGGCTGTGTCAAGTCACCAAGGGAGGAGTGAAAGCCAATTTCTTTTGGTCTCAATCGCAATAGAAGGCATTCATCGACTTGAAGCATCACCTCATCTATGCACCAATTCTCACATTACCTAACTTGCAAAACCATTTGAGATTGAGACATATGCCTATGACTATGTGATTGGTGCAGTTATTACTCAACATGGGAATACATTGGCCTATTATAGTGAGACAATTTCAGACAAAGTCCAAAAGTATCCGATCTATGACAAAGATATCTATTCCATTATGTAGGTATGTTGACAATGGAAGCATTACATTATGGGAAAGGAAAGAGTCATCCACACTGACCACCGACCCTTGCAATTCATACAGGCACAAGGGAAGTTCCAGAACAATTTCCATTAGAAATGGTAAACATACCTGTTAGCCTCTTGCTGCAGCAGGTATTCATCTTTCATGATCGACATTTTTACATGCCAAATATGTCATATTTTGCATGCTGCAGCGTTCCATATTTGCTACAGAGGCAAATTAAGTGTCCATGAGAGTGTGCTAGTCTAAGTGCCACTGCTGTGTTCCATTTTTTATGAGTTGATCCATTTTCGATGAGTTTTTAGTTAAGGGAGGGCCAAACAGCTTAATCTTGGTCTCCCTAGGTTTCAATTTCCTGTTGTAGAATATAGAGAATCATTATCTGTCCAAACAGCTTAATCTTGGCAGATTTGTAGATAGGTAGAGAAACAAGGGTGCTCAACAGCTTAATCTGAGCCCCTGGATGCAATAAGTGTAGATTTAGATAGGAGGACAGCTGAAAGAAAAGAATGAAAAGTTGGGTACGCTAGTTCAAGTGCACCCAAACCAAAAGAAGAGAAAATGCTAGGTGAGTAGGCCGAGTAGGTAGTTTTGTGGTTGTACAATCATGGCTTGTGATCCATTTCACCTTTTCAAGTGTCATATCTATTCATATCATAAGTTTGAGGTAGTTTTCCATTTGAAGGACTTCAAGTGAGGCATGTCTAACTTCCCCTTCTTCCTCTTTCCCCAAATCACTCACTAACTTCCCTAAAGAGGTCAAGATCTGCTTGATACCTCTTAGTTTCATCATTTTCCATATCATTTGCCTTGGTAAAGATCTGATTTACTCAAGGAATGTTCATACTTCCTCTATGAGTCATTTTCCCCCTTAATAGCGTAAGATTTACATACTTAGCGCTCTCCCATCACATTTCATATCAACTACTAACTTTAATAAGTAACTCCCTATCTATCTCCCCTCCCCCTACTAAAACTATGTTAATAACTCCCCTATATACTTATCCCCTCCCCCTGGTTGAAAAATAACCATAAGTACACTTGGGAATTGCTAAGTTTATCTGAAACTTAGCAAGAGCACTCATTGCCCCCCTCAAACCATCTTCTCATGCATCTTGGACTCCTTCCGATGCACAAAACCTTTCATCACTCCGTAAATCCTTCCTCTAATGCTTTTTGACCCCTTCTTAAAGAATAAGATCCCCCTCCAAATCTATAACATCCACCTTTTGGCCTTGTTTTACCTTTTTAAGGCATAAACCCCTTTTTTGGCCACTAAAACCCCTCTCAAAGCACATAACATTCCTCTTAAGTGCCTTTGGACTCCTTCCAAGGCATGAAAATCCCAAAAAACATGCAAAAAACCATTAAAAAGCCCTCAAGTGAATTCAAAACCCCCCTTTTTGCACTTCGGACCCCTTCCGAAGCCCCAAAACCCTTCCAAAACACTAAGGAAACACCTCTGATTTCCTAGGCCTTAGCCTTTGCATAAAAACATTGGTCTGACGCAATAAGGTTTCATTTGGGCCCCCTCCGATGCGATATTGCTATCAGGAGGGAGCAATCATACAAGTAAACATGTTTTATACATTCTACCAAATGCATGACCCTCCTTCCGACGCGATATCGCTGTCGGAGGTCGAGAAATGGTAAACTGTTGGCTTTATTTATGTGTGCGAGGGATTTCGGCGCCGATGATCCATCGCCGATCGCATATCGGCGATCGGGTTTCGCAACATGGCACATCGCATATATTATATAACATTCCCCGCCCCCCACCGATGCGATTTTGGGTTATATCGCATATTTTATATTATATCGCATTTGTTAAACATTTCGCATCGCTCCCATATGGCTCCGACTGGCGGAGCCGAAAAGTTATACAATGCAGCATATAAAAGCGTCGGGTCCGGAGGGATCCTTTGTACAGCAAGTGGGAGGTCTTCGATATTCCGGAGCCGAAAGACTATGAAGTGGAGCCTAATGCATTTCGGGTCTGAAAAGGGGTGGTAATGTACGCCCCGTTTCTGGATCCGATAAGTTATAAAGATCAATTTAATGCATTTTCGGGTTCGCGGCATTTCGAAGGTTTTATGTGGCCGCCCCCCAGTCCGCCCCGATGCCGATATAGAAATTTGATCTGGGCCGTTGGATTGGCCCGTGCCGGATCCAACGGCCACGTTTTAACATTTTGAACAGTGGTGCGGCAGCGCCCGAATTTCATTAAAATTGCATGTTTTTAATGCATTTCCGCCTGTTTATTGAAAATGGGCCATTTTGACAGGTTTTACACAGAGCGCCCGCGCCTGCCCAGGTATAAATGAAGTGATGGTTTCCTTAGCTGTTTTTAAATCGCTTTGTGCCTAGGTGTTTCCAATTGTAGGGATTTCACATCGGTGGTCCTCCAATGATCCTCTAGTCATCCAGATTGCAATTTTTCACCATTTTTGAGGCATTTTCTGATCGGCAAGGGCCGATAACGACTCCAAAGGCGGCAGAAGGTCGAGCAACGGCCATAAATGGGTGATTGGACAGTTCAAAGGGTGTTTTGAAGCCAAAGAAGGGACTAGGTGCGTGCCAAAGAGTATCAGGAAGCGGTAGAGTGTATCAGTCCAGATCTTCCAAAGCAGATGAAAGCAGAAAGGGGCCCCAACAGATTCAGCAAAGCATCATTGAGCCGTAATGGCTCACCAACTCACAGTTTTTTCCATTTAAGGCAGCAGGACCACTTGAAGGCACAAATAAAGGATTTCAAAGCAGATTTATTGCAAAAACAATGTTTGAAGCCACATTTTGGAGCGGCGCTGCTGTGCCCCATGCGCAGTTATGGCAAAGAGGACAACGCGTGGCTCAAGAGGCCACATTGCTTTCAATTTTGAAGCTGGAGGCCCACTACGCACCCTTGGATGATCATTTCGTAAGGTCGCTGCCTCCCAGCGTGCCTCAACTAGTTCTATTATGCATTTATTTTCAAGCAAAAATTAGCATTGAAGAGAGTTGTATCATCAGATCTGTTTTAGATCTGTTTTTTTGGATATTTTTGGGATATTTTTCTCCCTTGACACCTGTTCAAGGGCAAGTCTGTAACTATTTCTCTTTATATACAACCCTCTGCACTGTTTTAAGGGGGTTGGTTAATGCACTCCAAGAGAGACTCGCTCTATATACTTGATGTTTCCTTTAATCAAAGACTGTTGAAAAGCTTGGAGGATGGACTGTTTGCTGTTTGTTTAATGGTTGAAGAGTGAATGTGGAATTCTTGTGCTGCAATATGACTCAATAAGTGCTTCTTACCTTTGTTTTCCATTGATATATGCTCATATCACCCATGTATCACCATCTAAATAGCAGATAGAAAGATTAGCTTAGAACTTTCTTGGCTGCACTCTATGCTCAATTTCTGCTGTTTCTTTATGTTTTCATCTGAATTGGTAATGAATATGAATTCCCTTTGGCTCATATTTCCCCTAATTCACCCATGTTTGACAGTTATCTAGGGATTCTTTACTGCTCCTAGATAGAGCTCATTCACCTTCCCTCTGTTAAGCTGAATGAGAGATTCTTAATTGCCTCTCATTGCTTAGCCTTCAATCCATCTCCATTTAGCTTGAATGTTGTTTCATGTGTAGCTATCTTGCTCCATATTCCTCTTGTGACCAAGAAAACGCGCTAGCAGCCCTTCTCCATGACTCCATGCCCAATGGTTTGAAACTCTCATACTATACCTACCTCTCTACTTGAAAGCATCATCCTTCCCACCAAAACTTAAACAAAACCCCTTGAACTCAATAACTAGCCTAAAATCATCCTCAACAAAGCTAAATCATTAAGAGAGAGCCCTCTCTGATTGCAAGTGGGCTAGCACCTGTAGTCCAAAGATTGGTTTGTGGTTACCTCGGCTGTATCCCTTAACGAGCTTAGGGACAACCTGAGTGTTAACATAATGGTGACTCCACTGGGGACAAATCCTCAGATAATTTCACAAATCAAGTTGGAAAGCTCCGCTGGGGAAGAATCTGACCTTCAAAAGTTTCTTTCTAACGCATTTTTCTAGAAAAATTCCCAAAAAACAAGCTAGAAGTTGGCTCCCAAAAAGAATTCACGTTATATAAGGAACCTCAGGAAGCTAGAGCGAAGAGAAGATTTTGCTGATTCTAGTCCGGAAACAGTTCAGCAAAACTACATCCCAACCCCTGTTGAACCTTCAGTTCATCCTCACACTGCTCCTACTTCCCCTAGTTCATCATCCACCTCTCAAAGCACTCCTTCCACACCTCCATTCAACGCACATCCTCCCATCACCGCTGTTATTACTGCTGTTCCAGTCGTTCCATTTATCCCTGCTATTCCACTTATCCCTGTGAATATGGCTAATAGATATGCACCCCTACAATTGCTTGCAAATCCCGAGGCTATGCCTCAGGATTACCAAACTAAAATAACTTATTTTGATGGCACAAGTGCCTACACAGCCCTTCAGCATACAAAGAAAATGCAGGATTACTTTGAAAGCTATGAGATTGACGATGATGGCGTGAGAACGAAGATTTTTGTCCAAAGTTTGACAGGCGATGTCAGGACTTGGTTTAGGGCACTCCCAGCTAATTCCATAGCAGACCCAGAAGCCTTATACCAGTCATTTATCAACAGATGGGAGAAAAAGAAAGACCCCTTGCACATACTAGCTGAATACGATACAATTAAAAGAGGCCCTCAAGAGACTGTTTTGGACTATTGTGCAAGATTCAATAATGTCTATAATCCAATACCACAAAACTTAAGGCCTCCACCTGACCTTGCCTTGTATAAATTCCCTGATGGATTCAACCCAGATATGGCCTACCAATTAAAAGAAAGAGCCCCTAACAGCCTTGCCGAAATGCAAAATGTGGCTGTCACTGTGGAGGCAAATTTAATTGCCAAAAGAAACAGAGCCAGAACAGAGAGGAGAACAACCTTTAAGGAAGAACCCTCAGCCATAGACCAAAAGCTGGATGCCCTTATCATGGCATGCATAGGTTGGTAGACAGAGTGGACAACGTTGAGAGAAAATCATCAAGGGACGGGCAACAAACCAACACTGTTAGGAACCCAAACTTTAGAAGGAATCAAAACCCAAACGTTGGAAGAGCAAGCCCAGACCGTGAAATAAGGCCTCCTTTCCAAGAAAATTACGCTGAGACATCAACAGCTAATGAGCCCATAGAAGACACTCACATAAACCTAATGGGTTTGAAGAACGAGCAACATGTCTTCTTAACTAAAGAAGACCAAAATAACGATAATATGCATCAATTCCAAACCCAAACCCAAGAGTCTTTCGACTTTGAACAAGCCTATGACCCAGCCGTTTATGAGCTAAACAAGCAATATAAGCTAAGAACCAGAACGATTGATGTGCCCAAGCCCATCAAACCAAAGGAAAAACAACAACCCGATAAAATCAAAGGCAAGGCTGTTATAACAGAACACGTTGAACAATCTGTCCCAAACCCACAGCACGTAACCATAGATGATATAACTATCGAATAGCCTTCTAAAAAGCAGCCTGTCGTGCCTTTTTCCTCAAAGGAAAATGCGCATAGCATTCCAAAAAGCCTGCCCATAACTGAAAAAATGCAAGCGATCACTCTCCATAACGCTGGCAAATGAGAGCAAATTGCTAATAATTCAAATGAAAAAGAAAAATCTTCCATCATCAACACCAAGACTCCACTGGAAAAGCCATTTAATTTAGAGGCAGAGATTGGAAAACTTAAGATATCCATCCCCCTCTCAGAACTTGCCAAGCATGATGTTTATAGGCAGCAAATACAAAGATCACTACAAATGCCAGAGGTTAAGGATGATGTAAATGTTTTAGATGATACCCCAGAACTGCTCTTTGGCCCAGAAGTCAATGGAAAAACAGTCAATGGAGCAGTTTTTCCATTTTATATCAGTTTGCATATCCATGATAAAATTTTACATAATGCAATGTTTGACTCAGGTGCATCACACAATCTTATGCCCAAAGCGGTAATGGAAAGACTAAATCTTGACATAACCAGGCCATACAAAGATTTATTCTCCTTTGTCTCAAGTTAAGTCAAGTGTTTAGGCATAATCAAAGACTTGTGTGTCTCCTTAGTCCAATATCCTAACAAGACAATCCTCATGGATGTGGTGGTTGCTGACATTCCACCAAAGTATGGCATGCTCCTATCAAGATCTTGGGGAGCAAAACTCCAAGGATCCCTCCAATTAGACCTCTCTTACGCCACTATATCAGTCTTTGGGCAACCAAAAAGACTATATAGAGAAACACTCATGAAATATATGGTGAGTAGTGAGGATAAGCCACAAAACTTCCCCATCTACTCAATCCATACTGATATGGATTCATTTATTTTGTTTAATGATGATAGCTGCCCTTTAACTGATGTCAAGCCTTTGGCTCTAGAACAACAAGCACACATCAATGAAGAATCGGTTGCACATACCCATGAGACTGTCACAACAGCCAATGCAACCAGCACACAAGAAGAACCTCCCGAAACACAAGACTCAGGTCCGCCCAATCCTAAAATGACTGAAACTCTTAATACTAACCACAAGCAAGAAATCACATGGTATTTAGAGTTTGATGGTTTAGTTAATAAGTTAGGAGCAGGGGTTGGAATATGGATCCACAAAACACATAACAATCATGCACAAGGCCATGCTTACAGACTAAACTTCAAATGCACCAACAACATGGCAGAGTATGAGGCTCTCCTTTTAGGCCTTAAACTGTTAAAAACTCTAGGAGCTGCAAAAGTGTCCATTCTAGGTGACTCCGATTTAGTCATACAACAAATGAAAGGTAACTTTGTTACCAATGACAATAGAATGAGGGCCTATAGGACAGCTACCACTAATATACTCAATGCATTCTCTGAATCCAAGCTTGCCAAGATTTCAAGAAATCATAACATTCATGCTCACAGTCTAGCCATCTTTGCTAGCACATGCAAGCTTCCCTTTGAGCCAAATCACCATTTCACTACTGAGATAAAACATAGGCCTGTTGTCCCAAATAACGTTAAAGATTGGCAAGTGTTTCAAATCGGTGAACAAATTAACAATTTCCTCACTCTTGAGCATGAGTTTTCAAATATAAACATTGGCATGGATGCCATGAATGATTCCCAGCAGCAAACAAATGAAAATTAGCAGGCTGTAACAACTGTAACAACCAAACAAATCCTAGACCCAACTGTTTTTGACAATGCAAACATAGAAGAGCTGAAACAAATGCATTTGGAGGAAATAGCCAAAACAGAGGCCGAGATCATTGATCTAAAGGATAACTTTCTCCCTGCTGGCCTCACTCCATTAGAAGACATGTTTGATGCTAATGATGTCCCCAAAAAGCCAAAAATGCAGCCCTTAAATGCTGCTATAGAAGAACACAACATTGGGACAACAGAGAAGCCCAAAATGATTAAATTGTCCAAAAATCTGCCACCCGATCAAAAACCAACGTATGTTTATTTGTTCAAAGAGTTCCAAGATGTCTTCGCTTGGAGTTATGAGGATTTTAAGTCCTATGACACCTCAGTGATCCAACACACCATTCCCTTTAAAACCAAACCAAAAGCCCTTCAAACAAAAACTTAGAAGAATCAATCCCATGCTCCTTCCCTTGGTTGAGAAGGAAGTCAAGAGGATGTTTGAAGCAGGAATCATAGCACCCATTATATTTTCTGAATGGGTGTCGAATCTTGTTCCCACAACAAAGAAGAAAGGTGATATTAGGCTATGTGTGGACCTAAGAAACTTAAACCAAGTCTCCCTAAAAGACCACTATCCTTTGCCCAAAATGGATCACATTCTACAAAGAGTAGTGGGGTCATCTAGAATCTCTTTGCTAGATGGCTTTTCAGGTTTTAATCAAATACTGGTTCACTCGGATGACCAAGACAAGACAGCCTTTACCACACCGTGAGGAACATTTAAATATGTTAAAATGCCTTTCAGACTTAAAAACGCTAGTATGACCTTTCAAAGGGCAATGTACATTGCATTTGCTAAAGAAATCCATGATTTCCTAGTTGTTTACCTTGATGACTTAACCCCTTTCTCCAAATCTGATCAAGAGCACCTCAAACACCTTAGGCAAATATTCATGACATGTAGGAAATATGGCATTTCCTTGAATCCCAAGAAGTCTCTCTTTGGCCTTGAAGAAGGCAAATTACTAGGCCATATCATTTCAAAAGATGGGATTAGAATCGATCCAGAAAGAATTCAAGCCATCCTTGAAATCCCATATCCAAGAAACATAAAAGAGTTGTAATAATTCCTTGGAAAGATCAATTTCCTAAGGAGATTTATCCCAAATCTAGCTGAGCTGATAAGACTGTTAAGCAACATGTTAAAAAAGGATGCCAAGGTAAAATGGTCTCTTGAAACCAAACAAGCCTTTGAGAGTATCAAAGCTGCCTTAACCCAAGCCCCTGTCCTCACAAGTCCTAAATTTGATAGGGACTTTATCATATTTTCATTTGCATCTGATCACACCATAGCTATTGTCCTTTTGCAAAAGGATGATCAAGGAGCTAAAAAGCCAATTGCCTTTTTTAGCCAAGCCTTAAGAGATGCACCCTTAAAGTATCAAATCATGGAGAAGCAGGCCTATGCCCTTGTTAAAGCAATCAAAGATTTTAGAGTTTACATTTTATATTCACATGTGATTGCCTATGTCCCAAATGCTGTTGTAAAAGACATATTAACCCAAGAGGGGTTAGAAGGCAAAAGAGGCAAGTGGATTGCTAACATCCTTGAGTATGACATAGAAATAAAACAAACCAAGCTCATAAAGGGACAAGGTTTAGCCAAACTGATGTCCGAAACAAACTTTCAAGCCTTAGACATTAACCAACTGGACAATGAACAGGAGTTGGCGACTCCACAGATCAGTGAAACCTTTTTGCAATCCCCATGGTATGCTGATATATGCTTTGTATTGTTAAACCTGTTTTCTCCCCCAGGATTGTCCAGAACCAAGAAAAGATTTTTAAAAATGAAGGATTTAAATTTTTGTGTCTTAGATGGTGCATTATTTTGGAAAAATCATGAGGGAATATTGCTTAATTGTTTAACCATGAATGAAACTAACAATGTCATGAAAGAATTCCATGCAAGGGACTGTGGAGGACACCTATATTGGAAGTCCACAGCTGATAAGATTTTAAGGGTTGGTTTCTATTGGCCCTCTTTGTTTGCAGATGTAAAGAAGTTTGCTACCTCATGCCACAAATGCCAAATCTTTGAGGGCAAAAGAAAGCTGCTGCCCTTGCCCCTTAAGCCCATCTCAATCGAGAAGCCCTTTCAACAATGGGGTCTTGACTTCATTGGAGAAATCCATCCCTCTTCCTCAGGCCAACATAAGTGGATTTTAACAGCCACTGACTATTTCACCAAGTGGATTGAGGCCATCCCATGTAGGCAAGCCAATGACTCCACCATTATCCAATTCCTTGAGTACAATATCCTTTCTAGATTTGGCTGCCCTGAGAAGATCATTACTGACAATGCTGCTCCCTTCAAATCCAAAAGATGATCAATTTTTGCCATAAATTCCATATCACCTTAGGCCACTCTACAGTCTATTACCCTAAAGGTAATGGCTTGGCCGAATCATCCAACAAGAGTCTGATTAGTATTATCAAGAAGATCTTAGAAGAAAACAAGAAGAACTGGCATAGAAAGCTCACAAATTCCCTATGGGCAGACAAAATTTCAACAAAGAGATCCATTGGAATGAGCCCTTATGAGCTGGTGTATGGCATGGAGGCCAGATTTCCATCTTCCTTGGGCATTCCTATCATCAATCTGTTACAAGAGATCCAAGCAGAACCAAATGATATTCAACGAAGAATAAATCAGACCATTCATCTTCAGCAAACCAGAGAGCAAGTGTATGACAGAGCTCAAATTGTGCAAGAGAGGCTGAAGAAAGCATTTGACAAAAGGACTAAGGCTGAGGATTTCTACATTCGCGACAAAGTTCTAAGGTTGGACTCACGAAGAGAAGACAAGGGGAAGCATGCAAAGTTCGATTTTTTATGGAAAGGCCCATTTGTTATCAGCACTATGCAGGGCAATAACACGTATTTTCTCAAATCTATAAATGACAGCACAGTGGAAGACGGCCCTGCAAATGGCCGAATGTTGAAACGTTATCGAGATCCCTTTTAAGGGATACAATGTTCCTGTGTATATATCTGTACATTAGTGTTTGTATATATCAGAGCTTTCCTTTTATTTTTTATAAGCAATTCGATTACTAGTAGCCATGCAGCGAAGTTATGGAGACAGTGCAAGGCAGTCCTCTATTTTAACGAGCAGTCACAACATCATTCTCAGGAGAATAGTGCAGCAAAGTTTTAAGGCACAGCCCACGCAAATCCTCCATTTCAAAGCTCTGTCTTTGCATTGATTTTGGAAAAAGAGCACAGTTCTGAAGAGAAGAGCCAAAGGAGCGCAACATTCGAAGCCTCTATTCTTTTGAAGTTAATTTCAAAGAGAAGCACCTCAATTTTGCTCCCGGTTATGAAGTTACTTCAAAGGGTGCGCAAGGCAGGTTTAGATATATTTTAAATGCACTCAATGGTAAAGGGGCAATGCTGTTATTTATAATAGCGAATTCAATTAAAAATGCCTCATTCAGGCTTCCAACTCTTCAGTCAATAGTATCAAAACAGAGGAGCGGTTTTAGTGTTACATCTACAGCCTGTTCAAAGACAAAATTAAGAGAAGTTGCTCTAGTTTGTTCCCTTTTTGTGTTTATTTCAAAAGGAAGTTCTCTAGCAAAAATGTATGTAATATCAAGCACGCAGAAGAAAGCAAACAGTACTTCATATTCACAGTGATTCAGTTGAGGGAAAGTGTTGTTCTTATTCCAAAGTTTCAATTATCTAACAGTCAGCACAAAGAAGTGTTTCTAGTCCACAACAACAATAGAAGATCAAGGCAGTCTGACCTGCTATTCTTGGCTTTTCACAAGGAAAAGCCATCCCCAAGTGGAGCCACTGTTAGCCTCCTGCTGTAGCAGGTATTCATTTTTCATGATCAACTTTTTTACATGCCAAATATGTCATACTTTACATGCTGCAACGTTCCATATTTGCTACAGAGGCCAATGAAGTGTCCATGAGAGTGTGCTAGTCTAAGTGCCACTGCTGTGTTCCATTTTTGATGAGTTTTTAGTTAAGGGAGGGCCAAATAGCTTAATCTTGGTCTCCCTAGGTTTCAATTTCCTATTGTAGAATATAGAGAATCATTATCTGTCCAAACAGCTTAATCTTGGCAGATTTGTAGATAGGTAGAGAAACAAGGGTGCTCAACAGCTTAATCTAAGCCCTTGGATGCAATAAGTGTAGATTTGGATAGGAGGACAGCTAAAAGAAAAGAATGAAAAGTTGGGTATGCTAGTTCAAGTGCACCCAAACCAAAAGAAGAGAAAATGCGAGGTGAGTAGGCCGGGTAGGTAGTTTTGTGGTTGTAGAATCATGGCTTGTGATCCATTTCATCTTTTCAAGTGTCATATCTATTCATATCACAAGTTTGAGGCAGTTTTCCATTTGAAGGACTTCAAGTGAGGCATGTCTAACTTCCCCTTCTTCCTCTTTCCCCAAATCACTCACTAACTTCCCTAAAGAGGTCAAGATCTACTTGATACCTCTTAGTTTCATCATTTTCCATATCATTTGCCTTGGTAAAGATCTGATTTACTCAAGGAATGTTCATACTTCCTCTATGAGTCATTTTCCCCCTTAATATCCTAAGATTTACATACTTAGTGCTCTCTCATCACATTTCATATCAACTACTTACTTTAATAAGTAACTCCCTATCTATCTCCCCTCCCCCTACTAAAACTATGTTAATAACTCCCTCATATACTTATCCCCTCCCCCTGGTTGAAAAATAACCATAAGTACACTTGGGAATTGCTAAGTTTATCTGAAACTTAGCAAGAGCCCTCATTGCCCCCCTCAAACCATCTTCTCATGCATCTTGGACTCCTTCCGATGCACAAAACCTTTCATCACTCCGTAAATCCTTCCTCTAATGCTTTTTGACCCCTTCTTAAAGCATAAGATCCCCCTCCAAATCTATAACATCCACCTTTTGGCCTTGTTTTACCTTTTTAAGGCATAAACCCCTTTTTTGGCCACTAAAACCCCTCTCAAAGCACATAACATTCCTCTTAAGTGCCTTTGGACTCCTTCCAAGGCATGAAAATCCTAAAAAAAACATGCAAAAAACCATTAAAAAGCCCTCAAGTGAATTCAAAACACCCCTTTTTGCACTTCGGACCCCTTCTGAAGCCCCAAAACATTAAGGAAACACCTTCGATTTCCTAGGCCTTAGCCTTTGCATAAAAACATTGGTCCGACACAATAAGGTTTCACTTGGGCCCCCTCCGATGCCATATCGCTATCAGGAGGGAGCAATCATACAAGTAAACATGTTTTATACATTCTGCCGAATGCATGGCCCTCCCTCCGACGCAATATCGTCTGTCGGAGGTTGGGCAATGGTAAACTGTTAGCTTTATTTATGTGTCCGAGGGGTTTCGACGCCGATGATCCATCGCCGATCGCATATCGGCGATCGGGTTTCGCAACATGGCACATCGCATATATTATATAACATTCCCCACCCCCTGCCGATGCGATTTTGGGTTATATCGCATATTTTATATTATATTGCATTTGTTAAACATTTCGCATCGCTCCCATATGGCTCCGACTGGTGGAGCCGAAAAGTTATAGAATGCAACATATAAAAGCGTCGGGTCTGGAGGGATCCTTTGTACAGCAAGTGGGAGGTCTCCAATATTCCGGAGCCGAAAGACTATGAAGTGGAGCCTAATGCATTTCGGGTCCGAAAAGGGGTTGTAATGTACGCCCTGTTTCCGGATTCGATAAGTTATAAAGAGCAGTTTAATGCATTTTCGGGTCCGCGGAATTTCGGAGGTTTTATGTGGCCGCCCCCTGGTCCGCCCCGATGCCGATATAGCTATTTGATTTGGGCCGTTGGATTGGCCCACGCCGGATCCAACGGCCACGACTTAACATTTTGAATAGTGGTGCGGCAACGCCCAAATTTCATTAAAATTGCATGTTTTTAACGCATTTCCGCCTGTTTATTGAAAATGGGCCATTTGCACAGAGCGCCCGCACCCACCCAGGTATAAAGGAAGTGATGGTTTCCTTAGCTGTTTTTAAATCGCTTTGTGCCCAGGTGTTTCCAATTGTAGGGATTTCACATCGGCGGTCCTCCAATGATCCTCTAGTCATCCAGATTGCAATTTTTCACCATTTTTGAGGCATTTTCTGATCGACAAGGGCCGATAATGACTCCAAAGGCGGCAGAAGGCCGAGTAGCAGCCATAAATGGGTGATTGGACAGTTCAAAGGGAATTTTGAAGCCAAAGAAGGACCAGGTGCATGCCAAAGAGTATCAGGAAGCGGCAGAGTGTATCAGTCCAGATCTTCCAAAGCAGATGAAAGCAGAAAGGGGTCCCAGCAGATTCAACAAAGCATCATTGAGCCGTAATGGCTCACCAACTCACATTTTTTTCCATTTAAGGCAGCAGGACCACTTGAAGGCACAAATAAAGGATTTCAAAGCAGATTTATTGCAAAAACAATGTATGAAGCCACATTTTGGAGCGGCGCTGCTGTGCCCCATGCGCAATTATGGCAAAGAGGATAGTGCATGGCTCAAGAGGCCACATTGCTTTCAATTTTGAAGCTGGAGGCCCACTGCCCACCCTTGGATGATCATTTCATAAGGTCGCTGCCTCCCAGCGCGCCTCAAGTAGTTCTATTATGCATTTATTTTCAAGCAAAAAATAGCATTGAAGAGAGTTGTATCATCAGATCTGTTTTAGATATGTTTTTTTGGATCTTTTTGGGATATTTTTCTCCCTTGACACCTGTTCAAGGGCAAGTCTATAACTATTTCTCTTTATATACCACCCTCTGCACTGTTTTAAGGGGGTTGGTTAATGCACTCCAAGAGAGACTCGCTCTGTATACTTGATGTTTTCTTTAATCAAAGACTGTTGAAAAGCTTGGAGGATGGACTGTTTGTTGTTTGTTTAATGGTTGAAGAGTGAATGTGGAATTCTTGTGTTGCAATATGACTCAATAAGTGCTTCTTACCTTTGTTTTCCATTGATATATGCTCAGATCACCCATGTATCACCATCTAAATAGCAAATAGAAAGATTAGCTTAGAACTTGCTTGGCTGCACTCTATGCTCAATTTCTGTTGTTTCTTTATGTTTTCATCTGAATTGGTAATGAATATGAATTCCCTTTGGCTCATATTTCCCCTAATTCACCCATGTTTGACAGTTATCTAGGGATTCTTTACTGCTCCTAGATAGAGCTCATTCACCTTCCCTCTGTTAAGCTGAATGAGAGATTCTTAATTGCCTCTCATTCCTTAGCCTTCAATCCATCTCCATTTAGCTTGAATGTTGTTTCATGTGTAGTTATCTTGCTCCATATTCCTCTTGTGACCAAGAAAACGTGTCAACAACCCTTCTCCATGACTCCATGCCCAATGGTTTGAAACTCTCATACTATACCTACCTCTCTACTTGAAAGCATCATCCTTCCCACCAAAACTTAAACAAAACCCCTTGAACTCAATAACTAGCCTAAAATAATCCTCAACAAAGCTAAATCATTAAGAGAGAGCCCTCTCTGATTGCAAGTGGGCTAGCACCTGCAGTCCAAAGATTGGTTTGTGGTTACCTTGGCCGTATCCCTTAAGGAGCTTAGGGACAACCTGAGTGTTAACAATACCCGCAACAGTTCCATTTGAACATTAAGTACAAGAAGGGAAACACCAACAATTTTTCAGATTTTCGGTCATGGAGCTGACCACTGTGCTCGACTCTTGTGGGCACACGAGTTTAGGGTGGTTGACTCTTTACAAAAGAAATACAAAATTTGACATCACATACCAGATGCTCTTGAAAGGTAAACAAATTCCAAATTATCACCTCTAGGATGCACTATTATGCCACCTAGGACGCCTCTTTGTTCCTTTAAGCGGGCATGCCAAGAAGATTTTAGAGGTGCATTACAGTTGGGTCGATGAATTTTTCAGGGTAGATGAAATAGTTCCAGTACTGCAAAAGTATTTTTATTGGCCAAACCTTTAACATGATCTTGGGAAGTACATCAGATCCTTCACTCCCTGCACCATTACCAAACTGACCATCAAGAATAAAGGAATATATACTCCTCTGCCTAATCCTAGTCAACCTTGGGAGTCCATCTCCACAGATTACATGTCGAGCCTTCCTTCTATTAAGCATGACAATGAATATGTTTTCATGGTCATAAATAGATTCTTTAAGATGGCCATTCTGGTAGCTTGCAAGAAGAGTATAACAACAAAAGCCACTATTAAGATCTTCCATGAACAAGTGTGGGTACACTTTGGGATCCCATGGTCCATTATCTCATATTAGGACAACAGGTTCCTAAGTACATTTTGGTCAATTATCTGGTCGATGCTGGATACCAAGCTCACTAAGTCCATGGATTTCCACCGCCAATTTGATTTCCAAACAAAGGTCACCAATAGGATGATCGTATACATTTTGTGCATGTACAACTTGAAGCATCCACACACATGGGATGAAATCCTCCCCTACATCCACCACAACTACAATAGAGCTCTCCATAGCTCAAATGGATACATCCTTTTCAGGTGGGATTGGGATTCCAACCACTATTTCCCATTGATGTGGCCATACCATTTGCAGCTACTTAGGAAGATTCGGCTCGTGTCCAGTTTGAAGTTGATAGGGCTAACGACTTAATTGAGTACATTTAGTACATCTGCCAGTAGGTCCATGACATATTGGATAGAGCCAATTCTAAGTAAAAGTGGTGAGATGCTCAACATCAGGTGCCACACAAGTTCCAGTGGGTGACAAAGTTTGGCTACATTTGGAGAAGGAGCGCCTCACTGGGCCCCACCACAAGATTTTCCCGCTTCAATATGGGCTGTACTCCATCACAAAGGCTATAGGGGACAATGCCTTCGAGCTCAACATTCCGTCATTCCTTGGATTGCACCTAGTATTCAATGTGCATTGCCTTCAGCTATACTTTCCACCATTACTAGACACATTCGATATTGTAGAGCAACTCACACCAACAAAGTTAAACCCAAAATTTTTGGAACATGCTACAACTTATCAGATCTTGTACATGTAGATCAAGAAGACTTGCCAATAGAGGATCCAACTATATTAAGTTATTAAAGTAGGCCAACTCCTTCACGAGGGCAAGTGGTTTAGCAGGGACCAAGTTCAACAAAAATTTCCTCACCTCATGGAGGCTCTACACTCAATGGGGACCATGGCTTCCTAAGGAGGGATGAGTTATATAGGTGGATATTGGTCGCCACTCACCTATCCACATAAAACTCTAGTCAGTTTCATCAATTTCCTTATTTATAGCAACATTTAGTATTTTTAGCATTTTTTCGGGTCTTGAACTTCCAGAGCAGTTTTGACCCCCTAAATGACATTTTTTTGAGGTCCACATCAGGCCCATAACCATATGCAAAGGCATGTTGAAACTATTGTAGTACCCAGAGAGATATTTCCAACGAGGTATCATACGTGCCAAATAGAGATAATATGATCATGTTACGAACTTGGGAAGTTAGCTACCCAACTAACCCCAACAGGGCCCACAAATTCTTGGCATTCCATATCCTAGGGTTAGGGTTTTGGTTGTTTCAGGTTTTCTCTTGTTGTTCAATAATAAAAAGGCCCTTGAGCCTCATTGTAACATAGTTCAGAGTCATGTAGTTGCCACATCTCTTCTCACAAATAAGTTACCATTGCCCGAGCTAGTTTATTTCCATTCTGTATGTAAGCATATTTGAGTTCTTTGATATTAATGAAATAAGTTTTATTTCTGTTGCATCTCTTTTTTATGTTTATATCTGCATTCTATTGTGTTCTTGCATAAGTCCGATTCAAAAAATTACCACCTACACAACGTGTACAAAGAACGACATGTACACAACACCACTTACACAACTTGTACACAACACAACATGTACACATCACCACCTGCATAAGGTGTATAGGAAACCACATGTATACAACACCACTTGCATGACATGTACGCAAAAACACATGTCCACGACACGATATGTAAAATCATGCACACAACACCACATGTGCATAGCACCATATGTACAACATGCACACCATGCCATATTACACAACAACAAATATGCAACATGCAGAAAGCACCATATGTACACAACACCGCATGTCCAACATGCACACAACACCACAAATCCAACATGCACATAACACCATATGTACATAGCACCGCATATACAAGATGCACACAACACCATTTGACACCAACACTACATAAACAACATGTACACAACATCACAGGTACAATATGTACAACATATACACAATATTAGTACTGCACATCCAGAAATCACATTGTCATTACCAAGAAACTTTGCTTCTAGTGTCTTATACATGCTTGTCCCAGCATGTCACGGATCACTCTACTTTCATTCCGCTAATGTATCCCTCAACATTACTTGGCATAGCATAAACATAGGCATAGTATAATCACATAATATCAAATCATATCCATATGATACATGACCTCATAGTTTTGTCAAGGCTACTCTTCCCACTCAATTCCTCATAAGACCATGAACCTCTTCATGCCATTCAATTGCATAAGAAATCATTCCTCCACAACAATGATCCTTCGAATCCCTGTCAAACAACAACATACATACAAACATTAGCATAAAACAATCATGATTCCTAATGACCTTATCAAACAATGACACACACACACACAAATACACACATGCACACACGCACAAAAATATATGTAATCATCAACATAATCATGATCACAACATAATTACCATATATCATAAGATCTAGTTTAAGATAACTTCCTTTATCCATCCATAACATTGAGAACAACATTTCCCAACTTAGCCAAGGCATCTGATGCCTCAAATCCATTTACTTTAGATTTCTTGTTACCTTTCTTATGACTATCCTGCCATCATCCATTTATCCTAATGGACCCAACTAACTCAATTGGTTGTGATACTCTTACCTTTAGTTTCCCTTACTCATGCACCAAGTGTAATTTGTGTCTTAGATTACTTGCTAGGTTTCATTTAGCTCTCCCCGAGCCCCATTAACTTTCATGTTTCCCAAACCAATTCCCAAGACCCTCAAAACATGAAAGATAAGTATATAAAAAAAGAAAGAATAAAACCATGAAACACCAATCACAACATGACACCACAAAAAATGTGGCAAGGCCTTCCACCAGATGCAATAAAAATCCATAAATCAAGCTCAAAAAAATCACAAAATACCGAAGGCATAAAAGTCCCATTAAACACCATGACTCAACTCGATGGGTTCCCAATGTCTCCAAGGGAGATTCAACTTGAGTCTTCTTCAATATTTCATGGTAATCACTTTTTCCATGCAATCCCTGCATCATACTTGCATAAACACATAACTGTCAGTGTATAAATAAATATAACAATACACTGGTTACCTTACCTTGTTGTGCCAAGCACACTTGCTTGTAATTGAGCATGCCCACATATCATTTCTCAAGGGACTCCAATTCCAGTGAAGGATACAGTCATAATTGGAAACCAACTTAATATATCTATCAAATACATGTTCATGGCTATAACACATATCCACATAATGTCAGATGAAATCAAGATTAAGAAGACTTTTTGTATGCAAAGCATTTATTCATTTCGAAATATGGTTTAAAAACATAGTTGGTGGGCTCCAGTATTGCATCAATAATGCTGCAACTCCTGGGACTCCCTTCTTTACTCTTATCAACCCTGTAGTTCGTAACAAACTTGGAAGCATCGGTGCTGTATGCACAAGTACTAGCTCATGCCGCAGCTGTCACTTGGTTAGCTGGCACAAGTCCGCTAGGAGCCTAAGCCAACTTCTATGAGCTCTGAGAAGAAGCTTTTTAACTAATGGATGAAAGCTAACTTGAAGAAGGCTAATCTACTTGTAGAAAGAAACTGGAAAGCTGAAAGGAAATGTAAACCCTAGCAAACCCTAATTTTACCAGCTAGCCCTACTGATGCAAGAAGAGGATGCAAGCTACTGAAAGAGATGCCATTAACTTCTAGGAAGGTAAAATGCATGTGTCTAAGCTACTTCTACAGTAACATCTGAAAAAAACATCTTTTTGTATTTTTGAATAAGTTGCCAAAATTATCATGCATGCGATTTAACTGTTTTGACCGTGCAAAGGTGGATTGGCGAGAGGAAATTCTTGGAGGAGGTCGGGAAGCTTCAGAGAGGGCCTAAGGGGTCCCTAACACCCTTCCAGAGAGTTTCACAGAGTTTGGCTATCAGGAAACCTCATTCGTGAACTTCTATAGGAAGTCTGCAGGGGTTCTACAGGATGTTCTGGAATTTCTATAGGATGTCTGTAATTTTCTACAGGTTGTTCAGAATTGGGAATTTGGAGGATGGATGGAGGAGGAAAGATGAAGGAGTGAGTATGGAGGTAGGGCAGGGGTGTGAGGAGGTCCAGGACTTGGTGGATGGAGCTGAGGAAAGATGAAGATGGCTGGATTTGTTCAAGGAGGAATGAAGCAATGTTGCACAAAAATTAGGGTTATGCGAGCAAGTGTGGCAAACGTGAGGCAAGAATCTGTGTTAGGGGATGGAGCAGATGGGATTGATGGAGTATGGGCAGATAGAGAAGTGGTACGGGTGCTCTGCAAGTTTTTTCTCCAACTGAACCAATGAAGACTTGTAATCTTAGGGTCCCACCCTAACCCCCTTATTTATGTAATAGGATCACGTCATAGTCAAGAGTCAATAAAGCCCATATTAATAATTGTAAGTGGTTAATCCGCAATTAATAACGGAACCACAGTTAGTTGCAAATGGGCCGTAGTATTAGATAGATGGTATTAATAAAACCCATGGTATTGGCCCGTGGTATTGCATGTATGAGTCATATATAAAGGATAGAGACTCCCTGCGAGGAGCATTGTGTCTTATTTTGTAATCGAGCTCTGCTCTATTGGAGGTTGCCCCCTCGAAGAGGCAAGTGAACATCACTCTCTAAATAATAAAATCATTGCTATTCTGTGTTCTGGGTATCTTTTCTTCGCATATTCTGTATTTGGGTATCATTTTTGCAGGTTAAGAGCACAACAAGTGGTATAAGAGCTTTCCAGGGCCGGTGGGATCTCCATTCCTTAGAAAAAAAAATTTTGGCTAGAGACGTGTTCCGGCGTCTTTAAACCATGGGATCTATCGTTGAGCGCATAAACCTGCGGATTCGGGGAGGCATGCACGTAGGAAATACAAGAGGTGCTCACGTCTGTTGGATTCCCTTGTAACCCTGTGGGTACCCCTTTGAGTAGTAGCAAATTAGACAGAACCGCGCACGAACTGTCTTCCACGTACCCTATGGGTATATCGGAAGCCCCCTAGGCTCCGTTGAAACCTCGCCATAGATAAACCGTCAGCCGTCTTGCAGCTACAGTACACCGAGAACAGCACTTGGAGAGATTACTTGCCCGTACGATAGGGTAGTCGGGTTGTACGGCTAAGGGTACAGTCGATCCTCCTTAGTTAGAGCTCTAAAACATTGGGTCGAGTACTTCTGCCAGACCCTTATGTATATTGCGATCTGTAGCACCTGACACTCCTCAAGACCATAGTTCCCTTTTCTATCGGGGGATCACACATCATCTCTTCCAGATCCGCTTGTGCAAAGGGGTGTAGCATCAGCAGAAATCAGTCCTGCAGTCTCAAGTTCGCAGATCAGCCATTCCGATCTATTAGATCCATCAGATCCATAGAAGTAGTCTGTTCCGCCGCCCAAAGCTATCAAATCCGCCATTTAGATCTCTCAGATCCACTAGATCGGAGTCGTTGTGAAGGGTTCCTATACTGGGGTATAATTTTCGCAGGACGTTTGGCCGCATTGACATTTTGAGGATTTGGCCACTGCAGTATTGATAAGGAAGGAGTAAAACTCCGTTAGGAGTTTTCAGAGAAAAAAAAGAAAAAGAAAAGGTCTGAGATGATCTTTCGAGGCGCTTATTGGTGATCTAGCCAATCAGAATCTGGACGACGAGCTGAGCACGGTGGTACCATTCACTTAGTAAAAAAAAATTTTAGGCGGTCCCAATTTTCAAAAAATCAGGTTGGTGTATGGTAGAAACTAGAGCTCAAGCGATGGCCAATGAAAGGATGGAAAAACTTGAAGAATCAGTGCAATCCCTCCACATTCAGCTTAGCGGACTATGTAGCATGGTCGCGAAAATAATCCCAAAGGGCAAGGAGCAAGCCCACGAGGAGGCGTATAATGGTAATGGACACAATGAGGGTGAGTCTAGCCACTCTCCTCACGTCTGGCACACCCACCAACAACCCAGTCAGTGACCTCCCAAGTTGGATATGCATAGATTTGACGGTTCTCACCCATCGGCATGGACAGCACAAATGGAGCAGTATTTCAAACTGAATCACATCTTAGATGATGAGACTCAGCTTATGTTGGGGAGAAAGTACTTGGACAATGAAAGGTGGCAATGGTGGGAATGGCATCAACGTTGCGCTGGACCTTTTAGGACTTGGACCAAATTCACCAAAGCTCTTCAAGACCGCTTTGACCAGGAATCATCTTTTTTGGGTCGTCTTACTAAGCTCCGACAGACTGGTACAGTGGATGAATATATTACAGCTTTTGAAGCCTTAGCCTTCCGCACTTGGGGTATCTCAGATGTGTTCTACACGGAATGTTTTATCAGCGGTCTTAAAGAAGCTATCAAAGCCCAAGTCCTACTGCACCACCCTCCCACATGGACAGAGGCTTGCAAGGTAGCTCGTAACGTGGAACGTGCATTAGCAGCCCAATACAGTCGCCCAAATTTCTCCGCTAAAGGTCGCCCCACACAGGCTCACAACATGACTCAAACACTTAAGGTCCAAAAGGTGTCACCTGCGGAAATGGCCGAAAGAAGAAAGCAAGGCCTATGTTACTACTGTGATGAAAAATACTCCCCAGGTCATAAATGCAAGGAGCCCAAATTTTTTCAAATTGATGCCACTGACTACAGCTCAACAGAGGAATATCCACCACTGGAGGAACATGAGCCGCTAGAAGAAGACAACCAAAAGGACAATGTCTCTGACGAACTAGTTATTTCGTTGCATGCTTTGGCAGGAATTTCTTCCCCTCAAACTCTCAAAATCCGAGGTTTTATTAAACATCACCCAGTAGCAGTCTTGATTGATAGTGGAAGTACACATAATTTCATCCATCAAAAAGTCGCAGAAGCGGTGCATTGTTTTGTACGAGAAGTTTCTAACTTCCAAGTTCAAATTGTGGATGGAGGCACAATGAAATGTGAAGGCCGCTGTGAAAATGTCAAACTTCAAATGGGGGATTATCAGTTGAAAACCCACATGTTTGCCATACACATGGGGGGTTGCAACATTGTCCTCGGTGCTGAATGGCTCCGCACTCTTGGGCCAATCACAATGGATTTCCAGGAGTTATATATGAGTTTTAAGCAGAACAACTACACACATACCCTCCGTGGACTCCAGGCGGGAACCCCCTCTATCATCAGCTCGCATAGGATGGAAAATTTGTTTAAAAAGGGCAATCATGGAGTTGTAGCTCAATTTAATGCCATCCAGGCAGTCGAAACCAAACCTCTGCCAATTCATCCTGAGATGCAACAGATTTTAAATAACCATCTGCCGGTCTTTGACAAGCCTCATGAGCTTCCACCCTCGCGAGGGGAACATGATCATAGCATCACCTTGGTTCCAGGGGCCCAACCCCCAAATGTGCGCCCATACAGATATCCGTTCACCCAAAAGAATGAAATAGAAAAAATCATCAAGGAACTTTTGGAAGCAGGTGTCATTCGTCCCAGCATTAGTCCTTATTCATCCCCAGTGGTCATGGTGCTCAAGAAAGATGGGGAGTGGCGAATGTGTCCCGACTTCAGGGCCCTCAATAAGTTGACATTCAAAGATAAATTTCCCATCCCGGTGGTTGATGATTTTCTGGATGAACTCAATGGGGCTCAATTCTTCACTAAGCTGGATCTTCGCTCAGGCTACCACCAAATTCACATGAAGGAAGTCCACATTCCCAAGACTGCTTTCAAAACTCATGAAGGCCATTATGAATTCCTGGTCATGCCATTTGATCTTTGTAATGCCCCCTCTACTTTTTAGAGCCTTATGAACCACATTCTCAAACCATATCTCAGGAAATTTGTCCTTGTCTTCTTCGATGACATCCTCATCTATAGTTGTACTTGGGCCGCACATCTTCAGCATGTAGATCTACTCTTGCAACTGCTCTGCAAGCATAAATTATTTGTCAAGAGGCCCAAGTGTTCGTTTGGCATGGCAGAAGTAGAGTATTTGGGCCACATTGTGGGGCGTGAAGGTGTCAAGGTGGACCCCAAAAAGATCCAGGCAATGCAGGAATGGCCTCAACCTAAGACCTTGAAGAGCTTGAGAGGATTTTTGGGTCTCACAGGCTATTATCGTAAATTTTTCCGCAACTATGGTCGCATAGCGAAGCCCCTCACCCAACTCCTAAAGAAAAATTCATTCTTCTGGAATGAGGAAGCACAACAGGCCTTTACAACTCTAAAAAATGCCATGTGTTCCACTCCAGTGTTAGCACTACCTGACTTCACCAAATCTTTTGTCATTGAATGTGATGCTTCGGGTACAGGAATTGGGGCAGTCTTAATGCAGGAAGGGCGACCGTTGGCCTTCACAAGCCAACAACTAAGTGGGAGGAATCTGGGCCAATCTACCTACGAGAAGGAAATGATGGCCATCTTACATGCAGTCGAGACCTGGCGACCTTACTTATTGGGGCAACGTTTCCAAATCTGCACAGATCATCACAGTCTTAAATATTTTTTGGAGAAATGCCTATCCTCCCCACAACAAAATAAATGGCTCGCCAAAATGCTGGGATATGATTATGAGATCATTTACAAGAAAGGGAAAGACAATAGTGTAGCAGATGCATTATCTCGCCAATTTGAGGAGGAAAGTACTCTGCTAGCAATTTCCCTCCCCATTCCAGAATGGATTGAGGAGGCTCGCAGGGAATGGTTTTCACACCCCGGACTCTCCCAACTCATTTCTCAATTGCAGGTAGATACAAATTCCATCAAGGGCTACTCATGGCAGGATGATATTCTTCGCTACAAGGACAAAGTTGTAATATCACCAACATCCACCCTCAAAAGTCGCATTTTGGCAGAATTGCACTCATCTCCCATTGCAGGACATTCGGGCTTTCAGAAGACGTATGCTCGCACCAGAAGATCATTTTTTTGGACAGGCATTAAAAAGGACATCCTTACTTTCGTAGCAAAATGCGATGTCTGTCAACGCCACAAAGGGGAAACCGTCAACACACCAGGCACATTACAACCATTGCCCATTCTGGCATCAATTTGGACGGAGGTTTCTATGGATTTCATTACAGGTCTTCCAAAGTCAGGGAACAAGTCAGTCATCATGGTGGTTTTGGACTGACTATCGAAGTATGCTCATTTCTGCGCCCTACCCCACCCGTTTACACCAACTTTGGTTGCTCAATCTTTCATGGATCAGATCTTCAAATTGCATGGCATGTCCACTTCTATTGTGTCCGACCGCGACCCAATCTTCACCGGTAATTTTTGGCAGGAACTCTTCAGAATACAAGGCACTCAACTAAAACTCAGTACTTCCTATCATCCGCAAACAGATGGTCAAACCGAAGCCGTCAACAAATGTCTAGAAACCTACCTTAGGTGTTTCGCTTCAGAAAAGCAACACCTTTGGGTACAGTGGTTACCTCTCGCTGAATGGTGGTATAACACCAACTATCATGCCACCACCAAAATGACTCCCTATGAAGCAGTATATGGTCAACTCCCGCCTTCACCTACTTCGTATCTCAAGGGGTGCTCAAAAGTACAAGCAGTGGATCAACTCCTACAACACCACGCAACCATGCTCGCCCATCTTCGAGAGAATCTTCATCAAGCTCAAAACCGCATGAAGCAACAGGTAGACCAGCGTCACTCAGAGTGCCAATTTCAAGAAGGGGATCAGGTCTTTTTACGGCTACAACCATATAAGTAAACATCACTCAAAGACAAGGGGTGTCAGAAACTATCTCCCAAATTCTACGGACCATATCAAGTACTTCAGCGCATTGGAGAAGTGGCTTACAAGTTGGCCTTTCCACCTACTGCAAAAATCCATCCAGTTTTCCATGTCTCATGCCTCAAGAAAGTGATTGAGAACAATTGCAGAATTCAGACCAGTCTACCTGAATTGGAAGAAGAAGGGTCCATCTGGCTTCAACCAGAACAGGTCCTAGACACACGAGACAAGCAACTGCGCGACCGCATGATTAAGGAAGTCCTCGTCAAATGGAAAGACACCTCTCCGGAAGATGCAACTTGGGAACCAGCCACTATTCTTCAGCAGTTTCCACAGCTTTAGCCTTGAGGACAAGGC
Organism: Pinus tabuliformis; assembly: GCA_031772625.1. Lineage (NCBI taxonomy): Eukaryota > Viridiplantae > Streptophyta > Pinopsida > Pinales > Pinaceae > Pinus > Pinus tabuliformis. The sequence goes on from CM062811.1 coordinate 655,092,556, forward strand.
TAGTCTTAAGGGGGAGGGCATGTTAGGGTCCCACCCTAACCCCCTTATTTATGTAATGGGATCACGTCATAGTCAAGAGTCAATAAAGCCCATATTAATAATTGTAACTGGTTAATCCACAATTAATGACGGAACCACAGTTAGTTGCAAATGGGCCGTAGTATTAGAAAGATGGTATTAATAAAACCCACGGTATTGGCCCGTGGTATTGCATGTATGAGTCATATATAAAGGATAGAGACTCCCTGCGAGGAGCATCGTGTCTTATTTTGTAATTGAGCTCTACTCTATTGGAGGTTTCCCCCTCGAAGAGGCAAGTGAACATTACTCTCTGAATAATAAAATCATTGCTATTCTGTGTTCTGGGTATCTTTTCTTCGCATATTCTGTATTTGGGTATCATTTCTGCAGGTTAAGAGCATAACATGTAAAATCAGAGACCTAGTTATGTTAACCTAATCTGATCTAGCTAACAATAAAGAGAATGAAAAAAAGTTTATTTGCAATGAAACCATGTATACTAGCTATGCAACGAAGCAATCAAGAATCTGAACATGTAATCAACTTCTTCAAATAAAAATTGAACACTAATGATTGCATGGCAAAGCAAAGATAGTGTTTTTTTGTTGGCAGCAAGGTCACCTTGTTCCCAGCTCCTGATCCCATTGAGGGAGAGGTGAAATCAAAGGTGCTTGATGGAATTTTTTGAAGCTTTTCCCTTTCAATAACCTATCAACTCAATCTGAACATCAAAAGTCTTTCTAATAATCAACAGTGACCTAGTTAATCAACAAGATTTTAATCTACTTAACAGAAATTATTTTGCAAAGACATAAAAAGCAAATAAAAGTACATAAGGAGGCCTTGGCACTTGGGTTGGGCCCAACCCCAAGAGCTACAGACTCCTATAAAGAACTCAGAACTGATGCCAAGTAAAGCTGCTATTCATTACTCAAAAATAATCATCACAAGAAAGTTATACAGCAGTAGCTACAAAAAACGAGCTGAGAAAATGATAGCACTATAGTGCAAAACCCAACAGTTCCAAAAGTAAACTACAAAGGTTGAGGCCTCCCTATTTATGCCCTACGAGGGTCCTAGCAGGCCTCCTTAACTCAAGGGACTTGGCTATTCAAACTACCAGTAAACAGTCACTCTTCACAAAGCTGCTCGGCTGCCTTTAGGATTCGTTTTGGTGGCTTGCTGAGCTCCGAGTTGAGGGTGGAGATTTCGAGGAAGGGTCATTTAATGCAAGAGACAACCTCCCTACGAATCCTCACCCTTGCTTCCTCATGCTTGGCTATCACCTGGCTCATAATTTCTTGGCTTTGCTCCAAAATTTGTCCAAAAAATCTGAAATAACCACGTATTAGCCTCCTTGGTAAAGTGACCACCCTTATTCGTTCAAATAACATAAACATACTCAAAAAACATGCATAATCTATGAAAAATGGTGGATTGATCAAGGAAAATTAGGCAAAATGAGCCCAATAAGTTACCCAATTCGGGGCTCATCATCACCCCCTTGCTAAATGGGTTGCTCATCCTCTGAGCAACTAGTCTAGCTCATCATCCTTTATGGCTTTGACCACCTCCCTCACGTCCCAGGCCTCCATGGTGATATCCTTTTCCTGGTCATGGAATCCTGCTTTCCTTTCCACTTCCTCCCAATGTCTATCTTCCTCCTCTTCCTTAACTCCTTCTAGCAATCCCAAAAGCAAAGGAGAACTGAATTTCAGGCCAATCCAATTGGCCTGTAGGTTTTGCATCAACTGTTTTTAGAGAGGTACCTTTGCCAAGGCCTCCCTCATCCTGGTGGGAGAGTGGTATTCCCTTATCTTCAAGCTGTGAGGCAGGGTGTTCCACCGCCTTGTGCAGGCATGCAGGCAGTTTTCCCCCAACAGTCTCTCCATGTCCTCAAAGTGGGCAATAGCTTGAGCCTGTTGCTCAATGTATTCTGGTAAATCCTGAGGGTTGTTGGCCAAGTGCTGGTGGGCGCTTATCACTGCTGAGGGGTCATCCGGCTTTGCTGTGATCATTAGTGGCTCACTGAGTTCTCTGCTCATAATACTGCAGACCTCTGCTGCTCTCTTTTCCTCATGATCCATCCAAGAGGCCATGGCCATAAGTTGGACATCCCCTATCACAGTGTTGGGATCCCATGCATTCATGTTTGGAAGGGCTAAGTTGTGCAAATAAAACTCTGATAATCTGGCCCTGTCCTCTGATGAACTACTGCCACATAAAGGTACAAATTGATGATAATTTTGAAATGGAGTGATGCCCCTTTGGGCGAAGGTGTTGATCTAAAACTGCAACCACTGATCCTTAAGGTATAAGGCATACGATTTGGCAGGCTGCCTACACTACAGAGCTTCCATTGCCCAACTGGCCATGCAGGCCAGTTGGTCCTCCTTGTCTTGTACCTATTGTTTCAGAGACTGTATCTCCTGGCCTGCTTGCAATTCCTTCTCCTGTAGCTATCTATTTAGTTTCTCAATTTCAGCCTGCAACCCATCTCTTCTACTCTTCATCAGGGGTTTCTTTGGCTGTTGTGGTCTCCTCCTGTTGCTGTTGTTCTCCCAAGATGTGAGGCCTGTCTTCCTTCTTATGTCACTGTAACTGTAGCTGCTGTCTAAGCAGCTAATTTTCTTCTTGTAGCTTGGCCCGCTGGCAACTCTCCACATGCCGTACCATAGCCAATTCCCTTCTTGCCTCTTTGAGTTGTTCCTCCAGGGGACCTATATCTGCCACACCCTTGGACTTAGCGATCTTCATCCAAGTGTGGGTCCTCACTCTCTCTTCTTCTAGTGCAAGGAAAAGTGGCACTGTGAATTTTTGGGGAATGATCTTTCTGGCCTCCAAGAAGTTATAGTAGGAGCCCAAGTTGGGTTGGGGTCTAGGTTCCACAATGTTCTCCACCTTTTCTTCCTCCTATGGTGATTTAGCTGCCTCCCCTTCCATTTCTTCAGTCTCCTTTAGCCTAGCCAGTGTTTCTTATAGAACAGCCTCAGCGTCCTGTAGAGAAGCCTTTGTGTCCAAAATTTTCATTCTTTCTCTCCAGGTGAATGTCTTCGGGCTTCCCCATTCATAGGTGATGGATGCCTTTGAGGGAGACCTCTCCTTTTGTGTAACTGGGGTGTCTAAAATCGTGATTGGCTCTTTTGACGGTGGTTGGGGTCTGCCAGTTTTTATTCGCATGCTCCTCCTTGCCTTAAAATACATGGGAAGCTCCCTCTTTCGCTTCCCTTTTTTCTTTGGAGATGTGCTTAGGGTAGCCAACATAGTTGCTGCCTCCCTAGCTAAAATCTCAGGTGATTTTTGCTTTTGTTGCACTGTTTCCAGACTTCTTGTAGAAAGTCCCGTGTCAACTGTTTTCTGGCTTCCTGTAGAAGCTGTTTTTTGGCTTCCTGTAGAAACGGTTTTCTGGCTTCCTGTAGAAACTGTCTTCACTGTTTTGGTCTGCTTGGCTGGGGGTGTCTTCCGTTTTAATTGTGGTGTGGTTGCCTTAGTTATGTTCTCACTTGTTTGGACTTTTTCAGTCCTCTCTGCCTTGCTCTACAATCGTTTCTCCCTTAGTGTTGGCACCTTTGTTCCACCCACAGTTTTGGGCTGAGCAGCTTGGCCTTTCCCTCGTTTCTCTTCTTGTTCTTTCTGTGGTGGTCTGTCCTGTGTTTCCTTACCCTTGGCTTTCTCTTCTGCCTCAATGTGCTCCCTTTCTTCACTGCTAGATGAAGTGAGTTCCTCTGCCAGAATTCGAATATCATCATCCTTGGACATGTTGCAGAAAATCTCCCAAGAGAGAGGGACAGTGTAGGTATGGAGGGCATCTTCCACTAGAAGCTTGATAAGCCCATGATGGGATAGCTGATCCGGTGTCCCTTCCTTCAATTTTGTGCCACACTCAATTAATGATTGTAGGAGGAAATAGGGGATGCTTAACTTCTGTTGTGGGGGTAAATCCATCCCATGTCTGAGTTCACTTAGCAACCGGAAGTGATCACTGTATACAATACTGAACCGCCCCTCACAGGTAATGTATTCCATGATCTGAAGACTGACCTCGCTCCAAAAAGGATGTAGGTTGGCTCTCCGGACCCCATTCTTATCTTCTGAAAACTGTTCCTCTGGTAGGAAGAATTATTTCTTGGTTTTTTGGCCCAATGCCCTCTCCTCTTTGCTCCAGGGTATCCCTAATGGTAGATCAGTAACCCGACTAATGAGTTGTGGGGTCAGATTTAGGGTCAACCCTCTGAAATTCACAGTGGCTAGCGTCTTTGATTTAAGCTGCAGGGACATTAAGAACTCTTCTATTACCTCATCGTCATGACCTTGAATTCTGTCACAAAAGGTCATCCAATTGGCACAGGTGAATAGGTTCACCACCTCGGGAGTTTCACGCAATTTTCTGGAATCTGAGGGTTCCTTTCTGATAAACCCTCCTGGCATGGTGACAGTGCTCTATTTTGGCTTGTGCTCTGATCAGAAAGGAGAATTCTGTTTATGGTTTCCTCCCCTGAATTTTGAAGACAATATCCCTCAGGTGTTTATGTTTCAACCTTGCACCAATTCCCTGGTTTTTCTTAAAAAAAACTCAACTGTCCGTGTACAGAAGGAAGACTTAGGTTTCCCCTAGACAGAGTGCAGAGCTCAATTTCTACCCCCCAGCATACATATAACCATGTAAAGTTCACATTTTTCTTACACCGGTTGGTCATGACAGTGCTTTAACTTTTCTACAGGAGGAATTTTTTGAGGAACCATGGAGTAAAACTTGGACACAAAATCAACGAAGAAATTTCATGCAACCCCAAGTAAACTGCTATTTTGATTCATAGGCAGACTTGTCTCTAACCCTCCAATTCAAGACAGCTCAATTCACCATGTTTTCGATATATACCATGCATGGGAATGGTGTTTTCGAGCCTACCTCTCTTCAAAAATCCAATTTTGATGCAGAAAGCCCAGGTTTCTCTGCTCCGGGAGGCTATGTCGTGTTTCCTGTAGAGCGCTTTCCTGCAGAACGCTTTGCTGGCTTCTGGAGGATGTTACGATGCTTCTGAACGAGCCTGGGACGTGGGAGAATTTTGAAACAGGCCGAGAAGCTCGGGCTAACAGACTGCGGAGGAGGAGGACGCATACTTTGCTGAGAACGGTTGCAAGTGTAAATGACAACGGTTAATGTGAGTTCTTCGGCTGAGCATTTTTGAATTACGACGCAATTCATGGTGAGGGGGGTGAGGCGGCCAGGCCGATCCGTTAGCCAACTTCACGGCCGTCATTCCTTTGCGTGTCTCTGACCGCCATTACCTCTCCTCTGCCGTTAACCGCTGCCACCCTGCCAATCCCGCCGATTCTCCCTGACTGGACACTTCCCACGTGTCCGCTGCACGTCTCCTTAGCGAATTTGAATGTAACTGAGCTCGTTCGGATCCCATGAAGCCATTCGACTGACTGTGGGTGGCTAGTTGAGTGGCCATCGAATTCGTTCAATCCAAACCATTTCACAGATATGCAGTTTTCGGAATATAATCGATGCAATTTGACGAATAAGGTTAGACACTTACCTGTGCAGCCGTGGACGTGTTCTGCAGGCTTCGGGATGTGGAATGATGGCTTTGCTTGCTGCTGCTTCGTGCATAGGCGCTGGAACTCCTTCTTTCATTAGTTGATGTTGTACGCACGACTTTGGGACCCAATCCTTTGGTTGTAAACGCTGCATGCACAGGTTCTGTCTGGGTTCAGCTGTCAAGGATGTGTTCACTTCCAAGCGGAGCTTTTTACATGTCCCCTGTGTTGATTTCAACTGCTACTGACTCCAGAGTGTGTGCTCCAGACGGATCAGCTGCTATAGGATTCCTGTAGGATATCCTGTAGCTGCTTCTCCTCCTGGGATGCATGCTTAAACGAGCAGGGTTTTATTCGCTGAAGAAGAGTCCTAATGGAGCTTTGACAGGTAGAGTGTGCACCTTTGTGTGCTTGATTTGTTACTTGGGAAGAAAAAATTTCAATCTGAGGAAAACAGGACTCTTTGTATGACTGTGCAGGATTACATAACCAAATAGTTGCAATGGCGGTGGAAAGGGATGAAACAGGTGATGGATGGAAGACAGGGGTGGCTGCAGGCCTAATCAACAGACTTCAAGCTTCAAATCCCCTTCTAAAATCGAATTTGGCTTGCCCGAAGGCTCTACAGGATGTTTCCTGTAGAAATGCAGAACTTCTTGTAGAAAGCCCCAAAACTTCCTATAGAAAGCCCAGAACTTCCTGTAGGAGGTGGAATCTTGACCCGAATGTGTTCAAATCCTGGGAAAAGTGAGTGGCTATGGAGGGGGTGTCTGTAAGGATTCCTGTAGCCTGGTATGGACCCTTGTCCTCGTTTTGCGTGAACTTCTTTATCTGCAATGTATTTCCTGCAACCTGCAATAATTTTACAAAGATTAGACCTGTTTTTTTTTTGTGTTTTGAGAGACAGCAGGGGCGCCTCCATGAGGTTTTCACCCCCACTATCTGCCCTGGGTGCCTCATAGTGGTTTTCACCCAAGGATCTTTTTTATTCCCTTCCTTTATTTTCTGAGAGATAGCTGGGGCGCCTCCATGAGGTTTTCACCCTCACTATGTGCCCTGGGCGCCTCTGAGAGGTTTTCACCCAGGGATCTTTTTATTCCTCCTTTTTGTTTTTTGATGATCAAGGTGTGGGCGGAATAGAGGTAGAGCCCTGCTCTACTACCAGCACTGATTTTTCCACAGTTTCAATGAACTCCTGCCTCGAAAGGGGTTTCTTGTAGATTTTCAATCGATGCCCATTGACAAGCATGGGGATGACTTCTTCATCAATGGTCCTGATAAGGACTGAACCATTGTCATTGCATTTCTCCACTGTATATGGTCCTAACCATCTTTTCCTCAGCTTTCCTTTGAAATCCTTGTATCTTGAGTCATACAGCAGTGCCCAATCTCTTGGCTGGAATTGCTTTACATTAAGGTGTCGGTCATGCCATATCTTCCTTTGGAGTTGAACTACTTATGATTGGAGGAGGGCCTGCATTCTGTGTTCATCTAATCCATTCAACTGTAATAATCTTTCACGTTGAGCATGGCTGAGATCTAGGTCCAGCTGAGCTGCCACCCTCAATGTGTTGTACTCGAACTCTATGGAAAACAAAGCTTTCTTCCCGTAGACCAGCTCATAAGGTGTGAAACCTGTTGTAGTCTTCCAAGTGGTGTTGTAGGCCCAGGTGGCCTCAACCAGGCGATCTACCCAATCCTTTCTGCTGCTGCTCACCACCTTAGTCAAAATCCCTTCCAATGCTCTATTAGTGACTTCCACCTACCCATTTGCTTGAGGATGATATGGGGTGGAAGTCCTGTGCTTGATCTTGTGATGAGCGAGCAAATCTTCAATCAGGTTGGAGGTGAACTAGCTTCCTTGATCGGTGACTAACTCTCTTGGGTAGCCAAACTTGTAGAAGATATTTTCCCTTAAAAACTCAGCCACCTTTTCTTCTATTGCTGCTTTGATTACCTTTGTTTCTACCCACTTTGTCAGATAGTCAGTGCACACAATGATGTAATACCTTTGCTTTGAAGGAGGGTTGATAGGACCCACAAAATCCATGCCCCACTTCTCAAATGGCTCGAAGGTCACTTGAGGTTGGAGAGGCATTTCATCCCTTGGAGTCGGTTTCCCCATCCTCTCACATCGGTCACACTGGCTGATGTATCTTCTGACATCTTGATGAAGAGTAGGCCAATAGTAGCCTGCCTGTAGAATTTTGGAGGTAGTCCTTTTTGCTGCAAAGTTGCCTCCACAAGGTCCATCATGACAGGTTAGGAGGATGTCAAATACTTCCTCCTCCCTAACACAACGCCTCAACATTTGATCTGGGCCAAGTTTAAACAGGTTGCCCCCGATCCAAGTGAATGGGGCGCTCTTCCTTACAATTCTGCTCTTCTCCTTTGAGGATAGATGCGAAGGGAACTGTGTTGAGACCAAGTGATTTGCTATATCAGCAAACCATGGAGAGAGTACTGAGATAGCAAACAGGTGTTCATCTGGCATCTGGTCATCCACTATCCCTTCTTCACCTGCAGGCAAATCCAACCTAGACAAAAAGTCAGCAACAACATTTTCCTTACCTGGCTTGTCGACAATAGTCAAATCAAATTGCTGCAACAAAAGTAACCATCTAGTGATACGAGCATTGACATCAGGCTTATTCATTAAAAATCTAATCGCAGCATGATCAGTGTGTACAAATGTTTGATAACCAGTGATGTAGTGTCTGAAATTGTTTAGGGAAAGGACTACATCCAGGAACTCTTTCTCGGTTACAGTATAGTTCATTTCTGCCTTGGACAGGTTTTTGCTGATGAAGTATATGGCATATGGTAGTTTCTCCTCAGCTTGTCCTAAGGCTGCCCCTATGGCTTTGTTCGAGGTATTAGTGTGGATGTGGAAAGGTAGGGCCCAGTTTGGACCTCTCAAAATCAAGGCGGACACCAACTTATCTTTTAACTCATCCAGAGCCCCTTGACAGTCATTAGTCCATTTGAACTCAACATCCTTCCCTAAGAGGCCAAACAATGGCGAGGCTAGCTTACTGAAATCTTTAATGAATCTTCGACAATATCCTGCTAAGCCTAGGAAACTCTGAACATCTCTCACCTTTTGAGGAGGTGGGGCCTTCTGGATGATAGCAATCTTGTTAGGATCCACCTGAAATCCTTTCTGAGAAATGGTATGGCCTAGCACGGTCCCTTCAGTCATCGGGAATTCACATTTTTCGGGACTGAGGGACAAGTTCATCTCAATGCACCTAGTTAGAACTTTTCCCAGATTAGTCAATGCTTCTCGGAAGTTGGACCCATAAGGAGTAAAGTCATCCATATAGATTTCTACTGAATCGTGGACCAGCTCAGAGAATATGCTCAATACTACTCTCTGGAAAGTGGCAGGAGCATTGCATAGCCCAAAGGGAAAGACTCGGTAGGCAAAGCTACCCCATGGACAAGTGAAGGTGGTTTTATCTTGGTCCTCTGGGCTGATTTGGATCTGATTATACCCGCTGAACCCATCTAGGAAAGAGAAGAACTTCTTCCCTGCCAGTCCATCCAACACTTGATCTATGAAAGGCAAAGGGAAGTGGTCTTTCTTCGTGGCTTTGTTAAGTTCTCAGTAATCTACACAGATTCTCCACTTCCTGTTCTTCTTGGGCACAAGCACTAGAGGTGAGACCCACTCACTATCGGAGATGGGGTAGATGAATCCTGCATCCAACAATTTTTGCAATTCTTCTTTGACAATGTCTTTAAGGGCTGGATTCATTCTCCTTTGAGGCTGCCTGACTGGTTTACAATCTTCTTTAATGTAAATGTGATGGGTATAGACCGAAGGGTGGACTCCTTTCATCTCCCTATAGCTCCAAGCAAAAGCATCCAGATGATTGTTCAGTAAGATACACAGCTTCTTCTCCTGGGAGGGAGATAGGGAGGAGCTGATCTTTAAAGTTCTTTCAGGGCCAAACTCCACATTCTTAACTCTGAGAGAGGTCTGATCAGTCACACAAAGGTCCACTAAGGTGCTGGCTTGGGTATCTTCCACCAATTCCTCTAAGGACAGTGCACTAGGGGGCGGATTTTGAATCAAATTCTCAATCAAGTCATCCTCGGTTTGAGGGCCTCCCCTAGTGGTTTCTACTATGCACAATGGTGTAGAGTAGACCTCATCCTCATCTCCCTCTTCCAACCAGAGTGGTAAGTCATGTTCTAGCAGAGGTTGGGCAGGAGGGTATAGGACTAGATGCTTGGACATAGGCCCATTCTTGATGGTCATGCTTCCAGCTCGACAACTGATGTAAGCATCCGGAGTGGCTAACCAAGGCCTTCCCAAAATGATGGGGTATCTAGTGAGCTTTGCCTTTGGTTGAAGGACCAAGAAGTCTGCAGGGTACTCCCAAGAGTCAACAGAGACCAAGACATCTTCCACAATCCCTTCAGGAGTCACGGTGGAGTGATCTACTAACTGCAGGACTGTCGAGGTCTTCCTTAAGGAACTCTGAATGTTGAGTTTAAGCATGGTGTCCCTGGTCATCACATTAATGGCAGCCCCTATATCAATCAAGGTATGGGGGATAATGGTGCAATTGATGTGGAAATCAACTACAGGACTCCCAGGGTCCAAATACTTTGGATAGATTACTTGCCCCAACATTAGATCGGACATTTGTCCTATGACATTGATAGTCGAGGCATCTCTCTTTCGCCTACCTGGGTGCCTAAAACACTTCTCCTTAATCAATTTGTTGTATATTGGTACATCTTTTATGGCCTGGAGAAGTGGTATTTTCACGCACAACTGTTTAAGTTCTCCCAGAAGTTCAGTCTCCTCTGGGTTTGATTGCATGGCTACTGTTAGTCGCTCAGGAAAGGGTGGAATGGCTTTGGGTTCACTTCCTGTTTCTCTTCCTCATCCTCTAGGGGAGGAGGTTGGCGATCTGGAAGGGTCTTCCCAGATTGCAATTTGATCTCCTAGATCTCCACAGCATAGGTAGGGCATGCTGCCTCCCCAGTGTATACTTGCTGGGCCTGTCGGTTGTTTGGGTTCGGGTTCGGTTGAGTAGGCATCTGGGGTTGTCTTGGAGGAGCAGGAGGTAATGGTTATGGCTGAATCGGTGGTGGAGGCAGAATGGTGGGAGGAGAGTTGTATTGGGGCCTCCACCCCGGTTGAGGTGCATTCCACTGAGGTTGAGGCTGGACATGTGAGTGAAACGAATGAGCACTGGGTTGAGTATGGTATTGAGATGGATAAGACCAAAGAGGAGGTGCGGACCAAGAAGGATGAGCAGGGGGACCCCAAGAAGGTATGTGAGCAGATTGGTTGGGGCTATAATAAGATTGGGATGTCCCTTGCATCCCCTGCTGGTAAGGTCTGGGCCCATGCGGCCTCCTTTGGTTGAGGAAGTAGAGAGGTTCAGTGGTTGCCTCAGTCCCTTGGTACATGGCTTTAAATTCGGGCAAGGTTGGGCATTGGTTTGTGGGGTGGTTTTGCTCACAAATGAAACATACCTCTACTGAGTGCAATGGACACTCGTTCTTAGGGTGCTTCCTCGTACATCTGGGACAAAAAATGGCCAAAGCCCTCTTAGCTTCCTCTTTCTTTTGTTGGATTTGGAAGGTATCAAGTTGCATGGCAATGGTCTGTCTCATCTCACTTTTGAGGTCTTCCATCTGATTAGCAAACTCATGCTTGGAGAAGGTGGTACTAGCTGAAAGTGGATCCCCCCTACCTCTTTTCAGGGCTACCCTAGAATGATTTCTAAACATAGTCTTTATGTCCTCATAAGGTAGTTGGTAGATGTCCCCTCCATCTAGCATGTGAAGGGTATCTAGAAGGTCTTCATGGACTCCTTGGAGCAGAACCAACTTTAGAGATTCAAGGTCAAGTGTGCACCTGGCCCGTTTATAGCTGAGTTGGAACCTTTCCTCGTAGTCTTCTAAAGACTCATCATTTCCATGGTCATCCGAAAGATTTCTCCCTTTGTTTCCTTTGACCTAGAGTAGTCCCGGTATTTTTTGTTAAAGGCTTGCTACATCTGAGCCCAAGTTGTGATACTGCTTCCAGGTAACCCCATGAACCAGCGTAATGCTTCATCCTTGCGGGTAGAGGGAAAGAGTTTCAACTTTTTCTCGTCTTCTGCATAGTCATAAGTTCAACAAAGGATAGAAAACTCAAACAGGAAGGTATCGGGGTCTTCAGTGGTCAATCCATGGAAATGAGGTAAGGCTGAGGGACTTATGTTCTTCATCTTCATGTCCCCGTTGGTCTCTCGGATGGGGAAGGTACCTTCTATTCTCTCATCATCTTCTCTAATGTTTCTGTTTTCAGCCATGGTCTCCAAAGGAATATTTTCTTGCTCTTCTTCTGTTATAGGATCTTTGTATATCTCAAGAGGTTCACCTATAGGTTCTTCTGGGTCACTTGCCACCAAAGAAGAGAGAAGGGTGACTCAGTGAAGTAGTGGGGGTGTTGGGTAGGAATTTTCTGGTATTATCTCTGTTCCTACGAGGCATGAAAAGATTTTTGGTTGCTTTTGCTTTTTTTTCTGGTTGTACCTGCAAAAATGAAACAGATGGAATTGCAACTAACTAAAATCTATCTTGCAGAAATGAAAATGTGGAATTGAAATGAAAGTAGGAAAGGACTAATCTATTTTGCTGAAATCAAATTGCAGGAATGAAATGCTAGAATACACTTGCAAAATGGAAATGCTATTCTACACTTGCAGAATTGAAATTCTATTCTATGCTTGCAGAACTGAAATTGCGGAATTGAAAGGCTAATCTATGAAAGCAGGAAATGTCTAATTTACTTTTGCATAAATGAAATTTTTGAATGGAACTGAAATAAACTACTTAGCAGAAGGTTGAAGTAGAAAAATAGAAGAAAAGCAGCAATCACAAATACTCTGACGCTTCCCCCGCAACGGCTCCAAAAAGATGGTGGGCTCCAGTATTGCAGCAATAATGTTGCAACTCCTGGACTCCCTTCTTTACTCTTATCAACCCGGTAGTTTGTAACAAACTTGGAAGCGTCGGTGCTGTATGCTCAAGTACTAGCTCTTGCCGCAGCTATCACTTGGTCAGCTGGCACAAGTCCGCTAGGAGCTTAAGCCAACTTCTATGAGCTCTGAGAAGAAGCTTTTTAACTGATGGACGAAAGCTATCTTGAAGAAGGTTGATCTACTTGGAGAAAGAAACTGGAAAGCTGAAAGGAAACGTAAACCCTAGCAAACCCTAATTTTACCAGCTAGCCCTACTGATGCAAGAAAGAGGATGCAAGCTACTGAAATAGATGCCATTGACTTCTAGGAAGGTAAAATGCATGTGTCTAAGCTACTTCTACAGTAACATCTGAAAAAAACATCTTTTTGTATTTTTGAATAAGTTGCGAAAATTATCATGCATGCGATTTAATTGTTTTGACTGTGCAGAGGTGGATTGGTGAGAGGAAATGCTTGGAGGAGGTCGGGAAGGTTCAGAGAGGGCCTAAGGGGTCCCTAACACCATTCCAGAGAATTTCACAGAGTTTGGCTATTAGGAAACCTCATTCGTGAGCTTCTACAAGAAGTCTGCAGGGGTTCTACAAGATGTTATGGAATTTCTACAGGATGTCTGTAATTTTCTACAAGTTGTTCAGAATTGGGAATTTGGAGGATGGATGGAGGAGGAAAGATGAAGGAGTGAGTATGGAGGTAGGGCAGGGGTGTGAGGAGGTCCAGGACTTGGTGGATGGAGCTGAGGAAAGATGAATATGGCTGGATTTGTTCAAGGAGGAATGAAGCAATGTTGCACAAAAATTAGGGTTATGTGAGCAAGTGTGGCAAACGTGAGGCAAGAATCTGTGTTAGGGGATGGAGCAGATGGGATCGATGGAGTATGGGCAGATAGAGAAGTGGTACGGGTGCTCTGTAAGTTGTTTCTCCAACTGAACCAACGAAAACTTGTAAAATCAGAGACCTAGTTATGTTAACCTAATCTGATCTAGCTAACAGTAAAGAGAATGAACAGAAGTCTATTTGCAATGAAACCATGTATACTAGCTATGCAATGAAGCAATCAAGAATCTGAACATGTAACCAACTTCTGCAAATAAAAATCGAACACTAATGATTGCATGGCAAAGCAAAGACAATGTTTTTTTGTTGGCAGCAAGGTCACCTTGATCCCAACTCCTGATACCACTGAGGGAGAGATGAAATCAGAGGTGCTTGATGGCGTTTTTTGAAGCTTTTCCCTATCAATAACCTATCAACTCAATCTGAACACCAAAAGTCTTTCTAATCATCAACAATGACCTAGTTAATCAACAAGATTTTAATCTAATTAACAAAAATTATTTTGCAAAGACATAAAAAGCAAATAACAGTACATAAGGAGGCCTTGGCACTTGGGTTGGGCCCAACCCCAAGAGCTACATGCTCCTATAAAGAACTCAAAACTGATGCCAAGTAAAGCTGCTCTTCATTACTCAAAAATAATCATCACAAGAAAGTTATACAACAGTAGCTACAAAAAACGAGCTGAGAAAATGACAGCACTATAGTACAAAACCCAACAGTTCCAAAAGTAAACTATGAAAGCTTAGGCCTCCCTATTTATGCCCTAGGAGGGTCCTAGCAGCCCTCCTTAACTCAAGGGACTCGACTGTTCAAATTGCTAGTAAACAGTCACTCTTCACAAAGCTGCTCAGCTGCCTTTAGGATTCGTTTTGGTGGCCTGCTAAGCTTCGAGTTGAGGTTGGAGATTTCGAGGAAGGGTCATTTAATGCAAGAGACAACCTCCCTACGAATCCTCACCCTTGCTTCATCATGCTTGGCTATCACCTAGCTCATAATTGCTTGGATTTGCTCCAAAATTTGTCCAAAAAAACTGAAATAACCATGTATTAGCCTCCTTGGTAAAGTGACCACCCTTATTCGTTCAAATAACATAAAAATACTCAAAAAACATGCATAATCTATGAAAAATAGTGGATTTATCAAGGACAATTAGGAAAAATGAGCCCAATAAGTTACCCAATTCGGGGCTCATCAATAGCCAAAGGACTTCTCACCCAATTCCTTTCTTTTACCTTTTTACCTTGCTGTAATTGAGTCTTACTATGTGCTATCACATCACTCAGTTGTTAGTTACGTAAAGAAATTAATTGTTGCCTTATCACAATACCAAGCATGTTTCCCTGTAACTGTTCACACATGTCAGTAACATGTTCCAAAAATAAAAACATCATATCTATTAATCTGAAATCATCCTTTACCAATAATAACATCCATGTCATAACCAACAATCAACTCATCTTCATTAGTCATAATAATACGACTAGCACCCACTTACACTTAAGTGCATATTAGATGTCTCAGCACATGGTGTGTTAATACAACCATCTCAAACAAGATCATTCCTTCATACAGTCTTATCGACACATAATCGTATCATGTGATTGATCAAACATTCAAACAAACTATAAACATACAATGTTAACTAAACCAAATAGATGACGTAATCAAACTCATACCTCAATGTATCTCAGGGGAGGCTATCACATCTACACAATTTAGTCAATATTAGTATGACACAACATCAAAAAATATCGACTCATACTTGAATATCGTAACCATGACCATCTACATAGGATGATCCATATTAGAATGATACATAATAACATCAAGATCTTAAATGAAATGACCATAATAATCATTTTTATGATTGCAATGCATATACGACAAGTTAACTACCATGCATGACTATTCGACGCATATGCATATGGCCACACTCATTAACTAGAATCTATCATGTATGTAACCATAACATTAATAGAATTAAAGGAATATACATAACCATAATTCATATAACAACCATTAGCCTACATACCTGCATGCCCAACATACAAACATGTATGATGATCTTCTCTTACCTCGAGGTCTAGTGCTACAACCTTGCTTTGATAATCTACTTCTCCTACTTCATCTCAACCAACATATTAGCATCATAACATACCAAAAGTATCATGATGACATAAATTTCATACAATGACCTTATCCATGACAACCATACCCATAAAAATGCATGCATAACAACATATCGACACTGACATGCATAACAAATGCATATACAACCGACATACATTCATGACAAAGAAATCCCAACAAAAATTCCACATGACAACAAAGTTGTAAGAATTACCACCACCGTGCATACATAACAAACACATATACAACCTTCATTCATGCATGAAAAATACATTCTGCCCATCTAGTCCAATTGTTGAACCATGCTATGATACTAGTCAGTAATGCCCTCCTCCCACACTTACCTAAGCTTACTAGTCCATTGAGGTAACTATGTGATGAAGAGTTACTATGATATGAATAAACCTCCTAGATCACCTTAAGGAAGTGGAATCAATAAACCAAAACCTTATTGACCTTCCTCAAGAGCTACAGGATGCACAAGATCTATATCTCTCCTTCAGGTGCCCAAACCCTGAGTCATATTGTTTTTTCACTAACAAAACTCCTAGTCACATGAAAAGGCTTGCATCCATGTGACTGTAGGCCTCCTATTGCTACCATAAGCCTACAAAGGAGAGACTACCATCTTTTTTTAGCTATTTCTCTGCATGCTACCACAAAATGTGTGCCACCTTTTCAAGGCTATACTCCAATCCATTGCCCAGAACTTGATGAAAATTTCCAAGAAAATAAATGACACCAAGACAAAGCCTCTAACAAAAAAATTGATCAATGACTTGATCTAAACCAGTATAACCATGACAGACATTCTTCCAAACACTTGATGAACATGAAATCTACGAGTCATAAATATACATCTGAACATAGGGGTCTTATAATTATCTAAGAATTGTCAAGAAGGATTGATGCCCTCTCATAATAGCTATAATATAATCTATCAGGTCATGCATTCATTAACATTTCATCTACTAACCAAAACATGATGAAAGGCATAACTCAAGTCTATAATAAACCATGCTTATATCCAACATATAACTAGAGGAATATCAATAATAGAATAACCATTAAAGCCACATAATAAAAAGCAAATTTACTCATAAAATACAAGAGGAAAAGAGCTCTTATTGACCTATCCAAATCCAACCAAGTTAGGGACTTCCACGTACCACGTGACCATAGATTGGGTTGAACAAAATATTTCTTTCAGCCAATCACCCCTGTTCCATATTACAAGAATGAATGTGGGGCTCACAACAAAACCAACTAGGGATTACCCATTCTTTATCATGTATCCCGCCATTACCAGTCAAGGGATTCCTAGGCCTAAAAACCTCATATATACAACCAATATTTATCATGTATCTTCTCATTAACGTTCAAGGGATACCTAGGCCCAAAAAATAAACATACACTACCAATATTTACTGCAACCCCTCCATATATCAATTAAGGGATCACTAGACCCTAAACAAGCATGGATTCCTTAATATCTCTCAACCTAAACTGTAAGGAATTTTCCTATCTCCACCCTTATGATTTACTGTGTATCCCACCATTTACTGGTGAAGGGATTCCTAGGCTTTTGGGAATTTTCCTAAGACCACCTCACTCAGTTTCAAAACCATCTAACGATCTAGCTCAACCAAGTAAAAGAACCCCATCACACCATGTCTTTTCGAGAATGCCAAGGCAAGGCTGAAAACCACTATCACACTAGTAAAAACCCATGCCAATGATAAAAAGAGAACCAAATGCACACATGCATGTACCATACATTCCAGAACTAGCAAGGAAATCCTACATGCAACTCGATACATGCAGGTAATCTTGTTGTAGCCACTTGATCCAACTCTTCCTTGATTGATGTTTTCTTCTCTTTGCATCCTTATCCTTTCTTTTCCTTCTTTTCTCCAATTCTAGAGTACTTCAATAATGCTCTAAGTTTGCAAGAGTACGAGAGAGAGAGAGAGAGATAATAGAGAGAGAGCTACAAAATTGAACTGAAAAAAGTATGTGAATTGATCTTCAGAAGCCTTTTTATGATTGAGGCCTCTATTTTCTTCATTTTTCTCTATTTTCCTTCAATTTCCTCACATGAAATATATGATCTTTCACCTTCATTTTTTCCTATTTTCCTTTATTTTCATAAATAAAATATCAATTAATGCATCTTTCCTTTTCCAATTCCTTTGCCAATGCCTTTGCCAATTTTCTCTTAGCCATAATAACCAAATGAACACCCACTAGGATGTTTTTCCCACCATTCAGCTTGGAATATGTGTCCCATGACCTTGGTCTTATTTTCATTTTAAATACTTTATTACATGAACTTTTGAACCAGGGTTGTCACATGAATGTGCAAGTAGAAATGCATCACAATGAGAAAATATTCACTCTGGAAACCCTTATAAAACTATGGAGTCATAACCTGTTGTGATAGAATGATCGAGATCTTGGGGGCCAAGATTTAGAAATTTGAAAATTAAGAGAGAAGAGGAAAACACATAAAGAAACTCTTTATTATAATAAAGGAAAACAATTACATTGACATTGTGGTGAACAAATCTCTCATTTTACAAAGTGAGGCATGATATTTATAACCCTTTTGAGTTGCAATATCATGAGTGGATACCATGGGCAAATAGTATGGGTGGATGCCACTTTCCATTCAAATCAAGTGATCCGTAAACTTTTGTGGATATTCCACTGGACAGTTTGTCACAACATATATGATAATATTATATTTAAAATTTGAGATTCTACATTATTACAATTTTATTTAATTTCTAGATCTGTAAAATTTAATGTAGTTAGTGAATGTAAAGGTAAATCAAGAAGAAAAGTGGAGAACGCCAAAAAAAGCTCACACACACATAATACACAAGATATGCTCTCTTGGAAATCCTTTCGGGAGAAAACCCATTTGGAAGGTGAGGTTGCTTCCCTCTTGTTCTCTGTCTGGAAATATGGTTGTAGATACAAAGAAGTAATGTTTGTGGCCTGTGGGCTTCTATAGTGCACAAATAATTTATGTGTTCTCTACCTCCTATCTCTCTTGGATATCTTTTCTCAACTATGGAACAAAATGTTCTCAAAATAATGGAATTCCTCTTCCTCCTAGTGGCCTAGTTATAACACAGCTCGATAGCCTACTAGTGGTTAAGTTTGATTACATCAACTCTTACCTAGAGTTACAAAATCGGCTCTTCTAAAGCCTTTTACATAAAAAACATGTGGCTAGCCCATTTTCCATGAATAATGGGGGTTGACTTGGCATCCTCTCGAACTATAGGTGTGAAAATGGAAAGGTCAACTTCCGAGCGACATAACGTTTGCATATTGACTTTGATTGACGCGATTCTTACGCCGTTGGAAAGCTCAATGTGTGTAGAATAGCATGAAAAGGTGCTACGTATAAGCAACAAAGTTTTACCCCCAAAAAATGCCATTTGATGCCTCAAAATTCTCCTGGATTGTTTTAGACCTCGTTTTGACAAACTAGGTCCCGTCGGTAAAAACGGTCCCATGAACTGATTTCTCCACTTTTGCCACTCCAAATGCATAGATATGGATGACATACAATATACTGTTCCAATTTGGATCACACCTCCCCATTTTTGGAGGCTTTTGGTCCAAAAATCTCTTACTGAATGAGGTGAGGAAATATTTCCTCCACCCTCTTTGTGGTATACCATTTAGCTTTGCCTGGAAGTTGCCCCTTCAACCCAATGTGCCAAAGGTCTTGTTTCCCTTGTCTTGTAGTTCTAGACCTCTTCTACAAAAATGCATCTTCTATCAACTCTGCCTGAGTGTTTGGTGCCAATCCTCCACAGAAGGTAGCACTTGTTCCTCTTCTTGATCTAGCTTGGAAGGCTCATAGAGTTTCAAATTCTCTACATTTACAAATGATTAAATGCACATATATGGTGGTAAACTGATTCGATAGGCATTATCACCCACCTTTTCCAGTGTCTCAAAGGGAACATAGCTTAGAGGCTTGATTTTCTTACCAGGCCCCTGCAGCCTCTCCTTGTTCAACTGTAGCCATACTTTGTCTCCCACCTTGAATGATCTCTCTATTATGTGTTGATCATGCCTAGCCTTATACATCACCTGTGACTTCTACAATTTTTCTTGTACATGTAGATGGATCTGCCTGATCTTCTCTACAAATTTTCATCCCTCAAAGCATCTCTTGTACATTGTTCCTTCACTCCTCCTTGCTGCCCATATGCAATATCCAAAGGTGAACGTGTAAAATATCCAAAGCAAGTTTCAAATGGGGACTTTCCTATAGAAGTGTGGACCACTCTATTATAATAATGTTGTATATATACAATATTTTCATCCCAGGTCTTCGGATGCTTCTGGTTGTAACCACTCAGAAGCTGCACCAAACTCTTGTTGACTACTTCTCTCTACCCATCTATTTGTGGATGGAATGTTGTAGATCTCTTCAACTTCATGTCCATATTCTCCCACAACGTATTCTACAGTGAACTGAGAAATCTAGTATCCCTATCTGAAATGATGCTCCTTGGTATCCCAAAGTGTACCCAGTCCTGTCCAAAGAAAATTTTTTCTACTTCTTGTCTGTTGATTGTCTTTTTACAGGGCATTAGAACACACATCTTGTTGAACTTGTCAACTACCATGAACATGTAGCCATGTCCCTTCCTGGTTTTCAGTAAACCTCCCACAAAGTCCATGGAAATTCTTTCCCAAGGACGAGTAGGTACAAGCAAGGGATGATACAAACCCTGTTTCATGTTGCTAGGCTTTCTAGTACAACAAAGCATGCATCCTCTTATGAACCTAGCTACTTGTTCTTGCATCTTGGCCCAATATACATACCTTTGCAAGTTAGCCATGGTCTTCCCTACATCAAAGTGCCCTGCAATCTTGGAGGTGTGAGCCTCTCTAATCTATTGCAAATGCTCACCTTTAGGAACACATATCTTATCCAGCGTGTAGAGTAACCCATCCTGGAGATGGTAGTCAATGGTGTTGTCACCATCGTGCACATGACTTTGAATCTACAACTACTGATACACCTCCCTGAAGTCATCATCTCCTGAATATGCCTCTCTATATGCATCATGGGTGAATGGATCCATATGCATAAGAGTCCCCAAAGTTGTAATCTTTGATGTGGGTGGCCTTGAAAGTATCTCGGCCAACTTGTTTGTGCTGCCTTTCTTACACTTGATCACCAAATGAAACTGTTGTAAAAACCCCATCCACTTGTAATGCCTAGTCTGTTGTATCTTATTCTAGGCATGCACGTACTGTAACGGCTGGTGATCCGTGTGAATTATGGTATCCTTTCCCATTAGATAGTGCTTCCACTTCTTCACAACTTGCATCATGGAATAGATCTCCTTATAGTAGGTAGGGTAGTTAAGAACAACCCTATGAAATACTTTAGAATGGTAGAAAACAGGCCTTCCTCCTTGCATGTCCCATAGCATACCCACTGGCATTTGTCTCCGCTTCAAAGGTTCGTTGCAAGTTTGTTAATGCAACAATAGGTGCTTCACTAATATTCTTCTTTAACTCATCGAAAGCCTTCTGCTGCCCTTTTCCCCAGTGGAAACTCTTTCCACTTGTTGTTATGGCATGGAGCGGTGTTTCTACTACTGAAAACGAGGCTATGAATTTCCTCACATACTCTATTTCTTCAATGAAACTCCGAACCTCGGTAACATTAGTAGGCACCATACATTTCATGATGGCCTCCATATTGGAAGGATTTATCTTCAATTCTCCTCCACCAATCACATATCCCAAATACATAAGGACTGCTGCGCAAACTTGCACTTCTTGAGATTTTCTAGCAGCTGGTGCTTCTTCAATGTTTCTAGCACCTACGTCAAATGTGAAATATTCTCCTCCTAGGTAGCACTTTATAACAATATATCATCCAAAAAGACAATAAAAAATGAATATATAAAAGGGCACAATACATCGTTAATTAATCTCATACATGTAGCTAGTGCATTACATATGCCAAATTGCATAACTAACTACTCATTCAAACCTTGCATGGTTTTGAAGGGGGTCTTCCATGTATCTCCTTCTTTGACTTGAACTTGGTGATATCCAGACTTCAAGTGCAACTTGGTGAAATATTCTTCTTGCTACACCTGATCTAGCAAATCGTCTCTCTTGGGGAGGGGGTATCTGTTCTTGAGCGTGATTTTATTCAACGCCCTATAATTTATACACACGCACCAAGTCCCATCCTTCTTTGGCACAATAATGATGGTTGACCCACATGGTGATTTACTCAGATGAATGACACCATGTTCCAATAGCTGCTACAACTGTTTCTTCACCTCACTTGCTTCTATAATAAATTGCCTATACAACCCAATATTTGGCAATGGGGATTCAGGAAATAGCTGGATCTCTTGCTCCAATGATGTCTTACGGGGTAACCCTTAGGCTCTCAGAACACGTACTTGTATGCCTGTAACAACTCCTCCAATTATTCTTTTTGTTTCTTAGTACACTGCTCTAGGGATGCCTTACCTCTTATTGACTCCTCTGTAGACTGATTTTCTCTTGAAAATAATAAAACATACTTCTTGCTGGAACTAATCAATTTATTGGCTTGGTTGGCACTTACCAGTGAAATTTTTGACTTGCCTTTGTACGTGTTCATGATGAATGATTTTCCATCCTTGATGAGCCAGTACTGGTTAGCTCTCCCTAGGAATATTGCATCATGTATGTACATGTATGGTCTCCCAAACACAACTCCACATACATCAAGGGGAACCACATCTAGATCTACTTCATCAATAAAATCAACACTAATAGCAAATCTAATTTACACTATTTTGTTACCTTCATCTCTGCATCCTTATGTACCCATCCCGGTGGATATGGGTTTGGATGATTACAAAATTCCATCCCCAACTTCTTGACTAGATCTGCTTCAATGAGATTTTCCTACGATCCTAATTCAAACAGAGCATCAATCTTCGTCTTCTTCACCTATATCTTTACATGGAAGAGTTTGGTCATTTCTTTCTCTACTTGTTGCTGAAGGCTACTCAAATTGACCTCCTTCTACACTGATGTAAAAACGATCTTCTCATCCACATTTGATCTGCTTTCAACTTGGTTGCTTGAATCAATGGCCATGAGATTCTTCTTCTTATTATCTTTCTTCTTGTTTTTTGGGTTTAGCTCTGGATGCAACTTCTAGCAGTTCTCCTCTGTATGGCCATCAATGTTGCAGTGGTTCCAATGGTTGTTATGATCATTGCACTAGTTTGCTATGGTTGCCGTATTTTTATCTTTTCCCTCTTTTTTCTTCTTCTTCCCATCCTTAGAAGTGTCTTGTTGCTCCTTTTTCTTCGATCCACTTGATTGAACTCTTTTTAGGCCTATGTTCTCTAGGTACTGTGCCTGTACACAAGCCTCATCCACCATTTTTGTCTTTAACATCATCACTTGCTCACACGGATGGCGGTGCAGACCCCCTAAATACTTGAGGAGTACATCTAGGTTCTTTGGAGAGATACCTAACATTATAGCCATCCTTCTTAATTTTGTGGTGTACTCCCACATATTTTGGCCCGACTTTTGCCTAAAGTAATGCCACCAGATGCACTCATCTTCCACATACCCAATGGGATAAAACCGTGATTTAATGAGGGTTTTGAAATCCTCCCACTTAGTCACTAGAGGTTCTCCCTCCAACCTCAAGGTTTCTGTGAGGCTCTCCCACCAAGTCAATGCATGGTCCTCTAATTTGAGCCACGCGAATGAGATCTTATGCCCTTCCTCAATCTGATGGACACTAAAATAAACTTCCAGTTGCTGCAACTAGTGGTTCAGCTTTAGAGTGTCGATCTCGCCATGGTATGGATTGATATCTAATTTTTCTTCCACTTTAAACAGGGATTGCTTCATGACACTCAAACTAGGTTGATTTTTTC
This sequence comes from Pinus tabuliformis, assembly GCA_031772625.1. NCBI lineage: Eukaryota > Viridiplantae > Streptophyta > Pinopsida > Pinales > Pinaceae > Pinus > Pinus tabuliformis. The sequence goes on from CM062811.1 coordinate 655,116,041, forward strand.
TAGGTTCATTCTTTGGCTGGTTATGTGCCTCTATCCCCCTTTCAATTTTTCCTATGCATTCGAACCCCCTTCTTATCCAAATATCCCCAACTTATTGCTTAGGGCCTCCATGAGGAGGTTTACATTGTGGTTTATATCCGCGACTTGTTCTTCGAGCCGCGAAAACCTCACCTCTACACGATCACGAGGTTCATTTATAGATTCATTGCCCATGATTAAGGTTTTACAATTTTTGGCCTCGCCGATATAGATCTCTTCAATCTCCACAAGATACCCAAAGAAACCCGCTTTGATACCAAATGATTCGTCAAGTACCATGGATATTCCATTGGACAGTTCGTCATAATATATCTAATAATATTATATTAAAAATTTGAGATTCTACAGTATTACAGTTTTATTTAATTTCTATATCTGTAAAATTAACTATAGTGAGTGCATGCCTGTAAAGGTAAATCAAGTAGAAAAGTAGAGAATGACAAAATAAGTTCACACACACTTAATACACAAGATATGCTTTCTGGGACACCCTTTCAGGAGAAAACCCAACTGAAGGTGAGGCTGCTTCGCTCTCTTTCTCTGTCTCGAAATATGGCTGCAGATACAAAGAAGTAATGTGTGTGGCCCGTGGCAGGAGGAATCGAGCTCCTTCTTAATTTCCAAAATTTTGACCATTATCTTGTTGAGATTGCTCGCATGCTTCTTAATCTCAATGGCTTCTCTTAGCTTCTTATGATAGAAATTATCAACCCCGAAGATGACCTGAGAATCCTCAATGCAGACATCGTGTTGCATGCTTCTTAATCTCAATGGCTTCTCTTAGTTTCTTATGATAGAAATTATCAACCCTTACGATGACCTCAGAATCCTCAATGTAGACATCGTGCTTAGATTTCACTGCATTTCAGCTAACGGTGAGGAACGAGAATGATTGTGCCTAATGTGTGATGCATGTTCTTGGATCCTTTGGTTTATGATTGATGAGTTTCACCAATGTAAGGAATCCCACACTAGCAAGAAATTGAATAGACTCCTTTCATGTCTTTAGGGTTAACCTAGTCTTTAACGAATCTATGGTGTTAAGAGGATCTAAGAGAATTTCTAATGGTATTAAGAAGCTTAAAACTAGCAGCAACTCTATTTTTAAAAAAAATATGAATTCCCGTGAAACAACACATTAATTATGTTGTTATAATAATTCGATTATTGTATTTTTAATTTTTTTCAATTTAACAACCCACATGCACACATAATCTTACATAGTCTTGTCCAGGATAAACCTACAAAACATGTAAGACCAAATTTTCCCACCAATACATTGGGTCACATGAGAAAGACTAATGACCAAATAAATATATTTAAAATTATTTTTAATATATTTATCAATTTATTTTTCTATTTAAACTTTTATTATTATTTAAACTTATTGAATATAGTTTATCATTCAATTTCTTAGGTAATTCTGCAATTTTAATTTTTTTTTGTGGTTTTTATTTTAATTTAAATATCAATTACTTTTTACTTAGCAGGCGCTGCTTCACATTACTCTTGTTTCATGATATTGTTGATTTTTACTATCACAATTTTCTTATTGTTTGCTTGCTGAGAGACCATAAAACCTGTGTTCAGGGCTTCTTGTGTATAGCTTCATATGGTCGGCAGTTGGAATTTGCTGGGACATTTGGCGTGTGCGCCTGCGAATTTGACGAAATAAACTCGACGACGGTTTCTCGAAAATAGATTCGTTATGGCCGCTGGTTCGAATTTCACGGTATACTTGTTACGTGCGCCTGCGAGTTCGGCGGAACAAACCCGGCGAGGGCGGGGTATCAGAGATGCTAACAGAATACTAAAGGGTCACGGTTACCGCCTCTTACCTTCGTTACACGTGGCATTATCCTCCTCAAGTAACAGAAACTTTATTACATTTAATGTCCCCACAGATAATTTGCTCTTAAGTAGACAAACAAACCAGTTTCTGTCTCGCAGAAGAAACAGACGGGAGAGCGTCTGAGAGAGTGGATGAATGGGTGACAGCATGGCAACTACAATCAGAGGAGTCGTCTCGCAATGACTTTTTGGCGATGTCAAGTAAGTTGGCTGAGCAGTCCATCTGCGCTTCAAGATATTCTATATCTATATTTTTATAGAAAAGTCATATTATATTTGTTATTTGTTTTAAAGGTTTTTTAAGTTTGTTTTTGTGTTTAATTTGTTAGACATTTGTTGGAATTACTAGTTTGAGTGTGAATTTTTAATTTAACTGTTTCAAAATTGTTTCAAAGTACCGAATTCATATCTGTAATCTCTTACATGTAATCAAAATTCAATTTAAATAACACAAATTAAAATTTTATCATTTTTTTTAAGTCTTATTCCAACCAAAAGCTCTAAATCTTTAAAATGGTTAAACTTTATACTTTTCAAAAATATTGTAACACATGATTTAAATAAACTATTTGAAGATTTATGTTAAAAGAAAATATTTTAATGTTGTATATAATAAAATATCCAATATGGGTTATCGAGGTGCCTCTTTTTAGCCTAGAGGCTCATTCTACAGCGTAGTGTGAAGGCAATGTGTAAGTACCTTATAAAAATAAAATAATCTCTAAAATAGAAAAGAAGTTTTGGTTATAATACAAAAAGAAAAAAGAATACGTTATGCATCCTTAATTAGTTGTCTATACGGCCTAATATAATTTCATGTAAAGTAATTAGTAGTAAAAAAAATATGTGAGTAAGATGTTTAAATCTTAACATTTTCAAAAATATTTTAAGAGACAATTTAGATAATTTTTTTGAAGATCTATGTTAACTATCTTATGTTAAAAAAAAAGTGAAAAGAAAATATTTTAATGTTGTATATAATAAAATATCCAATGTGAGTTATGAATAAAATATTTTAATACGAATTAGTATTGAGGTATCTTTAAAATAGGTTAGTAACAAAAAAATCATTTTAATGTGTCATTTAAAATGGAGCCAATGCACACGTTATGTAAAATATTTTATATATTGTTTTAAAAAACTATGTATATGTCATATAAAACTATTGATAAAAATAAGTTTTATGGTTAAAATATTTGAGTCTCTGTATTTTACAATTTTTTTAAGTATAAGATTCTTTTGTCTAAATACAAAAAATATTATTATTTTTGACTTACAAGTTTAAGTTATGTAATATCTATAGCATTCAAAAATACAATTTTAACAATGAAAATTACACATTGTCTTTGCACTCTAAGATAAGTATGTACATGAAGAAATTCAATCCCTCTAGGCTCATGTTAGATCTGTGCTTAAGATGGATCTATATTGGTTATATTAAGATTTAATTGTTTCACAATTATAATATAGTGGAGATTATATGTTAATGTGAATCATATTATATAGATATCATCCACAAATGCAAGGTCTATGACTTAAATCTAATGTATAACTATTATCTATATGCATAATCTAGTTTAGGAAAAGAAAAAATAATATCTAAACATTATTTTGGGTGTCTAGATGATTGGCCTTTATATTGGATTGAAGAAGTTTATTATTATAATTGTTCCCTTTCAGTGGACACCCCTTAAATTTTCCCCTTAAATTTTCGACTCTTTCTCATGGGGTTTGAACTTTTAATGAGAAGACTAAATTTTAGGTAAATCATCTCTTCTACACCTTATAGATTATTTTGAAAATATTTTTAAATAGTAATAATTTTATAATTATTGTTATAGAATAATTTAATTGGTAATAACCATATTATAATATTATAAAATTTAAAATAACTTTAAAAGTCACAATTGAACTATTCTTTTTAATAAATTAATCGAAACAACTTCTGGTAAAACAGTGATACTCTCTTCCAATTGAGCACTCCTTTTCTTGTTCGGTGAAAGGTTATTTCAAGTAAGAGTCACTTAACTGGAATATTTTGTTTGCATAAAAAAAACAACTGCAATAAACATAAAGATGGTGATTCAATACTTTGGTGAAGGGAAACATTACTTAAGAAATTTCAGAGAGGTTTCTCATCTATGTTTCAGATTTGATTCTAGTACTTATGGCTAATCACCATGATATCTCAACAGATAGGGGTGAAAGAAATCCCAAATTCATTTTCCAACATAGCAGATAGCAGATATCAGCCCATACCTGCAGAGTTAATGTGAAAATATTTTACTTCAAAAAGCCAATGCTCTATTCACTGATACACAATTAAAGCATATCACCAGCCAGAGGGTAAACAACGTAGCAGGCCGCAGAGACATATATTTGGTTATTTGGTTCAATTTGATCGATTATTTGATTGAAACATAACGCAACACATGGATGAGTTATCAAATTTTATTTAGATTCATGTTTGGTTTGCAATGTGTGAGACTAAATCAAGTTATATATATAATATCTGGAATCTGTGATTTTTGAAAAGGAGTTAAGCTCATTGTTTGTGTTTATATTATTTTATGATAATATAGTCTCATTGTATTGTATTGGGTCTGTAATAAGGTAATAAAATTTATTAGGATTTCAGACCATTTTACCTAAAAAAAATTTAATTATTAAATAAGATGCATTAAAAATGTACCATGACAAAACAATGCTTCCTTGAGTAACTTGACTAAGTGAAATTTATTTTAAGCACCTTAACACTATTCAATTTAATTTATAACAGAATTTAAAAAACTTATTTCATTTTATTATTATTATTATTATACTCCATGGTTTAGGATTCTAAGTTAAGTTACTTTGGTGTATAATGAATTCAATTAATTTAGTGTATGGTTTTCTAAAATTTGTATAATATTTTTTATAAAATAGTATTAATTTTTTAATTAAAATATATTAAAATTTTAATTATTATAAGAAGATTGATTATCCAAGTTAAGTTACTTTGGTGTATAATGAATTCAATTAATTTAGTGTATGGTTTTTAAAAATTTGTATAATAGTTTTTATAAAATAGTATTAATTTTTTAATTAAAATATATTAAAATTTTAATTATTATAAGAAGATTGATTATCCAAAGCACTTTTTAATGGAGGATCAAAACACATTAAACTATATAATTAATTATTGGAGTTAAAATTATTAGTCACTCATATGAAAGTAAGCTTTCATTACAGTTTTTACATAGAATTTCTTTTATTCTCTAAATATTGTTTTGAAAAAAATTAACTAGCACAACCACATTAAAAGTATTAATGTGGTTGATATAAGTGGCACACTTCATTTATATCTACCATTGATAAATATACCATTTATATCTACCAAAAAATAGTATTGCAATAAAAATAATATTATTATCATTATAATTAATAATAGTTATTTTTTTATGACAATCATTATTTAATACTAAATGTTATTTATAATTATTTAATATACATATTAACCCTCGGAATATGAACCCTTAGATTAATAAACTCTAGGGATTGATATTAAAAATCCAAGAGACTAATAAACCCAAGGGGTTAATAGTAAAACCCCAAGAGAATAATACTAACCCAAACCCAAGGGAATATTACTAAAAAATTTATGGTTTATATTCCCTTGGATTTATAGTGTTAATCCCTTGGGATTATGAACGATAGACAATAATATTAACCCAAGGGATAATAAACCCAAGGGATTAATACTAAAAACCCAAGGAATTATTAACCCAAGGGAATAATATTAAACCCTAGGGATTAATATTATAAACCGAAGGTATAAAAATCTTAAGAAAAATATTATAAACCCTAAAATAAACATGGTTGACCATGGATGATTTTCATTTTTGAGACAATGGGATTAATATTAAACCATGGTAGACAATGATTTACCATGGTTGACTATAGTTGATCATGGTTGATATTGTAAATTGAAATGAATAATAAACCCTAGGGATCAATAAAATATAGTGATTAATATTAAAACATGGTAGGTAATGGTTGATATTATAAACTGAATAGAATAATAAACCATAGGGATCAATACTAGAAACCAAAAGGACTATAAACTTGAGGGAATAAAATTAAACCTTTGGAATATGAACCCTTAAATCAATAAACCCAAGATTCAAGAATTAAAAACCCAAGGGATATAAACCCTAATATAAATATTATAAACAACAAAATAAACATGGTTAAGTATGGTTAATTTTCATATCGAGACAATCCTTGTCACAATGTAGCGTTGGACTATGGTTGACCATGATTGACCATTATTGATTTTCATATCGAGACAATATTTATCACAACACGATGTTGGGATATGGTTGGTTATAGTTGGCCATGGTTGGTTATGGTTGACCATGGTTTAGCTATGGTTGGTTATGGTTGACCATGATAAATATTATAAACCAAAGGGAATAATAAACCTAAGGGATTGATATTATAAACCCCAATGGAATAATAGGCCCAAGAAATTAATACTAAAATCCGAAGGGATTAATATTAAACCCAAGGGACAAATATTATAAACCCAAGGTATATAAACCCTAAGATAAATAGTGTAAACACTAAAATTAACATGCTTGAACATGGTTAATTTCCATATTGATACTATCCTTATCACAAAGCTACATTTGACCATGGTTGATTTAGATATGGAGACATTATTTGTCACAATGCGACATTGGACCATGGATAACCATGGTTGATTTTCATATCAAGACAATATTTTTAATAATGCGACATCCGACGATGGTTGATCATGATTGTCCATGATTTTCATATGGAGACAATTTTTGTCACAACGCGACATTTGACCATGGTTGACCATGGGTGGCTATGATTGACCATGATTAACCATGATTTACATTATAAACCCAAGGGATAAATATTAAAAACACATGGTTGACCATGGTTTATTCTAATATTGAAACATTTCCTATTGCAGTATGACGTTAGACCATTGTTGACTATGCTTGATTTACATATCAAGACAATCTTTGTCACAATGTGACATTAGACCATGGTTGATTTTCATATGAAGGCAATATTTGTCACGATGTGAAGTTAGACCATGGTTGATTCTAATATTGAAACAATTCTTATTGCAGTATGATGTTAGACCATTGTTGACTATGGTTGATTTACATAGCGAGACAATCTTTGTCACTGTTATCACTCATGGAAACTCTCCTAGGTTGCAGCTCGGAGATGCCTGGTAACATATAATCTTCAGTATTGTTCTCTAAACTACTGGAATGGATGATGGTTTGGATCAAGTCAGATAACCATTTCAGCTCTATTCTCACTCAAGACATGCATGAACACCCCCAACAACACAAGGCTTTAGACCACTAATGCTCAATAGTTTGTAGATTTAATGGATAAATGGAGAATACTGACTATACCAGTAGATTACATACATGAACATATGTGAATGGCTAGCTATAGACAACAAATGAGCTTACTGACTGTACTGGCAGATGCATATATAATAACACATATAAATGGCTAGCTACAGGTAGCAAAGAAGCTTGCAAATCTAATATATGAAAGCAGAGATAAGATGTCAGTTATATGGCCTTAAACACAAAGAAAACCTGAACAAATTGTTCGATTGCAAGCATAGAACAGAAAATAAATGGAAATTGAACATATAACAACAAATAAGCTTGTATTACTAAAGAATGCAGATGAGAGGCTTGAAGGAACAGATGAGGATTAATCTCCAAAAGTTGAACCATTGTTACATCTAGTTTTCTGCCTTTTATAGGCCCTTTACAATGCTCCTGAGCTCTCTAGAAGGCTCGGAGTCTTAACCTTGTCTGATCTGTCCCTTAACTATTTAATTTCCTCAATAGACAGGCATGACTTGAAGGTTTTTCTCTTTTTGACAGAGAATAACCACATTCAGATATTTTGGGTGCACTGGCAAGGAGCTCTCTCTTGACAAAGATGCCCACAATCTCTTCTGTTGATTTCGGTTGTGTTGCACTGTGTTGCTCCATGACGTATTTGATTCAGGCTATGTTGTGCTGTATATGCCCATGATATTTCTGTTTCGGGCTAGTTTGGCATGCTTTGTTGCGTTGTAGATGCCTCTCGTCCTTGGTTTCTCTTCAAACTGTTTAATAATGAGTGTTTTCTGTTTTACACAGAAACCACTGTAATGTTGTAAACTCCTACCAATGTTTGTTCCTTTCGAACTTTAAAAGTCCTAAAAAATGATTCATTTACCCATCGGGTCTGCCCTTTGGGTCGTTGTCACCTATCGCAGATGGCTCGATCCCTTTGTTCCCTTCGTAATTTTGCAATATGGCGAAAACCTTAAAAAACATGGAAAAACCAGCCTTTGTGGACCTGAAAACATATATATATTTCACCTCTAAAACACATCGGGTCCGGACTTCATCGCTATTAGTGCTGCCAAGGTTCTTGTGTATTTCGTTACATAATGTAATACACGAAGAATACATTAAAATGCCCTTTCACAGATTTGAAAATATATCCATTTATTGCATATAATTACATCGGGTCTGCCCATCGGGTCACACACATGCCCGTGACTAGGCCTCGTCCCCAGGTTGAGGCCGATAGTGATATTGCGATTGCAATAAATCACATTCGTGAGTTGCTCGTTCCCCAGTCCTTTATATAACAGAACATGTGCTTCCTACCAATGCGACCTGCCGATCCGATCATCGGTGATCGCTGATCGGTGGTGTCATGCGCCCGCCTTTCGACTGTCCCCTCTATCCTACCAATATGTGATTTGTCGCTTAGATCTGGGCCATTGATCGGCCAGATCTAATGGCTGTTGTGCGATGCCTAGTTTAAGCCTATGGTAATGGTTTTTCCATGTTTTTAGAGTGTTTTGAGCCTCTCGATAGTGTATTTCTCCCCTTCCAAGGGCTTTCCTCCCGCGACCATTTCAACTTTGAATGATCCTTGAGAGGATTTTGAAGACTTTTGGGGCATACTTGGATCCTTTTTTGGACCGTTTGCCGACAAGGCTAACAGTTACAATGCGACATTAGACCATGGTTGATTTTCATATCAAGATAATATTTGTTACAATGCGACGTTAGACCATGGTTAATTTACATATCGAGACAATATTTGTCAAAATGCAACATTAGACCATGGTTGATTTACATATCGAGACAATATTTGTCACAGTGTGACGTTAGACCATGGTTGATTTACATATCGAAACATTCTTTGTCACAATGTGACGTTAGACCATGGTTTATTTTCATATCGAGACAATCTTTGTCACAATGTGATGTTAGACCATGGTTGATTTACATATCAAGACAATATTTATCACAATGTGACGTTAGACCATGGTTGATTTACATATCGAGACAATATTTGTCACAATGCGATGTTAGAGCATGGTTGATTTTAATATTGCGACGATCTTTGTCACAATGCAACGTTCAACGATGGAAACCTTGGTTGATTTTCATATCGAGACAATTTTTCTCACAATACGACATTCGAGACCATGGTCTATCTACAAATCGAGATAATCTTTGTCACAATGTGACATTGGATAATAGTTGACCATGATTGATTTTCATATCGAGGCAATCTTTCTCACAACGCGACATTCTACCATGGTTGACTAAGATTTATCATGGTTGATCATGTTTCATTCTATAAAACATGGTTGACGATGATCAACCATGGTAGACTGGGGTTGACCATGATCCTCTATGATTTTCAATGATTTTCATATGGAGACAATTTTTGTCATAATGTGATATTCGACCATGGTTGACAATTACTAGCTATGATTGACCATGATTGATATTATAAACCCAAGGGAATAATAAACCCAAGGGATTAATACAAAAACCCCAAGGGGTTATGAACCCAAGTGGATAATATTAAACCCAAGGCAAAAATGTTATAAATCTAAGGTATATAAACCCTAAGATAAATATTATAAACACGTCGTTGACCATGGTTGATTTCATATTGAGACAATTCTTATCACAATGCGATGTTAGACCATGGTTGACCACGGTTGATTTACATATCGAGACAATATTTGTTAGAATGTGATGTTAGACCATGGTTAATTTTCATATGGAGACAATCTTTGTCACAATGCAACACTAGACCATGGTTCACCATGGTTGATTTTCATATCGAGACAATCTATCACAATGTGACGTTGGACCATGGTTGAGCCTGGTTGACCATGGTTGAACTTGGATGACCATGGTTGACCCTGGTCAGCCATGTTTTGATTTTCATATTGAGAGTTTTTTTTGCAATGCGATGTTCGACCATGGTTGACCATGATTGTCCATGATTTTCATAAGGAGGCATTTTTCTCACAATGCAACATTCAACTATGGATGGATATGATTGACCATGATTAACCATGATTGATATTATAAACCCAAGAGAATAATATTAAACATAGGGGACAAATATTATAAACCCAAGGCATATAAACCCTAGGATAAATATTATAAACACTAAAATAAACATGCTTGACCATGGTTTATTTTCATATTGAGACAATCATTATCACAATGCAATGTTGGACAATTGTTGACGATGGTTGATCATGGTTGATTTACATATCGAGATAATCTTTGGGAAAATGCAACATTCGACCATGGTTGACCATGGTTGATTTTCATATCGAGACAATATTTGTCACAATAAACCCAAGGGATTAATACTAAAACCCCAAGGGATTATGAACCCAAAGGGATAATATTAAACCCAAGGGACAAATATTATAAACCCAAGGTATATAAACCCTAAGATAAATATTATAAACCCTATGAATAATATTGCACCTTAAGAATATCAACTCTTAGATTAATAAACACAAATGATTGATATTATAAACCCAAGGAATTAATACTAAAACCGAGGGATTAATATTATAAACCCGAGTGATTAATATTATAAACCTAAGGTATATAAATCCTAAGATAAATACTATAGACCCTAAAATAAACTCACTTGACCGTGGTTTACCACGGTTGATTTTCATATTGAGATAATCTTTGTCACAATGATACATTGGACCATGATTGATATTAAGCCATAGGAATATGAACTCTCAGATTAATAAACCTAAGGGATTGATATTATAAACCCAAGGCACTAATAAACAAAAGGGATTAATACTAAAAAATCAAGGGATTATAAACATAAGGGAATAATATTAAACCTAAAGGTTTATTATTATAAACCCAAGGTATATAATCCATAAGATAAATATTATAAACCCTAAAATAAATATGGCTAACCATCGTTGACCATCATTGATTTTCATATTCACACAATCTTTGTCACAATAATTAGAGTTTTCCGCATAGAATTTCCTTTATTCCTTAATCACTATTTTGAAAAAATTTAAGTATATGAGGTATTTAATTATATATTTTCACATCGAATCCTTTTATTGCCTAAGAATTGTTTCCAAGGAAATTAAGTTGTATTGCTTAAGAATTGTTTCCAAGGAAATTAAGTTGTAACCGTATAGGTTTCTATAAGGAAATTAAGTTGTAGCAGTATAAGTTTCTGTTAGTTTAAATAATAAGAAAGAAATAAGAAATAAATAAATTCTTTAAAAATTAGAACTAGCAACAACTATGGTTAATAATAATATATTATAGATATATAATTTTTTTCAAATATTTTCTTAATTTAAATGTAGTTAATCTTATTAATATTAGTTTGTTTTTGTTTTTTTTAACGTGCCATGGATTTTAATAGAAAATTTCTAATCTTTTAAAATGTTTTAACCCTTTTTAGTATACAGTGTTCTCACTTCTTTTGGTCTTAAGTTGTATTGCTTAAGTATTCTTTCCAAGGAAATTAAGTTGTAACAGTATAAGTTTCTTAGCTTAAATAATAAGAAAGAAATAAGAAATAAATAAATTCTTTAAAAATTAAAACTAGCAATAACTATGGTTAATAATAACATATTATAAATATATAATTTTTTCCAAATATTTTTTTTAATTTAAATGTAGTTAATCTTATTAATATTAGTTTTTTTTGTTTTTTTTAAACGTGCCATACTTTTTAATAGAAAATTTCTGACCTTTTTAAAGGTTTTAACACTTTTTAGTATACACTGTTCTCACTCCTCTTGGTCTTGCTTCCCTCCACATTGGCTTTGGTATTTATTTCTATATATTCTTGTTAAATTAGTAAAATCATGTTATTTAATAGAATTATACATGCACTACTCTCGACTCTTCTGGGTTTTGATCCAATACTAGGTAAATAGCATCAACACACATAAACTATACATACCATAATAAGAAAACAACAAACCATAATAAATAATTTATTATCTTTTGACATAAAATTTACTTAATTTACCTATAATTTTATATTAATAAATGTGCCAAATTTATGTAAATAAATGTACTTCAAACCTATTTTATTAGAACAATTACAAATTAAATAAGAGCCATATACTTTTCTTTGTGCACATACCGATGGAAATCATAAACTAATATCACAGTTTTGAATAATGTAATTCGTTTTATATATATATATATATATATATATTATTATATTATATTGGGTTAATAACATGGGTTTTTTTGTTTTTGTTTTTTCATTAGTTCAAATCTAAAAAAGTTGTTAGCATATACACTAATCATATTATTAATATTATTAAAATAGTAATAAATTATTATTATTATTATTATTATTATATTAAATAATTTTGATTACGATAATATTTAACAAAACATCTAAAATTATCATTGTGTGTTATAATTTTTTCAACAGAAAAATACATCTTTGTTATTTATAAAAATCAAAAGATACAATGTCCCCTTTTTTTTACAGGTCTCCTCCTCTAATGACATCCCCTTTTTTTACAGGTCTCCACCTCTAATGACATCAACAATTTTGAAGTTTACATCTTCATTCTAGCTAATACCTAAGGATACTAAAATGAAACGAAAAAAGGAAAAGCATTAAAATAAAATGACATTGGAATTGGATACCACTTGATTATCCGTTATTGCTATAATCTCAGCAAAGCCATTGCCCAACAAAATTGCCTCATTTGATAAGAAATCAATCGAAAAAATGGATTCCCTTAAAATGTCATAAATTTTTGCTTCATCAAATTATTCCTAGCTCGGATTTTAGGTTTCCAAGCCTCAAGATTAAGACAATGTTAGACCATATTATTATAGCATGCTAGATTTTGGTTGATGCAGAAAATGTTAGAAAATGTTATTATAGCATGTTAAATTTTATGCTTGGGGAGTGAGGATTAATATTTAAGTAGTTTCCCAACTACTACTTCCATTTTGTTTTTTTGCTGAAGCAAGAGACATTCCTTCTATATCATTAAGCCACAAATATTATACATAGTTTACAGCCGTCCACCAGGCACTGTGGACTCAGAACAAGCGTGCTAACTGCCTAAGGCATGTTCCCCCAACCCAATACATATAACCTTCAAAACCTTTGGAATACAAACCATATTAGTGCTGTAAGAATGGCCGGACTTATGAAAATCCACGCGATTACCCGCGCCATTGCTCACCAAACCTGCCTCTTTAATCATAACCAATCAATCCTCTTTCTTAATCCGACAGCGGAGGAGAATTTCGCTCCAAGAAGGCAAACGGTACTTAACCCCCCGGCCCCACAAAACTGCACAATCATTCCTAATCATTGATCCATACCTCAAAATCTGATGGATGATAGATATATCACGCTGCTGTAGGGTACCGATCTTTAGTGTGTGATGAAGGTGGTTTACAATCCCGGCCCCCTGCCACGTGTCAGACACTGTATGGGATCGCTCCCAAATTGCGAAAACCGCTTCCTACTTGAGAGGGGAGCGATCAGTGAAATACCACTCAGTGAGCAGTTTTGACTCCGAAAAGGGGAATAAGGTGTAATACGGCTGCCAAAAAAGACTGGATCCCCGTCCTTCGTCTTCTTGCCTATATTCCTGAACCCAAAACCAAAATTAGTGTCGATTTTTCCCTCTGGGCAGCCACCCACTAAACTGAGAAACCCATCCACCAAACACCAGAGATTTCTGAAGTTGAAATTACCCGTGATACTAAGGCCGATCGATGCTTGCCTCTCACCAAAGACCTGTCTGACCAAAATTAGTGACACATACAGTGACCAAATCATAGAGACCTTGCTTCTATAGCTTTGGTTTGATACACTTCTCTATCCTCTTCCACTTGGTTGTGACAGAGTATTTTAAGATTACCCTGAGGCACTACTCGCCACCCCATTGAAACTCTGCATTCATTACAGTTCACACCTTGGTTTTCTATTATGTCCACCAGTTTGTTGGCCTTTCTACGTACATGGTTTAATCTTACCGTACGTAGTCCCTGAAGGTGACCCTGAATTCTTTGGAATACCTAGATTAATCTCCAATGATTTGAGACTTTCTCCAGTTTTGTACCATAACTGATTCTCTTGACCGAGTTAATGACTAACTCAGAGTCAGCTTTTATAATCACATTTAGGCAGTTGTCCTGTTTTAGAAGTTCTAAACATTGCTCCAGAGCCATTAATTCCACCATGTTGTTGGTTTTTTTTTCCTAAATGACAATGGAAGACGAAGAGAATGCTCCCAACTTCATCTTGTAGTACCCCTCCAAAGCTCGTAGTTCCGGGTTGCCTTTTGAAGCTCCATCTATGTTGAATTTCAAAAAACCTTTCAGGGGAGGATGCTAGAATACCTTTTCAGTTTCCTTTAGGATAACTTTCCTATCCAGGTCTTGTCAAATGAGCCCCTGCATACCCAACTGCCTGAGAATTCTCTTTTCAGCCTCTAAGAGAGGATTGTTGGGGAGATTCCTCACTGTGGTGCCAACCATTTCCTTAAGCTATTTTAAGATCTGCTCAAATAGGCGAAGAGATGGATTCTTTTCATTTTTGAATATTCTCTTGTTTCTTTCTTTCCAGACATTCCATATAATGAAGCTTGGCATGAGAGCCCAAGCACAGTTAAGAACTTCATTATCTGAAAAATTTCTTCTCCAACTACTCAGGGTGTTAATGATACTCTCTTTGTCCCTATCGGTCTTTTGGAAAATGGTGGCAAAAGTATCCCATAACCTAGATGTGAAAGTGCAGCTATTGAGAAGATGTTCCATTGTCTCCTCTTGGGTTTCACAGAGCTGGCATCTAGAAGGCCCCAGAATACCCCTTTTCCAGATATTGTCCCAAGTCAAGATTTTCTTGTGATACACCAGCCACATGAAGAGTTTGATCTTCATCCATCCCTGGTGTCTCCATAGGTTCTGCTAGATTCTATTTGGAGCTTGGGACTCTAGTTCAAGGAGAATACCTTTAGCCTCCTTAATATTAAAGATGCCTTCTTTATTGTTGCCCCATCTTAGTTGGTCCTACCCCCTAGTTACTAAAATCATCCTTTGTTCCAATATTCTCATGAGTGCCTCTGCTTTTTTTATCAGGGGCTTATCATCCCTGCAATCTATGTTTCTCCAAGTTCTCCTTTTTCCTGAATTGTTAGTGTGATCCCAGAAATATTTTACCTTTACTAATCCTTGGTTATCTATCTCATGCTTAAGGCCCAAAAAGTCTTCTTTTAACAGTTTTGGTTCTTGTTGCCATTTATCCTCCCAGAATAGTGCAAGATCACCCTCTCTGATTTCCCAAAAACTATTTCTTTGTACTAAGCCTCTGTTCTCCCAGGCCTTGTTCCAGATGGATGAGCCCCTTATATTTCCAGACATCCTTATGAGATCAGTATGTTGCCAAGAGCTGGCATATTTTTCTTTCCAAATACTTGCCCATTGAGCCTTTGGATCTTTAACCCAACGCCACCATAGTTTGGCCCCTAGAACATTGCTGAGAATCTCCTGATCATCCAAGCCTAGGCCCCCTAGGTTCTTGGGTTTACAGATCTTTTCCCAAGAGACTAAGGCCCATTTCTTTCTTGTCTCCTCCTTGCCCCAGAGAAAGTCTCTTTGGATGTTTCTGAATTGCTGCAATACTCCTTTTGGAGCTAGGAGAGCTGATAGCATGAAAACTGGGATAGATTGGAGCACCGTCTTTGTTAGCACCAATCTACCAGCCAGATTTAAAGATCTGATGGTCCATTTCTTGACTTTATCCTGCATCTTATTGATCAACGGTTCCCAAATGCTCTTATGCAAAGGTTTTGTAGTTAGAGGCACTCCCAAATACTTAGAAGGGAGGGAATCCCTTTGAAAGCCTAGAATTCTGGAGATGTTTCTCTGAATAGCAATATTGGTATTAAAGAAAAATATTTTTGATTTGGAAAGATTAACTTCCATACCTGTTGCCATGGCAAAGTCATTCAGTATTTGTTTGTACGCTAAAGCCTCCTTGACTGTGGGGATACCCTGTAACAAGGTGTCATCTACAAATTGTTGATGAGTCAAAACCTGTCCATTCTCCGTTAGTTGAAGGCCCTAGATTTTACCTGTTACTCTAGCCTACTTGATAGAATGACCAAGTCCTTCCATCATGAGGATAAAGAGAAAGGGTGAGAGTGGATCTCCCTGTCTGAGGCCTCTTGAAGGAAGAAAAATCTCAGAGGGAGAGCCATTAACCAGAATTGAAAAGCTAGAAGAAGTCATGAGGGCCATGACCCATCTGACCTAGTTATGATCAAAACCAAACGCAATAAGCACTTTCCTGATGTAGGTCCAGTTTACTTTGTCATATGCTTTGGCTATGTCCATTTGCATGATCATTCCAGCTTTCCTCTTGCTAGTTAACGAGTGAACCACCTCATGAGCTTGAATGATGTTGTCTAGAATCTATCTACCTTCTACATAACTGGATTGTTCCCCCGATACCAGAGAAGGAAGCAGAGGTTTGAGTCTGTTGGCCACTACCTTGGATATTATCTTGTAGACCACATTGCATAAAGCAATGGGTCTATACCTTTCTGGTGTTTGAGCATTGTCCTGTTTAGGTATCAAGGAGATGAAGGAGGTATTGAGCACCTTCAAAATAGTTTTGTTCAACCTGGAATCCTCCACAACACTCAATATATCATGTTTAACAATATTCCAGTAGGCTTTAAAGAAATCCACATTGAAGCCATCCGGGCCCAGTGCTTTGCCATTCTGCATATCTTTGAGGACCTCACTGACCTCCTTTTCAGTCACTGGTCTGTTAAGGTTGAAATTGTCCTCTCTGGACACCAGCTTAGGAATATGTCTGGTCAAGTCCCTAATGAAATGTTCTCTTTCTGGGTTGTTTTCCTGAGCTATGCCTCGGAAGTGCTGAACCAACATAGCTTCTATGCCCTCATGGGATTGATGAATCTTCCCATCCTCATTCTTGATCGAAGAGATCCTGTTGTGAGCTCTATTGGCCATGGTGGATCTGTGGAAAAATCTAGTATTGCATTCTCCCTATTTTAGCCATTGAACTCTGGAATTTTGTCTCCAAAATATTTCCTCTTGTTTACACAAGTTATCCCAGTCTTGATGATGTTTCTCGACTTGCTCATTTTTATCTTTATCGAAGCCTTCCTTGATCATGACTTGGTTGAGTTCTTGAATTTTATTTTCAACAGATTTCTTTCCAACAAAAATGTTGCCAAAATCATTCTTGTTCCAATCTTTAAGTCTCATCTTGATGTGCTTTAATCTTTTGTGTAGAAGGAACATTCTTTTTCCTTGAATTTGCAAATATTATGCCCACCATTTTTCAATATTGCTCATAAATTCTGGGTGTGAAAGCCATATATTTTCAAATCTGAAAGGTCTATTCTGAGATGTCCCTATGCCCTGAATCTCCATTTGCACGGGCCAGTGATCTGATCCTCCAAAGGGAAGAACCCTTGCTATTATTTCCTTATCTATTAGCATAAGGTCCTCAAAGATTATGAATCTGTCTAACTTGGAGGCTACATGAGACTCTCCTCCTCTTTTATTATTCCATGTAAAGCAGCCATTGTTTGTCTCCATGTCAACTAGCTTCATATTATCTGTAAAGGTTTGAAAGGCCAAAGAGTCTTTATTTAGAGTTCTGGTTCCCCTTTTTTTCTCCGAAAGTGATTTGATCATATTAAAGTCCCCTCCCATAATCCAAGGTATCCCTGCATGTCTATCCCTGAGATCCACAAGGGATTCTATAAACCAGAGTTTTTCATCTATCCTTTGAGGGCCATAAACATTCGTGACTAGATAGGTTTCCCTATCTCCAACAGGCTGAATGACCACTGATAAATAATTCCTAGATGCCTCAGCATCTATTATGCTTATTCTGTGGGGATTCTAGAGAGTGAGAATACCTCCTGCTGAATTCTCTACTTTAACTTCTAGAAACTCAAATCTACTGAGCCATTTACTATGTATTTGTCTTAACTTTTGAATGGAACATTTTGTTTCGTAGATAAAAATTATATCTAGAGCTTCATGTTTCAGTCTATTACTAAGCATTCTTTGTTTTCTTTTATTGCCTATACATCTAATATTCCAAGATGTAAACTTCATATTTAAAGATTAGTAAAAGAATAGTTGGCTAGATCTTTCATCTTACCTGGGTCTATCATGAGCTTTCCACATTCCATCAATAGCTCATTCTGCTTTTTCCTACCTCTTTTCTTTCTTGGGTTTCTAGGTGCTAATCTTGGAGTCGTTTTTATTGTTTTCACTCCTTCATTGCTTTGCCTGCCAATGTTTTTTCCCCCTCCAAACTCTTAGCCTGAGTTCTCCATAAATACAACTGCTATATTCTATTGAACTCTTCTTGAGGTAACGATTCTACCCCCCGGTTGTTCCCTGAATTAAGAACCCCTCCAGATCTAGGTGTTCTCTATCAAGAATCTCCTGAAGCTCATGGTCCTCCAGTTCCATCTCACTTTGGGTCATTTCCTGATCCATCTCCAGTTCTATATCACTCATCATGATCTCTTTCTATTTATCATTTTCCTGTGTTTGTTCCCTGTTTTCTTCTTTCTCCTTCTCCCCATGACTTCCTTCCCATGCTTGATCTTCTGTTGTTAATTCTTCATCCGCTTCAAGAACTTGGAACTGGTTCTGACTAACCTGTTGTTCTTCCTTTTGTTGTTGCTTTGGCCCTTTTTTCCCGCCTTTTCCTTTGTGTACCACTTTGTGAAAACTATCAGTGTCTTTCATTGTATTAGTTTTGCTCTTGTTGTCAGCTTTACTAAGAGGGCAGTCTCTAAGTAGGTGCCCATGTTCATGGCATCTACGACACTTGAATGGAATGTGCTCGTAGTCTACTGTTTTCACCCATTCCTCATCATAAACTTCCAGGATTACTTCATCCAGAAGAGCTCCGGATAAATCCATCTCCACACATATCCTTGCAAAGGAGGTGTATTTTCCCCTTCTTGTGGCTTCAGAAGCTTTAACAAACCGACCTAATTTATTGCCTATGGCAGCTAACGATTCAGTTTGCCAGTAATCAAGAGGTAGAGAATAAAGTCTCACCCAGACCGGGACCAAAGTAAAAGTTTCACGCTCTGACACAAAGTTCATCATCCATGGCCTCATATAAAGACCTGCTGCTGCATAGAAGTAGGGCCCTCCTTCAAACACTCTGTCTTTATCTTCAATGTTTGTGAACACCACCATGAAGAAACCCTTTGACCCAAGATGTAGATCAATACTCCCTTTAGGTTTCCAATGGTATTTGATCCATGTTTGTAAAGCTTTTTCAGTGGGCCATAATCCCATGAATTTATAGATGATTGCATAAGTGCGCATGTGGTCCCTGTGCACCTGTAGTGCTGGATCATTTAATACCACTCTGGGTGTGATTTCAGCTTTGGGTTTACAAGGTCCCTTTTGTCTTTTGTCTTTTGCTCCCTATTTTTTGTCATCTTCCTCCTTGTCTTTTGTGCTATTGTTCTCCTTCATTTTGGTACCTTCTATTTCTTCTTCCATGTTTCTTCTTCCTTCCTCAACGGTATCTCTGCCATTTTCTGGAAGTTTCTTGCCCTTATTGGCCACAGCTTCCTTGTAGGAGGGAGTGGAGCTCCCTCCTCTGTGATTTTCCATGGAAAAAACCTCTACAGCAATCTAAAACCCTAGCTGTTTGCTATCTGCTTCAGTCCGCCTCAACCTCAACCTCCCCCAACTATGGGAACCTGATTGCCACTAAGCTTCCATTCTCATCAAGAAAGAAAGGAACAAGATAGATGGATCATATTCATGAATTGATAAAATGAAATGGATAACACAATTATATAACCAATTTATAATATTTGAATCTATTTTCCTTACCTTTTTATAATGTTTCAATATCTTATGAATAAAATATTCATAAAAAATATATTAATTAAATAATAGTAAAAAAATAATATTAGTAATAAATTAAATATTTAAATTAATTAATGATAATTATTTATGAATGGTAAGGATCAAAAGTTATGACTATTCACCTTCATGACGAGCCAATGACTATATAAGTACATTACCACCAAGGATTGTAATCACCATTCATATTTTTATTTAGTAATAAAACTACTTACACATACAAATACAAGTCCACACAATTACATGCGTGTTTGTTTTCTCACTTCACAATCCATTTTTCTTACCATCTTCATGGAAATGGTATAGACTTTTACTATCCACTTGTAGAAAGTTGTAAGTTTATTTGAGCAATCATTAGCTTAAATTTAGTTAAGTTAGCATCTTCAATGCCCACAAGGGCTATTATTTAGTGAAAAATGCTAAAGAAAAAATTGACATGATTTACCTTATCCATTTGGAGATTTTTTTCTCATATCTTTTTCAGCTAAAAAATATAGATTAATAAATAAGTGCATTATAAGGAATCAATCTATTTGTTCTATACAAAGATTTCTAATGGTTATCCTTTAAGCCTCATATGTGAATATATAATTTGCAGTTAAAAATTATAATTAGAAATTGCACTAGATGTTGCAAAGGAAATGCCATAAGTGGGTAGCATATCAAAGAAGATCATAGATGAAGACATATGATATGTTATGTGATCTAAATGTAGTGCAATTTGAGTGAAAGCGAAATATTAATGTTGTTGTTGTTGGACATTCCCCCCTTGGATGAACTCCCCTCCTTATCTAGTATGCTCCATCTAATCATGTGTTAGATGATTAGGTTAGGTTCAGTCATTTCTATGGAATGAAATGATACGTGGTTTCCGATTTTGCAAGGTTTTCCATCATGAAAAGGAATAGTTTGTTCCCTACACATAATAGGGTTCTACATCACTATCAAGAACAATTTTGTATGTTCTTTTTGCATATGCCATCAATTCTCATGTTTTCCATAGTGGTTCTTCTCCTATAATTGTTGTGCTCATTATTTCCTAAAACAAGGAGGTTCCATCAGGAATGTCATCCCTCCACAATGGTGATTAAATTCTTATTGTTTGAGTAAAAAAGCTTAATAAGAAGGGACCAAAATAACTTATTTCTATTGGAATTACTAAAATGAGCATTGAGCTTGTGGGTTTTTGTTCTATTTCTATAGCTATAGCTTGAGTAGGTGCTCTAAATGTTTGGAGAATATCAAGAAACAACAAATTCATATTTTGGAAAAACTCTATTACAGGGGCCACTTTTGAAGTGATCATAGATGGTAAGTTGGGGTTTTCTATGGTGTTCAAAATAAAGAAGCAATAGAGTAGAAAAACACAATTTCAATGTTGATTGCAGTAATTGAAACACAAATGAGTTGTTTTGGTCTAGTTTATTAATCTTTTTTAGTCAAGAAATAAATAGTTAATCACCATCGTCGAGGGACGACAATCCCGCTGAAATATCTTGGTTTTTTGTCCTAGTGGGAATGACAATTTTGGTAGAAGCGCCACTGTATAGAATATGAGCATTAATGAAACTTGTACAAAAAAATTATGGAACTATTTTTAGCTGTGATGAAACTATTTTTAACTGCGATGGAAAACATTGCTATGGGAAAGGTGCAAATTATTCTTAGTGGGGGTGGAGGTACTACAAAATAAGTACCTATGTATCCTCACATATCATATCAGCAAGTGAACCTAATCCAATCATTTAACACATTACCAGACAAATTAGAATGGAGTAAGAGGGAAGTTCATCCTAGAGAAGAACACATTAGGGTGTGATTATAACTATTCTTCAAGAATAAAATTTAGAATAATAAAACAATACTAAGATGTTTATTCATAACTATGTATTTCATTTCCTTCCTTCACCTATTTTTAATCCTACTATTTCAGAAATAATGTAATAAGTAAGTATGTCAAAAATTGAATTATTTATTCTACCACATGGATTTTGAAAATTCTATTTAGTGACAACCTACATTATTTTCCATGATATCCATTAATTTGTGGAATAAGAGAGTTTAGTTATATTCCTTAGCATACTGAAACATAGTTCCATATATTTCTGTGTTCATTTATAGTTCCTAAGATAACAAAGATTCTTCTGACTATCTCTACCTTATGTAGTAAAGTGTGTGTCTCTCATTGCACTATTCAATTTGGGTAACCACCACTACTAGGAGATCCAATGAAGAAGGTGGCAACATCATAGGTGGATCTAATATCTATAGAAAATAATAATTTTTATCTATTTTTTAAGTATAGATTAATATGTGATATTTGATTATATTAAAATGTTATTGGTGCTGATTATTGTTATTTTTTATTATGAAATTAAGTTTCTAAATATTATAGAATCTAATTGAATATAAGACTGTCTTTAACAAGTTGGCTTCTGTTTTTATCTCTATTAGAAATAACTTCTTAACAACTTGTTAGTGTGTAAAGATAAAACATAAAAATCAAGGCTGTACCCGTTTTGTTGTTCGAATTGAGTGCCCCACCCATACTAAGAGATCCAACCGAAAAGGTACCAACACCATAGGTGGATCTAATATCTCTAAGAGATCCAAACGAAAAGGTACCAACACCATAGGTGGATCTAATATCTATAGAAACTATTACTGTTTTCATGTTTCATAGATTAATGTGTGATATTTGAGTATATTAAAAAGTTATTGGTATTGAATAGTGTTATTTCTTGTTACGAGATTTGTTTTTAAGTTTTTGAAGATTGTTAAATCTAATTGATATAAATCTTCCTTTAAGAAGTGGGTTCCTATATTATGTTTATAGAAATCTTTTCTTAAAATTTCTTAGTATTTTAAGTTAAAACATAAAAGTCAAGATTGCACCAACCACGTATACTAAAATAAAATTTAATAAGAATGTTGTGGTTTTAGTGTACATTTTTTATTAGTTATTATTCAATTATTTATTATTCTTATAAATGTAATATCAATTAATATCAATCCACAAATGTAGTATCAATTAAAATAAAGAATACAAGTTGATATGTAAATTAAAATTAATACAATGTAAATATTTTATCATTTATTGATAAATGCATATTTGAATTGATATATTAAAATTTGAATAAAGATTGCAATAAAAACAAAATGTGAAATAGAAATATAAATTAGTATATAAAATTGAAATATAAATCAGTTTTTCAATGAGAAATTTAAAGAAATGTTTTCTCATAATAAATTTGATCTCCCTTTACACTTGATAGATTGAGATGACATTTGATAGATCTAAGATTAAGATGGATTCATTCTGGATCTGTCCATTTTTCTTAGGGCTATATTGTACTTTTCTTTGATAATTGCATTTCATTATTTTCATATTAAATTCACCCAACAACATTATAACATTATTAAGATTTACATCATTACTCAAAAAAATATGAAACTATATAGAAAGAACGACATTATTATCAATGCAGTGGAACATAAAGGAACAGTAGAAGAAAAGCATTCATAGATAGAGACACTAAGATTGATCGTAGACCAGGGAAAACTCACTGTGGGGAAAACCCTTTCAAATTCTTCTTATTTTTAGATTTCCACTGAATGATTTAACAAAAGAGAGTAGAATGATCCATATCATCAATCATAAACCTATTCAACAAAATAAACTAAACAACATATATGAGATGAACCCGACAAAGCTAATAACCAAAACCTTGTTTTAGATTCCTGTAGTCAACTGGCACTGTCTATGGTTAACTACCAAACATTGTAGTCAACTGAAGAAATTTACGGACAACTGATAAAACCAAACCCTAGGTCCCAACCGCACGGAGAGAGTGTTGTGCGTCTGGCTAAAACCCTTCAACCACACTTATAGGCCTACATGGCTGCACTTAGAGCCAAAATATTCCTATGACAAGCCTGTTGTTGTGACCCGAAACCCTAGACACGTGTGCGAGCTTCACAACATGTAATTTTGGACCTTTGCAAGCCAATCTCCACAAATTGCCTCATACTTGTGTGGGCCAAAACCAAAGAATTTAATAGAATAATGTGTCATGATCATGTCCAAATGAGGTTGAGGTCACTTCTATTTATAGAATTCTAAGAGTGTTCAATTTTCTTTAGGGCCGACTTGATCAAATATAAATGTGGGATTCAATTCAAAATCACACCTTCTCTTGTTCAAAATGAGTGCTTCAATAGTCAAAATTGGTCCTCTCGAAAATAGGAATCACGTCCCATGTTTGGAATTTGTCACTGAGATTCCAAATTAACACTCCCCCTCAGCTATGGAGAAATTCCAACTCATCATGTAATCATCGCATCAAATCATATCCAATCTCAAGTATCTCATCATTAAATGTCATCACTGCTCATCTCTGCTTATCTCCTTATTACCTTTGCTCACATGTTGAACATTCTCAAATATAAAACAAACACCCTTTATTACGTCAGAGAAGACATATCAATCCAAAACAATATCAGTGAACAATCTCAACCTGAAAATACATCGGGGAGCACATCTAAACACAGAATCACTGCTAGGGTGGAGCCCAATGATACCCCCTGAGAAACATCATACGATTTAACATCAGAGAGCTCTTGTCAACCTAGAACCATATCGAGGAGCTTAGTCTCAAACTGAAATGGAAATGAGAAAGGTCCTATGGGACACTCACCCCATGTAAGGCAATAGGTGAGATATTGCTTACCAAGCAAGGATCACAACCAACCCATGATGCAATCAATGGGTGAGATACCACTTTCTATACGAGGTAAGGATCACAACGATCCTATTTCTCACTGAACTTCCCAACAATGACACTCAATAGTCATGTGGTATAACACCTACATCATAATCAACTTGATTTGTACATCTCGATGCACCCTTTCAAACCATTGGAAATATGGGGAGCGATATTCCTAAAAAACCCAACTTGTGGGTATGATGCCAATTGGGGTATACTATGAATAAACCAAGATAGGGGAGCTAACATCTCAGACCCTGTGGGTGACAATTAGGGGAGCAATATATACGAGCCTATTGTCTAGAGATTCCTCAACCCCAGGATCCCTCCATCTCATTTCCTTACCTGCAGAGATTAGACAGGGAGGAAGAGTTAACTCAGTGTTCTCGACTAGTCCTGCTCTTTGTAGATTAGAGACATATCATCATGCTCATATATATTATTGACTTAATCAACATGTCACAATAGAAACAATCTCGTATTCATGTAGGAAATCATATCAAATAATAGAACAAAATATATATCATAGAAAAGATACGTTATTCATCCTCCCCCTGAAAGAGACGATAGCCACAAGCCTAAGCTTGTCTCGTATAGTAGAATTGGATGAAGATATCACAATACACTCTATATACAATATTGTCTACGAATTATATCCCACTCAATATTATCACAATGTATCCTTATCACATCTAGATCTGCTCAAACATCTATCTAAAGAGCTTCTTCAACTTGCCTCATAGCTGGTCATGCTAGTAACATCATACTCAACCTTGGTCATGCTTAAAGCTACAAACTTCTCCTTCAAAAATATCATGGTATATATCATAGTAAGGCAAACCCAGATGTTCTCATATCATCAATAATGATCCCAAGAAACATTAATACATCCATGTAGTCACATATCATAAGAAGATTATCTCAGACCATAAATTTATCGTCACATGCAAATATCTTGAATGGTGCTTCACAAAAATCCAACGTGTATGAAGCAGCTCAAACATGATTAAAATTAGAATATATGGACATGTGTTCACATAGAACATCATTTCTTTAATCAAATTTTAGTTGTTAAGGTAGGGCCAACAATATCTATTCATAATTTCATTGGAGTGTCCATCGATTTGTATTTTCAATTTCCAACAATTGTTTAATAGCTTAACAATATAGATTTTCATTTCCAAACTTCAGGAAAGTAATTTTTTATGCCATGATTCATCATTTATACTTCAAAGGTGAATTCTCTCTTATTTTGATCATGAGAGGATCATTCCCTTTGAAGAATAGATCATCAATATATAAAACCAAAACAAAGTCATACCTTGGACCACTTTTGAAGTAGAGGTATGGATCGACGCATCTTCCTAGATTCACCAGGTAACATACCGAGCATAGGAATATTGCATCATATGATGCTTTCTGGAAACATAACACTGATCAAACCAATATATTCGGCCTCACATAAATCAACACTATGCAATCAAATCAATTAAGTTATCTTATCAAGCCTTAGATTCCAAATCAAAGCTAATATCAAAGTCATAAAATGTTTTCGCCAATATCATTATGAGAAAAATTTTGGACCAAGTGTAAGGTGGATATCTCATCCAAATACCTAGTTACAACAACCTTTTATTTACTAATCATTTTCTAATAAAACTTTACCAAGCCATCCTTATGATCGTAAGATGAAACATTTCTGCCACTAAATATGATTGGATACATCATGGACAAGTCATATAAGTTTCATGCATATACCAAGAATGAGTCATATAAGTTCCATCCATTCATTGTGAGATTATTGAATCAAAACTATCTATACTTCAAACAGTGTGCAAAGACAATGAGACCAATAAAAAATCATTATTGAATTATTCAGTGAAAGTTAGTATGCCCACATAACATTGTCATCAAGGCAAATAATTAGTTATAAAAAAACCTTAATTTGTTATCACAGTGAATTCAATTAGTCCATAACCAAAAACATATCTATGAACTGTTAAGAAACATGCAAAAACTCTAACAACTCCTCATCTATACTAAGTTATGTCAATAAGCGAAATTTTATCGAACCCTTACAATCAAATGTCATATACCAACATCAATAATCAAATCAAAATGACATATGAATTTGCATATTCTGGTCCCCTGCAAATACAAGTTTAGTCAACACATTCACATTCTCTATATAAGGTCAAACATTAAAACTTCCCTACTCACATGAATTTCTATTTTCTTCTCCATGTCTGTAGGATTTTTGTACTCCAAGTGCACTTCTGATTTTGTGAATGAGGCTTTAGATTTTGTGACCTATAGGTACAACCACACCCATAGACCTTCTTCTGTGTAGTTGTGAGGCTTATAGCCAAAATGATATGTTTTCTTCTATGTAGTTGGGGGTTAGACTCTGGTAAACCCTCTCTCGTTAGGCCATAACTTTTTACAGACCAACAATATCACATATTTGTCTATTTATGTCAAAACATATCACTTCAATAGTAAAGAATCTTCTATATAAATGATAAATAAGTGTAGATATATTATGAAGAGATTCTCCCTCTAAATGGGAATCCAATTCAATCATAATCATTCAAGTCATCAATTATGTCTATCATAATTATATCATTCATAAGTAAAAATTTTAGGTCATAAAATTAAACTATATCAAGAAACATATATCCATTATTGTCATAACCTGTTAGCTTCAACTACTTCATCATCACATATGAACATGACATCAAAATTTCATCAAGGGTTAGAGTCATAAGATTAGGGTAACTGATAAGTGTATCATCAAACTTCAAAGATCATAATCACTACATCAGGTCTTTATTATATTATTCAATCATCAAGACATGGCATATAAATTTATCACATTGTCAAATTCAGTAAGCTTATCAAAATCTAAATAAGGCCAACAAGAAGAGCCTAAATATCAATCTTATTGTTACACTTCTATAATCATGGTTATAATGCTTATCACAAGCATTAAAAATAACATCAAGGCACCATATCAAAAATAAAGTATCGAGCTTGCTTCATAAAATCTTGAAATCCATCAAGTCTAAAATGTAAGATGCTTTTTCTAAATAACAAGTATACCAATATATCAAAAATCAATGTTTCTAAGTATCTTTACCACGACTTGAATAGAATGTAAGATACTTGTCCAATACCAAGTGCACCATCTCATGAATCAAAGTTATGAAGTATAATCAATGATCCAACAAAATTTGAGTAATGCAATTTGAGAAAGTACTTACTTTAATGTCAGGTGATCATCTCCCTTATGAACTAATCTTCAAGAGTTGTGACTATCCATCATCCATATAACATTTTTGCCTTTCAATATATTCATCAACTTCGTCAATAACTAAGGCTTAATTGAGACTATCCCATCTAGGGATACATCACATTTGTCACAAGCGTTTGAACATTTTCACATTGATCATGCTAGGGTCTATAGATTATATATCTTAAATATTTTCCATAAACCAAGGTTTCTCCCAAACCCTAATATCATAATATCCATCAAACCCTAGTATTATTTTAGGTATCCTCCATATTCTCTTTCTTCCATTAAATTTATCTTCATATGGGTGATCTTCAATGACTTTTGTTCAACCTATAGCTCTCAAACCATAATATTTTTTTAGGGCTATATTTTATTTTCTTTGATAGTTATGTTTCATTATTTCCATATTTGCTTTTTTTCCTTCTCAAGTGACTTATTTGATATAAAATTCCCTCCATCTGACTAAATATTCCTTGATATTTCTTCTCCTTAATTTCATTCTCCTTGTGTCTGTGATCTCCTTCAAAATTAGTACCAATTGTGCCACTTTGTTTAATGGTGGTAGCTCTATCATAACCTTAACTTGCTTCCCATGTACCTTTTGAATGCATGAGTGAAATAGATTATGAATATGACTTCCTTATGGTAGTTACAACTCATATTCTACTTGTCCAACCTTTTGTATCACCTTGTAAGGTCTAAAAATTTAGGGCTTCAATTTCTCAGAACCATTCTCTTTCAGATAGAATTGCCTATATGGCTATAACTGTAGGGAAACACGATTTTATTCTTGAAAATTATGCTCACTTTTGTTTCAATTAACGTACATCATCTATATATTTTTATCAACTTGAAGGTTTTCATTAAGGACCTTGAGTATATGATAAGTTTTTGGCAACTACTCCTTGGCTTTTACAGCATTTGGAACTCTGTTGTCTTTGAATTCCATCTCAACAAAGTATGGCGTGTCATATCCATATAGTGCTTGGAATGTGACATTCCAATAGAAATATGGTAGGCAGTGTTGTAATAGTACTCTTATAAATGCAACCATCACATCCATGAATTTTTTTATCCAAATGCATAATTTCACAAATAACTTTCCACCCATTTGTTGACAAATTCTATTTGGACATCAATTTAGGGATGGTAATTGGTACTCAAATAAAATTTGGTACCAACCAATCTAAATAATTCTCATAAAAAGGCATTGAGAAACCTACTATATTTATTGCTGACAATATATCTAAGGACCTAGTGCAACCTAAAAACCTCTAGGAAAAATGCCTATATTACTTGTGTTTCTATATATTCATATGATATGGTCATGGAACGTGTAAGTTTAGTTAGTATTTCCACTGTCACAAAGATGTAGTATTTCCCTTACAGATTTATAAGTCTTATAAAAAAATCCATACAAATTCTTTTCCATTTTTTATCTGGGATGGGTAGAAACTATAACAGTCCTCTAGGATGATTTTTTTCATCCTTGTTTGACTGGAAAGTAGTGCACTCTACCATGTGTATCCAAATATCTCTTTTGAGGCCTTTGTAAGTGAACCTTTCTATCACTTTTCAACGTGTCTTAGAGAATCCATAGTGACTATCTGTAGGTGTGTTATGTGTTGTATTCATAATGTTGTCCTTGAGATACAACTATGGGACCAATAAAATACATCCCTTATAAAATATGGTGTAAACGATGACCTCTCACATGTCATATTGAATTAGCTCCTACATAATCTTGTACACATAATTATTTTTGGAATATTCAACTAATAAGAGTTCCTTCTAGTCCCTTGTGATCTACATGGGTGTAGATGTTGTTGGTCTTCTTAAAAGAGAATCAACCACTACATTCTTGTTTCCCTTAAACATAATCAATATTAAAATTGTAGGATTATATTTTACTAGTCCATTTATGCTTCCCTCATTTATATCCCTTTTTGTCTAGGAAATAACTCAAGATATTATCATCTATTTTCATCACAATTCTCCCTCCTACTAGGTACTACATGGATTTTTCCAATGTGTGCATAATTACAAGCACCTCCATATCACATATAGAAAAAGAATTGTCTGTCTCTCAAAGCTTATAGTTTTCAAAAGCTATTGAGTATTTATCCTTTACCAATACAACCCATATTCCTTTCCCTCATGCATTTGACTCAAGCATAAAATTACAGGAGTAATATGGAAAATCTAAGATAGGACAAGTACTCATTACCTATTTACACTTCTCAAAAGTATGTAGCACTTCCTTCGGCCATATGAACGCCCCTTGTTTTTTCAGATCTATTAAGGTTCCCACCTTCTTTGAGAAACCCTTGGTGAAGCACTTGTATTAATTACATATGCCCATGAATCCACACAATTCTATTAGATTCCTAGGTATTGGCTAGTCAAGAATAATCTGCATCTTGTCTTGGTATACCTGTACCCCTTTTGAGCTAATAATATGCTCCGAATATAGGATCTTGATCCTTTCAAATTAACACTTGGATTCTTTTGAAAAAGGGAACTGTTCCTCCAATATGCAAAAACCCTCCTCCATGTGTCTCAAATGTTATTCCCATGTTATGTTATAGATGACGAGATTGTAAAAAAATACCAATAATAAATTCCACAACTTATTCCTAAAAATGTAGCTCATATATAATCAAAAGGTGACAGGTGCACTAGTAAGCACAAAAGACATGAAAATCAATTCATTGTTTTCGTAGTGGCATCTAAAGGAAATATTTTGTATATGTTGCTCATACACCTTGACATAATGGAATCCTAATGCAAATAAATTTTTGAGAAATAGATTGGTCCATGTAACTCAGCTTGAATCTCATTGATCCTAGGTATCTGCTACCAGTTCTTAGTAGTCTTGTTATTTAGGGTCCTATAATATCAAAAAGTGAATTCTTGCAAAAATAAAAAATAAATAAAATGAAATTTGGCGGCAAACCATGGAATGGAAATATTTGGAAAAAGTTGAGTTTTGGTGTTTGGGACATTCAAAATGTTCATGGTGTTCAAGGATTTTGGTATCTTGAAACATTTTGCAAAATCATAGCATTGGCTCCTCCACACTTCGAATTTTAAAAGAACACGATTTTTTGTTATTCTTTTATGAATTTTATTGTACTTCGTAAATTATATAAAGTAGCTTAAAAGGGAAATAAGTGGTTTATTAACAATGAAAAATTCATAATGGAATAACAAAATAAAAAATTTATAATGTTTTTATTGATATATAATGTATTATGTGGGATTATTTAGGACATCAAATAACTATACAAATTTGAATTTAAAAAAATAAATAATAAATAATAATAATAAAAAATGGCCCTTATTTTATTTTCAATAAAATCGCTGGTTGTTATTGGACTAGAAACGCACCGCTCACCACCTCCCTTTACCATTATAATGAAGTCTTCCAAGCCTTTTAAATGCCATGGGAAACCAAAAACCATGGGCCCAAAGCCACTACTATTGACCTGATAAGCTTTAACTCTTTCTCCAAGTCAAGTATACTTAACAAGTACCCAATGATTGTTTGCCTTGATTAGCGACTACAACCTTAGAAAAACTTGTATATTTTATCACTTGTTCAATAAGCCATAATGTTTTCCAACATTTCTTTCAATTTTCTAAAACAACTTGTCTCTATTCATTTGACATTGCTTGTAAGGTTTCCTAATTTGGTTCTATGAAACTAGTTAATATAATATCCTATTTTTTTTTTAGAACAAGGTTAATTATTCATCTTGATTAATAAGAGACCATAATTTTCACCACACAAAAATTTTCATTGTGATAGTCATTAACTACTAGTGGATGTTATTATCTATTCCCTTTATTATTTTGACCAACAAATTGTATTGATATTATTACATGGAATCAATTCTTAGGCCTCGACTTAAATTTAGGTTTCCCCTTTTTTAAATAAAATTTTATCTCCATTTTTTCTAGAAAATATACCAACTTGATTATTCTTTCGTTTTAATCAATTTACCTATACCAAAACTACACTCACCCCTCCCTCCACCCGATGTGCTCTAATCCCCCTTTTTCCTTTACATTTTTTTTCTACTTTTAAAAACTGAATCGTTTCTCTTGAACCAAGGTAATTACGAAATTTAATAGTAACTTCCAATTCCATAAAATAACAATTAATTTTACCATCCAAAAACTAAATCAATTTTAAAATACTTGTAAATGAATTTGATGCAGGAGCATCTAGCTAAAGGGGATCATCATGACAGAAGGTCATTTGGTCTCTGAGAGGATTGAGGAGGAAATTGTGAGTGAACACTTTAATTTCGTTTTCTTTTATTATTTAAATTTCTTAGAGAAACAGTATTTAGAAAGATAAAAGTTGAATTAAACAAACTATTGTGGTTAATTGTTTTCATTTATCATGTTATCTTTTACAGATCATAGCGTATGGAAATAAACAGTTTTAGAACTGAAAATAAACTATCAAATGTAACTAACAGCAGTTAAGAGAAACTGTTTTCCAGAAAATTATTCAAAAGGAGACAGAATGCATTGTAACAGGTTCGACTTTTGGAAAGAGAAATAATAATAGAAATCTCTGAGCACACAAAAGTTACATTTTAACATCCCATAGTTGTCCATCTATAGATTTTTACATTGAATTGCTTAACGCGGTAAAGGAAAGTTCTTTTATTTCAATTCTATAGAACATACATATTGTTTCTATTTGCATTAACTAAACAGGCCAACAGTTAGGAAGATCTTGCAAGTGTAGAAACAGAAGAAGTCACAGAGACGTGGATGATTAGTCCCAAACCAAATTAAATGAAACGATCGAAAGAAACCCTGGATAATGCACAAGTTCCAGACAGCAAGGACAGAAACCAATAACATAGGTATTTCCTGAAGAACAAAATCTTTTCTTTTATTCACAAGAGTAATCATATAATCTCTGTTAAATATACATTACAGTCCATACAAAAAATAACATTGTTCAAGTCCAATGAGAGTGTAATAGAGAATGGGTTGAAAAACCCTAACTTGTAAAACCCTACAGCGACAACCCAAGAACTATAATAATGCAAGCCTAAGGACTTAGTTACATCACGCTAGACAGGCATAAGACCTTGCGCCTAAAAACTAGCCTAGCCATGTTTTAAGCCAGCAACGACAGAGACAAGAAAATAGATCAAGATTAATAAGGAGCAACCCTACCCGGGTCTTGCTAGCACAGGACCTAGCAGAAGCCAGGACCTCCAGGACGAACCCACCTGCAACAAAACCACCAAAATAGAATGTGAGTATTGCGTGGAAGGAAAAGAAGAATCGAGGAACAAAATAACGGAAGCATAGGGTTCAGGGCTTACCAGTGCAGAGACAGAGCACCGAGGTTGCAGTCACCCAAGGGTCCCTCTGCTCACAAAGGAGTAAATGAGTCAGACAACCATGCAACAAGAGGAGAACAATGATGGCATAGAACAGTAGCTTACCTTTGTCACTGTGGAAGAAACTGAAGCTGTAGATCCCTGAGATCATAACCTGCGAACGCAACAGACCAACATGACCAGTGGAATTCGAGAACGGTTGATTTAAAGAAACCAAGATAAGGAAGATTCGCCATAGTTCAGTGAAACAAACAACTGAGACTATCCATAGAGAAATTGAAAATTCTTCAAGACAAGTGTGTTTCCATAAAGTAACAGAGCACATCAAGCGCCAAGGCAAAAGAACAAGAAAAGCAATAACACATAATAGCATAACCTTACCAACCAATGGTGCCGAGTAGATATCCAAGTCAGTACTGAGCCAACATAACAGTAGCAGCATAATCACATAGTGAAATCACACCAGAAGAGCCAAACCTGTAAAACCCTCGACCTCCAATAGAGTGATGCACAAATGACAAGGAGAATAGGGTTTGCAGATCATTAACCAAGGCAGGAGTGTGATTACCAAGGAGTGGACACATGTCCAACATCTAACGGTGCTGGTACGAGAAATAAAGAATGGGAGTGAAAATATCTGGTTAATCATTGTAATCAACCATAGACTAAACTAATCACATAGTTAATCAACCCCGAAATCATTTAAATTAATTTATATCCATCTATTAAGGTTTGTCGAGTGTAAAGAGGGGTTGGACCCATCAAGTGGTATCAAAGTAGGAAATTGAAAGTGCTAGGATAGACATGGAAGTTGGAAGACGAGGATGTGGGAGAGGTGTGTGCAGAGTAGCAGATGAAGGATTGAGAGAAGAAATAAGGATCCTTACTGCTCGTTTGGAGGCCATTGAAGCAGGGAGTAGAAGGGATCCAGAGGTGGGAGATGACAGCAAAGAAGAAGCCATAGTTACAACAGATGGATCAGATGAATAAGGGCTAGAGATGAGGTTGTTGAGGTCAGTCCTATTGGCTAGCAGCAAACCTAAACCAGAGATCCCAAATTATGATGACAACTTGTCCATAAAAGTTCTATTGGACTGGATCAGCGAATTGGACAACTATTTTGAGTGTGAAGAGGTCAATGAGGACCGGAGACTTAAGTTCGCGGCAACAAAGCTAAAAGGACACGCAGCCCTGTGGTGGGACACTGTCCAAGTGGAAAGAAGAAGGATGAACAAGTTTCCAATAAAGAAATGGCCAAGGATGGTGGCCAAGATAAAAGGTAGATTTTTGCCTAAGGATTACCAGATTGCACTGCATCGGCAAGTGTAGAATTTGAGATGAAAAGGGATGACAGTGAGAGAGTATACAGACGAATTCTACAAGGTAAACTTAAGAGTTGGTTACACCGAGGACACCCGGGAGAAAACAACAAGGTACGTAAATGGTTTGAGACTGGAAATATTGGATGAAACCAAGATTCTTTCCTCGAAAAATATAGAAGAAGCCTACTAAAGTGTTGTGAAGGCAAAGGAAAATATCACTAGAAAAAAAAATGTTAGGATAGGACGGGGAACCGACAGAGGATGAGGACAGACCTATGGTAGAGGACAAAATGCTAGTAATAGTGAAGAGGGTAGCAGCTCCAAGGCTTCAAGAATAGTAGAAAAAGGAGATAGCACTAGAGGTGGTAGGCCATATCAGCGAGGAAGAGGGAATGGCTGAGGTAGAGGAGCTAACTATCAGTGCTACAGGTGCCACAAATGGGGGCACAGATCTTTTGAATGCCCTGAAGTGGAACAAGCTGGCCAGAGAGGAACATTTGTTGCACAGCCTGAGGAAGCAGAGGCACCACCCCAAGAAGCAGAAAATGTACCAGAAACGGGGGAAGCCTTAGTTTTGAACAAAGTGTTGTTAAAACCAGCCAAAGAAACAACTGAACAAACTCAAAGGACAACATTGTTTCGGACAGTTTGCAAGTCGCACGGGAAATGCTGCAAGTTGATCATCGACAGTGGGAGTACAGATAATTTGGTTGCCACCGAGTTGGTAGAGAAGTTGGGTTTGAAGCTACTGAAGCACCCCACTCCTTACAAGGTGTCGTGGTTGCAGAAAGACCACCAACTGTTGGTTGACGAACGGTGTGAAGTTGAGTTCCACATTGGCAGGTGCAAAGACAAAGTTGTCTGTGATATTATGCTAATGGACATGTGTCACATACTACTAGGAAGACCATGGCAGTATGATCAGAAGGTAGTGCATGATAGAAAGACAAACTGCTACAAGTTTGTCAAAGATGGGATCAAGCACACACTTGTGCCCATCAAGGAGGAGGAGACAATAGAAACAAGTGGGACGAAAGCATTACTAATGGGTGGAAAACAATTTTTGAAACAGATCAAAGAAAGTGAAGTGAACTATGCTGCTGTGAGGAGAGCCAAGACAGTGTTGTTACACACAAAAATGTTTGATTTGTCTGCAGAAATTCAGAAAATGTTGCAAGAGTTCAGTGATATTGTAGTTGACAATTTACCAGACAAGTTGCCTCCCAAAAGAAGTATCAGTCATCATATCGACTTTATACCTGGAGCAAGTCTACCAAATAAGGTAGCATATCAGATGAGCCCCAAAGATAATGAAGAGATCAAAAAATAGGCGCAGGAGTTGCTAGATAAAGGGCTGATAAGGGAGAGTTTGAGCCCTTGTGTAGTACCAACAGTTCTTGCTCCCAAGAAAGGAGGAGAATAGTGAATGTGCACAGATTTGAGGGCCATCAATAAAATCACCATTAGGTATAGATTTCCACTACCATGGATGGACGATATGATGGATTGCCTGAGTGGGGCAACATACTTCACAAAGATTGATTTAAAGAGTGGCTATCACCAGATCTGGATCAGGGAAGGATATGAGTGGAAGACAACGTTCAAGACCAATGAAGGGTTGTACAAGTAGCTAGTCATGCCGTTCGGTTTGAGTAATGCCCCAGTACTTTTATGAGACTGATGAACGAAATGTTGAAAGAGTTCATCAGAAAGTTTGTAATAGTGGATCTTGATGACATATTAATTTTCAGCAAGACTAAGGAGGAACACTTTCGACATGTTCGAAGTGTGCTAGAGAAATTGTAGCAGAATAAGCTGCTGATAAATATGAAAAAATGTAATTTCCTACAAAGAGAACTAGTTTATCTGGGTTTTGAAATTGTAGAAAATGAGTTGAAGATGGACCAGGAAAAGATTGCAGCGATCATTAATTGGCCATCCCCAAAAATCCTGTTTGAGGTACGTAGTTTTAATGGGTTGGCAAGTTTTTATCGCAAAATCATAAGAAATCTTAGTGAAATCTGCGCACCTATGTTGGACACTATAAAAAAAGCAAGTCAGCCTTTTCGTTGGACCGAGGCAGCAGAGAAAATATTTCAACTCCTAAAGAAGAAAATTACAGAAAGACCAATTTTAAGGTTAGCAGATTTTAATAAGCTTTTCTAGGTTCGCTGTGATGCAAGTGGTATAGCCATTGGAGCTGTACTCAGCCAAGAAGACAAAACTGTTGTGTTTTTCAATGAGATGTTGAACGAGAGCAGGCAGAAGTATTCATCCAATGACAAGGAATTCTATGCTATCATCCAAGCACTAAAGCATTGGAGACACTATCTGCTGGGGAGTGAGTTTGTTTTGTTTTCTGATAATTCTGTGTTGTAATATGTGACGCAGCAGCATAAACTGAGCCACAAGCATGCCAAGTTGGTAAAATATTTGTAAAGTTTCACCTTTGCCTTGAAACACATCACTGGGCAGCCCAACAAGGTGGCAGATGCGTTGAGTAGAAGAGCCTTGCTCTTATAGGAAAGTACAATACAAGTGCTGGGATTTGAGCATTTGGAAGACTTGTATGAGACCGACATTGATTTCAAGGAGGCTTATAAAGCCTATCAAAATCCCTTGCTGAGGAACAATAGTCCATGGTTGGACTACAATTTACAGGAGAAGCTATTGTTTAAAGGGGGATAGTTATGTATTCCTGCTTGTTCGATGAGAGAAAATATTATTCGGGAGAAGCACAGTGGAGGTCTAGCTGGATATTTCGGCATAGACAAAAATTTAGATCAGCTTAGACACTTTTGTCACTGGCCAAGAATGCAAAGGGATGTGCAACGATATGTGAGTAGGTGTAAAGTCTGCCAATTGGCGAAAGGACACAGTCAAAACACCGAACTTTACACACCACTGCCTGTTCCAAGTAGACCATGGGAATCAATCAGCATTGACTTTGTCTTGGGACTACCTAGAATGCAGCAAGGTTATGACTCGATGATGGTGGTGGTAGATAGGTTTTCGAAGATGGTGCATTTCATCCCTTGTCGAAAAACCAGTGATGCCACTCACGTAGCTCACTTGTTTTTCACTAAGATTGTCAGATTACACGACCTACCTAGATCTATTATTTCCCATAAGGGCATGAAATTCACGAGGAACTTTTGGCGCACCTTGTGGAAGAAGTTGGATACACAATTGAATTTCAGCTTTGCATATCATCCGCAGACTGACGGAAAAATGGAAGTGGTGAACAAGAGTTTGGGGAACCTGACTGGAGAAAACTCACGGTTATGGGATCATGCGCTTGCTCAAGCATAATTCACTTATAACGATTCACCAAACCACAACACCGAACACAGTCCATTTCAAGTCCTGTATGGCATGCATGCTCACGAAGTACATGAGTTGCGGGATCTGGGGAAATTGGAAAAGAGAAGTGTTGATGGGGAATATTTCACCAAAGCAATGAATGATCTTCACGAGCGAGTGAAATCAAAGTTGTAGGACAACAGTCAAAAATACAAATAGCAGGCATATTTAAAGTGACGAGAAGTGCAGTTTAATGTAGGGGATGAAGTCCTTGCACACTTATGTAAAGAACG
Organism: Pinus tabuliformis; assembly: GCA_031772625.1. Lineage (NCBI taxonomy): Eukaryota > Viridiplantae > Streptophyta > Pinopsida > Pinales > Pinaceae > Pinus > Pinus tabuliformis. The sequence continues at coordinate 655,154,599 of CM062811.1, forward strand.
GTTTCCTAAGGGTGCATATAATAAGCTGAAATTTAAGAAGATTGGTCCTTGTAAAATTCTGCTTAAATTCTCAGCTAACGCTTATGAAATACAACTGCCACCAGATATAGGCATATCGCCTATTTTCAACGTGGCAGACCTGTTCCCATATACTTCCAACCCTGAAGATGACAGTGTGGTACAACCAGAACAGGACACCCAGGTTGAAGGCGGTTCTTGGATGAGGCAAATGCCTTCGGCTCAACCCCATGAGATTGAGAAGATTCTCGACACACTAGTGGCCAAGCGAACTTGCAGGAAGGAGTATCTACAGTACCTTGTCAAGTGGAATAACCGTCCTATCGAGGACAGTTCATGGCTCGACGCGGCACAGATACAGAAGGCAGGTTATTCTGTGGAGGAGCTCATGGAACAGAGCCATGACTTTTTATTACCCCGAGAGCCTGATGCAGGAGCATCTAGCTGAAGGGGATCATCATGCCAGAAGGTCATTTGGTCTATGAGAGGACTAAGGAGGAAATTGCGAGTGAACACTTTAATTTCGTTTTCTTTTATTATTTTAATTTCCTAGAGAAACAATATTTAGAAAGATAAAAGTTGAATTAAACAAACTGCTATAGTTAATTGTTTTCATTTATCATGTTATCTTTTACAGATCATAGTGTAGGGAAATAAACAGTTTTAAAACTGAAAATAACTATCAAATGTAACTGACAGCAGTTAAGAGAAACTATTTTCCAGAAAATTATTCAAAAGGAGATAGAATGCATTGTAAGAGTTTCGACTTTTGGAAAGAGAAATAATAATAGAAATCTCTGAGCACACAGAAGTTACATTTAACATCCCACAGTTGTCCATCTACATATTTTTACGTTGCATTTCTTAACACAGTAAAGGCAAGTTCCTTTATTTCAATTCTACAGAACATACATATTGTTTCTATTTGCATTAACTAAACAAGCGAACAACCAAAAAGATCCTGCAAGTGTAAAAATAGAAGAAGTCACAGAGACATGGATGATTAGTCCTAGACCCATTAAATCAAAAGAGCGAAAGAAACCCTGGATAACGCACAAGTTCCAGACAGCAAGGATAGAAACCAATAACATAGGTATTTCCTGAAGAATGGAATATTTTCTTTTATTCACAAGAATAGCCATATAATCTCTATTAAATATACATTACATTCCATACAAAAAATAACGTTGTTCAAGTCCAATGAGAGTGTAATAGAGAACGGGTTGAAAAACCCTAACTTGTAAAACCCTACAGCGACAACCCAAGAACTGTAATAATGCAAGCCTAAGGACTTAGTTACATTACGCCAGACAGGCAGAAGACCTTGCACCTAAAAACTAGCCTAGCCATGTTCTAAGCCAGCGACGACAGAGACAAGCAAATAAATCAAGATTAATAAGGAGTGACCCTACCCGGGTCTTGCCAGCACGCGACATAGCAGAAGCCAAGACCTCCAGGACGAACCCACCTACAACAAAACCACCAAAACAGAGTGTGAGTATTGCGTGAAAGGAAAAGAAGAATCGAGGAACAAAATAATGGAAGTGTAGGGTTTGGGGCTTACCAGTGTAGAGACAAAGCACCGAGGTTGTAGTCACCCAAGGGTCCCTCTGCTCACAAAGGAGCAAATGAGTCAGACAACTACGTAACAAGAGGAGAACAATGATGGCATAGAACAGTAGCTTACCTTTGTCGCTGTGGAAGAAACTGAAGCTGTAGACCCCCGAGACCACAACCTACCAATGAAACAGAGCAACATGACCAGTTGAATTTGAGAACGATTGATTTAAAGAAACCAAGATAAGGAACAGTCGCCACAGTTCAATGAAACAAATAGCTGAGACTACACATAAAGAAATTAAAAATCCTTCAAGACAAGCGTGTTTCCATAAAGTAACAGAGCATATCAAGCGCCGAGGCAGAAGAACAAGAAAAAACTAGCACAAAATAGTGTAACCTTACCAACCAGTGGAGCCGAGCAGATATCCAGGTCAAGACTGAGCCAAAACAACAGTAGCAGCATAATCACACAGTGAAATCACACCAGAAGAGCCAAACAGTAAAACCCTCGACCTCCAACAGAATGATGCACAAATGACCGGGAGAATAGGGTTTGCAGATCATTAACCAAGGCAGGAGTGTGATTACCAAGGAGTGGACACATGTCCAACATCTAACGGTGCTGGTACGAGCAATAAATACCGGGAGTGAAAATATCTAGTTAATCATTGTAATCAACCGCAGACTAAACTAATCACACAGTTAATCAACCCCGAAATAATTTAAATTAATTTATATCCATCTATTAAGGTTTGTCGATTGTAAACAGGGCCTAGACCCATCAGAATTGTATGTCAAACCCTAACATTGTTTTTCCTCCATATTCTTGAAAAATTCCTCAGAATCATAATTCCCTCGAATTAAGAAAAAATATATGGTGGCGAAAATTATCTTTAATATATTTAGTAGGGTATATAGGGTTTGAGGAAATTGGAATCTCTCCTCAATAAATAGTAAATGGATCCTCCATATCTAGTTCACAACAATTTCCTTTCAATCAATTTCTTTACACCTAAAAACTTGTTTCTCTCTCTCGCCTAAATCGTAAGTAATATCCTATCACTTGGAAAATGTGTGCAAATATTTCTATATAGAATTGGAATAATCCTAATATCCTATTTTCAAGGAGACTTGAGCATGTTCTTATACGATGGTAAAATCAAAGAGAGAAATAAGATGCTAAGATAACCAACCACTAAGATGATCAATCTAGAAAATTATCAACCTAGAAAAGGATATTTCATTGGTCCATAACACACATATTTATACATATAGTTTCTTATAGAGAAATATAAGGATAATTCTCTAGAAATATCTAGAGAGGAATTATGTAGGGCTAAGTAATTTGACATAGACAAATCTAACAACTAAATCTTTTATAGCTATATCTAGCTAACATTTAATATAGGGTGAAATTACACTCACATTATTAGTAAATTTTAATTCAACATCATAATTGAATTTAAAATTCACTACAACCTCATTCATCTCTTCAATAACTTCCATTGTTGGATTCTCCTCACATTTTCATACTACTGCAAAATAAATTTCATTTTAATCTTCAAATTCACTTTCATTGTCTAAATGCACGTCCACATGGTGGGATTTACTTTATTTTCCATGGTCATCCTCTGTATCTCATATAAAGTCAAATTTTGTTTCTATAATTTCTTCATCAAACTTCATTTTAGTGTTCAGGACAATTGTAGTCTCCATATCTTGTTTACCTTCCTCTACTTCAATAGGATCTTATACAACTTCTTCAACTATTTTTAGAATATAAAAATATTTTACTTCTTATGTTATAATAGTCACTTTATCAATAACTACAACACTCTATGAAGCTTCTTGATGTTGATTAATTTTTCTCCCCCATTTATTATATGTTATCTCCCAAATAGATGAACTTCTTTGGCCCTTGTTGCCACTACAATTTTGAGAAGAATGCGCTCATTCAAGTCTTGTTGAATGGGAAACAATGCTAATGTATCACTTTTCGTGTTTGTTGTGAGAAGAGCCATTTGAGAATCTGTAAAGACCTACTCCAGAACTTAATTATTCAGTTTCACATATTCATGAGCTATAAAATAATAGACATCCAAAGATCATAATAATTTCCTCATTTTCAATGCCCAAACTTCATAATTTTTCCATGTGACAATTGGGATTTTTGGTTGAATAAGATTGTTACTTGAAGCCTTATTTTATTTCTAAAAATATTTCTTATTTCAAAATAAAATAAAGAGATAAATTTTTGAAAAGAAAATATAATTTAAAAAAAATATCACTTCAAGCAAAAACCTTGTATAGTTATAAATCACAATTCTCAAATGGAAAAATTATGAATTTAGGGCAATTAAAATGAGGAAACTATTACATTTCTAATACATCTAAGATTATATATCTCATGGGCATGCATAACCAAATAATTAGTAGTTGAGTAAGCCTTGCAAATACTCTAAAGAATCAACTCATAGAAAATAAGAAGGATGATCAATGAATGCTAATAATCCAATTTTACAATAAAATTGAGAAAAAATACTAATACTATACTATTAAAATTTATAACATATAACATTATGTTGTTATCCTCTGAGCACATTTTATAACATTATAATATTAATTTGTATTCTCAGCAGTGAGAGATGACCATTTTCGGAGCTTAAATTAGAAGGGTTAACCAAAGTTGACGTGCTCATGAATGCCATTTCAATTCTTCCATGTATTGATGATCTGATTTTTTAATCTAGTTTGTTGAAGTAAATTACCCCATGGGGTGTTGGTAGAGACTATATGAAATCATTTTTATATACTTTGGCATGGTAAATCCATGTGTCTTCACATCACCATCAGCTAAAATCATGGTAAAACTCATGTTGATGGAATATGTGAGAGTTATTACTTAGCTACATTTTTAGTTTTAATTGCGTATAATTAATTAGAGCCACAAATAAATTCTTTATAGAATATCTAATTAAAAACAAATATTATCAAAGAATGTTCTATATGTTGCAAACATGCTAGTTGGAAATTTCTTCAAAGTATTCATTTTTTCACTAACCATTAAACAATTGGGAATTAATCATATGGAGTAGGTACAACCCCATAACACATGACTACTTTCCCACTCAAAGAGATACTTCTAGTTTGAAAGTTTGTTATTTATGATGGGTTTTGATGTGATGGAAAATTGTTACATGGTATTAGAGCTAACATTTAGAGTGATAAGCTAGAAGGTAAAGCTATAGATTGAAGATATTGTACAAACCAACTAAGGTATTTAATTTATGTGTATATAAAGGGTACATGACCCCCCTTGATCTTAGGGAGACCTTGGCCAACTACAATAGATGACTATATCAACTATAAGTACAAGTAAATCACAATTTCACATGGGAACTCCATGAAAATGCTTACATTGTATCCCCATACCAATCCTTTATTAGAATATGAGAACCCTTTATGGTTTGAAGATAGTGATGAAGAAACCACTAGACCTCTCTTGACTCTTGAACAAGCTACTAATTTCAAAGAAGATACTGAAGATGATTTAATTTCTACCATTATATCCAACCCTCATGTCGAATATTTTTCACCATATGATCAAGTCTTATGGAACCATTTTTAGGAGACATGATCACCCATTGAGTTGATTTAATGGTTAGATAGGATACCCCCATCAACTGGTGACATTGGAGTAAAATCAAGGCTGTCGAAATCCATCTTGGAAAGACTCATAATATCAATGCCCATATGGAACAAACCTGGCAAAAGAAACTTATAGCTGTACTTCAAAGAAATAGTAGTGATTTTGCCAGGGACTATACTGATATGAAGGGAATTACTCCTAATCTTTGTACCCATCACATCTATATAAAGGAAGATTCCAAACTAGTTAGGAAACCATAGAGGAGGATGAACCTAACCTTAATGGAAATTGTGAAGGAGAAGTTGTAGAAAAATTTAAATGATAAATTTATTTATCCTATACCTAACATCAAGTCACTTTCTCCCTTAGTTATTTTTCACGAGAATAATGGAAAATGGTGAGTATGTGTTGATTATTGAGAATTGAATATGACCACTTTGAAACACTATTTTACATTACCTTTTATTGACCAAGTCTTAGATACCATAGTTGGAAAGAAGTTTTTTCTCTTTCCTTGATGGATTTAGTGGCTACAATCAAATACAGGTATTCCCTATGGATCAGGAAAAGGATACTTTTACTTTCCCATGGGGAACATATGCATACATAGTACTCCCATTTTGTTCAAGTAATGCTTCGATAAATTTTTAATGGAATATTATTGGAATATTCTTTGACCTAACCAATGGCTATGTTGAAATATATATGGATGATTTCACCATTTATGGAAAAAATTTCGAAGATGCCTTGAGTAACTTGGAAAAAGTATTGGTTTGTTGTCAAGGGACAAATATTACTCTAATGATGTGAATTTTCAAATGCTTCTTAATCAAAGGATTGTATTAGGACATCATGTTTCATCTAAGGGCATTAGAGTGGACCCTACTAAAATAGAATTCATTCTTAATCTAGCCACTCCTACTGAACAAAAAAATGTCCAAAACTTTTAGGGATATGTGGTATACTATAAGATATTCATAGTAAATTTTAATAACATATCGTCCCCCTTATTTCATCTTTTAACAAAGGCTAAAAAGATTTCGTGGAATGATCAATTCCAACTAGCCTCCTATACACTTAAAAGAGAAATTTTCCATCGCTCCCATTAATGAGGTCTGAACTGGTCCTTTCCATTTCACATTCATATTGATGCTTCAAATATGGCCATTAGGGCTATACTAGGGAAAAAATAGGAACCAAATCCATCTGCCATCTATTATGTCAGTAAAAACTTAACCCCAAATGACTTAAATTATACAATTATCGAAACATTATTCCTTTTCATAGTTCATCCAATCAACAAATTTTGCCATTACATTACTAGTTACCTTGTGTTTTTGCACACCAACCACTATGCTATATGATATATCGATAGTAATATTATCAATCGTGGTAGAGTGAATAGGTAGTTACTTCTTCTACAAGAGTTTTACATCATTATTATTGATAAACCAAGGAACGAAAATATTGTTGCTAATTTTTTATCATGATTCCATAATGAAAATAAGTCTAACCCTGCAAAAGATGTTTTTTCTGAATGAACATTTGTTTTCTTTGTCTACTAAGATACCTTTGTTTCTATATATCCCTAATTATTTTGTTGTGGGGAAACTTCGACATTATTTTTCACCTAGAGAATGAAAAAGGGTCTTAAGGGATAGTGCCATTCAATGGTACTTGTTTTGAACTAGGCTTAATCATGCGATTAGGTGATATGTCTAGGAATATGAGACCTACAAAATCTTAAGGGCTTGTCATGACGATCCTTGCTGAGGAAACTTTACGAACAAAATAACTACAAACAAGGTCCTACAATAGAGATTCTATTATCCCACTATTTTTAAAGACACCGAGAAGTATGTCAAAAGTTACTTCAAATGTTAGCGAATGGGAAAGCCAACATAATCTGACTAGGTGCCATTGTAACCACAGATAATGATAATTACCTTTGATAAGTGGGCCCTTTATTTTATGGGGCCAATTAAACCACCATCTATGCATAAATCATACATCCTATTATGTACTGATTATGTGACTAAATGGGTGGAGGAAAAATCACTACCAAAGGCAATTGAGCAATAAAGGGTTGATTTTTTATATGAGGATATCTTTGTTCAATTTAGTGTTCCTTGGGATATTTCTACAATTCAATGAACTCTTGACTTCAAAACACATTCATTCTATCACTGATAAATTCATAATTAAGCATCAAATGTCAACCCCTTATCATCCATAGGAAAATGAACAAGTTGAAGTCAGTAACGAGGTCCTAGAAAATATATTCACCAAAAATGTGCAACAACATCATAAGGATTGGGTTGAGAATATCTCAGAAACCTCGCAGGCTTACAAAGTTATTTGGAAGAATGCCATGGGTTTCAATCCATATATTCTTATGTATGGGAAACATTTTGTTCTCCCTATCAAGTTCAAGACTAAAACACCAAGGAAATCTCTACAAGTAGGGACAAATATTTTTGAGGCACAATAACACCAACTAGATCAGTTTAATGAAATGATGATATTATCCAAGATGCCACACATCAGATGAATGTTGTAAAAAAAAAACCTGCAAAGTGGCACTATAATTTTATAAATAAGAAAATGTTGAAGGAAGGGAATGTGATCTATCGATCGACTATAGATATAAGGATTTCAAGGGTAAACTGTCCACTGAGTGGTTTGGGCCTTATGAGATTGAAACTGTATTTGATAATGGGTATTGGTGACTCTGTATTATTAATGAATCCCAAATACCATTAATGGCTAATGGACATCGATTGACGTTACATTAGAGACCCAAAATTATATTAAGAAAGAATTATATACATTTATTTTTCCATGATTTTTGTAATTCCACTTGATTTCAATATGATTGATTTCATGGGAGGAATATGAATATCACCTTATTAAGGTTATCCTTCAGGACTAGATTGCATGACAAGGACAGAAAAATCATGAGAATATCCATCACATGCTCTTTTCAACGGTTCAAATACTCTTTGACTATCTCTTTAGTTTAATTTATTAACATATATAAGAGCTAGTAACATGTTAAAAATACCATGAACATTCCTTAATATATTTTAGTATTAATCCCCCATATTTCCCAAACCTATAAATTTTACCTAATTCATATCAACTACCTACTCTTTCCATAACATTACCCTTCATAATTCCTAAATTATATTTTATATTACCTACCTACTCTTTCCATAAATTTCACAATTCCTAAATTACCTTTCCTAACCTAAATCCTAGTCAATCTAGTTAAATTTATGACAATCATAACTCTAATGCATGGATCCCATATCATGTTATCATTACCTAAGACCACCTTCTAAACCATAATGATCCCAATCCATTTGGTGTGTTACCATTCTACCATGACTTTGTATAAAAATGGTCATATTTTGCAGCACGAGACATAATTTTGTAACTCTCCCTTCACATGATCAATGGTATGGAATTATCATGGGGCCATTGATAATAGGTCTAATCCCATTATTGGTTTGAAAATCATTGAAATGAAATAGGGAATGGCAACAGGGTTTGTTTTATATAGACAACATGGAGTTGGAAAGAACAAAATGATTAATAGACTCAGTTGAAGGAATTCGACATTAGTAGAGTAGGGAAAATACAAGGATAGTATGTGAGGAATAGTAGTGTAAATTGATCCCATCAACGTGTAAGAAATTAGAGCTAACCAAGCCATATGGGACATATTTTTTCAAGCTAAGTGGATCATGTTCTTGGAGAAATTCCAAGGGAATGATACGAAAATTTCCCTAGAATTTACCAGTATAGTAAACGGTGCCAAAACTTTGGTTCAACAACATACCATCTCAGTGAATGAAGAAACAACGAAGGCTAGCACTATACTTCCTCGATCAAGTGATAAAGTGTAAAAAACCACAAGATTTCAAATGATAACCGATGTACCTTTTTGGAAGATTCATCATCACTACCTAATTTGAAGCAAGGAATAAAAGAGAGAATTGTTGCAGCCCTTATGGCACAACATTTTTCATTTTGGGTAAAATATTATTACTTGTGAGGAGCACTTCAACAAATTTTACCATTATCATATTCTCATTATGATGCACCTAGCAAGGACTAAGGCAATGAATATGCCTTAATTATTTCTAAAAAGTTTGACCAAGCTGGTTGTGGGTGTTCGAAAGAGAGATAACCTAGATTATGTACTATTTCATCAAGGACTTATCAAAATAATTGTTAAGGATGACCTAGGCCAAACTAGTATTTCAAGGGGGTCATTTTCATAGGGAGGAAAAGCTAAAATAAGAGCATAAGTGTTTCACATTACCAAGAAGATGGTATCTAAATGTAGGAAGTATTTAATTCCATAGGCTAGCCCTCAACGACAACACCCCATGCGGGATCTACAGTAAGAAAAGGGAAAAGAAATTGAAGACCCCATTGACATCACCGATGAGGATGATCCCAGGATAGAGGAAACAAAAATGTATATGAATATAGCTAATAATTGTGAAGATATCTCCCCACTCTAGAGAAAAGTTTATTCTCCTATATAAGAGGTTATGAAATTCTATGTTGTGGTGACTAGTGAGAAAACAAATAAATTAAAACCGAGAGGTAAGATCTTGATGCCATGACCTTTTCTATTTTGCAGCCTTGCATACCATACTTTATTAAAACAAAATAAAAATCTTTTTCTACAAAATAAAAATGGTAGGGCTCGATTGCAAAAACTTAGACCAAAACTTCATAATATGGACAATCTTTTGGAAGCTATCAATTGAGCTGAAGGTTCTGAAGTTTGGGCCAAATAATATTCTCATGATTGTATGACTTAGGCTTGGCATATTATTAATAATTTCCTTGATGACATTATTTCCAACACCTATGCATTTCCACAACTTAAACCTAACCTTCCTCACTGGAAAACTAAATATGAGCTCTTTGATACGGGAATAATGGACAAATAAAGCCATCGAAAAGTCATTGATAAGATGAGGAAAAGTTGTTTCACTATGTATCTAGATCAGGAGGCTTATGGGTTGGAGAAACTAAAAGAAGGAAATACAAGTCTTTACATGAAGAAAAGTTGAAGAATACCACAACTAATTTGGGATTTAAATCCCTTACATGTCGGGTTCCTACATAGGTCTACTCTAGATACCTACATGAATGTGGGGTGACCCTACAACTTAAGAAATTTGAAACAGGGTAGCCACATGAAATTTATTAGCCACAAGAGTTTATAGATGTCTATTTCAATGCTAAAAATTCTAATTAGAATGTTCTATGTGAATTGCACCTCTTTAATTTCATTTTTCCAGAGAATTCCAGATGGAATCCCAATCCATTTATAGGGAATGTTCAACCCAGGGATTTAATGTCCTACATACATACTCTTCTACAATGGAACGTGTCTCATAGTTTTTATGGAGCTTTATAAACTGCATTAAACATAGTTGTGAGGGAAGAGTATCCCTTGACAGGACCAATTCATGGTGATCTGAATAGACTAAAGATGGATCTCAGAGATGCAGGCACCATCCGACATAATCAAAGGTTCACTATTACAGAGTATTTAGAGATGATCAGGGCTGAGGTTTTTAGGGAAAATAGTCACCCAACGTATCTTCAAGAGATCCAGCCATTGTGATATCCATATTTTTTCTTAACCGTCAACTGAGCCACTTTTTGCACTAGTTTCATGTTGAATTTTAGAGCTCGATGGATGGGCCTCGGGCTTCATTTTCCAGTCATCACGTCTCCCACAAGTTTTTACCATGCCCCTATCCATTGGGATGAAATGGTGGAATAAACATGAAGGTGTGAGTTGAAGCATTGTTTGGGGTATTATTCCATTAAAGAATTCAACCACCCTTTGATTCATGGAGCAATTTTCATATAGGTATTCCTAAATAGGAACATGAATATACATGAAGACATGCATCAAAATTAGTAGGGGTGAGATGATGAGCTATGAAAATGGACATTTTTCTACAAAATCATGCACCCTAATTTTGGCCAATTATCCCTCTTTTTCCTTAAAAGTAGCTTCAAAATCCTAAATATCTATAATGGGAAGATAAGGTATGGAATATTTTGATTAGTTTCCTTTTTTTTGTTTGATATTACAAATAAGGAATGATTTAAAAGTAGACTTAATATTTTATATATAGTCGTATGATTTGAATAAATGTGAGGTACTAATCTAAAGTTGTCTAAAGGCCCACAAACAAATAAATATGGATGTATCAACATGGTAATCTGCAAAGAAATAGGTGGCACACTTGATGACTAACAAAACAATATAAAAACAAAACAATTCGATGACCATCTCGAGAGGTTTCAGAAAATTAGGTATTCTATTCATATGTTATTTGATACTTGTTACTTACGGATTGATAAGGAATTTATCCACTTTTTGGACCCTCTCCAAGACCGAAAATGGAGATTTATATTCCACAAGATGATACACTAACAATTGAAGAATGACATTAGATGTTGGTATGTAATAGTGTGGAATTACTCATAAAGTTGATGCCATTGTGTCTAGTTTTTATTTATAAAGATGATGTATCATGAGGCCAACAATTTTGGATAGTGTAGCCTATATATTGTTGGACACCTAATCCTAAAGGGTTAGTGTGGAATTCGAATGGACAAAATTAGTCCAAGAGACCTTGGGATCTGAATCCCAAGAGTCACCTATTGTACTATAAATGTGTATCTTATGTTAATAAAAAATGGTACTCATTGATTTATCTTTCACATTGTCTTGTTATCCATGTGTGTTTAACATGGTATCAGAGCGGGCGATCTCCTACCCTGCTCCATTGTGAGCCAGTTGTTTCTGTGAGCCACCTGTTTCAGCGCTGCCATTCCTCTGTCGTGAGCAGTCCTGGCCCTCTGCCATATTCCTTTCAAGCGCTGCCATATAACGCAGGAGTAGTCTTTAACGCGACTTTTTGAAAGCCTTTTCGGCGATTTTTTCCGTTGAAAATCCGGCAGTAATTTATTGGAATCCAAGTTTGATAGCTAATTTCTGCACAATGAAACCGTCCCAGGGGTTTTTCAGGGTGCTGAATCCGAATATGCAGTTAAAAAACCATTTTAACTGCAACAAATCATGATTTCATCTCAATTTCTTCCGCCGGATTCCGTCACCGGAATCTCAAAAAGTCGCATTATAGACAACTCCTATAACGCATCTGTCCTCTGCGTGATTCTCTGCACCTCCTGCGCTCTGTGCTCTGCCCATATACTCTGTCGATTCGCTGCCCCTCTCTGCGCTACCTCTGACCTAACTGCGCATCCGTTTTCTCTGAGAGACTGCGCATTTTTTGCCTGAATGCGCTGCTCCATCTGCATTCTCTGACATTCATCTGACAGTCATAAGTTTGAACGCAATTGGTGGGTGTGACTTTGTTGTTCCAATATGAAATAATGCAGCCACCTCTTGAAATTGCTGGCTCCATGGAGGTTTGCCTGTTGCCATTTCAATAACAGTACAACCAACACTCCATATATCCGCAGACAAGCCATGTCCAGTTTGACGAATGACTTCAGGTGCCATCCAATATGGTGTCCCCTTCATTGACTTCGCCTCAGAAACCGTTGCCAGCTCAACCACTTGCTTGGATGCACCAAACGCACTATGTTCGGATGGGATAAGTTGCGAAGCAATTTAACCTCCTCCTCGAGCTCTCTGATATGGGCTTCTTCAAACATTTCAGTAGAAAATCTTTTGCCTCTGGTGAGATATGATCTGGATGACGAAGAGTTTCGATTGCAAACTTGTGATGTCTGCCCAAATCTTTGTTGAAAGGGGTTGGTAGACGTTACAGGTGCGGACGATATATTAACTGCAAGATTATCGTTTACAAATCTTAACGCTGCCGGGAAGAAGAGAGGCGCGCCAAACACGAGAAGGGGCCAACGAGGGGACACTCCGCCGAGAGTCGAATCACGTGGAGAAAAAGTCCAACAAACAGAATAAATACGCAACCACGCAACCGCATCTGCGGGTTGTGGAGGAAGAAAACGAATAGGCGCGAAACCATAAGAAACCATCAAATACGCAAATCGTGATTCCCATACACAGAAAAATCCCGGAGAAGGTAATCCACGTCGAGCAGAAGGGCAGGGGGTGAGACAGAGCAGCATCAGAACAGAAGTCTGAGCAGTCTGTGGTTTCAGCATTGAGGTTGGGAAGCTTCCTTGCAGTCAGAGAGAACAAGCTCAGTTTTGGTACCTTGGAAATTGAATTCAAGAACAAACAGAGGTCAAGTCTGAGTCGGGGGAACACCACTGTCATCGTGGCCATTAAATTGTGAAGGGAAATGGCTCAATTTCTCTCTTAGGAAGAGCAGTTCGAGGACTTGGCTAAATCCACGAGCTATTTCATCTACTGAACGAATTTCTTGTCGACTGAGTGTAGGAGACTGGACTGAATAAGCTATTTGTGGGACCCATTCTCTGTCATACCCAGGTCGTACACCTTTCTGCTGGACGTGAGGCCTACTCTTGTGCGTAGATGCCAAATAATCAAATTTAAGGGAAGTCCGTGAGCATTATTTGTGACTTTGGTCAGACGTATTACCTTTGTGAAATGTAACTGAGATTACACTAATGCATGGAGATTACTCTTACTCTGTGGGGGTCATGTTGGCGGATATAAGTCTAGGAGACCAGCACTGCATGCTTTGCTGTGTATTTGGTTAGGAGCAGAGGTTTATCACTGGTTTTCCAATGTGTTGAGGACGTGGTGACTGTATATCAAGTGGGAAAGGTCCAGAACGTGCCTATTGTTAACCCATGCAAACAACAATCAATTCTGAGGCAGAAGCACAATGAATATCAGTTATTAAATTTGTCTAGCTGAGCGTAGGAGTTACTGGTGCAAGTTCTGTCTTGCGCTCAATAATTTCTGGACTTAACTTGAATGAGGACCACTTGGAAGGGAAATTATTGCTGCTTGTCTTCCAGAGCACGGCTATGCTGTAGTTTTTAATGAATAAGCTTTTGAAATTAGCAGAGATTTTATGTTTACCTAACCGCGGCTCTGTTATGTAATCCAGCCAGAAGGTATTGAATTTAGTTTTTTTTGCGTAATGAAAATGGCGGCACAAAGCAACAGCAATAATCCGGCGTCTTAAATCTAGAAAATGGGAACTGTGAGCAACAAACAGTGGCATAATATTATACCAGAAGTGTTGATGGTTCTTTGCAACTAGAAGAAAATCAGAATAGCTTCTGAAGATTATAATTGGTCTCTACAGTGTGAAATTTCGGTTCTATTTGTATTCTGTTCTACTTTGCTGCGATAAAGAATAAAGTACACGGGTTCAGCTTACAGTCATTGTGTGTAAATATTCTGATATATTTGGTACATTTGAGTCTTTGACGGCATGACTAATTTCTCAGAATGATGTTCTCATTTAAAGGGTGCCAATATGTAGCCTTGGTAGTTCTACCAGTGAAAACTTGATAATTGAAAAATCTGTTAGTGATTGGCTAAATTCTTAGCTGGAATTAGTTGAGTGCCTTTTTCAAACTGATATTCTTAATTTTTTGAAATCTTCAATAGCTGGGGTTTGTCTAGACTTGCTGAGTGTTCATTTCTTTGTTGAGATAATGGCTAGAGTTCATGATGTATTAGAGTTACTGAATACACTAATACACTCCACTATTGGTGGGAAGGTAAATGTTAGCAAAGACACTCTTTTTGAAATTCAGACCTGCCTGCATGATGCACAAGAAAAGATCGACTTTTTGCAGCTTGAATCACAGCTACAGCAAGAAGAGCTACGCCATTCTGAACCTGTTTTTGTTCAGAACATTGAGACAACCACCCATCAGCAACATGTTAATAATAAAACAGCAGTTGTATATGCAGATGCAGAAACTTAGTCTGCACTTCCCAAGACCATCATCAGACCTTGGGAACAGCTTGTCCACAACAAGCACAGAACTGGTCTTGGATATGACAAGGACTTGTCCTTTCATATTCCAGACTACTCAAAGCCCATTCAGTTTCAGAGTGTTGGATTCATTGATGGCAGTTCACCTGCTTCTCATGACAGTTCAGCTTCAGCTGTTCCAGAATCTGCCCCTCTTCCACAGCAACAACAAAAACAACAGATTGTGAAATGCCAACACTGTGACCGAGTTGGCGATTTGAAAGATCACTGTTTTGATCTTCATCCATGTGAGCACTGTCATAAAACCAGTCATTCTTCACACAGATGCTTCAGAAATAAACGTCCTGCAAGAACAAAGATTCATCTTGGATGGATTGCTTCTTGGCAATGGGCATCAACAGCCAAGAAGATATTCCAAACACATGTCAGAACTTGTTCCAGAGTATTGAACAGTCTTGCAGTTGAGTTTTCTCCATCTTCTCACCTTGTACCTGACAGGGGGGAAAATGATGGTCATCTACAAGCTTCAAAGTCACATCAAGCGAGCCTGAGCCACAACCTGCCACACCAGTTTCTTAATCTGTGTGATTCTCAACTTCTCCATCTCTACCTCTTTCTCTTTGATCACTCCTCACTATGCATTATCAGTGAGAAATCTCAACCCCTTGTCTCCTAGACTTCCTCACTACATAGAGGACATGTCATGCCCCCCAATTTGTACATACTGTGTAGTTACAGTCATTAGTGAGTGATACATAGACCCTTATAATATAGAATTGTGCAATGTATTCTATCTCTCTCTCTCTTTTGGACAGTGTCAGGCCTCAAACCTCTAGACACTGTCTCTAACACTTCACATGCATTCTTTTTTATTACTCTCTCCATTGTGTAATATGCACATTTAGTGCAAATTTTCCCATCTGTTATCTCCTCTAGTTGCACAATGTATCCAAATAAGCCTCTCCCTTTTGGCACTTCCATAGATCCATCGTAATAAACATCTTCCATAAGTAAGCATAGCTAGGATATGTGTTTTTTGAATTGATGTTGGCTTTTCATGAGTGGAATTCATTGATAGGTCTTATCATTTCAACATGGAATTGTGATGTTCAAGGAAGTCAGTAAGTAAAGGCTACAAGAGAGAAATTGCGAAGGAGCAAAAGAAGAACCATCATGAAGGACAAGGAGGAGTCTTGGAATAAGACAATGGAAGGGAAACTCATGCTGACTTGGAAGGTTCTAAAACTCACCTAGATCATTTGGAGGGTTGAAATGAAGAACATGAAAAGATCCATCATGAAGAAGTCAAAGTCATAGCAACAAGGTGAAGAGCTTGGCATTGATGAAATGAAGTCTTACGTCACCGTCACCAATTCATGGCTTCTCAAAGTGTCACCACAAAATTCATATGTGTAAATGTATTTTTCTTCATTATTTTTGGAATGTAATTATGTAATTTCCAAAATGCGAAAATGTAAAATGTGTGGAAGCCCAAGGGTCCCACATGGAATATGAAGAGTCACTAGATTCTAAAGTCCTATAGAAGCTCAAAGGTCACATAGGAATTCAAATGGTCATAGTAGGATCTTAGGGGTCATGAGGGAGGTCAAGAGTCCCATGGGAGGTGGAGAGTCACTTGATTTGTTATAATACACCCTCATAGCTCAAGACGGGGTACTTTGGAATCTTCACCTTGGATTCTATACCTTGGCATAAGAGAGAATATCTTTCTTTGGATGGGAAAGTAGAGACTTAATCTTCCACTATCAAGGCTAGTGTGACAACATTGTAGCTGTGTATCTTGGGACTTTCACTTAATATATGAAGCTCTCAGAGCCATCACACTTTCATGCATATCTCATGAATAATTGTGAGACTATTCTTTCATTGTTTGTGGTGTATGTTTATGTTAACATGTACTAATGAAAATTAACTGTTTCTTTTGTGGTATTATGCATATTGTTAAATGTGCATTGTTACTTGATTTTATGATTGTTTCTATCTTGCGAAATACTTTGAAGGTCAACTAATGATCCTTTCCATGATCTTGCATGTCTCTTTTAGAATAGTATTACTACTTTTCTTCTAGAGGATCACTCTTTATTTCCTTTCCTTGAAAGTACCTTATATACATTGCAATTTTATGCCTCACAATGTCAACTTACTTGGTAGTTTCAAATATTGTTCATATAATATCTTATGTTGATAATTGCAGCCAAGGGAAATTCCCAAGGATAATGGAAACCCACCTTATTTTCTAGTTGGGGATCCTACTCCAAACTATCTGAGGTCTAGTTTTCACTTCATACCAAGGAGACCCCCTCTCTTAGGGGAATTATAGCACCATCAATAGTGTTTATGTGTGTGATGATGTGAATGTTACACAATCTGTAGAAACTGCTATGAAACTATATAAGTTGTCACAAAATATAGTCTGATAAGCTTGTCTACACTTAATTGGGTTAATGACCATGAATTTGATGTTAAACATATAACATAGAACTTAAGAGACCTTGTGGCTAAAACAATATGGCTAATTAATTCCAATTTGGATTGAATTTCACATGACCAATAGATTTTATGCAATTGCATTAGTGGGAACCTTAGTATTTGTGCATAGAGCACAAATGGTATCGTAAGTATGGTAGACCCTGGGTTAAAATTTAAATGATTATGTGAGTACTTATTATATTTCTAAATAAATAAATAAATATTGACATGGTTACCTCTTTAGTTAGAGCCCTGAGATTATGGGTAGAGTACTATTATTGTAGTTTATTGGTATATGAAATAGGTATAACACAGGGAAAACCATCATACATAAGACCTTTCAAGCCATGCTAGTGAAAGTGATTACTTTTCCCATCATCAAAATTTAACTAAATAACAATTGAGCAATTAACATCAAGGAATATTATTGGACAACTTCCAGGACCGATTTTGATATTTAAAAAAATTGAAATTTCGCCAATCAAGATGAAAAAAATATTTTCTTCAAAACATTTTTGTGATGTAATTTAAAATGGGTTCATAAAAACATATCAAGTAAACATATAAAATATCACAAATGGTTAGAAACCCTAAAAGAAAACAAAAATAAGGATACAAACACATCATTGAAGTTAGCAAACATTGATTTATGTGGACCTAGGCAAACCCGCTTTTGGAGGACACATTTATTTCTTGATATTTAGTGGTGATTTTAGTGAGAAGACTTTGTTATGTTTATTGAAACTTAAATCTCTAACTTTTTGATGTTTCAAGGATTTTAGGGACCTAAACGAAGAGAAAAGTACTCAATATATTAAAATATTGAGAACTAATCAAGAATTAGAATATTAATCCAAAAAGTTTACAACATAATATAAATATAATTGCATCAAGTGATAATGCACAACCAAACACAAAACAATGGAATGATGTAGAATAAAGGAAGAATAAAACAAATTATGAATATGATACTTTATACTAAAGCACTGGAGATACTCTTTATGAAAACTATTTTGCAAGTAATTTAGACGGCTTAAAGGGTACTTTAAGGTAGGTATTTCATGTTGGTTTAGGTGTAGTTTCATCGACACCTATTAAGTGGCTCATTGTGATGATTTCATCCATAGAATCATAGTGTGTAGTAGCTGCTACAACACCTTGTCAAAATGTTTAGTTATGAAGAGTATTGGATGATATTCAACAAAGATAAGAATGGCCAAATCTAGCTTTTTAGGATAAAAACTCAACTATAACTCTATCCAAGCTTAATGTTTTTCATTAAAAATGCAAGCATATAAATACATGATATTATCTTATTATTTAATAAGAGTGTTCGTAAACGATTATATATATATATATATATATTTATTGATTGAAAAACATCATTACCAAGAATTATATATATATATTGATTGAAAAACATCATTACCAAGAATTGTTTTTGAATTCCATTAACAAAATTTAGGCCTTGTAGGCACTAAAGCATTCAATGGGCATAAAGTGTTGGAATATTATAATTTATCCTCCTAGTTGTAGGGTAAAAGCATGTTAATGTGTATCACTTTTTCCCTTTTTGTGGCAAATAAGTTTTATAAAAATAAATGGAGTTGGAATGTTTACTCTTAAATTTACAAAATCATCAAAAACTAGGTGGTGGTAAAAGAAGACAAAACATGTCAATTTAAATTCAGTTCATGTCATATTTTTTCTAAAATTTAATATATAATTTTTATCTAATTTATTCATTTTCTTCAAAAGGTATCATTAATATTTTACATAAATTTTTAAGTAGTGACAAAACCGCGACCCCCCATTTCTCTATTGATTTATGTTTTTTAATTCCAATTTCTTTAAGAGATGTGTTGTAAACATTCTAAAGATTTCTAAACAGATTTAAAAATAAAAAGTAAGCATATTTTTTAATTGTTATTAAAATACTAGTAAAAATGATCATATTTTCGTATATATAAAACCGCGACCCAAGAAACTACCCTTTCAAGTTTATAAAATCAAATTTTTTTAATAGAAATTTGAAAATAACATATAAGAAATGTTAAAATTATTTTTGAAAAATTTTAAAATATATTTTATATTTTTTATAATAAAATTTTTAATTATCATTATAATAACGTATTTTATATTATTCAAAATATAATATATAAAATTATTTGTTTAGAAATTCTACTTCTATTTTTATATATATTTTTAAAGAGTTTTAGCATTTCATTTAACTTTACATAAAGTTATTTATATTTTGTGAGTGATTAACCATAGTTTTTACCAATATTTACTATCAGTTGACTTATTTGCAAATTTAGTATTTACTTTTTATAACATTATTTGTATTTTCTAAACCCATTAAATATGTTCACTATAGCTTTTACCAAAATTTATTGTGAGTTAGCTTTGTTACAAATTTAGCATTTATTTTTTATAATTAACAAGTATGAAACTCAACTCATTTAATTGATATTTTTATATTATTTTTTTTATCTTTTTTCATTTGAGTACTTTTTTGCTTTTGCCATATAATGAGACACATTAACATGCTTTTACCCTGTAGAAGGTTCTAGAACTATCTTAGTTATATCTAGAATAAGTGTAGATAATTATATTATACAAATATTTAAAAGAACTTGTCTAAAGTGTAAATAGATCTTCCCTAGAACATTATTGAAGAATTTCTGAAAAATAGGATATATATATATATATATATATATATATATATATATATATATATATATATATATATATATATATATAAAATTTTGGTATCAAATTTCATGAGCCGTAGTACATTCTTATGATTATAGGCATGTTTCTCTTTAGGATATATGATAGTATTTGTAGTTAATTTCATGCCTCTTTCATCAAAATTAGAGACTTGGCCTAGGTTTGATTCCCGCGAGTAACATACAAGGAGGGGTCTTGGACATAAAGTGGTACCTCCACAAATTGAAAAAGTGGAATAAACACCAACCTAAGTGGAATAAACACCAACCTAGGAACACTTGATTAACCACCTAGCCAAGGCAATGTTACTAGTTTGGAGCTTTACTAATACCTACATGTTTTGTTGTAATAGAAAATTTTCACATCTAGAAAAAAAGATAGTGAAATAATTCTTTTGGAAGTCATTCACAATCCCAACCACAACATCAACTCTATCCTAAAATAATATTGACCATGACAATTTCTAATGTTTAAATTTATAAATCATTATAGTATTCTTTTAATTAAAAAATATATATATTAGGATTTGATTGCCTTAAAGTTTGTGTGTCTTATTTTCATGTTCTTAATAAGTGTTTCATGTCATCCATGAAATTCAGTCACCCTAAGAACTAGTCAATTTTTATGGGGATCATGTTTGACATCTTGTAATAAAAATAAAACAGAAAAATAATTAAAACTATATTTAAGTAAATTATAATAAATATTAAGTAAAACTTAATAAAATAAATAATACAATCTAGCTAAAAAAATAATAATATATAATTATATTAACTATGAATTAAAAAATGTTATTATGATAATAATTGAAGTAAGAAAACTACACTAAAAGTGAAAGTAATTAAAATTAAATTAAAGTAATAAATAAACCACATTTAAAGTTAAACTAAAACAACCAAAAATCTAAATTATAATCATATTAGCTAAAACTGAATGAAATGATTAGATAACCAAACTTAAAAAAAAAAAAAATCAAATTAAACTACACACTAGAAAGTATTAATATAAAAATATACTAGCAATTGTCCCAAATGGTACAAAGAGAGGCCGATAGGATTATTAAATTAGAATTGTTGAATTTCTCTAGAAGAGATGTTGGTTCAAGCCTACAAGGAGCAAAGAGATTTGATGTTTGGAGTTCTATGCTTTTTGGACACCATATTCCTTTAAATACAACTTAATTTTTTAGAAAAGTTCAAGCCCAATGCAGTTCTGCCATGCAAACAGTTCTGCCATGATATTGACAAATTCAAAGTAAACTGGTATACAAGAGAATGTACCAAGCTAAACCACAAGTTACACATCTTCAGACCTGAAAAAGTACATAACAATGGTTTGGCAAATCAATAACGATATCATAATTGCTTTTCCTTCCACATACATACAATTGTTCCAAAGGGGAGTGCAAAAGCAATCTCCTATAAAAATGGACCTCTATATCTAAAAACAAGATCTTAGCCATGAGGAAAAAGAATAGAAAGGTCTGAGGACCATAAAGCCACAGCCATGAGGATATCATAGCCTACTGGTGCTGTCTGATGAATGAACCGTGAAGGGAAAAAGCTCTGGTCCGTGACAACTGCTTTCTTTCACACAACTACCGAAGGGAGAAGAGAAGAAAACAGGACATCTAGAATAAGGCTGGAAAGAAGAACTCAGATCAGCTCTGTGTATTAAGCTAGCAGCGAAATCTTACTACCAAAACCTGCTAACAGAGCCTTTTGATATCTCAAATCCCAATAGTAGACTAAACATGGGTTTTCGTCCAGGAAGAACTGAGATCATTTGTGCACTTAAACGAAATAGGTAAGGGCCCCAGGCCTGTTGGTTTCCCTATTGATTTCTACCAAAAACTGTGGCACATTATTAGTAGGAACCTTTTAGCAGCTGCTGAGGAATCTAGGGTGTCTGGAAAGATACTGAAGGGTATCAATTCACCTTTTTCTACACACTCAAAAGTAGAAAGTAGAAATAGGGAAAGATTTTATTTAGGTTCATCCAAAAATAAAATAACAAAGGGGATTCAAGCAAGAACCCTCCATACAAACCAGTACCCAAAAGAACAAATGTGTCAGGAAAACAGTGAAGGTTTTGAATTCAGTTTCAAATTTTAGAATAGAGAAAACAAAATAACTTATGAGTTCACTTAACCTTCACTACCAATTTTGGTTAAGAAGTAATTTAGCGCCCAAAGATCATCCAATTGTACACAGTCTCTCGTATAATTGTCTACAACCTCTAAAGTTCTCCTAATTGGATAGTGGTACCGGTGTCTAAGAAGAGTGACACCCTTGCATTTCTCATGAAAATGATCAAGCTGTCCTAACATAGAGAAAAACTACAAAACAACCATCATGTGACTTGCTTAACAGACATGAAACTTACATCAGAAATTGATGGGTTTTCACATATTACTTTCACTGAAATAGAGAAGAGATGGTGAGAAAGACTTGATATTATGTATTATTCTATTTTTCAATAAGTATGGTCAGCCTTTTTTTCCTTAGTTAATGTCCATGTGGATAACAATACTAAACTTCACTGTGGCTATCCTATTATGTATCATTTTTTACTTCATTTCATGTTATCTTAGATTGAACTTTGGAATTTTCTAAGAGTTGCGTTTGCACTCCCACATTGTACTCATATTAATGGTGTCCTTCAGTCTCATTGACCTATTTATGGTTATTTGTTAAACCTTAATAAAATTATATTTGCACTCCCACATTGTATTCATACTAGTTGTATCCTTCAATCCCATTCACCTATTTATGGTTATTTGTTAGACTCATACTAGTTGTATCCTTGGGTCCCATTGACCTATTTATGGTTATTTGTTAGACATTAATAAAATTATATTATGTTACTTTATGGAGCATTTTCATCTAACTTATTGTGGATTCTTTTACCACTCCCACATTGCACTAATACTAGTTGTATCCTTGTCCCATTGACCTATTTATGATAATTTGTCCCATTGATCTATTTATAATAATTTGTGGGACATTAATAAAATTAGATCATCTTACCTTAAGGAGCATTTTCTTCTGACTTACTGTGGATTCTTGTAGATCACTCCTCGAGTTCAAAGAATTTCCAGCCACCAGCTAATTTAAATGGGATCATTTTTCATAGTTGTAGCTTTTTGCTTGATTAGCATGATCAGTGTCATGCCAGTTTCCTTGAAATTAGTTACAGCGTGAAGCTCAACATGAAAAAATGGAGATACGTCCTACTAAATAAACTGATACAACAAAACAAATATAGTAGATAGTAATACAATGAGACCTCATGCATGCAGAATTACAAGAGGACTAGAAGGCTCACTTATAACTACCAAGCCAAGTAGATGCCATTTAATTTTCATGTGAGTCATATATATGATGAAAAGAACAAATTAAAAAGATAGTTTACCCATAAAGATATGCAGAAACCTAATTCCCAAATGGGTTAACCATCACATACATTATCCAGCTGGGAACTCCACCATGGCATATCACCAACAGAAACCCATTGGGCAATGTACAGCAATATTTTGTTGGCATCGTATTCAGATGAGTTGAATACCGGAGTCTCTCAAGCCATCAATGAGGAACTTAACCTTCCCGTGGTATTTCTGTAACCTGTTCCCTCTTCATGAAGACTGAGACTGCGGGGATGTCCTAGAAGAGGAGACGCTGCCCCAATATTTTTCCGATCTTTCCAACTGCAGACACATCACGAGTGGACTCCAGTGATGTGAAAAGTACCTGCTCCTGCGAGCAGACAGATCACACTACCGTGACAGTGGGAGTGTGAAATACTTGGAACCATGACCATTAGTCTGCAATTACATCTTTCAAACCCTTCGATCAACCTTGTCTATCTGCTGATATTTATGTAATAACTCAAATTCGGCAACACTACTCCAATAATTTGTATTTTATGTGATCTGGTTTTGCGCAATCTGAGTTCCGTCTCGAACATCTATATTTTTAAATGAAACTTTGTTTGCTTTCATGTATTTCCCAGGTCATTTGCAGGGTCGAGAAGTAAGCAGGAATGTAAACCTTTTTTATTTGAATTAATGCTGCATCTAACCTCTCGAACTTGGCTAACTTATAATCAAGGGCTTAATACTCTCCAGTGTTTGAACCCGGGTCGTTAAGGTAGCGGTCGTCTGCCTCGATAGCTACCACAGACCGACGGACCAGAGAAGCATAATTTTGTTCCTTATTTCCATCCTTTTTGATTTGTTAATTGTTTGGCTGCACTTTTCTTGTTGCTGTTACTTGATTCAAGTTTGTTACCTGTTATATATATTGTCTAAGTTTCAGCACTTTGTATTTTGCGTGCGTGGTGTTAAAATTCACAAGACTCACAGATTACATGCGGCAAAGATATTGGCCCGCAACACTTTATTTTGCATATATTATTATCCCGCATCTACACATCAAACATTGCGCGCGCTTTGCCTATCTATGCTCATGCGGATCCAATCATCCATGTGGATTCTTATCACAGACAAAAACATGGCCAAGAAAACAATGAAACGTAAATATTTTAGTTTGAATTACTTAACACCCCCACTCAGTCAAACATTTACCTGAACTCAGGCAATGTTGTAGTTCAATCCGAAGCCACCTTTGCAATATTGCAATTTGTCCTTCTGAAAAGCTCTCTCTCACGCATTATCTAAAATTGACCCAATCTTACAAAATTCCACCTGTGCATTTTGCTTCTTCACTTGGTGAACTAAGTGGATTGTCATGGCAATGCAGCTCTGGTTGTCACATCTCAAAACTGTGGGACTCAACTGCCCCGTTTCAAAATCTGCAATCAACTCTCCTGACCAAACTAGCTGCTTGATTTCATAAAAAGCTGCTAGGTACTCTGCTTCCGCACTCAAAAGAGAAATATTGGACTGCTTCCTACTGGCCTATGAGACGATTCCACCCTTCTATTTGAAGCAGTAATCTCATGTAGGCCCACGACATCAAAATCTCTTGCCCATCCACATCACAATATATTAGCGTCAATGCATCGTCCAAACTCCCACTGATGTGATGCTGAAGTCCGTTGGACATAAAATACTTGAAAATCTGCTAAACTGCTGTTGACTATTGTGAATAAGGACCTCTCAAGAATTTAACTATATTACTGATAGCATATGTGATATCAGGTCTCACACCTGAAAAATTGCTTAATTGCAGCCCAATATTACAATCTATAACTACTCAAGATTTGACTAACATTACAATCTATAACTGCTCAAGATTTGACTAACATTGCCGAAGACATTGCAATGTCAAGGCTCGTTGTTATGTTCCAAAACTTTTAATCTGATCCTTTTGTAATTTTAAAATTGTTTTGAAATAAAAATCTGGAAACTGAAAGTGCCAACAGCAGCATCAACAGAAATAAAATAACAGTAATGATTTTTAATTTTAAAATTGTTTTGAAATAAAAATCTGGAAACTGAAAGTGCCAACAGCAGCATCAACAGAAATAAAACAACAGTAATGATTTTACCAGCAACAGTAGATTGAGTACTAACAGCAGACAATTCTTGCAATTTGCCAACTGTAAATCTTATAGCAGATTCCAACAGCACTAACAGAAGGACCAAACTGTGTAAAAGATTCTGCTAGGCATTTTGAATATCTTCGTAGCAATAAAATACAAAAAACAGTGTCAGTCAACAAAATGTTTACCTCCGAGGGATGAATCCACATTGACAATCCCTTTTTCCTTGCCCTATGCACTCACTGTATACGAAAGTGTAATTACGCCGTTTACTCCATCTTTAACATCTCCACTTTACAGGAATTTCTCCTCCAGAAAAACGCTTCGATGCTAGCCATATTCAACAGTGACATTGGCAGGCCCGGTTTCTCTGGCTTTCTGTGCAACGAGGGATCTCTAGCTTTCTGTGCAACGAGGGATCTATGCTGCCGCCTTAGCATGGATGAAGAGGATCCAATTTAAAAAAACAACAAATCATCTCTCAGCGTCGATGAAGAGGGTCTAATTCAGAGGAATTAATTTAAAAAGCCAAGAAACATGGATTGAGAGGATCTAATTTATTGTAAATCAAGAAACCGCCTCAGCATGGATGACCTTCAAGCATGAACACCACCTCTGTCATGAATGGCCTGTCCAGAGGATCAGAGGTTGTGCACACAAGAGCCACTTTCACTGCCAGCAGAAACTCCTCCCACTCTGAAGATTCTGGATCCAGTTCCAGAAGGCTTGGATCAAACAGCTCTGAAATCTACCCTGTTTGAAGCTGTCTCTTCACCCATTTCACTATATCTTCGTCCTGGGTGAACATGACCTCCTACCAGTAAGAAGTTCCAACAATACAATTCTGACGCTGTAGACATCAAATTCCTTTGTCATCTACCCCGTTGAATTTATTTCAGGAGAAACTTACCCTAGAGAGCCAGCAGGGGTAGGAGAAACTTACCCTAGAGAGCCAGCAGGGGTGGGTGCAGATGAAGAGGGATCTGCTGGAATGGCTGCCAGTCTATCCAGGCCAAAATCTGAGAGATGGGCTTCAAAATCTCCGTCGAATTGCACATTGTTTGGCTTCACATCGCCATGGATAATGGTCAGGTGCAAGCTATTCCCAGAGCAATGAGATGCCTCTTGGGCCAATTGAGAACATGGCCATCTTGATGAGAGGCTTCTTGCAAAAGAGTTGCCAGGTTTCCATTGGGCATGTAATCGTATACCAGTAGCCTCACGTCTTGGTTCACATAATATCCTCTCAGGAATGTTAGATTCCTGTGCTTCACTTTTCCCAAAGCCTCTGCTTCTCATCTGAAGACACTCTCCTTGGTCCGTCTGCTAATCTCCTGATTGATAGCACTGTTCCATCCTGCAAACATGCCTTGAACACGATTCCATACCTGGTTCTGCTCAGTATATGTTCTTCATCAAAATGCCCTGTGGCTTCCACAGCATTGGCCTAAGAAATTGGGTTGTAGAACATGATCAGTTTATTCTCTTGTTCACCACTGGTTTCTCTGAGTCGTCGTCTCTTGCGCTCCATTTTCACAAGACAAATCACCAGGCAGGCTGTAGCGCTGACAAGAAACAGTGCCCCGCATGCCACAGTTATGGCGATTAACAGTATAGCCCGCTTTCCATGCCGATTAATAGTATAGCCCGCTTTCCATGCCGATGTATGAGATATTTAACTTGAACAGATGTCAATCAGAGCACATAAACACAGGCCAGATGTCAATTAAACCAGATGCGCCAGATGTCTATCTGAGAATCAAAAGGACGACGAAATGCTCTTTCAGAGGAAGGCCTATCGGCCTAATTAACTAAGAATCAAAATAAAGTTAAACTAATCTATTTTTTTATAAAAGTTAAAAGTAACAAAACTAAACTCAAAATTAAATGTAATTAAAATAAAACTAAAGTAATAACTAAATCATATTAAAAACCAATTAAATGTCCAAATTATAAATATATTAACTAAAATTGAATTAAATTAATAATACAACTAAAGTAAAAAGTTACAAAATCAATAATTCCATCTAAACTACAAATTAAAAAATAATAATATAAAAATATATTAACTCTTATAAAGATAAACTAAACTAAATTATTATAAAAATTGAAGTAACTAAAAATTGAAAATAAATAAAATAAAGTTAGAGTAATAAATAAACCACATTTAAAATTAAACTAAAACTACTAAAAATCTAAATTATAATTATATTAACTAAAATTTAACAAAATTAATAATACAACAGTTATATATATATATATATATATATATATATATATATTTATTCAGTGTTATATTTTAAAAGTGGTTGGTGTTCATTAGATGTTCATCTTAACTCTCTCCGTAAATATTATATGTTCATTTTAACTCGCCTCGTAAATATTATATAGGCAAGCTATTAAAGATGATGCTTAGGATGTTTTTATATATAAGGGAAACAAATATATTTGGGGATAAAAGTATTAATTTCACAAAAATTAATAAGATAGTATTTTTTAAAGATTTTTTATTTTTATTTTTATTTATTTATTTTATTTATGGTATGGTAGGGGATTATTCTAATTTGAAAATTCATAAGTATAGAATGTAGAAAAATATTCAATAAAAAAATGTAATTTACTATTGATATCAATTATTTAATTATATATATATATATATATATATATATATATATATATATATATATATATATATGTGAATTGTTAATGAAATTGGTGAATATTGTTTTAAAAAAAGTCCAAAAAATAACTTATTTGTGAAATTTCGCCCTTAAAATTTTCCCTATAGGAAGCTAAAACTACAATAGATTTCCTACTATCAACAATATCCTTCAAGTCCAAAAAATCAAGAATTCCATAATGTCTTGTTCTTGGAATGTAATACTTTATTACAATGGTTAAATTTTTTTTATATTTATTACAAATTTTCAATTATATAGTTTCATGAATAGAATGACATTTTTTTACATTATTGGTTCACTATTAAAGAGCTTTGATGTAAGAAGTTGTTTGGTTCAATGGGTTGAGGTTAACTAGTTTGCACTTGTTATTGTATTTTAACTAATTTTAATAGATATTTAAATTATTTTGAGAATATAATTCATTAAAATTCATATTTAAATTATTTTGAGAATAGATTTGATAAATAAAGATTAAATTGGATTCAAGTTAAATAGTTGTGATGGTTACTTTCTTTTAAGAGATTCTAATTGATATTTAAATTATAATCATAATAGATTTAATGGATATAAATTAGTTTTAGCTTTAAGTTTTTTACAAAATGATTATTGAGGTGAATCAAAAATTTTGAAATAGTTTCTCTCATATATATATATATACAAATTTAGCATAATTATTTTAATATACTTTAATTTTTATAGATTATATATTTAAAAATTGTAATTTTAAAATTTTTAAAATTTTTTTTTATAAATTTTACTAGGAAAACTCACACCAAAGACAAATAAAACAATTCAAAATTTCAAGTTACATTAAAAATGGATATAAATCAAGTATACATATTGGAGAATAAAATTTAAAGTTCTAAACAGTAAAGAAAAAATAACAATTTTATAGTTTGGCCTTTTAGAACTACCAGCATTTCAATCTCTAATTTTTGAAGAATAAATTGTTTTTATAAGATGGTGGAATTAAAAGTGAAACCACAACTTGGCTCCTTCTATCTATTTAATTGCACAATATTTAATGTTGTGGTAGATAGTATACAATTTGTTGAAATTGACTTGCTTTTAAATTCTAAAGAAAATTGTATACCGTCTATTTCAATTATATTTGATTTCTTTTTAATTATGATGATCTATATATTGTTGACCACATCATAATTTAATTAAATAAACACGACTTCATAATTTCTATTAAAATCTAAATAAATCAAATAAAATAATAAATTTTTTTAATATTTAATATTTAAATTATTAAAAAACTTCTCCTCAATTCAAAATATGTAATTAAAATTTTAATTTTTACTAAAAAAAAATTATAATAATTTTAAAATATATAATTATCTTTTCAATAAATCAAATTAAAAATAATCATAATATCTCATATCAATTTATAACATAAAGACATATCAATTTATAACATTCTCTTTTATCACATTTATCATCCCCCAGGAACATATCAAAATATAACATTCCCTATCGTCAGAATTATCATTCCCTTTGTTGACTGAATTTTATTTGCATCTAGTATAAAAACACAATTCAAATGAAATTACAACACTATTAAGATATTTTGTTGGACAAATTTTGAGCACGTTTAGACACATTTACACTCTCAATAAAATTGACATTATAGAAACCGTACTGTAACCACCGACAGTTGTCTATTCTTAGGGAGGTAGAGGAGGACAAAATTATCCCATCAACCAATTATATATACTAATTAATTATTGAGGATTAAATGAAATTATTTTATAAAATATAGTGATATTTATATCTATATAATAATAAAGTTTATATTTTCTTAAAAACAAAATCTTATTATTCAATTATAAAATAATAATTTTAATAAAATTTGTTCAAATCACATTTATATTATGTATATATGACTAAATAAATATATATACAAAATATCAAAATTTATTAATATTTAATTAAAAAACTATAAAAAAATATAAAATTAAATCAATTAAGATGTATCCAATAAACTGCTTTAAGTAAAAGAAAACAACTCTCTTACCATCAAAAAGCTTAACTCAAACTTTCGGAAAAACTATTTATAAAAAAAATTAAACTATAATATTTTTATACAACATTATTTTAAACTATCTCATGACTTTCTAAATAGTATCTTACCTATCCTAAACTTAGATACCAAAATTGGAATTCCGAACCTTAAAAATTTGAATTCCCGGAACAAGCTATTTAATTTTCTATTATTATATGTTAATATTGATATACAGTTACCCAATTTTTACCATAAATTAGTTTCTATCCATTCAAGTTACCCAATTTTTACCATAAATTGGTTTCTAACGCTTTAAAGAAATACCTAAGGTGCAGATCACCCTACCTTCCTTCCTTTTACTGAATACATTTAGTAAGGAAATGTCGTTAACATAAAGTATTCATGAGAGATTTTTACATTTAGTAAAGAACAAAATCTCGTTAAGACAGTGTTAATGAGAGATCTATGGTAAAATTTTGAAACCATGAAAAATATGATTAAAGGCTGAAGTTACTCAATTGAAATTTTTATTAGCATAGAGAGGTTACTACACACTTTGCCCTTGCCCTCCTAGCAATGACTTGTATAGGAAAATTAAGTGACTTGTATAGGTAAATTAAGGTTTTAATTCTTTTTTAACTATAAATTATAAGAGATGTATATGGAAATATATTGTATATATTGAAATAGATAAAAATTTTGGAAATAGTCATGGCATAAAACTATTTGGAACCTAATATCTAATAGTTTTGTTTAATGTTTGTTAAAAAACAGAAATTTAAATTTAAATCTATTAGAGATGAAAAAGTGTGGGTATGAATTCATTGAGGACAACACTATTTTTTGCATAAACATTACACTCCAATAAAATAAAAAGCATATGTCTTCTAATAAAAGTTATCTTCATATTGTCAATAGGAGGATGTTATGATATATGCATACAAGGAAATATCAAATTCTAAATTCCTCTATCGTCTATCAAGTTAACTAAAACATCTATTGAACAACCTATGTGATTATCAAAATTCTTCTATAGAGCATGATAAACTACAAGATTTATAGTTGTTCAATATTCCATACGTGAAAGTTCCAAACACCATAATACTACAATTCACAAAGTACCCATATGCTTATAGAAAGAAAATAATTGATAAAATGTTGATTTCTAAAATATTAAAAGAATTACACACTCAAAACAAACTTAAATGATATATCAATGAATAAAAAATTTGAAAACTTGTTGTTGATATAAAGAAAGATTGACAAATTAAAATAACACAAGAAAAACTATAAAACACTATGTATATATATGTGAGGGTGAATGAAAGAACCCATATCTTTATAAGACTTAACAAAAGAAAACTAAAAAATTCATAATGGTATATTCATATCAATACTTACTAATAATGAAGAATTCGATATTTTGCAGTGATAATGACATTATGAAAGAGCCTAGTATCTTTATAAGACTTTACAAAAGGAAACTCAAAAATTCATAATGGCATATTCATATCAATACTTACTAATAATGAAGAATTCGATGTTTTGCAGTGATAATGACATTATTGTAATTTAGCAGTTGAAAAGAGAAGGACAACAAAAAGCAAGATATGCATCCAAATAGTTATTGCAATTTTTTAGATTGTAAAATTGTAAGGTGAGAGTTGTTGAATGTAAGTGTATAATGAGCTATGCAATATATGTATTGAATTTATTTATTTTAGGGTAAACTTATTTGTTTGCCATGCTATTTTAAATACTTGAACAAAACATTATCAGTGTTTATATCCTTAAAAACATTATATAAAACAAAAAAAATATTGTTTCTTTTCAAATGATGCTATTACAAGAATCTCTTTCATAAGTTGTAATGAAAAATATTGTTAATATCTTTTTTAACTTAGTGCAATAGATTTTTAAAAGAAAGTGATATGAGAAATATTGTTTTTATTTTTGTTGCTTACTAAAATAGATTTTTAATAGTTTTAATTTAGTTATAAATGTGGTTTAGTTATTACTTTAGTTTTATTTTTATTATTTTTATTTTTTAGTTTATTTGTGTGAGTTGATTTTTTATAATAATTTAGTTTAGTTTAATTTTATAACTTTATTTTTATTTTTAATGGATATACTTTTATATTATTACATTTTATTTTGTAATTTAATTTAAAAATTTGAATTTTTTATTTTATTTTTAATTTGGTTGTATTATTAATTCCATTAGATTTCAATTAATATTATTATAATTTAGAATTTTAGTTATTCTACTTTAGTTTTAGATGTGGTTTAGTTATTACTTTCGTTTTATTTTAACTATTTTTATTTTTTAGTTTAATTTTTTACTTCAATTTTTATAATAATTTAGTTTAGTGTAACTTAATAAATTTATTTTGATTTCTAGTAAATATACTTTTATATTATTACTTTTTAGTATGTAATTTAGTTTGAATTATTATTTTTTTACTATGTAATTAATTTTATGAGGTGTTATATAATATGATTATAATTTACTCAAAAATATCTTAATACGTTTAAATCCTAATTAAATTAAGATAAAAAAAAAATAAAAAAAATTCCTGTCTTAAAAAATCTCTATCATAACTTAGTTACATTTATCTTAAAGCTATTTATTCAACATAAATACTTTTTATATAAAAGCACTAATAGTATATTGATGAAGAGATGCGCCCCCACACCAACTTAGAAAATCCAATGTAGTATATTTTTTTAATGAAGATGTACGTTCAAGCGAATGATATCATCCTTTCATGGGCCGTTATGGAATATTTTTTTTTAATGAAGATGTACGTTCAAACGAATGATGTCATTCATGTCATTCTTTCAGGGCCGTTATGAAATATCTTTTTACTTAATGCAATAGATTTTTAGTTGTTTTAATTTAGTTTTAAATTTGGTTTATTTTCCTTTATAGGTTTTATTTTAATTATTTTTTTTTTCAATTTTTATAATAATTTAATTTACATTAGTTTTATAGATTTATTTTTATGGTTAATTAATATATTTTTATAGGGTTATATTTTAGTTTGTAATTTAGTTTGAATGATCCTTTTTTTTTAAATTTAGTTGTATTCATAATTTCATTCCATTGTAATTAAGAGGATTAGAATTTATACTTTTTAGTTATTTTAGTTTAGTTTTAAATGTGATTTAATTATTACTTTAATTTTAATTTTAGTTTAGCTTAGCTTAGTTTTGTTATTTCAATTTTTATAATAATTTAGTTTAGTTTAACTTTATCACCTTATTTTGATTCTTAGCTAATATATTTTTATATTATTATTTTTTAGTATGTTATTTGTTATGTTGTG
This sequence comes from Pinus tabuliformis, assembly GCA_031772625.1. NCBI lineage: Eukaryota > Viridiplantae > Streptophyta > Pinopsida > Pinales > Pinaceae > Pinus > Pinus tabuliformis. The sequence continues at coordinate 655,188,495 of CM062811.1, forward strand.
TTTTACATTATATTTTACTTTACCTATATTATTAATTTCATTGAGTTTTAGGTAATATAATTATAATTTATTTCAATATAGTTTTAGTTTTATTTTAATTACAAGATGATAACCATGATCCCCTGAAAATTGGTAATTTCTCAACGTTACCAAATTTTATCTGCCACACATGTGAAGAAAGCTATTTTTTTAATTAAAATAAAAAGTAGTTTAATGCTTTACAAAGTTAAACATTAGAAGTTGTCATAATCAAAACTAAACTGTCAAGAAGAAAGTCTATATATTATGCAAAAGTTTAAAAGCAAAAATTTACTTTATTGAAAAGATTATTATGAAATAATATATATTTGATAAAAAAATGTGGTTGGATTTGTTGAATATATTTAAATATTTAATAGCTAAAAAAATCAATATATTAATGAGTTAAGAGTGAGTATGTTTTTAAATAAAAAATTATAAGATTCTATTATTAAAAAAATCAATATATCAGTAAGAGTGGAAAGTGTCCGTGTTTTTAAAATATAAATTTATAACATTTTATTTTTTCATTAAAATATTTATATGAAGGAAAATTCTAATTATTAATTGTAAATATAGTAAGTAGTTTTAAGGGGCTTGATTTGATTGGAAATTATAACAATTTTATTAACGTTGTGTTTTTGGTGGATGATCCAACTAATTTAGATAAATTTTAGGAATAGAAAAAATAAAAGCCTTTAAGATAGATTTTGATCTATTTATATGTGTATGCGTAAATTTATGCCAAAGTAAATTTTATTGCTAGGAAAGAATAAAGTAGATATTTACTTCATAAGCTCTAAATTCCACATCATTTTTACTATAATAGAAATGCCAAATTTTACGTTTGCACATGATAGAACACAAATGTAGGAGAAAAAAGAGTGATTCCCATATATAAAATGTTGAAATGTCTTATCATATCTTTACATATAAAATTTGACATAATTACCATTTGAAATATTTCTGTACAAACAGATCAAAATTAATAATTTAAAAAATATATAAATATAAACCCATTATCCATTTTACTATACAATTTCATATTATATTCATAGGAATTTAATTTAGCATTATGTGTAATGAACACAAAACATCATAAACATTAACTTCTTTGAATATTTAAGACATTTCAACCTAGTAAAACTTAAGATTCCAAGTCAAAGAGAATACACGATATATATGTATGAAATAACATGTTCAAAGACGTAACCATAAAGTAATGACAAATGAGATCATAGTAACCAGTTTGATAAATAATGGTAAAAGGCACCCATGTAAATTTTTAACTCTTCGTCAATGTATTTAATTATGTGTGATGGTGAAGTGAATTCAGACATCTAACGAATTACCTAAATTAGTATACATCACTTCTCCTCCCCTCGTTTTCAAATTTTTTTTTTCTCGTTTCTTCAACGAGATGAAAAGAAATTGCTTATAACAGAATGGTTTAACTTTATACATTACCAATCAATTACCATTAACCAATTAGGCCATTTACCAATTAGGCCATTCATTCTTGGTTGATACTTACATAAAATTTATTAATTACTCCATGCATTTATTTTTAGTTTATTCTTGGTTGATACTTACATAAAATTTATTAATTACTCCATGCATTTATTTTTAGTTTATTAATATTTTCCACGTTATTTTCATAAATTCCAAATGTTCAAGATTAAGCTTTATATTTGAGGTCTAACAAAGTTAATAATGGTTCAACATTCCTTTGAAAAAACATATGAAATTAATTAATAAGAATAATAATATATTATTAAAGTGGATAGAGGAACAATGGATTGTCAATGAGTAACCATAACTATATAACAAATAAGTTTTAATAATAATAAGGGAGATTTTATCGTTAACATTTATAATCCATTATATAAGGTAATTGGAAAGTTAACTGCTACATTATTTGATGACCAAGGTTATTATAAACTATATCATAAGTTGGTTGTGCTTTGAAAATTATGCTAAATCTAAAGCTTGCAATATATCCCATGCAAGGGTAGGTTTCACGGTATGCTTTGAAAATTATGCTAAATCTAAAGCTTGCAATATATCCCATGCAAGGGTAGGTTTCACGGTATAGTTCTTCGCACTTTGCAACATACAACACACCATGTTAGAAAATAGAGTGTGCTTGTCCAATAATCTGAAATTGCATTTTCCTTTCTCTACACAATTGGGTATTTACCTTTGAAACACCCAAAACTTGGGAATGTCTCTCATGTATGCATGATACAAAGTAGAAACGAAATTTTGGTAATCACTTATGCTGGTGTATTTATGCTCCTCCTTACATGAGATGTAGTGAAATTTTCTTTACTAGAGAGAGTTTAATTATAAACTTTTTTGGGTTATATAATTAAGCAACATAATTTGTTTTAGTTGAGTTTGTATTATAAGCATTACTAGGAATTCTATTATTTATGGGAAGTGCCATGCATTGGAAGATATTTGGAAGTAACATGCATTTAGTTTGAAACTATTGAAAATTTGGCAACTCGGTGATGAAATTCTAAAAATAGAAAGTATAAAAATAGAATTTCTAAGAACAAAATTTTTATAAAGTAAAAAGTATCAAGTATGAATTTCCAAAAATATTAATTCACTTTGCATTAATTTGTTAGGTCCTTATTGTTATTAGTACAACCCCTTCATTATATTGTTGTGCCCATGTAGTTACCATATTGTTATTATTGTGCCCCATAGAAGCGCACTATTGTTATTATTCTGCAATTACATTATTATTGTTATGTCGACTCTCATTGTATTATGACCCCTTAGACTCCTATATATAGAAATGAGGTATTTTCATTTGTATCATCTAAGAATTGTTCATTTGTGTAATGTAAAGGAGGCTGCCCTAGTTGTATATGGACCTAACATAATTGATAATCAAGTATTGTTAATGGAAAATCTTGTTTGATCATCAATCAATCTTAATAGTTAAATTTCAACTTAATCGTTAATAATACCCTTAATTTTATTATTATTGTTAAGATGATTCTATTATATTATTATTAAAAACAAATTTAAGTGTATCAATCATGGCTCTCAATAATTTTCTCTTATAGTCTCATTAATTCCATTACACTATCTTAATCCCATTAAAATACTCGCCAGAAAATATTCCTCTTAGGCATGTCATAAAATATTCCTCTTACACATGTCATAAAAGATTCCTCTTAAAAAGCATGGCATGCAAGATTTTTATTACACACTCATTAAAGGAATGTCATAAAAGATTTCTCTCACCCTCTCATCTAAGGCATGTGTTGCATATTCACAATTAAACTCGAATTGTCTCTCCTTAATGGCATGAGTTACTATTCCCTAAATGGAAAATGTAACTCTTCCTCAAGGCATGTGTATTGATACTCCTTTTTGTTAATGATTCATTGCTCCTCATATATATGTGTGTGTCTCATATCATCTCACCTCACTTATGCATTGTGAATTTGAACATGAGAGAGCTGGAGAGACTTGAAGGAGATTGTGAGAAAGAGATACTTGGAGAGTAAGAATAGAACTTGGTGAGTCAAGGCTGATGATGTGTTTGCTTCAGTTGCTGCTAACAATGATCTTCATTCTACATATTGTTCAAATTTGGGTGATCTTTCTCATTCTCTTGATCTCTCATTATACTTTGTATCTATGCTCATACTATTGATATCTAATAGAAGAAGAATCTCATTGGGTTTTCCCCTTGTGAATTTTTCCCTGGTCATTGGACCTAAACTCTTCATGTATCATTATGTTCTTGACTATATTCTATTGTGCATATGGTTTACATGCCTTATGTTAAATTTTCTTAACTAATATTGCAGCATAAAGAAGTTTTGTAATAAGTGATTGTGTCAGCATAGAACATCAAAATTTCAACACGATGTTAGAGCTTTGGTGAAGTGTTACAGAATCATTCAGCACTCCTATAGACCCGATGCTCTTTTGTGTCCTTTGCCAATCCCTTTACCCATGCAAACTTGAATTTATACTAAACAAATATATTCCAAATTCCATATGTGACTTTTCCCACACAAAAACACATATATACGCGGGTCCTAGAACATTATACCCATGTATAAATTTTTAAATATGAAATAATAAAATAAAATGCAATTTTTCGGGCGAGGTTTATGGGTTTTATCGAGATTCCACCAACAAGAGCCCAACCTAACTAAAATAAAAAATTTGAGGTGGTATATATACACCCCTTGGGTAGGCCTAATTCATAAGAGAAGAGAGATATCAACACTATACTCTATTCCCCCAGATCAAGTCTACTTTTTGTGAGGCTCCTGCACTCCCAGTCTCTAGGAAGCCATGTAATCCTTAATAGAGATGCTCAAACTCCTTATCTAGTATCTTCTTACACCTGTTAGAAATGTTGTCTTTGTGGCTCAAGCTAGATAGATATGGAGGAAGGCTTTGTTAGTGCCTTGGGCCTAGATTAGGTTGTATCTATCGCGTACTTACTATTGTTAATCAATAAATAATCTTGTTTCTTGTTCCTGATATATGTTGCCATCGTATGAATGATAGTATAATTTTTTATATATGATGATCTAACATATTATTATGCATGCATGTTGAATTATATATTATGTATATGATTGTGCGAATGATTTGTAGGTTTTCACATTTTCAAGGAAGAAAAGCTTTTGGACCTTACAGGAACATCTTCCAATGTAGGACCCTAAGGTATGTATCTAAGTCCAAATTTGATAATAAAATGTTTGGCATGCTTGATTGTCTGTTATTTGATGATTATCTTGCTCTATTGAGGTTTTCAACCCTTTACTTAGGGAAATTTTCCCACCAATATGAAGACAAGCTGAAGAAGACAAGCTCCACTTGCCTCTCTATTTCTGATGGAATACCTTTCGTTGTCTGATCCATTTGCAACTCTCTTTCTGTTTAAATATTTCTTGTTGTCTACCCCATTAGTAGTTCTCTTTCTGCTAAAATATCTCTTGCTATCCCCTCTACTTACAACTAATTTTTCCACTGAAATATCTCTTCTCATTTACTGTTGAAATATCACTTGTTTGCGCTTCTTTCTTACTGTTGAAATATTATTTTTTTCTCCTTACTTGATGCTAAAATAAGAAAATCTTATTTTTTGTCTTATTTCCTACTGAAAGCATAACCAAAATCAAAGTTCTTTCTTGTTTCTACTATTTCTAGTTCCTCTCTCGCAAATTCTTATGATAGCTCATGGGTTGATAGTGGTGCTTCAAGGAACTTTACTAGTTATAAAGAAGTTCTCTCAAATTTGGTTGAGAGGGAGATAGATTTGGAAATTATAGTTCGAGATAATTCTACATATACCATAAAGGGATCTCGTTCCCTTTCTTTTTATTTACATAAAGAAGTTTTGTATTTAACTGGTTAAAAATTAAGGTGTTGCATGTGTTTGATAATTATGGTTTTGGTATTTGTTGATGCATGTAAAAGTAAAGAATAGTTTTACTTATTTTTATGCATGTAAAAGAAAGTATTGTCCTGAAACGAAGTATAATGAATAGAAGGTTATGAAATAATAACTAATAGAAATTGAATGTTGAAGATAGATTGATTTTGATTCTCTCACATTATATGAGAAAAGACATAATCTTATGGGTTTTGGTGATTTTAATATTAGATTTTACTAACAATATTAGTTGTATATAAGGATCATGACTTTTACAAAAGATGGAATGATATTTTTCTACACTAACCTATTTTCCAGTGAACAAAGATGCATAACTAATATCATTGTCAGTAATGAAGTTAATATGTATAATTATTATTACATACTTTCACCTTGGGATCAAGATTTGAAGATCTTTATAAAATCAATGAAATACCTATCTTTGCATTGAATCATGATATGTAATCATCAATATAAACTGTGGCACCAAAATTTCACTCATATTCACTATTAATCATTACCTCATGTGAGAAATATGGTTTCCAAAATACCTAAGATTAGAGTGGATCATGATGTATTTTACTAAGTGGTGTTCAAGAACATGCATTTCTTCTACCAATGACATATGTCTGATGGAAAATGGTAACTTACAAAGGCTATATCAAGAGGGAACCGAAAACTTCCTTCAATCCCCCCCCCACCTAGATATCTATATATATATATATATATATATATATTCAAATCTTATGTTATTTATTTTTTTCACTGATCTTATATAGCGCTAGGTCCCAATACTACTAATGTGGACCGTTATTGTTATTAGTGCAACCCCCTTTTTGTATTGGTGTGCCCATGTAGTCACCATATTTTTATTATTGTGCCCCATAGAAGCCCACTATTGTTTTTTTTTTCAGCGTAAATACTAATTCTATTAAAAAAGAGAAAAATATGTACATGGAGGTCGAGACCTCAGAGGGGGCAGAAGCCAGCCCTCAGCCAGAGATTCTGAGACATACATATCTGACTATCTGCCATTTCCGGATTACAGACTTCAAAAACTTGATTTGTTAGACAGTGACCCACTAAAAAATAATTTTGTTATGAGTCTAACACATCATGGCTATCGCTTGCAGAGGCTTTACTGAGAAGCATGTTGTCATGCCCGTCAAGGACAAAAAGAGGCAAAGCAGAACTCATCAAACCTACCGTTGTTGCTGCAAATTAAGAACAGGTTGGCTAGCGTGAAAAACTTAAACAAGAACTGAGACCAGACCCATAACGAGAGACCCAGAAACAAAGACACATAGCATAAAATCAAACAGCGAAGGCGAGAATGCCACCCGTTGGTGATGAACCAGCATCAATCTGCATGTTGCGGAGAGTCGGGCATATCCTTGTCCACCTGGCTAGACGAAGCAACCCAGGTGACGAAACCATTATCTTCAATTCCTTCGATACCACCTTCTGGAGGAGTTAGCAGGTTGAGGATGCTGCCTGCACGATGAGTCGGTCCACAAGCAAGAATCTCGTGCTGAGTTGAATCAGCCAGATGCGGAGGCACTTCAGGAACAGGGGTATCGTCTTGCATATTATCTGCATTAAACACAACCCCAGCCATCTCCCCCTGAAGGATGCTGTCTTCCTGAGATTGAGAGGTGGTGGTGTGGGCTGAGCTGTTGGGATTGTCCTCTTCCTCAGCAAGAATAACCGTGATACTGGCAGACAAAACTGGCCTGTTGAGCCTGCTATGGAAGGTGAACCAGGTAGTTTGAAAGGAATTTTGCGGGAGAGGCCCAGCATGGCCAGAGGGCGGTGAGGACGGGGAGGCCGAAGCAATGGGGATTACATTCTGAGGAGTAGCCCGAGAGGCTCTGCCTCTGTTACCGGTGTTACCTCCTCGGCGAGAGACTCCTCGACGGCGAGGAATTCTAGAAATGATAGAACAGCTGAGAAAGGGAAGATGGCAGAGCTGACGGGAGAGGGAATGAGCACAGAGGAACCCGACGATATAGAAAAACCAGGCGTGCTTCCAGACAATCTGAGCGAGGCAGGGGTGTGGGAAGAACAATGGGAGGAGGTGAAAAGAACCAGGAGTGATGGCGTGAACCAAATACCGAGCTATACATAAAACCTTGAGCATGATCTCTCGAACCAGGTGCACATTAATGCCAATCTGTGCGACCAACTTTCTATCCAGCAGCCAAATAAATGTGCATGCCATGGAGATCTACAGCCTTCGTCTGCCAGCCAGGTGCAGGGCCAGTTTCCTGCCTTGAGCGAGCCCTCATAAATGCAGCACATTAACACCTGCATCCAGGTTAGAAGCCCACTATTGTTATTGTTGTGCCCTTACAATATTATTATTATGTAGGCTCTCATTATATTGTGAACCCTAAGACTCCTATATATAGAAAGGAAGTCTTGTCATTTGTATCGTCCAAGAATTTTTCATTTATGTAATATAAGGGAGGTTGCCCCCTGGAAGAGGTTAATTTTGAAGTCATTGAACTATCTCTTCTTCTATTTTTGGAGTTGGTTGCATAAAATTTGGTATGAGAGTTTTGGATTCTAGGGTTTCACTGCTTCAAAGAGGTTATCATGACATTTTTCTATAAAAAAAAAATTGTGAAGCTTCCAAAGATGAAATTAAAAGCCATTTGAGCAAAAATATTGATGAACCTCATGTCTGAATTTCAGACCTTGTATCACTATATTTTCAGATATATGAGTTGAAGAAGTTAGGGTTTTTGCATGCTCTAGAATTTCATCTCAAATAGGTGACCTAGGGAAAAACATCATAAATTTCTCTCTATGAATTGGCTTAAAATTTTGTAAAAGGTGATAGGATGGACCATAGTTTATTGGGTATCATTTTGGGGGTTGAAGATTGAAAAAGTGATATGTGGCACTCTGTATAAGTTCACTCTACTGAACTAGTCTATAATGAGGTCATCATGGGAGATTGGGCATAACTCTTTCTTAAAGAATCCAATCACGATCATACTTGTGGGGTTGGAAATAAGACTCAAAGCATTACCATAGTATCAAATGTCAAACCTTGGAGATCCAAAATTACATAGTTAAAATAGATTCAATATCGAGCTCCTACAATGGGAAAAGCAAAAGGTATGTAGTTTTCAAAATTTTCATATAATTTTTGTTTAAAATAAATAGTTTGAAGTGATTCAAAGGGCATAGTGAAGCATAATTATCATTAATTGATGCCCCGAAGAAAAAAATGGAAACACCTAGTAAGCATCCCGAAAGCTCTACTATGACTCATTTAGAAGAGGAATAAATGCAACATGATATATCAATATTACGAGGTCAAGTGGAACAAATTTTTCTCTCATAAACATTAACAGAAGATAAGATGGAAGCTAAGATAGATGGTATAGAATCCAAATTGAAAATCAACGTGGATGATTTGAATAAATACATGGAAGGTACGAATGAAGGTTTCACAAATTTGCTACAATAAATGTTTCTTAATGGTGAAAAGGTAGTAGAGGAAATTCATGATGAGAACAAAAGAAATGTTATTCATCATTTCATAGACTGTAACGTTGGATTTAAGATGCACCATATTCCAAAAATTTATATGGGTAAGTTTGATAGCAAGGATCCCGTAACATGGATACTACAGAGGGAGCAATATTTTGATCTCCATAATGTGCAAAACACACAAAAGGTACACATTGAAACTTTATAATTATAACCCAATCAGTTTGTATGGTATCAATTGATTTCCTCTCGTAAACAAATTTTCACTTGGTCAATTTTTATGCAGGAAATGATAGCACATTATGAGGATACAAAGAGCAACACCTTCTTTAGCCAATTGATAAGTCCCAAACAAAATGGTTCAACGATGGAGCACATTGAAAACTTCCAAAAATTGAATATAACAGTAAATGATATTCAAGAGGAGCAGAGGATTGATGTCTTCATAGGGACTTTAAAGGATAACATCCAACGTGAGGTTCTTCCTTGGGAACCTAATTCATTGGAGAAGACATTCAGGTTGGAAAGAAAAATTGAAAGAAAAATTATGGCAACAAGGAATCCTACCCCTCACAACTATAAAGATGGAGCTGTTGTTTCTCCTAGCCTTCCACAAAATACAAGATTGACATCACAACAATTGGAAGAAAAAAGGGGAAAATGGCTTTGTTATATTCATGATAGAAAATACAATAAAGGTTATAAGTGTCCTAAGAAGAAATTAATTTACATAGATTGGGAAGAGGAGGAAGAAAATGAATAAGGATCATTAAAAGAAGAGGATATACATGAGGAACCAACCCCAGAAAAGGAGAAATGAGCCTGACCGTATCTTGTAATGCATGGACTGGAATTAACACTCCTCAAACTCTCAATATAGAAGGACATATTAAGAAGAAAAAGGTAATAGTGTTGATTTATTTGGGTAGTACCCATAATTTTATTCATTGTAAGATAGCCAAGGAATTGAATTTCTTCCTATATCCAACAACAGAGTGGCAAGTGATGGTTGCGAATGTAGGAACCATAAATTGCTCTGAAAAGTTCCAAAATATCAAGCTATCCAAGGGAGAATATGTATTGAATAGTCCAATGCTTTCCATTCCAATGGGTGGTGCTAATGTTGTACTCAGAGTCCAATGGTTACAATCTTTGGGTACGATAACTTTTAATTTTCAAGAACTTTTCTTGAATTGTTTTTGGGAAGGAAAGGAAGTTGAATTAAGGGGTATCACAGGGAAGCCAGGAAATATAATCAACCCTAATGGCGTGACAAAGTTTCTAAAGAAAGAACAATGATGTCTAATTGCATAATTATGTTCACTAGAGGTTCAAATAGTAAGATCATTTATTTCTAGAGACCTCCAAAAAGTCTTGGACAATCATTATAAGATTAAAGAAGTGGAAGATCACATTGAGCATAAAAAAAATTTCTCCAACTCTTAAAGTATAAACTCACTTTGGCGTAGAATTAAATGAAACAATAGGTAGATCAACATCGCAATGAAATAAGTTTTGATGTAGGTGACGAGGAATTTTTACGACTACAAACATACAAACAAATGTCCCTCAAGCAGGCTAATAAGGATAATAAACTATCACCAAAGTACTATGGTCCTTACAAGATGTTGCAAAATATTGGTACTATGGCATACAAATTCGAGTTTCCCGCATCTTCCCGAGTGCACCCAGTTTTCCATGTTTAAGGCTTAAAGAAGGTTATAGGTGACAAGCTCCCATTTCAAACAATATTTCTAGAACTTAATGTGGAAGGAAAAATAATATTGGAACCTGAAGCAGTTACGGAAATAAGAATCTGACAGCTATGAAATCGATCATTTTCAGAGTATCTCATCAAGTCGAGCAACCTAGCTGTTGAAGATTCTGCATGGGAGGATGAGAATTTTATATAGAAGCATCCAAAACTACTCAAGCATTGAAGACACCACTTTTTTGAAGGAGAGGGTCATGTTAGGTCCCTATACTGCTAGTGTAGATGCTTGTTGTTTTTAGTGCAACCACCTTATTGTATTGTTGTGTCGATGTAGTCCCCATATTGCTATTATTGTACCCCATAGAAGCTCACTATTGTTATTGGTGTGCCCTTACAGGACTATTGTTATGTAGGCTCTGATTATATTGTGACCCTTAAGACTTCTATATATAGAAAGGAGGCCTTGTCAATTTTATCATCCAAGAATTGTTCATTTGTGTAATGTAAAGCAGTTTCCCCCCTCGAAGAAGATAATTTTGAATTTGTTGATCTATCTCTTCTTCTATTTTGTGAGTTGGTTGCATAAAATTTAGATTTATCCTAATATATCATTGATTATTCCTCTTGCATGAATATTTGAATGATTCTTCCACTAATTTCTTGATGAGGATGTGATCAAGAAAAACAGATCTTGAAGATCATCAAGGTGGATAATAATGAAGGAAGAATAAACTCCAAGAGGAATTTGGTGAAAATATAATGAGAGAGCCACTCTCACATCTAGAAAATAAAGAAAGACCTACCTCATCACCACGTATATTTTCATTATGTTTATTTACTTTGTTATTATTACTCTAGTTCATGTTTTGGGATCAACATGAACAGTTGATGAATGTGAGAACCATGTCCTTTTTATTGATATTGAGGAAGATGTCGAGCCATCCCATGATTTAAGTGGCACATGAAATAAACTAGAGCTAAATACTTTTGCAAGGAAGTTGGAATCAAGAAAAATACCACCGTACCATATAACACAGATCAAAATATGCACTTAAGGATTTTTGACCACTCTATCTTCTTTCATGTGCCAAAGAAAAAGAGTACCAAGCTAGAAGCTTTAGGTAAGAAAGGTATGATTGTTGGCTATTGTGAAAATTCTAAATCTTACATAATATATGTACCTGGACAAAGAAATCAAGAGTTTAGCACAACTATAACATTTGATAAAGAAGAAGATCTTTAAAAATCCATTGACACTCCTCCTCCTATTAATGTTGAAAGGCAAGATGATGCCTTGGATGCACACGAATATCTCCAGCCTGAGCTTGATCTTGCTCATGAACCCATGAATCTCATGGACTCCTTATATCTTTATCGATGTGCTAGAAAGAGATGATTATGGCTTTGTGACACATTAAAATATGTTGATAAACATGCTTCTCCCCGAGGAAGCAAGAAACCATGTCGGTTATAAATGTTATAGTGATGAGAAACATTATTCAGGCTTAACAATGCACTTTTAAAGAAGCAGTGAAAGATCAAGTATGGAAATATGCAATGGCTGAAGAATATGAATCTATCATTCAAAATAATGTATGGGAAGTGGTTCCAAGACCACAAGGTAAATCTATTGTATCTTCTAAATGGTTTTATAAAATTAAACATGGTGGTAATGGTAATTTTGAAAAATATAAAGCTAGATTTGTGGTGAGAGATTTCTCTCAAAAATAGGGAATAGACTATGATGAAATATTTTCACTTTCTTCCCATTTACAACCATTCAATCTATTGTGGCTCTAGTTGCTAGACAAGGATGGTCTCTTCACCAAATGGATGTGAAAACTACTTTTATGCATGGCTTCCTCATGGAAGAAGTATTTGTCGAGCAACCATAATGCATTGAAGTACATGATCGGAAAAATCATGTGTGCAGACTGAAGAAATCCCTTTAAGGTTTGAAGAAAGATCTAGGAGCTTTGTATGACCACATTGATAGCTTCTTGTTGAAGTTTGGTTTTACTAGAATTAATTTTGATCCAAATCTTTACTTCGATACAGTCCAAGGTATTCCTTTTGATTTTGATATTATATGTTGATGATTTATTTATGACCAGTGGTGAACCTCTTATCCTACATTGTAAGATGGAGTTAGCTTCTGATTTTGAAAGGAAAGTTATTCATTTGATGCACTACTTTATGTTTCTTTAAGTATGGAAAAAACCTAGTGAGATTTTTCTTTCTTAAGGAAAATATGTTGTGAAGTTTCTAGAAATATTTGGTTTGACATAATGTAAATGCACGAATACTCAATTGGAGATGACGTTCAATAAGTTGTGTGTTAAATTTGTAGGTCCTAAGTTAGAAAATCCTTTTGAGTATCAATGACTGATTGGGGCGTTGGCGTTTCTAGTGAACACTAGAACATACATATATTTTGTTGTGAGTAAAATAAGCCAATATATGATTAAGCCATCACATGCACACTAGATTGTTGCAAAGCATGTGTTGAGATACCTGCATGGGACCATCAATATTGGATTGAGATATACTACTAAAAATGTAATACTTCATGGATATACTAATGTTGTTTGGTATGGTAACTATTTTGATAGAAAGAATACTTCTAAGTGTTTCTTTAGCTTTAGATATTCCATGATCTCTTGGATGAAAAGAAAGAAGAAATATGTTTCACTGAGTACACTATTGCTAGCATGGATAGTTGTGAGGAAGTTTCATTGAGAAATATTTTTGTGGAACTATTTGAGCAAGTTCCAAACACAATAGTTATATATTGTGCTAATAAGAGTTGGATTCATCTTATAGAAAATCTTGTTCCATGACAAGTCCAAGCACATTTAGATCAAATACCGCTAACATGGGATATGGTATAGAGAGGAGAAATGAGGCTCCATCATATTTTGATTGATGATCATATAACTAACATTTCTTACCACCATTTGGGAGCTCAATAAAGAGGACGGTACCCCCGTTAAAACCTTCCGGGGACTTGCATCCCTTGCAAGAGCTCACTTCCAAGGAATTTACAAAGAACCCCCAATTGCTAACCTGGCGGAGGTTATGCGTATAGTTCAGAATTTCCCCAGGTTCGTGGATGAGGAAGCAGAGTAGGATCTGACAAAGGAGGTGACTCTTGGAGAGGTGGAAGAAACCCTCAAATGGCTAAAAAAAGATAAGAGTCCTGGACCGGATGGATGGACTATGGAGTTTTACTCTACTTTCTTTGACATCCTGGAACCCGAACCCTTGAGATTGATTGAAGAGTGTCAAAAGAGGGGTAGAATGTGGGAGAGATTGAACTCTATGTTCATAGCCCTTATCCCCAAATCTAATAACCCCTTGTCCTTTGATGACTTCAGGCCCATCTCCCTGTGCAACTACATATGCAAGATCATAGCAAAAATTATTGCTAATCGCCTCAAGCCCATTCTATCCACCCATATATCCCCGGAACAGTTTGCTTTCCTGCAGAACCGACAAATCCATGAGGCCATGGGCACTGCATAGGAACTTCTCCACTCAGTTCAGACCAAGAAACTCAAAGGCATGATACTAAAAATTGACCTGTCCAAAGCTTTTGATAGGGTAAATTAGCTCTACCTCCGTTTACTGTTAACTCATCTTGGGTTCCCCTATTCTTTCATCAAATGGATCCTATGTTGTATCACGAATGTATCCTTTAGTGTGCTCATCAATGGCTCAGCTTCCCCTTTTTTCCACGCAGAAAGAGGACTAAGGTAGGGATGCCCACTCTCTCCTCTTCTATTCCTTCTTGTCATGGAGGGTCTCAGCAGAACCATCGGAGAGGATTGCAGACAAGGGCGTATAAGGGGAATCAAAATTACTGATGACTGTACCCTTACTCACTTGCTTTTTGTGGATGATGTATTGATCATACTAAATGGGGGCATCAGGGACACCACCTCTTTACACCGTTCCCTCAGCATCTTCCTTAAAGCCACGGGCATGGTTTTGAATGAGGCAAAGTCTACTATTACTACCACCGGTTGTTCCCCACATGAGGTCCAATTTTCTCTCAGGAGATTTAACTTTACTGAAGTGCCTATTGAAGAAGGGTTGAGGTATCTTGGATATAGGCTAAAACCCCTTGGCTACAAGATCGCTGACTGGACATGGCTCATATCAAAAGTGGAGAAACGACTCAACATCTGGTACCACAAATATCTCTCCAGAGTGGGGAGGTTGATCCTCATAAAGGTAGTTTTAGAAGCCACACCTGTTTACTGGATGACATTGGCATGGATCCCCAGAGGCATCCTGTCTTGTCTACAAAATTTATGTTGTCAGTTCCTATGGAAAGGGAATCAGCCAGGGAGAATCTTTGCATGGACAAACTGGGAGTCACTGGCCCTACCAAAGAGCTAGGGAGGTTGGGGTATAAAGAGGTTGGATACCTTCTCAAATTCCTTGGCTGCTAAGTTAGGGTGGAAATTGTTTATCAACAACAGTCTCTAGACAAAGGTAGCAGTGTCCAAATACATCCATCCATCAAGCGTGCAAGCACGGATCAGAAAAGACACCAGGATGAGTAACATCTCCATCATATTGAAGTTAGTCAATAACACTAAGGAGCTCATTTGAAGTAGCCTGACTTGGAGAATTAGAGCAGGGGCACAGATACAGATAGGCACAGACCCATGGGTGGGATGTGGTAACACATACAGGCTTTCAGAGGGTCTGAGAGGTCATTTACAGGCCAATGGCATACTGTACATTAATCAGATCATAGAAAAGGTACATACTACCATCTTTCAGCAAGCTTGGAGAACTACCACAGACCTGAATATTCCCTGATGCTGGCAGCAGGAATGGTGTAATTACACAAATGCATTGACAGAGGCTCATATTAGAATAATCGAGGGCGAAGACGAGCTCATTTGGGCACATGCAAAACATGGTACCTACTCTCCCAAGATAGGCTATCAAGTGCTGATGGAGAGACACAAGCCATAGGAACTGATGCAGTGGTGGAAGCAGATGTGGAAGTTGAAGGTGCCCCCTCAAACCAAACTGCTCATGTGGTCTATCCTCTGCAACAAAGTCCCGACTGGGGCCAACCTGATGAAAAGATCATTCCCAGGGCCATTCTGGTGCCATCTCTGTAAAAGCGACAATGAGGATACCGACCACCTCTTTCTCCATTGCCCATGTGCACAAGAACTTTGGAATGGCTTCCTCAGTTCGATCTCCTCTGCTAAGAAATGGCAGGGCTCTCATCTCACAGAAGCATGGAATAACTGGTGCTCATCTACCTCTATCAGACAAAATAATATCCCGCTCCTTATTAGTTGGGCTATATGGATCGCCAGGAACCAATCTATATTCCAACAAAAACACCCCCACTATCCCTCTATCACTACTAGACTACTAGCTTATTATAGCTCCATCCCTGAAGAGGACGAACAACTGACTCATAGGAATATCACACTAGAAGTTATCAACATTTCTCATCCATGGGCTTATTTTGATGGATCAGCTCAGGAGGCTGGTTGTGGAGGGGCGGCTATACTCATAAGTCTGAAGCAGATGTCTATAAAATTGAAATGGGAATGGGAAGGGGTACAAACAACTATGCAGAGCTCACAGCGGCCAAAAACCTCATTTTATTTGCTTTGTCCAAAAACTACCTTCATTTACAGCTATTCAGAGACTCAAAAATCATATGCAACTGGATAAACAAAAAAGCGCAATGTAATGCATACTCTCTAAAGAATATTTTGGATGAAACTCTTAGACTCATAACATATTTTGATGTCTTCTCATGCCGTCACATTTACAGGGAACGCAACTCAGCCGCTGACATCTTATCCAAGGAGGTTGTGCACAGGGACGACACCACATGGTTGATCATGGAGGAAAGAGACAGCAACACCTATCAGTACTATCACAGACCATTTATAGTACCTGGAATATGACAAATCTCCAACAATTTTTTTACTTTTTTCACTTTTGGATCCATAGACTTGAATGACCATATGTAACTATTCACTATTTATTTTACTGTATCTTACAACATAGTGTGGCTCTCTGCGAAGAGCTTCATTTCATAGACTCTTAAATTGAAGCCTCATACATGAGGTGGAACACAATTTTGTAATGTTTTTGGTTGTCAACAGGCACATGCCTGAATATTGTATATGCAACGCATCTGTAAAATGCAGTTTCTGATCAATAAAGAAATTGTGACTTTTTCCACGGTAAAAAAAAATAACATTCTTACCAAGACTTTGCCAAAAGGAAAGTTCTTAGTTTTAAGAGAGCAAGTTAGACTTATGGTCATGACCCTTCCGAGAAGTAGTCATAGTTGATCAAGAACACTGAGCTTCCTTCCCTCCTATCAGAGGTCATTGGATTAGGGAATGATACGATAAAGATTCTAATGATGAGGTAACTCTCGTTTAGTTTGTTCCACAGGATTATGCTTCGGTATGCATCTGAACCATAGTATGGGACGTGGGAAGAGAAACCTATCTAGCCAATAAGTATAGTGAGACTTGTCTCTATGACTTGTCTAGGATTCAGTTGTTCCACCACTTGACATTTAATGAAACTTGGTTGTGTGAGATCCTTATCATATGTTGACAAGTGGACCCCCCCAAGCAGAGATGAGACTTGGTTGTATGAGATCCTTGTCCCGTGTTGACAAGTGAATCTCCCCAAGCAGAGATGAGAATTGATTTTGTCAAATCCTTGTCACGTGTTGACAAGTGGATCCCACGAAGCAGAGATGGGACTTGGTTATGTGATATCCTTTTCATATGTTGGAAAGTGGAAATCCTCCCAAGTGAATATAGGTGGATATATTAATCTCCCCTATTGTCTGTGGATGTAGGGTGGTAGCCGAAGCTCCCCAATGATCATTCTTCTTCATTAGAGTGAGACAACAATGTTCCAGATGATACAAAGTAGATATGAATAGAGATGAGCAGAGAAAGTAGAGATATTTTGTTGCTTAAATAAATTCCTCCCTAGCTGAGGAGTGTTGAAAATTTGGCATCTCAAGGACAAGTTTCTAAAAATATAAATTCTAACATTAGAAATCCTAAAAATAGAATGTATCAAGTATGACTTTCCAAAAATAGTAAATCACCTTGCATTAATTGATAATCAAGTATTATTGATGGAAAATCCCTTTTGATTATCAATTAATCTTAATAGTTCAATTTTGACTTAATCATCAATATTGTCATTAATATTATTAATATTATTCTTATGATTCTGTTATATTATTATTAAAAATAAATTCATGTCTCTCAATCATGGCTCCCAATAATTCTATCTTACACTCACTCTTTCTCTTACACTCTCTTACTCCCATTAAAAGGCTCATAATAAAATATTACTCTTACACATGTTGTAAAAAATTCCTCTTACAAAACATGGCATGCAAGATTTCTATTACACGCTGATTAAAGGCATGTCATAAAATATTCCTCTCACCCTCTCATTTAAGGCATGTGTTTCCTCTCCATAATGGAATTCAAATTGTCTCTCCTTAATGGCATGAGTTACTCTTCCGTATATATAAAATGTAACTCCTCCTCAAGTCATGTGTATTTCTCCTCCTTTATTCCAATAATTCATTGCTCCTCATATATATATGTGTCTCATATCATCTCACCTCACTTGTGCATTGTGAATTCGAACATGAGAGAGTTGGAGAGACTTGAAGGAGATTGAGAGAGAGAGAGAGACTTGGAGAGTAAGAGCAGAACTTGTTGATCCAAGGTCAATTATGTGTTTGCTCCAGTTGCTTCTACCAGTGATCTTCATGCTACATCTTGTTTAGATTTGGGTGAAATTTCTAATTCTCTTAACCTCTCATTGTACTTCATATATTTTTTGATAGTATTGATATCTAATAGAAGAAGAATCTGGTTGGGTTTTCCCCTTGTGGGTTTTTGCCTGGTTATTGGACCTAAATTATTTGTGTCTCATTGTGTTATTGACCATATTCTATTGTGCATATGGTTTATATGGTTTATGTTCTATCTACAATTATTAACTAATTTTGGAGCATAAATAAGTTTTTTAATAAGTGATTTTCACATTAAGATAGAACATCAAAATTTCAATAGAAAGGTGCACAAAGAATTTCATTAGTTATAAATAACTCTCTAGAAATATAAAAGGTGCACATTTTATAAAAGAATTAATGTTGGGTTTGATTGGTTATTTATAGCTATATATATTATTATTCAAAATTTTACCCATTTGCAATAAAATAGATGGCCATAAATTATGTTTATCAAATGCATTTATGCATTTACTATTATATTTGCAGGTTATGGTAGTCATGTTTTATTACACTACATTCTTTATTTGCATTTGTAAGATAATGAAGGTCTTGGCTTGCTATAATATATTTATTAGTGAATCTATATTTCTATTTGAAAAATATTAGTAGTGATCTTTACAATATGGTTTTTATAGTTGTTATTTCTCTTGCAATAACAACAAAAGTGTGGCTTACATTTATTAATGAATTGGGTAATGCATTTGAAATAAAATAATTTTATGGTTATTAAATGCATTTTTGTATGCACCTTTTCAATTGAAATAATATCTGGGAAATTAAGTACCATGGTTTTTTGAATAAATTCTCATGAATTGATTGCCATAGTAGAATATATTTCCCATGGTTTTGTATATATTAGTTTGTTTTGATAATGCAATCATAAATAAATTAAGATCCATGGTTATAAAAGAATAAATAGGAATTAATTACTGTGGTTTTGTAATTTATTTCCATGGTCTTGCATTAGTAGATGATATGTCCAACAACAATTGTGTTGTGGTTATCACAACGACTTAAGTGTTATTGTTATGGAACCTTGATACATGCAGAGATAGAAAAATAATGAAAGGATTAAAGGTTTGCACATGAAGCAGGAGAATAACTATGTGCATATGATTGGGTTCAATACCACTTCTAATTTTCTTACATGTAAAAAGATTATTGCATTCTTTCCACTTAGAGGTTGTAGATATGAAAATAGGCATGACAACATGCATACATTATGACATATTGAGTCCATCTAGTCATGAAAACCTATGTACAGGCTATCGATTCAACATTGCAACTTACTAAGAGTCAGAAAGGGATGATATACCTCAATTTTATAATAATAATAATAATAATAATAATAATAATAGGTTAGTGGTTTTCCCTTTTGGGTTTCCATGTTATATCTGGTGCCTTCACTGGTTATGATCCATTATCAGTTACTTTATTTGTAAATATTTACAATGTTACTTTATGTGTATATCTTCATTGGCATGCTTATGGATTTTTTTGTGACAAAAATGTGAATAATTCATATGGAAATAACTATTGTTATTTGATGTATTTATTGAAATACACTAGATTATGGAATAAGGTATCTTAAAGAGGTGCTACAGTTTACTTAGTACTTTGATGTCTATAAACATAACCCTATGACCTTTACTAATAAATTTTTTTATTTTTTATTTTTGTGTATTAAAATATATACTTTAATTAATCTTTTACCAATAATGAACCATATTAACCTGTCATCAATAAAATACTACAAGAATATTATGATAATGAATATTAATCTGTCATCTATAACTAGAGACTTGTCCCTCTGTAGTTAAAAAAAATATAGGAATATATTTTGAATCAAAGAAAATACCACCTCCTAGGGTGAGGGGGTGTGTTATAAGTGGTAACAGAGCTTTTAGGTTGAACACTTATACTTAATGGGCTCTATTGCGAAAAGAATACACGATTAAAAATTTAATGCTATAATCATAATAACTGAGCTAGTGCCCTATTGTTAAATTAATTAATCAAATGATTTTGTTGATGTTGCATCAAATGCCCTTCCAAATTTTTGCTACACTTGAATTTTGAAGCCCACTGAGGATCTTAATATATGCCATCCCATAGTTACTTCAGTGTTTATTGATGTTTTTCTAAGGAATTGAGTCTTCTTCATAGATTCTAAGTGTCAAATTCACTTACTCACACATGCCCAATCCTTTATAAATGTGTGAGCACACTCCTTTCTTCTGCAAGCTTAAACCAACAATGTGCCATTTTGGAGAGTAAGGCTTGATCAATCTCAAGAAATAGATCTTATACAATTTTCAATTACAATGCTTTCATAGTCACTAATTATGTTGATCATGCATTTTGTAAGTGTAGTGAACTGTGCAACCAATGTTGATAGTCAATGCACACTCTCCATTGACAGTATCCCTCTCACTTTCAGTTGCAATTGTGCTATCATTTCTATGAGTTTTCTCAACTATTGCTTATGTGCACCTTTTCTTTCATAAGTATCATTTTCACTTTTGGGACTATAATTTTCTCTTGCCTCCACTTTAACAAGTGTTATTTTAATGTTATCTTCGATGTTGCATGTGTTTCTTTTAATTCCTTTAGCTTTTGCAAGTGTCATTTTCAAATTTTCTTGCTGTAGCAAGTGTCCCTCTTAACCATTTCCACTCTTGTATGTGTCATGCCTTCAAACATCACTAAAGGTAACTCTAGTGCACTTTTATGAATTAGATAGTCCTATATATACTACGAATATGTGCTAGACATATTCCCAAAACTTAGCACACTCTTTAGTCGCAGTCGAAACTTGTGTCGCAACTTGTGTTCTAAGTTTCTCCATGTTATGTTTCAACTGTCACACTTAGAAATAAGTGTCACTTTTCTATCATTTCAATGTGTGATTTTTGTTCATGTGTCCTATGCATTCTCCTAGTTTCTATTGATGAATTACATGTGTGTGATCTATGTTTGAGTCTCATTCATATGTTTTCCCCTCTTACTCTAAATGACCCACACATTCGGAGCTCTTCTTTTTTCTCTTGCCCAATGCCTGTTGTGAATGAATTAACCCTCTTATTAGGTGATGAGCACTGCCTATTGATGAGCTTCATGTATGATACCCTGCTTCCCATACTTGTGCATTGAGTTTTTCTCAACATAATAACCTATCATTGCACATTGAGAACCTTCAAATCATGGTCACTAAACCTTCTTGCCCGTAAAAAATTACTACACTCAGCCTTGATCAGTTTTTCCTTATATAACACATGGAGTACTTCTAGTTCCTAGTAATGAACTTCTTGACCTTCTTGCAAAAGAAAACTATGAAATTCAAAGGTCCTACTTCCTTAATAGTGTAGTGAAAATATTATGAGCAAGATGATTTAACTTCTACTCTGTGCCTCAGCCAAATTCGTAACCTTCCTTCCTAATGAGCCTCCCTGAGCACATTGCATGTTTCTAGTTGAAATTTAGTACATGTTTAAGACAATTAAGCCCTCAATTATACTAGCACATGATTCTTCCCCTCAATTAGTGGTCATTACACAGTTGTAGTGCCTAGTCTTCCTTTGTTGACTAAAACCCTTTAGTACACCATGCCTTGTTTTGCTTGCCTCCATAATACATGTAGCAGCTCTAGTGGATAGCACAACCTCTCCTGGATCAATGTTGAAGAGAACTATGTGACACACTAATCCTTCCCTTCCTTCACAATGCATTACGTAGTCTCAGTCAACAAGCAATCAACCCTTGTACACTATACTTCCCCACTATGTAGAAATGTTTCCTATCCATCCTACACTATGGAATGCACAGTTCTAGTCCACAATTATACCTTCCATAGTCACTATTAAACTCTAAACTCCACTACCATTGTCTCCTTCTCCCTCGGGCTCTGAGCACTACGTAGTTTCAATATTCCTCTATTTACTGGAACCCCTCACTATGCCATGCCTTGTCCTGTTTACCTCCCTAAAACATGTAGAAACTCTATTGGATAGTGAAAGCTATCCTAGATCATTGTTGAAAAGAACTGTGCAACACACTAAGCCTTCCCTTCCTTCACAATGCATTATGTAGTCTCAGTCAACAACCCATCAACCCCTATCTACTATACGTCCCCACTACATAGAAACTTTTATTTTCCCTCCTACACTATGGAATGCACATTTATAGTTCATAGTGAGACCTTCCATAGTAACTATTAAAATTGAAATTGCAATACCACTATCTCCTTCTCCCTTGAGCTCTAACCACTACGTACTTTCAGTTAGCAAGCTCATCAAACTTATCTCTTTCACTCTCCCTCTGCACTGGACCATGAAGAGACCCTCCTTGTAGCACATTACATAGTTCTAGTGAGAAGTGGTTCCTTTCTCATCCACTCCTACGCTCAACTACATAATCACCAACAAGCCCTTCCTCCTCAGTCCTTACACATGCCCATCACAAGTAGCTTCCTCCATGAGAAAGGTACAGGTAAAATAGTTGATTTCAAGACTAATATTGCCTTCTCACCAGTGAAATTCATTGTTAGGTTTACCTCCTCAATAGGGAAAAGTGATGCTCAAGAAATATTTCAACGATAGGATAAGGAAAAGAAAATCACTTTCAAAGACGAAGAAAAAAGAAGAACTAACATGCATACATGAAGAGATCCTAAACCATGATATAATGAATGCATTTCATGATGACTCAAAAGGTCCAAAACATTGATCCAAGGTCTCTTGGAGGGTTCAGATGAAGAACAAAGCAGTAAGAAGAGTAGATTGGAAATTAGAGATCATCATGAAGTTCCATATCATCATTGCCAAGTTATGGATTGTACAACTTTCATCACAATGTCATATGTATCAATGGGCCTTGCCACATGATGTGGAATGTAATTATGTATTTTCAAGAAAATGACAAAATGTAAATGATTTTGAGTCCAAAAGTCACATGTGGAATATGAAAAGTCATATGTGGACCAAAGAGTCTTATAGAATTTCAAAGGTCATTTAGGAATCTAAGAGTCATGAGGGAAGCTCAAGAGTCATAAGGGATATGAAAGTTCATTCCTCTTGTTATAAAAGAAACCTCATAACTCAAGCAAGGGATCTTTGGAGATTTATACCTTGGAGAGTTAACTTTTTCCTCTCTTTATTGGCATAGGAGAAAAGATCATTACTTGGAGAAGCAAGAAGTGACTTGATGTTCCTCTACTAGAGCTATTGGCTCACCATTGTAATTGTGTACTTGGATCTTTAACTTAATAATTAGAAGCTCACTGAGCCAACACACTTTCATGCATGTATCATGAATGTTGTAAGACTATTCTTTAGATGTTTGTAGTATGTGTTATGCTCATATGTACTAAGGAAATTGAACTACTTCATTGGATTTGGTGCTTATCTTGTTGAATGTGTGTTGTACTTTCTTTAATGATCATTGTGTCTCTGTGTATTTGCTAGATAACTAAAAAATATTTTCTTAATCTCGTGTTCCCCTCTTAGGATAATACTATTATTTTCCTTCCAGAGAATCACCTTTTTCTCCCCTTTCGTGAAATCCTCCTTTTACACATTACAATTGGTGTTTCATAGTGTCAACTTACTTGCCGATACTTCGGATGAGGCTCCTACTCCAAATGGTGTGAGGGATAGTTGGAACTTCACATAGGGGAGACCCCCTATCTCTTGGCAGAATCCAACACGATTAACACTACAGCCTTAGAAGGAGGGCCAGATGACAATTTGTGCCTATTGAGTCTGTTTTGAATCTCTCATATTCATTTCCTCATTCCCAAATCATATTCCCATGATGTTTTTCTAATATATCATATTTTATACATTAATCCTCGAGGGACCCCTTTATAACTTGTCTAAATTAGAATTTTATGGCAAGGGTGGTGCATCTATAACTGAGCATACATCTCTTTTCTTCAAGTTTTGTGAATCCTGTGAAATTGATTGTAAAAATGTTTCTCTTGTCTTATTCACCCTCACCCTTGAAGGTAGAGTTAACAGATGGTTTCATACCTTACCATCTTCTTCCATACATTCTTTGGAATGCTTCATCAAGGAGCTTCATCAAGCCATTGATAGGTATGATTATCGGGATGTCCTTAAAAGGATTGATCAACTAAGAATGAATCATAATGAGTCAATTGAGTATTTTTCTAATAGATTCCTGCATTTATGTTATGAGTTTCCTAAAGAAGACACATATTAGGATTTCTGTTAAACATACACATAAAATGGACAGGAGATAAAGATAAGCATGAGATACATTTATTATTCACAAGATATACTTTTATAATACATTGTTATGGCTATTGGATTCATATTCCAAGGTCTTTTGGGCTCCCTTTGACTGTTCAACTTCCACACTATAACCCTTATCAAATTAGGTTTCCAACAATTTCTTTAAAGAAAAGTTTCAACACTTGGTTAAAGTATCTTTCAAACATGGTGAATCTGAAACCATAAATGATTTTTCACTCCCAAATTTTGCAAATCATGAGACACCTCTAATTTCAGAGGAGGAAACTATTATTCCTTTTATTCCTTGTCCTCCTCCTTTCTTAGTATCAACTTGGGTACCTTCTGGTGATGATCTTGAAGTTGGGAAATCCATAAATCAAATGACTAAACTATGTCTTCAAACTTCATCCACTTTCAATGATCTAGATCTGATGGAGTAAAACTTGGAATGGTTTATGAAGGCTAAGGTGAAGGCTAATCCCTTGACATATCAAGATGATATTAACAATTAACAATTAGTGTTGAATTTGATTTGATTAACACTATGATCTTTTCAAGGGATACCTGTCCTCCTCTATGATCTTATTTTGTTATACAAGTACCTCACAAAGAAGAAGAAAAGATAGATTAATGACTTAAAAATTATCCTCCTCAAGGGGAAACCTCCTTTACATTACCTAAATGAAAAATTCTGGGAGGATTCAAATGATAATATCTCCTTGGTATATATAGGAGTCTAAGGGGTCACAATATAATCAGATCCTACATAAAAATAATAGTGTAAGGGAAAAATAATAACAATAGTGGGCTTCTATGGGGCACAATAATAACAATATGGGAAATACATGGGCACAATAGTAACAATAGGGGGCTACACTAGTATTATAGAGACCTAACATGTCGCTATCCTTCAAAAAAGTGTTGTCCTCAATGCTTGAGTAGTTATGGATGCTTATGTATAAAATTCTCATCCTCCCATGTGGAATATTCAGTGGATAACTTATTCCAAAACAACATTTACTGTCAGAATTTGGGGGCAAATGATGGATTTGAATTAAAAAATCCCTATAAATTACGTGTGTCGGTCCAATAGAGAACACTTTGCGCTCTCAAAATTATTAATGAAATTTGTTGTCTGTTGCCTACGAACCGATCGCCTTGAGAAGATTTAGCCGTGAACCCCGCATTTTCTAAGTTTTCTAAGTTGAACCAGGAGTTTATTCTAGAGAAAATGCTTGGCCCCAGTCCTATGGAAAGTATGAGTATTCATGATTTTGATTTTGAGGCAACTACCCTAGAATTTTTAAGTATGGAAGCTCCGGCTCCTATGCCTACGGCATCGAGGTCGCCTAGGCTGAAGCCTACACCTACCAGAGAAACCTAACCATCTAAATCGATGAAGGACAAGCAGAAGAAACCGGTGCTAGTGTGTGCCTCCCCAAGAAATCATTTTGAAACATAGAAGTTGAAGAAAGATAAGAAACCAAAGAAGGTAGTTGACATAGAGGTGGAAGAAGGCCAGGGAACAGAAGACATTCATGCTAAAGGAATAGAACCCATAACTAGGCTACCTGAGTACATCCCTCCGAGGAATGGAAAGGTGAAGGTCACAAAGGACCCATATTCTGAGAAGTTCACCATTTCCATGCCCTTTCTACTTGAGCAGGTCCCTTTTAAGGGTACACAGCTCGCGCGGATCCCACTATTGAAAATGGAGGATTGGGACCTCGCATACCATCTAGGTTTCCCCACTTGGCGACAAATAAGAATATGAGAAGGGTTTATTATGTAGAATCAGGTGTGACAGGATTAGAGAAGGAGGAATGGGTATGCGGTGTGGAGAACTTGGGGTTACTCAATCTGTTGTGGGTACCTCATTATCACTGCACCCCCATTAACACAATTTGTGTGTGCCAACTCGTTACATTGGTGCATGATGGGTGTCTATGGCTAGGAGGGCCTATACCCATCACATATATTCTTATTCATAGAATCACGCACCTACCTTATAAGGGTGCAAACCCAGCCAAGGCGTTTGGTGGAAAGACAGGGGAAAAGGACCTCGAAGAAAGAATGAAGAGAGATTACAACCTCGTGAAGAAGTCATGAGGGTATTCAATTTTGTCTATAACAGAACCATCATTTCAATTAGCCACCTAGATCTTAGCAAGGAAGGTGATGAGGAAATGCTGGGCGGATGAAGTTTTGGCATAGTGTGCGAAGGGAGTACAATTTAATTGGTCAAGATACCTATGTTAGGAGTTCCTAGCGAACTGCCAAGACGCCCAAGATGAAACCAATTTGTTCCACTATGCTTGGTTGTTGCTGTTGACTGTGCTTGTTGCATGGGAATTGCTAGAGGACAACCAATTTCCTCCACTTGAGGAAGGATTGCCTGAGGCAGTGCAAGTTGCTTCCTTATAGACCACATAGGATCCCATGCGAATTATAGAAACAAAGATGTTTTTGGTCCTCATGGAAATGAGTCTCGGAATGGCCATCAATAAGTGGTTGAGATTGTCCCCAACCTTGTTCACACAACTGTCACCCTACACGACATTCAAGGCCGACTTCCATAGAGTGTACATATAGGCATGGAAATATCTAGAGTAGAAATGGCATGAATTGCCATATTTGGTGACAGAAACAGATGTACAGGAGGTGGTAGAAAAATGGCCTATAGAGTGGCATGCCCTGTCAGACTTAGCTGTTGGATCAAGCATGAGTACAGAAATTTCTACCACACAGAAGAGAAAGGAGCCATCTAAGCAGGGTATACGTACCCTAGCAACGTAGAACAATAAGGAAGTAGAAGAAAAGGCTCGTGTGGAGCAAGAATGTGCTTCCAAGGTGCAGGTGGAATAGGAACAATGCGAGTCCCCTGGGTCAGTTTTGGGTTTAAGATAACCCAAGTTTTGATACATTTTTGTAATTAATATAAAGTCTCCACGATTTGTGGATGCAGAGCGCGTAGATGAGTAGGAGACAAAGGGGTTTAGCCCCTTGTTTTATGTAAAGTTTGAGTCAGTTTTGAGATCCACCCATGATCTGTGGACCATGGAATTGTATGAAAAAGGCTATAAATAGGTGTGTCTTAGAGAGTTTAAGGCATGTATACGTGAAGCAATGGGTAAATAGAAGAGAAGTGATAGCGAAGGGTAGTGGGTCAGATAGGAGAAGAAAGGCTCTCTAGTTGAGTGCGTAGATGCCGAAGTAGAGTCTACAGCTGATTCCACAGCATATTTTTGACTCTGTAATCCTAAATTGAAGATCAATAAAGACTGTTTCTGAAGAATTTTTGCGTATTTCTGTGTATTTTGGTTAATACTATATGTTGTCGACGAATGATGTGTTTTATGAAATATTGATTGAATGTTGCGTGTTCTATTAATAACTGTTAATGATGTATGCAATGCATGTTTATGTACTTTTGTATAGACTTTGATGAATTCACTGATGTTCATTAATAACTTAAGTAAATATGTGTGATTCCTAATCTATGGTTTCTTTCTGATGCACGAAAGTGGATAGATTGACTGTTAAAGGTCTGAAAAGGCCGATTCTAGACCTTCATGGAGGTTTGAAGGCCAATTTGACAGAGTTGCAGCAGTGTGCCATAGGAGTTTATAGATTTGCGTGAAGGCCAATCTGAGGTGCTGGAAGAAATCACACTAGTCTCTAGATGTAGAACCTTGGTTCTTGCATCCTCCCATACTACTTCGGGTGAGACTGCAACCTGCACTACATGGGTTGTTGCCAGAAGGGTTAGTAGTGTAGGGATTTGTTGGTTAGCACAACTAATTTTGAACCTGGGTCAAGAAACCCTAAGAGAAGAAGAATTATTTTGTTTGGGAGGAATTTTAGAACAAAATATTGATATCTGTGCTTGAATATGCCCTTTCAATCACTTGAAATTTATTTTTCAAACAAAAGTTATGAAAAATTTAAAAACGTACACACATTTTTCTTTCCTTTTAGGAGCTCTATATAGAAACTATTGTATCTATATAATTACGGATCTCCAAGGCCTGAAATTTCGTAATGTAGTATACCTATGATTATTCTTTCCAATTCCACAAATCATACCAAAATTAAATTCTTCAAAATAATGTTATGCCCAATCTCCGATGATGGCTTGATTAAGGACTCTTTCAGTAGAGCGAACTTGTAAGGAATGCCATGCATCAGAGTTTTAATCTTCCACCCTGAAAATGATATAAAATAAACTAAATTCCATGCAATTTTAGCCACTTATTAGAAAATTCAAATCATATTCTTGTAGAGGAAGTTATGACAATTTTCCCAAGGTTGCGTGTTTGAGACTGAATTTTGGATCATGCAAAGACCCTAATTTCTTCAGACCATATCTTAGAAAATATAGAGAACCAAGATCCAAAATGTTTACATTACGTTCATAATTTTTTACTACACTTGGTCACAATTTTAGCTTTTGAACCTTTGTATAAAAAATATTATAGCAAAAATTCCAAGGTGGCCTATTTGCAGTAGTAAAACCCTAGAATCCAAAGCTCTAATACCAAATTTTATGCAACCAACTCACAAAGAAAAAGAAAAGATAGATCAATGACTAAAAAATTATCCTCTTCGAGGGGGAAACTTACTTTCCATTACAATTTTTGGATGATTCAAATGATAAGACGTCCTTCGTATATATAGGAGTAAAGGGGTCACAATATAATCAGAGCCTACACAAAAATAATAATGTAAGGGCACAAAAATAACAATAGTGGGCTTCTATGGGGCACAACAATAACAATATGGGAGATA
Organism: Pinus tabuliformis; assembly: GCA_031772625.1. Lineage (NCBI taxonomy): Eukaryota > Viridiplantae > Streptophyta > Pinopsida > Pinales > Pinaceae > Pinus > Pinus tabuliformis. The sequence goes on from CM062811.1 coordinate 655,218,032, forward strand.
CATGGGTACAATAATAACAATAGGGGGCTACACTATTATTATAGGGACCTAACACATTCTCATAACCCCTCGTCCCTTGGTTTGTTTGATAAACCTTTTCCAAACTCTTCTGATTTTCAATTTGTCAGTCAAAACAGTGATAAGGTGCAAGGTAGTCACATTTCACTAGTAGGGGAGCAGAAAGGTGAATATTCTTTCAGTATTTATTCTATTTTTCGAAGGCCTCTATGTCAAGGTAATCTTCCCCCATTCTTGTTTCATTTAGAGTCTACTAATATTGACAATAAAACAAATGAACTCAATTTTCCTAATCCATATAAAGTCTTGAGAAACCATTATTCTTGTGATCATGAGTCCATTGATGTATATGGTGATGAATGCCCAAGTGCACTAGCTGATATTTTAGTTTCTCAAGAATATTTTTATTCTAAATATTTAGATATAGAATTTTATTTGGTTAAGGAATATTTTCTTACGGAAAATCCTCCTTCACTTCGTTGTTCCTTGTGTATTATTGCTTGTCATGAAAATATGCCATGCCCTTTGGATCTACAATCTAAGTTGCGAAAATATGAATTGACACAATGTAGTGAGGTTATCCATAATGAAGAAGAAAACAAAAAAATCATCAATCACCCAATCCATTCCTTATCATTTCGTATATTACATGAGGAGAAATTTTCAAATCAAGTTTTCCATGAGATTCCTCTGATTTATCCATCTCTAGGTTTACAATTAGATGAATATTTTGACTTGAGTGATCTATTTCTTGAAGTTGAAAAATATGATCAAACCAATGATGTAGAATGTTTCCATCTGGCTAGTAGTGATCTAGGTGAAATTAATTGTAGTTGTTGTCCACACACCATGCACGATTTGATCCAATCTTAACAATGTAATCCTACAATCCCTGAAGGTTTCACAGTTTTTCAGGAAGTAAAGGCACTTCAAATTTTATTGATGGTTATGTCAAGCTCTCGCAATACTGATAAGATCCCTAAACTAATTCAAATATGGATTTTCTCACAAAATTATTTTCTTTCAATAGTTTCACTGAATTCAAACTCGAAATATTTTAGGTATTTTGGATATAGTTTTTCTAACTTTCAAGGTTTGGTTTCTGATCAGGTAAAGGATTCTACTTTAGTTGATTCATGTCCATGCAAATCTCTTGTATCGAGTTATGGTTTGGAATGTAAATATTTCATGGATGAGAAAAGCTACAAAGCATATCATTCTCTTTATCAATATAAATATCATCATTGGCCGAAGAGTTCATACATGTTAAACACTTTGGTGGACAATGAAATCGTAGTATTGATTATGGATGTCATAAAACTATTCAATTTTTTTCTATCCTAATGAATCCTTTTGGGAAATATTCAATTCTTGAATCATCTAGTGTCTTCCCATGATTCAAATTATCTAATGTAAATTTCATTCTCCTAAGAGTCTCAGGTTTTCAAAAGTATTGTTTTGGATTCCATGACCGAATTTATGATTGGGTATAAATATCTTACTTAGGAAACCCTATTGTTAATAATAAGCTTCATTTTTTCTTGATGTTTGCTAAGGATAACAATACTGATACAGGTACATTCGTAGGAACTTTTTGAGGTTTGATTGATTGTTCTTCTAATATAAAAGGTAAGGTTACAGGTTGGTTAAGGTTCGTTGTTATGACACATCTTTCTCTCAATAAAAAATACCTTCAATATTTTTTGTAAGCAATTAAAGTTATCATCTTTCCTTTTGCACATTGTTTTATATTAGTTTTAATTGCTCATATCTTTGTGATTGCACATTAGTAACAACTCTGGTGGTTACATTGGAAATTTCATTACACTTAGCCCTGACCTTCAATCTGGTTAGGTTAAGAGTAGGTCTAGTTGCATTTTAATTTCCTGTGTACACTCATCATGCACTTTTTGTCCTTTAGTATCTCGTTTATTTTCTTAATTTTTTCCCACGTGATGCTTTTATTTTAGTTCTCTAGTTTCTTTATTTTTTTTTGTTAACAGAGGAATCGACAACTGGAGCATCCTCGCAACTCGCGTTACACGGGGTCGATTCTGAACGCTACCACTATAACCCCTGGGAAACTGCACCCGCCCCTCTCCACAGCTCCACGTTAGTCTGGGGGAATTGAACTCATGACCTTCAGTATGGAGCTCGCATTTCTAACGAACTTCACCACAATGTGATTACCAACTCGCCTACCCCCGTGGGGTTAGTTCTCTATTTTCTTTATAATTTTCATATTTTTTTGTTTTTTTGTCATGCCCTTTATTTTGTGTTTTTTTGAATAAGACTTTGCATGAAAGATACTCATTTTTGTCTAAAAGAAAATGTGGAAAAATATGGAAAGGTAAATTTTTACGACAAACCACTCTTGGATAATCTGTTATCCCCTTCTCCATTTGGGTTTATAAATGTTTAAAGCCAATGTTTTCTTAATGGAAACCACAATCCATTAAAAAAAAACAAAGACTTTGGTTCGATTATAATTCCTACATCTATTCTAGGATATTCATTCCTTGACTGGGGATTGTAATTGATAGTGTTCTACATGTTGATCCAATCAAGTAGAGAAGAAAAAGGGGAAAATAAATAGCAATCAAACCTATTTCAGAGGTATATATGACTACCTCTAAAGGAACAACCTCTCCTCCTATCAATAAGTTAGGATCCCTCTTGTGCCCCGGTGAAGAAAAAATTCCTAAGAAAATTTAAATAAATAAATAAATGGTGAAAGAAGAGAAAGGCTTCCTATGTAGATAGGTGAAGCAAGAAAATTTGCTAGGGTACTAATCAGGGTCACTGGCATCCTAGCAATGTTTATGTTCCTGTAGCAAATCCACCAGGTTACTATTTAGGCCTATGGGTAGCGGAGCAACACCAAAGATGAAAACTAAGACTCTGATTATCTTAAACTTGTGATTGCATACTACCCTTCTCCTAGATCAAAATAATTTTGATATGGAAATCTTTGTTAATTTGTTTCACGGAGAAAAGGAATAGTGGAGACCATATCCATAGCTGGGTCAAATGGGAAAGAAAAGGAAATCAAAATTATGAATAAATACTTCCTAAAGGGATAATAATTTTTTCTTAATAGTAAAACCTAAAAAAAGAAGTTGGACTTCTACCACTGTGTCACCATGTTTTGACGTTGTGTCAAACCCACTCCAAAAATTTTCCTACAACTGAATTTTGGAGCCTACCAAGGATCTTAAGATCTTTTGTCCCATAGTAACTTCATGGTCAATTATTTTTTTGCTAACCACTCAAGTATTATTCATAAATTCTAAGTGTCAAATTCACTTACTCACACATGCTCAGTACTTGATAAATGCATGAGCACACTCTTGCCTTTTGCAAGCATAGACAGGAATTGCGTAGTTTTGGAGAGTAAGGCTTGCGCAATCTCTAGAAATAGAGCTTGCATAATGTTCAGTTACATTGTTTACACAGTAATTGTTGATAGTTAAGGAATTTAGACTTCTGTGATCCATAACATTGTTTAGATAGTCTTCGGCAAAATCACATAACCAATCTTTGTCGACGCGTTTCGAACCAGCCAGTGTGGTTCATCGTCAAGACAAGTTGAAGAACCAATCCGGCTTAGCTGATTAAATAGAGTGTGCAGAGATTCCAACGGCTATATTGCTAACGGCTAATTTTGACCCAATGATCTTAGTCAAACCACTAATTTAATTATTAAAAACAGGTAAACAAAGGAATTCATTTGTTAATTTAAATAAATGTATATGAATAGCTAAAATTAATATCCATATTTATTATGGTCATTAATAAATTATATCTCGTATAATAGTTCATATTTATCAAATAATCTATAATTATTATTATTCTAATACTATTTAAATGGTACTAAATTACTATTACTTTTAGAACTTAGTTACCTTAGGTAATTTCGTGTTTATATAATTATTTAATGGTCCAATGGTAAGTTAGACTCTCTCTATTTGTTCTTTAAAATATATCATTACTATTTATTATTTAAAATAATAATTTATTATTCTTTTAAATAATGATTTAGGGTTAAAATAATAATAATAAATTATTATTTTAATAATAAAAAATATAATATATTATTTAAAATATATTATTAATTATTATTATTCTAATATTATTTAAATGGTATTAAATTACTATTACTCTTAGAATTTAGTTACCTTAGGTAATTGTGTGTTTATATAATTATTTAATGGTCCAAAAATATATCATTATTCTTTATTATTTAATTATAATGGTCATTCGAAATTAAAATAATAAGTTATATACAATAATATATGATTATTAAATAATCTATATTTACTTAATAATTTATAATTCCACTATTATTAAAAAAAACAAATAGGTTCATGTTAAATCATTATTATTCTAGTAGTATAACTAATATTATTGTTATATCATATATTTATTTATAATACTTTCTTAATTTGGTAAACTAGATCTCTTCTTATAATTAAATTAATAATTTATATTCATTAAATAACCAATATTTATTCAATAATCTATTATTCCAATAAAATTATTAAAGTTAATTATGACATTAGGTCAATATATTATTACTTATAAGGTTTAAAAGGGTTTTTTTAGACATTAGTTAAAGGTATAGTAGAATTAAATATAAGCATAACTAATGGAAACAAAAAATCTAATCTAATTATAATATACCCAATAGTATCATAAACGAGATACAATAATTAGCTAGAAATAACTTAATAATAAATCAAACACTCCATAATACTAGGACTAATCCGCCAAAAATGAAACTTAAGGAGGGGAAGACAGAAACCCTAAGACCTAACAAAGAGGGAAAGAGGAGGCTAGGAAGACAAGGCTGGGACCCAGCAGCTGCTAATCTTTCAGCCATCATCCCTATTAAGATTGTTCGGCCTTTTCTCAATCTCCAGGGCCTCTCTAAATTTACGATGGTGAAATTGCGCAACTTTGGCAATGACTTGAGCCTCCTCTATACAAACATGATGCATAGTCTTCCCCGCATGCTCAGCCAGGGCTGAGGACTTGGTCCTACCATGTCTTAAGTCAGTCGAATGCTCGCTAATCCGTTGATTGATAGAGCGACCAGTTTCACCAATATAAGGGGTCCCACAGGAACAGGGAATGACATAGATGCCCTTCATGTCCTTAGGGTCAATCGGGTCTTTCACCGACCTGAGGGAGCCACGGATAGTGTTGAGAGGTCTAAAAGTTGCGGGCACATTGTACTTCCTCAGAATCCTCGCAATCCTGTCCGTGGTCCCCTAGATGTAAGGAAGGTTCACACCCATGATATGATCTTTATGAACCCTTCGGATTGAAGGCTCCTTCTTGGCCCTAAGGAAGGCTTTTTGACCGAGGTGCCTATTGTAACCATTCTTCTCAAAGACATCTAGGAGATGAGCCTTTTCCGTTTCCAGGCTCTCCTCATCCGAAATTCTAACAACACAGGTGGCGAGCGTGCTAAGAACCCCTAACTTCTGAGCGGGTAAATGATGCGAAGAAGCATGCAAGTATTGCTCAGTATGCGTCTTCTTTCTAAACACCTGATGAGAAAAGGAACCATCCACCTTCTTAGAGATGAGAACATCCAAGAACGGAAGACAACCATTATCTTCTTTTTCCATCGTGAATTTAATGGCGGCGGATTGGTTATTGAGGTGACTAAAGAAACGATCCAACTCGACAGGACCATGAGACCAGACAACACCAGTGTCATCAACGAATCTTTTCCAAAGCTTCGGTAAGAGGCGAGCGGAGGCCAAAGCCTTAGACTCAAACTCCTCCATGAAGAGATTAGCGATGACAAGGGACAAGGGGGAGCCCATGTCAACTCCGCAAGTCTGCTCATAGAATTCTCCCTCGAAGCTGAAAAAGGTAGAGGTAAGGCAAAGCTCAACTAACTTAGCCGTATCAGGGTCAGTTAGCTTATTAATTACCTTCATGGCCTCATTGATAGGAATACAGGTATAAAGAGAGACCACGTCAAAACTCACCAGAATGTCCTTGGGCTCAAGTTTAATCCTCTTAAGATCCTCAATAAAAGAAGCTGAGTCTTTTACAAAGGACTCAGTCTTCCCAACCAAGGGTCTCAACTTTGCAGCGAGGAACTTGGCCAGGAGGTAAGTTGGACCACCGATGGTATTGACAATGGGTCTCAGGGGGACCCCATCCTTATGGATTTTCGGAAGACCATATATCCTAGGAGTGATGGGGTTTCCCTATATAAGTTTTTGGGCTAGAGGAATCGTGGAATTGCACGACTTGATCGCAAGAGCGACCGCTCTGGAAACCTTTTTGAGGGGATTTTTCGAAAGCTTCTTATAACTCCCACTATTACAAAGATGGTCAAGCATCTTATTTCTGTAATCCTTTCTATCCAGGATAACGGCAGCCCCACCTTTATCAGCTTTTAAGACCACGATGTCACGATTTTCGTTCAAGCTCTTCAGAGCCTCAAACTCAGCCTTGCTGATATTGCTACGGGGAGGCTTAGCCTTCCTCAGGGTAACAGCACAATCCTGCCTAATCGTGTCTTTAATCTTATCAGGAAGGTTCTTAATGCCAAATTCTACATCGCAAATGATGTCTTCAATCGGGATTTTTCTGGGTGCTAAGGCAAAATTAAGACCTTTCCCTAAGAGACTAAAAACCGAAGGCGGAAAAGAAAAACTTGACAGATTCACCACCTTATTGTCCTGAGGGGGGGAACTCGAATTACCCACCGACATACCCTTAAAATCAACCTTACACTTAAGGTTATCAAACCCACTTAACGCTTTATTACAACTACTCTTATTATCATTATATACCTTATTAAAATCATAATTAGGATTCTTGACTTCAATATTTATATTGTTACCTTTATATATTACATCTTTTTATCGCATTCGTTTATAATACCGAGCTTATCATTCTCGTTATTATTATTAACAGCAAGATCAAAATGTGAGTTCGGGTCTCCATTACTTACGGTCTCATTCTCCACCGAAGCGCTCTTCCAGACAGACAACGACTCCAGCCCATAAACGACCGGATTACTTTGCGAGCAGCGAACCTTAGCACGGCCTGATCTCCATGCGCCTAATAGCTCATCAGAGCATACGGGCATATTCAAACCCGGTGACATACCAGTAGTAATGCGACCCGAAACATGCGTGCCAACCATCTCATTAGAGCTTACGCGCAGTTCCTTATCCCCTGACGAGTCAGCCGCAACACCATCCGAAGAACCGGCCATTGACTGCTGCGAACCGAATGGAGAGCGATCACCAGAACCCGCTGCTTGGCTGATCAGACTTACGGGCCCTCGATTATGGACTGCTTCACTGCTCAACACCTTGTCGATGCTCACACCGCCGCTTTCTTTCACCAAACTCGAGCCAGAGGGTTGCTGAACAGAAGAAGATCCGCTTAAAACCCAAGCCCTCAGGGAAACGTTGCAGAGATTCCTCGGTTATTCCTAACTTTGCCCGGATTAAGCATAACCTCAATGTTCCAAACAATCGTGGCGTTTTTCTGAAGGCTAGCTTAGGGTTGGTCAGATCTGAGATTGGCAGAGTAAGGAGGGATCTGGATCATCGATCCAGGCTTCTTCTGGCGGCTCATTTGGAGCTGGCAAATATTTTCCCTGCTTCTCTCTGGTCCAGGATTGATGCCTGTTCGGCATTGAAGTCCCTGAGATTGGAAGAGTCCCTTAAGATCAGACAGTCCGCGAAGTATAATAAACTTTCGGGCTGTTCGAATCTGGAGTCTGGTCTATTCTATGGTCGGGGTTCAGACAGTCGGGTCTCCTTTAACCAGGTCTCTTCCCTGAGGGCTTGGGTTTTAAGCGGCTCTTCTTCTGTTCAGCAACCCTCTGGCTCTAGTTTGGTGAAAGAAAGCGGCGGTGTGAGCATCGACAAGGTGTCGAGCAGTGAAGCAGTCCATAATCGAGGGCCCGTAAGTCTGATCAGCCAAGCAGCGGGTTCTGGTGATCGCTCTCCATTCAGTTCGCAGCAGTCAATGGCCGGTTCTTCGGATGGTGTTGCGGCTGACTCGTCAGGGGATAAGGAACTGCGCGTAAGCTCTAATGAGATGGTTGGCACGCATGTTTCGGGTGGCATTATTGTTGGTATGTGAGCGAGTTTGAATCTTCTCGTATGCTCTGATGAGCTGTTAGGCGCATGGAGATCAGGCCGTGCTAAGGTTCGCTGCTCGCAAAGTAATCCGACCGTTTATGGGCTGGAGTCGTTGTCTGTCCGGAAGAGCGCTTCGGTGGAAAATGAGACCGTAAGTAATGGAGACCCGAACTCGCATTTGGATCTTGCTTTTAATAATAATAACCAGAATGATAAGCTCTCTATTATAAATGAATGCGATAAAAAATATGTAATATATAAAGGTAACAATATAAATATTGAAGTCAAGAATCCTAATTATGATTTTAATAAGGTATATAATGATAATAGGAGTAGTTGTATTAAAGCGTTAAATGGCTTTGATAACCTTAAGTATAAGGTTGATTTTAAGGGTATGTCGGTGGGTAATTCGAGTTCCTCCCCTCAGGACAATAAGGTGGTGAATCTGTCGAGTTTTTCTTTTCCGCCTTAAGTTTTTAGTCTCTTAGAAAAAGGTCTTAATTTTGCCTTAGCACCCAGAAAAAATACGATTGAAGACATCATTTGCGATGTAGAATTTGGCATTAAGAACCTTCCTGATAAGATTAAAGACACGATTAGGCAGGATTGTTCCGTTACCCTGAGGAAGGCTAAGCCTCCCCGTAGCAATATCAGCAAGGCTGAGTTTGAGGCTCTGAAGAGCTTGAACGGAAATCGTGATGTCATGGTCTTAAAAGCTGATAAAGGTGGGGCTGTCGTTATCTTGGATAGAAAGGATTACAGGAATAAGATGCTTGACCATCTTTGTAATAGTGGGAGTTATAAGAAGCTTTCGAAAAATCCCCTCAAAAAGGTTTCCAGAGCGGTCGCTCTTGCGATCAAGTCGTGCAATTCCACGATTCCTCTAGCCCAGAAACTTATTGAGGGAAACCCCATCATTCCTAGGATATATGGTCTTTCAAAAATCCATAAGGATGGGGTCCCCCTGAGACCCATTGTCAATACCATCGGTGGTCCAACTTACCTCCTGGCCAAGTTCCTCGCTGCAAAGTTGAGACCCTTGGTTGGGAAGACTGAGTCCTTTGTAAAAGACTCAGCTTCTTTTATTGAGGATCTTAAGAGGATTAAACTTGGGCCCGAGGACATTCTGGTGAGTTTCGACGTGGTCTCTCTTTATACCTGTATTCCTATCAATGAGGCCATGAAGGTAATTAATAAGCTAACTGACCCTAATACGGCTAAGTTAGTTGAGCTTTGCCTTACCTCTACCTTTTTCAGCTTCAAGGGAGAATTCTATCAGCAGACTTGCAGAGTTGCCATGGGCTCCCCCTTGTCCCCTGTCGTCACTAATCTCTTCATGGAGGAGTTTGAGTCTAAGGCTTTGGCCTCCGCTCGCCTCTTACCGAAGCTTTGGAAAAGATTCGTTGATGACACTGGTGTTGTCTGGTCTCATGGTCCTGTCGAGTTGGATCGTTTCTTTAGTCACCTCAATAACCAATCCGTCGCCATTAAATTCACGATGGAAAAAGAAGATAATGGTTGTCTTCCGTTCTTGGATGTTCTCATCTCTAAGAAGGTGGATGGTTCCTTTTCTCATCAGGTGTTTAGAAAGAAGACGCATACTGAGCAATACTTGCATGCTTCTTCGCATCATTTCCCCGCTCAGAAGTTAGGGGTTCTTAGCACGCTGGCCACCCGTGCTGTTAGAATTTCGGATGAGGAGAGCCTGGAAACGGAAAAGGCTCATCTCCTAGATGTCTTTGAGAAGAATGGTTACAATAGGCACCTCGGTCAAAAAGCCTTCCTTAGGGCCAAGAAGGAGCCTTCAATCCGAAGGGTTCATAAAGATCATATCATGGGTGTGAACCTTCCTTACATCGAGGGGACCACGGACAGGATTGCGAGGATTCTGAGGAAGTACGATGTGCCCGCAACTTTTAGACCTCTCAACACTATCCGTGGCTCCCTCAGGTCGGTGAAAGACCCGATTGACCCTAAGGACATGAAGGGCATCTATGTCATTCCCTGTTCCTATGGGACCCCTTATATTGGTGAAACTGGTCGCTCTATCAATCAACGGATTAGCGAGCATTCGGCTGACTTAAGACATGGTAGGACCAAGTCCTCAGCCATGGCTGAGCATGCGGGGAAGACTATGCATCATGTTTGTATAGAGGAGGCTCAAGTCATTGCCAAAGTTGCGCAGTTTCACCATCGTAAATTTAGAGAGGCCCTGGAGATTGAGAAAAGGCCGAACAATCTTAATAGGGATGATGGCAGGAAGATTAGCAGCTGCTAGGTCCCAGCCTTGTCTTCCTAGCCTCCTCTTTCCCTCTTTGTTAGGTCTTAGGGTTTCTGTCTTCCCCTCCTTAAGTTTCGTTTTTGGCGGATTAGTCCTAGTATTATGGAGTGTTTGATTTATTATTAAGTTATTTCAAGCTAATTATTGTATCCCGTTTATGATACTATTGGGTATATTATAATTAGATTAGATTTTTTGTTTCCATTAGTTATGCTTATATTTAATTCTACTATACCTTTAACTAATGTCTAAAAAAACCCTTTTAAACCTTATAAGTAATAATATATTGACCTAATGTCATAATTAACTTTAATAATTTTATTGGAATAACAGATTATTGAATAAATATTGATTATTTAATGAATATAAATTATTAATTTAATTATAAGAAGAGATCTAGTTTACCAAATTAAGAAAGTATTATAAATAAATATATGATATAACAATAATATTAGTTATACTACTAGAATAATAATGATTTAACATGAACCTATTTGTTTGTTTTTAATAATAGTGGAATTATAAATTATTAAGTAAATATAGATTATTTAATAATCATATATTATTGTATATAACTTATTATTTTAATTTCGAATGACCATTATAATTAAATAATAAAGAATAATGATATATTTTTGGACCATTAAATAATTATATAAACACACAATTACCTAAGGTAACTAAATTCTAAGAGTAATAGTAATTTAATACCATTTAAATAATATTAGAATAATAATAATTAATAATATATTTTAAATAATATATTATATTTTTGATTATTAAAATAATAATTTATTATTATTATTTTAACCCTAAATCATTATTTAAAAGAATAATAAATTATTATTTTAAATAATAAATAGTAATGATATATTTTAAAGAACAAATAGAGAGAGTCTAACTTACCATTGGACCATTAAATAATTATATAAACACGAAATTACCTAAGGTAACTAAGTTCTAAAAGTAATAGTAATTTAGTACCATTTAAATAGTATTAGAATAATAATAATTATATATTATTTGATAAATATGAACTATTATACGAGATATAATTTATTAATGACCATAATAAATATGGATATTAATTTTAGGTATTCATATACATTTATTTAAATTAACAAATGAATTCCTTTGTTTACCTGTTTTTAATAATTAAATTAGTGGTTTGACTAAGATCATTGGGTCAAAATTAGCCGTTAGCAATATAGCCGTTGGAATCTCTGCACACTCTATTTAATCAGCTAAGCCGGATTGGTTCTTCAACTTGTCCTGACGATGAACCACACTGGCTGGTTCGAAACGCGTCGACAAAAGATTGGTTATGTGATTTTGCCGAAGACTATATAAACAATTGTTGATAGTGATTGCAATGTTCATAAGGATATTACACTATAAAACCTATATTATAATAAATGTGCACTCCCAATTGACAGTATATGTCTCACTTTTGGTTGTAATTTTGTTATCATTTTAGTGGGTTTTCTCAACTATCGTTTTCATGCACCTTTTATTTCATAATTGTCGTTTTTAGTTTTAAGACTCTAATTTTTTATTGCGTTTCCTTAACAAGTGTTTTTTTCATGTTATCTTCACTATGGAATGTGTTCCTTTCAACTTATGTAGCTTTTGCAAGTTCCATTTTCACGTTTTCTTACTATCGAGAGTGTCTCGCTTAACCATTCCCACTCTTGTATCTGTCACACCTTCACACATCACTAGAAGTAGATCTAGCATGAATTTCTACATTAATTGGTCCTATATACCATAAGAATGTGCACTAGATAAATTCCTACAACTTAGCACACTTTCTCGTTGAAGTCGACACTTGCATCATAGCTTGTGTTCTAAGTGTCACCATGCTAGTTTCATTTGTCACACTTAGAAATACACATTTGTTTGTTATCATTTCAAGGTGTGATTATTTTTCATGAGTAATATCCATGCCCTTGGCTTTTATTGATGGATTTCATGTGTGTGATCTATGTTTGAGTCTTTTTCAGACGATTTCCCTCTCTGACTCTATTAGTCCCACACTTCGCCATTTGGATCTCTTCTTGGTCTTCCTACATAGTGCAAGCTATGAAGGCATTAACCCTCTTATAAGGTGATGAGAACTATCTATTCATGAGAATAATTGATGAAAAATTTCCTCCGACGATTATGCATTGACACATTCTCAAGGTCAATTCCTATCATTGCACATTTAGAACCTTCAAAGCATGGTCACTAACCCTTTTTGCTTGTATTGACTTACTGCACTAAGTCTTGGTTAGTTTTTCTTGCATAGCACATGGAGAACTTCTATTTGATATAAAGGACCTTACTAACCTTCTTTCAAAAGAAAAATACATAATGAAAAGGTCCTTGTTCCTTCATAGTGCAGTGAGCATCTACTAAGCAACGTGACTTGAATTTTGCTTCTTACCTCAGCTAACTATGAAATATTCCTTCCAAGTGAGCCTCCCTGATCAAATTGTTCATTTATAGTGTAAATTTAATCCATGTATGAGTTGTTGCAGCCCTCAACTATGCTAGCATAAGAGTCTACCCCTCAAGAATTATGCAGTGTGTAGTTGCAGTGCCTTGTCTTCCTTCCTCTACTGATGGAATCACTCACTGCACCAGGCCTTATTCTTCTTTCCTCCATAGTGCATGTCATAGTTATAGTGTATAGTGAAGCCTCTCTTGGATCCCCGCTGAAGAGAAATACATAGTAAATTAAGTCTGCCCTTCCTTCACAGCACATTGGATTGTCTCAGTTAGCAAGCCATCAACTCATGTCCTCTAGACTTCCCTACTACACAAAAACTTGTCCTATCTCTCCTAGACTACTTATTGAATAGTTTTAGTCCATAGTAAGACCTTCCACAGTGAGTGTGAAGCTCAACTATGCTATCATTGTCTCCTTCTCTCTTAAGCTCTAAGCACTGCAATGTTTCAAAAAGTAGGATCATGACCCTTGTCTCTTACACTTTCCCACTGTGTTGGACCCTGAAGATCCCCTCCTTATAGCACATTGAAAAATTCTAGTGACTAGTGATGCCTTTCTTAGCCACTATTGAGGTCAATTGTGCAATACCCAACAAGCCATTCCTCCTTAGTTCATGCATAGGACCATGACAAGTAGTTCCCTCGATGAGGAAAGTATGGGTCATTAGTAGAAAATGATAAATTGGTGACTAGGTGACTAAAAAAATTAGTCACCATAATGTTTCCAAGTGGAATACTACCAAAAGTGAGAAATATTAAGTGACCCAACTAAAAATGACTAACATAAATCACTAATTTAGTCGCGGGTTAAAATATATGAATAGCTAATAAGAAATACAGCTAAAAATTACTAACATGAATGACTAATTTAGTCTAGGAACAAAAATACGACTACCTAACAAGTACTACGATAATATGTAGAAATTTTCACTGTAGATTAACCTGATTATGCAATAGACTAAAGAAAAATACTTAATTTACTTCTACAATCAAACTTGTGGAAGCTTAATCGATTTGAGCAAGATCGAACAGCAATAGACTAAAGAAAAGTACTTAATCTACTTCTACAATCAAACTTGTGGAAGCTTAATCGATTTGAGCAAGATCGAACAGAACACATATAATAGAGTAGAAGAACCAATACACATGAAACATAGAAGAATACTCTGGGGAAAGCCTCAGCTAAGAACCCCACTATCTGTACAATCATACAAGTGGAAATATCTCATGATTACACAAAGCTTTAGCTCTCACGGCTATCCAACCCTCAGTACAATCCCTCTCTACAACTAATAAATAGACTAGACAACTCATATGCCTTTCCCTCTACCCTCCAAGTCTACTATTTCATTGTGCAGTTTTCCCTGAGTGTTCTAGCTGTAACCTTGTGTGACACTGATCTCACACACTGCTCCAACACACTGTAAAACTGTGCAAATCTCAAGAAATGAATTCCTTCTGCATGCAAGAGATTTTCTTATAGGAAAATTCTTACAACTGATAGTACACAGTCCCTGCCTTTAATCTCAACTAGTTCTTTGTCTGAACTGACATGCATGAGTTATTTATGAGAGAATATTCAGTTATCTAGAGTACACTAGTTTCATGCATGCATGCATTAACTGACTGAACTCACAATTAGTTCCACAAACTGTTTGGAACTAATTGAACTAGACTTAACTCAGTTAACTGAGCTAACTAATTATAAATCAAATACAACTCATCCTTATCTCCTTAATTAAGGGATAACTTCCTCAATCAAAGTTATAACTATTGCATGACTTCACAAAGACTTCATGTTTGAATTTCTCCAACTAATTAACTCAAGATGAATTAATTAATTATTTTTCAAACAGCTGGTGAGATTAAATTTGAATTTTTAATTCTCAATTTTAATTCAAGGACAAATTAAAATTCGAATATTCTTGTTGCCACATTTCAACACTCCCTCTCAATAAGAAAGGGATTATCTGCCACCCCGATCTTGTCTCTATGGAACTCAAATTTACACTTTGACAATGCCTTAGTCAAAATGTCAACATCTTGCTCCTCGGTCGAAACATACTACAACAAAAAAATCCTCCTTGGCACACAGTCTCCGAGATGATGATACCGAATGTCGATGTGCTTGGACTTATCATGAAATACTGGATTCTTAGAGAGTTTGATACAACTCTGATTATCACAATAGATCATAGTTGGATCCATCCTCCGATCAAACAAACAAACTAGAATTTTCCACATCCAAATGGCCTCTAATGATGCCTGACTTACAGCCATGTATTCAACCTCTATTAAGCTGAGTGCAACTGACCTCTGTTTCCTGCTGTACCAAGAAACTATAACTAGCCTAAGGTTGAAAATTCCTCCAAATGTGCTCTTCCAATTTGATGGACTCCCTGCCCAATCTGCATTTGTGAAGCCATGTAGCTTCACTCCCTCTATCCATCCGTACCATAATCCATACTGAGATGTTCCTCTAAGGTATCTCAAAACATGCTTAGCTGCCTTCAAAAACATCTTGGTAGGTTGAACCATAGCTTGACTCAGCGGGTTCACTGCATAGCACAAATCTAGTCATGTGTTTACTAAGTACATCAGTGAACCCACAAGCTGCCTGTACATAGTAGCCTCTACTACTTCTCCCAAAGTAGCATCCTCCTTCCTCCAGTTACCTGCTAGAGGAGTCTGCATGGGCTTGCACTTCTCCATGTGGAATCTCTTGAGTATCTCGTCAGCATACAAACAACTCCCCATCCTTCTGCCATACTTCTATACCAAGGAAGTAGTGCATGAGACCCATGTATTTCATCTCGAATTCTCTTGCAAGGTCCTCCTTGCAAGACATGATCAACTGATCATCATCTATGAATATGAGATCATCAACATAAAGAACAGTGATCAACTGCTTACCTTTTACCATGATGTGGTATAGGTTTGCATCCGCTTCACTCTTTATGAAGTCCAATCCAGTAAAGTAGTTGTCGATCCTGGTGTACTAAGCACGAGGTGCTTGCTTCAGCTTATACAAATCTCTCTTGATTTAGCACACATGCGACTCACAATTGAAGGTCTCAAAACAATCTGTTTGCTCTATGTACACCTCTTCCTCAATCTTTCCATGGAGGAATGCAGTCTTCACATCCATCTGATGGATCTTCCAACCCATCTATGCTGATATTGCCAACATCGATCTGATATATGAGTACCTTGCTACAGGAGCAAAAATCTCATTATAGTTGATCCCCTCGACCTATGAGAAACCACGGGCAACAAATCTTGCCTTATATTTCTCCACACTACCATCAACAACTTGCTTTACCTTCTAAAGCCAACAAGAACTGAAAACTGACTTGTTATCCAATCTTGGAACCACATCCCAAACATTGTTCTGAACTATTGATTCATACTCCTCCACCATAGCATCAACCCAAATCAGCTACTGCACTACTTCCTCAAAGGAAGATGGCTCGCTCTCAACATATTCCCCAACAAGGGCCATGTAGCCAGTGTACTTCTCAGGTGACCTCCTTTGTCTGTGCTGAGAAGATGGTTCTCCCACATTCTCTCTCACATCCGACAATAATCTGTCAGTGTCTCTTGTGCGCTTCCATCCCTCTCTTGAAGACTCTGCTTGAGTGGTCGTCTCCACTCCTAGAACCTCTACATGCATCTGCTCTATATTAGTCTGAGTCTCCTCCTCCTTAGGAACCAAAAGTTCCTCCATAGCCTGTAGTTGGAGCTCCCTCTCAAGGGAAACTCACTTGGCCATCTACTCATCAAACTTGAGATCTCTCCAAACCACTGTCCTCCGACTAGTAGGGAAGTACACTCGATAGTTGTGGGGTCTATCAGTGTATGCCACAAGTATCCCCAACTCAGTTGTCGGCTCAAGCTTCTTCTAGGCATCCTTGGTCACATGGAAATATACCGATGAGCCAAAGATCCTGAAGTAACCCACATTTGGTCTCTTCTCGGAGAAAGCTTCCTCTGGTATCTTCATCCCAAGTATGTGGTGTGGGCTTCTATTCTGCAAATAGACCACTGTGTTGCATGCCTTAGCCCACAAATGAAGTGGTAGGCCTTGGTCATGCAGCATCGCCTGAGCTGGCCACACAATCGTTCTTTTATTCCTCTCGGCCACCCCATTTTGTTGTGGGTTATGAGGTGTTGTCAACTCTTGTTTAATTCCTTCCACTACACATAAGTCCTTAAAATCTTGAGAGACATACTCTCCACCATTGTCGCTTCTCAAGGCCTTGATCTTCTTCCCTGATTCTTTCTCAACCAAATCTTTGAACTCACAAAACTTTGAGAAGGTTTGATCCTTCTTCTGCATGAAATAGATCAAGCATTTACGAGAAAAATTATTAATGAAAATCACATAATACCTTTGTTTCAAGGTGGAGGCGATCGAGAATGGTCCACACACATCAGTATGAAATCGCTCCATGATTGCTTCAGCTCGACTGTCTTGATCATGAAAGGAAGACTTGGCATACTTTCCCAAGGTACAACCTTTGCATGTGTCCACTTGCTCAAGTCTACCTTTGGGAAATCCAGTAGAAATATGTTGCATTATCTTCAAGGCCCCATGATGTAAGTGGCCGAACCGCCTATGCCATAACTCGCCAATGTCTTGGCTTTGCACTAATTCTTCTTTTGAACTCAATGCAACACATTCATCTACCTCCAGCTTGTAGAGATTCTTTACTCAAATCCCAATCCTCTTGGTCTGACCCATGGTTATGTGTCTCAGGAATGCCTTTCCTTTATTGAAGACAACATCGTAGCCTTTTTCCTCCAACATCGTGACTGATACAAAGTTCTTCTTCAGTCCAGGCACATACTTTACATCAATCAGGGTGAGAGGAGCTCCATGCTCCCTCTGAAAAACAACTGTGCCTTCACCTGAAGCATGATACTTTCCATCATCACCCATCTCTATGCACATCTTGAGGTATTTCTCCTCCAAGGTACTGAATAAACTCTTATCGCCAGTCATGTGGAATGAGGTTCCACTGTCCAGATACCAAACACAACCCACCATCGATGAAACCATACATGCAATGAGGGTAAAATCCAATTCGAACTGAGAGGCCAATTCCTCACCTTCTGATCCTTTGGAGGATCTCTTCAATGGAAAATTAGTTGCATAATGGCCCACCTCATGATAATTAAAGGATCTCACTTTATATTTGTCAATCTTCTTCCCACCATGAGAAGAACTCGATTTGGAATGGGAAGCCTTCCCTTTCCCTTTCCTTGCCTTACTTTCTAAGGCTAGATTTTCTTCATCATCATTCTTAGATGACGAACCATCTCTAGTGCTCCTCCTAATCTCCTCCTACATCAGATCCGACCACAGACATTCCCAATCCGGCAGTTTCTCTCTTCCATTCACTAAGTCCTGGTAACTATACTAGCTCTTAGGAAGACTGAGGAGAGCAAGACTCACCATATCATCATCAGCTGTATTTATTCCCACACTACCAAGCTCATCTCTGTAGGTGGTGATCTTGTTCAGATATGTAGAAATAGTGTCACCTTTGTCACACTTGATTTTTCGAAGCTTATCCTTGAGCACCAGTTTCCTCTGGTCGCTATTGTTTTAATATAGGTCCTTTAATGTTCTCCACATTGAAAACAGAGTCTCCTTCCCATGGAGACTCGAGATAGTATTGTCTTGAACTCCCTCCAGAAGAATCCTCCTCGCCTTTGCCACAAACTTCTTCCATTCAGCC
Organism: Pinus tabuliformis; assembly: GCA_031772625.1. Classification (NCBI taxonomy): domain Eukaryota; kingdom Viridiplantae; phylum Streptophyta; class Pinopsida; order Pinales; family Pinaceae; genus Pinus; species Pinus tabuliformis. The sequence goes on from CM062811.1 coordinate 655,236,697, forward strand.
AATTCTTGTGCATTAGCTACAGCTGGCTTTGGGATTTCTTGATCAATGAAATCCTTTAAACCATTGTCTTCTAATACCACTTCAATGCGATCCTTCCATGCTATGAAATTCGATTTGCCATCCAATGCATACTCAAGTCTCAAACCATTCAATGCCATTGGTGAACTTTGAGGTGTGACAAGAATTCGATTTTGTACCTGCAATCAAGAACTTCAAACTTCGAATTTCCCTTCTCAGTATATTGTTCACAACTCTGATCACCTTTGCTCCGATACCATATAGAAATTCTCACTATAGATTAACCTTATTATGCAATAGACTAAAGTAAAATACTTAATCTACTTCTACAATCAAACTTGCGGAAGTTTAATCGATTTGAGCAAGTTTGAATAGAACACATATAACAGAGAAGAAGAATCAATACATATGAAACACAAAAGAATACTCTGGGGAAATCCTCAGCTGAAAATCCCACTATCTGTATTATCATACAAGTGGAAATATCTCAGGATTACACAAAGCTTTAGCTCTCACAACTATCCGGCTCTTAATACAATCCCTCTCTACTACTAATAGACAGACTAAACAACTCATATGCCTTTCCCTCTACCCTCCAAGCCTCCTATTTCCTTTCACATTTTTCCCTGGGTGTTCTAGCTGTAACCTTGTGTGACACTGATCTCACACACTGCTCCAACACACTATAAAATTGCACAAATCTCAAGGAGTGAATTCCTTCTGCATGCGAGAGATTTTCTTAAAGGAAAATTCTTGCAACTCATAGTACATTGTCCCTTCCTTTAATCTCAATTGGGTCTTTGTCTGAACTGACATGCATAAGTTATTTATGAGAGAATATTCAGTATTTTGAGTACACCAGTTTCATGCATGCATGCATTAATTGAGTAAACTCACAATTAGTTCCACAAATTGTTTGGAACTAATTTAACTGGGCTTAACTCAGTTAACTGAGCTAACTAATTACAACTCAACCTTATCTCCTTAATTAAGGGATAACTTCCTCAATCAAAGGGATAACTGTTGCATGTCTTCATAAAGACTTCATGTTTGAATTTCTCCAACTGATTAACTCAAGATGAATTAATTAATTATTTTTCAAATAGCTGGTGAGACTAAATTCGAATTTTTAATTCTCAATTTTAATTCAAGGACAAATTAAAATTGGAATATTCTTGTTGCCACATTTCAACATAACATGAATCATTTTTTTGTGTCAATCATCTTAATTGTGTCAAGCAATTTAAACTTACAAGTGATAAAGGATTGAAAGGTTGTTAAATATTTTCTTAAAGGTTACCATTCCTTAAACACTTATTCATCCTCACATGGTGTATATGTGAGCCAACTTTGCAATATTTATCTCTAATAATTTGTAATTTTCAAAATATCTTTTTTAATAAAAAAATAATTGTTTTATGTATTTTTGAGGAATATATTCATTGAATCTAATTGGATCTACTTCCAATTTGAAATTAATTTGAAGATAAATTTTAAATTTTAATACTATAATATTAAATAAAAACTACTTTAATTTCATATTCAGCAGCCTAGATCCATCTTAAGCCCAGATCCGAGAGGGATCCAATCTCTCTTGGTGAAAACTTATTTTTTTAGTGAAAAACATGAGGAAAGGTTTGCACCTCAAGATATTGGATCCCTCTCGACACCTGATAGATCTGGGGTTAATATGGATCTAGATTGGTTATATAATACTATATAATATATATATTTGTATTTGTGCCTCTTTTTTATTCCCTCTCTCTATCTCACCCCCCAAACATACACACTCTCCCTCTCCCTCTCTCTCTCTCTCTCTCTCTCTTCCCATTCTCTCCCTCTCTATCTCTCTCCTTCTCTCTATTACCTCCCGCTCTCCTCTCTCCCTCACTCTCTCTCCATGACTCCCTTGTCACCAGCTCTCTCTCTCCACCTTTCTCCCTCTATGTTTTTCTTGTTCCCTCCCTCTCATGTCCCCTTCAATTTCATCTCTCTCTCCTTATATTTCTCTTCCTTCCTCTCTCTCCCTTCTCTCCCACCTTCCTCTATCTTCCCCCCCCATTATCACTCGCACTCCCTCTCTCTCTCTCTTATGTCCAACTCTATCACTATATTCCTCCCCCTCTCCTTCTCTCTCTCCCCTCCATCTCTATGCCTCCATCTCTCTCCCTTCCCCTTCTCTCCCTATATCTCTCCTCTCCTCTTCTCTCTCTTCCCTCCTCTCCTCTCTCCCTCACTCTCTCTCTATATCTCCCTTATCACTCCCTATCTCTCTATATCCACCTCTATCTCTCTATGTATTTTTTCTTCCCTCCCTCCCTCTCTCCCTCCAACTCCATCTCTCTCTTTGTGTCTCTCCCTCTATTCTTATCTCTCTTCCTTCCTCTCACTCCCTCTCGCCCACATCACTCTCTATCTCCCCCATCATTCGCTTTCTCTCTCTCTATGTACTCCAACTTTTTCACTATCTCCTTCCCTCTCCGCCCCCTGCCCCCCCCCCCCCCTCCCCCCTCGCCCAAACCCCCAACTCTATCTTAAATTTGATCACATTGTATTGTGTCTAAGAAATTATCTAAATTAAAAAAACTTAATTGGTTGTAAAATATTAAACTTATATTTTGGATCAATCATGTGAAAGAAAATAAAATAATGAAACATTAAAAAAATCATGCACTATATTTAATCTATTATTACTAGTCACTTTGCTTGCTCTCATCCCTTGGATCCTTAACTAAGATGGATATATGCTTGTTCTTTATATATATTTATCTAATATGGATCTATATGGTTCTTTAACGAGCATATATCCATCTTAGCTTAATTCTATTAAAACCTTAATTTAATTTCTATGGGAATATTTTTAGTAGTCATGAGGATAGAGGATTTAGATATATCTAAAATTGTAACATTTTCCCTTTTAGATTCAATTAAAAAAATGTTATACAATTAAATTAAAATAAACTATTTTTACTATGAAATAAGTTATGGCTTTTTGGCATGTGGTATTGATAAGCCATGGTAGTGTTAAAAAGTGTATTTACAAGCTAATATCCATGGTAAAGTGAGGGTGAATATCCATGGTTAACAATCTTGTCATATTGTTATAAAATATTTTGACTGTAAAAAAAGTTATGATTTTTGGGCATGTGGCATTGATAAGCTATGGCATTGTAACAAATCTTATTCACAAGCTCATAATATCAATGGAAAAGTAGGGCTGAATATCCATGGTTAAGAATCTTGTCATATTGTTATAAAATATTTTGATTGTGAAATAATTTATGTTTTTTGGGCATGTGGTATTGGTATTGTAACAAAGCCTATTTTTTACAAGTTAATGATATCTATAGTAATGTGGGGGTGAATATCCATGATTAAGAATCTTATCATATTGTTATAAAATATTTTGGTTGTGTAATAAGTTATGGTTTTTGGGCTTGTGGTATTGATAAGCGATCGTATTGGCCCATGGTATTGTAACAAAGCCTATTCAAAAGTTAATAACAAAATCAAAATATAACAAATTGAATTTTATTATTTTTATTAATTTAACTTTTTATTATTAATTGAGAAAATATTTAAATTTTTACACTCATCCCCAATATCACTTTTAACTTCTTCTTCTTCTTTTTAATTTAGCCTCTAACACACACAAAAAATCTTAGTAAAAATAAATCATTTAACCCAATTACAATTTATATCTTTATTTTTCTATTCTAAATACTTCTTTTATTTCTTCCATTATAAATATTTATTTTCTTTTTCATTTCAGGTTTAGCGTTGGCTTCAAATAAAATGGTCAGAAGTTAAAACATTACATTTTAACACTGCATTTTTCTCTCCCTTGTAGAGTTGGGTTCAAATAAAATGTTCACATGTTACGACTATCTTGATATGTCTAGGAAGTATCTCGGAAGGGTTCAAAAGTTCACAAATTTTGGGAACTGCAAACAAATTTATGGTAATAGGGTAATTGATGAAAGGCCACTAAAGTCCAAACTATGTGGATATCTAGAGATAGATATGCAGGGGTGGGATAAAGTCAGTCTGGATCAGACTTCGTGAAGTCCTTTCTTGGAGGTTTCCTCCTTACATTGGATCTCTCACTCGAAACCCCTCTCACTCAAAACCCCATGTCCATCACCTTTCTGTAATTTTCTTTTTTTAGTCGACTTTAACAATTTATGTGTGGAGAGATGGGTCTTAGTTAGAGTGAATATTCCCATTTTGATAGATCAAACTTTTGTAGTTGCAGATCAGTTAAATATGTGCCTTTATAAACGTTGGTCCACTCAACCAGAAGTCGTGGGCAATCAGCTTGATTTGAATTGCAGTGGATTGAACAAGTGAAAATATGTGGAGTTCTGGTAAGTGCTTTGGTTAAGGATTCATGTTCCTGCACATATGCTAATTGTATAACTTTAGTTTGGGTACTTTTCTACATTCAAAATGAGAAAATGTTTGTCTTAATATAAAATGTAAACTTCATATTACTTACGACAAATGCTATTGTATCTTATTGTGCATATTTTAATTATATAACTTCAGTGTGGGTAATTTTTTACATTTAAAATTGTCAAATATGTGTAGGTATATTTTTACATTTAAAATTTTCAAATATGTAGAAGTTACATTACACGTAGCTTAGATGAGAAAACGTTTGTCGTAATATAACATGTAAACGTAATATTACTTACAACTGATGCATATTGTATCTTATTGTGCATATGTTAATCATATTACTTTAATGTGGGTAGTTTGTTACATTTAAAATTTTCAAACATGTAGAAGTTACTTTACAGGTAGCTTAGATCTGCACAGAAATAAAATATCAAAAATATGGTAGGGGAATGAGTAAGCATTTTCACACTCATTTAAAATTTCCCCTTGGTTGGTGAATAGAACCAATTTAGAGCTATTGTTATTTTTGGTGGAGTATTAAGTTATTAACACAAGATAAAAAAAGGTTAGTCTGTTAAGTGATTGAAAAAGGTTATTTCAAATGTTATATAGAAGTTACATTTCATGTATCTATATCTAACTTGATGTAACTATAATATTCCAACTCCATTTTTTTCACACTTTTCATAATTTTAATGGCTTTTATAGTTTAGAGTGATTATGCAATTAAATAGTCAACATTGTTTAAGACATATCCTATTTACAACATTCTTAATTATTAAGTGGGATCTTGGCTAGGTAGCTTTAACTAGATTGTGTTTTATAATTCAGGCAAGAGACCATAGGAGCAATCTTGAATTCCGTGTTTGTTTCCATTATGCATCTAATATTTACATATCCTATTTGCAACATTTTTAATTCTTAAGTGGGATCTTGGGCAGGTAATTTTAACTAAATGGTGTTTTATAATTCAGGCAAGAGACTTTAGGAGAAATATTGAATTGCATGTTTGTTTCTGTTATGCATCTAATATTCGCAACATTTTCCATGTGAATAACCCAACATCCCGTGTTGAACATGAAGAAAGTACGTCAAAAATTGGGGAAGATTAGTTATTCTATTTCGAGAGGCTGATAAATCTAGAGAAGGCGGTGAAAACTATAAAAAATGGCTTTTGTTGGGTTGTACTTAATGATATCTCACTAGAATTTGCTACTTAAGTAAATCAATTGATGAGTTTGAAGCTTGAAGGTAGTGTTGAATAGGTTTTGCGAGGTCTCTCTATATCACTATCTATCTACATGATTCTAATACCATGATATAGTGTCTCAATAACACTATTGTCTAGTGTCGGATGGTAGATGTAGATAGCCTTCTCAAGTCCTATAGGTAAATTGTATCATTTAGCTTTCTCATGTCCTACAAGTAAATCATATCATTATATTTTCTATGAAATCTTGGAATGTGTTCAAAGTTTGTCTCAGATAAGGAAATATGTATGTACTCATGAATTTATCTATGTTGTAATAAGATCAAGAATAAATTTTTCATTTCAAAGAATTGTGATCTACCATATAAGTTTTCTTTACTACATGATTTTCTTGATTTGTTAGATCCCAACTAGTTGGGGTTGAATTTGTTTTTGTTGTAATGATATTAAGAATAAAGTTATCATTTCAATCACCGGAATCTACCATGTAAGATTTATTCACTACATCAAATAGTTGATTTGTTAGAGCCCAACTTATTAAGATTATCAAGAGTCCTCTTTCATGAGAATATTAATGAATTCTCAATTCTTGCTCAAAGAATTACAGATTACAGAAAGGTGGAAAATAAATGAGATGCAACTGAAGGGTTTCTGTTTTACAATACATGGAGGGAGTATAAAATCATTTTCATTTTACTTCGAATATTTTGGAGCATGCGCTAAAGTGCTTCATTTTCCTCCTAGTTAATTCTCATTCTACTATCCCAGTGTTTCTACAAACCCTTCTCCAAAGTGATCTCTTAAATATCTTCGAGGGAAAGTGATTACTTGATTGGAACCCACATATTACAATTTTATTAGGACCGAGGGATGACAAAGCTTCATATTATTCGATCTCTTCCGCAAGTTAAAATCATATCGAACAATTTTTTTTTTTTTTTTTTTAATTTATACAACAATCACTCCAACATTTGTTACAATTTTGAGACGTTTTTCAAAGAAATTTTTGCCGAAAGTTGTGTTCTCAATTAAGGAAAGTAAAGAAAAGGTGAAAATGAAGCAACTGAAGGATTTTATGTTTTAGTTCTTAAGAATGCCTTGCTAATGTGAAGGACTTGGTCTTTTCTTGACTCAAGAGTAGTTGCATTTGACTTCCTAGCATTTCTTTTTATTTTATTTTTGTCATGTTCATATTTCTATCCTTGAAGTTGGTGATATAATGTCTTTTCAATCGGAAGTATTAACTATTAAGAACTCTCAAAGTTGATATTGATAGATGACTAGATTTAAATGTCCCTACTTGACACTCTAATATTACATGATCATGCAAAGATCAATATTAAAGGGAAGATGATTAACATGCAGTGTTTCTTGGCTTGCCATATCATTACTACATTTTGGCCCAAAATAATATATTTTAGGCTATTTATTGGTTGTTACTTGTGGAGCTTCCCTTTGGCTCAAAAAAACATCTAGGATAAATTTCCATTACATTGGAATTGGAAATCATCAAAGAGGACTTCACCAAAAGAAATAGAGGACATGGGAGAAATTGGTACAATGAGAATATAACCACTAGAGAAAGAGCAAGGAACCATAATTTCTTGTGTATTTAGATTCACTTGAAATTAACTAGTCACAATTTTTTTTTTTTAATATTTTCATGTATACATAAATACTCAAAATGCAATTTGAGACTAGTTATCCAAACTAATAATTATCTAATAGTCATAATTTTATAATTAAATAGTATAATATGATTAATACTATAGGACACGACTATAGCGTATGAATGTGAGGGGTATTATGATAATATATGTACACTTCTCATTGTATTAGAAAATAATCTCTCAGAGTGTGATATCCATCCAACGAAATGTACTACGAGAGGCCATTGTGGGATTGAATTTTTTTCTTTTAGTGGACCGTGGTGATATATTTTCATGGGCCATAGTGTTCTTCTTCCCTAAGGTTTTGACACTACTCACAACTAGAACCTTCATTCAACCAAGTGAGGTACTCATCTTCGATATTTGAATCATTTTTTCTCCACAATCAAATATGATGTTGTATTAATTTCATGATCCTAAAAACATAGGTCATAATAGAAAATAGCGGGGTTTACCCACATTTGGGAGTGGAAGATATGCTCCTCCTCCTCTAGATCTTTGGGTTCCTCGTCTGGATCTTTGCGTGAGCCAGCAGTGTCACCTTCCATACAATATCAAGCCCTTCACAGATGAGGTATTGTGTGACATTTCTCCCCTGAATTTTGTGATGTATTATTAGGACAACCATACTTGTGGAAGCGACATGCTGTGTATGAATCAAGGCCTCGTGCTGTTATTGTTACTTTGGGAAATAAGTTGTATAGGATACCAAAGGTAGCACTGCCTACCACCATATCTTTGGTTACTGTAAAACAATGCAGTAAGCTCATCTCCAAAACCAGGAAATTTGTTTTCTTGATGATACGCCCACAAGGAAAGAAGAAGACGGTGGCCACAACCTCTAGACAGGGCCCCTCCGCACGACAACTACAGATGGACAAGGTCATGGAGGAGTACAATGACATCTTCACCTCCTCTGCAGGGGTTCCTCTACACTGTCAGGTCAAGCACTCCATCGATCTGACCCCAGGTGCACTGCTGTCGAATGGACCAATCTATCGGTGCTCCGTTTTGGAGAATGATGAAATCAAGAGGCAGATTCAGGAGTTGCTGCAAAAAGGTCACATCTTTCTAATTTCATCGCCTTGTGGGAGTCCGATTGTGTTGGTACAAAAGAAGGATGGGACTTGGAGACTCTGTATTTACTATTAGGAGCTAAACAAGATCACTGTCCATAATAGGTACCCAATCCCATGGATTGATGACCTCATAGACCAACTGAAAGGGAAAAATATTTTAGCAAGATCGATTTGAAGTCAGGATATCACCAGGTACCAATCGAACCTTTCGATGTGGGGAAGACTACCTTTAAAGCCAAAGAGGGTCTTTTCGAATGGTTAGTTATGCCTTTCGAATTGATGAATGCTCCTGCAACCTTAATGAGGCTAATGGATGGCATCTTGCGGCTATTCACCAACTCATTTGTAGTGGTATACTTGGATGACATCCTAATATTCAACCAGAGTTGGGAAGAGCACCTCCACCACATCTGGCAGGTTCTCCAAACACTGCAGCAACACAAGTTATGTGCTAATTTGGAGAAATGCACTTTTGGCATGACCCAGGTTCCGTATCTGGGATACATTATTGATGAAAACGAGGTGCGTGTGGATCCAACCAAGGTCCAATTCATTCAGGATTGGCCATCTCCAACCACTTTGACAGAGCTTCGCAACTTTCTAGGTCTTGCCAACTTCTACCGCAAGTTCGTGTTTGGATTTTCTCATATCACTTGGCCCTTGAGTCAAGTCACCAAGGGAGGAGTGAAAGCAAAATTCTTCTGGTCTGAATCTCAACAGAAGGCATTCATAGAGTTGAAAGATCGCCTCTACTCGGCACCAGTGCTCACATTACCAGACTTGCAACAACCATTTGAGGTCGAGACAGATGCCTCTAACTATGCTATTGGGGTAGTCCTTACTGAACACCGACATCCAGTGGCAATCATAGTGAGACACTTTCAGACACAGTCCAGAAGTATCCCACTTATGAAAAAGAGATGTATTCCATTGTGCAGGCCTGCGACAATGGAAGGAAAAGGTCATCCACACAGACCATCAACCCCTGCAATTCATACAGACCCAAGGGAAATTGTAGAATGATCGCCATCAGAAGTGGTCCACATACCTAAAACAGTTCCATTTGAATATCAAGTATAAGAAGGGTAGCACCAATAAGGTTGCAGATTGCCTCAGTTGACCACTGATCATGGTGTTAACCACCGTGCTCAAATCTTATGGGCACGAGACTTCTGATTGGTCAGTTCTCTACAAAAGTGACCCAGAATTTGGCTACACATACCAGACATTCTTGGAGGGTTAGCATGTTCCAGGTTTTCACCTCCACGATGCCTTGTTATTCCACCTAGTCACCTTTGTGTTCCTTCAAGCGAGCGTGCCAAGATGATTTGGGAACCACACTATAGTCGGGATGCTGGGCATTTCAGGGTCGAGAAAATGGTGGCAGTACTATAGAAGTATTTCTATTGGCTGAATCTGCGATAGGATGTGGGGAAGTACATCAGATCATGCACTGCCTACACCATTGCCAAACTGACCATCAAGAAGCAAGGCCTCTATACCCTGCTACCTACCCCTAGTCAACCTTGGGAATCCATCTCTATGGATTACATGTTAGGCCTTCCTTCCACTAAGCATGGAAATGACTGTGTTTTTGTGGTCGTCGATAGGTTCTCAAAGATGGCCATTATTGCGGCCTACAAGAAGAATATCATAGCAAAAGCCACTGCTAAACTCTTCTTTGAATGAGTGTGGGTACACTTTGGGATCCCACAGTCTATCATCTTAGATCAGGATAGTAGGTTCCTTAGTACATTTTGGTTCAGTCTCTGGTCGATGCTGGACACCAAACTCTCTAAGTCCAAAGCCTTCCATCCTCAAACTGATGGCTAGACAGAGGTTGTCAATAGGATGATCGTACACATTCTGTGTATGTACAACTCAAAGCATCCACACACCTGGGATGAGAGCCTCCCCTATGTTTAGCACAGCTACAATCAGGCTCTCCACTGCTTAACTGGCCATAACCCTTTTAAGGTGGGCTTGGGATTCCAGCCACTATATCCCATTGATGTCGCCATGCCATTTGCAGCTACTCACGCAGATTCGACTCATGTCCAGTCTGAAACAGATTAGGCAAACAGCTTCATTGAGCACATCCAACATATTCGCTAGCAGGTCCATGAAATTTTGGAGAAATCAAATGCTAAGTACAAGCAGCGACATGATCAACATTGGGTGCCACACAAGTTTCAGGTGGGCGACAAAGAATGGTTGCATTTGCAAAAGGAACACCTTACCGGAACCTATCGGAAACTCAGACCAGTCTGATTGGTCCTTACACGATTACTAAGGTTGTGGGAGATAATGCATTTGAGCACAACATTCTCACATTCCTTGGCCTGCACCTAGTGTTCAATGTGGACTGTGTTTGGCCATACTTTCCACCATTACAAGACACATCCAACATTGTAGAACAGCTCACACCTATAGATTTAAATCCAGATTGCATGGAACAAGCTGCAACTAACTGATCTGGATTTAAATAGGAATGCAAAAAATTATAGAGATAACCATAAAAATAGAGATGCTGTGGAAATAATACTTCATTTCATTAATGTAAAATACTAAAATATGCTTAAAAACAAGAATGGAAATAAACTAGCTAGGGCGATGGTAGCTTATCTCTGAGAAGAGATGTGGTGGCTACATGCCTTTGAACTGCCTTACAATAAGGCTCAAGGGCCTTTTTATTATTGAACAATAAGAGAAAATCCTAACAACCAAAACTCTAACCTGAGGAGATGTAACACCAAGAGTTTATGGGCCTCGTTGGGGTGAGTTAGACAACCAACTCCCCAGGGTCACGACTTGGTCATATTATCTCTATTTGATGTGCATGATAGCCCATTGGAAAGATCTCTCCGAGGACTACGATGGAAAAAGCAAGTCTAGAAACAAAATTGATAGCGGTATATTTCCAAAAAAACGTCATTTAGGGCCTCAAAACGGCTCCAGAAGTTTAGGATTTGAAAAACTGCTAAAAATAGTAAATTGTGCTACAATTAATGAAACTGAAAAACTGAAAGAAGCAATGGTGGTGGTCCAAGTGGAATTGACGGGTGGCCACCAATATCCACTTGGATCAGGGATTTAATTTTTTTTCTTTTAGTGGACTGTGGTGATATATTTTCATGGGCCGTAGTGTTCTTATTCCCTAAGGTTTTGACACTACTCGCAACTAGAACCTTCATTCAACCAAGTGAAGTACTCATCTTCGAAAGTTGAATTATTTTTTCTCCACAATCCAATATGATGTTGTATTAATCTCATGATCCTAAAAACATAGGTCATAATAGAAAATAACTTTTACCGTGGGCAAAAGCATCTCCAAATTTAAGGAACATGACTCTTTTAGTACAATCAATAAGGATATTTTTTACATTGGTCTTGTTTTTTTCCATTTGTTTTCACAAGTTATCTACAGTCTGATATTCCTATCATGTAACTTAGTTGGTATGATTGTGCCTAAGATTTTCTTGAAGGTTGAATACTAAGTTCCTAAGGTGTTATTTTCTATGGTAACGTTTTATTTCCTTTGTTTATACAAGTCATCTAGATGCATAGTGGCCACTATTGCCAAACTAAAATATATTTCCAAACTGAAGAAAACTTGTTTGAGTTCCTTACTTTTCTAGGGAAAAAATGGCATTCACATTATTGATGTTGAGGTATATATCATATAAATCCTTTATAGTCTACTTTAGTTTATATTCCAGTGTTCATTGTCTTTGATGTATTATACCCTCCATTGTATCTTCTTTCATTTTCATAAGATTAGCTCAATATTGAAGGTAAGAAGTAGGAATTGAAGAAGGAGAACAATAACACTAGAGTAAAAAATGTAGAAAGAGAGAGAAGATAATCGGTCTAATGATGCCCTTAAAGTCAATATCTCACATGAGACACACACTTACAGACTGATGATCAAGTCTTTAGAGTTGGTTAATTCACCTACAATGCCTTGGAAAAAATAATGATAATGTTTTGAAGTGATGAAACACTATTTCGTGTTTGAATTGTAGTCCAACCAATATTAAGTTGAAAACTTGTATTGTAATACTTGAAATTTCATATAATATAATTTACATGGTTGAAATTATTTATAGCTGTATTTGATATTATTTAGTATTGTAATAAACATATCTTACTTTTTTTTGCACACTAGATGAACATGTGCATTGTATGACATTTTTCTAATTTAGTCATTGAAACAGACTAATTAATTTATGTTGACTAATAATGAACACATAAAATCAATCTAAATCTACTAAATTAATATTTCATATTGATTAATGATGAACAAAAATAAAATGAATATATGACTACATCAGTCATTTATAATAATAATTATTAATGACAGTAAATGAAATGAATATAAACTACTAAATTAGCCATTTATATAATGGATATGAAACTACCAAAAAAAAATACTGCAAATGATAAATTTGTGATTACAAATGACGAGTAAATTTTGCATATATAAGACTATTTGTAGCTAATTTACAGTATCTTATTACACGACAAAAAATTAGTCATATTTCTTTTGTCATTAATTGGTTTCAAACGATGACTAAAATTTGCATATATATGACTATTAGTAGTTAATTTAAAGTATCTTATAGCACGACCAACATTTTGGTCATATTTCTTTGGTCATTAACTGGTTTTATTGGATGATCATATAGTAATATATTTTTTCATATATTTGGTCATTGATTGTGATAGTTAATGACTAAATTTATGACAAAATTTATGACTAAACATACTACTTGATGATAAAACTGAGACAACCAATTAATGACTAAGTTACAAATGACTAAAAGTTGGTCGTGTTATAAGATACTGTAAATTAGTTACCACTGGTCATCAACTGAAAAATATTCGTTTATATGCAAATTTTAGTCTTCTTTTTAGTAATTAATTATCCATTTTGTATTAGTCGGTAGAATAGATGATTTACAGACTAATATTTCCTTGTTATGAGTGAACTTCATTGGTAGGTGTACCTCCTCAATAGGGTAATTTGAAGGAATATGTCAAGGATAGGAGAAGGAACAAAGAAGCACTTGTAGAGAGGAACCACATAGAAGAACCAACATGAAGACATGAAGAGATCCTGGACCATGACAAAATGAAGAAATTTCATAATGAGTTAGAAGGTACCAACATTGGTCCAAGACCCTTTTGATGGTGAACATGAAGAAGAAATCAGATCTCTCATTAAGATTGAAGACAAAGTGACAAGGAGAGAAGCTTGACATTGCCATATCATCAATAATTTCTATGTCATCATTGACAAGTTATTGCGTGTACACGTGTCATCACAATGTCATATGTGTCAATGGCTCTTTCCACATGATGTGGGATGTAATTATGTATTTTCAAGAAAATGAAAAAAAAATTAAATGTTTGGAAGTCCAAAAGTCACATGTGGAATATGAAAAGTAACATGTGGACCAAAGAGTCTTATAGAAGTTAAAAGGTCAATTAAGAGTCCACGATTCATGTGGGAAGCTCAAGAGACATAGGGGATATGAAAGGTCATTCATATTTTTATAAGTGAAACCTCATGACTGAAGCAAAAGGATTTTTGGAGGCTTAGACATTAGAGAGCTAGATTTTTCTTCTCTAGCTTGGCATAGGAGAGAAGATCATTCCTTGGAAAAGTAAGAAGCAACTTAATGTTTCACTACTAGATCTAGTGGCTTACCTTTGTAACTATGTACTTGGATCTTTCACTTAATAATCAGAAGCTCATTAAGCCAACACACTTTCAGGCATGTATCGTGAATGTTGTAAGATTATTCTTTAAATGTTTGCAGTATATGTTATGTTCATATGTACTAAGGAGTTTGAACTACTTCATTGGCTTTGGTTCTTATCTTGTTGAATGAGTGTTGTATTTAATTTAATGGTCATTGTGTCTATGTGAACTATGTCTCTAAATAACTAAATAATGTTTTCTTGGTCTCTTGTTCCTCTCTTATGATAAGACTATTACTTTCCTCTTAGAGACTCACTCTATTCTCCCCTCGAGTGAAAGCCTCCTTTTACACATTGCAATTGGTGTTTCACAGTGTCAACCTACTTGTTGATTTCAAAGGTTATGTGTGTACTCACTTATGTAATTCATTGAAGCCAAGGAAAAAATTTGGTTATAATAGTCGAGACAGTAATACGAATGGGACCCTACTCCAAATGATGTGAGGTCTAATTGGGACTTCACATTGCAAAGGCCTCTAGTATGTTGGGGGAATCTAGCACCCTCGATAGGTTCAAAGACTGAGCCCTTGAAGAGGTATCTAAATCTTTCTCCAACATATTATATCTACTTATGAATATGGTCACTGATAATCTTAAATCGTAAATTTTAATGTGGACCACATAAATTCCTTTGACATGATAGAAGTCTAATAAACCTTACCATTACACGTGTTAACAATTTTGGCATAAATTAGGAATGTGGGATCATGGAAATCCTTGTCTTGCTTGATTACAATTTATAGCATAGACATGTTGATGTATATACATACACTCGGTTGGGAATCCCATCATTTTCTTGGGTTAGAGGATACTATAGAAAAGTTAAGTAATTGATAAATACTTATTGTAGCACAATGATCACTAGTCAATTCAATATGAAAGTGGATGGTATTATTTGTGGTAACTTGAGATTGCATGTCGGTATTGTTAGTTAATTCCATTATAAATGTGAAAATTTTAAGACTGTGATGCATGCTAATGTAACATGTAACTCCTTAAATGATTCTATGAGACTACAAATACCACTACTATTGACCCTGATAAGAGGGTCAAACTTTTATAAAGTATTTAAACAACTAATTTACATGGTAAATATGGTCTAAGGAAAGAGGTTGATTACCCTCGCAAACCCCGATGACCGACCATGTGGGGGAGAAAAGAAAGGCGAGGGAGTAGGAGATCCTATTGTTGGCTTGATGGGCCCTGACCCAGGTTTAGCGTTAGTTAGCCAAGCAAATCCCTACACTACTAGCCCTTTCGGCATCAATCCATGGGATGTGGACTGAAGTATCACCTGAAGTAGTATGGGGGGATGCAGGAACCAAGTTTTCGCACCCTGAGATGGTTGTGATGTCGGATTTATAGCTTAACCTCGCCTTCACACAGATCGATAAGCCTTTAGCACTTATTGATGTACTTATCTATTAGTCTTTCAAAACCTTCGCGTAACCCTAACAAGCGATCTTGGTACTTACGCGCTTATGTAACTACTTTGCTGTATATTCCTCTGAATTATCTTAAGTGTTTTCCAATTCTATCATGCAGTTTAGATTATCTTTCCATAAACATATATCTCTACTTGTGTTCATATAACAGAGGAAAACATATAGATTCGTGCATCAATTTAGCAATAAAACATAAACCCAGTGCTTAACATAACATAATCGCATGCAATTGACAGAAGTAAAATACACAACAATTTCAGAATACTCTTCTTTATTGATGATCCAAATGTTCAGTACAGACTCTGACTACCCTGCACACACAGCTGCAGGGGTCCATGCACTCAGGTACAGACTTCTACCCTAGGCCTTTGCATACTCAGCTGCAGAGACTTCTTCCTATGCTAAGACTCTTGCTCTTAGCCCTTTACAACCTCATCAATGACTCAACTTGATTTAACTAACCCCCTAGACTCCTTTAACACCTCCTTTTTATACAATCCCATGGTCCGCTGACTAAGGGCAGATCTCATCAAGCCGACACAACCTATCTAGACTAAGGACAGAAACCCTTTTTGACTCTTGATATCTTCGTGCTCTGTGACCACAATATGTGGAGAATTTACATTTCTTTATACAAAATTCAAGTCTTCTACTCCAAAACTTGGGTTTTTAACCCCAAAATTGACCCTAGGGGACTTGTTCCCAACGAGCCCCCAACACAAACATGGTGACTTGCCCTCAAGTCACTCGGACGATGCAGATATCTTATCGTGAAGACCTCCCAGCTCCACTTGGACTACTGCAACTTCAGCAGTGCACTGTGTTGTCTCTTGCATCATCTCCTCAACCAACTGCTCCATCGCTAGCCCTGTACTATCTGAATGTATCTTCTGCTGAGTTGCCTACATACCAGTCAGCTTTCCTTCGATGGTGGCAGTGAGTGCATAGGTTTCATCAAGCCAAGGCCTTATTCTAGCCTTGAGGATGCTATCTTTGCGCTACGCTTCATCTGCCTGCTCCTTTAGTAACTTTGCCTCCTGAAGTTTGGCTAGCCTTTGTGTAAGGGCGACGGTGCATGTCGTCACTTTGACTTCATCATATCATTGTTGTAGCTCACAGGCCTCCATTTCCAACCTTTCCAAGGCGGGATCTTCCTGCAGATTGGTAACCACTTCGAGTGCCTGCTCAAAGAGTGGTACACCCTGTTACGATGTTTTTTACTACTGCCATGACGTCCTCCACAGCTGTCTCGCACTGCTCTCTGACTTCTTGTGGGGTTGAAGGCTAGGCCTTCAATTGAAATTCTGCAATCTTGAGGTTCAGGTCAAACTAAACCTTCGCTAACTCTGTTCGGGCGTCGCGCACTCCAGTAGTGAGCTTCTGAATCCACACATTTACTTGCTCATCATCTGGAATGGCCAACTCTAGGATAGACCTACATGCCTCAGCCACCACCTTGGTCATGTGCTCATTTTTGTCTTTGACATATTTGGAAAGATTGATAGCAGAATATCTTTGTACCATCATCTGAGCATTGTTTACTTTCTTCTCACTAATTACCTGTAACGCACGGTGTTCGCAGGCCCAAAGTTCCACAATCACACCATCCTACAAATTGTGAAGTGCCTCACTAGGAAGCATAGCTAAATTGAGCCATTTTCCTTTGAGTGCACTGACGTCAAGCCTGTCAGCTCCAGTTTCTATAGTTAGTGCTCCCTCTAGTAGTAGTATTTCCCAGGGCTCCAAGGTGCGTACCATCCCTGCTCCTTCCAATGTGCCAGGTGCCAAACTAGTTGACGTTGCATTTCTTCGTCCCATGTTGGTGTGGACCTATGATGCTTGGATTTACAGCTTTCACAGACCCATCTGAATGGCCCCCAAGGCCTGCTTCTGTTGTAACTCGAACTATTGCAGCAGTTTCATAGTGGTATGTTTGACTGTATCACCGATATCATTTAAATCACCTTCAATTAAGGTGATTGGATCAAGAGAAGTATTGTTGGCCTTAGAATTCTATTGTGGCCCTACATTCTACTGATATTTATTGTGCTTAATGTAGAACGGAGTGGTCTCTATGTCCACCCATCCTTGGGTCGACTTTTGTTCCTCCTCCTCTGTCCCCAAAGAAGGCGACTTCTGACTCCTATCAGAGTTGTGCTCCTCTTCTTCTACCTATCCTCTCTTTTGATTCATGGTGGCATGCTCTACCTTGGCCTTGTCCTCAACCTCCTTTTTTCTTTTTTCGGCCAACTACTCCATCTCCATCTTGGCCTCCTCCTTTTTCCAATGTGTTGCGGTCTTGCTAGACCCATCAGTCAAGTCTGAGGCAGTGCGCCAATCTACCGTCCAGTGGTTGAGGACCATTGTAATGCATGGTCTGTGGCTAGGTATTGTAGGTCATACCATTTCTGCTCAGGTTCCTTACGTGCACGTATCGAGACCAAGTGGAAGTCGGCCTTGAATTCCACATACTCCTATAGCTTCTCGTACATAGTTGGCGATAGCCACAGTTTGTGTTTGATGGCCATATGGATGCTCATCTCCATCAAGATCCAAAAGACATTGTTGTCCTTAACCCTTTGAGGGTCATTCGTAGCCCATAGCAAAGCGAACTTCACTTCCTCTGGTAGGTCAGGTAAGATCAGAGGAAACTAGCTATCCCCTGGTAACTCCCATGCAACCAGCACTATGGACAACAACAACCAGGTATAGTGGAATGTTTTGTTGAGATCCTGTGCCTCTCTGTAGTTCGCGAGGAACTCCCCACAGAGGTAGCATGCCCAATTAAACTGTATGCCCTCCATGCTGGTTCGCTAAGGCTACTATTGGTGCTCGCTCTTCATCTCCATGACACTTTCGCATAATCTTTCCTACCAAGATCTGCATTGTGACTTTGACCACAGGGTCAACTATACTTGTGATGACATAGCCGTGCAAATTCTTAGCTAGCTTGAATTTGTCCTTCATTGCTTCAGTGAGGTTGCACTCACTTGGATTTCTGCCAAACGCCATGGCCAGATTTTCTCCTAAATATTGCAGCTGAGTGATCCTATTGATTAGCTGATCGATGATGGGTATCGGCTCTTCTAGCCACAGACACCCATCATGAACTATGCAGATCAACTGCTTGATCATGACCATGTTTATGGGTGTGTAGTTATAATGCGATACCCATAGTATGTTTAATAGACTCACCTTATCCACCCCTTTTACCCACTTCCTTGGCTCCAACGCAGTCACACCAGAGTCTTTGTGGAAGACGCGATGCATGAGTTGGTCCATCACTAAATGGGGAAAGCATTCTGCATCAGCCAAATCCAAGTCCTCAAATTTTAACAAGGGGATGTGCCCCAGGCACGGTCCTTCAAAGACAATTTTCTCCCGGAGTAAGGGTGTGTGCAGTGTGACCTTACTTTCATCAATATCCTTCAGAACCTTCGCCTTGCCTCCGCATAGAGGAATGTACTTGTGTAGTTTAGAAATGGGGTCAGACCCCTCTACATCAACATACTCTACCTCCTCGATATCAATATCATCCGCACCCACATGGAGTTCTTCAACCTCGGCTTCAGGCTCTAGGTCAATCACCTTACCCTTTTCCTACGCAGTGGGCTTTCCTATATGTGGGTGCTTTCTGGGTGATGCACGCACCAGCTCTTGTGCTTTTTGCTTATCCTTCATCGATTTTGGACCCTCCTGGATTAGTGTAGGCCTCGACCTGGGTGTCCTGGGAGATTTAGACACTTCTGCTGGTAATTTTGCACTTCCAACCTCTGGGAAAGCTCCCTCATCTTCCATTACAATCTCTGGGGCAGTTCCTTCGGCTGTGATTGCTTCTCCTGCACTCAAGGTTTCTATAGGTGCTGACATGATGCTAGACAAAAACACCTACGTCTCTATTAGCAAATTCTCAAAGAATGAATTCGTTATTAGGGCTTCAAAGAGCTCAGGGTTCATATGCGCTTGAGAGCTTAATACCTCAATTCTCAAAATGCCAAGTGTTTTTCGTTGGGCAGCCACCAATAATATATAGGCATTTTCAAATTCAAATTTGATAGTTCCCTCCATAACTTGTTCATAAATGCTGGATTGGTGGCGGATTTTCACAGATTGTGTCCTTAAATTCTGACTTAAATGTCGCCCCCCCCCCCCTCCCCCGCTCCATTTGGTCATTTTCTGATTGTCAAGTCATTTACAGTGACCATAACTGTCACTTCCCAGCTACCCTGCGTGGTCCCTCCTTGGATAGTGCAACTCCCTGTGCCTATCTACTGATACAGTGACATTCCTTCATTCTGCGCAGTTCCCCGTTTGTGTAGTTCCCCAACCTAGGTAGTGTAGTTTATATTCCCACACCTCATTTCAGTTGCCTGGAGTGCTAAGACTATGCGTCCATCATGTAGTCATCTAGCTGGATCATCGGTGTATGGCTTCAATCAGTTTTCGTTTACCCGTCCTAGGAATGGTTCTCCATTCAATTCGACTAGTTGAACTGCTCCACCATCGGTAATCTCCTTGATGACATAGGGTCCCAGCGAATGCATCCTAAATTTACCTGGAAATTTATCAAACATTTTGTCATATAAAAAACCATATCAATCACCTTGAAGGTGCGCAGTTTGATGTGCCGATTGTGCCATGCCTTTTCATGCTCCTTTTGGACCTGTTGATGGAATCTAGCTAGAAATCTATCTTCATCAAGCTATGTTAGCTGCATGAGCCTTTCCTACAGGGCTCCACAATTCACCATTCCTGTGAATTCTGCTATGTGGAGACTAGGTACAATGTACTCCATCGGCATCAAAGCTTCCATGCCATAAACCAGTTTGAATGGCATTTGTACAGTTGAGTTCTTGCAAGTTGTTCTATAAGCCCATAGCACCACAGGTATGCAAACATCCTAGTCATTTCTTTGAGCGTTGGAAACCGTCGTGAGCACGTTCTCCAATATTTTATTAAACGCTTCTACCATCCCATTAGCCTGCGAATGATAGAGCTTGTTCTTTTGATGGTACACCTGAAACTCTTCTATCATCATGTTGATCGTCTCATTGAGAAAGTGTGTACCGCGACCAATCATTATAATTTTTGGAAAACCAAACCTTCTTAGTATGTACTCAAAGATAAATTTTGCGACTCTCATGCTCGTATAGTCTTTCACAGGCTGCACCTCCACCCATCTGGTTAAATATTCAGTCATGGTGATGATGTACCATGCACCCGTCTTCTTTCCTAGTAGCTAAATTGGCACTACAAAGTCAATCGCCCACTTCTTGAAGGGTTGTAGTGATACCTGTGGATTCAGTGGTAGATCATCGCTAAACAATGGCATGCCCATCCTTTAGCATGCATCGCATGCCCTACAATATGCTTTTGAATCCTTATTCAAGGTTGGCCACCATAACCTAGCACATAGAATCTTCTGCGTTATTTCTTTTCCTGCATAATGACCTCCCGTGGCTCCATCATGAGCCTCAGCTAGGATTTTGTTTCGTTCAAACTTTGGAACATAATGTTGCAATATTTCATCTAACACCATTTTGTACAAGAGCCCTGCAATGACAGAAAAGTTTTCTGCGTGCACCACTAGTTCCTTCTTCTATTGGCTTGTATATCCTTCTGGAGTGGTACTTGTCATTACAAAGTGTATAATATCTTCAAAGTGGTTGTCCGTGATGTGCATTGCAAAGAGATACACGTCAGGTAGCCCCTCCTCCAAATTAGTAGGTTCCTCTCTCATTTTGATGCATGACAGATGATCCAGTCTAGCATTCAAGCATCCTGGTTTCACAATAACTTCAAAATCATACTCCTGGAACAACAACAGCCACCTACATATATTCCCCCTAACACAGGCTTTTTGACTAGGTATTTCAACATGGAATGGTCCATATACATCTTAAAGTGTCCACCCAACAAATAGTGCCTGAACTTCTGGAGCACGTACACCATAGCTAAACCTTCATGCTCTGTTGTGGAATAATTTTTCTCCACTTTGGACAGCTTCCTACTTGCAAATGATATAGGATGATCCAAGTCCCCTTCACTAGCCTATGTTAGTAATGCTCCCAGCGCAATAAATGACGCGTCCACATGCACATGAAATTCCTTCTTCCAATCTGGGAAGACTAGGATCGGCGCAATGGCCATCTTATCCTTCAACACATCCAAGCTCTTTTGGCATTCTTCATTCCAACAGAATGTAACATCATTTTTTAACAATTTCCCCATTGCCGCAGTAATTAGGGCATATCTCTTGAAGAATTTCCTATAGTATCATGTATGCCCCAGTGTTGCGTGCAGTTGTTTCACACACCTTAGCGCCTCCAAGTTGATTATGACCATGATCTTAGCTAGGTCTACCATCAAGCCTTGTCTGCATACCACATGGCCTAGCAAGATCCTAAAAAGGACGCAAAACAAACATTTCTATAGATTGAGTGTGATCTGGTATCTCCGGCATGTATCTAGCATCAAGCCTAGACTTGCCACATGGTGCTTCACCAGTCCAAACACTGTTCAATCATCAAAGTATACTTCTACAAATTTATGATTAAAATCCTTGAATGTCGTGATGACTATGCACGAAAATATCATTGCCATTTTCTTTAGCCCAAAAAGCATCCCCATTTAGTCGCAAAGGTCATCTTACTTCTATCCTCCAGCGTGATCTTGATTTGATGGTACCCAGAGAGCCCATCAGTGAACAAATACGCTTCTTGGCCACCAATATTATCCAGGACTTCATCAGTGAATGGGGCTCGGAAGGTTTCATGCATGCAGGCATCATTCAATTTCCTGAGATCTATGCATATCCTTATTTCTTCCCTCTGCTTCCTTTCTTGAACCACTATTGGGCTTACCCAATCAGATTCTTTCACCCGTTCAATAATACTCGTCACAATCATATTATCTAACTCAATGTGGACCCTTTCCTTATACTTCAGGTTGAGGCAGTACGGTCTTTGTTTCATAGGTTCCATGTCCATCTTTAGGGTGATCTTCAAGACACCCATATCTCCTATTATCCCTTTCAAATCAGAAAAAATTGTGGGGAACAAGTCCTGATATTTGCGGAGCGGCTCGGTGACCTTAACTACTATCGTGTCATCCTATTAGTGCCCAAACTTTGCAAAGTTTGGTTCTTCCTCCATGCCAATGTTCACCTGCCTGGTCTTGAGTAGCTCAGTTATGTCTAGGTTCTATAGCTATGGCCTTCAACTCCGCGTTGACCTCCAGTCTTCGAGATATTAATCTTTCTCAGGTCTTCGTCTTCTTCTTCCACTGATACTTTGTAACACTCCAGTGTGTGGCTCAGCTGGGTAGTCCAATCATGTTGAATCAAGTCTAGAGGATCTTGCAGTATCCTAAAGATGGTTGTCTTAACCTCCTGCAGCGCTTCATCAATGGATTCAAATCCATCATCAAAACAAAACATCATCAAAAATCCTTAGCATAAAACATCCCATTCTTCAGTGCCATGACGAAGTTCTGTCTCCAAGTACCAATTCATTGGTATAACATCCAAGGTATGACAAAACAAATGGACCCACTCCGGCTGAGGCTTCATTCCATATACTTTAGTACATTTGGCTAAATGATCATGTGGATCATTCCTTTCATCATACTTTTCTGTTAGTCATACCTTCGGGTGTCCAAAGCATATCCTCATCATCCTTCTATATTTGTGCTAATCCTCAAAACTCTCCTTGTGTGTACCCCACCATCTTGCAAGTGTGGCGTGCAACGCCCACTCTAATGCCTGGAAGTGATGCTTCTCAGGAACTTCCCTTTCGAATGCATCCAAAAAGTGATCAACATTAGTTAACCCATCATAGTGAGGCAGATTTCTTACCTGTGATGATATGTAGTGCAACAACTTGGTCATCCGGATTTAAACAGGAACGCAACAAATTACAGAGATAACCATATACACAAAGATGCAGCGGAAATAATACTTCATTTCATTAATGGAAAACACTGAAATATGCTTACAGACAGAAATGGAAATAAACTAGCTAGGGCGATGGTAGCTTATCTCTGAGAAGAGATGTGATGGCTACATGCCTCTGAACTATGTTACAATGAGGCTCGAAGGCCTATTTATTGTTGAGAAACAATGGAAAAACCCTTAACATTCCAAAACCTAACCCTAGGAGATGAAACGCCAAACTGTGGGCCCCGTTTGGGGGTAAGTTGGTACATCAACTTCCCGGGGTCGTAACTTTGGCATATGATCTCCGTTTGACGCGTACAATAGCTCATTAGAAAGATCTATCCGAGCACTATCAATGCTGGAACGGGCAACACCAGTCCATTCCATGGACTGGTGTTGCCCTCGGATTCCCCAAAAAACGTCGTTTAGGGCCTCAAAACGGCTCCGGAAGTTCAGGACCCGAAAAACTGCTAAAAATAGTAAGTTGTGCTACAATTAAGGAAACTGAAAATGCTGAGAAAGACAAATGGTGGGGGTCCAGGTGGACTTGGCAGGTGGCCACCAATATCCACCTGGATCATTCCTCCCCCCTTAGGAAGCAATGGTCCCCATTGCGTTGAGCTCCTCCATGAGATGAGGAAACTTCTGTTGAACTTGTTCCCTGGTGAGCGACTTGCCCTGCTGAAGGAGTTGGCCCGCTTTGACAACTCGATACAGTTGGATATTCTGTTGGCGAGTGTTCTTGATCTGTGTGTCCATGATCCGATCAGTTGCAGCTTGTTCCATGCAATCTGGATTTAATTCTGTGGGTTTGAGCTGTTCTGCAATGTCGGATGTGTCTAGCAATGGTGGAAAGTATGGCCGAAGGCGGTCCACATTGAATACTGGGTGCAGGCCAAGGAATGGGGGAATGCTGAGCTCAAATGCATTGTCTCCCATAGCCTTAGTAATGGTGTAAGGACCATATCGGAGTGGTCTCAATTTCCGATAGGCTCCAGTAAGGCGTTCCTTTTGCAAATGCAACCAGACTTTATCGCCCACCTGAAACTTGTGTGGCACCCGATGTTGATCATGTCGCTGCTTGTACTTGGCATTTGATTTCTCAAGAATGTCATGGACCTGCTGGCGAATATGTTGGATGCGCTCAATGAAGCTGGTGGCCTTATCTGTTTCAGACTGGACATGAGCTGAATTCATGTGAGTAGCTGCAAGTGGCATGGCCACATCAATGGGGCATAGTGGCTGGAATCCCAAACCCACCTGAAAAGGGCTATGGCCAGTGGAGCTGTGAAGAGCTCGGTTGTAGCTGTGCTGTACGTAGGGGAGGCTCTCGTCCCATGTGCGTGGATGCTTTGAGTTATACATGCGCAGAATGTGCACAATCATCCTATTGACAACCTCTGTCTGGCCATCAGTTTGAGGATGGAAGGCTGTGGACTTCATGAGTTTGGTGTCCAGCATTGACCAGAGACTGGACCAAAAGGTGCTGAGAAACCGACTGTCCCGATCTGAGATGACAGACTGTGGGATCCCAAAGTGCACCCACACTCGTTCAAAGAAGAGTTTAGCAGTGGCTTCTGCTGTGATATTCTTCTTGCAGGCCATCATAATGGCCATCTTTGAGAACCTGTCGACGACCACAAAAACACAGTCATTTCCATGCTTAGTGGAAGGAAGGCCTGACATGTAATCCATGGACATGGATTCCCAAGGTCGACTAGGGGTAGGCAACGGGGTATAGAGGCCTTGCTTCTTAATGGTCGGTTTGGCAATGGCACAGGTAGTACATGATCGGATGTACTTCCCAACATCCTGTCGAAGATTCGGCCAATAGAAATAGTTTTGCAGTACTGCCACTGTTTTCTCGACCCCGAAATGCCCAGCAGCCCGACTGTAGTGTGCTTCCCAAATCATCTTGGCACGCTCGCTTGAAGGAACACAAAGGTGACCGAGGTGGCATAATAGGGCATCTTGGAGGTGAAAATCTGCAACCTGCCGACCCTCCAAGAGTGTCTGGTATGTGTGGCCGAATTCTGGGTCGCTTTTGTAGAGAAGTGGCCAATCAAAAGTCTCGTGCCCGCAAGAGTTGAGCACGGTGGTTAGCGCCATGATTGGTGGTCGACTGAGGCAATCTGCAACATTATTGGTGCTGCCCTTTTTATACTTGACATTCAAGTGAAACTGTTGCAGGTATGTAGACCACTTCTGATGGCGATCATTCTACAATTTCCCTTGGGTCTGTATGAACTGCAGAGGTCAGTGGTCTATGTGGATGACCGTTTCCTTCCCCAAAATGTAATGCTTCCATTGTCGGTAGGCCTGTACAATGGAATACATCTCTTTATCATAAGTGGGGTACTTCCGGACTGTGTCTGAAAGTGTTTCACTGTGATATGCCACTGGATGTCCATGTTGAGTAAGGACTGCCCCAATAGCATAGTCAGAGGCATCTGTCTCGACGTCAAATGGTTGTTGTAAATCTGGTAACGCGAGCACTGGTGCCGTGCAGAGGCGATCCTTCAACTCCCTGAATGCCTTCTGTTGAGATTCAGACCAAAAGAATTTTGCTTTCGCCCCGCCCTTGGTGACTTGACTCAAGGGCCAAGAAATATGAGAAAATCCCAACACAAACCTGCGGTAGAAGTTGGCAAGACCTAGAAAGCTGCGGAGCTCTGTTAGAGTGGTTGGAGAGGGCCAATCCCGAATGACTTGGACCTTGGTTGGATCGACATGCACCCCCTATTCATCAATGATGTATCCTAGTTACTGAACCTCGGTCATGCCAAAAGTGCATTTCTCCAAATTGGCACATAGCTTGTGTTGCCGCAGTGTTTGGAGAACCTGTCGGATGTGTTGGAGGTGCTCTTCCCAACTCTGGCTGAAGATCAGAATGTCATCCAAGTATACTACTACAAAGGAGTTGGTGAATGGCCGCAAGATGTCATCCATTAGCCTCATAAAGGTTGCAGGAGCATTCGTTAATCCGAAAGGCATGACCAACCATTCGAAGAGGCCCTCCTTGGATTTGAAGGCAGTCTTCCACACATCTGAGGGTTCAATTGGTACCTGGTGATATCCTGACTTCAGATCGATCTTGCTGAAATATTTCGACCCCTTTAGTTGGTCTAGGAGGTCATCAATCCGCGGGATCGGGTACCTATTACGGACAGTGATCTTGTTCAGCGCCCGATAGTCAATACAGAGTCTCCACGTCCCATCCTTCTTTTGTACCAACACTATCGGGCTCCCACATGGCGAAGAACTCGGACGGATGTGACCTTTCTGCAGGAGCTCCTGAATCTGCCTCTTGATTTCATTGTTCTCGAGAATGGAGCGCCGATAAATTGGTCCATTGGGTAGCGGCGCACCTGGGGTCAGATCGATGGAGTGCTTGACTTGACAGTGCAGAGGTACCCCTGCCGGGGAGGTGAAGATGTCTTCGTACTCCTCCACAATCTTGTCCATCTGTAGCTGCCATGCAGAGGGACCCCGTTTGGAGGCCGCGGCCACTGTCTTCTTCTTCCCTTGAGGGCGTATCATCAGGAAAACAAATTTCCTGGTTTTGGAAATGATCTTACTGCATTGTTTTGCAGTAATCAAAGAGATGGCGGCAGGTGGTGCTACCTCTGGTATCCTGAACAACTTATTTCCTAATGTAATAATAACAACACGGGGCCTTGATTCATACACAGCATGTCGCTTCCACAAGTATGGTTGTCCTAGTAATACGTCACAAACTTCAAGGGGAGCAATGTCACACAATACCTCATCCGTGAAGGGCTTGATGTTGTATCGAAGGCGACACTGCTGGCTCACGCGAAGATTTATCCCTTGGTGAAGCCACCCAATGGTGTATGGTTGTGGATGTGCTATGGTCGGTAAGCCCAACCGCTTCACGACCTCTGCCGAAATGAGGTTCTTTTGACTCCCGCTATCAACAATGAACTATATCGGGGAGCCCTTTACCCACATCTGGAAGTGGAAGAGACGCTCCTCCTCCTCTGGATCTTCGGGTTCATTTTTCTGGATCTTTGCAGTAGCAACAATGGCATTGGGATCCGCATCAATGATCTGCTTCCCTTTTTCATACCCCTTATCGGGTTCTGACTCAGAGTCGGAACATGCATCTGATTCTGAAACCTTTAGCTCAGCCACCAGTGACTGCTTGGCCCGACACTCACTTGTGTTGTGAGTGGAGCTCTTATGGAACTCGCACCATTTTCCAGTGTCCGTTCTCGGCTTCGCGGCATTTCTCTTTGCTTGCAGCTTCGGCTGGTTGTCTTGGGCTGTCCCACCTTGGCTTTGTCCTTTGTTCTGTGGTTTAGGGGCACCTTTCCCCTGCTTTGGATTTGCAGATCCAAAGTCTCGCTTCTTTTGTTTAAACTTCTGCTCGACCTTGACGGCATACCGGTATGCTGCGCCGAGCGAGGGGATGTTTAGGAACTGTATTTCTTCCTGGATGTACTTGTGCAGGCAACCACGGTATTTGAGTATCAAATGTTGCTCCGAATCCTTGATACCCAACTTTGTGCGAAGGGTATGGAAAAGATTGGTGAACTCCAGCACGTCTTGGTCCCTTCGCTGCCGCAACGTGGTCCACTTTATGTATTCATCCTCAAAGCTTCCGACAGGGTAGTACTGCTCCTTGATGGCATCCCGGAACGAATCCCAGGTGGGTGCGGCTGAAAATAGTGAGCCAGTACTTTCATCCTTCTGCTCGCAGTAGGTTTCCCACCAGTCCTTGACGTGGGGGGCTGCTTTGAGAAGAGCAAAAACAATCTTTTCCCGACTCGAAAATTCATGAACAGAAAAATAACCCTCTAGCAGATTTAACCATTTATCTACGTCATCGGTGTCTATCTGACCCTTGAATATGGGGATTTCAAAATTAACTTGTACCTTAAAGGGTGTGGCGTTTCTAGAGGAGCTGCTGGAAGCCGATGCGCCGCTTCTGGGTAGTCGCTGAAGGATCTGCGCAAAGTTGTCCATCATCGCGTTCCGTTGTCGCTTGAGCGCTTCTTCGAGCAAGATTTTGATGGGATCTCCTGCCCCCTCGTCTTTCTTCTCGTCCTCCATGGGAGGCCGTCGGGATTTGCGAGGCTGGTCTTGCAAAGGTTCAACCAGTTCAAGCCCTAACTCCTTATATCCCGACCTTGTTGGGGACATGCAAAGAAAAACAGAGAAAAAGCAGACCGCTCTGATACCACTGATCCGGATTTAAACAAGAACGCAACAAGTTACAGAGATAACCATATACACAAAGATGCAGTGGAAATAATACTTCATTTCATTAATGGAAAATACTGAAATATGCTTACAGACAGAAATGGAAATAAACTAGCTAGGGCGATGGTAGCTTATCTCTGAGAAGAGATGTGATGGCTACATGCCTCTGAACTGTGTTACAATGAGGCTCGAAGGCCTATTTATTGTTGAGAAACAATGGAAAAACCCTTAACATTCCAAAACCTAACCCTAGGAGATGAAACGCCAAACTGTGGGCCCCGTTTGGGGGTAAGTTGGTACATCAACTTCCCGGGGTCGTAACTTTGGCATATGATCTCCGTTTGATGCGTACAATAGCTCATTAGAAAGATCTATCCGAGCACTATCATTGCTGGAACGGGCAACAACAGTCCATTCCATGGACTCGTGTTGCCCTCGGATTCCCCAAAAAACATCGTTTAGGGCCTCAAAACGGCTCCGGAAGTTCAGGACCTGAAAAACTGCTAAAAATAGTAAGTTGTGCTACAATTAAGGAAACTGAAAATGCTGAGAAAGACAATGGTGGGGTCCAGGTGGACTTGGCAAGTTGCCACCAATATCCACCTGGATCACTTGGTCATCATATTACATTGCAACGTAGATACTTCATGCAATCGGTTCTACCAGTGCTCTAGTTCTTCGTTCGAATTTGATGTGCGAGAGCTCTCGCGGTCCCATGCAATATGTCCGTCTATTGTTGGGTTCACCCAATCTTGGACTCCCATCATTATCTTGTAAATTTGTTCCAAATTGTCACCACTTTCATAATCGCGGACTAGTTCTGTATAGCGTAGTCCTTCTCTAGGATCCAGTGTTACCACTACATAGAGTGATTTTTTTCAAATATCATCTTTTGCTTCTTCAGGTTGATTACCTGATTCATGTCAGTGGCCCAATTGATCCAAAGGAGTGCGAGGTAGGGATTTTTGTCATCCACAATCTCTATTACCTCAAAATCTGCCAGTGCGCTCATGCCTTCGATGTCAATTGTTACCCTCTGAAGGCTCCCCATTGGGATGATTTTCTATTGATTCACCATCCTTAATTAGATCAGCGACCATTGGAGTGCAAGTCTCCCCATTTTTTCCCATGTTTGTTTTGGCAAAACATTCACGTCGAACCCTAGATCCAAGATAACCTAGTACATTTCGTATTCCCTTATCTACGCGGTGAGTCTCATCACACGTCCAGTCCTTGCCTTATGCTTAACAATATTTTTTACTACATGCGGCTTGCCAGTAGTGTTGTCCTTGCCAATGCACTGATTGATCAGTTCTTGTAGTCCCTTCACAACCTTACTATTGTGAAGTAGTTTCATGTGGGTTTCCAAGAACATGGTAATCATGGATGGGTCCATTTATTCAATCGGTTTATCCTGACTTCCTGAGGTAGAGGCCTCAACAAAACTTTTCTTTGCTTCCGTAAATGTTCCTTTCATGCATTCTAGATCAAATCTGGTATCCCTTTCCAGTGTTTTTCAAACCCACTCACCCTCTGGAAGCTGCTTCCCCTTATACTCACTAGTCATCGTTCCACTCCGTAGCATAATGTTTACCTTAGGGTCTTCCTCGGGAGGCTCAACCCTCATCATCTGTAGGTTCTGATTCAGCTGTGGAGGCTGTGCCCCCTTTTCATGAATCTTATCCAATAATATAGGGCAATCCTCAGTTGCATGGTCAAACTGAGTACAATAGCGGCATGATAGTCGCGTTGGATTCAGGCAGTCTCTCGCGTAGTGTCTTGGTCCTCCACAATTGTAACAAATAAGTTGCCCTTAGCCTCTACCAGGTCCTGCTCCACCTCGGCCTCAGCCATAACCCTAATAATCAGCTTGCGCTCCCCCAACGCCTTGGTCTGGAGGCTACGTTTCGGCCTGCACCCTATATGTAGGTGTCCTGTCCATCATTCATTTGTAACTATGACAATTTCACTCATCATGACCTACTGATTGACAGAAATTGCAGAAGAGCTGTTGTGGTGTCTTCACAAATTTGTGTAGCAAATGGCAATTGTCGGTCGCATGCTTCCCAACTACCTAGAATATATCACACCATAGCGTGGGCCTTGTACTTGGCCCTGCTGCAACCTCTAGCCTTAGAGGCATTGGTCCCCCTACTACAACATAGTTCACAAAGACTGGAAAATGATCCTTGTCATGCCCCTAACCTTTGCATTTCAGGCACCAGACTTCTTCGTGCGCCTATGGCTGAGGTGTTCTATCTTTCTTTAGACTTTTCATTTCGAGGCAAAGGTTTTGCAACTGTGCGTGAATTTGCTAAACCCCCAGATTAGTGTCCTCTATTGGTGTCTCATGTAGCCTCATCATGATTTCTAGAGCTTCTACCTGGGTCCCAATATTCTGTTGTGATAACGCGACGTTTAGGTGAGGTAGGAGCGAGCCCACAAACCATTCGTGGTGTTTCCCATCAGTTAGGTTCATGTTGGCTTCCTGATCATACACTTCAATCTTTGATACAAATCCCAAGGCATCTCCCCAAGATTCATCACAATCTCCTTGAATCCCAGAATAGATTATGCTTGAGACTTAGGTCTATTGAATTCCCTATTCAGCGCAGTCTAGATATATGCTAACATGGACGTCGAGTTATCAGTATTGTACTTAATGTACCACGTTAGTGCATGGTCCTAAAAAGCACTAACCAACATTGCTTTCTTCATTTCATCATCCTTGATACCCTGAGCTTCCCATATAGCCTTTGCGAAGAACCAAAACTAGTCCAGATCTTCATTTTCTATGCCCTTGAATACAAGTAGCTTTACGGAGTTCACCATGTTGAACAGTGGTGGAGGTGGCGGTGGTGTGGGCAATGGGGTAAGTAGTGGAGGTGAGGATGGAGGCAATTTGGATGGATGGGATGAGGATGGAGGTGGTGTAGGTATTCATGGGAACCCTTGCCTTATCAACTAAATAGCACTCAGCGGGGAAGCTTGCGCTACTCCTTCGTTATCACTCAAAGGAGGCTCAATCAGTGGGCTATACTCAGGACATTTTCTTCCTCTATCCCTAAAATACCTTCCACTTCATGTAGCTCAAAACATCAAGGTAACTACATGACCTGCATTTCACACAAGAGCATCTTAATCCAAGTATTTAGTGATTTCAAATACTTACCTCACGACTCCTTGAAGAAGTGGCCCTTAGCTTCGCTGTAACTGACCGAAGTGTCTACCATGAACTCTGTCACAAACCCTCCTATGATATGGTCAAGCCAACCATCAACAACGTGCATGATATTCAAAGGCTTCCAATTTCCTTACTAACTCTGAGGTCCAAACAATTGGACCATCAAGCCTCCACCTTCCCTGGCAGCCTGCCAACTTCGCGATCCACTTAGATAATTCAACCGGGAAAGAACAGAAGAATATTTCATGAATTTATATGTATAGATACATGACCAACCACAGTTCCCTTGTCAATCGTGGATTCTTCTTTTCTTGCGCCACGAATTCATGGATATTTCTATCCAACCAATCTTCAATCTCATTCTTAGTTGGATTCCAATGATGTGAAATCACACATAGCATTATGCAGATCCCGGTCCTGACAACAAAACCATTTGTTGGCTTGATGGGCCCTGACCCAAGTTTAATGTTAGTTGGACAAGCAAATCCATACACTACTAGCACTTTCGGCATCAATCCACGGAGCGTGGACTAAAGTCTCACTTGAATCAGTATGGGGGGGATGCAGGAAACAAGTTTATGCTCCCTGAGATGGTTGTGATGTCAGTTTTATACCTTAATCTTACCTTCGTGTAGATCTATAAGCCTTTAGGGCTTATCGATGTACTTCTTTATTAGTCTTTCAGAACCTCCATGAAGGTATGTGATCGTCCTTCGGATAACCCTAACAAGAGATCTTGAAACTTACGCGCTTCTCTAACTACTTTGTTGTATAGTTGTTTGAATTATCTTAAGTGTTTGCCAATTCTATCATGCAATTTAGATTATCTTTGCATAAAAATATATCTCTACTTGCGTTCATATAACAAAGGAAAACATATATATTCACACATCAATTTATAAATAAAACATATACCAAGTGCTTAACATAACATAATCACATGCAATTGACATAAGTAAGATACACAACAATTTCATAATACTCTTCTTTATTGATGATCCAGATGTTCAATACAAACTCTGACTACCCTACGCACACAGCTACAGGGGTTTGGGCACTCAGCTGTGGACTTCAACCCTAGGGATCTGCATACTCAGCTGCAGAGCCTTATTTCTATGCAAAGACTCTTTCTTTTAGCCCTTTACAGCCTCATCAATGACTCAACTTAATTGAACAAAACCCCTAGACTCCTCTAAAACCTCCTTTTTATACAATCCCATTGTTCGCAGACCAAGGGCAGATCTCATCAAGCCGACAAATCCTATCTAGACTAAGGGTGGAAAACCTTTTTTAATCTTGATATCTTCACACTCCGCGAGCACAAAATGCGGAGACTTTACATTCCTTTATACAAAATTCGGGCCTTCTTCCTCAAAAACTTGGGTTTTTAACCCCAAAATCAACCCCAGGGGACCTGTTCCCAACACCTACCAAAATATTGCTCAATGAGGCACTCGAGAAACAAAGGAATGCAATGATGGATAACTTTGCCTAGATCCTTCAACAGTTTCCCACCGATGGCGCATTCACATCCAACAGCCACTCTTGAGGCACCACTCCTTTTAAGGTATAAGTAAACTTTGACAATCCCATATTTGAGGGCCAAATAGAAGCAGATGACAAAGATAAATGGTTAGATTTGCTAGAAGGATAGTTTTATGTTCATAATTTTTCCAGTTGGGTAAATATTACCTTTTCTCTTCTCAAAGCCACCCCCCACTTCAAGGGATGATGGGAAACCTATTATGAGTATAAGGATGAAAGTACACCCTCACTATTTTCAGCTGCACCCACCTGGAATTCATTTTAGGATGCCATCAAGGAGTAGTACTACCCTGTCGGGAGAATTGAGGATAAATACATAAAGTGGACGATGCTACCCCAGGGCAGGGACCAAGATGTGTCGTAGTTTACCAATGTTTTTCATACCCTTCACATGAAGTTGGATACTAAGGATTCTGAGAAGCATTTGGTACTCAAGTACTGTGACTTCCTACATAGGTATATCTAGGATGAGATGGAGTTCCTGGACATCTCCTCGCTCAGCAAGATGTACCAATACACTATCAAGATCAAGTAGAAGCTTAAACTGAAAAAGCACGACTTTGGATCTGCAAATCCGAAGTAAGGGAAAGGTGGCCCCAAACCACAGAACAAAGGACAAATACAAGGCGGGGCAGCCCAGGACAACCCGCCAAAGCCACAAGAAAAGAAAAACACCACGAAGCTAAAGGACATAAGAAGGTGGTGTGAGTTCCATAAGAGCTCCACTCACAACACAAGTGATTATTGGGCCAAGCAGTCATTAGTGGCTAAGCTGAAGGCTTTTGAATTAGATGCATGTTCTGACTTTGTGTCAGAACCTAAGAAGGCGAATGACAAAGGGAAGTAGATTACCTATGTAGAGCCCAACACCATCATTGCCACCACGAAGATCTAGAAGGAGAAACTCAAATATCCATAGGAGGAGGTGTGCCTCTTCCACTCCCATATGTCAGTAAAGGGGTCACCGCTACAGTTTATTATTGGCAATAGGAGGCAAAATAACCACATTAGCAGATACCAAGAAGTGGCTAGGCTTACTGACCACAACACAACCATAATTGTACAAAATTGGGTGGCTTCACCAAGGACAAGATCTTCGCGTTAGAGAATAGTGTCACCTTACACACAGTAGCAAGCCCTTCATGGATGAGGTATTATGTGACATTTCTCCTCTTGATTTTTGTGATGTATTATTAGGCCAACCATACTTGTGGAAGTGACATGCTGTGAATGAGTCAAGGCCTCACTTTGTTATTATTACCTTGGGAAATAAGTTGTATAGGATATCAGAGGTAGCACTGCCTACCGCCATCTCTTCGGTTACTACAAAACAATGCATTAATCTCATTTCCAAAATTGGGAAATTTGTTTTGCTGATGATACACCCTCAGGTGAAGAAGAAGACGGTGGACATGAAATCCAAATAGGGCCCCTCCACACGGCAACAACAGATGGAAAAGGTCATGGAGGAGTACGAGGACGCCTTCACCTCTCCTGCAGGGGTGCCTCTACACTATCAGGTCAAGCGCTCCATCGATCTATCCCTAGGTGTGTCATTGCCCAACGGACCAATGTATTGGCACTTTGTTCTAGAGAACAGAGAAATCAAGAGGTAGATTCAAGAGCTGTTGTAGAAAGGTCACATATGGTCGATTTTATCACCCTGTGGGATCCCATTCATGTTGGTGCAAAAGAAGGATGGGACTTGTAGACTCTGCATTGACTATCAGGCATTGGAAAAGATCACTATCCAGAATAGGTACCTGAT
The DNA here is from genome assembly GCA_031772625.1 of Pinus tabuliformis. Lineage (NCBI taxonomy): Eukaryota > Viridiplantae > Streptophyta > Pinopsida > Pinales > Pinaceae > Pinus > Pinus tabuliformis. Next base: position 655,271,945 of record CM062811.1, read on the forward strand.
CCCACAGATTGATGACCTTCTAGACCAACTCAAGGGGATCAAATATTTCAGCAATATCGACTTGAATTTTGGGTATCACTAGGTACCAATCGAACCCTCCGTTGTGTGGAAGAGTGCCTTCAAAGCCAAGGAGTGCCCTTTCAAATGGCTAGTTATGCCTTTCAGGTTGACGAATGCTCCTCCAACCTTCATGAGGCTGATGGATGACATCTTGCGATCATTCACCAACTTATTTGTCATTTTATACTTGGATGACATACTGATCTTCAACTATAATTGGGAGGAGCACCTCCACCACATCCGACAAGTTCTCCAAACACTGCAACAACACAAGTTGTGTGCCAATTTGGAGAAATGCACTTTTGGCATGACCCAGGTTCAGTATCTGGGATACATTATTGATGAACATGGGGTGCATGTGGACCCAACCAAGATCCATGTCATTTGGGATTGGCCAGCCCCAACCACTCTCACAGAGCTCCGCAACTTTTTAGGTCTTGCCAATTTCTACCGTAGGTTCGTGTTGGAGTTCTCTCATATCACTTAGCCCTTGAGACAAGTTATCAAGGGAGGAGTGAAAGAAAAAATATTTTGGCTAAATCACAACAGAAGGATTTTGCAAAGTTCAAAAATCGTCTCTGCTCTACACCAATGCTTATATTATCATACTTGCAACAACCATTTGAGATCGATACAAACACCTTTGACTATGCTATTGGGGCAGTCCTTACCCAACAAGGGAATCCAAAGGCATATCACAGTGAGACACTTTCAGACACATTCTAGAAGTATCCCACTTATGACAAAGAGATGTATTCCATTGTGCAGGCCTTCTGACAATGGAAGAATTACATTTTGGGGAAGGACACGGTCATCCACACAGACCATTGACCCCTACAGTTCATATAGGCATAAGGGAAGTTACAGAATGATCACCACCAGAAGTGGTCCACATACCTACAATAATTCCATTTGAATATTAAGTACATGAAGGGAAACACCAATAATGTTGCAGATCGCCTCAGCAGACCACCGATCATGGCATTAACCACCATGCTCAAATCTTGTGGGCACTAGAATTCTGATTTTCCACTTCTCTACAAAAGCGAACCATAATTTGGCTGCACATACAAGACACTCTTGGAGGGTCAAAAAGTTCTATATTTTCACCTCTAGGATGCACTATTATGCCACCTAGGACATCTTTGTGTTCCTTCAAGAGAGTGTGCCAACATGATTTGGGAAGCGCACTATAGTCAGTTCGCTGAGCATTTCGAGGTCGATAAAATAGTGGTAGTACTGCAGAAGTATTTCTATTGGCCGAATCTTTGACACGAGGTTGGGGAGTACATCATATCCTTCACTACCTGTGCCATTGCCAAACCTTCCATCAAGAAGCAACGCCTCTATACTCTGATGCCTACCCCTAGTCGACCTTGGGAATCCATCTCCATGGATTACATGTTGGGCCTTACTTATACTAAGCATGGAAACGACTGTGTTATTGTGGTTGTCGACAGATTCCTAAAGATGGCCATTATTGCGGCCTACAAGAAGAATATCACAGTAGAATCCACTACTGAACTCTTCTTTGAATGAGTGTGGGTACACTTTGGGATCCCATAGTCTATCATCTCATATCGGGACAACAGGTCCTCAATACATTTTGGTCTAGTCTTTGGTCGATGTTGGACACCAAGCTCACTAAGTCCACAACTTTCCATCCCCAAACTAGTTTCCAGATAGAGGTGGTCAACAGGATGATCGTACACATTATGCACATGTAAAACTCAAAGCATCAACGCACATGGGATGAGAGCCTCCCCTATGTCCAGCACATTTATAACTAGGCTCTCCACAACTTGACTAGCCATAGCTCTCTTCAGTTGGGCTTGGGATTCTAGCCACTATGTCTCAATGATGTGGTGATACCATTTGCAGCTACTCATGTATATTAGGCTCATGTCCAATTTGAAGTCGAGAAGGAAAACAACTTCATTGAGTAGATTTAGCACATCCGTAATTAGGTCCATGACATATTGGAAAAATCCAATGCTAAGTGTAAGCATCAACATGATCAGCATTGGGTGCCACACAAGTTCTAGGTGGGTGACAAATTTTGGCTACATTTACAAAAGGAGCATCTCGCTAGGCCCCGCCACAAGCATCGCTTGCTCCGATATGGGCCATACACCATCACCAAGTCAGTAGGGAAAAATCATTCAAGCTAGTATTCCACCTTTCGCTGGTCTGCAACGAATGTTCAATGTGGACCGCCTTCAATGCTACTTTCCACCATTATTAGACACATCCGACATTGCAGAACAACTCACACTAACAGAGTTAAACCCAGACTGCATGGAACAAGACACAACTAATCAGATCATGGACACACAGATATATAAGACCCAACAAAAAAGGATATTTTGATGGTGTTGGACCCACCAATATGTCAGGGTATCTACCCAGTAAGAAGTCCCAACTAGACCTCAAACCATTTGGTGTAAGAGTCCCAACAGTGGGTCATTCAGTATCACCTTGATCGTGGTTGCACGTAGAGGAAAACAATCTGTCCCTGTTGGTAGCAAGGGTGTGACATGTGTAGCAAGCCAAGGAGGGTGCACGAATGGTTCTAACACACGGAAGGTGGAATGAGTGCGCCCCTTCACTAATATAAAATGGCTAATTAGTTACTAAAAAATGACTAGAATTTGCATATAAACGGCCATTTTTCAGTCGGTGACCAATAGTAGCTAATATACAATATCTTATAATGCGACCAACTTTTAGTCATTTTTAGCGTAGTCATTAATTTGTTGTCGCAATTTGATTGTCTAGTAGTATATTTAGTCATAAATGTGGTCATAAATTTAGTCATTAATTGCCACAATTAATGACCAAATATACGACAAAATATATTACTATATGATTACCCAAGAAAACTGTTGAGCCTGAAATTTTCATTCACTTCCATTACATTTTCACTTATATTTCCATATTTTCACCTTCACTCCACCTCTATTTCATTACATTTACCTTAATTTCAGTACATTTACCTTACCATTACCATTATTGGGTCACATTTATGTTTTTCCAAACTTTATTAATGCTTATCATTTTTAAATGAATTTATGGTTAAAAATTAGAAAATAATGTGCTTATTCTTATACCTAACAAGTGGGATGAGATTGTTGACATGTGTAGGTCAAAAGGAAGCTTCTAAAAGACCTTTATGTGGCCTCCCAAAACCAAATTCGAATTTGAGAGGAGAAGATCATGGGATCATAAGGATATGTGTCTCATTTCATATTTGTATTGAAACTCTAAGAAGACATGTGTCTTATCATTTCCTATTTTGATTTTAACTCTAGAGATATAGGAAGAGATTCATGGACTCTCATTAATGAGATAGCTTCTCATCTTTTTGTATAAATAGGGGAAGTTTTCTCCTATTAAAAAAAGGAGGAAAAGAAGAGAAAGAATTATAGAATGTTTTATAACAAGGCTTGAGATGGAATGGGATGTAAAGTGAAAAGTTATTGATGTAATGAGATTAGGAGTGTAGATTTCCATTGTGTAAACTTGTGAGTTTATCAATAAAGAAGCTTCTTTTCTATTATTGAATATTAGAATGTGAGTTTTGTGAGTTGGAATGCTATTGGACAATGGAAGGGCCCCCATCAACCATGTGCATCCCTTTGTAAATTTGTAAGATTAATTAGTTTTTTTTACTTTGATTCATGCAAACAATTTAGCTTTCCATTTCAAATGTTATTTTATTTTTAAATGTAGATTTACCTCACTGTGTAATTTTATGTTTCCCAAGAGCATCTCAAGAAAGTAGTGTTTTATCTATTTTCTAAAATTGGATTGCTTGAAGCATTAGAGCATATAGTGACTTAGTTTTCTTTCACATGTCTTTACAATGCTTTCTTAGATTCAGCTTTACATTCACTGTTTAACCCTATGTTTTCCAAAGAGCTTCTCAATAAGGTAGCATTAAGCTATTTTCCAATATTGGTTGCTTGAGGCATTGAGAATAAATAGTGATTTAGTTTCTTTGCTTGTTCTTTTGTCATGTTTTTTAGATTAAGCTTTCATCTATTGTGTAATCTCATGATCAGCAAGTCCAAGAAGGTATTTCTTCCAATTTGGGTTGCCTAAGAGACATTACATCACATAGTAGCTGCAAGTTTTCCTTTCCATGCTTTTATTATGCTTTCTTATATTACATCTAATGTATACCCAATTTCTTAAGTCATTTCAAGAACATGATTTTGACACCTTCCTATATTGAATGTTCACAATAGTATTTGAGCATGCAATATATCATAGTTATTTTTATATTGCTTTCTTTCATTTCGTAGAATAGGATTAGTTTTATTTTTGATCAAGAGTTTTCAAGGATAGGATAGGAAGTGATTTCATTTTCATCTTATCAATGAATATAATTTTATCTAGAATAATGCTCTGCTTTTCATAGACACAATGTCAGCCTAGATTAGACTAACCATTCAAATTTTTTATTTGACTTTATGTAAATTAAATTAGTTGAAGTACATTTCCTTTTCTTCCTTCTTAGAAATTAATTTTTATATTAAACATTGATTAGACTAAGTTGATCATTGACACTTAACATCCATTAAAATCATTAGGCATAAAAAACAAAACCCTCAAAACAATACAAAAACATACTCAACGAAGTAAGAAACAAGGTTAACTAAGCACATATTGTGCACCACACTTCATTAGTTTACTAACCCTAGTCGATAATTTATGTTAGCAATTTAAGACATTAAATTGATTGAACAAAAACCAATTAATAACCAAAGAAATATGACCAAAATGTTGATCGTGTTATAAGATACTATAAATTAGCTACTAATAGTTATATATATGAAAATTTTAGTCATCGTTTCAAACCAATTAATGACCAAAGAAATATGACTAAATTTCAATCATGTTATAAGATACTATAAATTAACTACTAATAGTCGTATATATGAAAAATTTAGTCGTCATTTGTAATCACAAATTTATCATTCGCAGTAGTCATTTATCTTTTTTGGTAGTTTCATATTCATTATATAAACGACTAATTTAGTAGTTTCTATTCATCACATTTAATTTCATCAATAATCATTATAAACGACTAATTTAGTCATATATTCATTTTATTTGTGTTCATCATTAATCTACTAATTTAGTAGTTTTAGATTGATTTTGTGTTCATTATTAATCAACATAAATTAATGAGTATGATTTTGTGACTAAATTAAAAAAATGTCATACAATGTGCATGTTCATCTAATATGAAAACACAAAGTTACATATATTAATTACAATACTAAATAATATCAAGTGCAAATATAAATAATTTCAACCACATAAATTTTATTATATAAAATTTCAATTATTACAATATGAGCTTCCAACTTAATATTGGTTGGACTACAATTTACTCATGAAATAATGTTTTATCACTTCAAAACATTATCACTGTCTTTCCAAGGCATTGCAAGTGAATTCACCAACTCTAAGACTTGACCATCAATCTCTATGTGTGTGTCTTATGCAAGATATTGGCTCTAAGGGTATCACTAGACTGGTTCTCTTCTCTCTCTCTTTTTGCATTTGTTGCTCTAGTGTAATTGTTCTCCTCTTTCTTCAATTTGTGCTTCTTACCATCAATATTCAGTTTCTCTTGTGAAAATTAAACAAGATACAATGTGGAGGTTAAGAAATGAAAGATGATGAATACTTGAATATAAACTAAAGTAGACTATAAAATATTTATACGACATATACCTCAACATCAGCAATGTCAATGCCATTTTCCCCCATAAAGCAAGAAACTTGAACAAGTTTTCTTCAGTTGGGCAATAGTGGCCACTATGTGGCCAGATGACCTATATAAACAAAAAAAATAAAACGTCACCATAGAAAAGAACACCTTAGTAACTTAGTATTCAACCTTCAGAGAAAACTTAGGCACAAACATGCCAACTAAGTTACATGCTAAAAAGCTCAGGTTGTAGATAACTTGTTAAAACAAATAATATTAAGTGTGATGTCTAATCCTTGTCATTTTATTCGCAACAACATTTCATTCTCTAACGCATGAACTTGGTCAAGTATATAGACAACTTGTGGTTGCTCAAATAACAACATGAAAGTAAACTTTTTTAATAGTCATGATTTTAACACAAAACAACTAAAAAGATTTTAATTAATATCATGTAATACTAAAATCATCTTCAAACTTTGAATGTTTTTAAAATGGACATGATACCAAGTATTTTAAATTTCATAGTTAAAAGACAAACAAAAATCAAAATAAACGTTCAAAATACAATCAAATAATAAAGAGAGGATATCATGGAATGAACATTGCAATTATAAAAAAATTGTTTATCTATCCACCAGTGTCTTGTCTAACATTCCTAAAACATTTTCTTGCCCAAAATAACCATGAGGTGAAGGAATAACAAAATTAAAAACCATAAGAATCCCTACTAGAAACATTTCCAAAGTCGATGGTTTAGGTACTTGTAGGATCTCGAACAACAAATGAATCATATCTAAAACATGCTCTACATTGTCTCCCTATCCTTTTCCCAATCCCATTTCCTGTAACCTACCCACACCAAAGTCAAGTAACAATCAAATGAAAGCTATGTGGATGGTCCATGTAGGAGTTGTATAAGTGGAAAAGTTCAAAAGGACTGATAGCAGACCTCGCCAACAAAAGGAAAAAACTAATCAAGGAGAAGACTAGGTGTTGTGGGGAAAAATGCCTATGCAGGACGATCCTATCCACCTAAGGTGTGACAGTGCCTTAGCAACAAACAGAAACAGCTATTCTAGTATTCTTCCTTTATGAATTAAGAATGAAGAGAGATGGATGGACTAACCGGTGTCTTCCGTTTGTCCCTCGATCCGGTTTCTCTTCTCTTTGAGAGTTCCCAGCTACTTGCCTTCTCGCTCGCCCAGCTTCAACAGGTTCCTGCAAGATCACAAGAAGGGAACACTACACAAAGAAATAGATTCATATTCATAACTAGTTCAGGATTAGAAATAAACTAAACATACTAATGCAATCATACATCAAAGATACATCAGTATATAGGAGAAACCAAGATAGCTTTATTGATGAATAACAAGGTTCAGGAGGAGATACAACCAAGAGAGTTCCAATCCAGCATCTACCTCCCAGCGAATGAAATCCTTTCTTCACCTCCCTTCAAAGCATTAAGCACCCAATGATTCCAATCTCAAACCAACAACAATTCTTTGCAATAACAAAATTCCAGCCTCTAGATCTCATGGAGAAGAGATCCATATATAGATGTTTGGAGTGAGGATGAGTCAGCTTGTGATATGACTAGTGTCCTCTCTCTCTGTCAGTTCTTACTTCCACTTGGAGACTAAGAGCCTCTTACTCATCACTTAGTCGAACTCAGCAAGGCAAGTGTCATGGAGGAAGATTCTGGAAGCTTCCACAGTCTTGACACCTCTCACAAGAGACCCTGACATTTGTCATTTCCCACTCAGCGCACCCTGGTAGTGCTTGCACCTGTGTTGCAATGCAACTAGCTAGTGTAGCCTCTGCATTTCAACACAGGCAGCTAGTGGAGCTTATGAATTGATCCTGAATTGACTTGTTTTTGAGCAGTTTCTGGTGGAGAACTTCTGTGATTTGCTGTGCTTTGTTAGCCTTGTTCCTCTAGGGGTAGGAACAACATGTTTAGGGACTTTGGATCCCTTGGATTATGGACATTTCATGCTTATAGCTGTAAGGCACAAAAATGTCTATAACAGTTGCCCCCTAAAGTATGAGGCCGCTTATCGGGTGAAATGCTTTATTAGGAGGATCCGAAGTTCTTTCAATGCTGGGAGGAGACCTGTAATACAATACAATACAATACATTATTTTCATACTTTTTTCATGATCTAGATGAGGCGGGCATTCCCATGCTCAGCTTTATAAATTCATTTTCATGTACATATAATAGACAATCGTCTAATGATAGACTGATGATTCTGATAGAGCCATCATCCTTTTGGTAGGATGATTATCTGTGCTGTAAAGCTGTACATTTCTATGTATTTATTTTCTGAATATATATCGCAGCCCGGATGGATGAAACTAGATCCGGGGTCTTCAATCTCGTCTGATCTTCACTCTAAGTACAAGTCGATCCATGTGAGAATTGCTCTGAAGTCAAACATGGAAAGACATCGCTTAATTACCAGTCAATGATGTAAACTGTTAACAAGCGCGAGAGGAATCACCGATAATGAAGATGACCCTCAAGGTACTACAGTACAATTCTCGTGGTGTGAATAGAGGACTTGGCGTCGAACACCACGAAATCTTTCGGTCGAAGGTCATTGATGTATACCTGTCGCCAGAAGTGAGAAACTTGCCATTGAGGCATGCAAGCTTCAAAGTACTGAAGGGGGTGTTCCTAGATCAACTTCTGGGATAATGAGCTGATGTCGACAAGAATCGATCCGTCAAAGGAGGGCCTTAATGAATCCCACATCGATGACATGGAACAGAGCTAATGATTTTGATGGAGGTGAAAACGATTTGGTGACATATGATTCAGGGTGGCGGTCATGAAAGAGTATAATGTATGGTAGTGGATGGGACACAGGTGACTTCTCTGAACGACTTCTCTTGAACATATGGCGACACTTATGCGATGGATCGGTAGCATTACCCCAAATATGGATGGTATGGCAAGACCATGGTGATGTGACCGGTGAATGAAACAACCCAACCCGATTGTGGTATGGAAGAAAAGTGTCATGTTCAAGAGCGACTTGCTACCATGAAAGTTTTCTTGAGTTTCTCCCAATTTTTCCCTAGTCATTGCTGACCAGTACCTCTTTATTTTTGTCAATCTTGAGGAGGATAACATATGCTTGTTCTATAACTTTCCCTTCGGGCAAGCCCATCGCTATGTTTTAACGAGCCTAGCGATAGTGAAACTCGTTCTTGTCTAAAGACAAGTTTGTCGCTATTTCATGCATTTAACGAGTCTAACGACAAGGATAACTCGGTCCTTTTCATTTTTAGAGAGTCTGAAAAGGTACATAAAGTTAACTCCAAAAGTCCTTTTTCGTCATCTAATCCCTTAAGTCCGAAAATGTATAAAACAATACAGAAGGGATGGATTTTCGATATCTTTAACGAGCCGAATAAAACAAGCACTCGATCGTTTTGTGCAATAATCCCTCAGGTCCAAAAAGATTAAAATCTAGAGGAGGGATAGCTCTTCCGGTCACTTTATCGAGCTGGAAGGCAAAAACTCGGCAATCTTTTCATATTTCACGAGTCAGATGAAAAGAGCTTAAAGAAGACCCATCTTTTGAGGAACGAGTGATAAAAAGGGTAGCAGCTGATTCCAAGGAAGGATTGGAATTTCCAAATCACGGCAGTGTCACAAGGATGGCTAGTGAAATCACTCTTCGTAGCTGTTCCTCAAAATGGGTAAACAATCAATATGGAGGTGAATGATCGGCCAATGGAAAAGTGGAGGTGGTGGGCAAACACGACCAAGGCTTTAATGGCTGATGTCGCTACATTCACGGTGGTTATTTACCGGAATAGTTCATTTTTTAATGAGCTTAAATGCGGGTGGAAACATTTGCTCGGTCTTATGTTTATTTTTTAACGAGCATGAACTATGCACTAAAACTGCTCGGATCTTGCATTTATTTTTTAACGAGCATGAACTGTATGCTAAAACTGCTCGATAATCCAGTCATATGATAAGAAAGTCTCATTAAAGATACTATTTTTTATGGAGCTTAGATCTCACCAAGCTTTGCTCCGGATCCTTTCGTTATGCAAGTTCGGAAACGACTAATCCTACGAGTTTAAAGGGTTAGAGGTCCTAAAAATTTAAAAAATAAATAGTCGCCCCTTGCTTGTACTCCAAAAGGTTTGCATGCCCCCAGGTATAAAATATGATTTCAAGGTTACCCCTCAATTTGCAGACAAAACATTCGTTCTATCGGGAGAGGCCTACCTCTTTCAGGCTACCCAAAGATTGTTCTGTTATTCTTTCAACAAAACACTTCTTCGGCGGTGTCTACCGAGATAGACAAAGGTGAGGCGCCAAACACGTAGCTTTGACAAGAGAATCATATTCTAGAATAACCCCTCTTCCAACCACGGACGGGGTACAAACTAGTCATATTCTCCCGCAGAAACCTACCCTATACCCAAAGTTTTCCTGCCGAAGCAGACCAGGACGCATGCCCCCTGGGTTCCAGTCATATCCTTCCGAATCACTCGCGCTCATCGGGAGGATGGACCGTGGGTTGAGAAATTTCTTGCGTGAAGAGACCATTTAGGGATGGTATATGACTATTTTCGATGCGTGATCCGGGAAATGAAAGTTGGTCCATGAGCTTGACCACTCTTCCTTCATGCGAAAAACACATTACTCTAAAGAGTGAGGAGACGATGGCTCCCATGCAATAAATATAGTCTCGTCCAAGGAGTAGGTTATAATCCAAGGGTCCTTGAACGACCATCACGTTCATTTGAACGGTCTTCCCTTTCAATGCTATTGGCACATTGGGAAGAATCCCTAAAGGTCGACTGGTCCCTTTATCGAAGCCTGTCAGATTTCTCATTTCAGGCAAAAGCGATGGTGAACCAAGCGCTTTAGAGGAAAGGATACTCACAGATGCCCCCTCATCAATGATGGTGCCAGCCATTACCATTCTGTATATTTGAACGATAATTCTGAATGGTATGCTTGCTGGCAACTGGGGTTTGCCTAGTTGGTTCCAGTCGAAGGATACAACTAGGTTGCTTGGTGGTGGGACCGAATAGACGGCCGGGTATGACTTTGACGAAGTTCCTTCCTGCGATAAAGGAATGGGCAAATTTCCCCCTTGTTCGTCGGAGTTTGTGTTGATGAAGAGAATTTGGACGGTGTCGTCTTTATTCTCCTCTGTGATGGTATCATTCGAAGATAGAGCCTCTGAAGGCAAAACCGGGTCAACTGCCGCCTCAACCTTTTGACTTTCATCAGGTATGGATTCAGACGGTTCATCCTCAATGATAGGTGCTTCGGCTGACCACCTAAGCGGGCCAGCCGGGTTCTCAACTGGTGAAGGACTTGGCAGGAGTTTTTGATATCCAGGAGGAAGTTGCACTGGTAAAACCGGGCGATCTTCCAAAACTCTTTTAGCCTCATCTAAGAAGGGACAACGGTGGATGGCATGGTCACCTTCACACAGTTTGCAGGGAAATCTAGCTTTCCCTCTCTGTCTTGTGGCTTCACTTTCACTAGTTGACGGTGTGCTATCAACATGGCTATCAGAGGTTGACGCCAGCGAATTGTGCAAGCGGGGAGACCAGTCCCTTAGTATCCGAGGGATGCAAGGACAATCTCTGTGAAAGTGGTCTCCCTTGCATATGACACATGGCGATTTAGACCTGGTCAGTGCAGTGTGTGGATTTTCATTAGACGCCATTCGCTTGCCCCCAGTCGCTTTTGGCTCCTTCTTCTTCTTTTCTTTCTTCTTCTTCTCCTTCTTCTCCTTAGGAGCTTGGCTTTTGGCTTGGCCAGCTCCATCATGCGAAGAGGAAGGAGGAGAGGAAGAATTATAGGAAGTGGAAGGCTGGTTGGCAGCTCTGGACAAGTCTAACTGCTGATTCGATTGCTCAGGAGTAGTGGTGTTTTGAACAACATTAGTTGAGAAGAGCGAGACAGGCAAGCCTATTGTCAGTCCTGGAAGCGACAATGTGGCCATATGGGGTGCTCCAACATCTCCCCAAGAGGAGAAGGGACTAGGATTTCCACCAAGGGGAATTCCTTGGTTGGAGGGCTCTATTTTCTCAACTGAAAGATCAACGCGGGAATAAGGGTGACTTATTATTCCGTTTAAAATAAGTTTTAATGACGCTTTAGACACAACTTGTTTTTTCAATTTTAAAGAGTCGAGAAAAAACAAAAGATGACTCTAGTCGCCTTCGATGTTTTAACGAGCCTGAAGTGACAAATGCTCGGATGGACATTTTCCGTTATAGAGTCTGAAAAAGGCCAAGAGGAACTTCTCTGGAGATCTAGGTAGAGGGTGTGCCAAACCAATCACAAAACTGCAGAATACGTTTTACGATATGGCAGTCAATCTTCCCGAATGCTGTGTTCGGTGCATTGCGATCAGTAGGGCGGTCGACACGGCTTCCTAAGGATAAAGGTTTTAATCCTATAGGGGTCTCCCAATATATACGCGACGGTACGTGGGAGCACAATCCATACTGGCACTTTTGGTCCCTCAGGAGGAATCACCCAACCATCAGCGAGGCCAACATATACCAGGTTTTACGACGCCGGAACACGTCTCTAGCCTAGACCTTTATGTTGTGCGTTATGTTACAAAGCGTTATTAAGTTCATTCAGTTTATTTTATGTTGATCTTTCTTAGAAGTTTGCCTTTTGAGGTTCACCACGAGATGTATAGACAAGTTCCTAAATGCAATCTAAAAGATGATAAGCAAATTTTATCTCTTTTTCAACAATGAAAATCCTAGGTACAAAGGGAAAAGAAAGACACCATCTTTTCTCAGAGAGCAATCAGCACACTCTAAATGCACTTTCCCTAAATCAATCATGCAAACTATCAAGATGCAAATGCACAATGCAAGTGTTTGTTTTCCGCTTTCTTAATATTGATGCCTAAAAAGAAAGCTTTTTGCACAACTTTGAATTTGTTTTTAAATGACAAATACAAACAAGTTTACTTTTTCGAAATCAGAAAGGGTAGAAGAGATTACAACACTTAACGATTTTCGAAATGAATACTTGTTTTGACACTCAAAAGAGAAAAACTCAAACCAAAAGCAAAAATGAATGTATAACCAACTGTAAACAGCCAATGAACGCTCTCCTAAGATCACAATCAACAGATCTGAATCAAGGGCTAAAGGATGACTATTTCACTCTTGCAAAGGGAAACTGTAAATGATGCCACAAACACATAAAAACACTCACAGTCTTTTGTACAAAAGGAGGTAGAATTTAAGCAGAGAAAAGGGGCTATCAGACAGGTACCTATGCTAGTTACAGGCTACAAAAATCAGAGATCAAAACAAGGCAAAACAGAGCAGAGAACCCCAGCTGCACAAGGCCTAACTGGATCAGCGCACCTGTATAACAGGGAAACTGAATTTCAACGCAGGTAGCCTTCACGGGAACTGCGTTGAAATGCAGAGTCTCTTCATAGAGCCTGCGCTGAAGGAGAAACGAGAGTTCCTCACTGGGTTCTAGGTCACGGTTTGCTATTTAATCTATAGTTTCAGGCCAAATCAAAGCAACAAGCAAGGTACAATCAAAGGGATGCTTTGAAGGAGGACTAAGATCTATCACAAAGGATCATCAAATCATTTGTGAGTCCATTGTTCAGATCATAGACAAATCCAGTGATTGGATCAAAGAAGCAGCTGTCTACTTTGCATCTGAGAATAGCAGATGCAGTTCGATTGCTGCTGTTGAGTCTATGAAACAAACAATGATAGAAACACAAATAAAATGACTAAACAGATTTCCCCAGTGGAGTCGCCAATTTGTTGTGGGGAAAAATGCCTATGCAGGACGATCCTATCCACCTAAGGTGTGACAGTGCCTTAGCAACAAACAGAAACAACTATTCTAGTATTCTTCCTTTATGAATTAAGAATGAAGAGAGATGGATGGACTAACCGGTGTCTTCCATTTTTCCCTCGATCCGGTTTCTCTTCTCTTTGAGAGTTCCCAGCTACTTGCCTTCTCGCTCGCCCAGCTTCAACAGGTTCCTACAAGATCACAGGAAGGGAACACTACACAAAGACATAGATTCATATTCATAACTAGTTCAGGATTAGAAACAAACTAAACATACTAATGCAATCATACATCAAAGATACATCAGTATATAGGAGAAACCAAGATAGCTTTATTAATGAATAACAAGGTTCAGGAGGAGATACAACCAAGAGAGTTCCAATCCAGCATCTACCTCCCAGCGAATGAAATCCTTTCTTCACCTCCCTTCAAAGCATTAAGCACCCAATGATTCCAATCTCAAACCAACAACAATTCTTTGCAATAACAAAATTCCAGCCTCTAGATCTCATGGAGAAGAGATCCATATATAGATGTTTGGAGTGAGGATGAGTCAGCTTGTGATCTGACTAGTGTCCTCTCTCTCTGTCAGTTCTTACTTCCACTTGGAGACTAAGAGCCTCTTACTCATCACTTAGTCGAACTCAGCAAGGCAAGTGTCATGGAGGAAGATTCTGGAAGCTTCCACAGTCTTGACACCTCTCACAAGAGACCCTAACATTTGTCATTTCCCGCTCAGCGCACCCTGGTAGTGCTTCCACCTGCGTTGCAATGCAACTAGCCAGTGTAGCCTCTGCATTTCAACGTAGGCAGCTAGTGGAGCTTCTGAATTGATCCTGAATTGACTTGTTTTTGAGCAGTTTCTGGTGGAGAACTTTTGTGAATTGCTGTGGTTTGTTAGCCTTGTTCCTCTAGGGGTAGGAACAACATGTTTAGGGACTTTGGATCCCTTGGATTATGGACATTTCATGCTTATAGCTGTAAGGCACAAAAATGTCTATAACATTAGGTTTGTGAAAAAACATGCTGAATAGTTAAGCAGTTAAGTAACTAGGCACAAAGTAGTTATAGAGGAAAGAAGGAAATCTACCATGAGTCATTTTAGTAGTTACACAGAACTAGATGCAACAAGAGAGACAAAGATAAAATAAAGTGCATTGTGAAGACTATTACCCATCGAAGTGGGTTATTCTATAGGAGAAAAAAATTCTCTCATTCTTCACATCCAATTGGCCAACCATGCAACACCTGACAACCACCACTAGCTGCCAACATGCCATTGTATCTCTACCACCTGCATCAGTCATATACATTCTGCCCCATCCACCAAGAGCACATGAACCAAGATAGGAGTGTAACTATATAATTATTATTATTTTCAAATAAGTTAAACCCCAGTGTTCAATCACCTTGTAGGACTCATCAGTAAGATGTTATTCAGGAATACAAATTTGTATCGGCACAATGTTATGACAAAACTAGTGAAGGAAACAAATAATTCCTATTATAAATTCTAGCCTAATGCTGAGATAAAACTATACCAAATATACATATTATTCCCTAAGATAATAAGACCATAAGAAATTTGAATACATACTCATTGCGTCGTACTAGATGAAGTGAAAGATAATGAGATCAACCAAACCCTTCTAAAATTGTGAGAGAAAATTGTTTTGGTGGAGCCATTATAGCACAACACTGTAAGAGAAACAAATCAAGCTCACAGTTGTCATCACACTTGCAAATAAATGCCAAATAGAATTTGTAAATTTGTTAAACATGGCTCATAACAGCTCTTTGCAACCTTAAATGTCAAAATTTACCATGTGAAGAATATATCTCCGTAAATGAAAAAGAAAACCCTTTGACTCACCAACAAATGTAATGGTAGTATTAAAAAAGAATGAGTGACCATTTTGTTGCCACATACCTGAATGCACCTGTGCAAAAAACACCTGCAATTGCAATGGGTGCTCCATTACAAATGCAGAAAAGCCACAGGGGTGGCATTCACTCAATAGTTTCATGAAAAAATCATGACATCTTCAAGAGCAAGATGCTACCAAATTCTTGTCGTTTAGCTCTGATCAATCAAGTTCAACTATTTACAACTCCATGGTTTTATGCAAAGATAAAGAAAGAATTCGATGCAAAGGAATTTGGAATGATATATCTTATTGACTAACATCATAATTGATCATGAGACATTCATCTAATCTAAGTACACCTGAACCTTGTACTTATACATCTAACTAGGTCCAGGGCTCTCCTAGATCTTCATTATCATCCATACAACTTTCTATCTCACTAACAGCATGAGAATTATCTCTTTCCATTAGTAATGTTCTTCTTGTTCTATCCTCATTAGAATTAGGCTCAAAATATGACACAATCTGACACATGTGACCCAAAAGTTCTCTAAACATTAGGGCTCCTCTTCCAACATTTGTGTCTATATTAGTTCTTTAAGCAGGCTCAACTAAATTCATTAAATGTATAGCTTTGTTTAAATCTCCACCTCTACCCTTCCAATGTATTGCTTTTGTCTGAAAGAACTATCAGAAGACTCTAAAGTTGTAGGCTTTGGATTTTCTTTTTCTTTTTGTTATATGTACTCCGAGTGAGTTATCCAAAACTTTTATGCAATAAAAAATAAGCTAGCTTAAGGCATCTACAACTGGAAATCCACCACTTATCTAGGAAACGTTCATAGATTCAGGGAAATATTATTTTATTTTAGTATCCAATGCACTACTTCTTCCAGTCATTCTAATCACTGAACCTTCCTAAGCTAATCGACCAATTATAACATGCCTATCTACATTTCTATCATCACCAAAATCATCTTGTTCTGATACCAACATCTTATTTTTTACCCATTCTACATTATCTAGTGAACCTGCCCCAATGACATAAAGTGAATATATGTGAGCCATTTGAAATTCTGAGATAAATGAAGGAAGCCAATGTTCAATTTCCTCCTCCCGTGAATACTTGTTACTCTCCTCTACGGATTCATACCTTGCATAAAATCCAAGAATTTGATCCATGTTTTTGAATGATTAGGCCTTTCGTAAGCCATGTATTTGGCCTCTTATATGTGGCTCATTACAAACCATATGTCTTCTATCAATCAAACACAAACTTGATTTGAAATCAGCCCTTTACTTACCTATGAAAACAAGTATTAAGTTGTTTATACCAAGTTCCAAATAAATCAGACAATATCAATTTCTTGAAATTCTACAAGTAATTAGCATTAGAATAACACCCCTAGATGACATCAATAACGAAACATTTGGCACTGGAACAACACCCCAATGTCACATCAAAAGTGAAACATGCTTGTTAATAATAAGTTTACATTGTGAACTCTTGCAAAAATAGGGAAAAACATGCCTTAAGAACCCAACTCAAAATTTCCCTAATCTATGGCTAATTTTGGTCAAAAAGCTTAAAAGCTTTTTGTAGGAAATTTGGTTAGATAATTGAGTCAAAGCTAGCAATACAATCAAGACATGGACAAAAATATACCTAAAAATCACTTGGGATAATATGTAGAGGCTCTCACTCCATAAGTGAAAACAAGATGTATTTTCATATTTCCAGCTGACCTTTTAGATAAATAGCCTGGAAGGTGCATTCACATCAATGGACAGACAAACAAAAAAGAAAAACAAAGTTTTAAATGAATTTTCCATACCCGTAATAATTTTATTTGAAAAGCCACTATGTGGTTGAGATAAAAAGTTAGTCTGACTTAGAGTGGTGACTTGAATGTATAATTCTTGTCCCATGACATGATGCCTAACAATATGTAAGGATGATCTTGTGAGGAGCTACTCTAATATAACCACATAAAAACAATTTATAAGAATGATTTGAAAGGAGTTCCCCATCCATAACAAAGAATGTAGATGATTGTGCAAAACAACAATAGCAAGGTACCAACATCATACACTACAAGTGGACTTATGTTAGCTGTATTTTTGGTGGGACAAGGAAGTTAACACTCTAGAAAAGAGCCCCTCTAAAAGATAGAAGACAAAAATCTTTGGATCAACTTCAAAGAAGGGTTAGAAGACAAGGATCTTTGGATCAACATCAAAGAAGGGTTAGAAGGCAAGGATCTTTGGATCAACTTGAAAGAAGGAAAGCAACAAATAGAAGCATATGAACCAAATGAAACTCCTACTCCACATCTACTTTGTACAAATAGTCTACACGATAATATATCTCCACAAAAGGAACAAAACAGGCTACTAAATGTGATTAAGAACTTATAAAGCAGTGCCACGTGGATGTCCAAAGGATGTGGAAAATTGTGCAATAGAAATATTAGGGAAGTGGCATGATATTGTCCATAGATGTATTTATCTTAATGTTTGAAGGATGTGGAGAATTGTGCAACAACAATATCAAGGAAGTTGCATGAGATTGTCTATAGTTGCCTTTATGTTAATGTTTGAAATTGAGGGCCAAATTTTTCAAATGGAAAAATTCAAAATAATTATAAGAATTTTAAAAACCTAATCCTAGCATGGAAACTAAAAAGTTCCCATGTTCTCATTGACATGATTTTCTCATTAAAATTATTGCAAAAGAGTCTGTGCATCACACAGATCTTACATTATTACATTTAAAAACGTTGGCAAGGTAATGTTCTCAGAGAATTTTATGCCAAGGATGTACCATTAACATACTTGTAACCCAATAATAAGGCCTCTCTCCAAGACACATGCACCCAAAAAGTTAAAACAATGCTCCACTACTGTAGTAAGCTCAATATCCCCTTCATTTCCTTGAACTACACTTGAAAAAGTTAACTAGTCTAAACTAAGGAGAAAGTGAAAATAACATTAGATATGCAAAGATCACATCGCCACGAGATGGTCATCTTCTCCAGTGCAAGAGATGAAAAGTTGTTTCAGATTACCAAGTAAAATGTCTAGAAGATTTATTTTCTTTACAAGCCTTTGTATTAGAATTGGAAAACTAAAAAATTGCGTATAAAAATTGCTTAACATGGGATAATCCCTATACTAATTAGTACTCTCTAGTATGGCCTCAGACATAAGCATCATATATAGTCTAATAAAAGCCTTTGCAAATTCATACTTCAAATTTGACACTCTCCATAACTTGAAAAGAAACTTGCAAAGCTTCGTCACTACTTTCTTATGCAAAATTTGTTCATTCCTTAGTAGAATATCCAATAAGATATATTGAACACATTAATGCTGCAATAAAATTTAGTAGACTCTTGCTACACTCACAAAAAATAAGAAGCATTTCTACAGTTACAGAAGTTGTCATGTTGGAAACCTTTTCCTCTGCTTTTTGTGCATCCCACTTCTTTGGCTTACCTTCAACAACTCTTTCTGCAGCAAGTAACCACTCTTTCCATTCAACTATAAGGGCCCCTAATATAGGCTATGCAATCTTTGCATATTTTGGTGGTAGGGGTTTCACGTGGCCTGGACCTCTATGCATGGAGAAAATCCCTTCTAATTTCCATGTTGTTTCATCTCCACAATCACAACACCCACCACCAAACCAAACCATCCTAAAATTTTGAGAACAAACCATTATGGTGGAGCCATTGAACACAACACTGTAAGAGAAACAAATCAAACTCAAAGTTGTCATCACACCTGCAAATAAATTCCAAATAGAATTTGTAAAATCGTTAAAAATGGCTCATAACATCTCTTTGCAACCTTAAATATCAAAATTTCCCATGTGAGGAATATATCTTCGTAAATGAAAAATAAAACCCTTTGACTCACCAACAAATGTAATGGTAGTATTAAAAAAGAATGTGACCATTTTGTTGCCACGTAACTGAATGCACCTGTGCACAAAACTCCTGCAGTTGCAATGGGTACTCCATTACAAAAGCAAAAAAGTCGTAGGGGTGGCATTCCCTCAATAGTTTCCTAAAAAATTCATGACATCTTCCAGAGAAAGCTGCTACCAAATTCTTGTCTTTTACCTTTGATCAATCAAGTTCAATTGTGTACAGCGCCATGGATTTATGTAAATATAAAGAAAGAATTTGATGCAAAGGAATATGGAATCATATATATTATTGGCTAACATCATAATTGATCATGGTTGTTCATCTAATCTAAGTACACCTGAACTTTGTACTTCTACATCTAACCAAGTCCATGGCTCTCCTAGATTTTCATTACCAGTCATACAACTTTCTATCTCACTAACAACATGAGAATTATCTCTTTCCATTAGTAGTGTTCTTCTTGTTCTATCCTTTAGACTCAGGCTCAGAATATGACACAATTCAACACATGTAACATAAAATTTCTTTGAACATTGCGCCTCCTCTCCCCACATTTGTGTCTGTATTAATTCTTGGAGAAATATGAACTAAAGTCAGTGAATGTATAATTTTTTTTAAACATCCTCCACCTTTACCCTTCCAATGCACTGTTTTTCTTGTCAAAGAACTATCATAAGACTCTAAAGATGTAGGCTTTGGTTTTTGTTTGTTTTTTGTTATATGTACTCTAAGCGAGTTATCAAAAAAAAATATGCATTCAAAAATAAGCCAACTTAAGGCATAGGTAACTGGAAATCCACTGCTTATCTAGAGAATATTCATAGGTTCAGGGAAAGCTTCTTTTATTTCATTATCCAATGCACTACTTCTTCCAGTCATTCTAATCATTGAACCTTCCTCAGCTAACCGTCCACTTATAGCATGTCTATCTACGTTTATATCATCATCAATATCATCTTTTTTGATACCAACATCTTACCTTTTTACCCATTCTACATTATCTGGTGAAGTTGCCCCAGTCACATAAAGTGAATGTAAGTAGGACATTTGAAATTCTAAGATAAATGAAGGAAGCCAATGTTAAATTTTCTCCTCCCATGAATACTTGTTCTTCTCCTCTGCAGATTCATACCTTGCATAAAAGTGAACAATTTGATCCATGTTTTTCAAAGATCAGGCCTTTCATAAACCACGTATTTGGCCACTTATATGTGGCTCATTACAAACCATATGTCTTCTATCAATTGAACACAAACTTGATTTAAAATCGACCCTTTACTTCATGTGAAAACAAATATTAAATTGTTTATACCAAGTTCCAAATAAATCAGACAGTATCAACTTCTTGAAATTCTACAATTAATTAGCATCAGAGTAACACCCCCAAATGACATCAATAATGAAACATTTGGCACTATAACAACACCCCAATGTCACATCAATAGTGAAACATGATTATTAACAATTAGTTTACATTTTGAACTCTTGCAAAAATACGGCAAAACATGCCTTAAGAACCCAACTCAAATTTTCCCCAGTCTATAGTTGATCTTTGTCAAAAAGATTAAAAGCTTTTTGTAGGAAATTTAGTTATATGATTGAATTTAGTTAGATGATTGAATCATAGTTAGCAATGTAGTCAAGATGTGGAAACAAATATACCTAAAAAACAAAGAACTTATGATAAGATGCAGAGGGTCTCACTCCATGGGTGAAAACAAGTTGTAGTTTCATATTTTCAATTGACCTTTTGGATAAATATCCTGGAAAGTGCATTCACATCCATGGACATACAAACACAAAAGATGCAAAATAAAACAAAGTTTTAAATGATTTTTCCATACCCATAATAGTTTTATTTGAAAAGCCACTATGTGGTTGAGATAAAAAACTTAGTTTGCCTTAGAGTGGTGACCTGCAAGTATAAGTTTTGTCCCATGACATGATGCCTGACAATATGTAAGGATGATCTTGTGAGGAGCTACACAACCTCACCTTTACTGTCTTTCACTGCAGTCCAAATTCATATGTGCCACTTGGATCTAGCGACGATTCACTTTCTAGGTATTACCCTAACATTTGAAGGTTGAAGCACACTATTCCAACTTCGTTCCCTATTCTAATAGACTTTTTCCCTTCTCTAACAAATACAAAAGAGTTGAAATCTCCCACAAATTGTGGCACATAATTTTTTAATGCACCAACATAGAAAGGTTGGAAATAAATAGTCTTGTATGCCACTCTGTCTTCACATTTTCCTTTTCAATTCAAATCCTAATATTTTCCTGCCCCTCTTTGCATGAAATATATTCTTCATTATACAAAATATCTCATAAACAACACCATATAATCTACAAACTACTCCTAAAATTAGCTCTAGAAAGATACTTAGCACATAATTGATGAATGCAAAACCTAGCAAAGCAGGCAATAGATAGTCTTCTACACTACTTGTCTCCATATTTTCCCTTTGAATGCATCTCCAACAAAAATATATATATATATATAAAAGATTGAACTACTGAGCAATGTGCTACAAGACATATGGATATCTCTATTAGATAGCAGGTAAAATCATAAATGTTAGATATTTTCTGTAACTGTTGAGATATGGACATGTATCTAGGCACAAATGTGATTATTGTGAGCATATTCCAATGAAGCAGAAGCTTTTAAAGTCCATCAAGGTCTTGATGTACTAAAAGACAGGTGTTTGAAAGGTGACAGTGATCAACAACTCAATGGTGGTTATCTAATCCCTCCTTCAAACTCCCCTACTTACAAACCTAAAGCTTGCCAAAATATGTTAAAGTCTAAATGTTGAAGCAAACTAAAAGGTTGATGTACTAAAAGACAAAGGTGTTTGAAAGGTGACAATGATCAACAACTCAACGGCAGTTATCTAAACCCTCCTTCAAACTCCCCCTAATTACAAACCTAAATCTTGCCAAAATATGTTAAAGTCTAAATGCTGAAGAAAACTAAAAGGCTAATTAAAGGGTTCAAATACAAGGAGTTGTTTTGTGTGTAAAGGAGGGGTTAAGAAACTTAAGCTCCATGTGCCCACTCACATGAAGTAACAAAGCATTAAGACAGGAAACCCTTCCCATAATAATTATCATATCATGAGGGAAATGTGGAGGACATGACTTAAACAGCCTCACCTTCTAATCTTATGCACGTCTATTTGATTCATTCTCTAAAGAGCTATATTTTGGTGGAAATGGATCCTACATGTGGGATTAATTGATTCATCCAAGGGTGAATGCTGGTCCTATGTGACATTAAAGCAAGCCTTGGTGAGAGGGATAAGGGTTCAACTATATAATGATTACAATTGTTTGTGGTTAATGGATTTGAGGTTAGGGCTAATACCCTTTATGCCAGAATCATTGTGAGAATTCCATCAGAATTGTAGGTGGGCTTTGGCTATGAGTGAGGGTTAAATATTGGTAACTTAGTTTTATGTCCTTCTGCAGGATTATGAGTGCATTTTTTGGTGGAATTTCTGGAAATATTACGTAGTGTTTCCTGGCATAGAGGGAATGGGAGGATGAACCTCAGGCCCCCATGACCATTTTTAGAGGGAACTAGTTGGAAATGGCCTCAAATATGGAGTCTATAAATGATGGTTGGGTGCACATTGGTTCACTTCAACCTCCCTCTAGAGGTTGAGTTATCTCCCACTCTCAACCTAAGCAACACCTATGTAGACTCTACCTCCTTTTCCATACATCATTCTATGGATACACCCTAACTTCTCATATCTCAAAGCTACTGGAAGGCCCCACTAAAGACAAACATGTGGCTATCTACTTTGATACTAGCTCTACAACAATGAAATATGAAGACCTAGAGGCCAACAACTTTTGTGGACCTAGTAACTAAAGCCCAAAATGGGCATTACATTTTTAATTTTCTTTTAGTAACCTAGTGTGTTTGTTGAGTACCATTTACATTATGCCAGTATGTTAAGCAGTATACTTGTGGACTTCTAAGAGGTAGATATGGATATGCCTCCATAGATTTTTTTTGGCTACTACAACCTTCATCCTTAGCTGGGAATTCTAGGTCATGGTTGCCTAGGACTACATATTTTTTGTAAACTCAAGTTGTTTGGTACGACCATATATTTTTTAATATAAACTCTACCTCCTGACCTTGAATAAAACACTTTGTATTTTACACTGATCTGGCAGTTTCCTTTTTTGATATCTTGTAAATGACAGTGCATTTTTGGTCCTGAAATTTACTACATCACCCATTTTCTCATGACTATTTGTCACTTGGGCAAAACAACTTCTAATGGCATCTTGACAATGTAATGAGAACACACCAGAAACAAACATCTCAGCCTCTGATTTCTTCATTCTGTGGTCTATAGGCTTCAGAGTCTCACATCTGGAAACTATAATTTTGGGGGTTGAATGTTGGAATAACCAATTTTATTTTAGGTCTGGACCTTCTATAGATGCTTGTCCAGTTGAATCGTATTTTGGACTGGTTGATGAGAATTGGTCATGGTCATTTCAACATAGATTCTTTTCTGATTTTGATTGTATCTCTTCAAGGTGGCAATATATGCATTTACTATAGGCTCATTAGATAGCCCTCCATCACCTGATCAAGGGGATATTTCTACAAATGAAAAATCTTCATCAAAATCATCTGAGGTTTCCATTGAAGACACAATTTTTTTTCCTATTAATTTCATTTTGAAACACGTAACTTTGTCTTCACAAACTCTTTTATATATTAGGCTTGAATCAAAACTTGGGTAGTGTGTTGGAAGTTCCATAGCAAGTTCTAGAAACTCATATTTGGGGCAAATATGATCCTAGAGAGACATTGTGCTGAGAATTTTTTCTCCCCATTATGGCATGTGTCCTTCGTATATTTCAGGCTGCAGGTCCATTAGCATCCACAATATTTCAACCTCCACTGGGTCTGGATCAAACACAAATATTGTTCTACTCTAGGTGCATCATCATGTCATATACAAGGGAACCTTCAAAATACAGATTATACCTCCTGTTGTTGTTTTGTTCCAAGCGAGGTGACCAGTATGTTCTGGGCAGTGCTTTAGGAAGGGCTCTTCTATTCATGTTCAGAGCTTCATTACATTTACCATGTTAATGTTACCTTTTCTGCACATATGAATCATTTTTTGGACAAATTCAGGTGTAAGAACATCTCTGATTTTATTTCTTGAAATAGTCTAAATCATATATAGGAGACCCATCAAAAAATACAATATATGACCCACCTTCATTACATTTACCATGTTAGGGTTCCCTTTTCTACAAATATGAGTCATTTTTTGGAAAAAATCAGGTGTAAGAACGTCTTTGTTGTTCTTTCTTGAAACAATTTGAATCATATATAGGAGGTCCATCAAAAGAATACAATATATGACCTAGGTCTCCAGTGTTTGAGCTATATGTAGATGTTTTTGTTATCAATGGAACAAAGACGTTTCCTAGATCCCATGTTGCCATTCCAATTCTATCTTTTCATCAGTTTTGACTTCATGAGTTCGATTTGCCATAGGATCAGGTGCATAGATATCTACCTTTTCAACTTGAAGACACCACTGTTCTTCCTTCTCATCACAATTTCTGTTTTCACCCAACATTTCAAAATTTTGACAAAAGCCATGCTATTCAAAAATATAATTGAAAAACAGGGAGAAACTAACCTTCACTTTACCATACGGATCAGCGAGAGGGATGGACTGATGATCATCATCATATTTCAGCATAGGAATCACATTATTATTTTTCTTAAACTCGTATCGAAATTTTGTATTGTTGTAGGTACCAATGGCTCCATGGCCCCTATTTTCAAAAAAATTAGATTCCTTTGCCTTCAAGGTTTCACAAATCTACTCTTCTGCCATATAACTTTGTTCATTACCACCATTCAAGGCTTTGTTGCACCTTTCATTGAAAATCTAACCATCTGATGGATCTTCTAAGTCATCAAGCTTGGAGAAGTGTGACATAATCCTTTCCTTCTATAGTGGATTTCCCAGACAGGGTACAAAACTATTGGATATCTGCTTGATTTTTTCATTTCTCATGCTAGAAAAGGCTCGATCCTTATTGTTGTCAAGTGTGGGAAAATTGTCAGAATACGGTATCCCCAATCCATAACTATCGTGAAGGAGCTTTGGACTAGCATCATGCTGAATGCCATTTTGACAATCCCCATTGTGTTTGTAGGCTAAGTGTTCTTCTACAAGATGACAGGGGCCTTGAAAACTAGGTTGTACATAATCATGAGTGCCACATTTCTAGAAGCTTCTTTCCATCAACCTTCACATTAATATGACCAAAGCTCTGAGTGTCAGGAAGGTTTCCCTCAAAAACAGTTGAGAAGTTACGAAGTGTTATGTTTTTAAACTCAGGAGGAGCAAAAAGAAGACTGCCATGTTCAGTCACATCAATCTTTGAATTTCCATCCACCATTTCAAATTTTCCATCACCATCTTCCTCAACGACATTGAGTTTACCTATTATTGTTGGATGTTGATCAGATGAAACAGGTGTGAAGGATGATGCTTTATTCTCTAGACCTTTACTTATCAAACTCTTGCAAAGATCAATTCCAGGAGGCAATGGAACATGAGGGGCCAAAATGGAGAGAAGCACAAAACATGATCAAAATTTGAAAACCTAAGTGCTCAATTCTTACAACATCTACATCATTCAAATTTTGGACTGACCATAAAAATGTCATAAAAAAAAAGGCAAACCTATACACATACATTAGATTTACAAACTACGATTATTATCAAAATTCAAGTTGATTATTAGCAAAACTCAACAAACTTATACATGCACATTAGATTTACAAACTACGATGATTATCAAATTTTCTCAACATAAATTATAAAATGAGTTTTTAAAAAATTATGGGAAGCACTTTTTCTCAAAAGTATGTCATTCAAGCCTTCCTCTGCCCATGGTAACAATTATATTTGTGCAATATTTGTGATTTTTGAAGTTTCCATGAACAACCAACAAGACCAAATGAGCAGAAGAGTTTCATATTCAGCAAAACAAAGGAGAACAAGGCTTCTACATCCATAACTAACAATTGAATACCCATGTCCATGAAGCCCCTTTCTTTGTAACGTTTGAAGACATTCGAGAAACTCCTCTTTTTGTTCCCATCATTGTATAATAGCTTAATGGTCCCACTAGTGACCTACATTTTCACAAAGTTTAATAAAAAACCATGAAAATTTTAGCTGAAAAACAATTATGCTAACCAAAAAAAACAAAAAGGATTAAGGTATAAAGTTAGATTCCATAAAAAAAACTATTGAAATGTGTTGAAGCATTTGGTTCATTGGTGAGCTCCACAATATTAATCCATTCTATGAATGGCGTGACCTTATACCATTGGAATGGCATGAGTTTTGTAGGGATAAATTTTGGTGAAATAACGAAAAAAACCACTGAAATCAAGTATAACAACAAAAACGGATACACATTTCCACTTCTCCTGGTGATTTTGAAGAGGGACCGTGGAATATAATCATCGTTGACTTTAATAGGGCAACCAATAATCTTTCCAACCATTGGGATTATAGGTCTACAAGGAGAATCTGCCACCATGGCTATCTGGTTTGTCTGACATGTAGAAGGATCCAACTTCATCTCCTCCAGGCACAAGGTATAGTTTTCCATGCATATTCTTTCTCTTCCACTGAGAGCCATTAGAAGAGTAGTCTATCATGCCTTTGCAAAAGAATCCCTCCATGACTGCACGATCAGAGGTTGGCAGTACAATGGCAAAAAGTGCCAAGGGAGGTATCCTGTCCTGCATGTAAAACCAGAATTCTGCTTCAAAGGGAACTATGAGTAGTGAATTTTTTGAGTAGTTCTTGATTTTATCTAGTGGAGGGAAACCACCCTTGGTGTTTAGATGCTGAATGTAGGACACCCAATATGCAGTCCCAAAGTTTTCATGGAAGTTGGCCTCTGCCATAACTTGCTTAGTGCCTGCAGAATCTGAACCAGACTTTGATGTTATTTGGTTTCATGAAGCCAAGCATAATGATCAATCTTTAGTATCCATGAAAGTAATATATTGTATCAGGAATTTAAACATTTCATACCCTCAACATCAAAAGAATAATCTAGAACTACGATATGGCTTGTGTTATTAGATAACTGAATATGTAGCTCTAGTTAGCAATTTAAAAATAGATCCAAGCAACCCTTCTTCCAGACCTATAGGAAAATCACATGATGACTAGAGTGATGTCCATACTCTTGATGTTGCAATTTCATTTGGTAGGTGTAAGCCTATGAGAAAAGCAAATTTATTGGTAAATCTAAGGACATGTGGTATCAAGTTTCGGTGATGCTAATAATGATAGCCTCCCACTCTCATAAATATGGAATGATATGTTTCAAGTGGACTATATACATAGTACACTACATCATTTGAAAAACACAATGAGGCATTCTTTCTGTTAATGTTGAGGTTTGATTGATATTTATGAATGTGCTAGGAGTGAAGAAAATTTTATTAAAAAAATAAATGAATGTTTGAATAACAAGTGAAATGGAACAGATTATAGAGGAGAAAATGTGTGTAGGAACTTCGTATGGGCATTGCTAAATAACTTTGAATGGATATATGTCTTGCCATTACTACATGGATTTCATGGAAAAACAAAAATGGTACCCAAAACTATCTGAATAATGGTATCACAAATAGAACGGGGAAAGCATGCCTCATCCATACTTCAAGAGAAATTTAAGCATCTACACTAGCATGCTTAAAACCTTCACAAAGGATGTGCACAAAAAAATATTTTCACCCATAAACAACAAATATTACATGACTGGTGTTGGGCATGGAATCCCCCCACAACATGTTTTGGGGCTCGAAGCCCAAGTTTTGGTCAAATGTATTCTAAGACTCCGCAAATTATGGGCGCAAAGCGCAAAGTATAGGTTGATTAATAGGGTTGTCCACCCTAAAGTATTGTAATGTAATGTAAATTTATGTCGGCCTACCCATGGTCCGTGGAATATGGGATTGTATAAATAGAGCAAGGCTCTAAGTTGTAAAGATAGCGAATAGGAGAGAATTGTATACAAATGGTTCGAGCATAGAGTAAGAGTCTAAGTTTATTGGGTCATAGTAGTAGGAAGAGGCTCTGTAGCTGAGTGCGCAAAGGCCTAGTAGAGTCCGCAGTTGAGTGCGCGGACCCCTGCAGCTGAGTGTGTAGGGCAGGGTCGAGTCTGTAATCTTGAACAAAGAATAATAAAGGGAAGTTGATTCCAGTTTCTGTGCATCTGCTTGTGTATTTCATTCTTTACATTTATGCTTTTTTGTTTATCCCGCACACTTATATGATTACTGGATATACTGTTAATTATCATTAATCTTACACCGATCAGTTAAGTAATTGAGTAATAATAGATTAAATAGAAAGGAAATTGAGTATAATTCGGATCGTTCCTAAGTAGGTTTGTGCGAAGATGGCCTCATAGGTTGCGAAGAACTAATAGGTGTGCATAGTGATGAGTGCGCAGGGTCAAACCATGGACTGCCAGAAGCTCATCAGATATCCCCAGGGTGTGAAAACTTGGTTCTAGCACCCTCCCATACTACTTTGGGTGAGACCTCAGTCCGCGCTCTGTGGATTTTTGTCGAAAGGGCCAATAGTACTGGGATTTGTTTGGCTAAATCACCTTTGAACCTGGGTCAGGCCCATATAAGCCAACAACTGGTGTAGAAATCTCATTAGAGAAACCAAAAAGTTACAAGATAAATGCATGCTGCATAGTACCGAAAAGCTTACAGGGTGCATGAGTCTTTGCCCTTCTATAGAACCGATCCCTCATAGTTTGTGCATGAGTTAGCATTACAATATTTCCAAAATTATTTCTTCTAAAAAGATATAGGCCTTCACTTAAAGTCTTCAAACACCATACTAGACAATTCCATTAAGGAAGGCATTGAAATATCATGTGTAGGTCCATCAATCATCGACAGGGGTGTAAATATGTTTGAGATGGTAACCTTAGCTATTAAATTTATTTGGAAACAAGAGTTCTTCTACATCAATTAATTTGATATTCCAAAGTTTTCCAAAATTTTGCAAATGCAGTTTGTAGTAACCAAGAAATCAGTGCATAGGGTTGCAAACAATGGATGTTAGTTAGAAACAATTCCTCAGTATATTGGTCACTAAGAAAACCTAGTAACAGACCTACTAAAAATAAAACTTCCATACAACACGACAACCATAACAAAACTTGTAATATTTTAGCTGCTTTACATCCATGTATAGACTATGGAGCCACAGAAAGGAAGGAAATGCTACAGTATGTGTTGTAACTCAAATTGACCTAATTAAAATATTCTTTTGCTTCTTCTATATTGGCTCAAACTCTGCTGCCTTTTTCTCTTCTTCAAATCTATTTGGGTGTTCTCATTCATTTGACATGTCACAAAACTTTCCAACATTTTCCATCAACAATATGTGGGATCAAGCCTATCTACTTGTATTTGGTGTAAACCAGATACTACATCTTTCATCATATTACTGACAAAGGGAACAAGATTGAATGTTGTCCCTGGAAGTTTCAAAATAGTTAGGATGACTCACCAGTATGATTCATAGCTATTTTCTCTTTTCTTTTGCTGGAATTGAAAGAAAATTGATATTGGCACTAGAAACAGAAATTGCTTAAGGCATATGGGTAGTGAATAATGCAACTGCAGTGGGTACCACCATAGTTATCATTTAGGGTGGCATTGGTCCCGTAAGAATTTCTACCAATGACTTACATGTTCTTAATTTAAATCATTTAAAATTAAAATGGTATAGGGTGGTTGTGCAAGGACCTGGGAGAAAATTTAAATCCTCAAAAAGGTGAATGCATTAAGAATAATAACCTTTCTAAGACAACTGAAATAAACAAGCTTGTGGTAAAGAAAGTGATTAGGTGCTATATGTTTGATGGAGTTCATGATAGATACAGGCAAGGTAGTTTCAAACTTGCAACTATACCATGCTTTGGTTATGGCAATAGATCCAACAAAGAGAAATAAGATTAGCTCCGCTTTTGAACAAGCTTCAACTCACAAACTAAATGTTTCTAGGGCTTAGGACTTCAATGATGGCCAGTACAAGGCATTGTAGACTTCACCTGGTATAAATGTTTTCGTTGGTGTAGGAGATTCCTGCGAAGTGAAATATGTTTCCCTATATGGTGCCTATATACTAGATCATATAATCTTAACCATGTCATTGGAACCCAAATATACTTACGAAGTTCAAGTTCAATTTTCTCTTGAACATGGAATTCTTGTAATGTTGGGTATCATATCTACACAGAGGTTTCCTTACCCTTCCAGTGCATTTGACATTGGCTCAGATAGAAAAATTATGTCATTCTGGATAACATTTACATTTAGAAAATGATTAAGAGGTTCACTACAAAGACACAAGTTTCTATAATTTGGGATTCTATATAGTATTGGGTTGAGAACTTAGAGCGGGGGTCAGTTTATTTAATTCATTTGTTTCTAGTTCAATACCAAAACAATGTCAGAAGGATGTCATAACAGTTTCCTGGAAAAATCATCTCATAATACTGTATTGAGTGCCAAAAAGGTCAATCTCTTTGCACGATTGATTCCTATTTTGGTAACATGTTTAATGTATGGGGTTGTCTTTGCACAATGTTCTACTTTCTTCATAAAACAGGTCAGCGTAGTGGATAGTGATTATTGGACATATTGAGATCCCTCCTACATCCTTGCATTGTTTCATAGCCTTCAGTATTATTTTGCTTGTGGCAGTGTCTAATTGGCTCTTTGTTCCACTAGCCAAAAAGTGAAGTTGCGATTGATAGCTATCTCATGAAGTTGGGATTTACAATAAGTGAAGTTGATCTGAACCTTTAATTTAAGGTTGAGAATGATATACCTCTCATCTTGTTACTTTATGTCAACGATCTCTTTCAGATAAGTGCAGACCCTCTCATTCATCAATGCAAGAGGGAGTTGGCTTTTGAATTTTAGATGAAGGAACTAAGACTAATGCATTATTTCCTAGGGTTGGAGGTCTTGCAAAAGCCAGATGAGATTTTCCTTTCTCAAGGAAAATACATTGTGAATCTACTCGAAAGATTTTGGATGGTGGATTGCAAGTTTGTGACTACTCCAATGGAACTTAACTTCAAGAAGTTATGTGGAAGTGCTGTTGGGCCCGATTTGGGAAATCCTTCTAAGTATCATCAACTCATGGGGGCCTTGATGTTCTTGGTGAACTTTTGTCTGGACATATGTTTTGTAGTGAATAAATTGAGTCCGTTTATGGTCAAGCCTCATCACATTCAGTAGATTGCTTCCAAGAATCTTTTGAGATATCTTTGGGGCACAATCACCTATGGATTGAGATACATTTTTGGGAATGTGAGGCTCCATGGTTACTCTAATGCAGACTGGGCTGGCAGTGTGGTGGATCGTAAAAGCACATTTTGATGTCGCTTCTCTCTAGGTTTTGCTTCAATATCTTGTATGAGCAGGAAGAAGAAGTCGGTTACTTTGAGCATCGCTGAGGCTGAATATATTGCTGCTAGCATGGCCTCCTGTGAAGTTGTTTGGTTTAGGAATCTCTTTAGTGAGTTTTTCGACATGTGCTGGATACCACCAAGATATTTTGTGACATCTAAAGTGGCATTCGTCTTTCTGAGAATCCCATGTTTCATGATCGCTCTAAGCATACTGATATCAGGTACAAATTTATCTTGGATATGGTACAACGAGGAGCAATAAAGCTCCATCACATTGGGATTGATGAACAAGTCGCAAATATTCTTATGAATCCCCTGGGAAGGTCAAATTCTCAACCTTCCGTGAACAACTTGGATTCATGGAGAGACCCTATTATGAGGGTCGCATATGAGATGGATATTGAGATTTGGGAGCTCCGAGGGGCGTGGGGTACTTTTTGGAGCGATGAGAGACCATAGGGTGAATGGTTCACCTTCCCCTAGTGGTGCGCTATGTATAGGGTGAGTGGTTCACCTTCCCTTGTGATACCCCATGTTGATATATGCATACGATGATTGGTTCACCTTCTCCTATGCCATATGAGCTGGATGAGTGGCTCACCTTTTCCTGTTAGTACTTCCTACCCATGTAGTCTGGGACGCATGGGAGGTACCTCTCATCTGGCCAATGAGTAGGGAAAAAAGGATAGGGACCATAGTACTACCGATGGATGCATCGTGTACTATGATACTCCCTATTCTAGGATGTTTGATATTGATTTGAGATCAATGGAGACTGACTTCGGGTCAGTGGAGAATGGTATGGTACACTCTCAATCATTTCTTCTTCATTATTTCCTCATGTTTCTATAGTGCAAAGCATAGTAGAGTATAATAGGGATGTCATAGATGGTACATATTGAAAAATGGTTTGGCAGGTGGAGTTCTCCCTAGTTGAGAGGGGGTGTTAAATTTGGAAGCTAGGGCAAAACTCCACCTTGGATAGCTCATATGATGCAGCTAATATTTTTATTGGATTCCTCTTTCTGAGAGGTGTAGGTTTGATCTAAATATCATCTCATTCTGACATGTACAAATGGAATTATGAATTTATTTCTATTATGGACAAATTGTCAAGGTCAGTTAGCAAACTTATGTAGTCTCAGAAGCCCAAAAGACATGTATTTTCATCCTCAATGTTGCATATAAATAGAAGGTGAATCTACCTCATTTGGACATCATTCATTATCATGCATATCTCTCTTTCCTCATCTGATTGGGTCGTACAACTTCAGGGCAGCCTTCTTCTGTTCCACACGTGCAAAGTATGACTGCGATTTTCTATATTGGGCATTGACAGAATTGCAGGAATGTTTCATCAGCCTTGACCGAGTAGTAGTTGACTAATTTTGACTGTGTTTTTCTTGGGGAATTTTCTCTTTGGGCAAGCCACATTTCTAGGCATAGAAATCGAGGCATTTTGAATTGTTTGATAAGAGTTGACCATAACATGTTTGACCACAGGTTTGACTCTACGTTGACCAAGTTTGATTGATATTTTCGGGACTGTTTTGGGCTGATTTGAACTATCCTTGGAGGCCAACTTGAATGGGTTTGATCAAGCTGATTTAGAGGAGATATTCTACCATGTTAACTAGCATTGAATTTCTGGTTAGGGCATCCTGTTGACTGCAATTTGACTGGACAGATTTTGACTATGATTGGGCAAATAAATTTGTATATTGTACTCTCCCTCTCTGCTGAAATTTTGAATAATAATAAGAAGATTTGATCCAGGGGTTTTCCCCACATTGGGGTTTTTCCTTGGCATCTGCCAAATATTATGTCCTCTTTTCTTGGTTTGTCTTCTGGTTATTGTTTATGTTCTATCTACATTTTACTATTATGTTAATGTGATTGCTAATCTAGAAATTGATATTAGGCTAATAAGAAAATTGAAGTAAAATTTCTCTTAAGCATAGAACATACCATTGTTATCTAAAATTAACATAAATCCATATATATATGCATGCTCACTAGGATGAAATGTTTATCTATCCCACTCAAGTTCATATTATCATTACCTAAATTCATGTGAAGAATATGAGAGGGATCATGAGGCTTCATTTGAGAGTCTCCATCCTGCGGAACCAACAAATAACATGAATGATGAATAATTCATTTAAGGGAATATTGGAAAAATTTTTTAGCATAAATAGTTAAACGATGAAACATGTTACATTTGAAATGGTTTATAATTGAAATCACAGGTATCTCTTCCAACATAGAGAAACAATGATCTAAGTCATATTTTCAAAGACTACCAATTAATCCAAGACAAATCACCAACGCCACATGCCTTAGGTCACTTACTTCAACCAATATATAGGGAATGAAATGAAAATAAAATAAAATAAAAATATACTTTCAACTGCTACATCTCTCAAATAGTCATTATTCGGAAGATACAACACAATTAATTGTGTTGAATCAGCAGTATGTCTTACTGTGGAGGTTCCTTGAGTGTCAGGTTTGGAAGCAGTTGCTAGTGCTTGTAATGTATTTTTATGTTGTACATTTGAACTCTTAAGTGTGTTTGCGTGAGATGTTATTGCTTTCCCAGATGTGGTAACAATGATTTACTAGGACCTTAGGGAGGATTTGTCTACTAACATTGATCATGCTTTTGTGCAGCCTATGATTGTGTAATGAGGTGCATAAGCGTACTTGGGTTTACCACTGTATGTATCAATACAGAAGGTATTATATTTGAGTTCAGAGTGATTGATATATTTTTTTGTGAACCTATATTAGTTATCAAGGTCTCTTTTCTTTCTCCACTCTCTTCCTCACATACAAATGTAATCCTTAGATTTAAATTAATATTTTTACAATTTAGCCTATTGTGAAGGACTATGATGTTGTTTGTGGGAATCAAAATGACATACCAAGTATTGAGAGTAGATCACTATTTAGAGGGAGCCTTTAACATCTTCTCCTTGAAAGGGAGGATCATGATAGTATTGGATGAAAATGGGGTAGGAGATTTGATCAAAAGTGCAATTCCACCACCACAATATCCCCAATAGTTGGCCCAACATAATAAGAATGACATCAAGGCCAATTTGATACAAAGTTGATAATTAAATTTTGATAAATATTGCTTTTTAATTTCATCAGGGAAATTTTTTTGGATTCACCTAAAAATCTGCAATTTTTATGTGTATTACAGATGCGGATTTCAAAATCAAAATATGATGAGTATGGTCCCTCAATTATTCACAAGAAGTGCTTCTTGAATATTGGATGTTTGGTACTTTTATCTAGGAGGAGAACTGGATGCATATGCCTTGGTAGTTTTAGGTCCAATGGAGGACTAGCATTGTAAGGAGAATATTTCTGTGTTTATTTGTGCACTAACTTTCCTGAGTCGGTTTTGGGGCTTCAGTTGTTCATTGCATTGGATTCATGAAATAATTTGAGCATGTGCTAAAGGATTTCATTGGAATCCTTACATTAGCCAAATTCAAGTTGTGCTAGTATTTTCCACCCTATTATGTTTGATTCATTATATTTTCTTACATATATTCATACGCATTGGGAAATATTTAGCATGTGTGAAATGTCTCTACATGATTGTGATCATTGTAAGAGGATGAGTTGTTACCATGTTGTTGAAAACTTGTTGCATGTTTTGTTTTGAATTTCTTCACAGGCTCGTAGCTTTGAGCATAGTATTTACTTCTCACATCCTAATATTCCTAAAAATGACTTCTCAAACTCTGTTTAATCAAATAAATGCATCCCAACTAAATGGGTGCATAGTCATTATCTCGAATTCATTTCTTATCACTTTGAAAGATTGGCACAAAAAACTTAATGAACAGATGGGTCATTTTAGATACATCTTAAGAGAAGAAGCAATGGATTCAACAACCATCAGATAAAATCAAAATAAACTAGATCTTGTGAATCGTTGAAAGGCTTGACACACCTATACTAAATCTAATGAACTGCCTTGTGATAGAGATCAGTGATAAGTACCTTGTTCCACTATAATTGCTATTTCATTTGGTAGCCCATGGCCATTAATGTGAACAACATCAGGATTACCAATAGATCTTCCCATATCAAGTGTTCTTCTAAGGATCTGCCCAAAGATAGAATATAGTCAGAGATTGATGCATTGTAAGAGAACATTTTGGTGTACAGGCTGAAGTTGAACATAGACAGTCTCTTTAATTTCAAGAGATGTACATGTATCAGGGATGGATTAATAACTTACTAAAACATTGGTTGTGTACTAGTCACCTATAAGCAGAGTGATATCACCATCAGACAGAGGGAATGGAACAGGGATTAGGTCGCTGCTAGCTACATTTAATCCTCCAAAGCCCCCTGCAACTTTCTGTGATCTGATAATGAGATATTAGACAATTATTAAGGTATTACAGACTCATGTGCATGGATTTGCCTATGTTACTTTGTGCAATGGATCGATAAGATTGCGAAATACATTGACAATGAAGCAGTTAAAGAACATAATAGAAAAACACACACAAACACAACAAGTTTATTAACGAGTTCACCCAAAACTCTTGGGCTACGTCTCCTGGTCCAGCCTTCAGTGATGACCTCTCTATTATTTCTTCAAGAGTAGAGTTTTACAAAGTGTGAGCTCAGATTAAGTCTCAACACAATAGATACAACATCAGAAGTTTTGCTTGAATCCCTCAAGCCTCTTTGAGTACACAAACTCTTTCTATCCCTCTTTGTCTTTGTCTTCTCTCTGTCTCAGCACTGCTTGCCTCTGTCTCTGTTAGTATGTGGCTTTAAAGCCAATTGGAGGTGTCTGTTCATTTCTCCTTCTCAGGCTCTCTGGCTTCTGTTCGCTTAGATCCCCCTCTGAGCATTAGCAATCATTTCTAAACACTTTCAAGGATGGTGGCCACCTGTTCTGTAATGGAATGGGTCATTGGGCCTTTGAAATCCCCAGCAATAGCATTCTCTGTATTCATAGAGAAGTACACTAAAAACACAAGAAATTCTCCAAACTGTCATTTATCAGATTTGAAATACAATAAATTCCCCTTATAACTTCTATCGGGTCCACCTTTAAGTCACTTATCTAATCTCCACCGTTGATCTGGAAGATCTAGATCCAATGGCTGTGGTTCATTTTGGGTGGCCCATGCGTACGTGAGTTAACCGCCCGAAAAGAGTGGTTTTCTCTCTCTAGGGCCTGGACACGTGGCATCCAATGTATGGGCTCGGGCGCAGCTCGACCAAAACCTCTTATCGCCTTTGGTCCTCCCGAAATCCTGCTTGTTTCATGGTTTCCTTTTATATTTAAAAATAGTAACATCAAAACATGAAAATCCCACTCATATCGAACTTGAAATAATATATATTTGCATTAGCAAACCCTTTTGGGTTTGGTTCATTGCATCGGCACATTTTCTTTTGTTTTTCGTTTATTTAACGAAAATGCGATTTAAATTGAAAAAGCTCTTTTTCTGGACTTGAAAATATATCATATATCGTTTATAATTTTATCAGGTCTAGTTCATCACAGTCACATTTGTTATCGTCCCTGCTCCCTTGCATTTCTCCGATGTGATATTGCGATATTGCAATCGCATGTCGCCAATCCTCGGGGCTGTGGTTAAGTCCATATATATATATATATATCAACGATGAGATAGCGCGATTAAATATAGACCATTGATCTGCGTGCATAGATCAACGACTCCCATTTAGTCGCGTTGATCGCTGTCGCGCTTCCCATATAGCTGCCTCTGATAAGCTCTGCTTGCCTTTGCCAATTGCGATATGCCGACTAGATCTGGACCGTTGATCGGCCAGATCTGACGACTCTCATGCAAAATAGGTTTTAACCACTGATACTCTGTTTTTCAATGTTTTCTCTATGTTTTTGCCTCCCGATAGTGTTATCTGACTTTTCCAAAAAATCTTCTCATGTGATAGTTTTGAATGTTTGAAGACTTAGAGGGTGTTTTGGATCCATTTTGGATCAAGCCTTCCCACTAAAAAGGATTTTGGACCACCAAAATTTGGTTTTTAAGCATCAATCAAGTGAGGATACAACTTCCTCACTTGTCCAATCTCTATCCATCTTGCACTGCTTGGTTTTGAACCTTTGTGTCCAATTCTGAGGTACTCAACATCCCCTCTGCGTGTAGTTCTCACCTTCCTATCTAGAATTGTATCTTCCTGCAACTCATTGAGATATTCAAGAAACAGATCATC
This sequence comes from Pinus tabuliformis, assembly GCA_031772625.1. Lineage (NCBI taxonomy): Eukaryota > Viridiplantae > Streptophyta > Pinopsida > Pinales > Pinaceae > Pinus > Pinus tabuliformis. The sequence continues at coordinate 655,310,185 of CM062811.1, forward strand.
AATAGAAGGCAACTAAATTTTCTCTTTGGGATCTTCGATCAATGAAGGTTCATATAGTTTCAAGTTCTTTGCATTAATGACTGAATAGATATGAATATAAGCTGGCAAATCAAGGGGAAAATCATTCTCACCAATTTTCTCAAGTATATTGAAAGGCCCATACCTTATTGTCTTCAGCTTCTTACCTTCACCTTGCATTTTGTCTTTGCTGATGTACAGCCAGACTTGATCACCAACTTGTAAGCTATGCTCAATTCGATGCATATCATGCCTTGCCTTGTACTTGGTCTGGCTTCTTTCCAGCTGTTCTTGCACTGCCAGGTGAATTTCTTGGATCCGTTCAATGAACTTGGTTGCTTTGTCGACATCACTGTGTCCATCAACTTCTATGTCTTTACTAAAGACAAAATCCAAGGGAAACCTTGGTGTAAAACCAAAACAAGTCTCAAAAGGAGATCTCTGTGTAGAAGAGTTCTTGGCACGGTTGTAAGCATATTGCACATAACACCAAATGTTCATCCCAAAGCTTGGGACGCTTGCTGCAATGGCCTTTGAGCAGCTGGATCACTTTCCTATTGACCACCTTTGTTTGACCATCTGTTTGTGGATGAAATGTTGTGCTCTTCTTCAATCTGGTGTCCATTAACTCACATAGACTTGACCAAAACTTCCCAACAAATAGGGAATCTCGATCAGATACAATAGAAGTGAGTAACCCAAAATGAACCCATACATGCTGAAAGAACAACTTTGTTGTTTTTTCAACTATAATATGCTTGTTACAAGGTATTAATATACACATTTTGCTAAACCTGTCCACAATAACATATAAATAATCATGAACTTTTCTAGACTTTGGCAATCCCCCAACAAAGTCCATGGAAACACTTTCCCAAGGATGATAAGGAGCTGGAAGTGGAGTGTACAAGCCTAGTTTTCTATTATTGGGCTTGCTTTTAGCACACATGGTACACACTTTAATATATCTAGAAACTGTTTCATGCATTCTTGGCCAATAATAGAATCTTTGCAGTTGTGCAACTATTTTACTTACACAAAAATGACCTGATATTAGAGAAGTATGTGCTTTTGGGATTATGTTAACTCTTTTAGTTTGAGGAATGCATAACTTTCCCAAACGATACAAGAGTTGGTACTTAACATGATAATCCAATTCTTCTACTTGTTTTCCATGACTTAAAGTTGCATATACATCTTCAAAATCTACATCTTGAGCATATTGTTCAATGTAGCTTTCATGCAATACTGAGTTATGCTTAAGTATAATATATGCATTTATGATTGGTCTTGATAACATATCTACAACTTTATTGTGTATGCCCTTATTATACCTGATGACAAGATGAAATTGTTGTAGAAAACCCATCCACCTATAGTGTCTTGATTGCTGCAAATTAGTTTGTGAGTGTAAATATTGAAGTGGTTGATGATAAGTATGTATATCTGTTTCTTTGCATGTTTCCACATTTTCACACTCTGTACTAATGCATACAATTCTTTATCATATATGGGATAATTAACTACTGCAAAATTAAATGTCTCAGAATGATAACATATGGGTTTACCATGTTGCATCAACACTGCTCCCATGGCATAGTCATTGGCATCTGTTTCAATCTCAAATGGTCTTTGAGGATCTGGCAATGCTAGTACTGGTGTTGCACTAATCTTTTCTTTCAAGGTGTCCAAGGATTTTTGTTGTTTGCCTCCCCACTGAAACACCTTGTTCAATCCTCTCAAAGCATGTAAGGGAGTTGCAATCAAGGAAGAGTTAGCAATAAACTTTTTCCAATATTGTCCTGCTCCTAGGAAGCTCCTAATTTTTGTAGTAGATTTGGGTTTAGGCCAATTCACAATGACTTAAACCTTAGAGGGATCAATCTTCAATTCACCACCCCCTATAATATAACCCAAATAATTTAAAGATGTTTTGCCAAATTCACATTTTGACAACTTCACATAGAGATTTTCTTTTTTGAAAACATCTAGAGTCTACTTTACATGCTTCACATGTTCTTCCCATGTTTTAATGAAAACAAGAATGTCATCTAAATATACAATTGCAAAATCATCAATAAAAGGTCAGAGTACATCATTCATAACTCTCATGAAAGTGGCAGGAGTATTAGTTAAGCCAAAAGGCATAACTAGCCATTCATACAACCCTTGCTTTGTTTTGAAAGTAGTCTTCCATGCATCTTGTTCTACAACTCGAACCTGATGGTAGCCACTATGCAAGTCCAACTTGGAAAAGTAAATAGATTCTTTCAACTAATCTAATAGATCATCTATGTGAGGAAGAGGATAACGATTCTTGATCGTTATTTTATTCATTGCTATGTAATCAATGCACATCCTCCACGAACCATCTTTCTTTCTCACCAACACAATTGGAGATTCACATGGTGATGTGCTTGGCCTTATGAACCCTTTATCGAGCAGCTCATGTACTTGCTTCTTGATATCTACATTCTCTAAAGCAGATAACCTGTACATTCCGGTGTTACGCAATTGAGCATCTTGCTGCAAATGAATATCATGTACTATTTCCCTTTTGGGTGGCAGACCTTTAGCTTCTTGAAATAGGATATCATATTCTGAAACAACATTTTCTAAATCAACTTTCTGTTTAGCATCACAACCTTCAAATACGTTGGCTTTATCAGGGTTCTTTTCCTTTACAACCATTAGTAAAAATTGCTTGCATGAATTTACAATTCTTTTCATCTACCCTGAGTTTGAGAGAGTGTAGTTATTTTTAAGTTGGTGAGCTCTTACAATATATTCTATTTCATCTTTGGTGAGTTGATACTTATTTTCAGTTCTATAGAAAATGTCTTTTCTATCATACAAGTAAGGACTTCCTAAAACAATACCACATATATTCAAGGGAACTATATCTAACTCAACCTTATCTACAAATTTCGACCCAAAAGCAAACCTAAGTTTACATTGTCTAGTCACTTGTAGCTTTGCTTTATCACATACCCAACCTAATGGATATGGCTTCTTGTGAGGTGTGGTTAGTAGTCCCAACTTCTTGACAATTGCTTCAGAAATCAAGTTTACTTGTGATCCACTATCAAATAAAGTATCAATCTTTTGATGCTTGGAAATAACTCTAATATGAAAAAGATCATGTATTTTCCTCTCATTTTCTTCATTATCAATAGATTGTGCAAAATTACTAGTAGATTCTTCAGAATTTTTACCTTTTATACTTGTGGCTATGACTATTGTTTCATCACTTGAGTCTAACCCCAAATCTTTCTGAATAGCAGTAGTAGTCTTCTTCTTCTTACCACTGAACATCTTGGTTTTTAGCTCTGGATGCAAAGACCAACAATGTGCATCATCATGTCCATCCTTCTTCTAGTGAGCACATGAAGGTTTGTCTTTCTGTACAGCATTTGCCTTCCTCTCTTTCCATTTCTGCTTCTTCTTTTCCTTGTTCTTGCTTGTAGTGGGTTTTCATGATCCCCCAATCTCTAGGTTCACATTCTTGCCTCTAGCCTCTAGATGTGTAGCCTGAACTGATACCTCATCTATGCTAGTAGGGTTAAACATGAGAATGGTGTGTCTCAAATAGCTATGTAGACCACCTATATACTTCAACAAAGTTTCAAGTGAGTCTAGAGAAATGCCTAGAATTAAAGCTCTTTTTCTAAATTCCTGGGTATAGCTTTGTACACTTTTCCCCTTTAATTGGTGAAGAGTTTGCCAACTCATCATTGCTTGCTACATATAAGCTAGTGGATAGAATTGTTTTTTAATGGTAGAAACAAATTCACTCCAGGTAGAAAGAATTTTACCATGCTTCTTCAAATCAGCTTGTGTCCTGCGTTCCCACCACACTAGGGCAGTTCCTCCAAAGTGAAGGCTGGCTAGTTGAATCTTTCTCATTTCTGAATCGATCTTCTGCACCTTGTAATACAAATCATTCTGTCTAATCTAGTTATCTAGCTTTTCTGCATTTAATTCTCCATCATAGATTGGAAAATCAAACTTTACATCTAATTTAATCGAAGATGTTTTCTTATTTTTATTTTCAGGGCTAGAAGGAGGTGTTGGTAGAGGAGGCTCTTCCCTTTTCCCTTTGCCTTCTGAATGGCCATCTAGAATAGGTTCCTCTATTCCTTTTCTTTTTTGGAGGTTGAATTATTTTCACCTCAACCTTTCTTAGATTCTTGATACATCTCTTCTACCATGGCTCTCATGGTCATGAAACTGTCCATGAACTGAGAGTCTAATTCCAAGGGAATTTCTTCTACCATATTCCTCCTAGGATAGACTCTTCCAATTTCTGGGGTAGCCTCAACCAGTTCTACATCTCCTAATTTGAGCTTTGACTTAGTTAGCATTCAACAATCCAGCACAAGCTTGTCTAACCTTAGCAAACCTAAATCTTTGATACCACTTGATCTGATAATGAGATCTTAGACAATTATTAAGGTATTATAGACTCATGTGCATGTATTTTCCTATGTTACTTTGTGCAATGGATCAATAAGATTGCGAAATACATAGACAATGAAGCAGTTAAAGAACATAATAGACAAACACACATAAACACAACAAGTTTAATAAGGAGTTCACCCAACACTCCTGGGATACATCTCCTGGTCCAGTCTTCAGTGGTGACCTCTCTATTATGTCTTCAAGAGTAGAGTTTTACAAAGTGTGAGCTCAAATTGAGTCTCAACACAACATATACAACAACAAGAGTTTTGCTTGAATCGCTCAAGCCTCTCTGAGTACACATACTCTTTCTATCACTCTTTGTCTTTGTCTTCTCTTCGTCTTAGCGCTGCTTGCCTCTGTCTCTATCAGTCTATGGCTTTAAAGCCAATCAACAATGTCTATTCGTTTCTCCTTCTCGGGCTCTCTGGCTTCCTGGCCTCTGTCTCCGCAGATCCCCCTTCTGAGCATTAGCAATCATTTCTAAACGCTTTTAGGGAGGCCACCTATTTTGTAACGGAATGGGTCATCGAACCTTTGAAATCCCCAGCAACCAGATTCTCTATATTCACAGAGAAATACACCAAAAACATAAGAAATTCACTAAACTACCGTTTATTGGATTTGAAATACTATAACTTCCCCTTATAACTCCTATCGGGTCCACCTTTATGTTGCTTATCGCATCTCCACCATTAATTTGGAAGATCTAGATCCAATGACTGTGGTCCATTTCGGGCCGCCCATGCGTATGGGAGTTAACCACCCGAAAAGAGTGGTTTTCTCTCTCTAGGGCCTGGACACGTGGCAGCCAATGTATGGGCTTGGGTGGAGCCCGGCCAAAACCTCTTACCGCCTTTGGTCCTCCCAAAATCCTGCTTGTTTCGTGGTTTCCTTTTATATTTAAAAATACATTAAAACATGACAATCCATCTCATATCAAACTTGAAATGATATATATTTGCATTAACAAACCCTTTCAGTTCTGGCTTATCGCATTGGCACATTTTCTTTTTTTTTTTCGTTTATTTCACGAAAATGTGATTTACATTGAAAAAACCCTTTTTCCAGACTTGAAAATATATCAAATATTGTCTATAATTTTATCGAGTCTGGTTCATCATAGTCGCATTTGTTATCAGCCCTGCTCCCTTGCATTGCTCTGATGCGATATTGTGATATCGCAATCGCATGTCGTCGATCCTCTGGGCCGTGGTTAAGTCCATATATATATATATATATATATATATATATATATATATATATATATATATATATATATATATATATATATATATATATATATATTAGCGATGCGATAGCACGATTAAATCTGGACCGTCGATCTGTGCGCATATATCAATGGCTCTCGTTTAGTCGCGTTGATTGTTGTCACGCTTCCCATATAGCCGCCTCCGATAAGCTCTGCCTTCCTTCCCCAATTGCAATATGCTGATCAGATCTAGACCGTTGATCGGCCAAATCCGACGGCTCCCATGAAAAATAGTTTTAAACCACCGATACTTTGTTTTTCAATGTTTTCTCTATGTTTTTGCCTCACGATAGTGTTGTCCGAATTTTCCAAAAGTTCTTCTCATGCGATAGTTTTGAATGTTTGAAGACTTAGCGGGTGTTTTGGATGCATTTTGGAACATTCTGCATATACAATGATTGAATGTGATAGTAGCTACCGATCTGGTCCTTCACTTGGAACTTGTACATAAAGTTATTTCCTATTGATATAGGGAAGTTTGTGCTAGGTACTCCATCTTGCTACAAATTTCTCCATTATCTGGTGGTCTGTGATCTTCTATAACAACTGGGGCCTCACTAGGAATGTGCATGTACTGTTTGATGTGTTCTACAGAAACAATGTAGTTTGCAAGTGTACATTGGTTTTGTATACTTTTAACAAATGATATGTTCAATGATAGACCATAAGAGAAGGCCATCCCAACGAAACCTACACCAGTTCAAATTGTTAGGAATGATCATCTTATACATAAAAACATTTAATAACAACAGAAATCACCCACAGTTGACATTTAGTTTCATTGTTCATACCAGGATTGAAGTTGTCCTGTGGGAGTAGAACCATAGAAAGAGAAGAGGAGCAAAAAACAATTGCATTTAACACCTCTAGACATTGAATCAACCATTCAATGGCTCAGAAACTGTGGAAAAAGGGGCTCAAATTTTTGTTAATAAGGCCTAAGTTCTTCTTCAAGAACAAATCCTCAACCCTGAAATCCCTAATGGTCATTGTTCCTACTATGGACTCGCCAAAATGATTTGCAATGGGTGATTTTGTGTTGTACCATTTATTCTCATCAGTTCTTTAGCAGAAGAAAAATAGTCTTCTCAAATACCACGACCTTTACTCTTGAATTGTGCATCATTGGCATGTCATTGCCCTCATTCTTCCCGCCACTCTCCATAGAGGTAGTGGGTTGAACCTTCCTTCTGACTATAACCAAGGGCTTGACCTGCTCTGGGTTGTGCATTCGATTTTCACTATCACTGCCATGGTCCTGCTGAGGTGGGAGGAGTGACCTCAAGTCTGCTATTGACAAAACCCGATGTATGCTATATGCTTTGAAGGGATTTTAAATGAGACTGAAATTTGAACCATGTTCTCACAATGATTACTGTGATGCCAATCCCCAGCAAGACATCATGCTCTGCAAGGGCCATGTGAATTATTTCCTGAGATATTTAGTGGTCATGGGACTCAATCTTTCATTCGTATTATTACAGTGATTTATGTTGTATGCTCCCTCAAATTTTTGAACGTGATTGCTACTTCATACCACACAAATTAGGGCATCAGTTTTGAAAGCTATCAAACTGTCTTTGTGTGATGGGAATCTCTTTCTGTTAGTGGCTTTGAGAAATAATTTTCACCCTTTTTATTTGTCCTATTCCAAATATGCTTATAATTTATTGTTTCTTTTGAACAAAATCTGAATGTATATTTTACTTTTGAGTGAACACTAGAAAAATAATACTCCATTAAGCTTAGGAAAAATAAAAAATTTATTTCTAAAGAGAGTCCATTAGGTTAAATACAAAGAAGGGGTAATATTTTTTTGTAGAAAACAATTTACAATAAGGGTTTTTCAAGAGAATTTGTGGAGAAATTTTGATGAGAGGGGTAATAAATTAGGATAAAAAATAATTATTAAGGGAAAAAGAGTAATTGGTGGGTTGACTTAATTGGTTATTATCAATGTTGTAGTATTTGTTTAGTTCTTTATTTCCTTGGCTAGGTGTTGGTCAGGTAAATCCCCTCTGCGGACAGAGGCGATCCCACTAGCCTATAACAGAACTAGCCACAAACAAACCACGCTGCTACGCAAGTTCCTAGTTATGCATCAAAGGTGAATCAAGAAGACTAACCTGGAGTCCAACGCTATGATTGAAGCAGAGTTGATATCCTCGCTCCCTTGCTCCAACAGATCACAAATGAACACCTGCACATGCAAAGGAAGAGATAGATACCAACATAAAAACTACCAAGGCACAACTATATTTAAGTCAGAAAGGAAATAAATCAACACATCACCATGATAGATAATGAGATTGGAACTATAATAGTAGTCGCTCATCAATTAATAAACAGGAAAAGTTACAACCATTGTTCTGACGTCGACCCTTCTCCTGGCTGGGCGAATAACTATATGTGTCTTGCCATGCATCTCCTCTCCGGCAGCATAACCTCTCTAGCACTCACTAGCATTCCTCCAAGAACTCAAGAACTCAACATCTAACACTCCATGACCAATAATCATCACTACTATCACTCAATCACTAAATCACTAGCACTAACACTAGCTTGTCCAATGCATAATGACAAGCTTATATAGATGAAGAAGGGAGGAGGATGCGATGAACCGGGACACCTTTCGCGGATTAGCAAAAGCCATAAAGATGGATAAAGCTCGACAAAAGACTTTTTTATCCTCAGAGAAGCTCCATGTAATGAAGGAAAAAACAGTCGGACGTGCGTTAAGGCAAAAAGCACGACTAAATTTGGTTAGCGCGACTCTTGCTCTAAGACAGAGCGCCAATGGTCGCGCCCTCTTTTGAGGATCTCCATCATTGGCGCGGGTAGGATACTGTGGACTTGCGCCAATGGAAAAAGAGCGCTTTTTAGGGATAATATGCAGAAGATGTCTTCAGGGAACATGGAGTACATACTCAGGGGAACATAATGCAAGTGTTTTTAGACTTTGTCACTTCTTATAACTCCCGGGATGGGTCCTCCAAGGTACGACAAGAGGAGTAACAGGGATGGTGACAAATTACTGTGTAACAGATGCTCCCTAAAGCATGAAGTCCGAGAGGTGGAGAGGGGTGAAATGCTTTACAAGAACACACATAAGAGCACATATAGTTATTGCCGCTGAGGAGCTGTATTAAGAGACATGACTGATAGTTCAATTACATGATGTACGTGGTATGGTCGCAGCCATCCATAAGAGAGTACATAAATAATGTGGATCCATAGTATGGATGCAGCCATCTGGTTAGGATCAATGAATTGACTTAGGTATGGTCGCAGCCATCCAGTGAATGAGTCAAGTACCAAGAATCACGCCTGGATTACAACAGACACAATCCAGGGTCTTGCGCTCCATCTCGACCCGAACAAGAGTACAAGTCCAAGCATGTGAATATATGAGCTGAAGTCGAACATGCATGAACATCGTCTGATTACCAGTCAATAATGGAAACTGTTAACAGACGCGAGAGGTACCACCAATAATGACAATGGCCCTCAAGGTACTATAGGTACAATCTACGGCATGTGAATCAATGGTCTGAAGTCGAACACCCGTAGAATCATTCGATCGGAGGCCAATGATGAAAACCTCACGTCGAACACGAAGAACCTGCCATTGAGGCATGTAGGCTCCAAGGCACCGGAAATGAGTCTCTAGATCAATTCCCTGGATAATGAGTTGAAGTCGACAGGGAGTGACCTTGATCGAAGGTGGGCCATAATGTTTCCCACATCATCGACACGAGACAGAGAGATGAAGTTGTGAATCAAGATTGTGCGAACTATCAGAGGGAGGTTGTTTTGCAGAGGTCAACTTCTCTTGAACATATCGGCGGCACATTAACGGAATTGGCTGTATTTGACATCAATGTATCAAAGGTCATGATGACGAGGCAATGAGTGAATGAGAGGTCAAATAGGGTACCCAAGTCCATGGAAGCAAGTGAAAGATATGAGATGAAATATCCCCACCCGGACACGAAAGAAAAAAGTGCCATGTTCAAGAGCGACATACTGCCGTTACGGTAATAATTATGGTTCAAAAATTTTCTTTTCCCCCACCATTTCTGGCGAGTACCCCAGTTATTTTTAACAAGCTTGATGGGGATATCATATGCTTGTGTTGTGACAAAATCCGATGTCATTAAGTTTTAACGAGTCTGACAAAGGAAGAACTCGGCGTCTTTTCATGTTTAGAGAGTTTGAAAAGACAGCAGAAAAGGAAACTCCAGGGATGTCCTTTTTCGTAAAGTTGTGTCTCTCGGGCCCGAAAAAGTATAAAATAATACCCGAAAGAACCGCCCGATCATTACGATCGAGGAGTACTTTTCATGATTAGTGACTTCGACCTGAAAAAGTAAAAAAGCGGTCAAAACCACGTCGTTTCGTAACCACTAACGGGTTTGAAACGACAAAAACCCGGTAATCTTTTTATGTTTTAACGGTCGACAAAAAGAACTTAAAACGACCGCCCCTTATCACCATTTAACGAGTCAAGAGGAGCAACTCGGCAATCTTTTCCTCTTAAAATGGTCAGAAAAGAGCTGAAAGCGGACCTCCATTTTTATTTTCTTTAACGAGTCAAAAAAGGAAAAATACTCGGCAATCTTTTCATATTTTACGAGTCAGAAAAGAGCGTAAAGGCGACTCGTCCTGAAGGAACGAGTGGTATAAGGGATAGCAATTGGTTCCGGTAATGGTGGAACTCACTTGAAACACGTAAAGGTTAAGAGGCTGGCTAATAAAACCACTCGTCGCTGCAGTTCCTCAGGAAAGGAGAAACAACCAAGTGAAAGCATATGATCGGCCAAAAAGATGGTGGCGATGGAATAAAACAACCAAGGCTCATCTAGCAAGATTTAGGAGATAAAAGGCAATCACGGGATGTAAATGGGTTCATTTTTACACAAGCTTGATCCATGGAGAACTTTGCTTGTTAAAATTTTTTGTTGCATGCCCCCCGCATGATCATACAAATCGAGCATGATCATACAAATCGAGGTACATGCCCCCCAAGCTTCATGGCATTCACGGAGTGGATGGAATGAAGGTTTACTTGGAAAGACTAGATTTTGAAGGAGGATGCATGCCCCCCGGGCTTCAGTCACGCGCCCGGGTGAGCTGCCGTCATCAGAATGACGGGGTGGGTGCTGGGGCATTTCCTGTGGAAATAAGACCATTTAGGAATGGCAGATGACTATATGTGAAGTGTGAACTGGGGAATGAAAGTTGGTCTACGACTTTGATCGTTCTTCCTTCATGCGGAAAACACATCACTCTGAAGAGTGAGGACACAATAGCACGTATGCGATAAATATAGTCTCGTCCAAGGAGTAAATTGTAATCTAATGGACCTTGGACTACCATGAGACCCATTTGGATAGTCTTCCCTTCTAACGTGACAGGTACATTGGGAAGAATTCCTAAAGGTTGAGTGATTTCTCGATGGAAACCTATAAGGTTTCTCATCTCAGGCAGAAGCAGTGGGGAACCAAGTGCTTCCCAAGCTGTTGAAGAAAGGATACTCACAGGAGATCCCTCATCAATAATTGTACCAGCCATAACCATGCGGTAGACTTGGACTATAATTCGAAATGGTATGGAGGCTGGTAACCGAGGATTAACTAGTTGATCCCAATTGAAGGAAACAACTAGGTTGCTTGGAGGTGGGACTGGATAGACAGCCAGATATGATTCTAATGGACTTTCTTCCTGGTGTGAAGGAATGAGAGGGATGCTCACTTGATCATTAATGTCTATGTCAATGAATATAATTTGGACGGTGGGTTCTTCATTCTTGGTAGTGATAACATCATCTGAGGAGGTAACTTCTGAAGCCGAAACCAGGTCACTTGTAATCCGGACCGTTTGACTGTTGTCTGGTTTGGATTCAGATGTAGGATCATCTAGGGTTGGAAATTCTGAAAGCAAAACTGGGTCACTTGTAAGCCGGACCTTTTGACTTTTTTCACGTTTGGATTCAGGTGTAAGAGCATCTAAGGATGGAACTTCTGTAGGTAAAACCGGGTCACTTGTAAGCTAGACCTTTTGAAAGACCGGGTCACTTGTAAGCTGGAACTGTGGACTTTCGTTTGGTTTGAACTCAAGTGGTTCATCTTTGATGATCAAGTGGTGCGTAGATGATGAACATAAATCACTTGTTCCGACCAGGGACTGGTCTGGAGCAGGCGAAGCGCAGGTAGGTTCAGGAAGAGAAAGCTGGACCAAAGAGGAATCATGTTTGATCACTTGGTTAGTGGAGAGATGCTCTGCAGTTGTAAAAAGATGCTGATATCCAGCGGGTAGTTGGGGTAAGGGATTCGATAGACTTGCCAAAAGACGGGAAGCTTCATCCATAAGTGGACAAAGGCGAAGGAGGTGATTACCTTCACAAAGTCGACAAGGGAAACAAACCTTCCCTTTTCTGTTACCAAATAGTAAGGTATCGTCGATTTGCGACAGTAAGGGGTGAGTCTGGTCACGGGACCATATGTCTAGGATCCTGGGAATGCCAGGACAATCAGAAAGAAAATGGTCCCCTTTGCATAATCGACAAGGAGACCGAAGCTTCCGCGGAGGAGCAGAAGGTGGTTCCACCTCTGATAGCTTCATGGTAGATACGACCTTTCCCTTAGGAGACTTCTTCTTTTTGGTCTTCTTCTTCTTCTTCTTAGCCACCTGGTTAGTGAAATCCAAGGTTTCACCAGGTGAAGTAGAAGATGAGGACGTAGCAATAGGCGAAGAAGGGAAGGGGTCCACCTTAGAATCAACATGGTGTTGTTCGGGTGGAGGAGGTGGTGGTGGGACAAGAGTCATCACACTTGAGACCACCGAGTTTGAAAACAACCATACGGGTAACCCAATGGCCAACCCAGGCAAAGACAATGTTGCGATATACTGAACACCAACATTTCCAACAGAAGGAAATGGGTGAGGGTTCCCATCAGGAGGAACACCTTGGTCGGTGGGCACCGGAAAGGCTGCCATTGAACGAGAAATAACCCTACTCAAGCTAACGCAAACAAAATCTAATTGGGTAATGTTATCGTGGCCAATAATTTTTAAGACACTGAACTTAACCTTTTCATTTTTTAAGAGTCGAGAAAAGGATAAAAGATGACTCTAGTCTCCTTCGAATATTTAATGAGCACGAAGTGACAAGACGCTCACAGGCACCTTTTCGTTTAGGGAGTCCGAAAAGGATCAAAAGTGACTGATCTAGAATTCTAGGTAGAGGGTGTACCAAACTTTTCGCAAAACCACATAATACTTTTTAGGGTACGGGTGGTCGATCTTCGTGAATGCTGTGTTCACTGCATTTTGAATCGTAGGGCGGCTGACACGGCTTCCTATGGATAAAGGCTTTATTCCTATAGGGGTCTCCCAATATATACTCGACGGTACGTGGGAGCACAGTCCGTATTGGCATCTATCGTTTCACCGTGGAGGAATCACCCAACCACTCGATGATAAACTACCAGGTTTAAAGACGCTGGAACACGTCTCTAACCTAGACCTCTAGAGTGTTTGCATTATGTTCCAATGCGTTGTTATGTTCATTGAGTTCATTTTAAAGTTTATCTTTGATTATGTTTCAGTTTTTTGGTCCTACCGTATGTGATGTCTCAAAAACTTCTTACATGCAAACTATATGCCAAAATTAAACCATTTGATTCGATGAATTCTATCTACAGGAGGGTTGAGATCTTTTTCACAAACAAAACGATCATTTCAACAAACAACAAAGATCCTAATGCAGCTAATAACAAGAAACGAAATTTTGTCTTTTTCTTTTTAATAGCAACAAATAACAATAAATGCTAACTACTATGATGCAAGAGAATTTTTGTTTTTTCTTTCCTTTAAGATGGCATGATGCATGTAAACAAATTCTAAGAGATATACACAATCCAAGTTCAATCAATGAAATAGAACCAATTCTGAAACACTAAAATGAACCATGCAAGCAAGGTAAAACACAAAGACTAGTGAACTCCAACGAGGCTAGAAGTGAAGTATTCAGAGTATAGACGATCAAGCTTTAACAAAGCACTGGATAGGTGTAGAACACAACCAACAAGTTGACTGGATAATCAAGAGATCGACACTTCCCACAGAAGGCTAGACATGCAAAGTCACTAGATATCCTAGGACTGAGACGAAAATCAATAGAAATGAGCAAACAGCTGAGGGATACAGGCTAAGACCAGTCAAGCAGAGGTTCAACACAGTTCCAGAGGCTGAAAGAGATATATAAAGAGACTGAATGAGCTTTCCACCCACACACAGGCAAAATTTACAGAGCTCGCGTGACTGTCAGCCTGCAACTTGCGCTACCACAGGATTGGCGCGAGTTGCTTTTGAGCAACATGCGCCAACTGGCGCGACTGTCAGAGAAATAACCGCGCTAATTAAGCTTGCCAACTAGAAAAATAAATGATACGACCTCAGGTCGGCTTGACAGTGCTCAGATGGGTCAAACAGTAAAGAATAAACTCAAAACTGACTAAGGAAGCTCATTCACTCAAGCAAGCAGAAGAAAATTAACATGCAAGACAAAAATCAAATAGTCCTTCTCCCCAGTAGAGTCGCAAATTTGTTGGTCAGGTAAATCCCCTCTGTGGACAGAGGCGATCCCACTAGCCTATAACAGAACTAGCCACAAACAAACCACGCTGCTACGCAAGTTCCTAGTTATGCATCAAAGGTGAATCAAGAAGACTAACCTGGAGTCCAACGCTATGATTGAAGCAGAGTTGATATCCTCGCTCCCTTGCTCCAACAGATCACAAATGAACACCTGCACATGCAAAGGAAGAGACAGATACCAACATAAAAACTACCAAGGCACAACTATATTTCAGTCAGAAAGGAAATAAATCAACACATCACCATGATAGATAATGAGATTGGAACTATAATAGCAGTCGCTCATCAATTAATAAACATGAAAAGTTACAACCATTGTTCTGACGTCGACCCTTCTCTTGGCTGGGCGAATATCTATATGTGTCTTGCCATGCATCTCCTCTCCGGCAGCATAACCTCTCTAGCACTCACTAGCATTCCTCCAAGAACTCAAGAACTCAACATCTAACACTCCATGACCAATAATCATCACTACTATCACTCAATCACTAAATCACTAGCACTAACACTAGCTTGTCCAATGCATAATGACAAGCTTATATAGATGAGGAAGGGAGGAGGATGCGATGAACCGGGACACCTTTCGCGGATTAGCAAAAGCCATAAAGATGGATAAAGCTCGACAAAAGACCTTTTTATCCTCAGAGAAGCTCCATGTAATGAAGGAAACAACAGTCGGACGTGCGTTAAGGCAAAAAGCACGACTAAATTTGGTTGGCGCGACTCTTGCTCTAAGACAGAGCGCCAATGGTCGCGCCCTCTTTTGAGGATCTCCATCATTGGCGCGGGTAGGATATTGTGGACTTGCGCCAATGGAAAAATAGCACTTTTTAGGGATAATCTGCAGAAGATGTCTTCAGGGAACATGGAGTACATACTCAGGGGAACATAATGCAAGTGTTTTTAGACTTTGTCACTTCTTATAACTCCCGGGATGGGTCCTCCAAGGTACGACAAGAGGAGTAACAGGTATGGTGACAAATTACTGTGTAACACTAGGTTCAAATTCTTGATGAAACATTTGTCTTATCTTTATAACACTCGAAAGGAGTAAGACCATCCTGCAAGTGTATTTCCAAACATCTTGACCCTTCTTACTAAATCACGTGTTATTAGTATATACTTGCAACATATTGGATATACTTTTGAGTTATATTGGCAATCATTCCATTTCATCTCAAGTGTAGCTCAAATCACTTTGATTAATTACTAGTGTTGGGTTTCTCTATAAACTTTTCCTAGAAGTAAAAAAGAACATGACTTTCAATCTAGAAGGGTAGTTTCCCCAAGGAGTGCGACCACCCCACAAGTGTATTTAGAGATATCTTGACCCTTGCTAAATCATATGTTATTATTATAGAATTGCAACATATTGAATATACTCTTAGGTTATAGTGGAAATCATTTTAGTTCATCTCAAGTGTAGTTCAAGTCACTCTAATGAATTGTCGATCCCGAGTTTCTCAATAAAATTTTCCTTGAAATAAAAAAGAGCATGGCATTCAATCTTTAATTGGATGAAATATGTATCCTCCTTGTGAAGATTTTGTTAACATTATTAAGTAAGGGTTGATAAGGATCTTCTTGGTTTCATTGGATTCATCAAATAATTAACATTTTATTCATCAACTCTTGATTGTGAGAGGATGAATTCTAGTGTGAATTATCACGTGTGTTGTTCTTTTTTCAATTGTAGTTTTGACCTCCACGATTAATTTGGTTTAAGTCCTCTAGTTGGTAGTCATCAATCACCCATTCAGTGCCATGTGGGGTATTTTACTTTTCAACAAATCTAAGGCACCTTCATTGCATTGGGATCTAGTGACCTTGTTTAAAAACCCTAGAAAACACCTTTGAGACCATCTATTAGCACTAGTTGGACTTTAACTTGAGATTTCCCAAAAGCTCAAAGGAACAAATTATGAGGATTGCTTGGCCAATCCACTCATAGCCTACGCCTGTTTGGCGATGAAGGAAAAGCAACTATAAGATATCAAACACCCTCCCTCACACACAAGCATGGAGGCTCTACACCTGTAAAAGTTTTCATGTGTGTTGTTTACATGGTTTGAATGTGTTGTTTACATTAATCATTATTAATTTTGTCACTTATTATCTAGTCATATATTTTAGTACGGGACTAAATTAGTCATTTTAGTTAGTCAATTTTAGTTTGGTCATATATTATCTAGTCATATATTTTATCCCTAAACTAAATTAGTCGTTTAAGTTATTGATTTTTAGTTCGGTGACTTAAAATTGCTCAAATTTAGCAGTAATTCACTTGAAATAATTACGGTGACTGACTTTGTTAGTCACCTAGTAACTAATTTCATCATTTTCTACTAGTACTGGAAACCTTTGTGAACGTGCAACTTGGAAGGGAACACAGAAGAAAAGATGCATCATCAGCTAGAAGGAAGGTGAACCAAAAATCAAAAGTGATGATTAAAACAATAGGACATCTCAGTAAGATTCATACATACATATACATAAAGACTCTATACATACATGCGTAAGAAAACATATACATATATAATTAGAGTAAACAAGTTAACTAAAATACAATAACAACATATGAATGAAACGTGTTGGCTCTATTATATTAAGAAGTGAAAGTTCCAATCATACAATAAAACCATGACCAACCACTAGTCCTGATAATGGAACGTTACAGTCACTACCGCCTCCTCCCCAAAGAGATGTACTAGCTCTGCACTGTGGAGAAGCTAAGGCTCGTTACAATACTCTCCAAGCTTTCTCTAAGATACTCCTATCAGAAGCTTGGCTAACCAAAAGCCTTTATAATGAGTTATGAAGTACTATAAATAGCAAAGGGTGGTGTGACCCTTGACATTCCCTTTTGTGACTGTTCCCCTACCCTCATGACTCTTCAACTACTGTATGACTGTTACATTCAACTACTGACACTTGAACTTCCACTTTACAAGATGTTACATACAATCTGCACATGTACACATGTGATACAAAATAGGCCTGAGCAAGCCATACAAGACATCACTATGACTCAGACAACTTTGGGAAGACCAATTCTTCGACATCCTCATGATGGTCGACGGTGGTGAACTGATGCCAAGCTTGTTTTTCCGCGATGGTGTCTGTGTACTTTATGGTTACATCTTTTTGGAAACGGACTCTTGCCTCTGTTGCATTCGGGTACACTGATTTGGCTCCTCTATCCAACTCATCTGATAACGTGCACATCATTGTCTTGAGTGTGGCCAGACCAGCGACATACTGATGCATAGTGTCTGCATTGATCACCAAGTCTGTGCTGGTGGCTATGCACATCAACTCGTAAAAGTATGAGTCTAGCTCCCGTTACACTTGACCCTTTGTATTTTCCTTGCTGAGTGTCCCAATAGATGAGATCGCATGCGCACACAAAAAAATGTCCTACTTTTGAACACCTGTGCATGGGAAGCCTACAAACTAGTGATGAGTTGCAGAAGTTCCTCATAGTTTCGGATCTGAATCCAGATGAATGCCTTCAACTCAATTTCCATGGGCTTCATCATCTTGGGAAAGTGTAGCAGGGCTCCCTTGAATCTCATTGTCCATGTTTTCATGTGGTTGATGACAATATGCAAATTTGATAAGATACATGCTCTCCTAACACAATGTTGTTGCCAACTGTTGAGATGGACAACTGCCTTATTCACGGTACCAAATATGGAATACAACATCTAGATGACTATCTCAAGGGATGATAATTCATTCACTATTTCCTTCTTCAACTCGGCTTTGGAAAATGATGTAAACAGTTCTCCTCCCTGCTTGGTCGTCTATAATTCCTTAGCCATTCGCTTCTTCTTTGTTATCAAGAAACAGACACTCGAGCTAGTGGCTTCGGCATATGCTTTGGTAGTATCGGTGAATGGCGTTGGATGCTTGCGCACATTAGATACAATCACTAATTCCTAAAACTACACAGGAGATGTGTGGACATCCAAATTAGACAGTCTGTGGGATTGCACAACTCTATGTTGCCACTCATCCAATGATATGTTGTGCATATCTTCTTCCAGATTGTCACCAATGATCTCAATGTCTCCTCGGTCGCTCAAGACTTGCTCTGCTTCCGGATCTAGTGAAGCTGGTGGGTTAACCACTTGGTGGTAAAGAATGAGGCTAATTTCTTTCTCTAACTTTGGCTGCTCCATCTCCATATCCATCTGCTCAAAAACGCGTTCAATCTCTTGAGCGAAGTCCTGCTCCAACGACTGCTCACCATGTCTGCTTTGTGCCAGCTCCTCAGATGAATATAATATGTATATGGGCACAGTTTCATCTACTTGTGCATGTTGCAACCCTTATATATCTGTCCCTACTACACTTCCTTCTCCTCTCTACACAACTCCTATTCTTTCCAGACTTTCTCCTTCAACCCTTGCAACGCCTTCATGGTTTCCTCCATCCTCTATTTATCTATTTGCCTTAGCGCATTCCTCTTGTCGCATTGTCACCTCTTCACCTCTATCTCCAAAGTTTTTTTTCTCCAAAAGTGGGTCGTCTCTAAACTTGCAGCTTCTTTCTGCCTCTGCATTGTCAACAATCTTTCACTTTCCTTTGTCACGCAAAGGTATATTGCACTCTGCTGCTGCTGATGATGGTGCTCTCCTAGATGCTTCTTCACGCTACTTCGCTAACCATTCCACAGTGATGCTAACCAGTTCATTGCACCTGGAGAAGATGTGAAAATATCTCCATGGGTCTTCCTCATCCCAATGACACGCCCCATGGATCCAAGGAAATTTCACTCTCGTGTAGTGATCCTTCACAAAGCAATGCGGGTTGCACGAATTGAAGCTTCTCGTGCCAAAAGTAAATTTTTTAAAGTCTTCTACCTCAGCATGTGCATGCTTGATATTTTGTATCTCATACAACTGGATCTGCAACATAAGTTTGGGCGATGATTCCTTCTTCTTCCGATGCAATCTCCCTAACAGTCTTGCCGAGATGTGGTACAACACTTCTTGTATGACAAGATTTTCCATGGAAAACTTCAGTAAAACATGCGGATGCTTCTCCGCACTATAAATTAGTCTGAAGGTGTGAAAGGGTGAGGCATACCAATCCACTATGTCGATCAGTACCTCCATTACTTCCTTCGACATGCAATATGGATCCTACTCAAATATCATATTGTACACCGGGGTGACGAAATGGTCTGACAACTATCTGATGACTCCATAGAAGCTACTTTTGGAAAATAGTCTATAATACATGTTCACAGAGGTTTCACTGATGTCAATTCCCACTTCAAGCCTGGGAACTTCTAACATGAACATATTGCATCCAAGATGTATGTGGACATGTATATTTTTGCTTGTTGACCTTTGGGCAGCAGCCGAGCTCCTGTTACTTTTCCTTCAGCTTGTGAGCCAACATGTCAAACTAGTTGCATGATTTGCCTTCACTTGCCAGTTGGACCAACGCGATCACCCAACTCTGTGGGAAGGTGTTCGTGCTCTCTTGGCCATACAAGTGGCATGTGAAAATGACCAAGTATTGATATGCCTTCCGCAATATCTTCATCTTGTAAATATGGTTAGGTTTCATTCTGAACTTGGTTGGCTCCTTCACCCAATTCTTCAAGATATCCCTCGAGTTTGCATTTTTGCTATGTATGATGAAGGGTGTCTCCATTATGATCATTAGATTTAGCAAGTGGTACACCTAATGATAGTCCTGTGCCCCAAAGGTAGAAATCTTTTTCACGCAGACACTTCTTAACACCATCGTTTAGGGATTAGTGTGTGATACGATCCAATGTATCATGTCCGTGCATGGAAATGCGTGATACCTGCATGTAATCGAGTACAAGCCAGACTTGTGAATGTTCACGTAGACCTTGCGGTCTTCAAGATATTCCCCAAATGTTCCTAAGAATGTATCATTGATATCCTACCATTTCATCTTGATTTCTTTGTCTACAATCAACTTGGTGTCTTCGTAAATCGACAAACTCACAGACACTCGCTCAACTACATCTCCAGTTGCGCTTTCGTCGGTGTCCTTTGACCATACTCACTTGGAGGCCATTGAATTTGAATTGTTGAGAGACTGATGAACACCTCCTATACTTGGAGACATGTCAACATGCACGGAAAAAATCTTTCACTTGAAAATAAAGAAAACTTGATGACTAACATGCAACATTGTTAGGCAGCAGATCCCCCCATAGTATGTTTTTGGGGCTTAAAGCTTGAATTTTGGTCAAGTGTAATGTGAATACCCCGTGAAATGTGAGCGCGGAAAGCGAGAGTCTAGGGTTTTCCACACTAAAATAATATAATTTAATGTATGGTATGTTCGCCTACCCATGCTCCACGGACCATGGGATTATATAAATAGAGCGAGGTTCTAAGTGTAAGGTTAGTCTTAGCTTTGAGAAATCATATGGGTTTTGGATGATGAATTAGCTCTGAGTCTATAAGTCTGAGTATTGGGTTGTAGTAGTAGGAAGAGGCTCTATAGCTGAGTGCACAGAGGCTTGGTAGAGTCTGCAGCTGTGTGCACGGACACCCGCAGCTGAGTGCGCAAGGTGGAGTTGGGATTGTACTGGGACAGAGAATTAATAAAAGATAAGTTGATTTTGGAATATTCTGTGTCTATGCTTCTATTATATTTATGCATCTCTTTACAGTTTATGATTGCACGAACTAGTTATGAATGTTGAATGATTAATAAGAATGTTGAGCCCACAAAATTAAGTTAAGATTTATAACAGAATCATAGTAAGGAATAAGGTTCTAGACAGCACCTCTTCACACTTTTTATAGAGCTACACGGAAGCAGTTGCATAAGTTGCGAAGGGTAGACGGCTGCGCAAAGCAACACAAGTGCACAGCTTCGGTTCGTGAACTTCCCAGACTTCATCAAGACATCCCTAGGGTGAGGAAACCTGGTTCCAGCACCCTCCCATACTACCTCGGGTGAGACCTTAGTCCGCACACCCTAGACTGTTGTCGAAAGGGCTGGTAGTTTCGAGATTTGTTTGGCTAAATCACTTCTGAACCTGGGTCAGGCCCCAACAAGCCAACAAATGGTTCCATTGCGAGGACTGGGATCTACCTAAGGGATGTCTGATGTCGTGCCACTGGAACCCAAAAAAGAAGGAAATCAAAGAGTGGTTGGACAAGAAGCTTCATGAGTTCACGACACAGGAAAAAAGAACTCCACAGGTATCTGAGAAAAGGTGGTTGGATCGCTACGTGTATACAGAAATTCATGACATCTTCTTAGCATATTTTCCTTATGAACTGTGAGAGTGGATCGCGAGGTTAGCCAAAAACCAGGGAAGGTGTAAGCTCGACCAACTGATAGTGTGGACTCCGGAGTTAGTGAGCAAACTAGAGGCATCAGAGGATAAGATTGTGTGAGCTATGGACCATTGGCTCAACCGAATAATAGCGGGGCTTATCACTAAGTTCACGGTAGACACGACCGTGAGCTATAGCAAAGCACAATGATGTTTTCTCAAGGGATCGCGATGTTAGTACATTAAATCAATGAATACTTGGATTAAGATGTTGTTATGTGAAAAGCAGGTTATACGAATACATTAATGTTTGGAACGATGTGGAGTAGAAAGATCTACAAAGGTAGTGAGGGATTAGGAAATAGTCCCATAATTTCTCCTTCGTGAGAGAGTGAGGAAGAGCTTGCTTGGATCTCTCTGAGAAGTGTGGTGAGTTTGATAAGGCAGTTCATTCCACAGTTATCACCTCCACTTATGCCATCACCCGCTTCACCTACTTCACCTCCATATTCACCCACTCCACCTCCACCAAACCCATAGTTTAGCATGGCAAGAAAGATTAAGCTAGCCATATTCAGAGGAGTAGGGAATGAGGATCCGGACCAATTCTAGTTCGTGGTGAGAGCAGTGTGAGAAGCACAAGGGGTCACAGATGACAACATTAAGAAGGCTACATTGGTAAGCGCGCTACAGGATCGCACATTGACATGGTATATTAAGCACTCGACGGATCACCCAAATGCAGGAATAACAAATATCCAGAATGCATTGAATAAAGAATTTAGCCGGCCGAACACTGTCAATCATCAGATTTAAAGATATTGTGATGCTTCCAGGCGAGAGCCCTGGAGATTTGGATCAGTGCCTGAAGAGTACGATCCGCGAGGCTAATATGACGCTCACAGATGCGCAACATCGCGCATGGTTTGTGGCATCTCGGACACCACACCTGAGGACGGCGCTATCATAACAGAAACTCCCTACCCAGGCCTAAGTGTTGGAAATGGTAATGAGGTTGCATGAAACACCAATACAGGATCCGTGGCTAGGAGTTCAACAAATCCACGCGCAACTACAGAATCTATGCCTAGAAATGCAGAGCTTGAAGTAGGATAGGGCACCGTAGCCATAGGCGCACGAGGAAGTGTGCTGCGTAAAATGCGAAGGCCAGGGCCATGACAAGGATCATTGTCCAGTATTCGCGAACTACTTGGCAGGAGTGGGGGTAATGTCGTTGATACTAGAGGCACAGGCAGGGCCGAGCGCGACAACCACATTATGGTGCGCGATCTGTCAAATAGGAGGAAAGCACACCACTGATAATTGTCACTTGTTGTAGAAGTATACAATGGCACCCTAGCAACTGTTTTTTAATTTCTGTAGGTTGGTGGGCCACGATGAGTGTGCTTATCAGAGCTATGAGTTAATGATGGGTCGGACCCCAGCTTATTGGATGTAGACAGAATTGTGAGCCCTCGACCCAATGGAGGGAATGGGGCACGTGGATTTGAAGGGCGATGTCGAGGACGAGGAGGAATGGGGCCAAGAAGGGGCCGCGGGTAGTTAATTTGTTACAATTGCGGAGGACCAAGGCACTACGTACATGATTTTACCAACTCGACAAGAGTATCTTGTTCGTACTATGCTCAGTTTGATCATGAAATGGTAGATTGTCCTACACTAATCTCATAGATGCGCGAGAAAGGAGTACTCCAGCCTAATCCGACTCAATGTATTCAAATGATAAGGTTTGAACCGCATGAAGAGGACCCAAATGTGAATATAGTGCTCAAAAGTGGTGCGAGTACAGGGGAAGATAAGGGGAAGCAGCCCAAGGAAGATACATGGGTTCACATGGCCCCTAAAAGAGAACTTGAGTTTGACTTAGAACGCACAAAGGAGACATTAATGGAAGTTAAGAAGAGATTCACAGAGGCCTCCACTTTAGGTAGTAAGGATCAACTAGAGACAGGGATGGATCCTTCTATGCTTACTACCTTTTTGGAGACATGTATGAAACTGCTACGTGACAACAAGGTAGTTAAAGGACTATAGGAGTTGATAACTAGGTGTGCAGGGTGAGGAGAACCGTGCGTATTCCGAAAACGGGGAGAGCATGCATTATGCACCGTGAGGGAAATGAGATTGACAGCTCAGATTGGCGAGTATGAAATGGATCTGGTAATCCTAGACTCGGGTTCGGACGTGAATGTGTTACCAAAGAAGACATGGGAACGCATGGGCCGGCCCACGTTACAATGGCCCCCTATTCAATTACAAATGGTAAACCAATAGAAATTTTTTCCCATGGGGAGGTTGCAAGGGGTAACAATTGATACCGAAGGCACGAGCACACAAATGGACTTTGAAGTAATAGAGATTTTTGATGACAGAAATCCTTATCCCACATTGCTAGGAATAGACTGGGCCACTGATATGAATGGAGTCATCAACTTGAAGAAGCGGAAGATGATATTCGAGAAAAAGTCCCTTCGCGTAGTCATTCTGCTAGACCCAGTCGAAGGAGCACACGACACCGAACCCATGCGTGATGATGGAAGCGACGATGAGCTGGATTGTATCTACAAGATAACTGCATGAGATCAGGATTGGGTGAATCTGACTGCAAATGGAAGGATCTCATGGGAGCACGCAGGTTCCTGCACCTTGGATTCAGACGAAGAAGACGAGTGGTGGCACAATTGGTTGAACGAGGTGACAACACTAAATTGCAACATGATGATTAGATCCCTGCGTTGCGTGACAATAGAGGCAAGGGAACTACCAACATAAGATGGAGTGACAGCCGTGGATGAGTTCCTAGACAAATTTTAAAGCGCAGTACCAGAACAGCAGCGGTATGGTATGTTGGAATGGGCACTGCGCACAACACCCTGCACGATGGTGGAATACACATTAGAAGATCATTGGAAATTGGTGCAAATGTAGGAGACGGATGTGCTTGCGATTTGGAAGTCCCCAACATCAAACAAAAGCTGACCAGCGAGGACAAAGCAATTTACGTGCCCACTTGTGTTGATGGGTGCAGATGTGTGTTGTGCAAGCACATCCCAGACTAAGGATCGAAAATCAGAACCCGACGCGACAGCAGGAAAAGAGACACAATAACTACCATAATTGCGACAACATGCAAGGACCAGAGCGAAGAGATTATGCAACTATGCGAGTATGAACATATGCAGATTCAAGAAGCCATTTAGTGAGGGAACCTTGAGCTTCACAAACTCGAAGAAGATCGGGTACAATTGAAGAAGAAAAGCATATTAATGGACGCGGATATCAGAAAGCTGGAAACGAAAATCGCACAAGCATTACGCATTGACAGAACGACAGGGCAACATATGGGAAGCCCTACCATCGCACTAGAAGGGTGTCTCCGAGAATTTTTGGCTATACTACCATGGCTCTGACTGCACCTTGTCAGACAAAGTAACTAGGGAAGCGCACTGCATAAGGAAGAACACGAGGCGCTGACTAGCGCGAGGGTAACTAAGGAAGGCCCAGAGACCGGGTTGGAAGGTGACTTGAAGCCTTGCACCAGTAGTGTGACCACCTGACTATCTGTAGAAAGCACAGTCTTAGCACTCCAAGCAGTTGAAAGAGAGCGCGGGACTATAAAAGAGTCTGTATGGGAGCTGCGCGACACAGAAGCTGGGCGCAGGGTTAGTGTGATGCAAGAGTCATGTTCGTGCATAAGAGGCTGCACTGCCGTGCGAGTAGGCTGGAAAGTGACCGTTGGTGTCACTATTCATGACAAGATGTCCAATTTAAGGCAACGAGGAGTAGACGACGGGCAATTAAGACACAAAGTTAGGACTAGATTTGGGACTATCTACCGCCATTCTTGAATTAATGAACTAAATATGGGGGGAATGGTCGAATTTGAATTAAAAAGGGCCTATAAATCACAGGTGGCTCTCCACCGCACAACTCTTGGCGTTTTGAGAATTCAGTTGTTGCATTTTCAAGTGCGTATGAACCTGATGAATTTGGAGGTTGTGAAAGCAAGTATGTAGTTTGAAACATTACTGAAGGAGACATAGGATTCCCTAATCAGAATGATGTCAACAACTAAGGGAGTCACACAGAGCTCTACACCGCTGGTAGGGGATGCACCAAAAATCCCTAAATCACCCCAGATGCCCAGGCCCAAAAAGGATCCACACGCAGTAGGACCGGTCCGTATGTCTCCGTGAAATCCACAGTTTGGTAAACTGTCTATGGAGGATAAGGGCAAGACGATTAATATTGAGACAGATGAGGTGGAGGAGGATCTTCAGGCCTTTGTAGAAGAGATTGAACTAGATGAAGAAGTGGCGGAGGACATTCAGCTAGTGCGCGTTGCAGCAAAACTACCCAAATATGTCCCCCCACGGAAAGGGAAGGCAAAAGTACCCAAGCACATGGACACCGTTAAGAACGCACTTGAAACCCCACTCCTCCCAGATGGAATTCTCTTTGAGGGTTCAACCCTAGGCTGCATACCCACGATCAAATTTTAAGATTGGGACCTCGCGGATAGCGAAAAGTTCCCATATATGGAGACTAGCCAGCTTATGGAACAAAGCAAGGAGGGGGTAGTTATAGTGCTGCAACCATGGAAATGGTTGCGCCGGGTGGAGGAGGTTGGGCTACTCCACCTACTATGGATTCCACACTTTCACCGGGCACCAATCATGATATTCATCATCAGGCAACTGCTTTGCCTAGTACATGAGGGGTACTTATGGCTGGAGTAGTCGATTCCCATTACGGTGGAGTTGATTCATAGGATTTCAAACCTTCCCTACATGGGAAGGGACCCCGCGGAAATAGCTGGCCAAAGTGGAGCCTTGGCGCTCGCAGAAGCCATGAAGAAAAATACAAGCTAAAGAAGAAGTAGAGGGGCTATGTGATTACTAGCATTCAAGACAAAGGGGTGTGTGTAGCCACTCAGCGGCTGGCAGGAAAAGTGATGAGAAAATGTTGTAGCAACGGTCATCACGCTGGGCGAGTAATGTGCCGAGGGGGTACAGTTCAACTGGGCACAGTTCCTCGGTGAGGAGTTCCTAGCGAATTGCAAGGAGGCTCAGGAGCAGGGTAAGACCTTCCACATTGCGTGGTTTCTCTTATCCATCTTGTTGGTTGCAGGGGAATTGCTGGAGGAAAGTCAGTTTCCTCCTCTAGACGATGACTTACTAGAGGTAGCGAAATAAGCGTCGCTCTGGGCGACAAGGCACACCATGCAGATCCACAAGATCAAGATCTTCTGGATACTCATCGAGGCAAGCGTACGAATGTGGATCCACAAACAACCACGCCTATCCCCCACGGTATACGATAGTCTGCAGAGCTTTTTAGACTTTAAGGTGGATATGCACAATGAGTATATCAAGGCGCATAAGGACCCATAGCAGAACTGGACCAAACTCCCATTCATTGCAGTCGATGACGCAGTGTTCGTGGTGCTCAACTCATGGCCACCTGAATGGCGCGGGCCAGATCTGGCAGTGTGTGATGAGGCAGCAATATAAAGACAAAAGGATGTCGCCAAGCTGCTGGAACAACAAAAGCAAAATGAGCAACTCGCCGAGGAGGTAAGGGCTTCCCGCGAGGCAGTGAAGGCCGCCACCGAGTAAACCATGGCCACCAAAAAAACAGCAATAGTAGGGGCCACCACGACGCAGGAGGAAAGAGGCCTAGACTTGACCACAGGAGATGGGACAAATGATACGATGAAAGGTGCAAACCCAAGCACCACCTCTACATAATTGAAACGGCCACGCGGGACGGAACCAACAGGGCCATGGAAGAAGACCGAGGCTTCCAAATTGGATGGGGAGCCTATTACACTGATAGAGGGTGAGTTATATGACATTGGCGACACAGTTCACGAAGTCACCAGGGAGGCGCTCCAAGAAGCAATGACGGAGCAACAGAATGTGTTGGGGGCACTCAAGGCACAACTGTAGGGACTTCAGGTGCGACTCCCACAAGAAGAAATGGTATCCGTCTATGGTGCCATGGGAGCATCGGCAACAGAGCAGTTGTTGTGGGCCAAAATGGCCAACACCGTCACACTGCCGGAAGGAGCACTGACAACGGACAACATGGAGGATAGAGCCATGGTAGGGCAGATCAAGGGACTCGGCCTAAAATTGGCTGCCCTTCCATGGGAGATTTTATACCAGTTACAGGATGGAGCAACAATAGAACTCCACGCTAGAGAGGGATGTGTAGTGAAAATGCTAAGAGAAAACAAATCAACTTCAAATAGCTTAGCCTACAACGTGATGAAGTGGTGGCTTAGAACCAACAGTTGGAGCAAATCATAGAGGAAGAATTTCGTCACGTCCCAGAACTGGAAATTGCGACAGATCTGCCAGTAGGAATAGGAATCCACAAATTGGTACATGGATTCCGCGAGGCAAAGGAGGAAGCTACGAGGATCCAACTAGACCTCAACCTGCAAAGTACTGAACTACGGTTAAAGGTGTAGCCCTCCATGCCCCCAAAAGTTCGAGATCAGCACATTGCCGATATCCGAAAAGGGTTGGAATAAATTGAACAGGCAGTGTAGAGCTACACCATATTGTTGTAAGAATCCTTCGGGGTCCTCACAACCTTATAGGAGGATCCCACCATACAATAATTGGAAACAGAGGTGTTATCTCAAAATCAGGCCCTGGAAGGCTGCAGACCAGGAAGACTTCAAGTAACTATTTCAAACCTACTTTAGGCTGAGGCTTAGCCTCCTCAACCTGAGAGGGCTCTCTCTAGATGGGTTAATGATTTTGATTAAGATAAAATGGCTAACTCTTTGTGAAATAACTGTGACAAATATAGATGATGGAAAAACATTAAACAAGTTTCCATTGGGCCTATGGAGTCAACAACATCTCAATAAACAAGGATCTTGACTTTACATAGAAGTCAGGGCATTCAGTATTTGAATTTTCAGAACATAACTCATATGAAACCACAGTCTATAAATGCATACAGGAAATCAGAGCACAATCAGTGAATTCTGAGTGATTATACATTTATAAAACTGTAAAAAATTTAGGAAAAGACAAGATCACACGTTCTGAACATAGAAATCCTTCATGAATCCTGAGAAGTAAAAGCCAAATTATATTACTGAACTCTGTCTTACATAAGCCCAAATACAATGCTCTGTCATAAAGTTTTCCCACCCTTATTACATTTCCCTTGCTCCTATTTATAGAGTTCTTCTACCTGACTGAGATTCCTCCTCAAACCTGAGGGGAACTCGAAGTCTATTTCTAATGACACCTATTCACCTTTAAACTAACTAATAAAAGCAACTTACTACTAACTGACATCTCTAGAAACCTAAAACAATTAGGATTCTAATTCTACATCATGCTGAGCATAGCATTTATTACAATCAAGATTCATTCTCTGCCAAGTGGATTACTACAGCTGTAGCCTTGATGGATGTTTAAAGCTCTTTACTAGCCCTTACTGTCGTATCCCTTTACCTTTGTTGAGAAACAGGAAACTGCCCCTAAATTACTAGCTGGATATTGATAATCCACCATAGCAAGGTTACTGTATGTTGAGTTTAACCAGTCTTGTACTTCCTCTGAGCTTTTGAGATCCCTGCATATGCGAAACTTCTTCCTAAGATTTTGTAACCCTTCATCCCTTTCACCATATGTCTCCAATGCTTTCCATGATTGTTGTATCACCCTGAAACAATTTTCACTTTCCCGCTTGAAATCATTGAAACAAGGTTGTAGAATATATCAGATGGTACAATGTCTTCAGATTGCAATATTGGCGCTGATGAAGCTAGGGTACCAATTTCAATATATGGATATTTCAACCTCATCCAAGCAGTTAACATTCCACCATAAGAACCATCAATGTATCTGTTCCACCTGAGCCTCTATACTGACTATCATCTGTTGAAAGGGTACTTGACATGGAACAAACCTCAGAAACAATGGAGTTATAGAAAAAATAGCGTTGGTTATTCAACATGTGCCTTGAAATACACCGAATACAAGGCTTGTGGTTACATGGAACAAATAGTGTGTCAATTTCACAGGCACAGCAGATGCATCAAGTTTCTCCGTCCTCTCTGTTTGAATTTGATATTTGTCTATCTGCGTTTGATTTCAATTTGACATTTTCTATAAAGCACTTTAGTTCAACTAACCTTGCCAGAGAAGGATCACCTTTGAAAACATCAACCCAGTTATATTCCAGTAAATACTGTAAATTGGATTCAACTTCTGATGAGCAATCCATATTCATGACTGCTTGCATCAAATCGTTCTGTACACCATGATGATACAGTTTTGTCTGCGAGGTTCAAAATCATTCCTATGAGAGATGCCAAAATCATTCCCCAGTCTTTACAATCCCAAACAACATTGCTACCCTCTAGCTTACTAATGCCCATCTTGTTGGAACTATCAATACGTTGAGCGTTAATGCATGCAGATAATTCTAGGATAGCTAAACTATCACCACCACAAGCTTCATTGGGTATAAACCGAAGAAGATCCGTGTCCTGAAAAAGAACCCTGTAACCCCTACCTAAAATATACATGAAACAAATGGCAGGTGAAGAAAACACTTCTTCAAAGAGGTAACAAGAACCAAGATGCCAGGAAAGTGGACTAACTTCTGCAGATGAATGTGGAATTCCATTTGTAACTTGCAATGATTTCCCTGTCGGAGAGGGTGAATAGCCTAGCTTTCCAGTCTGTTTGAGTTTTCCATTCACATACAATTGAGCCTAGCTAAGGCATTCGGCTTACTGTGCACAATAGCAAGATGATACCATACCCCTTCTTCAAATTGTGTATCTGGAAAAGACAGGCAGTAAGAATTATTTGTAGCAAGAGTTAGGATTCCATTAGCACGCAAGTAGAGTTCTGCACACAACTTGTCCATTTCACCCACTCCACCAACAGAAAAGATGCGGGGAATGAGTCTTTTATTTTGCTGGATGCGCAAGTGCAAGAATTACAGCAACACCGCCAACTGCCCGGATGCTATATCCAATACCACATGGAAAACTAAAACTGAGCTTAAGATTGTTTACAAGGAATAGTTCATACAGGGGCTCAATTGTCTCCTGAGTTCTATATAAGTCTAAATTTCTGAATCTCATTCAGAATTGTCTCACAATTGTAACCAGCTTCTGTAGAAACTATATCTGGGATTTCAGAAGGGACAATGTCGTCTCTCTGATAACTACCACGACCTCGTAGTAGTTTCTTGTAACCACGATCCACTGCACCCTTTTAAAATTATGGTTTTATGTAGGCCCGCTAGCATTTCTTCTTATCAATTGCCCTGCACCAACAATACCTTGACCAGCATCACCATTTCCACCACCAATATTAGCTCTATTCCCTTGCCCAGGTAATCGCCTATGGTTTCGTTCCTCCTCCATGGTGTGTTTTCTTTATTTAACACAAACTCATTTGCATTGGTACCAATCTCTTCATCTTGTTCTAGAATGGCTGTATGGCAGATTGCTAATATGCGGAAGAATAATAAAAGCATATCTGCATGCGGTTCTTTCAACCAGTTCCCATTCATAAGCCGGTCATCCTTGAAGTTAAATCTCTTGATGACAGGTCTTTCAGTCATTTCAGTTGACTCTGGTCCCTCAATCCGCAGTTCAATATCTGGCTCCTGAAAAAGTGGGTCGTTGAAACTGTTTTCTGATGCATTCAAACCTTGGCTTTTAATATCAAAGTTTTGAATATCTAGTGGATTCAAACTCTGATCATTAAGATCCTTTGCTATCCACTTTGCTGCTGCAATCTCAACTTCTCTTGCAACAACACCATACGAAGTACCTGTCCTAGCTCCTCATTCAAGTTTGATGTCCGAGCTTGAGGAGGGGTACCCGTCTCTTCATCATACATATGGATGTCTTGGTTGATGAACGATGCTTGCAGAATCTTTACAACTTCAATTGAAACATAAAGCGAAATAGGTATCAGGTACCCATAAAGCATCAGTGCCGTGACCAAATGATAAAAGCCTGAGACCCCAGGGTTACCGGGTTTATAATCACTGGTTGCATAATCTGGTCTTAGATACCACCAGTTAGGAGCGTCGAATTTTAACTGAATAGCAAATATCTTTCTGTCCTTCAAGACATTTTGCAAATTAGAAACAAAGGAAGGTGGCAAGAGCCCGTTCTTCTCAGAAGTGATACTGCCAGATTGATCACAAATCGAAGCCAGAATCAGAAGTTTTGGTCTTAATAGAGAATTTTCAGATTTGGTTTTGGATGGAAGTCCTGATTTGAATGGTACAGGCAAGAATCAAATTTGAAGGCTACAGAACACGTGTCAAGACCGACATGTAAGACCTTACACATGCTATCCCTGTAAAATTTTTGTAGAAAATATGACAGCTGGGGTGAGATGTGCTATGGGTCAGCACAAAATCACTTAGACCGTGTTTCGCTACGAAATCACCAGAAACATGCTGCGCTACGAAAACACCTAAAACTGACTTATGCGCTACAAAATCACCTAAAGAGCTTTGTAGCACCTAATAACCTTTGAAAAAAACTAACACATGGCTATGAGACGGGGATGAATGAGAATGACTGGTGATGAATGAGAATACATAGTTGACTCAAGACTCTAAAAACAAAAATCAAACTTAGACTAGCACCGAATTTTTTTACCATCAAACTAATGTGAGCGGTTTTGAAATTAGAATTCTTAAGTGATAACAAGAGGCACGGGAGCTTCAAATGCAATATGACATTGTGCGTGGGATGGCGCAGACAGTGGTCCTAACTCAGCGGCTCACAAAGCTACAACAGGCAAAGGCATTGAAGGAGCAAGTGGACGCAACACGACAAAAATAGGCAATACTTAAAGCACAGATCCAGCCTTGGATTGATGAGGCCTTCCTCATCACGGCTGACATCGAAGGAAAAGTCGCGTAAATGAAAGCAATGCATGAACTATTACAAGGATTTGACCCTGACAATGAGAATTCGGCCCAGCGAGCAAAATGGATCCAACGGACAACAGAACAGTGCGCTACGGATTTTCGTGTAGCACAGGCACAGTTAGATGGACTTCACGCAAAGATCACCACACCAGCAGAGTGACTCGAGAAGAGTCACAATGATTGTGTTGGGGGCCTGTTGGGCAGCAAATCCCCCCATAGTATGTTTTTAGGGCTTAAATCTCAAATTTTGGTCAAGTGTAATGTAAATAACCCGCGAAATGCGGGCGCAAAGCGTGAGAGTCTAGGGTTGTTTGCCCTAAAATAATATAATTTAATGTATGGTATGTCAGCCTACCCATGGTCTGGGGACCATGGGATTGTATAAATAGAGCGAGGCTCTAAGTGTAAAGTTAGTCTTAGCTTTGAGAAATCATATGGGTTTTGGATGATGAATTAGATCTGAGTCTATAAATCTAAGTCTATGGTTGTAGTAGTAGGAAGAGGCTCTGCAGCTGAGTGCGCAAAGGCCTGGTAGAGTCCGCACTTGCGTGCGTGGACCGCTGCAGCTAAGTGCGCAAGGTGGAGTTGGGAATGTACCGGGACAGAGAATTAATAAAAGATAAGTTGATTTTGGAATATTCTATGTCTATGCTTCTATTATATTTATGCATCTCTTTATAGTTTATGATTGTGCGCACTAGTTATGAATGTTGAATGATTAATAAGAATGTTGAGCCCACATAATTAAGTTAAGATCTATAATAGAAGAACACTAAGGAATAAGGATCTAGACATCACCTCTTCGTGCTCTTTACAAAGCTATGCGGAAGCAGTTGTATAAGTTGTGAAGGATAGATGGTTGCGCGGAGGAACTCAAGCGCACAAGTTCGGTTTGCGAACTTCCTAGACTTCATCAAGACATCCCTAGGGTGCGGAAACCTAGTTCCATCACCCTCCCATACTACCTCGGGTGAGACCTCAGTCTGCACGCTGCGGAATGTTGCTGAAAGGGGCAGTAGTTTCGGGATTTGTTTAGCTAAATCACTTATGAACCTGGGTCAAGCCCCAACAAGCCAACAAACATACACAGGAGACTAATGGCAAGGATTGTGCAATTTTCACTGGGAGACCAAAAGATTGACTGCTGGAACTACAAAAAAGGTATTATAGACTGTCAGGAGGCTAGTTGACTACTAGATTTGCGCAATGTGCAATCTAGACTGACCCGTTGGGTGCTGAGATTGCGCAATGCACAATTTTAGTCAGCAAGTCATACAGGCCCAAGGACTACATTGTGTAATATTCTAGGTCAACAGACATTGCCTCTCATAATTGCATAAAGCAAGCTTGGAGAACATTGTCTGGCCATATTTGTGCATTTTCTAGGAGGAAGGAAGATCCTTCCCTCTCAGAAATCTACAATGATGTCTGAGCAAGGCAGGGCTCAGGCCAAGGTTTCCTAGACTCGTTGACAAGCAACTAAAAGCATATGGAGATATGAATGCATGGTGAACCAAGTGTAAGTAGGAGTGAATGACCATGTATGCAAACAACGAATGCAAGATTCAAAAAATGGGAAAACATGCATGTCTGTGGAACGAGTCGTCGAATCGACGACCGTCCGTGCAAAACAACATCATGTATGCGACAATAATGAGATGCAAATGAAAACTGAAATGGTGCTTGTACATGCTAACATGCATGAAAAAGACAACAAGCATTCATAGAAATCGAGCAAACAACACTCACACAAGCCAAAACACAAAAAGTGATAGAAATTATGCAAAAGACAAGTAAAGTGGACTTACCCAGAAATAGATTAGTTGGATGTGCCAAAGACTCCTAGATGTGTTGTGGGATGTAATAGCTCCAAGAGTGATGTGAAGAATGATCTCTAAAGTGTCGAATAAATAAGTTTGAGGCTCATGACGTGCATGCCACAAATCTAGGAAATAGTGATACTTGGAGGAAATTTTCTAAAACAATCTTTGTATGTAACCTCTAGCTGCTTAAAATAGATCCCTAAAATTTAAGGATGGTTTTTGCATGTTGATTTTTCCTATTTCTAGAAAAGTATCCTATGCATGCAAATCAAGTTAACTAGGTCCTGGGTGGATCCGGTCAACCTGGAGGCACATGCAATAGCCTGCAAGACTAAGAGAGGGATTTGCGCAATTTATGAGTTGAGCTGGGCTACCTGTCCTAGAGGGATTGCACAATTTTTTGGGCCAGTAGGTGACTGTTGCCCATAATTGCAAAATTTTTGGGCTAACCTGCAGTGCTGGGCCAAATTATGTAGTTTTCTCAAGGAAGCGTGTCTGACTACAATGCGTGATTTCTGAGCCCAATAGGCTGTCAGGCATATTTATGCAATTTCTAGATGGAAGGCTGGTTCCCCTCAAGAATTGCACAATTTTCTGAGGGAGCTGCTCATCCAGCAACTAGCTTATGTCTGGAATGGCAGCCTGTGAAAGGAGTGAAGCAAACTAACATGCACAATATGGCAAGCCACTAAAAAACCAATGAAGCCTATGTACTTTATAGTGTAAGACATGCTGCTAGGATGGTTCGTAGGGACGTTGCAAAATGAAACTAACGCAAAATTTTGGGGGGTGGTTGTAGTTGTTACAACACTTGGCGACACACCGGTAGAACTATAGCTCTCTCAATGGACCTTGTTAGTGAAAAGAAAGTCTAACACCTCTGGAAATATTGTTCGGTTCTCTATTCGTCTTGGTTTCCACATTTACTTGATTGTAAGATGTAGCATATGCCAAGCTCTTGGTCAGTTGGCACACATTCCAATCCAAGACAACGAATTTGTTTCGATTGGGATGAGGGGTATATTGGTGCACAAGCGATATTGTCATCAAAGTTTTTTTTTCATCTCTGGTGTTGCTCGGTTGCCAGCAAGCTTGGACAATACCCCAACGGAGTCACGCAAGAACACAAGTATCGCTCTGCTACTAGTGCTCTTGATCAGTACCTTGGCAGAGCTACTTGCATCACCTCTCTTCAAAGTAATCCTTTTTCTTCTTTCGCCTTATTCATTTTCATTTTTAAAAAAAAAATTCACATTTTCAGTTTTTTCGTAACTATGCATAACACTTATTCATTTTAGAGGATAAAGAGCGATCCCAACTTATTGAGGGCAGAAGAGGTTTTTCCTTTAGAGAAATAGTTTATATATACCTCTTACGTGCTTGTTAATGTTTTCCCCCTCACCTTACTCTATTTGACTGAGCTGACAAGGATTAACCCAAAAACAACCGTTTACAGTAGGTGACACTAGTTAGTGCGCAAGCGTTGTGTTTTCACCAAGATTCACTTCAAACAACATGTATTTTCCATTGATGTATCATGGACTGAAGACAAAAAGTTCTTCATATAGAGGCAGGGCGACAGATAACCAAGTATTGATAACTGCACAAGTCCTCTTGTACTTTACCCAGCTTGTTTCAAGAGTCACACACGGTTCCATGTGAAACTAACCTATGGACGTAAACAATCAAACAAACACAAAATAAATAAAAAATAGAAGTAAATGTGTATGAAAAGTGAGTAAGAAAACAAGCAAGCATGAAAGCAAATGAACAAAGTAATAAACAAACATGCATGCAAGTAAACAAACTGAAAGAAAACACTACTCCTACTCCTAAGCTAACGGTGCATGGGTCTATTCACGTGAAGTGATACTTCCAATGTAGCCACTAATGCATTGGTTGACCCATGTTAGTGAAGGTATGGTTCGCAAAAAAAGTAGTTGTGCGAACCAACAAACAAGAAATATATAACAATGAAGACATACACACTCTGAGTTTAAATGTTTCCACAGAACATAAGTGAGTGCAAGTGCATGACATGCAATATGTGGACTTACCATGATGTTGTGTGAAACTACATGCAGATGTTAAGCATATGCATACTATTTACTGTGACATACAAGAAAACGAAAGAAACAAAGACAGCCTATGTCGTGCACGTGTGCTTTCTATGTAAGATTATTCCAATGCATTAGCGATGGGATCATGTAGTTCGAGTGGAGGAATCATAATCTGTGTGTGAAATTGTTCTTCAATTCATATAGATGAGTGATGAGGAGCCTCAAGTGTTTCAATGATTTCCAGATCGGAAGTGAAACCAACCTCAGGATAGCAAGGAACTGACATAACCATTAGCTCGGGCTGAAGCGCCTCGACAATCTACGGGGTTTCAACTTTGTCCATAGATAGATCATCATAAACAAGTGTCTTCAAAAAATCAACTGCGATAGAATCATCATCATGAGCAAATATGGGGGTAAATAGGTCATGACAATTATGATAAACAAAATCAATGATTTCATTGGCATCCTCATGATATGATGAATCAAACAAACGGGTAGATGAGAAGCGCAAAAATTCACCCTCTGTGTTTCCAGAAAAGGTAGATGAAAAAACAAGTGGATTTTCAAAGAATGATTTGTCCTCTCCATTATCGGATGATGGACTGACATCCAGTGCACTCTGCAAATGATAAAAAATGGGTGCATCCATAGACAGAGATACACATGCGAAATCAGGGATGGAAGAATCACCGAAGATGTCAAGAAAAAATAGAGGCACGAACAGAAGGGGATCATCCTTCACCATGGGTTGATACCCAAGATCCTAGTAATACTCTTCATGAATGATAGCGCAGGTTGGTTGTGCAAAATCAACTACATCGATAGCTTGATCCTCATTCACAGCATGTATAGAGTCTGGAATGAAAGAACACAAGACAGTGCAATCTGGAGGATCATCATAACATGAAGACGAAGGTTGAGGTAAGACATACATGTGACAATCCATGGGCTTCACAACCAAGTCTGCATGAAAATTGAGAGAAGTGATGTTGGGAGGATGTGACAGTTGAACGGATGTGTGTGCATGTTCTCCCACATCACTCCGTAGTGGTGGAGTTGTTTGATGAGGGGATGGCGGAAAGTCACTTGTGACAGTGACCATGTCCATCTGTGATTGCACAACTCCATCACCAATGTATGCTGAGTAGGGCTTGAGCTTGAGCTTCTTTTTAGGATTGATAGATTTGGTAAGACAATATTCGAATCTATTCATGAGATACTAAAATTTCATTTAACTTTTCGGAGCTTGAAACTGCAATAGACAAAAGCACTCCCAAAACTCCATGGGTGATTCTTGTGGGGTCTTCTGTTGTTGTAATAGTTTTTGGTCAAGAGGTTCTGGATCAAAATTATGGAAAATAGATTCAATTAGATCACATAATGTTCAAGTGAGTTCAGTTTGCTAGGTGGCAGACTCCAGCAACACCGTTGTGGTGATTCACGAAGTGTGCATGCAAGTAATAGGTTGGCCTCTTCATCAAATAATTCATTTGCATTATCAATAATTGCAAAGAAGTCTTGTAAGTATGCAAGCTAGGCTACTTCTCCTTCACCATCATACGTGAATTCAGAAAAGATATCGAAAAACTCCCTCATGGTGTCGAGAGGTTCGGCATGCAAAAAACATCACGGAAGGATGAGTGTGACAGTTCCATGATAGATGTGCAAATATTCAAAATAGGATGAGAGGACACAGCTTGTCATCTGGCCCTCCTTCTAGCGCCATAAATGTTCATGGTGTTGGATCTGCCAACATGTCAGGGGATCTCCCTAGTAAGAAGTCTGAACTAGACCTTAGATCGTTTGGTGTAGGAGTCCCAACAGTGGTTCGTACAGTATCTACTTGACAACGGTTGTACGTAGAGGCAAGTGAGATGTCCCTGTTGGTAGCAAGGGTCTGACATGCATAGCAAGCCAAGGAAGGTGCATGAATGGTTCTAACACACGGAAGGTGGAATGAGTGTGCCCCTTGGAAACCTATATGAACACACACTTGGAAGGGAACACACGAGCAAAGATGCAGCACAAGCTGGAAGGAAGGTGAACCAACAATCCAAAGTTATGGTTAAACCAACATCACATCTCAGTAAGATTCATACATACATATACAAAAAGAGTCTATACATACATATGCAAGCAAACAGATAGATTTATCATTAGGGTAAACATGTTAACTGAAATACAATAACAACATATGCATGAAATGTGTTGGCTCTATTATATTAAGAAGTGAAAGTTCCAATCATGCAGTACAACCATGAACAACCACTAGTCTCGCTAATGGAATGTTACAATCACTACCGCCTGCTCCTCCAAAGAGATGTACTAGCTTTGCACTGTGGAGAAGCTGAGGCTCGTTACAATACTCTCCAAGCATTCTCTAAGATACTCCTATTGGAAGCTTAGCTGACCAAAAGCCTCTACAATGAGTTAAGAGGTACTATAAATAGCAAAGGGTGGGGTGACCCTTGACATTACCCTTTGTGACTTTTCTCCTACCCTCATGACTCTTAAACTACTCTATGACTGTTACATTCAACTATTAACACTTGAATTTCCACCTGATGTTGCATAAAATCTGCACACGTACCCATGTGAGACAAAATAGACTTGAGTAAGCCATGCAAGACATCATTGTGAATTAGACAACTATGGGAAGACCAACTCTTCGACATCCTCACGATGATTGATGGTGCCGAATTGATGCCAATCTTGGTAGTCCGTGATGGTGTCTATGTACTCTGTGGTGACATATTTCCGGAAACAGACTCTTGCCTCTTTTGCATCCAAGTAAACTGATTTTGTAAGGACCACATCCACACTATATATATTTTTTGTTAAATAAATCATAGCAAAATACAACCATAAGAGAAACACATTGGGAATTCAAATTTATTCAGCACTATCTAACACATTCCTGAAATTCATTTCAGGAAACATATCATAAAATTTACATACATTTAATGAAGACCATAAAGCAATCATACAAAATAATATTGCAAAACATATGTACCATTCACCAGAAAACGAGACTCCACTTGCTTTGCTGTTACTTGTATTCCCTTGTTGTTGGTCACCTCTGAGAGTGAATGATGACGTACTTGATCCGAATGCAATGACCCACTGGTTAACCTCCCAACCTAGTCCTTGGGCACTCTTCTTCCCCGTGGACCCCCGAGCTGCAATGGGGTTGTACAATGGAGGAATGCACTAGCTGGTAGAGGAGAGCACTCCTTGGCTCAAGAGTCCCCTCTCTAAAATCATATACCTCACCAAACTCACTATAGTTTTGTAATCACTGCTCTCACATCGTCTCATCCATCCAACAATAGGGTTCCCCAAAAAAAGTCCCTTCTCCCATGGCTTGCCCCTTCTTTTATAGGAGTCCTCATAGGTGACACTTAGCATGTCATGCATAATTAATTATTTTTTATAATTCAATAGCTTGATTATTCACCCACCCATGTGTCACTCTCTCATCAAGGGTCTCCCAAAATTATTTACTTAAATTTTAATTTAAAACTAATAATTTCCTCACCTCAACAAGATTCCTATTTCTTCTCCTAGTTGCCTCTTTATCCCCCTTTTTATTCCTTAATTTGTGTTCATTACTAAAGTCAATTAATGAGTCAAGATTTGATCCCCTATCTACTCCCTAATTTAGCTCAAGTTATCTCTTTGATGGATATTCTTATGTTGGTTGTTGCCACATGGAGTTTATCCACATTTCTCTAAATTTAATTTATTATTCTTATTTTAATTCACCTTCCTCTTCTCTTAATTAGGTTTAATTAGTTTAGGATTAATCTTTATCCTTACAATTATGTCCCTCTTTCCCCTTTTACCTAATGAAACTACATAATCTACCTAATATTTTCCAACATGGG
This sequence comes from Pinus tabuliformis, assembly GCA_031772625.1. Taxonomy (NCBI): domain Eukaryota; kingdom Viridiplantae; phylum Streptophyta; class Pinopsida; order Pinales; family Pinaceae; genus Pinus; species Pinus tabuliformis. Next base: position 655,350,624 of record CM062811.1, read on the forward strand.
AAGGGTAGAGTTTTTAAGGTAATCTATTTTATTTCTTCCTATGATCCTCTTAACCCAAGTTTTATTTTTGATTTAATTACCTTGGTTTCTAAAATCATTTACCCTTGATGTAAATTTACCTATTTTTCATTTCTTTATTATATTTATCAATTAATTTATTTTTAATGATTCCGAGGGTGCCAAGTTTGGTCGTGCCCTTCAAGAACTTCCCTTGCAGTTCCAAGGGTGCCACGCCTAATAGTTTATTTGTGATGCCAAGGGTGCCAAGTTGGTCGTGCCCTTCAAGAAATTCCCTTGAAGTTCCAAGGGCGCCACACCACTTGGCCTTCGAGCATTCAATGACTACAAGGGGAAAGTATAAGTGCAACGTCATAGACCACTATCATCTATTATGTTGCTTGCTATAGTGAGACTAATGGTGTCGGGGATCAAGGAATCTGCCTTGATGCGCGATTCCTGGTAAATTCCTCATGAGCGACCCAAATTTGGGACCTGCCCTCATGGCATCGTGATCTTCAAGAAAAATTGTTTCAACCTTTCCAGCCCAAGTCATGGCGGGAGTGCTAGTGGGTGAGATCAGGGACACTGTCCCACCCCTCCCATGTAGTTCCATCCACTTGTACAACCCCATCAGCCATATGTAAGTCATTCGACCAAACAATTAATCTCTTCCTGCAACCATTAACATATCATCAGAATATAGATAAACATATATAGCAGGTTTCAAAATCGACTTAGAATTTCAAAGATAAAATAATATAAATTTTCATCAAACTAGGTGTCCCCAACTCGTCATATGCGAGTGCCTCTGATGGTTTCCTGCCATACTCAATTATTGTCAGTAACAAGGTTTCTCAGTGTTATTCATTGTCATAATAGCATCATTAACATCACCTAGTCATTCGCATCATTGCTCATTGTGAACCAGAACTAATGCAAGTAGGTAACATGGGGGCACATCGATCATGGCTATCATCATCATAACATCAATGTAAACATACCTATCCATCAAAGCTATTATCATCATGATATCTGTAGAGAGCATACATATCCATAAATGCTACAATCATCATAATACCAATAGATACATACATAAACATTAATTCTATCTTCATCATAATATCAATAGAGAACATACATAAACATCACAACCACTAATATAACAACCGCTAATAATAGAGTCATATGTCCGGATCCTCAACCTAAGGTTCTCAAAGAATAAAGTGTGGGCCTTAGGGCTAAATAACGTTAATGACATATCATTTCTAGTCAACTAGAGCGGGGCACTACATACACCCCCTCTTATTAGTGGAATTCATCTCGAAGTCCTTGGAATGGGTAAGGAAAATGGTGACTCATCTCTTTGGTGTCCTCCAAAGTAGTTCAATTGGGCCTATAGTTGTCCCACTAGACCTTAACCTGGGCCACTAACAGTCATCTAAGATGCAAAGATCATTGATCCAATATGTGAACTGGTTTGGCCATCACTGTTCTCTCGTTCGAAACCTGAAATGACCAAAGTCAATAACATGCGAAGGACCTTGAAATATAATGACACAAAACAGAAACATGAAACACGTCATGCATACACACTAAAGATGGAGGTAAGGCAAGCCTATATGCCACTGGCCCTTTCCTTTCTAAGATTTCAAAAAGGTCCCACAATGAAGTCCATTGATGTAACTTCCCATTTAGATCTTGGTATCTCATGGGTTTCAATAACCCTGTTGGTTGTCTATGTTCAACTTTTACTCGTTGACACTCTAAGCATCTTGCTACCTAGTTCATGATGTCCTTCTTCATCCCTTTCCAAAAGAAGAGTAGTTTCAGGTCTGTACTCACCTTCTTAACACCAAGGTGTGCCATGTATACTACGTGATGTGCTTCATTCAAGATTAACTGGCGTCTATCTTCAATCGGTGGTAAATATGTCCTTCCCTAAAATCGTAGTAGCCCATCGTTATCAAGGGATCATTCTTCATATTTTTGGACCCTCATTTCATCCTCTCTCAAACTTTTGTTAACCTTATGATACCCAGTGTCTTTAAATTGTAAAACAAGCAGTTTCTCCCTCAAATTTGTCTTTAAGGGAATCACTGAAAATGTCTGAGGCCTCCTACTTAAAGCATAAACCACCCTATTTATCATTCATTTTATGTAAGTGATATCAAAATCATATTTATTAATTAGCTCAGACCATCATCATTGTCTTGCATTTAAGTGGTCTTGAGGGAATATCCATTGTAGCCCACCATGATCAGTCCTAAGATCAAACTCCCTCCCTAGAAGGTAGTGTCTCCAAATACTTAGTGCATAAACAATTGCTGCCATTTCTAGATAATGGGTTGCATATTTTTCTTCATGGTTTCTAAGTTTCCTTGATGCATAAGCTATTACTCTTCCTTCTTGCATCGACACACAACCCAGTCCTTCCTCGGAGGCATCAGTACAAACCAAAAATTTCTTATTCCATATCCGACACCTTCAAAATTGGTGTTGTCGTTTATAACACCTTTAACCTTTGAAATATCTCTTCACATTTTCCAGTCCAAATGAATTTCTTGTTCTTTCCTTGGGAGCTCAGTAATATACTTCCAAAGGAACAATTTATGTATTTATAGGTTCTTGATTATATAATTCACCTATCAATTTCAAATATTCCTATAAGATTTAATCAAAAGAATACATTCAATCTGTTCAACATAGTAGGCTTAGACTACATTATGTCATGTAAATGGTAGGGTGGTTGGTAGCATTATCATAACATAAACTGAGATTGTCATTAGTAAAAAGAGAGAGAGAGTAAGTTTCTAATGTTTTATGATTTTAAATCATATATTTAATAATGAAAATAATGTAATGGTTCTCACAATGTTAAACTAGCACAACCAAGAAGCGTAAATGACTAGAATAGTGCAAGAGCTATTTGAGTTATTATTTATGTTTATTTACCCATAGTTATTGCCCACCAAAATTTATGCAAGTTGTTCAGTAATTTTAGATAATAAAAATATTGATGTTGTATTTACAAGAATCTTGTTGTATGAACGAATTGTACATTAGTATAAAATATTTTTATAACTGAAAAAATATCATTGCCATATTGTAATATCTCAAATTCAACATATTATAATTTGTGAATCACCATAATTAAAATTTAGTAAAAATAGATTCTTTAAAAACTTTTAGACTTAACATTATTTTGCAACTTTAAACACAGGTCACAAAAAGTCAAAATATTTATATATGATCTGCTTTAAATTCAAACAAATACCAAAAATTCTTTTCATTTTTCACCTTCATCATTCATTCAAAAATGTTGGACGGGTTTCTTGAGTTTGGTTTCACTAGACTTTGGGATCTTAAAAGTTAAAAATTTACTTGAAAAATATTAAGAGTCAAAACAATTCACATAAAAAGATTTATGTGGAGGAAGATCTCATCAGAAAGTGGAAGATGATCTTCAAGAAAGTGGTGGAGCTTTAAAAGCGCATATGTAGCTAATGCACCGAAGACTATACTATATATATACAATTCTTAATTTGACATGTTTTTAAAAATTAATTATTATTATAAAAAAAAAATTGAACATTTACAACTAAAATTGGTTATATCATAAAAATAAATTACTATGGCAGATCCTCGCTTTCTACGTGGCTTTCAAAAATAAAGGATATGAAGCATATAGGATCCCTTTCTCATTTAAGAAAGAAGGCATCAAGTTCATTTTTAGTAATTTGGCTTGGATAAAATTTACATAACTATTCTAATTTTAAAAGATATTATTCCCTTCGTTCCCATCAAGCAATATACAAAGAATTCCCACAATCAAACATGAAATTATTATTTGGAAACACAAGCTCTCCTGGGTATTCCCATGATAAAACTAAAGAGAATCAAGATAACTTCAAAGTTGAACTAGGTACATCTTCTGGTAGCATGGGTGTACAATAAACACCTATGAAATAGAATGAAAAAAAAAAAGACCAAAAGATGTAGCTTAACTAGTTGCTTCCTTTTTAAGGGGATGAATCTGGCAATAAGATTTTTTAATGAGATTGCAATGTTCTATAATTTAAATTTTATTTTTGAATATAAACATGGATTTAGTGTGTTGAAATTTTTTTTGAAACACTGAAATGTGTGAAGTTGACAACTTTAAATTATGATATTCCACATTTTTAACAAAATTTCAGGTAAATTGAAGAAAATTTACCCTAATAAGAGCCAAAACGATGCCTATACTACAAACCAATATGCCAAAAGAAAGCTTAACTGACCATCTATTTTAAGAACATGTAAATATTCAATGACAACTAAACAATTATTGTTGTGAGAATGAGTGAGGAAACAACAATTTAGAGAAAAGAATTGAGGTAAACCTAAAGCATCATGAGGATGAAAGTTGATAGATTGGGAAGCTTCTCAAAACAAAAATCAGACTTAAGCACAGAATGCTTGCTGCATGTCAACAAATTTGGATTCTGAAGGAATTTGTCATGTGTTCCAAGGCTTTCAACATCTAGAAAAAACTGAAGCTAATGCAGAAATAGCTGTCCCAATCTTAAAACATCCTAGGACTCTTTTCCAGATTCAAATTAGAACAGTGTAACACACATATGTAAAAAAATTTATGAGCTATCAAGGATTTCATTTCTATTAGATAATAGTTGGGATTGACAATCTTCAATTGGATTATTGAGGATACAGCTCTGTATATCATATACAGTTTATTCACAAGCACCCGCATAGCCTTTGGGGAATTTGGCTATGGCAAGCCACTGCGTTATTCTAGGTACCAAAAATAGGCTCCTCTAGTAGTCAATGGACAATGGCAGCTGTAAGCATCACAAGTAATGAGAGACGGGGAAAGAATGTAAATGCAATGGGCCACATAACATCAGAATGGAAGGAAAATTATAGCTTGGAGAATCAACCATGGTGCCATTCAAATCAAAATAAGAGTAAGAGTGACCCTACAAGACTGTTGGGAATTGGATACAATGGAGAATCTTTCAGGTCTCGTGAACCTTAAATTTGTCAACATAAATGGTTGCATCACGCTGGAAACTATTAATCTATGAGGTCTGATATCTGTGGAAGAGATTGAAGCTGAGAGGTGTTGGAACCTTAACAGATTAGAAGGGATGAGTGTGATTCACATGATGCTTAACAAAATAGAGCTTAATGCTTATGATCCACATGATGCTTTTTCATTCCAGTCCCCTTGAAATTTTTGATCTTTCGCTAATCAATTCTTATCCAAAAGTTCAAGGAAATCACTCTAAAAAATTGTTTCAACAACTTTACTCTAATTTTAATGTATCAAAAAAATTATTTATTTATTTATTTTTTTGAAACTTGAGTAATTTTATTTTAGAGAAATACCCGCATATAGCAAACAAAACTAGTCATGCATGCATGGGCCCATATGTCTCAAGGGTTCAACATAGCTCTGATACCAAGTGTAAGGACCACATCCATACTATATTTTTTTTTTAAATAAATCACAACAAAATACAACCAGAAGAGAAACACATTGGGAATTCAAATTTATTCAGCACTATCTAACACATTCCTAAAATTCATTTCAGGAAACATATCATAAAATTTACATACATTTAACTAAGACCATAAAGCAATCATACAAAATAATATTGCAACACATATGTACCATTCACCAGAAGACGAGACTCCACTTGCTTTTCTGTTACTTGTATTCCCTTCTTGTCGGTCACCTCCGAGAGTGAATGAAGGCGTACTTGATCTGAATGCGATGACCCACCGGTTAACCTCCCAGCCTACTCCATGGGTACTCTTATTCCCCACGAATCCCTGAGCTAAAATGGGGTTGTACAATGGAGGAATGCACTAGCTGGTAGAGGAGAGCACTCCTTGGCTCAAGAATCCCCTCTCTAAAATCCTCTACCTCACCAAACTCACTATAGTTTCATAATCACTACTCTGACATCGTCTCATCCATCCAACAATAGGGTTCCCCAAAAAAAGTCCCTTCTCCCATGGCTTGCCCCTTCTTTTATAGGAGTCCTCATAGGTGACACTTGGCATGTCATGCATAATTAATTATTTTTTATAATTCAATAGCTTGATTATTCACCCACCCATATGTCACTCTCTCATCAAGGGTCTCCCCAAATTATTTACTTAAATTTTAATTTTAAACTAATAATTTCCTCACCTCAACAAGATTCCTATTTCTTCTCCTAGTTTCCTCTTTATTTCCCTTTTTATTCATTAATTTGTGTTCATTACTAAAGTCAATTAATGAGTGAAGATTTGATCCGCTATCTACTCCCTAATTTAACTCAAGTTATCTCTTAGATGGATATTCTTATGTTGGTTGTTGCCACATGGAGGTTCTCTACATTTCTCTAAATTTAATTTATTATTCTTATTTTAATTCACCTTCATATTCTCTTAATTAGGTTTAATTAGTTTAGGATTAATCTATATCCTTACAATTATGTCCCTCTTTCCCCTTTTACCTAATTAAACTACATAATCTACCTAATATTTTCCAACTTGGGAAGGGTAGAGTTTTTAAGGTAATCTATTTTATTTCTTCCTATGATCCTCTTAACCCAAATTTTATTTTTTATTTAATTACCTCGGTTTCTAACATCATTTACCCTTGATGTAAATTTACCTAGTTTTCATTTCTTGATTATATTTATCAATTAATTTATTTTTAATGATTCCAAGGGTGCCAAGTTTGGTCGTGCCCTTCAACAACTTCCCTTGCAGTTCCAAGGGTGCCATGCCTAATAGTTTATTTTTTATTCCAAGGGTGCCAAGTTGGTCGTGCCCTTCAAGAAATTCCGTTGAAGTTCCAAGGGTGCCACACCACTTGCCCTTCAAGCATTCAGTGACTACGAAGGGAAAGTATAGGTGCAACGTCATAGACCACTATCATCTCTTATGTTGCCTGCTATAGTGAGACTAATGGTGTCTAGAAGCAAGGAATCCACCTTGATGCGCGCCCCCAGTAAAATCCTCATGAGTGACCCAGCTTTGGGACCTTCCCTCATGGCATCGTGATCTTCAAGGCGAAGGTGTTTCAACCTTTCCAGCCCAAGTCACGACGAGAGTGCTAGTGGGTGAGATCAAGGACACTGTCCCACCCCTCCCATGTAGTTCCATCCACTTGTACAACCACATCACCCATATGTGAGTCATTCGGCCAAGCAACTAATCTGTGCCTGCAACCATTAACATATCATTAGAATATAGATAAACATATATAGCAGGTTTTAAAATCAACTTAGAATTTCAAAGATAAAATAATATAAATTTTCATAAAACTAGGTGTCTCCAACTCGTCATATGTGAGTGCCTCTGATGGTTTCTTGCCATACTCAATAATTGTCAGTAACAAGGTCTCTCAGTGTTAGTCATTGTCATAATAGCATCATTAACATCACCTAGTCATTTGCATCATTGCTCATTGTGAACCAGCACTAATGCAAGTAGGTAACATGGGGGCACATCCATCATGGCTATCATCATCATAACATCAATGGAAACATACCTATCCATCAAAGCTATTATCATCATGATATCAGTAGAGAGCATACATATCCATAAATGCTACAATCATCATAATACCAATAGATACATACATAACCATTAATGCTTCTTCATCATAATATCAATGGAGAACATACATAAACATCACAGCCACTAATAATAGAGTCATATGTCGGGATCCTCAACCTGAGGTCCTCAAAGAATAAAGTGTGGGCCTTAGTGCTAAATAAATTTTAATGACATATCATTACCAGTCAACTAGAGCGTGGCACTACAGATTTGGCTCCTCTGTCCAACTCATCTGATGACATGTGCATCATTGTCTTGAGTGCGTTGGACTAGAAACATACTTATGCATAATGTCTGCACTGATTACCAAGTTTGCACTAGTGGCTATGCGCATCAACTCGTCAAAGTACAAGTCCAACTCTCGTCAAACTTGACCCTTTCTCTTTGCCTCAGTTAGTGTCACAATATATGGGATCGCATGTGTGTACACAACAACATCCATGCTTCTGAACACTCGTGCATGGGAAGCCTGCAAACTAGTGATGAGCTATCAGAGTTCCTCATAGTTCCGGATCTGACTCCGGATGTGTACCTTCAACTCAACCGCCATGGGCTTCATCATCTTGGGCAAGTGTAATGGGACTCCCTTGTATCTCATTGTCCATGTTTGCATGCGGTCAATGGTATTATGTAGATTTGACAAGATGCGTTCTCTTCTAACACGACGCTGCTTCCAATCATTGAGATGGAAAACTACCTTATGCACGGTACCAAATCTGGAATACAACATTTGCATGAATATCTCAAGGGATGATACTTCATCCACTATCACCTTCTTCAACTCCACTCTGGCAGATGTTGTAACCAGTTCTCCTCCTTGCTTGGTCATCTGTCACTCCTTAGCCATTCGCACGTTCTCTCCTATCAAGAAGCAAACACTCGAGCTAGTGTCTTTGGCATATGCTATGGTAGCATCGACCAATGTTGTTGGATGCTTGCGCACATTAGAGACAATCACTCGTTCCTAAAACTGTGCAGGAGATGTGTGGACATCCGAAGTAGACACTCTACACAATTATACAACTCTATGTTGTGACTCATCGAATGATATGTTGTGCATATCTTCTTTGGGATTGTCTCCAAGGATCTCAGTGTCTCCTTGGTTGCTCAGGACTTTCTCTTCTTCCAAATTCGGTGAAGTGATGGCTTGACCTCTTCGTGGTAAGGCATGTGGTCAATGTCTTTCTCTAAATCTGGCTGCTCCATCTCCGTATCCATCTGCTCACGTACTCGTTCAATCTCTTGAGTGAAGTCCTACTCCTGCGACTGATCACACTATCTTCTTTGTGCCAGCTACTCGGATGAGTCTACTACATGTATGGGTGCAGTTTCATCTATCTATGCATGTTATGCCCCCTATTGTGTCTGTCCCTGCTACGCTTCCTTCTCTTGTTTACACAGCTCCTGTTCTTTCTCAAGTTGATCCTTCAACTCTTGCAACTCCTTCACTATTTCCTCCATCCTCTATTTATCTTTCTGCCTTTGTATGTTCCTCTTGTTGCGCTGTCACCTCTTTGCCTCTATCTCCAAAGCTGCTTTCTCCACAATTGGGTCTACTCTAAACTTGCAGCTTTGTTCTACCTCTATGCTATCAACAATCTTTCTCTTGCCTTTGTCACGCGCAGGTATATTACTCTCTACTGCTACTGATGATGGTTCTCTCCTAGATGTTGCTTCGCTAACCATTCCACAACAATTTAGACCAGTACATTGGGTCTAGAGAAGCTGTGATAATATCTTTGTGGGTCTTCCTCTGCCCAATGACACACCCCATGGATCTAAGGAAATTTCACTCTCGTGCAGTGATCCTTCACAAAGCAATGTGGGTTGTACGGATTGAATCTTCTGGTGCTGAAGGTAAATATTTTGAACTCTTCTATCTCCGCATTTGCATGATTGAGATTCCATATCTCATACAACCTGATCCGCAATGGAAGAGTGGGCGAGGGTGCCTTCTTCTTCCGATGCATTCTAGTTGACATTCCTACTGAGATGTGGTACAACACTTCTTACATGATGAGCTTGTCCATGGAAAACTTCGGTAAAACATGCGGAGGTTTATCCACGCTATACATTTGTATGAAGGTGCCAAAGGGTGAGGCATACCAATCTGCTATGTCGATTAGTGCCTCCATTGCTTCCTTCAACATGCAAGGTGGATCCTACTCAAATATCATCTTGTACATCAGGGTGACGAAATGGTTTGACAACTGTGTGATGACTCCACGAAAGCTGCATTTGGAAAATAGTATGCAATAAGTGTTCACAGAGGTTTTTGTTGATGTCCATGCCCACTTCGATCCTTGGAACTTCTAACAGCCACAAATTTCATCCAAGATGTATGCAGACATGTATATTTCTGCTTATTGACCTTTGGGCAGCTATCAAGCTCCTAATACATGTTCCTTCAGCCTGTGAGCCAACATGTCGGACCCGTTGCATGCTTTGCCTTCACTAGCCAGTTGGTCCAACACGATCACCCAAATTTGTGGGAAGGTCTCTATGCTCTCTTGGCCGTACAAGAGGAATGAAAAAATGGCCAAGTACTAACATGCCTTCCATAGTATCTTCATGTTGTAAATCTGGTTGGGTGTCATTCTGAACTTGGTTGGCTCCTTCACCTAGTTCTTCAAGATACCCCTAGAGTGTGCATTTCTGCTGAGTATACTGAAGGCTATCTCCATTATGATCATTGGCTTTGAAAAGTAGTACATCTACTAATAATCCTGTGCCCTGAAGGTAGCAATCATTTTTCCATCTTTTTTCATGATGTTTCCATCTGGAAACATTTAACCTATACCTATTGTTGTCTAACTCTCGCTATCATCTAAATTGTATAAATGTGTGTATGATTTTTCTATATTAATGGTTTCTCCCTAATGTATGAGGTTAGCAGTAAGCGTATAATCAAAATACATTACATTTTTTTGTTTTGGCGATGGCTTTGACATGCTTTTCAAGGGAGAGGAGATTACTTTGGAGATGATTCTAGAAAGTTCCTTGACTGAGAAATGAAAGAAAACCATGCTCTAAAGAAATCGTGATACAAAGTGTTTATACGAGGTGTGCATATCACATGCTCGTTGTGATGACTAGGACTGAAATATTAGAAATAATAGGAAAGATCCTGTCAAGTCAGAGATAAAATGGTTGACATGCTACTAGATGATGAAGATAACATCTTTTGCCCTTAGGGGAATCTCTAAAAAAGATACTGAGTTGGATGCCCCCATGCATCTAATATAAGTCATTGATGAAGGGGGTTGTGATGGGATGCATGGGCCTTCGAATGAATGAGAGAAAAGCAATGGTCACAATGTAGGATACTACCCTGACATGAAAAATTATGCTGAGGTCGAACGTTAGCGAGATTGATGACATCCATAGATGAATAATGGTTCCCACTATTCCACTTGAGATTTTCCATATAAGCTCCCACCAAGGTACTGCTTTGATTCTAGAATATGGGTGTTGATGTCGACAAAATGAAGCGGCAACCACCCAAAAGATGGTTGTGGGAAATCCATGTGAAATTGGAACAAGCATTTGTAATGGTATGGGTCCATATACATAATGGTGATATTTGAATGTATGTGAGGGATATGGAAAGACCTGTCTGAGGTTGGAGCATTGATGCAGGTGGCAGCAGTCAAAACAATGGTGCTGAGGTAGATTCCCCCGAAGTTAGTAGGATGTCCAAGGGGCATAAATGATCATTCTTGTTGTCTGGTATGGTATGATAAAATGGTTATCAATGGGATGGATATGATACAGGTGAAATGAAGCTCCAACCAAGGGTGACTTAGGATTTCCACTAGGTAACTGACACAAAAATATGGGCCAAAATCCTAATCCTTAAAAAAATATTTGTACACTTTCCAAAGGAATTTAGAAATGGTTTTGGGGTGTACAAATGTGGAGATGAGTGCCCCAAGAAAATAGTATCCTACATGATGATCCAGGAGGGTTTTTTCTTGCGGGCGAGGGCCCCATTGGTTTGTCTTGTTGTGGGGTGGCTGAGGCAGAGGGGATGATGCAGATGGTTTACTACAATATCAATGAATGGTAGGCCAAATGTAGTATGCGGTGGTGCATTCAGTTTGATATGATTATAAACAAGAATAATAGCTAGGGAGTGGGGATGGTAAGCAATGAGTAAAGAAGAGAAGTATGAGGCTGATCTTCTAGACATGCTTATGAAATGGCTCCTGGGCCTGGGGGAATGAGAATAGATACTAATAGTGTGCAGGGAACTATGATCTGGGGTAATGCATGTGGGTGAAGCTCTACCAACTGACGTGGATGTTTACCATATGCAAGTGGAAGGTGATGGTAAACATGGTCAAGATGGTGGACCTTATGTCTTATTTCAGAGAAATGATGTCAAGATATGAAAATCTTTGGAGGAATCCTATCATGTTGAGTGAAAAATGATACCTTAACTATCGATTGGCACCAATGGAATGAATTTACTAAGAAATTTCTGAGAACCTATAAATTCAAAAGCCAATACCCCAAGTGAAATCATCTTAATGTAACATTACGCAAACTGGAGCCTACTGAAAATATGTATTGAAAAATATGGAGAGGTGCACCTAATGGATACTTTGAAATGTGAGACGAGCACAAAAATGAGGATTTTGGTGGCACACAAAAGTGAAGCCTCCACAATGAAGTAGTTTATGACTTGATTCCAGATCTTAAGGAGGTGAGGAGACGTCCTTCTAGTGGGGGCGGGAGCTAAGGCAGTGGCTCCTCCTGACCACAATTTTAGATGTTACGTGGCATCTTGAGGACATTCAAGTTCTGTCTTGGCCTCTAGAATATCTTCGTCTAACTTAATTTTTTTTGTACTAGTGATAGAGGTTGTGAGGGTTCATTAGGTTGGGATTGGCACCTAGTGGTGTTGGTTGATAAGAAAGACAATGATTAAGTGGTTTCTATAATAAAACACGATGATTTTGACAATGTGTAGATTTCATGGGTTTGTATAGTCAGGGGTGGTGGAACCTTCATAATGGGTGAAGTGGTATAGACACTAAAAAATTATGAGTAAACGACATGAGTCAGGGTTCTTACAGATGATTATATGAACCATATGTGGTGTTAGGTGTCATCAGCAACAGGTGGTGGGGGTATCTCTTGTATGATTGCAAGTGCAGCACTTGTTGAAGGTGTGTGCCACCCGTTGATAGTGAGAGAAGGGTTTTATGTCCCTATGCCACTTTGTATGAAGGATTCCCTTTCCTCTCGAAATTGAGGGAGGTATGTGCAAATCGACGTATGGTGAACTTCAGAAAAAATGCAATAATGATTGTGCTTACGTATAGCCTTGTTTGAGAAAATAGGCTAAGGAAAGTGGACCAATGGGAGAAAAAGGTCCTTGATGTTATTCAACTCATGACATTTATTAATCACATTTCCTTCTTTTTCACATAAGGAACAAGACTGAGTAGGCGTTGGCAAGGTTGTGTTAAGTAGTGTTTCCATCCTGTATCTGCGGTATGAGGTTCAATGGAAATGAGTGTAATGGTGACCCTTGCATGAGGTCTCTTTGTCTAAGAGGAAGTAAATGGTCTGCAACACATTGTTGACCATTGTGGCATTGGGAAGTGGTGGTGCCACAGTATTGGCTGGGGCTAGAGCTACCAATGCATCTTGATAATGAGTGATTTCAAGGAAGAGATGTGTGTAGTGTCCATATTTTGCACACATAGAACATGGATGGTTGGTATGTAATTCTTTATTATGCGATGGTGTGGCCTTGTCTCCTTGAGGTGTAGGTAGGGCTAGAAACACTTGTGGGGCTTAAAGAAGGGCTTTTAACTCTTCCAATTATAGGCACAAGTTGGTAGGGTAATCTGATACCTCGCATAATTCACATGGTGGAGATACCATGGAAGAGGAATTAATTGGGTTTTTAACCTTCTTGCCTTTCTATTTCTCTTTTTTTACGGCCCCTGCAGGTACCACCACATGTATGGTTCCTTAGGTGTGGTTTAATGAATGTTCACTATGGTTGGAGTATTTCATAATTCTGCTAACATGGCATGTGGGGCTAAATACCAAATATGGATTGCAAGACCCATGTTTGGAAACGTAAGTGTCACCATTACTAGAAGTGATACAAAACTAGTGGGGGATACAAGAAAGGAATTTGGGTTATTGAATACGGAAAGAATATTGACTAAGTAGTCACAATGTTGGGTTTGTCCTAAATCTGTTCCTGAGACTCGGCAACATTATATGAACTCATCATACAAACTGAGGAAGTGGGAGCAACTTTAATTGTTGGTGGTGGATCTACTTGGTATGTACCTAGGAGTGATGAGGACTTGAACATCCCTAGGCACCCTTTGGTGAAGGACGGACCAAATCCTTGTGGGATGCTATGAAAGGTAACACATCGTTTGGGGTTGTGGATGTCTGTTTCTCATAATATGTTAGTTGATATATGGTGATGATATTTCCATCACAGGGAAACATCAAGATGTCAAATACTAGCAATGCTATTGCATTCATGGCATACATGTATTCGAAAACTAGTAAGATATTGTAATCTAACTAAGCATCAACGAATTCAATGTCTATGAGCAATGTTTTACCCGCAAGGTCCACGTGGATGTTCTGAAAAAGTTTGGCAGGTGTGGAGCGCCATTTGTCATAAGCCCTTAATGTAATGGGTGAGGCAATTAGTTCAGGGAATCCTAGTTTATGCGAAAATGATTTTGACATAATTCAGGTGGATTCCCCCTCATCTACAATGCATTGATTGATGGTGTTGTTTCCGATAGTGATCGGTATCTAAAAAGCTACTATATATGGGAGTCACAGTGTAGTGTTGATCAAAATCCATCAAACATGAATCAGAAGGGTCAATTTCACCTCATTCGAAAAGAAGGTCTTTCCGTTGAGTTGGGACATTTTTCAAAACCTCCATCACTAGCATGGTTGATGGGGATTGAGCTATATAATCAACAATGTTATAACTAGAAGCTGCCTTTGAGTTATAAGCATTACGATGTAATGGAATTTTGATCATTTTCAGCATGTGATCAATGGGGGGTAATGTTATCGTCAAAGGTGACATAGCAACAATGTTAGATGATGTGGAAGAATTGGTTTATGGAGGGGTTCCATAATCCCAATTTCTAGTTTGTAGGAGAACATATGATCTGCCTATGAAAATTTCACAATTGGTTGGGTCATTATAGCTACCCCTAGCTGGATTTTGGTATTGATGAGAGGCAACCTCATGTTGTGTGGCCACTGCCCCTTGGTGTGGGGAAGGGTTTTTCATTACTGCAAGGTGTTGGGTTGTTCCCCCTACCCCCTAGCCTCTCTCATGCTTTTCAACTATGGGGGTTAAGGAAAATGATGGGTGTAATGCCCATATTCCCCACAAATAGCACATGAATGGTTGGATGAAAGATTAGGGTTCTTATTTTTCATTTTTGGATTGTTGGTACCCTCATCTTGAGTTTGGTTCCAATTGGCGGGACTGTCCCTAATTGATGCATGCAGAGGATGTTGTTGGTTGTTTCCCCCTGCCCAGGTTCCCCTTTTTGTTTTTTCTTTCCTTTCTTCTTGTTGGCATTCAAAGGGTTAGAAGTATTGAGGCTTTTAAACACCTACCATTGTTGAGGGAAGGAAGGTTTGACAAAGTTAAACCCCGTGTTTGGTTGAGGCGGGGCGTTAGGTTTTTGAGGTGAAGGAAAAGGGTAATAAGGATTTCCTTGTCATAGGTTGGAGTAAGTGGTTTGGGAGATCGACACAATATCTGTGATGTGTGGTGGGTACTGTCTACCATGCATGGGAGGATATTGGTTACCCTACATGGTAGGGTATAGGTTATCCTACATGGAAGGGTTTTGAGATGGAACAAGTGGACTAAGGTAGTATCCCAAGTTGGTTGGGGCAGCGAGTGGACCACCTAATGATTAAAAGTGTAGCTATCCACCATACACATTTCCATAATGTTGGAATTTTGCAAGTTGGCTTTGGGTTATGTTGCCAATTAAACCATCTACTGCATTTGAGGCCCCCAATTTATCTTGTCCAAAGGATTGTAATCTAGGATCATTGAGAAGAACAGGGTAAAGGTACCCCCATTGAGTATAGAGGAGCTCAAATTATTGAGCTTTGCAGATAGCCTCTCCCTCTATTTGAGGCATGGCAGTAGCCACATCTTTTGTAATAGCCAGTAGAAGAGATTTCAAAAGAAATATAGGTAGAGGTATTTTGTTACATTCACTTTACAAAGGCTGCAACTCTTTCACCACTCATGGATATGGTCGAAAATATGAGTGGAGGTAGTTTGGTGAAAGTGAGTCAATAATTCCAGCCTTGTGTGATGGCAGACTGGGAGCTGGAAAAAGGTGAGGAATGATTGAGCAAGGGATTCAAACATGCGATGGGAACCAATTGTATTTTTGACATACTATTTTGTGGTAGGGACAGTGATAGTGTGTTGAAATAGTCTCAAACGAACTGAGCCTTCAATGATGTTATATCAGGAACACCACAACTGAAAGGTCATGATGTGGTTGGTAAGATCATCCCCCTATTTACCTTCAAACTTTGGAATGTATGAAGGTAGGTTGGTTGGCATGGGATGGCATTCTGGACTATGAGAAATTGGATTCTTGGTGAGCTTAGTTAGATCTGGTAGGTTTAAAGAATCTACAAATGACACTCTATTGGTATTTTCCATATTGGACTGAGCTCGGAACGTAGTCTAAAAGGGATCCCTTATGGGGGAGAACGAGTAGGACTTCTTGAGGGTGTAGTATGTGGACTCCCTATAGGGGTAGTAAAAGGATTACATTAAGAGGGAGGGGTCCCAATCAATGTTACTCCAATAAAGGATGACCTAATCAATGTTGTGGAATGATGTCTTCTACGCCGAGACAACGAGAGACCGGGCACACCTCCCGATAAAGGGGGGAGTTTTTTCGCCAGGAATGGGGCATAGATATAAGTATCTCGAATCCAGGAGCAAGGGGATGGGGATCGGGATGCGGCTGACTCATGGGATCGATGGGGATCGGGATCAGGATGCGGCTGGCTCACCCTCAGACCCAAGCAAGAGCCTAGCCAGAACCCGGGAAGCAGACCCAGCAGAAGCAGAAACGGGAGAAGCTCATGCAAATGACCCCCACCCAAGTGGATAGACGCAATTGAAATGCATAATGAAATATATAATAGCAGAGGAACCAACAAGCATTTTAGGATGTGACGAGAGTGACGGGTAACCCTAAGGTCCCCTATGGTGTTGGATAGGGTGTTTGTTACTTATATGGTGAGAGGGGAATTTTTATCAAAGACAATGTACCACATATATAAAATAAAGAGAAAAATAACTGGTTAACTCTCCCTTTATCTTTATGCTATGTGATCAAGAAAAGAAAAAAGGTTTTGTGTTGTTTGTGTATGATAAAAAATTCTAAAAAGACCTATATGTCCTTTCCACTCAAATAGTAACTCGGACTTAGGAGAATTTTCTAGTAGGGTACTGGGGCCATGTCCCAAAAGTACTGGTAACACTTCTAGTAGCCAAGAATCAACCAAGGTATTGAGGGGAGTTATAATGGAGGGTATTGGGGTGACGTATCTAAAGTAGTGGCGATTTTTCCAACAGCCTAACCAACATCACCTCAGGTCTCTGTGCTTACCCACATATCAACCTATAGGGAAAGATGCCCTAATGTTTGGCCACTATGGTCACCTTCATCCCGCGGGGGAAAAAATTCTTGAGATTCTTGGTAGTCAGTCAATGATGCAAAGACCTGAACCAACAAGTTGGGTAGCCTGATGGAGTATGCACTAAGACTTGAGACTAACTCCCTCTTAATCAAGTCTTTGGCACGCTCTATTTTTTACCGTGGGATGATGAAGGATTTTAAGCACCCTATAAGACAAATTTTACGTTTCAAAATGTAAACAACGACGATGGCTTATGGGATTCCTACCCCCATTGTCCTAACCTAAACTATAAATTATTTTGTGATATCTATGGGGAATTTAGTGTGTTCAAGTGTTAGATTTGTTTTTAGAGAGGCTTATTCACTTAGGGTGTAAAAAATGTAAGCTTCAAATAAACTAAGTATCAATATTCCAAAAGGTGGATACCCTTGATACAAATTTTAGATGATCTTAGTGTGTGATGTGCAAGTGTGTGCAAGTGAACATGTGGTATACAATAGTGTGAAGCAATATTAATATGTTGTGATATGTTACAACTCCCCTAGTTATGCTATGCTATTATTGTTCCTTGCAATAAAGAAATAATGTATGGATAATGGGCCACATACTTATTTCCTAATTACACTATCTAAGAATATAGGGAGATGGAAACCAAGTTATTTGAGAAATCTTTGATATGCAATCCCAAGATCTTCACAAGGATGCAAGAAAATAAGGGGCTTCTCCCTTTCTTACTAACACGCAGTCCTAGTCCCAATAATAATTTTGAAAATCGAAAATCTTTGGTTAGTAAAAGAGGTGTGTGGATTTAGTGCCACTTACTTTCCTCCTAATTAAGCTATGTGTGATGATTATGATTGAGAAAAACCAAATAGAAAAGAAAATAATTTAAGTTATTCCTAAATGAACCTTGGATCTAATACCAAGATTGGATGCATCGCCAATTTCAGGATCTCTGGTAGGAAGTTAAGGCACATCACAACTCACATGGGGAGAATTAGTTTTATCTGTGCAACATTCTCCCCCTCAATATGGCTCACGTGTGTATCGAACCATCAAACTTAGATCTAATACCAAGGTTTAATGGAAAGTGATTTTCGTTGCACCAATATCCGAAGGTGATAGTGAACAGACACTTCATCTGATTTCAAGATCTCTAGGGGGTGGTTAAGACACATCACAACAAAAAAGGGGAGTGTTGGTTCTATTAGCACAACATTCTCCCCTTCAATATGGATTGATTGTATATTCAACTCTTGACCTTAACTTTGATACCATGTACAATGGAAAATGATTGTCATTGCACCAAAACCTGCAAATAACGGTGAACGAACACATTGCCATATTTTAGGATCTCCAAGAGGTGGTTAAGCCACATCAAAACACACATGGGGAGTGTTGGTTTTATCCATGTAACATTCTCCCCCTTAGTGTGACCCGAATGTGTATTGAACTCTCGAACTTATCTCTGATACCACATTCAATGGAAAGTGATTTCCATTGCACCAAAACCCATAGGTGATGGTGAATGGACACATTGCTAGATTTTAGGATCTCTAGGAGGCAGTTAAGCCATGTCACAAAACACAATAGGAGTGTTGGTTTTATCCATGCAACAATACCCACAAGTGCAAATTGTCATCTTTAGGAAAAAAACGTATTGAACCTACATATTATTTCCTTTGATTAGAAGGAATAAAATATAAAATTTACCTTTGGAAGAGTAACCTCAATAGCTACTACTTGTTTTATTTGTTCTATAATGTAGGGTCCCATGTTGAGTTGGAGTTGTTTGACTATTTTATAAGCCTTCCCTTACATTTCATCCTTGAAAGAGATGGAGCTTGGGGCACCTCCGCATAGCCTAAATTTTAAGATAATGGTAGAGTCCTTGGTGATATTGTGATCCTTCACCAAAGAATAATCCTGAAGAATATTTCCTTTAAAAATGATACTATGAAATTGTAGGTATACATAACTTCTTATCTATACATTGATTTAGTATTTGCACATATTTTGAATTGACAATCCAAAAGAGGGTGGATTTCCCATGTAGATCTTTGATAAAAATATATATTATAAACTATTCCAAGGATCCTTTTCTACCATCCCACACTGGTCACTAAGGTTCATACCCAGTGATGGGTTCCTTCATGCTCGTAGCTAACACTCCCATCATATCATGGAAAAGGAAAGAGCCAAAACTAGGGGTAACAACATACAACAGTCTAGTTGTATTTGACTACTAAAACATATTTAACAAATCAACATAGGTACTTGACCAAGGAACAAGAATTTGGAGCTAACCCTTATCTCAAATGAAATAAAACTCTGTAATTATATATGAGAGAAGTCAATATGGCTCGAAATATTTTTTTTGGTTTTCTCCTCTATGCCTTACTCTAGGGAATTTGAGTACATAGGAGATATATATAGGAAATAGGGAAGCCATGTTCATAGATCTCCCTAGGACTCCACAAACCACCCCATCCTATGCCATAAAGAAACCCAGCTCAACTTCTCCATTCCACTCCATAGGTCGACCACCTGGGATCGTATTCTCTGATTTCTCACCTAGCAAAACTCCGTGGATTAGATATGCAAAAAAACTGTAGGATACATGACAGGCTCCATTCCCGCTCAATCCCATGGAAAATTTTAGGGGCTAATATTCACAAGTGGGATAATTTGTTATGATTTTTACAAAAAATGATTCGCCAATTTCCATTTCTTCTAAAAGTGATTTACCCAAATTTTATCGTATAAAATTATTTTGCCCTAAAAATCACCAAAATTATATGGACTCTACCTATAAAATAATTAGAAATCTGGATTTCTTTTAAATCTATAAACAATCATTTGATAGTTTTTATATTAGAAACTAGTGAGATTCACCAAGATTTATAAACTTTAAAATAAATTTCCATCCTTAACATTTTGTCTGCTCAAACCAAGATATAAGAATGTCAAACTACTACTAAAAAGGAAACAATCTATTGTTACAATTAATTAATTGAAAGAAACTAGAAATGGGATTGTATAGAAAGGAAATGATTACTTCTTTTATCATGCCTCTTAACTCTAATTATAGGGACGGAAGTACTACTAAATTATATGAAAGGAAATGCTCAGTAATTTATAGCAAAGGATATTCACATTTATTGTTCGAATTGAAAGAAAAACAATTCTTTCAAAGAAAGTAAATTAGTTATGTAGTGATTGTCAATTTGTACTTTCACACTCTTAAATTTGTAATTAAATGAATATTTAACTCTATAGAGAACATAATCAAATGAATTAGGATATACTCCTACTCTATAATTCTATACTTCAACGTAGGCCATGCAAATTGCATGTAACAATTAAAGGATTACTCGGTGAAATAAAAATCTGAAAGAAAACTACATAAACATGGAAATGTGTGTTATTGTAATCGAATGTTAATTACTAGTTGTGTAACAATGAATTGATTTTGATTTCACACGTATAAATCCTTAAATCAAGCAACCAAAAAAATTTGCTAAATTATACTAAGGTATAACAATACCTAGGTAAGGAACATGCCCTACTTACCAGGTTGGTGACTAGGACATACCAGGTTGGAGGAAGTTGAGAAAAAGACCATAAGTTAAATAATGAACCAATATCAAAATTCCCAAGTTGTGCAACTAAATTATAAAAGTGTGAAGCACTAAGGTTCAAGGTGGGGGGGGGATCTCTTGGCCAAAAAACCATGTAGTTGAGAACTCAACCCAAACAGTCACTAAAGGAGGAGGAAGTGGTGGCCGGGTCATTAAATCCTAGAAAAACCCTCATAAGAAAGGTGGAAATAGTAGGTTTTCAATGAGGGAGTCTCTCTTGGAAGTAGATAAAAATGTGAATAGCAACATAAA
This sequence comes from Pinus tabuliformis, assembly GCA_031772625.1. Classification (NCBI taxonomy): domain Eukaryota; kingdom Viridiplantae; phylum Streptophyta; class Pinopsida; order Pinales; family Pinaceae; genus Pinus; species Pinus tabuliformis. The sequence continues at coordinate 655,371,839 of CM062811.1, forward strand.
ATTAAACAAGAGAGGTGAATAGCATCACAAATTTTAGGTCGAAATACCAATTAAGTCTAGTAGAATGTAGCATTAACTATTGCATGAATTTAGGTGTTGGAATTGATAACAAGTGGACTGGTGACATCGTTGATGGTATGTGATGGTGGTAGCTCCATCCCATCACCTTCGCTCATGGGGGTTTTATATTGAATATATTAATTAAGTACTAAGAATTTAGATTTTCCTTCCTAAGGATAGTATCATTAGTAAAAATGTGATATTTACTTAATTTTGCATCATGAATATTATAACTATTTAATAATTCTCTTTTGAAAGAGCTAGTTACATCACTAATAAAAGTATTAAATTCTTCCAAACTCTCCAATGGGAGAAAATATGAGTTACTCTCTATCTCCTAGTTCAACTAAAACTAAATTTCTTTACTCTTGCTAGGAAAATAAAGTGAGGAAGTTAGGAAAATAAAGTGGGTAAGTTACAAAAGAGAGACTTAAAGTTTCATGTTTCATGTTGAAAACTTAACATACCAAAAAGAAGTAATAAATAGAAAATAATGAATGGTTTCAAAAAGTGTCAAGCATCAAAATATTATAATTAATTGAAATCAAAAGGGAAACACCGTCAAATAAAAAAACTGAAAGGAAGAAAAAATGAAGCTATATACAATTAATTTCTTTTCTATGAAAGTAAAGAGAAATATACCTTAAGGATATAAATATTTATAGAAAGGGAATCAAGTGCACCATCCAAGACTTATAATCGAAATAGAATTACCACTTCCTATCATACTCATTAAACCATTTTTTATGGCCGGCTAGTGAGTAGCAAATTTTTGCTTGTTTTATCTCTTTCCTCTTTTCACATGATGATTGCATCAATTCTATTTTTAATAGTATAAGAAGTATGATATCATGAATCTTGATAAGTTTTGACGGTTTGAAAGAAAACATTTGGCAAAAGAACTAAGCAGTATGGAGAAGTACTTGATGCTCTTTCTGGCGTAAGTTATAACTATATCTACTCATAGAGCATTGGATATGGCACTCTTCTAGTTCCTATGCTTTTATATTGTCGTCATCATTATGACATCGATCAAATTGTAATGAGCTGATTTAAATACTTCATTTTATTGGGAAAGGTAATTACATAAATGTCAAAGAACCTTTTATGTTAATGAAAATACATTTACATTCAATATAAGGAATATACATGTTTAAATCTTTATGGGACTATTTAGAAAACATGGAACATAGCTATTATAAAAAATAATCATTATTATCTCAACATGTCACATGAAAGAATTGAACTTGGGTCATGAATATAACAACATTTATCTCAACTACCCAAGCTAAACTCAATTGACAAATCTCAAATAAATATACATCATTATGAAGAAAGCTCAAATAATAATGAGTAACAAATTGATGAAGTGTTATTGAACAAGTGTTATTGAACATAATGACTAATAGAAAATTGAATTTGGTGATCAAATGTTGTTAAAGAATTAAATGAATCATTTTCATTTGTGTGTTTATGTCATAGCTTTAACCCAGCTAGTGAATTCATAAATTGCAATCAATACATACTTATGTTTCCTAAAAGAGTGTGGTTTGGCTTTTTTAATTATTTGTATTCCCCATTTCTCAAAACAATTGTTAATTGAAATAGGTCGTAAGGTTATATATGTGTTTTTCTCTCTCCCCATGCTTAGCTAAAAAAGTATACATTTACAAATGTAAGCATCAACATCTTTGAAAAGAGTGGACCAATAATAACCAACTCTCGAGATTTTGTGAATTGTATTTTCACCAACAAAATGACCTCCAAATAGGCCATCTAAAAAAAACTTTCAAGATATTTTATACACCAAAATTTTTCAAACAACATAATAAACCTGTAACATTATTTTTTTCAAAATAAAATGTCATTCAAGATCTCGTGTTATATGGATTCGAATCATAAAGTGCTCTTTTTCTTAGGATTCATGTGGTTTAAAATTTTGTCAAAAAAATTGTGAAATTAGAATACAATGAATATGATCTAGAAGGAATGTAAAATATTTCGTGAGCGAGAATATAAATCTCATTCTCCCATGTCTCTTCTTTATTTGTTTTAAAATCATGTGATTTTATGATGAACTTGTAGATTCCTTGTCCACATATATGGTGGGTAGTTTTATGCTCAAGATTATATTCCTAGATGAAAACCATCTAGTTTCCTCTTCTATCCTTACACTCTGGCTGAAAGAGAAATGATTGAATATTGACTACCACTTTAATATCATTTTTCAATATGTAACATCTAAAATATTTGAAAACTATGCATACTACAAAAAAGCCTATCTTTTAGTAGGATAATTCAGCCTTGTTCATTGTAGGTGATTATTCATAAATGAAATTGGTCCTTCACTACCTTTAGTATCTTTCTACATTAACAATGTTGCAAGAAACCTTTACATTAACAATGTTGCAAGAAACCTTTAGTATCTTTCTACATTAACAATGTTGCAAGAAAATGATAAGATAGAAATGTCTAAAGAAGAAAGCTAATATTAAAATCAATGTCTTTATAACATTGCAATGTTGGATACGATAGCCTTAATCTTTTCAAAAGATTCCTTTTCCTACTTATTCCACTTAAATTCAATGTCTTTCTCGGTCATTTTTAGCAAGTCTTTTATGGTTTTACTAAAATCAATAATGAATTTGTGCATAAAAATAGTTTCCCCAAACAAACATTACACATTGTTTTTTATGGAGAAAGTACAACTAAGATATGGCTTTGAATTGCTCAAGATATATACTTAAGTCTTAGTAGTTTCCCTTTAGTAACTAAAAATGTTACTAATTTAATGAGAAGACTACCGAGTTCTCATTTTTTTGAGATCACATCAAATTATGACTTCATGCTAATTTTGAAAAGTGGTGATGCAACATCACTATTTTTTTTTTATTTCAATGTTAAAATCCAACATTTTTAAACCATGACACTGAAAACCAAAAATCATAATTATGAATGACATGAAAAACCACACTTAAATACAAAAGTGATAATGCATCATCACTTGTTTTTTTATTCAAGGCTAAAATTCAAACATTTTTCAATCATGAAATTAAAGATCAAATATCATGACGATAAAGGACACGAAAAAACATGTTTAAATGCAAAAGTGGTGATGCAACATGGCATCTTTTTTATTCAAGTTTAAAATTCTAACATTTTCATTAATGACATAAAGACCAAATATCATGGCTATGAAAGACATGAAAAAACACATTAAAATTTTAGTGATGCAACATCACCCCTCTTTTGTTAGCATTAAAAGTCAAACAATTTTCAACCATGTCATTAAGAGAAACTATTTTGAGTATGAAAAACCCTAAAATCCCTAAAACTCATCTCTTAAAGTTCCTATATCTCTACATTTATTAATTTTTTTAAATACTTGTTTTTTAAGTTTTTTCTTCAAATTTATCTAATTTTTATTATATTTTTGGAGGCTCAAAAATACCCATTAATTGACATTATAGTATTCACAATTAATATCATTGAAAATGAAAAACATAAAATCGATTATCAATCTAAAAGTGCATTACATAATTTTTATTTAATTATTTACTTTTTAAAATAATTTAGGTTAACAATGAAAACAAAATTGTAATTTTTTAGGTAGAGGAAATCAATCTAAAAAATAAAAAATAAAAATATTTGAAAAAAATATTGAAAAGGCGATCTTTTTAAAGGTTAATTAAGGGAAAAAACAATTCTCCTTCTAAAAATGTGATCAAAATAGTAAAATACAAAAATTAAAAAATAAAAGGGAAAGATGGATAAAGTTTTCTTGGAAAATTAAAAAATTGTTAAACAAGAAATTAAAAAAATAATAATTAAATATTTTAAAAATAAAATAAATAACTTAAACAATTTATTATTAATATTTAGTTATTAATATTTTATAAAATAATATTCTAAATAAAAAATTATGAAATAAAAAGTAGCTCTTTTAATTTTAAAAGTAATAAAATATAACATTAAATATAAATTAAAAATAAAATTTAAATTTAAATTTTAAAATCATAAATAAAAGAATAAAAACAATTATAAAAATATATAAAAAAAAATTAAAACACATTAAAAAATATTAAAATTATTTATTAAAAGGACATATTAAAAAAATGTATGAAAGCACAACCTTATTAAAGCTTTAAAGTTAAATAGTTAACTTTAAATAGTGGTGTGTGATATTTGGGCGGGAGAGGTTGATGCCCATTCATCTGTTTTTTTTAAGTTATTGGATTTCAGAGATCTGTGGTTTGTGTTATTTGAATTTTTTAAGTTTTACTATTTTTTGCATGGTTGTTTTTTTAATATTATTTTCAAATAGTATTTTAATAATTTTTTAATATTTTTTTATTATTTTTATTTTAATATGTTTTTGGTATTTTGTTTTAATGAAGATATATATACCAATTAAAATTTATTGATTTCTTTAATTTTATTTATAATTTTTGTTTTTTTTTTCAAAATTTTAATTATATATATTTAATTATTTTTTTATAAATATTTAATTATTTTCTTAATAAATGTAGATCTTGAATCACATGTGTTATTGAAGTGAAGTAAGCACAAAGGGTCCTATGTTTCAAGTCCTTGGTTGCATGCATAGATCTATGCAGATACAACCTAAGTTGTTTTCTTGTATAGCATCGATCTATGAATCCCCCTGCCCTTCCCCTCGATGTCCACATCGATTTTGATCATATGGAGGAAATGATGAATTGGGGTGGAGGATTTTCGAAAATTTTATAAAGTACCCAAATGGGAAGTATTTACTCTTTTGGGTCACGAGTTTGGACTTAGTGGAAAAGCTAAAGCAAAGGATAAAGAACTGACTAGGTTAACCTACAATTATACAACATCTTCTTTATGAAGGAAAGAAACTTTAGGATTTATCTCAACTGCAGAACTATTGTATTTCAAGAAACTCCTCCATGATCTTGAATCTGAGGTTGTGAGGTTATTCCTCAGGGTCTAGGAACTCTGGAGGTCCTGTATCCTATAAAGATATGCTACAAGGAAAGGGTTCAAACAGATTAGATACACCATAGTAAAGCCCAATACCTTAAAGTTCCTGCCATGAAGGTAAATCTAAAAGTAGTTAACCAACTTGTTTTTGATCTCTAATACATGGTAGTGATATATATATTCAATGGGTTTTTCCTAGATCCGATGCTTTGAACCTATGGGTTTTCATAACCTGGACCAATAATTGTGATATCTACTTATGCCTTGGAGGTTTCTTTATTATTCAGTTCGATACTCAGGAAGATCAGGGAGAGTATTCAAATGTGGGCATTGGTTTTGGGGAAGACTTGGGCTCTTCATCACCCCTTGGTTCCCTGATTTTGAATCCACAATAATGTTGGTAAAAACAATGCCATTATGGGCAAGGCTGTCAAATCTCCTCCTTCCATTTTGGCACCATAATTCTCTTAAGGATATTGGAAATAATCTAGGGTCATTTGAAAAGATAGAATCTGAAAGAATAGAGAAGGGTTTTTTTTACCCTTTCCAAGATCTGTGTTAAAATAGACATAAGCAAAGGTCTTCCTCGTCATATTCATTCAAAATATAAAACCGTTCAATGGACCCAAATTCTAGATTATGAAAACATGGCATTTAGATGTTGATCATGTTATAAAAAAACCACTTGTAGGACACATGCCCCCAAGAAAAAAACACGCAGAAAAAGTAAAAAGGACATAATTGTAAAAAAAAGATGACATCATTTTGATCCCTACATCATAGAGGATGAAGAATGGGAAAGCGAAAAGAACCTACCTAATCAAGAAGAAGGAATACGACAAGAAAATGTTGGAAATGAAACTTATCTATAGTTTGTCACAAAATCAACAATGATCCATGAACCAAAACAACAGAAAATTGTGGCATGGAGGAGGATGGGGCAATGGTCCCAAAGATATTTCACGTGTCGGAAACCTTTGATTTAGATAAATAACACTCGCTAGAGACAATCCAGAGAAATTTGGCAATAGTATGTTGGGTCCCTATAATACTAGTGATTACCCCATTACTATTGTAGTTATACCCCTTATTTATATTGTTGTGCCCCTATTACCCCCATATTGTTATTTCTGTGCCCCATAGAATCCCTCTATTGTTATTTTTGTGGCTTTATATTATTATTGTTAGGTCGACTGGATTATATTGTGACTCCTTAGACTCCTATATATAGAAAGGAGGTTTTGTCATTTGTATCATCCAAGAATTGTTCATTTATGTAATGTAAAGGAGGTTGCCCCCTCGAAGAGGCTGAATTCTAAGGCGTTGATCTATCTTTTCTATCTTTTCTTGAGCTGGTTTCATAACATTTGGTATCAGAGCTTTGGATTCTAGGGTTTTGCTGCTCCAAACAGGTCATCGTGGACTTTTCGCTATAACTTTTTTCTGTGATGTTTCAGAAGTCGCAAAAAAAACCCATTTGAGAAGAAATCGCGCTGAACCTTGGGTCCAAATTTCAGAGCTTTTCGCGCGATATTTGCGGAGATATGATCTGAGGAAGTTGGTCTTTTTGCAGACTCCTGAATTACATTCAAAACAGGTGACCTGGGGAAAATCGTCATAACTTTCTCTCTGGGGATTGGATTGAAATTTCGTAAGAAGGTACAGAAAGAGGACGGATTGTAGTTTCTTGTATGTGTGTTTCAGATTCAAAGGTTGAAACAGTGACTCGTGGCACGTCGTACAAGTTCGCTCTACTGAACCAGTCTAAAAGCAAGTCACTGTGGGAGATTTCACATAACTCTTCCTTGGAGAATCCAATTTGGCTCAGACTTGTGGCATTGGAAAGAGGACGCAGAAGGCTACTACAAGTAGCAATTTCAGAACTGGATGATCCAAAATTACAGAGATACATCAGATTCAATATCAGGCTTCTATAAAGTGAAAAAAGGTGTGTAGTTTTTTTTTAAATTTTTGTGTAAGCTTGGTTTAACGGAATTCAAAGGGCATAGTAAAGCATTATTATCGGTAACTGATGCCCCGAGGAAAGAAAATGCAAACACCTAGTAAGGAACCTGAAAGCTCTAGCATGACTCATGAAGAAGAGGAAGAAATGCTACATGATATATCAAAATTACAAGAACAAGTGCAACAAATGTCACGCTCACAAAAGCTAACAGAAGCTAAGATAAGTGGCATGGAATCTAAGATAAATGGCGTGGAATCTAAGGTAAAGGGCATGGAAGCTAAGATGGATGATTCGAAGGCATATTTGAAGAGAGACATGGCAGATTTGAAGATAGATTTGAAGACAGACATGGAAGAATTGAAGAAGTTGCTACAAGAAAGGGTCACTAATGGTGAAAAGGTAGTAAAGGAAACTCATGATGAGAACAAAAGAAATGTTAATCATGATTCCATAGACGCTAATGTTGGATCGAAGAATCACCATATTCCAAAAATCGATATGAGGAAGTTTGATGGCAAGGATCCCGCCACATGGATATTACAGATGGAGCAATTCTTCGATCTCAATAATGTGCAAAACACACAAAAGGTACGTATGGCAACTGTATATTTGGAACCAAATCAGTTTGTATGGTATCAATGGCTTTGCTCTCGTAAAAAATTTATCACTTGGGCAATTTTTACGGAAGAATTGATAGCACATTATGAAGATACAAAAAGCAACACTTTTTTTAGCCAATTGATAAGTCTCAAACAAAAGGGTTCAGTAATGGAGCACATTGAGGAGTTCCAAAAATTGAACATAAGGGTAAAAGATATTCCAGAGGAGCATAGGATTGATGTGTTCATAGGGTCTTTAAAGGATAATATCCAACATGATGTTCGCCTTTGGGAACCTGATTCATTAGAGAAGGCATTCAGGTTAGCAAGAAAAATGGAAAGCAAAATTATGGCAACCAGGAAGCATACCACTCACAACTATAAAGACGGAAGTGTTGTTGCCCCTAGTCTTCCACAACCTATAAGGTTGACACCACAACAATTGGAAGAAAAAAGAGCAAAAGGGCTTTGTTACAGTTGTGATAGCAAATACACTAAAGGTCATAAGTGTGCTGAGAAGAAATTATTCTACATAGATTGTGAAGAGGAAGAAGAAAAGGAGCAAGAAAGGTCAAAAGAAGAAGATATACTCCAGGAACAAAGCCTAGATGAAGAACAAATAAATCCGACCATATCTTGTAATGCATTGGCGGGAATTACCACTCCTCAAACCATCAAGATAGAAGGACAAATCAAGAAGAAAAAGGTAATAGTGTTGATTGATTCAGGAAGCACCCACAATTTTATTCATTGTAGGGTAGCAAAAGAATTGAATTGCTTCCTATATCCAGCACCAGAGTGTCAAGTGATGATTGCAAATGGAGGAACAATAAATTGCTCTGGAAAGTGCCATAATATCAAGCTATCCATGGGAGAATATGTATTGACTAGCCCAATGCTTTCCATTCCAATGGGAGGTGCTGATGTTGTACTAGGAGTCCAATGGCTACAATCCTTGGGTACAATAGCTTTTAATTTTCAAGAACTTTTCATCAAATTTTCTATGGAAGGAAAGGAAGTTGAATTAAGGGGTATTGCAGGGAAACCAGGAAAGATAATCAGCTCTAATGGCATGACAAAGCTTCTAAAAAAGGAGCAAAGAGGTGTAATTGCACAATTATGTTCGCTAGATGTTTCCACATTGGAATCATCTATTTCTCCAGATCTCCAAAAAGTCCTGGACAATCATTCCAAGGTATTTGAGACTCCCAAAGGTCTCCCACCTATGCGTGATCATGATCATGCTATTCATCTGATTCCAGGAAGTGTTCCTCCAAACATCAGGCCGTACAGATATCCCTATGTCCAAAAAAGTGAAATTGAACGTATGGTTGCAGAAATGCTAGAGGCTGGTATAATTCAACCGAGTCAAAGTTCTTTCTCAGCTCCAGTAGTATTGGTGCACAAGAAGGATGGATCATGGCGCATGTGTCCGGATTATAGGGAGCTCAACAAGCTCACTATTAAAGATAAGTTCCCCATTCCTGTTATTGATGAATTACTGGATGAATTGCATGGATCAATTTACTTCACCAAGTTGGATCTTCGTTCGGGATATCATCAAATCAGAATGAAGATTGAAGACATTCCGAAAACGGCATTTAGAACTCATGAGGGTCATTATGAATTTTTGGTCATGCCTTTTGGCCTTACCAATGCACCTTCAACATTTCAAGGTTTGATGAATTCAATTTTCAAACCATTCCTTAGAAAATTTGTGTTAGTATTTTTTGATGATATACTAATCTACAGCAAGTCTTGGAAGGATCATGTTGAACATGTTGACAGGGTGCTACAACTATTGGAGGAGAAACAATTATATGCAAAAAGATCCAAATGTTTCTTTGGAGTCCAGGAGGTGGAATATTTGGGTCATATTGTATCTCATGAAGGAGTTAAGGTAGACCCTAGCAAAATTAAAGCCATTAAGGAATGGAAAATCCCCACATCCATAAAGCATCTGCGAGGATTTCTTGGGTTGACAGGGTATTATCGCAAGTTTGTTAAGAATTATGGGAGAATAGCAGCACCTCTAACAACATTATTGAAGAAAGATTCATTTTCATGGACTCCGGAAGCAACAAAGGCCTTTGAACATCTTAAAGAGGCAATGTGCCAAGCACCGGTCTTAGCTACACCGGACTTCACAAAAACCTTTATTGTGGAATGTGATGCTTCAGGAAATGGAATTGGTGTTTTTCTAATGCAAGATGAAAGACCCATTGCTTTTGAAAGTCGTCCAATCAAGGGAAAGTTTTTAAGCAAAGCTATTTATGAGAAGGAAATGTTGGCAATACTCCATGCACTTAAGAAATGGCGACCCTACCTAATGGGAAGACACTTCAAGGTAAAAACGGATCATGATAGCCTTAAATACTTTTTAGAACAAAGATTATCCTCTGAAGAGCAACAAAAGTGGGTCACAAAGATGTTGGGTTATGACTTTGAAATCATCTACAAAAAAGGGAAGCAAAATGTGGTGGCAGATGCACTCTCAAGAAAGGATGAGGATGTGGAAGCATTGTTGTGTGCCATTTCTATTATCCAACCAGATTGGATAAACGAAGCAAGGGAGGAATGGAAGAATGACGAAGAAGTGTGGGCACTTATTCGAAAGCTACAACAAGATTCCAGTACTTCTGATACATTTAGCTGGCAAAATGATTCGTTATGGTACAAAGATCGCTTATACCTCTGTAAGAATTCCCAGCTAAAACAAAAGATTCTTATGGAATTGCACACTTCTCCCTTAGGAGGGCACTCAGGATTTTTAAAAACTTACCACAGGGTTAAGAAGGAATTTTTTTGGGATGGCCTTAAATCAGATATTCAAAAGTTTGTGGCGAAATGTTTGGTTTGCCAACAAAATAAAGTTGAAACAATTAAGACACCAGGTCTATTACAACCTTTATCCATTCCAAGCCAACGTTGGGAGGAGGTTTCAATGGATTTTATCACAGGTTTACCCAAGTCTGAGGGAAAGAGTGTCATCATGGTGGTAGTTGACAGACTTACCAAGTATGCACACTTTTGTGCATTATCACATCCATTTAAAGCCAGTACAGTTTCTACTGCATTTATGGAAACAGTTCAAAAGCTACATGGAAACCCAAAGATTATTGTAAGTGACAGAGATCCCATTTTCACTGGAAATTTTTGGACAGAATTATTTTCTTGTCTTGGTACTCAGTTAGCTCATAGCTCATCTTATCATCCTCAATCTGATGGGCAAACTGAGATAGTAAACAAATGTTTGGAAGGATATCTTCGTTGCTTTGTATCTGATAAACAGACACAATGGGTCAAATGGTTGCCTCTGGCTGAATGGTGGTATAACACTTCCTTCCATACAGCAACAAAAATGACCCCATTTATGGCACTTTATGGGTATCAACCACCATCCATCACATCATATTTAAGAGAAAATTCTAAGGTTCAGGCAGTGGAACATCACATCGAACATCAACAACAAGTCCTCCAACTCTTAAAGGATAACCTCGTGTTGGCACAAAATAGAATGAAACAACAGGCAGATCAACATCGCAGTGAAAGAAGTTTTGATGTAGGTGATTGGGTATTCCTACGGCTACAACCATATAAGAAAATGTCCCTAAAGCAAGCTAAGAAGGATAATAAATTATCACCAAAGTATTATGGTCCGTACAAGGTGTTGCAAAAGATTGGTACTATGGCATACAAATTGGAGCTTCCTGCAGCTTCTCGATTGCACCCAGTTTTCCATGTTTCATGTTTAAAGAAGGTTATAGGTGACAAGCTCCCAATTCAAACAATATTGCCAGAACTTGACGAGGAAGGAAAAATTATATTGGAACCGGAAGCAGTCACAGAAACAAGAACTCGACAGCTACGAAATCGATCAATTTCAGAGTATCTTATCAAGTGGAAGAACTTATCCGCTGAAGATTCCACATGGGAGGATGAGAATTTTATGCAGAAGTATCCAGAACTACTCAAGCGTTGAGGACAACACTTTTTTGAAGGAGAGGGGCATGTTGGGTCCCTATAATACTAGTGATTACCCCATTACTATTGTAGTTATACCCCTTATTTATATTGTTGTGCCCCTATTACCCCCATATTGTTATTTCTGTGCCCCATAGAATCCCTTATTGTTATTTTTGTGGCTTTATATTATTATTGTTAGGTCGGCTGGATTATATTGTGACTCCTTAGACTCCTATATATAGAAAGGAGGTTTTGTCATTTGTATCATCCAAGAATTGTTCATTTATGTAATGTAAAGGAGGTTGCCCCCTCGAAGAAGCTGAATTCTAAGGCGTTGATCTATATTTTCTATCTTTTCTTGAGCTAGTTTCATAACATAGTACTAGTTGACCCTCATTAGGTTGATGGTATAAGGTTTAGAGAAAGAAAGAGAAGAAAGAAAAGATAAGTGACTACTATAATACTTTACCTTATCTCTCGTTTATTTATTATCTTTTATTTTTTAGTTTTGATTTATATATGCACAATAGAGCTGTAATATGTTGGATAGTTGGCATTAATGTCAATTGAATTAACATGGTGATTGGAAGTCCAGGAGGAATCCTATGGTAGTTGTAGGCTTCTGGTAGAGAATCATCATAGTAATAGGCTTATTGAAAAGCCATAAAATGATGACTACAATAGTGTTTGGTAGTTCAAGCTCAGGAGGAATCCTATGCTAGCTGTAGGCTTCTGGTAGAGAATAATCACAATAGCAGGATTATTGGAAAAGCCATAAAATGATGACTATGGTGATTGGGAGTCCAAGAGGAATCCCATGGTTTCTACAATGCTCTGTAAAGAAGAATTATAGTAGCACGCTTACTGGACAAACCATAAACTGATAACTATGGTGGTTGGGAGTTCAGGATTCCATGCACAAGAAGGAGAGTCAAGGACAAACTAATGGAATATATTTTTCAGCCATTCAAAGCCTACATCGAAAACTCTCCATTGGAAATTTCTTTGAAAGAGCTTTCCAATAATGTGTGGAAGTCTGAAAATGGCCTCCTAGATCAAAAGTTATGGTATGCCGAAGTCGGGATATTAAAGACCTAAGAAAGCCAAAATATCAGAGGTCAACAAAGAGGAAGGATGAATATCAGAGATCATAGAATATCAAAGCATTGGAGTAGGATATATTGAAGGTCAGAAAATATCGAAGCATTGGATCAGCCTATTAAGAGGACGAGGCTATCAAAATATCAGAACCTCGTAAGTCCTTATAGATTGTAATTTCTTAGAAGCAGCGAGGTTCGAAAAGTAAAAGAAATGCAAAGGAATTTGATGTAGGACCAAGGACCAAGGAGGTGCTTTCTCTCTCCATAGACAGGACACATAGCAATAGGGGTTGATCCTTAAGATATGAAGTGGCGACTGACGTTAGCATGACGTGGCGGTAAGATGGACATGTGGAAGCTTGTTTTGGCATTTTCGGTGGCCCAGTGGGGAAAATCAGGATAGCACCTGTTACCACTCAGGAGGTGCCATGTGGAGAAATGACGAAAGCATGGCATCATCCCGTTGGTCAGCATATTAGAGGTTGGGGACCTCATAACTCCTGTGCAAATGAAATTCGCAAAATTTATGATAAAAGGGGCTTTGATATTATCTGGCATATGGTCATGTGGAAACCAAAGGATCTAAGGGCTAAATAGAGGGAGCTAAAATGCAATTGGGACTTTGCAAAAGTTATGATATGAAGGGGCTCCAATATAACACTACAGTGGTAAGCTAAGCTAACAGTCAGAGGCTCGGTCTTATGAGAAAGAAAATGATCAGGGAGTTAAGCGTCAAGGGGCTAAAGGTATCATAGTTGTGTGATATCCTAACGCTTTTTTTTTATGATTTACGATATGTTGGGTCTCACATGTAACAATACAAAGAGTTAAATGGATGGATGGGTTGGAAGCTAGAGATTAAATGTAGATCAATGAAGATGGCTTATGTAGTCATCAGGATCTAAAGAAAGCACTAAGACAAGGTAATGAGGACAATAGTCCATAGAGAAGAACTGATGAGATGAAGAAATTCATATTTTACTTCCCGTGCACATCTTGTAGATTTAAGTAAGGAACATAGTGGCCATTCCTGAGTACTTTCAAACTCTATGGAGTAATGAATAAGCATGGGAAGTCACAGTAGAGTGTGTAGAAAGATTGAGATTAAATTCTCATTATGAAGGATTACACAAGGAGTCAATGAAGAAATCAACAACCCATTATTATGTTTAATTCCATGACATAATTCAACCATAAGATGCAACAACATGAACAACAGCCCTATTGAGGTACACTCATGTAGTATGGAAACAAGTAGCAAAGACAACATTGTGAAATGTGCATGAGAGGATAAAAACCATTGATTGCCATCGAGCAAAGTGGGGATGTGAGTACTGTTAGAGTGTTGCGAAATGAGTGCAAGAGCAGAGTTGAAAGGTGGGTAGTAGAAAGCATGTGTGAGAGAAGATAGAGGCCTGAGGATATGTTGTTCTGAGCATAGGATTGAGAGCTAATGCATGAGACCAAGGGTGTTTTAGAAATAATATAGGATTGAGAGCATAAGTTTTTTTCAGAACCAAACAAATTGGAATTTTTCCATAATTGTATATGCCTCTATTTTCAGTTTGAAAATTGTATGAAATAGTAGAACAATGGCAAGAGAAGGTTGTAGCCTAAATTCATAAGAGGTTGGTGCATCTTGGCAAGTTGGTTCTTGCTAACCAAAGGGGGTCGGTGCCTCCTATAAGTGGGCACTCACAAACAAATCGATGTAATTAAGTAGCTTCTTAGTTTGCATCATAAACAACAAAAAATTGGTGGTTTTTTCCCTCCGGGCTTTCATGTGAAAACACGAGTGTTAATATGTGTATTTTGCTCATGTGATAGATTGTGTGAACATATGAATGCATAAACTTGCTTCTTACTTTCTTTATGAATGAATACTCTCATAAGTAACAGGCAATAAAGAAAAAAACCTAAAAGCATATTCAATAAAAAAATTAAGAATCCAACTATTACTAATTGACCCACCCTTTTTAGTAATTCCTTATTCCAACAATTGCTATCAGAGCCAAGTTCCTTCAGGAACAGTCTAACCATTGGAATATTAGAGAAAATTTGAAGGATGAAAATTTGTCTGAAAGTTTAGAAACCTTGGCGAATCTTATTAGTCCACTAATTGCAAATTATAAAATGTTTGTTGATATCTTTGTAAAAACATGTAAATTGCTAATAATTTTGTATATAGTCTTTATACAATTTTGGCAATTTTTAAGGTAAACTAATTTTATACTATAAAATTTGGGCGAATCAATTTTAGAAAAAAATGGAAATCGGTGAGTCGTTTTTTTGGAAAAACCATGGAAATTAGCCCACTTGCGAATATTAACCCCTAAAATTTTCCATGTGGAAGATAGACCAAGGAATTATGTCTAGGCAACAGAGCCAAGATGCTTACTCAAGTAGAATACCAGTATTTGATGGGAAAAACTATGTCTTTTGGAAAGTAAGGATAGAAGTGTATCTTATGTCCCTAGGAAGAGATGCTTTGGAATTCAATGCTAGTAGACTACAGTGTGTCTGATATTCCTACCACTGATGCATATGGTAAAAAATTGTATGGAAATAATGCTAGAGCCAAGAATGCCATTCTCTTTGGTCTTAGTCAACCATAACTTGTAAATTTTATGCACTGTGAGTCTATCAAGGATGTGTGGGTAAATCTTAATAAGTGTCATGAGGGATATGACAAAGTCAAGTAGGTGAAACTTCAAAACTTCTAAATGAGGTTTGAGAGCTTGAGAATGAGTGAAGATGAAATCATATCAGAATATTCCTTAGAGTTGATCAAGTAACCAATATTATTAAAGGACTTGGTGATGAGGTCAAGGAAGAAATTATTGTTCAGAAAATGTTAAGATCTCTTCCCATGAGATTTAATACCAAAGTCTCGGTTATCGAAGAAATGGATAATTTAAAGGATCTCAAGATGGACCAACTACTTGGTACTCTCAGAGCCTATGAGATGAGATTAGGAAGAGAGAAGTGTTAACCTAAGGAGGAAACATTCAAAGTATCCAAAAAGACTAAGGAGAACAACAATCATCAAGACTGATCGAGCTTTAAATTTGATCAGGAGTCGGCTCAATTAGCTAGTAAATTGAAGCATGGCTCAGGAAAATATAAAGGGAAGCTTCCCTTTAATTTTTTTGAATGTGGAAGAGTGGGTCATTTTTCATCCAAATTCCCTTACAAAGAAAAGCCTAAAAAGGAAGATGATCAAACATTTGGAAACAAATCTCAGAAACATTATAAGAAAAAGTTCTACAAGAAAAATGGGTTCTACTCCAAAGAGGATAGCTCAACACTAGATTCAGATAATGGAAACTCTTTGGAGGATGATTCAAAGAAGTATTTACTTATGGATTTTCGGAAAAAAAATCCAAGAAACAAAGTATTGTTGACTCTGAAGAGGAGGAAGAAGAAGAAGAAGTAGTAGTGGAACTTTAAGGGGAACTCCTCAGTTCTGTTAATGAGTTAAATAAAGTAAGGAAAAATAATAAACAATTGAAGGAACAACTACAATGCATTCAAAAAGGTATGTATAATTCTGATAATGAGGAGTTTGTTTGTTGAAAAGAAAAACTTGAAGAATCTACTAAGAGAAAAGATATTTTAGTCGTTCTACTAGAAGAAAAACAAGGAACATGTGAGAAACTAGAAGAAGAGAATAAGAAATTAAAATAGGAACTGCTCAAGATAAGGAAGGAAAAGATCTAAAAACATGCAAAAATGAAATTTTATCCTTGAAAGTTAAATTAGAAGAAGCTAAATGAAAGGAATAGGTTCTTCAAGATTTGATCCATGAACGGGAAGAGAGTTGCCAGATTCTTGAGGTAGAGGTTGTCTCTCTAAGAATGGATCTTGAGGGAATGAAGATTGAGAAAGGTTTAAATGAAAAATTTACATAAGGAACAAGGAAACTAGATTAGATTCTAAATAGCCAAAGGCCCTCAGGGATCAAAACAGGTCTGGGATAGTCAAATACATAGGTCTGGGATAGTCAAATACATAGGAATCCTCTATGGAGAAGATAAAATTTAGGTCCATAGGATTTGAAGAACCGCAAAGCTATGCAAATAAGAATCAAGAAATAATAAATGAAGACAAAAGAGAAGCAAGGAAAATAGGAGATCATTAATGGAGAATGAATCAACTAGCTAGACAACCAAGGTACCTTCATGCACAAAATCATAAGTCTTCCAACAATAGGAATGCCTATTTATTTTATGGCCATTGTTATAAGTGTCATATCTTTGGAAATAAATTTGTTAATTGTAGAAGGATCAAAGTTGAAAGAGATGAAAATCCTAGATATAATAAGTATCAAAATTGTATATCTCAAAACTCTCCTCTCAGAGATAGAATTATTCAAATGTAATAATTTTTGGCACAAATAAAGTGAGTCAGAAGCAGGTTTGAATACCTAAGTTCCAAAATATTAGACAGTTAACTATCTAAAAGGATAAGGGGAATTGGAAACAAAAGATTAAAAAGAGCATGCAATGTGGACTCACTCTATCAGCCCACAATCATGAGAACATATGGTATGTGGATAATGATTGTTCCAAGAATATGACTGGGAATAAAATAAAATTTATATTTCTAAAAGAAAAGGATAGAGGAAACAATGTCACCTTCAGAAATAATGCTCCAGCAAGAATTAAGGGTAAAGGCATAGTCAATCTTGATCAAAATAAAAAAAGAAAAAAATGTGTTGTATGTGGAATGTCTCAAGCACAATCTGCTTAGTGTTAGCCAAATGTGTAATAATGGCTATGATGTCACCTTTCGATCCAAGGACTGTGAGATCCGCAACATGAAGAATGGAAAGCTGGTGGAAAAAGCAATCAAAACAACAATAATGTATATGTGTTTGATGATTCCAGAGTTAGTTATTATTTAAGAAAAATAAATGAAGCACAATTGTGGCACAGGAGGCTTGGCCATATGAATTTTGATAGTTTGATCAAAGTTAGCAAGCTAGGAGCGATGGGAGGATTACCAAGATTGTCAAGGCCTCATAACTCAATCTGCAAGTCATGCCAATTTGGCAAGCAGACTAGGACTCATTTCAAGTAAAAAGAGTACTCCTCATCTAGAATACTAGATCTCATTCACACAGATATTTGTGTCCCAACTGGAGAAAATAACCTCAAAACGAGAAAGGTATTTCATGCTGCTCATTGATGGATTTACCAAGGCCACTTGGATTATGCTCTTAAAATAAAAGTTGGAAGCATTTAAGCATTTTAAAAAATTTAAAGCTCAAGTAGAAAATGAGAAAGACTTAAAGGTAAAATTATTAAGATCAAACAGAGGAGGAGAATAAAATTCAAGAGAGTTTGAAGAATTGTCTGAAGAAAATGGCATTAGAAGGAAGTATTTAGTGGCTAGAACTCTGATGGGCCTCTAAATTAGACATAAAGTAAGGCCCATGCCTCTAAATTAAAACATAAATTAAGGCCTATGACCATCCTTTAGCACATTAAACCTCTCTTTGTACATTAGATAATTTTTTTTTAACTTTATTATATTCATTAGGAAGGTTTATGAATAATTGGATATTTGTGCCTAATATTATTTATTTTTTGTGGAATATTATGAGATAATTGGGCAAATTATGAAGATTTGGAGGAGGAGATAATTTAGGCACTTTTTCCCTACTACAGGAGAATCAATAATAAATAATAAATCAACAAGATATTATGGAATTATGGCACATATTGTGGAACTCCAATGGTTGAGAAATTATAAGAATGTGTTCCACTAATCAAGGGACCAGATGATCTAGGTGGATCTCCAAACACCACTGGCATTGAAAAGGATGAAAATTCAAAGTGGCGAAAAATTGATTAGCTTTACATCAGATCGAAGTTCTCATCGCCCTGATTCCAACGATGTGAATGACACTCCAATCCGAGTTCGAATGAGGAAGTTAGAGGCAGTCAAAGTTGGGTTGACTTTTGCTAACTAGGCAGGATTAATGTAGACACAATTTGGAATTTTTCCGGCCGATGGAATCCGGCCAACTCTAGCCAGATTTCGGGCAAAATTGTCACCTCATTAAAATGTCTCCTTCAATCAAAAATCCGGATTTTAAAAACTGCCATATTGTTTTTATATAACAAAAATTGTTAAAAAAGAAAGGGATGGCGGGCCACTAAACCCGCCACACCAATCCGTATCACATGTAATGTTATGGAGGGGTGGGCCACTACCCCCAACCCCTCCCCCCATACTACGGAACCTTCGTTATAACCGCGTAGAGGAAAGGGTGGTGGGCTAGCCCTTGGGGCACGGACCCAACCCCCATTAAAACAAACACCGCTACAACTGAAGGGATATGGACCCCGTTGGAGCCGGCGCCAAGTGAGGTGGGCAGGCCCAGATAGACACTTTTTTTAATTTAGAATTTTGTTATGTAATATGGGAGGGGACGGGGTTTGACCACCCGAACTCCTCCACAATATTCAGATCTTCAACCAACCAGCCAACGAAGTTTTTGTAAACTCCACCCACCTTTTTCATATTTAAAAATCAGTCATCAGTGCGCTAAGGCAGAGGAGGAGCGTGCATGTAGTTCGAGGCATGCTATTTTTTAGGTGGAAAAACCATGAGCAGTGCAGAGAGAGGGGTGGGACCATAATTTGAGCAATTTCTCTAGGGGGCCAGATTTTCACTTTGTTAGATTTTGACAAATTTTACATGGCTTCAGCATTTCTCGATGCCATGAACACAATGGTGTTGTCCATTTATCCAACATAGTTGTGCATTTTTCGACCATTTTTCAGTATGGAGGTATAAGACTCCTTTTTGTAACTGATGCTTGTACTCTTCTTTCTCATGCCACTTAATGAATGAAGGCCTCCCCATTGATCGAGTAGGGCCCAGAGACGTAGTCCAAATCAGACGAACTCCGTTATCAAGTCTCTTGTCTTCTTTCATGCTTTATGCATTTTTCCTCTTCTCTCATTTGCACATTAAATTTCTATGTTTAAGCTACAATTTATGCATGTAATTATTTCATACATCTATAAGCAAAAGATCTTGGATCAAGTGGTATCAGAGCAGGTCTTTGTAGATGTGAATTACATGTTTGTATGCTAACAAGAAATAGGCTCCGAACAGGCAAAGGGAAACGAAAATCTTTCGCTCCCGAAGCAGGGCGTGCACATCGAAGGAGAAACATGGCAGATGAAGAGGCTCGTCATGAAGAGGAGCGCAATTTCCACAAAACCTTCTATACAATGGAAGAAAATGTCAGTCAATTTCTTTCAAGGCTGGAGAAAGAAGAATAGAGAAATATAGAAGAACAAGTTTCAGTGCATGGAAATGGTTGAGAAGAACCCCCTCATTCTCCCTCCACGACTGAAAGTTCTTCTTCCTCTAATCACCATCATCATAGAAATTCAAGGGATGCATCTAAGAAACCTTTCTTTAAATTAGATGTCAAATTTGATCTTCCCATGTTTAACGGTGAAAGTAATGTAGAAAAGCTTAATAACTGGATTAGGCATATTGAAATGTACTGCAAGATTCAGCAGATCGAAGAGGATGAAGCAAAGATTCAGCTGACCTCTCTTCGGCTGAGTAGCATTATTCTCATCTGGTGGGAGATAAAATTTCGAAGTAAGAGTGTGGGTAATCTTCTTTCCTCATGGCCTAGGTTTCATTTCTGCATTAAAGGAACAATGTTATCCATTGGGTTATAAGCAAAAACCCTTAATGGATTAGCAATACTTAAGGCAAGGCAGAGGTCAGGATGTTCAAAGCTTTACAAAGGAGTTTAGAAAACAAGCACTTAATTTTGGCATTGCACTTGACTCACCTGAAGTAGTAACTAAGTATATTGGATCATTACATAGTTACCTTAGAAATTCATTATTATTGTTTGAACCAACTACTATTGACTCGGCTAGTGTAAAGGCCATCCATATTGAGAACAGGGGCAAAAACGAAAGAGATGATCATTTCAATAAACCACCTTTCAAACCTCCAAATGGAAAACCCAAAGTGAAGGGGAAAGGAAAGGAGAATAGGACGACATCAACCAAGAAATATGAAGGAGAAAGGCCTTATTTCACTCACTACAAAAAGGAAGGTCATGACGATGATAATTGTTGGAAACTGTACCCGGAAAAGAGGCCAAAGAAGTATGGAGGAAAAGGCAAGTAGAAGACAGTGGCAACTATGCATCAAGACCTTGGATTTGATTCTGGAGATGAATCATTGATCAAGGTAGCAGGAACAAAAGGTACTCTTACACCTCATGTTAATTTTGAATCACATGAAGGCACTAGTTCAATAGATGAGTCTCTTCCTAATGAAAAAAAGAGAATTGAGCTATTTCATATTAGAGTTATCATAAATCATACAAAAGTGGAAACTCCATTTGATACTAGATCCCAAGCAAACTTAATATTAGAGTCCTTGGTAAAGAAGCTAGGCTTGGAAACCAAACCACATCCAAAACCTTACCCACTTGGATGAATACATGATAAAGCAAAACTAAATGTAACTAAGTAGTGGAGGGTTAAATTTGTGATCATTTCTAAGTTAGTGGATGAGGTAAAACTTGATGTGATACCATTGGATATCTGTGGCATGGTGCTAGGGAGTCCATATCTATGTGACAGAAAAGAAATCTTTTTCCATCATGAAAACAAATACCAAATCACAAAATATGGGGTAGAATATATTGTAAGGGCTCATGAAACTAAAATCAATTCCAGCCTTGTAATTGGAGGAAAAATGAAGAGGTTGGTGAATTCTAGTAAGGGTTTCATGCTTATGATTGTAAGGGGGAAAGATGCAGAATTATCCAATGCTTTCCAGGGTTGTGATCATGTGCATAAAAAGAAATTATGTGAATTAATTTCTAACTATGATGAGATGTTTCAGGAACCAAGGGGATTACCTCTGAAGAGGGAAATCCAACATGAGATGCATTTGCAGCGTAACACTCCTTTGTCAAAGATTGGCATGTACTAGATGTCGACCATTGAGATGGAGGAGATCAAAAAGTAGGTGCCTGAACTATTGAACCAAGGGGTCATCAAACCAAGCACTTCACCATGCGGCTCACCAATTGTCTTAGTGTCGAAGAAAGATGGCACATGGAGGATGTGTGTGGATTACCGAGCACTAAACAAAATGACGGTGAAAAGTCGTTACCCTCTTCCCCACATTGATGACTTACTAGATCAGTTAAAGAATGCTATCTATTTCACCGAATTGGATTTGCGTAGTGGTTATCACCAGGACCAAATTGCAGAGCAGGATGTGCGGAATACCTCCTTCAAGACCAAACAGGGGTTGTTCGAATGGATGGTGATGCCATTCGGACTTTGCAATGCTCCAACCACTTTCATGAGGGCCATGAATGATATATTTAGGCCTTTCATTGATGATTTTGTTCTTGTATATCTAGATGATATTCCTATCTTTAGTAAAAGTTGGAATGAACATGTATGCCATGTGAAGAAAGTGCTTGATGTATTGAAAAAATACAAACTCTATGTAGAACTATCAAAGTGTGAGTTTGGGACAACCTCTTTGGTTTACCTAGGTCATATTGTTGGTCATGGTCAGCTAAAAATTGATCCTTCTAAAGTTGAAGCAATTGTAAATTGGCCTAAGCCTACTAGTGTAATCGAGGTTCACAACTTTTTGGGTGCAATACAGTATTGGAGGAGATTTATTGCCAATCTCTATTATTTCAACAACTTTACACACATTGACAAGTGTAAAGAAAGTCCTTCAATGGGGAGGAAAGCAGCAGAAGTCCTTCGAAACATTGAAAGAAAAGATCAACACTGCACCGGTCTTGGCCTTACCAGATCTCCAATAACCATTTGAGATCGAGATAGACGCTAGTGGATATGCCATGGGAGTTGTATTGATGCATCAAAAGAAGCCGATATGTTACCATTCAAAGATGTTCTCTTAGGCTGTGATAAACCATCCCACTTATGACAAGGAGTTATATGCCTTCGTCTAAAGCGTGAAAAAGTGGAAACACTACCTGATTGGCAAGGAGGCCATCATCCATACGGATCATTAGCCCTTGTAGTATCTTCAGTCACAAACCAAGTTGAAACAATCTCGTCATTTCAAGTGGATGGGTTTTCTTTAGCAATTTCATCTGGTAATAAAGTATAAGTGCACTAGCAACAAAGTGGTCGATATGCTATCTCGCCCTCCTATTTCTAATTCTATTATTTTGCATAATGCTTCGTTATCTTTTGAAATGTATGTTGAACAATATGCTAATGGTGATGACTTTAAGGAGATTTATGCAAAACTAACCCATGGTTCAGAGGTGGAAAACTATCACTTGCAGGGGAAACTATTGTATCACCTTGGCAAATTATGCATACCCATAAGAGAAAGGGTACATGTAATCTGAGAGGCCCACACCTCCCTTATGTTTGGTCATTTTGGCGTTGAAAAAACCTTGTGTCTGTTGAAGCCCCAAAAATCGGGTTGACAACAAGGGGGATACCCACCCGGTCCGGACCTTGGTTGGCAGCTCCTTATCCGTTTGGTATAGCGGGTCCGACTGGAGATAATGGGACCAGTTTCCCAATCTAAGGGGTGTGTGTGTGTGTGTAGAGTTGGATGATGTTGATTTAAGAGTATTTAAAGCTAATTTAAGTCAAACTTCTAAACTAACTTCTAAACAACACATCTAATCTACACTAACCCGGGGTGTATTTCTTCCATTATGTGATCTAAAGAGATTTCGAACAATAACTGGTAATAAAGATCATTCAGCTATCATAAGAATAGAAATCAATTAAGATAAACCACTTTGCATAAAAAGTTAAGCAAAACAGTTGTGAACAGCATATCGCATAATAAGTTATTCATATATCAAACACAAATAAATGACTCCACCGTACAGAAGTGCCAAATGGTAACCCACACATTCATGCATTAACATATAAACAACTGAAAACAATATATCACTTTAAGAATATGAGCAGAAATGGTCAAGAGATAAAAGTACCATTTATGACTAATCCTACTCACAAGCTTCAAGCAAAAACGATTTATCTCTACTTGTTCTAACATCTACTAAGAGTACAGAAGTGCAACATCAGTAGCAGACATCAAATGCAAACATTAATAAATCTCGATCCATCCATTCATCAAAACCTCCTCTGAGGGTGCAGAAGTGCATGTTCCGAGGACAAGTTTTTGACAAATTTCTGGACCCTTCTCTAAATGCATGAGAAGGGTTAAAATACTACTTCCTAATTCTAATAACAGTATTTTACAAAATTTAGGATACGGTTTTCAAATGACCGTCCTTTTTCTAATATAATAAAAAGAAAAAACAACATTCTAAAATAAGGCTACTTCTGAATTTGGTCCTTAAAGTTGCAAGTGTTCATCATGGGCTTGAGGAGAGTCGGCTAACTGACTTCTGCGCTGAGATGGGCTGCGAAAACAGCATCTACGAGAGCTGGCACTACTTTTTCTACCGCGTTTGTGATGCATTTCACCGTCATCCATTGACTGTGTGGTTTGACCAAGTATGTCCAGTAACATTCCCAATCCAACCTGTTTAATGCTTGGATTGCCTTTCCCTTTGCCAGCGCTTTCTGCTTCCATTCTGCTTCCAGTTGTAACTTATTCGGTAGGTACCCCGGGTTGGTCTCTGCGATTAAATTGGTCCTGTGTAAATTCTCATTTACATAGTCTATAAGAATGCCTGCCTGATTTGATCATCCTATTTATTAAAGAGCAATTCTTTATGATTTTCGTTTATCCTGGGTGCACCTGCTCTTCTTCCTGCATCTTCATCCTGCCAATTTAAGTATTCCGTCACCAGCTTATCACTCTGATCATAGTCACTCCGCAAGTCTACCACTTGATTGGTGATTTTATCACTCAGCTCGCAGCAGTGACTCCACTATGATATTTTACGTCCCAACTCTTCCTGTTGTTGCAGTAGTTGCTCATTTAAGCCAATAGATTCTGAAATAAATTCTGCCAGCTTAGGCTCATCTTTGTGCATTTCCTGTAAAGTCTGTAATTATTTTCCTTTTTCTTCTAGACTTCTTTGATAGCCTATCTGCATTTGCTGAAAGTCTTCCTGCAGCTTCTCGAGCTGTTTGGAAGCTTCAATATTAGCATTGGCTTGATGCAACTGTCGTTGTAGCAGCTGTATTTGATCTTCTTGTTCTTTCAATAGTTGTTGAACTTCCGATGCCTTGTCAATAGTTGCAGAAGCATATGCTCCTGCAATCTGAGACAGCTTAGTGAGATTTTCAGTCGGGTTATTGTTGGGGTCTTTCCATAAGACGTCCAAATGTTCAGCATCTTGTGACAGTGTACTTTCTAGTTTTCTTTTCTTCCTCTGTCTCCTTACAACTGCTTTGTGTTGGGGACTATAGAATACATCCAGTGGGGGAATTTCTTCTACATTAAGTAGAAGCTCAGAAGGCGGAGCGATAGGAATGTGCTCCGTTTCTGTGACACTGCTGACTATGGTCGAAACCACTTCTTGCACTACCTGCGTATTGTTCACAGGTGTTTTGGGGGCTTTCCCTTCAAGATTGATCAGTTCATTGAAGGTTTCCCATTCTTTGTCCAGTTCTGTTGTGACGAGTGGTGCTTCGATGATAGGAGGGGGGACATCTCTTGGCGGGGAGGCGATAACTTGTTGTTGCGAGATTGCACTTGACTGAGTTGTATCTTTAGTTGTTTCTTTGTTTTTTCCTTGGTCGCATCCAGACTCTTTAGGATGTTCTGGTACTCCTTGCGCAGCGTTGGATTTAGATCTAGAAGTTCTAGAGTTTCCACTGAGGCTAATGCTTGGAGTTGGTTCTCTGGCAGGCAGTCACAGCTTCTCTAGAGGAACACTGGCCAGCCTTCTTTCCCTATATAACATGAATCTTTGGAGGTCATCTGGAGACAACCTCGATTGAGCTTCCCGCAAAATTTCTTGGAGTGAGCTTCTACTCTGAAACAAATCATCAAACAAATCTTTCTTTCCAACGAATACTTTTATTTTGACGTTCGTTGTGAAATCTTGGGCAACATCATTTGGGTCAAATGGCCTTGCTGGGAATTTAAATAATTGTAGACACGTCACATTCTCTACTTCGGTGAAAGCGTGTCCTACATCGAACAATGAGAAGGCCCCACAAGCTACAGGAAATTGAGGCCATATGGCCTTCTTTTTGTCCTTTAGGTCTTTGGTCAGGCCGCCTTCTGAACAGGTTTGATAAGCAATTTCCCGAGCCAAAAGTTTATCAGGAATATATAGAGGTAGGACATGTGGAGGTACAGTGCTTCCAAACACTCTAATATAGGTAAACCATTCTTCCCCGAACCATCTTGCGATGGGGATGATGTCTATTTGTGCCTCGGGTGAGCACCTCGGGGGGTCTTCATCATACATTATTCTATACAAGGGCAAAATAAGCCCGTGGAAAATCTGGTAGAAGTGAGGGGTGAACTGAGAATCCCATAACACCTTATGATAAACATGGATAGTAATGGGTCCTGGGTAGTCCATTTCCAACCCATCATGGGAAATTTAGACACATAACAAATAGAATCCATAATATATGCAGACAGATAAAAAGGAGGATAGATCCTCTGAGACAAGGATCTTTTAGACCGGTAATTGATAACAGCCATGTATAGATTATCAGAAAGGATCTTGGCCCAATCCATAATATCGGTGTTCGTGGCAGCATCAGTTAATGGTAGCCACTCAGACGAAAACTTATTGATATCCGGCATACCAAATAACCTACAAAGCATGGCCGCAGCAAAACAATACGAAGAGGTGAGGGAACCAGTGTTGTACATATCGTTTTTGTCCTTTTTGAGCGGCTCCTCTTTTCTGGACCAATCTTTGGTGGTCTCTGATAGGTTTGGGTTTTCGGCCGCAAATTTCTTGACGAATTGTGCATTGTAAGTCGCCTGCGGTTCAGGAAGATGATACATAAGCTTCAAATCTTGTGCAGCGAATGATCCGATGAGCCCGTGTCCTTGAACTTTGAATTGTCTGTTGTTCATGTCTGCATTATCAAGTATCCACTTGATCATATCCGTATATGGTATAATTTTGGGTCTTGCTGCTATCCAGTGAATAAATGGACATGCCAGCTCCTCTAAGGATGCCTCAGAAGAGCGTTGTGAGCCCGCGACAGCAGCAACCTTCATTATTCTAGGATTTTCCTCCTCAAGCAGCCTGTACATACTTTCCCATGTCGATATCCCTGCGTCTCTGTTACAGGCTATGTCTGTATACAAAGGTGCCATCTCCTTCGTCTTTTCCTTCACTTCAGAGCTTTGTGCTTTATTTTTCTTTCCCATTTCTTACTGCGTTTGGGTTTGAATCGTCTTGGCTCTTCGTTCCTGCAGATTACGAGTGAAATGGAAATGGTTGATTCAGAAAGGTAATGGGGGAGTTTTAAATGCAACAGATGTATCAAATATGCCACCTTACGTGAAGTAATTCTCTATAAATGCACGCGTCTTTACTTCCATTAATAACTGACAACTAATTCATTTACTATCATTAAAAGTGCATGATTTGGAGTCAGATTATGGTAAGTGGCTTTTTCCTTGAATGGCGTGCCCGAAGGATTCGTAATGAAGTGATTTCTGATTTGCTTACGTAACCTCACATATCGCGCCATCGCAGATCGCGCCATCGCAAATCGCACCATCACAGATCGTGAGAACGCAATATCGCAGATCGCAGAAGTTTGATGTTTGCCAAGTCCTGTCGGCTCGTTTCTGCAATATGCAATCTTGTGATCGGCGTTATCGCTGATTGGTAAAATTTTTAAGTTTTTCCTTATGAGCATTACTTTGTTGCGACGCGATGTTATACTAAACACAAGGGTCTTGCGCATATTGGTATTAAAGGGAAATGGGGGCATTTCCTATCTTTCTTTTTTTTGCAACGCAACTTTAAAGATTTTCTCCTTATCATAGACTTAGGTTTAAAATATTCTAAATACCTACCTAAGCTTATGATGGTAACCTTATTTTGAGGATAGGAAACTCTTGCTCTTCCTAAAAATTAACTAAGGGTCCCCATTCATTTAGTATTTTGGTCAACACTTAAATGAACAAAAAAGAAAAGGGGGGGGGGGGGGGGGTTGTTGCCGGCCACAATAGTGTCATATACAAAGATTTTGTTTTTGGCCTCATATGAAGAACATTGTGACTTACTATGTAAAGGGGTGTGTGATGTATTCTGTTTCAAAGCCCTCCAATAGAAAACTCAGGCTCTACACATCACTCCCTATTCCGAGTCGTCCATGGGAAAGTGTGTCGATGGATTTTGTAGGAGGTCTACCTTTGTCTAGAAAAAGTCACGACTATTTGTATGTCGTTGTTTATCATTTTAGTAAGATGTGTATTTTAATGCCTTGTAAAAAGCATATCACTACAGAGTAGACTGCTTATATTTTCTTTCAGCATGTTTGGGTCCATTTTGGGTTGCCCACATTGATTGTGTCAGATCGGGACTCTCGCTTTCTCGGAGAGTTTTGGACCAACTTGTGGAAGATGATAGACACCAAGTTGAAAAGAAGCACGACATTTCATCCACATACTGGCGGATAGATAGAGGTTGTCAACCACACTATCATACACTTGTTGCGAGGCTATTATGGGAAACATCTTAAGTTGTGGGATGAGCATCATCCATATGTGCAACATTCCTAAAATCGAGCAGTGCACTCATCTACACATCATTCACCATTTGAGATATGTTTTGGCTACCTGCAAAAAGATCCTTTTGATATGGTCTTTGGAAGGGAAGATGACTCCAGTGGACCTAATGTCAAGGAAAAAGCTCAGCAGTTCATTCAGCTGATCCAGTTGATTCACCAAACAGTACATGAGCATTTGGAGAAAAGTCAAGACCGGTACAAGACTCAACATGACAAACGCCAAGTCAACCATCAATTTCAAGTGGGCAAAAAATTGTGGTTCCATATCAGCAAGGGAAGGATGAAGGGAGAAGGGAAGAATTTGCGACCAATCTAGTATGGTCTATTCACCATCTTGGAGAATATTGGAAACAATGCCTTCTGTCTTGATTTGCTGACATATATGCAACTATACTCCATAGTGGATGTGGAAAACTTAAATTTGTATGAGCCACCATTGATTATGGACATAGAAGAGGTGGGAATAGTTCCTATAGTTGATGACTTTGCACCAGAGTATCTCGATGAGTTACCTGAAGACATCATCCTTGACAGAAGAACCGGGACTTCATGATGGGGAGATGTCGAATACCTTCGAGTTGGTTTCAAGGGGATGCACCCTAGCAAGGTAAAATGGCTGGAGAAAGAAAGAGCGAGGGAACAATTCCCTCACTTGCCAATTGACTGATAAATCTTTTGGCGGCCCAAAAGATCCTCAATGGGGAGGACTGATCCAAGTGGATCTCCAGACACCAGTGGCATGGAAAGGACTCAAAATTAAAAGCAGCAAAAAGACGATTAACCTGACACCAGATTGAAGTGCTCATTGCCCCAATTCCAACGGTGCAAACGACACTCCAATCCGAGTCCGGATGAGGAAGAAAGAGGCAGTCAAAGTTGGGTTGAATTTTACTAACTAGGAAGGATTAATGGAGACACAATTTGGAATTTTTCTAGTGGATGGAATCCGGCCAAATATGCCTGTATTATGGGTGAAATTGTATCCTCGTTAAAATGTCTCCTTCAGTAAAAAATCTGGATTTTAAAAAATGCCATATTGTTTTTATATAGCAAAAATTGTTAGAAAAAAGGGGTGGAAGGGGCGTTGGGCCACCAACCCCACCACCCCAATCCATATCACATGTAATTTTATGGAGGGGTAGGCCACTACCCTTGACTTCTCTCCCCATACTGTGGAAGCTCCGTTACAACCGCGTAGAAGAAAGGGTGGTGAGCTGGCCCTTGGGCACGAACCCAACCCCCATTAAAACAAACACCGCCTTGAGTGAAGGGATACAGACCCCGTTGGAGCTGGCACCAGGTGAGGTGGGCGGGCCTAGCCCAACCCTTTTTTAAATTTAGAATTTTTTTATGTAAAATCGGGGGCGGACGGGGTTTGATTGCCCGACCTCCTCCACAATATTTAGATCTTCAACCAACCCGCCCACGAAGTTTTTGTAAACTCCGCCCACCTTTTGCATATTTAAAACTCAATCATGAGTGTGCCCAGGCAGAGGATGAGTGCACACGTAGTCCGAGGCAGGATATTATGTGGGTGGCGGAACCATGAGCAGTGTAGAGAGAGGGGCGGAACCATGATCTGAGCAATTTCTCTAGGGGGCTAGATTTTCACTTTGTCAGATTTTGACAAATTTCATATGTTTTCGGCATTTCTCGATGCCGCGAATGCAATGGTGTTGTCCACTTCTCCAACATAGTTCTGCATTTTTCAGTCATTTTTCAGTATGGAGGTATAAGACTCGTTTTTGTAATTGATGCTTGTACTCTTCTTTCTCATGCCACTTAATGAATGAAGGTCTCCCCATTGATCGAGCAGGGCCCAGAGACGTAGTCCAAATCAGACAAACTCCATTATCAAGTCTCTTTTCTTCTTTCATGCTTTTTGTTTTTTTTCTTCTTCTCTCATGTGGACATTAAATTTCTATGCTTAAGCTACAATTTATGCATGTAATTCTTTCATACATCTATAAGCAAAAGATCTTGGATCACCAGATCCACTAATCAAGGGATTTTGGTGGGAAAATCTTCCTCAATTCATAGGGAATGATTCCTAATCATCTTTTATAAGTACCAAGTCGAATTTTCCTCTAGAGATAGATTTTCATTAGTGTTCTTGTGGAGAGAACACGTATTTCTACAACTCCATTATATTTTCTTGCAAGGATGTAATCATATTAATGGAATCATGAAGATTGGTGTCATGTTTCGCTTCTAATCTTGTTCTCATCCATAGGTCTCTGAGCTTATTGTATTTGGCCATCGTAGGAACCTCGAGCCCTTTTGTGTCATTTTCTTTCCTTCTTTTGTTGCTTATTCACATGCATCTCTTTCTTTTATTTCTTTTTATTTCTGCATTTAGTATTAATGATTTCATGTTGTAGGATTGAGTTAAATGGTTGATGCAATTTATTTTGTAGGATCAAAAGCATTATTTCATCCTTGGAAAAGCTTTGGAAGTTCATGATAATAATTGATTTTCTTGGATTAGTCTTCTTATTCCCAAATCTAGATTGTTGGACCTCCTTTTTAGCAAAGAACAGTAAATTTCTGCTATTTTTTAGAGAATGCTAACAAGCTTCAATCGAGTTGGTTCCACTTGCATTAGATCAAAAAAAAAATCTAGCTCACAAAAAAAATTACTCCATTCCATTTTCACTTGTTTTGGTTAAGCATTTTTTAGATTTACTAGCTCACTAGTTCTCGAATTTCTAGATTTTCCACTAGTAATGTTTTTTACTTTATTTTTGCATGGGTTAACAGAGGTCTTTTTGAGTGATTCCACTTGGAATAGGGACCTAAGACATCCTAGTTAATAAAAAAATTTGTCCCATCCAATTTTGATTTGATTTTCTTGGTCATTAAACACTCACAAATTTCATCATTTCACAAGGAAACTTCTCCAAGATTTTTGAGCAAATCCATCCATCTCCCAACTTTGGTTTTGAGTTCTGAAGTGGGCCTAGGTGCTCCCTTGCCTCATTCCATCCACCAACCACCTTCCATAAGCTTCCATAACCTTCAACATCCATCATTTTTCTCTCAGATGTACCTTGTAGGTTTTCAAGGGATCCTGTAGGTTTTTAGTACATCATGTAGGTTTTCTTGTAGTCGCATGTTTTGAGGCCGAATTGAGGGAAAACCTCCAGGAAGCCACACAAGGTCACCTAAGGGTCTCCCAAGCCTTCCAAACATCCACCATCAT
Organism: Pinus tabuliformis; assembly: GCA_031772625.1. Classification (NCBI taxonomy): domain Eukaryota; kingdom Viridiplantae; phylum Streptophyta; class Pinopsida; order Pinales; family Pinaceae; genus Pinus; species Pinus tabuliformis. The sequence continues at coordinate 655,403,413 of CM062811.1, forward strand.
CTCCAAGCCACCTACCACATCACCAAAAGAGATTAGCTTTCACACTCTCACATGAAAAAAGATAAAAAGAAAATCCTCTTAGCAATTAGTTATAAAATGGTGTGTTTTAGGATTGATTTCAGTCTCTTTCCTTGTACTTTCTTTCTTGCAATAGGTTAAGGTTCCATTTTGAACATTTCATTTTCTGCAGTTAGTTTAGGATTTGACTTCAGTACATGCACTTCATTACATCATGACAACAAAGAAAGGACACATTGTATGCCACACATATAGTGTCGATACCTCTTAATTTTGCACAAACCCCGAATTGATAATTAAATTCGGTAGCCTTAGGAGTCGCACTTGTTGCAATACCAAGGCTCATCACTTTTTGGCATCGTTGCGGGGGAGGTGTCAAAGTATGCATTGTTTATTCCCTAGTTGATTCATTTCTTTTTACTTTTTGAAAAAACCAAAAAAAATATTTGCATTAGGAATATTTAATTTCAAAAGTAGATACCACATTGCATCATAGTTTTCATTCAATCATAAAAAAAAAAAAAAAAAAAAAAAATCTCCAACACCAACCCACCCTCCCATTTGATCACGTGGTGCAGTAAGAGCCACATCACCATTCACTTTTGCAGGTAGATGAAGAAGATGGAAAATAATGTAGAAGAAATGAATGGAGATGATGATAATGAGGAAGATCCTCTCAGATTTCCCATTCAAGATACTGATGGTAGTGTGCACATGAAGAACATCCCTCCATCTTTTCTTCCAAAATTTCATGGTCTAAGGCCAGAGGATCTAGAAACCTTTCTCTTTGAATTTGAAATTATTTGTAGATATTATGGTTACTTATTGAATTTGAAATTAAATGGTTCATGCGTTTAGGGACTAAATAAGATCATGGAATGGTATGCAGAAGATATTTCTAGAAAAATATAAAGACCATGATCTTAAAGAAGAAATCTTTAGAATGCAACAAAGAGAATATGAGAGTCTAGAGGATCTAATAGAGAGGTTCATGTATAATGTTAAGAGGGGAAAGCTGCATCATTTAGGACCTGACACACTAACTACCCTCTTAATTAGAAAAATTAGGGATGAATGGATTAATCTCCTTGATCTCGTGAGTAGAGGTGATGTATACCAATTAACATTTGATGAAATTTTTGAAACATGCAAACACATATCAAGAGGAAAAGAAAGAGTAGGTAAATCAACATCAAGATTGGTAAGTCAAGCTAAACTTGGAGATTTTTTTGATGATTTTAAAACATAAATTCTTAGCAATCTAACAAAACAAGTAGAAATGTTAAGATTGCAAGATGAAGGAAAAGAAAATGTTGATATTTGTGTTGCAAAAACACATGATGTTAAACATTGTCCATCATTACCAAGGTTGAAGGAAGTTTACCAACAGGAAAATGGAGAGATTCAATCACCAATGCAGCTATGTTATGTAGCTCCAAGAGGACCATGCATCCTATTCAACCTAGTATGATGCAAGAGCCTAATTCACAATTTCAATGTTATGCATATCCACCTCAAAGTAATTGGAACACACCTTTTCCTTGGCAACATTGGCCATCTCAACCCCAAAACCAATATTTTCAACAAGGTTGGCAAGGAACTTATGGGAGCCATCCACAATATCCTCAGTGTTTTCCTAAATATCCTCCATACCAAACTCCATGTTATCCCTACCATTCACTTCCACCACAACCACAACCGCAACCACATCCATCTCAAATATACACTCCCACTCAACTACCAGTACCACCATTTCCAAACCCACACATTGAAGTAGCTCAGCCCACTTACAATGTTGAGGTACAAAAATTCCAAACATCCCCTCTTGAGATCAATGGTATTCACCATAGCTCGGGAAGAATATTTTAAAAAAATAGATTATCTTGAAATCATTGAAGGACCACATCCAGAAGAAGAGGATTCAAATGAGAAGACCACAAAATCATGGACTGCACTTGATGAAGAGAAAACATCAAAAACAGAGATCAAGAGAGCTCCCTCATGGTTACCATCAAATCCTCCATGTATTCAAGAGAACAATCAACAAAAAGAGGAATATTTGAAGTTCATGGTAGAAGAAGACATGAATATTGATCCAGATCAACAAAAGGACTAGGGGCATCACAACTATATTGAAATATGGTTCCAGACAGTGATTAAGCTACAACAATACCCTCTTCTTCAAATGTGATTGATATAATCAAAGTCAAATCATTTGATCTCTCAAATTCAGGTGTTGGTTGATAAAACGTGTCTTTTAAAACTCCTAATTACCCCACATTAATCATCAACCCGGGCAAGTCCTTTTATTCCAAGAGTGTACACAATATGTGCATGCTATGAATCCAGAGAGTAATGTTTCTTAAAATGAAGTATAAACCTTTGATACAAGAGTAAACAGATGCATTTATAAAACTCAAATTGCAATTATTAAAGGAAATATGACATCTAAGCTTCAAGACTCAATCCTCTGCTGAAATCGTAATCAAATCTCACACAAGCAATTCAATTAACAATAGCATCAGCCGAGAGCATAGTAGCAATAAAAAATCTCTTCTTAGCTGATTCAATCTAAATCACACTCAATCTCTACGAAGCAATCCAAATGGAATGATCTCGATCTAAGAGTTCAATAGCGATAACCAAACTCTTACAGCTGATTAAATCAATACGGTTCACTATACAAATAATTTAATCCACAATAAGCGTAAATCGAATCAAATGGTAGTGCTATAAAACATGTAAAGAAAATGTACTACTTCAATACAGGAAAGCGGTAAATAACGAATAAGATAAGCTCACAAAATATGGGAAAATTATCAAACCAATCAAACTTGTGAGAATTAGAAATATATAACACAAAGAAGTAGTTTAATCCACCAGAGGCCAGGCCCTTATCCACTAGCAAACACTATTGAGCTACTTCAGAGAATACAAATGAACAACAACGTCAATTATATATTAATCATTGAACTTAAGTAGCATTATAATATGGTCGTGTTCTCCAACAGCACGAGTATATAAATTAAAATTACAATTTGAAATAACAGAGGTTGATCCCCTTTCCTCCTACAATATTTTTCTTTTATAGTCAGAAAGAGGTAAAAGATAAATGCGAGGGATTCACAATTAGATGTTATCCTCTGACGCCCTTCACATTTGGCGTTGATCCCCTTGATTTGTCCTCCGACCTAACCACAACCGATATGCTCCATTCTTCCTTTGTTGGTTTATGTTATTCCGTCGCTAGGGAACAACAATTGTTCCTTTCATCATTTTTTTGTATAAAGAGGAGTAAAAGTTAGCTACTGTTGGGTTGTGTTATATTCTTTCCCTGACTATCCCGTGTAGTTAACCGGGGTGTTAGGAGGGGGCCAGAGCCCCCCCTTTGTTGTGATGATTGCGTAGTAGGGGGATTCGCAGGGGGTTTGAGGGGTGCAAGTAACCCCACTCCATGGAGTCCACCGCAGCGCCCCGGAAAATTTTGGTTTTGGACCCTATGTTAGGTTGGGCAGACCTACCTATGGTTTTGTGCATGATTTTCGCACATGGTTTTGGACACGATGGTTTTCAGTCCATGGTATTGGATGCTTTGGCATGTATAAATATGTATTGTAACATCGAAAGGAACGTAATAATGAAAAATCAAGCTGGTAGTCCTGTTTTTGGGATCCAGGGGGAAAATCTCGTGTATATGTGTTTTATGTGTTATGTTCTCGCATTGTTTATTTTATGTTTTAGAATTTGTATGCAGGTAATTTCTGTACAAGGTTAAAACCTACATTTGGTATCAGAGGTGTTTTGGCTTCAAGGGGACGCCTTTGTTGCTGAGGGTTTTCGCTCGGGCCTGTGGTAGACCCTGTTCAAAGGGAGATCTGTGAGATCGATTCTGGTGGTGAAAGAAGATAGCGAGCAATGGAAAGATAGAGATCGAGAAATTTAATGGTCAGAGTTTTGAGTTGTGGAAACTCAAGATGGAGGATCTGTTGGTGGATAAATATCAGTGGATCGCAGTAGATCAGGGTACTAAACCAATGGTAGTGTCAGATGAAGAATGGAAGAAGTTGGATCGGAAGGCAAAGAGCACAATATGATTGTGTGTCTCGGATTCAGTATTACTGAATGTATCAAGGGAAGCTATGGTGAAGGCTATGTGGGACAAGTTAGTGACTTTGTACCAATTTAAGTCTCTGGTGAATAAACTGTTCCTACAGACAAAGCTGTATAACCTGAGGATGAAAGATGGAGACTCAGTGATAGAGAATTTGAACACATTCAATACTGTGGTAAGTTAGTTAGCATATGTTGATATTAAAATTTCAGATGAAGATAAGTGCATCAGTTTTTTGTGTTCTCTACCAGATTCATGGGATAGTTTGGTTATTGAAATAGGTAGCAATGCAACTGCCTTGCATTTTGATGAAATAGTCTCATCCTTGCTGACAGAGGAGATGAGACAGAAAAATATGGAAAGCCATAATGGTAATGCCTTGTCTATACGAGGACGGTCCCAGAACAGAAACAAAAATAAGTCATCAAGTGGGAGATCTAAATCTTGAGGGAGATCTAAATCTCTGGGAAAACCTATAAAGGTGCTGTGTTGGAAATGCAGAAAGGAAGGGCACTACAAAATGGATTGTAAATCTAAAGCTCTTGAAAAGGAAGGTGATATGATGATGCTCCTTTTGTAGAGGCGAAAACCACCTTAGATGAAGGTGGAGATGCGTACTTGGCTTCTTCAAGTACACATGTAGATCATGAGGCATGGTTGATTGACTCAAGTGCATTGTTTCACTTCACTCCCCATAGAGAGCAGTTCTGCAAGTATGAGAAATACGATGGTGGTGATGTCTTCTTAGGGGATGATAAGAAGGCTAGAATCGTTGGTCGCGGAAAAGTAAAGTTGAAGTTGCAAGGTGGAAGGGTTAGAACACTTCCAGGTGTTCTACATATTCCTACATTGGCTAGAAATCTGATTTCTGTAAGCAAGCTAGATGATGTAGGTGTAAAAACAGTGTTTGAGAAGGATACATGCAAGAGGGTTTGGGGAGCACTAGTATTGATGCAGGGAGTTTGGATTGGAACTCTGTACAAGTTGCAAGGTAGCACTTTTATTGATGGCTGCAACAGTTCTGTGGTTCCTGAAGTGGAGCAGAAAATCTAGTGGTCTCTGGAGAGAAGACCATGTTGTGGCATCAAAGGCTTGGACATATTGGAGAGAAGGGCCTTCGAATACTTCACGGTAAAGGTATGGTAGAAGGTATGAGTAATAGTTCTTTGGATTTTTATTTCTATGAAAATTATGTATATGGGAAGCAGAATCGGGTGAGTTTCCCCTCTGGTGGCAAGAGGGTGAAACAAATATTAGAGCTTGTGAACAGTGATGTGTTTGGACTTGTGAAGGTTCCATCACTAGGTAAGTCTATGTACTATGTATCATATATAGATGACTTCTCAAGGAATACATGGATATATTTCCTTAAGAAGAAATATAAAGTCTTTGATAGGTTTAAAGAATTTAAGGCTCTGGTGGAAAACCAGATAGAGAAGAAGTCAAAGGTGTTGAGGACAGATAATGGTGAAGAGTTTTACAGTAAGGAATTTGAATAATTTTGTAAGAAGTGTGGTATAGCACAACAGGAGACTACTCCATATACACCTAAGAAAAATGGAGTTGCAGAAAGAATGAACAAGATGTTGATGGAAAGGGCAAGAAGCATGCTCAGTGGTGCCAGGTTAGGACAAGAATTCTGGGCAGAGGTGGTGGAGATAGAATGTTACCTGGTCAACAGATCACCTTCATCAGCGTTGGAGGATAGGACTCCACAAGTGGTATGGACTAGTAAGAAACCCTCTCTTTCACATCTGAGGGTATTTGGATGTGATGCATATGTACATGTTCCAAAAGAGAAATGAACCAAGTTGGATAGTAAATCCGAAAAGTGCATCTTTATTAGGTATAAGGATGGTTTAAAGGGTTATAAGCTTTGGAACCCAGTAACAAGGAAGGGCTTGTACAGGCGAGTTGTGGTGTTCAGAGAGGTGAAAGATGTTATTAAACATGAAGTCCAACCAAAGTAACCTGAGAAGATAGAGTTTGAGCTAAAGGAGGAAGAATCAGACTCTACAACAAAGGAGGAATCAGAAGATGAAGAGCCATAAACTCCAGGTGTGAGAAGATAAGTTCGAGAAAGAAGGCAACCAGAAAGGTATAGTCCATGTGCTTTCTATTTAAATTTTTCTTTATCTATTACTGATGATGATCCTAGAACTATGAAGGAAGCAATAGATTGAAAGGATGGAAAACACTAGAAAGAGGCCATGGTTGATGAAATGGCATATTTGCACAAAAATGAGGCTTGGGATCTGGTGGAGTTATCGGTTGGAAGGAAACCCATTGGCAGCAAATGGGTGTTCAAGAAGAATACAAATGCAAAAGGAAAGGTGGAGAAATACAAAGCTTGGTTGGTAGAAAAAGGTTATTCATAGGTGCCGGGAATTGATTTTGGTGATATTTTTTCTCCTATTGCCAAGGTAACTTCTATTAGATTACTTTTATCTGTTGTTGTTTCTTTTGATTTTGAGGTAGAACAGATGGATGTAAAGACAACATTTCTTCATGGGGATCTGGAAGAGGAGATCTACATGAAGCAACCTGAAGGCTTTGTGGTGAAGGGTAAGAAAGAACTGTTATGAAAGTTAAAGAAGTCTCTGTATGGGTTAAAATAGTCACCAAGGATGTGGTATCATAAATTTGATACATTTATATGGGGACTTGGCTTCACTAGAAGCAAAACAAATCACCGTGTGTATTTTAAATTAATTGGTGACCATGTTATTTATCTGGTCTTGTATGTGGATGACATGTTGTTGGTTCGAAATGATAAAGAAATTATCGAGGATTTGAAGACCCAATTGTCCTCCAAATTTGACATGAAAGATATTGGTGCTGCAAACTATATTTTGGGCATGGAATAAAAAGAGATCGGGCAAAGAGGAAGCTATGGTTAAACCAGAGGAAGTATATCGAGACAATATTGCAGAGGTTTAATATGAGGGATAGTAAACCGGTGAAGGTTCCTATTCCTGTAGGTGTAAATTTATCTGCTGAACAGTGTCCCAAGACGCAAGAAGAGGAAGAGGGCATGTCCCATGTTCCATATGAAAGTGTAGTCGGTAGCCTGATGTATGCAATGGTATGTACTAGAACAAACATTGCACATGTAGTGGGAGTATTGAGCAAGTTTATCTCAAAACTAGGAAAGGATCATTGGACAAAAGTGAAGTGGGTTTTCAGGTATTTGCGTGGCACTAGTGGTTATGGTTTGTGCTACCAAGGAAGACCATGATTGGATAGAGTGTTGGATATTCATGGCTTTGTTGATGCAGATTGGGCTAGAAATCTCGATCAAAGAAAATCTACAAGTGGGTATGTGTTTAACCTATGTGGAGGTGCAGTCAGTTGGATGAGTAAGAAACAATCTGTAGTGGCACTATCAACTACAGAGGAAGAATACATGGCAACCACTTATGCAAGCAAGGAAGCATTTTGGTTGCAGAGATTGTGTTCAAGTATGGGGTTAGTACAGGGAGCTATAAGGATAGACTGTGACAGCCAAAGTGCAATTTTCTTGGCAAAGAACCCCGCATATCATTCAAAGACAAAGCACATTGATGTTCAGTATCACTTTGTGGGGGATATGATAGAAGACCAAAAGGTGTTGTTGGTAAAGGTGGACACTTTGAAGAATACTGCAGATGCATTGATAAAATTTGTGAGCTCTGAGAAGTTCTCTTGCTGTAGAGAAACAATGGGCATTGCAAGGCTGGATAAATGACTAAACTCTCTTGTGGCCCCCTATGGAAAGAAAACAACAAGTGGGAGAATGTTGGGTTGTGTTATATTATTTCCATGACTAGCCCACGTAGTTAACCGGGGGGTTAGGAGGGGGGCAGAGCCCCCCCTTCGTTGTGCTGTTTGCGTAGCAGGGGGAGTCACAGGGGGTTTGAGGGGTGTAGGTAACCCCACTCTATGGGGTCTGGGGCAACACCCAGGAAAATTTTGGTTTTGGACCCTATGTTAGGTTGGGCAGACCTACATATGGTTTTGTGCATGATTTTCGCACATGGTTTTGGACGTGATGTTTTTCGGTCCATGGTTTTGGACGTGATGGTTTTCGTTCCATGGTATTGGATTCTTCGGCATGTATAAATATGTATTGTAACATTGAAAGGAACATAATAATGAAAAATCAAGCTGGTAGTCCCGTTTTTGGGATCCAGGGGAAAATCTCTGTGTATATGTGTTTTATGTGTTATGGTCTTGCATTGTTTATTTTATGTTTTAGAATTTACATGCAGATAATTTATGTATAGGGTTAAAACCTACAATTACGATAGCTAAATCTTAACTTAGAGTAGTTCATCTGTTTCTTATCATAATCCATCAACATGTTAGCGTATCAAGATATGAAAGAGATAAGAAAAGAAGAAAAAGGTGATGGAATTAAGAGTAAATACATACCCATTTCATAACTCAACATTGGGTACATGTCAAAGCATGTATCTCAAGCCTGCACATCATTTTTTCTATCATCTTGATCTGCACATGGCTCCATTGGAAGTATTCTTGTACTTGAAAGTTATTTTTTTCAAGTAGAGTAGGGAAGAAAAAAAACAAAAATGAAAAAATAAGAGAAAAAGAATAAAAATATGGTGAAAACCTCCTTGGAGGTGCCTCAAATTGGCTTATTGATTGAAAACCTCCATGAGGCAATCAATTGGTTGGAAAAAAATAAAAAAGAGAAAAAAGAAAAGATCCTAGGTGAAAACCTCCTGTGGGGCGCCTAGGCAGACCTACTAGCTGAAAACCTCATTGAGATGGCTAGTAGGCATATAAAAATAAATAAAAAAATAAATCCTTGCTCCATGCTTCTCTTTGATGAATGCATGCGCTCCGCAACATCTGCAAGCAACAAGAACAAGTTGGTACCAAAAGGAAAATTGGTCAATCCTAGTCAAAAGAAGTCAAATTTTTACTTTCTCCTCCTTTGCTCAAATGGTCCAACAAGGCCAAGGCCGTGCCAATCCATCACCCTCATCCATTTCCACCATCCACCCATAATTCTCAAGCTTCTACCATTTAGTTTTCTTGTTGTCTTAAAAAACTACAGGATGATCTCTTTTACTACAGGATACAAAAATACATAGAGAAGAAATTTGTTTTTTCCATAACTTAAAAACCATGCATCCATTTGCCAAGTTGTTTCAGGGGGGAGATGCATATGGATGATGGTGACATGCCCAAGCAATTTCAACAAATTCTAGTGCACGGTTTCTAAGAAATTGGCCTCCATCACCTAAGCCATTTTTAGTTTTTTTCTCAAGATCCGTGCATCCGTTGACCAAACCTTTTTTATGGGGAGGTGCATAATGATAATGGAAACATGCCCATAAAGTTTCAAGTCAATCCATTCTACCGTTTGGGCGATATGGACAAAACAAGTCATTGTCCTGAAAACCTATAGGATTCCCTGAGATCCTACAGGATATAGAACAACACATAGAGGATTGGCAGTGAGTAGTTTTAAAAGGGAAAAATACAGGTTGGTTTCATCAAATAGTGTTAAGGAGGTAGGCTCTACATTTCCCCACATTTTTCGAAGTGAAAGGAACATAAAAAACTCTTCTAGTTTGTTGAAAGTGATTGCAGCATAAGGGAATTGTATACATAGAATTTTTAAATTTGGTATCAGATATATAAAAACCTCCATCCATCAAAGAAAAATGAAAGGGGGAACCCATAAACACAGTGAGGATTCATCAACACCCTCCTATACTAGAGATCTTCACAAGGCACAATTAGATAAGTTTATTTGAAAAATTGAGGTGATATGATGATGAAGTACCCAAAGATTTGCAGTCAGCTTCAACATGGAGATCCAAAGGCCAAAGAAGCTCCTCCAGAGCTTAGTAGAAACATCAAGATCATTAGCATCACCATCCAACACCTTCACATCAACATCAAATCAGCAACAGCATGCATGTCTCTCCAACAACCATCAGGTAGGTGCAAGTATGCAATATTCTTGACATCTTCTCTTGAGCATATTATAGTTAGAAATTTGTTGTCAATGCATGAGAGATGATGTTTTATAAGATAATGATGGTTCAGCAGCCGTAGGCACCTTCAACTAGTTAATTGCAGCTCACTCCTTCACTCATGCAATGTTGAAAAGTCAAATTATGAAGTGTGATGATTTCAAGGAACGGGGACAGTAGTTAAAAGAAGAAATTTTTGCAAAGGCCAAGTTACCACAATACTCGAATACGTCCATCCACTTCATATTCGCTATCTATTCATCATCCATCCATCCCATTTCATTCTTGAGAAAAAAACAAGAAGATAATCCTCTCCATTTTCACAAACCTACGCTACTCCCTTTGAGCCCTAACATCATCATCCAATCCCTCTTCATCATTTCTCATCACTCCCATAAAGTTAGAATACTTTGAAGGAAGAAGGAATGACTACTACAGGAAGGAAGAATGCTGCTACAAGAAGGACGAAAGGAAAAAAATTGTGCTCAAACCCAAAATGGCAGTGCCTAAGAGAGGCCTAATCAAAACAGATAACTCCAAGGCCATTAAGCAATCATCTAGGCCACAAGGGAGAATAAGAAGGCAACAAAAGGAAATGAGGCATCCACCATCAAAACAAAACTCAAACGACAGTTATGAAAAGAGGCTTTCCAAGAGATCTCTAATCTCTTTCTAGCTTTTTTCCAAGGCCTAAAAGATGTTATATAAATGAGAGAAAGGCATGAGAGTCAAGTTGAGGGCCTATCCTAGGCTCAGACTATCATTTATGCTCAAAACTGATATCATGTAGTTTTAATAGGGTTTCCTGTAGTTTTGATAGGAATTACTACAGGATGTCCTACTTCTCATCTAAATTCATTTTGAAGGTGTTAGAGGTGTCTAAATGGAGGAACAAGGTAGCAAAAGGTTTATAAGGATGTGGAAGACCTTTATAAAATGAAAAATATTCAAGAACTCATGTTGAACAAGGGCAAGAAATCAAGCTAATGGTCTCAAGAAACAATTATTTTTCTTTGCACAAATATATTTTTGGGCTTGTCCTTGCAGAACTTGCAGCCAATACTTTTTGATGCACAAGAGAGAGGCCACCAAGGCCATGGATGAGGCACAATGAGGTCATTAAGTTGCTTAGAGGATGAGAAACACTTTCAGTAGGGGGCTATGATGGGCCTCTAAATTAGACATAAATTAAGGCACATGCCTCTAAATTAAAACATATATTAAGGCCTATGACCATCCTTCAGAACATTAAACCTCTCTTTCTGCATTAGATAATTTCTTTTTAACTTTAATATATTCATTAGGAAGGTTTATGAATAATTTTATATTTGTGCCTAATATTATTTATTTTTGTGGAATATTATGAGAATATTGTGCAGATTATGAAGATTTGAAGGAGGAGATCATTTAGGGACTTGTTCCCTACTACAGGAGGATCAATAATAAATAATAAATCAACAAGATATTATGGAATTATGGCACAGATTGTGGAACTCCAATGATTGAGAAAATCTAGGAATGTGTTCCACTAATCAAGGGACCAAATCCACTAATCAAGGGATTTTTCTAGGGAAAGCTTCCTCCATTCATGGGGAATGATTCCTAATAATTTTGTATGAGTACCAAGTCGAGTTTGCCTCTAGGATAGATTTTCATTAGTGTTCTTGTGGAGAGAACGTGTATTTATGTAGCTCCATTGTATTTTCTTGCAGGGATGTAATGGTATTGATGAAATAATGAAGATTGGTGTCATGTTCAGCTTCTAAATATTGTTCTCCTCCATGGGTCTCTGAGCTTCCTTGGGCCTTTGGCCATCCTAGAAACCTTAGAGCCCTTTTGTATCATTTTCTTTCCTTCTTTCGCTTCTTATTCACATGCATCTCTTACTTTTATTTCTTTTTATTTCTGCATTTAGTATCAATGATTTCTTGTTGTAGGATTGAGTTAAATGGTTTATGTAAGTTCTTTTGAAGCAAAACCTCTTAGCAGTTAGTTATAAAATGGTGTGTTTTATCATTTGATTTCAGTCTCTTTCTTTGTACTTTGTTTCTTGCAATAGGTTAAGGTTCCATTTTGAACATTTCATTTTCTACAATTAGTTTAGGTTTTGACTTCAATACATTCACTCCATTACATCATGACAGCAAATGAAGGACACATTATATTCTGCACATATAGTGCCCATACCTCTTAAGTTTGTATGAAACCTAGGTTGATAATTAAAGTCGATAGCCTTGGAAGTTGCAGCATTCTTGTTGCAATACCGAGGCTCATCAACTCCGCAACAAAATGGAGTAGTGGAGAGAAAGAAAAAAAATCCAGGAAATGGCAGAGAAATGTGGGATGAAATAGATGTGTCTCACATCTTTTGAGGAGAAGCAACACGGGAAGCAATGTATTTTTCAAACATAACTCAACTCATGCCTAATAGTTATAAAATTCCCTATGAGTTGTGGAAGGGAAGACATGCATTATTTAAACACCTCAAGTTGTTTGGTAGCAGGTTCTTTATCAAAAGGAATGATAAGAATCGTGGAAAGTTTGACTCTCACATCGATGAGGGAATATTACTCAGATAATCTACTTTAAGTAAATAATATAATTGTTACAAAAAATGGAAAAGGAAGATCGAGGATTACATTGATGTGATAGTAGGTGAAATTACATCACAACCTGAGTCCTCTAAAATAAATATGAATTCATATGGTGAAGAAAATCCAGATATGAGGACTGCAGATCTAGAATAAATAGATTCAGATAGTAAAGGTGAGGAATAAGGCACCATTCCAAGGCCAAATACGCCTTCCAGGTATTTAAGAAAGAACATCATGAGAGTCATATACTTGGAGATGAAATACATGGTGTTCAAACTAGGAGGAAACTTGTTGAAAATATAAATTATACAAGTCTGGCTCTGTTGTAACAGATCGAACCCAAGAATCTCACCCAAGCAAGTGAGGACAAGTTCTAGGTGAAAGCTATGAATGAAGAACTTGAATAGATTGAAAATAATGACACTTGGGATCTTGTTTCAAGGCCTAAGGAGAGAAATGTCATTGGAACCAAATGGGTTTTCAAAAACAATTTGAATGAGCAGCGTCATATAATCGAGAACAAGGCTCAATTGGTCTGCAAAGGGTATGCCCAAATAGAAGGCGTAGATTTTTAGGAAACCTTTTGTTGGCATTTGATACAACTGTTTTACTTGATGGTAACTTACTCATAGGTCAGTTCAGTTTTGATGAAAGGAAACCTACAGTGTAACAGATCCATTCAGATGTAACATGGCATTGGTACAGAAGAACAGGAAGATGGAACTAAAGTCTACTAATCAGAATGAAGAAGTTGAAGGTAAAGGATGGTGAAAAACAATTTAAGATGTATATGCAAGTCCACTTAGTCAAAACAACGTATACACACTAGTTCACAGAACAAAAAGAGTGTATACCTATACACACACTTTCACAAGAAGAAAAGCGCATATATGTTGGAAAATCAAGGAAATTCAAGAGGAGACAATACAAGGGGTTAATACCATGGTAGTAGCCCACAATATTGAGTAGAGTAATGACTATTTGATCCTGTCCAAGAATACCCCAAGTCCTAAGTGGTTTTGGTCCGAGGTAATAGAAAGGCTTAAAACTATATAAGGAGGAGGATATCATAAGGCCAGGGTGTGCAAGTGAAAAAGGTTTCTAAGCAATACTTCTATCTGAAGTATATTTTATGTTGCAGGGGCTATGTTTGTGATTTAATCTGAAATACTTTGTGCACCATGAATTCAATGTTGGATCAAGACCATGAGACCTGAAGTGACTTATCAATGAATGATTTGATATTGGTTGGGCCATATATGATTGTGTACACCTATTTTATTCTTTAAATGTCATGATCTAGACTTGTCTAAAGTCTAGAATAACAACAATGTTATGAGTTAATATTTGCAGATCTATACACTAGTTCGTCTTGATAAAAGCGTGTGTACACACAAGTTCTACTCTTCCAAGTATTGTATACAAAAGAAAAGCCTATTCTTCAAGATCTGAATGATCTATCTGATCAGTTCTGTTGTTTTACCGTTGTCTGTCAATGAAGTCTTCTTAGACCTAAATGTAAAACTAAATGCATAAGGATTTTCATTTTTTATTGATTGATTATATAAGTGAGAAGGGTGATCTCTACTACTACCTGTGTAAATCTCTGTAAATTGATAGTAGATGTTTAGTATATTGTTGGTTGGTAGAGAATTGATTTAGAAGTTTTATGTTTCAATAGTTTGTTATACGTAGGTTTGATTAAAGGAAGTAGTGTATGCATGCAAGTTTGGTTTAGGAAAGTAGTGTATATGTTATGATGCATGATTTTTTAGGTTACAATTGGTTTTGAATGATAATGCAGGTTATAGGGTTCAACACAGTGTTTTGGTGACAATGATCTGACTATTCAGATTAACTGATTATTGGTTGATGCAGTTTGAAAGTTCTGATGGGTCTAGTATGAAAATTTGATTAAACAAGGCCTCCATGTGTAATGTTGTGTACCAGGAGCATCCAGTCTAAAAATTTATGAAACATGGTCCCTAGAAGAAGAAATAAGGTCATAGCCTTTTGTAGGATGGCGCCTACATACTAGAAAACACATTGGCTAGTACAAGAGCTAAGGGGTTGTAGCTCCCTTCCAGTAGAAGTTGGAAAATGAGAGAAGGTTGTGGCCTTCTCCAGGTGGGTGCTTGCATACTGGTATGAGTCTACACTAGTACAAGGTTGTAAACATATTTTCTTATTATTAAAAGAAGACAGAGACGAAAATAACAGGTGTTTTCACCCACATTGGGTTTCCACCTTAAATCTTGGTGTTCATGTGTGTTGCTTATGTGTGATGGTTTATTCTATTTTTAATCCATTGTTTAATAAGTTACTGATGAACTGGTAAATATCAACACATGATAAATTGACTAAATCACAAGTTCTTTGGGTATATGTTGGTTACTCTAATAATAGTAGCATGTACATGCTAGTTCACTTCACAGAAGTAGCGTATATAAATATGTTTGGGAAATGAAAAATTATTGATCTGATAATACTGATTCACCCCCCTCTTAATATTATTTCCAACAATTGGTATCAGAGTAGGTCTTTCAGAAGAAGCTTCATCACTTGAAGGAAGTTCTTTCAATATGAATAATAATGAAGGCATGGGACCCATCAGACCACCAATATTCAATGGGAGCAACTTAGTATATTGGAAAATAAGAACTAGAGCCTATCTACAATCACTTGGAGTCGATGTTTGGGAAATTGTGGAAGGAGGATATCCATTTCCAGCAGTAATTCCTATAGACTCTGCAGGTAAGAATTTATACGAAACCAATGCCAAAGATGTCAATACGTTATTGGGAAGTCTGTCAAAATTAGAATTTGTCAAAGTCATGCAGCTCAAAATAGCTAAAGAGATATGGGACAAAATCATTCAGAGCTACGAAGGAGACTCTTAGGTAAAACATGTTAAGCTTCAAACTCTCAGGATTCAGTATCAAACTCTTAAGATGCATAGTGATGGGAGTGTTACTAGTTACTTTTTATGTATAGATGAGATTGTTAATTTATGAAGAATCTGGGTGAAGAGATAAAGGAAGCTACTTTAGTTGAGAAAATTTTGAGACCTTTGTCTTCTAAATTTGAGTCAAAAGTGTCTACCATAGAAGAAAAATAGGATCTTCAAAATATTACTGTGACTCAACTCCATGAAATCCTAACTACATTTGAAATGAGAAAAGAAGGTCCATCAGATATGAGAGAAGCCACTTTTAAAGCACCAGCAAAGGGAAAAGAAAAGGAAGAGCACAATGAATCAGAACACATTTTAGAAGAAGAAGATGAGGTAAATTTTGTCAAGAAGCTTCAACGGGGTTCCAGAAGATTTAGAGGTAAGATACCTTTCAAATGCTTTGCTTGTGGTAGAGTCGGCCATTATGTTGCCAAATGTCCCCATAAAGATAAATATGGAAAAGGAAATAGAAAACAGGTTGTGAATAGGAGTTAATATACACATGAAGATAGTGATGAAGATGAAACTGAACAAGATTATAGACTACTCATGACTTATGACAATGGTGATTTTTTGGATTCCTTAGAAGAGGAAGACTTCCTTGGAGAAATCACTAAACTCAAAATCTATTTAGAAGAAAAGAATATGATCATAGATATGTTGACACACCAACTCACTAAAAGTGAAAAACACAATGAAAATCTAGAATGTGAAATTGTGGGTCTAAGAAAAGAACTTGAGAAGACAAAATCTCTTAATCTTAGATTTGCTAAAGGATATGAAACATTAAATGAAATCATCAAAGTTTAGCATTCTCCTCTGATAAAGACATGTCTTGGATATACTGAAGAATCATATCAATCACAAAAGTTGTCAACCTCCACCAGAAGAGTCTATCTTGATGCAGCAAAGACCAGTGAACAGTATGTCAATCCTCAGCAAAGGCCTAAAATTACTCATCAGGTAAATCATAACCAATTTACTCCAAGGATGAATATCAATAAAAGCTTCAACCAACATGTAAACAATGCCAAAATATTCTATGATCAAAGAAACTTCTTTAATGGGCAAGGTTTTGTCATGTCATAACTTTGGGCATAAGGCTACTCAATGTGGTTCTTACAAAACCATCATGACTAGAGAAGCAAGAAACCAAAGGATTGTAACAGGAATCAAGAAAATCTCCTATAATAAAATTTCTCCTCATGAAAATGAAGTAGAATGTTTGATTTGTAACAACTTTGGTCATGAAGAATCTGACTGCAGGAGCAAATTTCAGCCATCACTTCAAAAAGAACAAACATCATTAAATCCCAAGATATGTAGAAAGAAGGAATCTCAATCAAAAAGATATGGCATAGCTCTGTATGTAGAAGGACAAGAAAATTAGTGGTACATCGACAACGAATGCTCCAAACACATGACAGGTGATGGAGAGAAACTTCATTCATATAATGCTTTAGAAAAGGAGAAGAATGTCTCATTTGGAAATGACACTTTAGCTATCATTAAAGGTAAATGTTTTGTCTTCTTGAAAGAAAAGGTTAGAGCTGGCAATGTCATGTATGTAGATGGCTTAAAGCATAACCTATTCAGTGTCAGTCAAATGTGTGGTCAAGGAAATGAAGTTGTGTTTTGATCAAACGAATGTGTGGTTCATGAGCTTGATACAGGAAATACCGTGATCAAAGGAACAAGAACTCCAAACAACTTATACATACTCAAAGGAGGACAACAACAATGCTATCTAAGCAAAACAGATGAAAACTAGCTATGGCATAGAAGATTGGGACATCTAATCTTTTCTCAAATAAGAAAATCATGCTAGCTCAAGGCAGTTTGTGATCTTCCAGATATCAGCATCCCAGAAAATACCATATGAAAACCATGTCAAGTTAGTAATAAAACCAGAGTTCACTTCAATGAAAAAGAAGGATCACAAGTAAGCCTCTTGAACTCATCCATACTGATTTCTGTGGTTCAACAAGGAAAAAGTCACCTCGTGGAGAAGAGTACTTTATTTTATTCATTGATGATTTTTATAGGATGTGTTGGATAGGACTACTAAAGCATAAAGATGAAACATTTGAAAAATTTAAAGCATTTAAAGCTTTAGTAGAAAATGAATGAGATCGAAAAATCAAATATCTCAGATCTGATCGAGGGGGAGAATTCAAATCAAATGAATTCTTCGACTTTTGTGAACAACATGGAATAAAAAGCAATTCTCTATTGCAAGAACTCCTTAGCAAAATGGCGTGGTGGAAAGAATGAACATAATAGTTCAAAAAATGGCTCGAGTGATCCTTGATGAATCTAGAACTCCTGCAACCTTCTGGGGTGAAGCTACATTTTTTTCCATGACCATTCTCAACAAAGCAAATGTTCAGGTAAATAGAAATCAAACCCCATATGAACTTTGGTATGGTAAGCCTCCTACTGTACAACAATTTGGATTTTTTGGAAGCAAATGTTTCATCAAAAGGATTGATGAAAAACTTGATAAGGTTGAACCTAGAGCAAATGAAGGAATTGTTCTTGGTTATTCATCCAGAAGTAAAGGAAAAAAATGCTATAAAAAAATGCTTCGGAAAATTGTTGAAAGCATTGATGTTGTAATTGATGAAGAATGCAGAAATCTGGACCAAATGAAATCAACAGAGGAATATGACAATGAGGAAGATGGGGAATGCTTTCCCACATAAAATCAAAATGATATATAATAAGAAACCAATTAAGCACTAAAGGAAGATACAATAGACAGGGAAAAGACTCCATCCAGGTATGTTTAGAAGAATCATCTAGAATCTAAAATTCTAGGAGAAAAAGGGTCTAGAGTACATACAAGAAGAAATATTACAGGGACCTCAAGTTATATAACATTACTATCCTCCACAAAACCTTAGAATGTAAATGAAGCCTACAAAGATGAATGTTGGGTCAAGGCCACAGATGAATAACTTGACCAATTTGAAAAGAATGATACTTGGGAATTAGTTCCTAGACCTCATGATAAAAATTTTATAGGAACAAAATGAATATTTAAGAATAAGCTTGATGAAAATGGAGAAGTTATTAGAAACAAGGCAAGACTTGTTTGTAAAGGGTATGCTCAACAAGAAGATATATATTTTGAAGAAACTTTTGCACCTGTTGCCAAACTTGAAGCCATAAGGATGTTTCTTTCTCTTTCTAGTTTTCAAAAATTCAAAGTATATCAAACGGATGTAAAATCAATTTTTCTTAACGGAGATTTAGAAGAAGAAGTTTATATTGAACAACCAAAAGGATTCATTCTTGGAAATGATGCAAAACTTGTATGTAATCTCAAAAGGGCTCTCTATGGTCTAAAACAGGCTCCAAGGGCTTAGTATTACCACCTTGACAAATATATACAACAACAAGGTTTCACAAAAGGTTCTGCAGATAGCAATTTATACACAAAGGTTGAAAATGATAAACTGCTAATTATTGTTGTTTATGTCGATGATATTATATTTGGTAGCAATGAAGAATCCATGAGTCAGAATTTTTCTTCAGTAATGCAGCAAGAATTTGAAATGTCCTTACTTGGTGAACTTACTTATTTTCTTGGTCTATAAGTACAACAAACAAAATATGGTATCTTTCTTTCAAAAACCAAATATCTCAAGCAGATCTTGAAGAAGTACGGAATGGAAGATTCTAAACCAGTATGTACTCCAATGGTAACATGATGCAGTCTTAGTTCTAACAATGAATCACCAGCAGTAAACCAACCAACTTATAGATCTATGATTGAAGTTTTCTTTATCTAGCAAGTACCAAACCTGATATCATGCATGCAGTAGGAGTTGTTGGAACGTTCCAAGAAAATCCAAAGGAATCACATCTCCAGGCAGTCAAAAGAATTTTCAAATATCTTCAAGGAACTCAAGACTTTAGACTATGTTATCCTAATGATACAGACCTTACTCTTCATGCATATACAGATGCAAATTTGGCAGGAAACATTGGTGATCGAAAGAGCACTAGTGGAGGTGCACTCTATATGGGTTCTCGGTTAGTGTCATGGTTCAACAAGAAACAAAGTTCAATTGCCTTATCTACAGTTGAAGAAGAATATGTGATTGTTGCATCTTGTTGCACACAACTACTTTGGATGATGCAAACATTGCAAGACATTCAGATCACATTTACTAACAGCCATCTCCATTCTATGTGATAATACAAGTGCCATCAATATTTCAAAAAATCATATCATGCACTCCAAGACCAAGCACATACCCATTAAGTACCATTTTCTACAAGAAGAAGTGCTTGAACAAAAGGTTAAATTGGAGTATGTTCCCTCCAAAGAACAGGTTGCTAATATATTCACTAAATCGCTTCCCAGAGAAACATTTGAATATCTCAGACAAAAGTTGGGAGCAGTTTCTGCATCATCCTGTTGCTAAATCCAATTTTCAGAGGAAGGTTATTTTATGCAGGTTTCATGAAGTATAGTTGCGTATACACGTGGGTTTCTATGGATGAAGGAGCATATATGTTTTTCTGACTGAAAAATAGTGGGTCAGACTCTGATATGGTTTCTTTGATGATTACAATCTGACGATATGCTTTATCTCACTGAAAAAGATGCCTTGACGGATGACTTGTTGACAATGCATAGGTAGCACAGTTCAGGGGGAGCATTAGCCTCCATAGTCATTCAACATTGTTGGCATCATGGTTGTTGACTTCAGCTATGGCTTTAGATACTTATATCATTTGTTTCATAAGTCATGTAAAGATCTAGGGTGTGATATGACTTCTTTTGTCATGGTCTATATTTCAATGAGTCTTATTAGACATATGATGTAATTGGTATCCCCACTTTGCATTGGATGGATGATGTAATAATTGCTATATTTATGTAATGTATAAAAAATTGGTATATCCGCTAATCCAAAATTGATTTTGGATAGACTCCTAAGTCTAGTGATCCTCATAGAGGAAACATGAAAGTCCAAGGAAATTCCAGAAACTAGCCCCATTGAAGAGATCATCTCATTCTGAATCTATTGCAACTTGAATGGGCAAAAACTGACTTGGGATGCAGAAGTTATCATAAAGTGAATCTACCTCTATCCTTTGGAAAAAGGAGAAAAATCCCCTAAAAAGGGATCCTAAAAACCCCCTAAAATCTTCAAGTCTTCTAAAAATCCAAAAATCCATCACAAAAGGAGAATTTTTGGATAAGGCATATAACACTATCAGGCTTTAAAAACATAAGAAAATAGCAAAAATCGAGCCCATCAAAGACCAAATGGACATTGAATAGGAGCCGTCGTATCTGGTCCATCAACGGTCCAAATCCGATCAGCAATCACAATCGACAATGGCTATTGGAGGATATTGGAGCATAACATAATATTATTGCAATCAAAACATCGCAATCGGCGATGCTGGGGGAAAAAGTGGGACCCTGCGATGCACGATGTGCTAATCACCGATATTGGCGGATCGCAATCGGCATCGGCATCAGTCATGCCGTATGGGAACCCTGGGCCAATGCGATGTGTGATTGTGATATCGCAATATCGTATCGGGGTCATGTGACGGAGCAAGCCACATGTATATGTGCCGATATGATGCGACGGACCCGAAAGGGTTTTGTAAATGCCATTATAAGATTACAAGTCCGCCATCAAACCATTTTACAATATTTGTAATGTTTTTAATGTATTTTCAAATATAAAAGGGAAACCATGAAACATGGGCATTTTCAATACACAATAGTGATTCCAGGCGGACCTGATAGAAATACAAGGCGGGATTAAGGACATCTGAAGTCTGCCGAACAGTGATTTGGCAGGTTTTCCCTATGTTTTACATTTTTCTCTATGTAAATAGGGAACGACTGTTTCTGGGGGATTTCAAGCGTCGATGCACCCTTTTGTTACAGCACAGGTGGCCATCATCCCTGAGGGAATTTAGCAATGATTGCTAACGCTCAGAGAAGGGATTTGAGCGAAAAAAGTCTAGAAGATAGAGAGCTCAAAAGGGAAAATGAACAAGCATCGTTGATTTGGATTAAAAGATATAGAAAAACAGAGACAGCGGGGTTTTTTTTGTTGGTTACTGAGGTTTTTGTTGGGTTTTTTTGCTGAAAGTGAAGCCAAAGAAGGAAGCTAAAGTGAAGGAGGCAGCGCATAAGCAAAAAGGCAGCCAAGGGAGTCACTTGGAAGTCAAGTGAAAAGCTAAGAGGGATGTAAACTAATAGAGGGCAGAAAGAAGCCAGAGCCGAAAAGCCAAAGCTAGAGCCAGTACTAAAGAGCCAGAGTCAGAGCCAAAGAGCCAGAACCAAGAGCCAAGAGCCAGAGCCAAGGAATAACATGGTGTTTGAACCAACTGTTTCTGTGTAAAACAGTAGGATTTGAGCCAAGAGCTTGTAAAAGGACATACCATAATCCCATAGAGCCTAGTCAAGTTGATTAGAGCTCACGGAGACATAGCCCAAGAGGTGTGGGTGAACGCCTAATTAATATTGTTGTTCATGTGCCTATTTTATTATTGCATTGTCTCTATTACATTATTTACTGTTATATGTATTTATGTATCAGTCACGCACACTTACATATCAGCACAAACAACAGATTTTAAAGCATATAACTAGTTAAAAACAAATATCAGCATACACCCATATTTTCAAGCATTTCTTAATTCCACGTTGGTTAATCAATAAGACTTGGGAAAATTTAAAGCTTTGGAAGTGGGAGAGGTTCTTGTAAGTTAGACAAGAAGCCTAAGTACCCCATTTTTAGATCAGGTGGTATCAGAGCCTGAGATTGATTAAACCCACCTCCAAAGAAGGTTATATCAGAATGCTTGATTGAAAAAGCAAAGTCTGCTTGTCTGAAAGGTGTTTGAATAACAAGAGGCTGATTGTATGCTTGTTTCATAGAATGACTATTTTTTGAGTTCGCAGAGGTGAAGGGAAAGCTACTAATAGCTCAGTCTGGGAAGGACAAATAGGAAGAAGGGCTGAAGGAATTCTTCTATCCCAAGGACCTTAAGGCAATCCAAAGCACAATAGGTTTGTTGCAAAAGGTTGCTTAAATAAGCTTTTTATTATCTTGCTGAAGTTTTTTTTGTTCATTGGCATAATGACAACTTCTACAAGTGGGTCCTCAAATTCTGCTTCCTTCACAAGATTCTTTGATGAAGCCATAAAGCAAGAATTTTCCACCATGATGGATATGGTGAGAGAAATGTATGAGGATGGAAGGAAGAGCAATGGACATAGGGAGCAGTTGAATTCCATGAAGGAAGAGACACAGTTGTTTTCTAACAAATTGCAGGAATTGGAAAGGCAACTTCATGTTGCAAATATAAACCTAAAAAGGATGCATGAGTTGGAGTCACGACTCTTTTTTGCCCGAGAAGCCTTAGTCAAGTATCGGCTTGAATAAGAGATAAACCATTCCAGTTTGTCTTCAAATTCATCTAAGGATGCTTATATTGGTTCTTTTGAAAAACATACTAAAGGCATAGGTTCCAAGCTAATGTCCAAGATGGGCTATGAAGGGAAAGGCTTGGATAGACATGCACAAGGTATTGTTCAGCCAATAATTATTGAGGAAAGGCCAAAGTATTTGGGTCTTGGCTATGGACAAGCTTATGGAGAAAGTTCCAAGGCTACCATGAAGGCCATTGAAACATCTCCAACAAGGAGTTGCATTACAGAGTGTGAAGATTGTATTCAGGAAGAATGCAATAGCTTGAAACATCATTTGTAGGATGTGGGTGTTCAGAAGCACACACTTGAACCAGAGAGTTGGGGAGACTCCAATAGCCTTGAAGAGATTGATGGTGTTCCAAAGGGAGCCACTTCTTCATTTGATTCACCTCCTCATGAAGGCAATAAAGGTGAAAGAGAAAGGTATAAATCCGGTTCTAAACATTTTCCTTTTTATTGTACAAAGCATGACAAATTTCCACATATGTATGGGAAAATAATTACATGTTCCTTTTGTGGGTTGGATAACCATAATGTTTCTAGATGTTGGAAGAGAATGGCCACATACAGGAAACTTTCGAAGGAAAAGAAGCAAGAAGCCAAAGGTCCATTAGACAAGGCAAATCATGATGTCAAGAGGATGCACATGCAATGCACTTATTGCCATCAGCAAGGACACCTTGCTGCAAAATGTTGGACTTTGAATCTAGCAATGCTTCCACAAAATCTGAAGAAAGTGGAAAGAGAATATGGCAGAAATGGAAAGGAAGATTCCATGACTGATGTGTCTCAGGATGATTCACATGATGCTGATGTGCAAACAAAGGTAGTACCTTTGAAAGGGATTGGTGAGGAATGGTTAGAGTTATTATCTGATTAAAATTGCATGTCTATTTATGCATCTACATTATATTTCATTTCAGCTTCGAAAGTACAATGTGCTTAAGTGAAAGTTGAAGGATGAAATGCATGCATGAGCATGAGATGCATGAACACATGGAGGTTGATGATTTCCTTGTTTTTGAACATGTATGTGTAATTAACTTGCAGGGTTGATTTCTTTGACATGCATGTGGTGCTATGTTGACTTGGGAGAAGTTAACTTGGTCTCAAAATGAAGATAATGATGAAGTGTTTCATCTTTTGAAAATAATCCTAATGGTCTTTTTCTACATGCTTGAATTGAAGGGTCATTTGTTTAAAGGCATGTTTTGTGGGCTTGTTGTCTAGTCCATCATTTGTATGCAGATGTAAGACATGGAGGTGTTCACAAGATGTGAAATCTATTTCTTTGTTGGAGCAGAATTTTGGTCCATCTAATTGTTGTCTATGTTTATGTTGTTGTTAACAGTTGTTGTTGACAGCTTTTCAAACATGTGAAAATGAATTTTTTTGTGAAGCAGATGAACTTCACATTTTTTGAGCCACCTTGGATTAATGATCAAGGCAAATAAGTTCAAACCACCTTCTATGACCATTCAACAGAAGTTCTACAGGAAGGCAAGGAGGAAGACAGTTCTTCCCAAGAAGACTAGCCCATCCAAGAAGGGAAGTGGTTAGAAAATTTGGTTTAGTGGCACTATGCAAGGAAAGTGTAGGGAGGCTAAAAAGAGGAGGGTGATTCACTCTCATTTACTGTTCAAATTAGTATGTTAGTATTTTGGAGACCAAAAGTTCTTTTAGTGGGGAGGCGTGACACAAAATTTATTTTGGATAGACTCCTAAGTATATTGATCCTCATAGAGGAAAAATGAAAGTCCAAGGAAGTTCCTAGAACTAGCTCCATTGCAGAGATCATCTCATTCTGAATCTACTGCAACTTGAATGGGAAAAAATTGACTTGGGATGCAAAATTTATCATAAAGTGAAACTGCCTCCATCCTTTAGAAAAAGGAGCAAAATCCCCTAGAAAGGGATCCTAAAAACCCTCTAAAATCTTCAAGTCTTCTAAAAATTGAAAAATCTATCGCAAAAGGAGAAGTTTTGGATAAGGGTGATAACACTATCAGGCCTTAAAAACATGAGAAAACAGTGAAAATTGAACCCATTGGAGGCCAAAGGGACAGTGAACAGGAGCCATTGGATCTAGCCGATCAACGGTCGAGATCCAATCAACAATTGCAATCGACGATGGCTATCAGAGGATATCGGAGCATAGCATAAGATTATTTCGATCGCGACATCGCAATCAGAGATGGCACGGGGCAAAAGCGAGACCCCGCGATGCGCAATGTGCCGATCACCAATATCAGCGGATCGCAATCGGCGTAGACATTAGTCATGCCATATTGGAACCCCAGGCCAATGCAATGCGCGATTGTGATATCTCAATATCGCGTCAGGGTCATGTAATAGAGCAAGCCACATGTATATGCATCGATGTGATGCGACGGACCCGAAAGGGTTTTGTAAACACCATTATATAATATTACAAGTCCACCATCAAATCGTTTTATGATATTTGTAATGTTTTTAATGTATTTTAAAATATAAAAGGGAAACCATGAAAAATGGGCATTTGCGATATGCGATAGCGATTCCAAGCAGACCCGATAGAAATATAAGGCGGGATTAAGGACTTCTGAAGTCTGACGAATAGTGATTTGGCAGGTTTTCCCCGTGTTTTACAACATTCTCTGTGTAAACAGGGAACGACTGTTTCTGGGGGATTTCAAGCATCGATGCACCCTTCCGTTATAGCACAAGTGGCCACCATCCCTGAGGGCATTTAGCAATTATTGCTAATGCTCAGAGAAGGGATTTGAGCAAACAAAGGCTGGAAGACAGAGAGCCCGAAAGGGAAAATGAACAGGCAACACTGATTTGGCTTAAAAGCCATAGAACGACAAAGACAACGGGGTTGTTGTTGTTGGTTGTTGAGGTTGTTGTTGGGTTTTGTTGCTAAAAGTGAAGCCAAAGCAGGAAGCTAAGGCGAAGGAGGCAGTGCAGAAGCAAAAAGGCTACCAATGGAATCACTTGGAAGTCAAGTGAAAATCCAAGAGGGTTGTAAACTAATAGAGGGTAGAAATAAGCTAGAGCTGAAGAGCCAGAGCTAGACCTAGAGCCAAAGAGCCAAAGTCAGAGCCAAAGAGCTAGAACCAAGAGCCAAGAGCCAGAGCCAAGAGCTAGAGCCAAGAGCTAGAGCTTCAAGATCCAGGGAATAACATGGTGTCTGAACCCATTGTTTCTATGTAAAATAGTGGGAGTTGAGCTAAGAGCTTGTAAAAGGATCTGCCATAATCCTAGAGAGCCTAGTAAAGTTGATTAGAGCTCATGGAGACGTAGCCCAAGATTTATGGGTGAACTCCTAATTAATATTGTTGTTCATGTGTCTATTTTATTGTTGCATTGTCTATGCTGCATTATTTACTGTTATATGTATTTATGTATCAGTCAAGCACACTTACATATCAACACAAACAACAAATTTTAAAGCATATAACTAGCTAAAAACAAATATCAACAGACACCCATATTTTCAAGCATTTCTTAATTCCACATTGGTTAATCAATAAGACTTGGGAAAATTTAAAGCTTTGGAAGTGGGAGAGGTTCTTGTAAGTTAGAAAAGAAGCCTAAGTGCCCCATTTTCAGATCATCCACACTTGGTTGGGTGGATAAGTCAAATATGGTGTATCCCCACTTGGTTGGGTGATTGATGTATGTATGAGTCATTGGTCATAGGGAGGTCATACTCACTTAGTTAAGTTATAGACTCATGTTATTCTTTTGAAACATATCTATGCAGACTCGACATGTACTCAAGCGGAGCATGGACAACATAATGTATATCAAAGAGGGAGAATAGCTTGGTCTGCCCTTTGTCCTTGATGTCAAAGGGGGAGAGTATTTTGGTGTTTCTTGTTATCTCTGATAGTTTCTATAGCTTACAGTAATAAACACCAACATGGTTGCCATCAAGTCCAAAGGGGGAGATTGTTGGCATTATGATACAAGTGTTGTCCTTGATGGAAAATCACTCACGGTTCAGTTAAGTTTTGATGAAAGGAAACTCACAGTGTAGCAGGTCCATTCAGATGTAACAGGGCATTGGTACATAAGAACAGGAAGATGGAACTAAATTCTACTAATCATAATGAAGAATTTGAAGGTAAAGGATGGTGAAAAGTAGTTTAATATGTATACATAGGTCCACTTAGTAAAAACAATGTATACACGCTGGTTCACATAACAAAAAGAGCGTATACATATACACACACTTTCACAAGAATAAAAGTGTGTATATGTTGGAAAATTAAGGAAATTCAAGAGGAGAAAATACCAAGGGTCAATACCATGGCATTAGCCCACAATATTGAGTGGAGTAATGACTATTTGATCTTGTCCAAGAATACCATGGTTCCTAAGTGGTCTTGGTCCGAGGTATTGAGAAAGGCCTAAGACTATATAAGGAGGAGAAGATCATAAGGCCGGGGTGTGCAAGTGAAAAGGGTTTCTAAGGAATACTTTTATCTGAAGTATATTTTATGTTGTGGGATCTATGTTTGTGATTTGATCTGAAATATTTTGTGCACCATGAATTCAATGTTGGATCAGGATCATGAGACCTGAAATGACTTATCATTGAATGATTTGATATTGGTTGGGCCAAATCTAATTGTGTACACCTTTTTTATTCTTTAAATGTCATGATTTGGGTTTGTTTGAAGCCCAAAATAGTAGCGAAGTTATGAGTTAATATTTTCATATCTATGCACTAGTTTGTCACGGAAAAAGCTCGTTTACACATAGGTTCTACTCTTCCAAGTAGCATATACAAAGGAAAAGAATATTCTTCAAGATCTGACTAATCAGTTTTGTTGTTTTACTATTGTCTATCAATGAAGTCTTATTAGATCTAAATGTAAAACTAAATGCATAAGGAGTTTGATATCTGAATATTGATTGTATAAGTGAGAAGGGTGATCTCTGCTACTACCTATGTAAATCTTTGTAAATTGATAGTAGATGTTCAGTATATTGCTAGTTGGTATATACTTGATTCAGAAGTTTTATGTTTTAGTAGTTTTGAAGGTATACACATGTTTGATTAAAGGACGTAATGTATACACGCAGGTTGGGTTTAGGAAAGTAGCATATATGTTCTAATGCATGATTTTTGAGGTTGCAACTGGTTCTGTATGATAATGCAGATTAATGGGTTCAACACAATGTTCTTATGACAGTGATCTGACTATTCAAATTAACTAATTATTGGGTTGATGCAATTTGAAAGTTCTGATGGGTCCAGTATCAAAATTTGATGAAATGAGGCCTTCATGTGTATTGTTCTGTACTAGGAGCATCTAGTCTAAAAATTTATGAGACATCGTCCCTGGAAGAAGAGAGAAGGTCGTAGCCTTCTTTAGGCTGGCGCCTACATACTAGAAAACACATTTCCTAGTAGAAGAGATAAGGGGTTGTAGCTCCCTTTGAGTAGTAGCTGGAAAATGAGAGAAGGTTGTAGCCTTCTGCAAGTGGGTGCATGTGTACTGGTATGAGTCTGTACTAGTACAAGATTATAAATAGATTGTCTTATTATTAAAGGAAGGCATAGACAATAGCAGCAGGTGGTTTTCACCCACATTGGGTTTCCACCTTAAATCTTGGTGTTCTTGTGTGTTTCCTATGTGTGATGGTTTATTTTGTTTTTACTGCACTGTTTAATAAGTTAATGATGCACTGTGTTATCACAAAACCAGACCCTGATAGGCTGCTGATCAGGAAGACTTTGAGTAACTATTTCAAACCAATCTTTTGGCTGAGGCTTAGCCTCCTCAACCTGAGAGGGCTCTCTCACTAGGTTAAAGATTTTAATCTGAAGATTAGATGGCTAACTCTATGGAAAAATCAAACAAAAATGTATAAATGGTTGAAATACTAATCAACAAACATCTATTGGGCTATGGAGTCAAAGTATGTTTTAATACAACAGCAAGATCAACTTAACATGGAAGTCAGGCCATAAAGAGTCTTAATATATTAGATAAAAAGAGACATAATGCAAGGAACACAGTTTATAAACACATGAAGGAAGTTAGAGCATTATCAATGAATTCTAAGTAACATGTGTTTATACCACTGCAAGTAAGTAAATGAAGAAAGCCATGAGAAAATCAAACATTAAAACCTCTCTTTGAATCCTGAGTAGTGAAGCCAATATCTCTGTATTAACATGAAAACATACAATCTCATACAAATAACACAGTGTGATTTCTTCTTTCTTCCCTTAAAAGAAGAAACAAACTTGTTGTTGAACAATTCTTGGATGATACAAATGACAAGACCTCCTTTCTATATATAGGAGTCTAAAGGGTCATAATATAATCAAAGCCAACATAACAATAATAATGTAAGGGCAAATAATAACAATAGTGGGCTTCTATGGGGCACAATAGTAACAATATTGGGACTACATGGGTACAACAATATAATAAGGGGGTTGTACTAATAACAGTAAGGGGTTACACTAGTAGTATAGGGGCCTAACATAATGTCTTTGTTTTAATCAAAATTGTATTAGAGTTTCATCACTTACTGCCCTGTTCATTTGTGTTGAGGTTGACCTCCAGACTTGCTCAACTGAATTTCAAGGTCTTCAATTTGTCTTTTCATCCTCCTGATATTAGTTCTTAGCCTGCCATTGATCCATCTTACATACCTTGCCTCCTTAATTGCAGGAATAGTCTAGGTAAAGTATTTAGCCTTTCTGTTAACTACTTCAGGTTTTGAAGCTTTTTCAGCTTCCCAGAGAGCCTTCATTATGTTGAAATTGGCCTTCTCAGCTACATGTTTCCTTTACCTTTTCTTAAGTTTAGCAATCTCAAGATTGGGAAGTTTCAATTTGTTCTTAACTTCCTCATACCTATTTTCTTCTTCTTGAGTATTGACCACTCTGTTTCTATCACCTTCGTGCATGGGTGATGGTGGAACTATGGGCTCCTGATATCTCCCTTGTTTCATCTACCTCTGGCTCTGCCTCTTGTAACCTTCTTGACCACCTAGTCACGGGATTTGTAGGCTTGAAGACAAATTCTAAAACCTGATCATCAAACTATAATTTTTTATAGGATTTCATCTTTTTTGACTTTCCCTCACCCAATTCAATGAAGTCTGCTTGGACCAGAGGGGACTCTTCAATGTCAATAGCCTGAAGAATATCATTCAAACTTCCCTTTGAGACTGGGCTTTCATCAGTGACCACTGTTTTACCCTTTTCTTTGGCTATTTGACTTCTAGTTACCCTCCTCTAGACTGTTTCACCAATGGACTGTTCTTGTGCTGCTTCCTTAATTTGAACTTTCTTCTTCTATGAATGCTGAGGAGTATCTTGAACAGTCAATGGTGTTTCAGTCACTGGCTCCTGAACTTGCTTTCTGGCCTTCATTTTAACAAACCTTCTTGACCTTGTTTCTGCAAGGTAACTAGTCTCTGGTGATAATATTTCCTTAGCCCTAGGGCTAAGCCCTGGTTCAACTCTAAAACTAGACATAAAGAGAAATGCAGACCACTCTCTATCTACCTTCTGAAGTTCATGAAAGACAATTAATTTAACTAAGCCATGACGGAACAATGAAGTTTCACATGCCTCTTTCTTCAATTGTATTTTATCAGACATCTTGCCTAAACTTCGAAACAGAAAGAAAGGTAGATCTAAAGAGATTATCCCAGTGAAATGCAAAAAGAGTTTGAAATGATAAGAATACACCTTGTGTTATCTTCCTTCATAGGTGAAGTACCTTTGTATGCATGAGAGTAGGTTGGCATATGTATCTTTGACATAACCCCTTGGCACTGCTTTAGTTAAATCCATGTCAACAAATTCTGGCTTCAAGAATATCTTGAAGGGTGCCATTGCAAACTTGAAATTCTTAAACCACCTTTCTTGACCTCTAGGAATTTCCGTCACTAAAGATATAATTTCAGGAGAAATTTGTAAATCTAAAAAACCAACCTTTGTATGTGAACCTATGAAATTTAGAGCAAATTCCTTGGTCACTTGGTTATGTCCTCCCTGTAGTTTCTCACAAAACCTTCAGCAACCTGCATTTTTGAAGGCTTCTTCAACTAATTTATCTTTCATGAGAGCATCTAAACCTTCAGGTTCTATTCTCAAACATCGATCTGACCTATGATTTCTTCTTTATTCTTACAATTTTCCTTTGAAATCCCTGTAGACAGAAAACCTAGAAGAAAACTACCTTGCTTAACTGAGGAACTGCCTCGCTTGAACCCTGTGGAAGAACTCTGGTTTCTGCTCACCCTAGCCTTGTTTACTTGGACTAAGAACAACACCAAGTGTCTCTTGCACGAATATGACCAAGATCAACTAGCCTTTTTTGAAATTTAAAATGACTAATTTGACAAATGACCCCTAACGAATCTAATGATGGATATGAATGGTTGCATATGAGAGGAAAGGTTCGTGGACTAACACCTGATGATGAAAATTTAACTGTTTCTAGTGGATTTGACAGCTAGATAGGATTGATCACGAATCCCCGATTTCGTAGCGCATCTAGTGTAATTTCAGGGCTCTGCACTAGGAAAATGACTAGACAGTTTCGTAGCGCGTTCAAATCTTTTAAATGACCAGACACATGAAACTTAAAACATGATATGGGATCCATAAGGGGCAAGACAATGCTGATGGACTTTATTTAATGATGGAAATGAGACCCTAATGCTATAACTGAAACTCTTAAAAACATAAAAGATGACTTGACCATGTCTAACACAAAAACTTAGGAACCATGCGGGTTATCCAAAATTTTAAAAACTTTTACAGTGATAACACACTGGTAAAGATCAACACATGATAAGTTGTCTAAATCAAAATTTCTCTGGGTATACGTTAGTTTCTCTAATAACAGTAGCGTGTACACTCTAGTTCACTTCACAAAAGTAGCATATAATAAATCTATTTGGGAAATGAAAAATTATCAATCTGATAATACTGATTCATCCCCCCTCAGTATTATTTCCAACAACCTTTTCACTAGTAGCAATATTGGAAGTGATCAAATTTTTTATTTCCCTTTCTAGTCATAAAAAAATAAAGGTATATCAAATGGGTGTGATATTTTCATTTCTCAATGGAGATTTGGAACAAGAAGCTTACATTAAGAAGCTAGAAGGATTTATTCTCACCACAGATGAAGGGTTTGTATGCAAACTTAAAAAGGCACTATATGGACTCAAACAGGCCCCCATAGCTTGGTACAAAACGCTGGATAGGTACCTTCAACAATAAGACTTTAAGAAAGCTACTATTGATACCAATTTATACATAACATCTGAAGGTGACAATCTATTAATTGTAGTATTATATGTGGATGACATAGTATTTTGGAGTGACATGGAACAATTAGGGAATCAATTCACATAATGTATGTAGTCACAATTTGAAATTTCCATGATAAATGAGTTTTCCTTCTTCCTAGGATTGAAAATATCTCAGTCTCCCCAAGGAGTGTTTATCTCCTAATCTAAATATCTCAAGGAAACTCTTAAGAAGTTCGAGCTCGAATATTGCAAGCGAGTGAGCACACCTGCGATTACAGGATGCAAATTATGAAAAGAATATGAGGATAAATCAGACTGAATATAGATCCATGATAGGAAGCTTATTGTATCTTACGTATTCTATGTGAGACATCATGCAAGTTGTGGGTCTTGTTGTTGCCAAAAGGAGTTTCAAATATCTTCAAGGAACAACATAATATGGATTATGGTATGCTAAGAGCAAAGAATTTAAGTTGAAGGCCTACATTGATGTTGATTGGGTTGGAAGACTGATCCAGGTGGACATTGGTGGCCACCCGCCAAGTCCACTTGGACCGCCACCATTGTTTCATTTAGCTTTTCATTTTCCTTAATTGTAGCATAGCTTACTAGTTTTAGCAGTTTTTCGGGTCCTGAACTTCCGGAGCCATTTTGAGGCCCTAAACGACATTTTTGGGAAAAATAGGAGCAACATGGGTCCATGGATTGATGTTGCTCTTCCCAAAGTTGTATTTCTCGTATAGATATTTCTAATGAGATATTGTGCGCGTCAAACGGAGATTGTATGCCAAAGTTATGACCCCGGGAAGTTGATGTAACAATTTACCCGATGGGGCCCACAATTTGGCGTTTCATCTTCTAGGGTTAGGTTTTTGGATGTTTATGGTTTTCCATTGTTTCTCAACAATAAATAGGCCTTCGAGCCTCATTGTAACACAGTTCAGAGGCATGTAGCCTTAACATCTCTTCTTAGAGATAAGCTACCATTGCCCTAGCTAGTTTATTTCCATTTCTGTTTGTAAGCATATTTCAATATTTTATAGTAATGAAATGAAGTATTATTTCCGCTGCATCTCTGTAGTTATGGTTATCTTTGTAATTTGTTGCGTTCCTATTTAAATCTGGATCAGTGGTATTGGAGCAGTCCTCTTTTTCTCTGTTTTTCTTTGCATGTCCCTAATGAGGTCAGGATACAAGGAGCTAGGGCTTGAACTGGTCGAACCTTTACAAGACCAGCCTCACAAATCCCAATGGACTCCCATGGCGGATGAAAATAAAGATGAGGGGGCAAGAGATCTTATCAAAATCTTGCTCGAAGAGGCCCTCGAGTGGCAAAGGAACGCGATGATGGACAACTTTGCCTAGATCCTTCAGTGGCTACCCAGAGGCGATGCATCGGCTTCCAATAACTACTCTAGAAATGCCACACCCTTTAAGGTACAAGTTAATTTTAAAATCCCCCTCTTCGAGGGTCAAATAGACGCAGATACCATAGATAAATGGTTAAATCTACTATAAGGGTATTTTTTTGTTCATGTTTTTTCGAGTCGGGAAAAGATTATTTTTTCTCTTCTCAAAGTAGCCCCCCATGTCAAGGACAGGTGGGAAGCATACTACGAGCAGAAGGATGAAAGTACGGGCTCACTATTTTCAGCTGAACCCACATGGAATTCATTCCAAACTGCCATCAAGGAGCAGCACTACCCTGTCGAAAGCTATGAGGATCAATACATAAAGTGGACCATGCTACGTCAAGGAAGGGACCAAGACGTGCCAGAGTTTACCAATATTTTCCATACCCTTTGCACAAAGTTGGGTATCAAGGTTTCAGAGCAGCATTTGGTACTCAAATAACACAGCTGCCTACACAAGTACATCTAGGAAGAAATAGAATTCCTGAACATCTCCTCACTCAGCAATGCATACCAATATGTTGTGAAGGTCAAGAAAAAGTTTAAACAGAAGAAGCGAGACCTTGGATTTATGAATCTGAAGGAAGGGAAAGGTGCCCCCAAACTGAAGAACAAAGGACAAAGCCAAGGAGGGGTGGCCCAAGACAACCCACCAAAGCTGCAAGAAAAGAACAATGTTGCGTAGCCAAAAAAGGACACGAGAAAGTGGTATGAGTTCCATAAGAGCTCCACTCATAACATAAGTGAGTGTCAGGCCAAGCAGTCACTGGTGGCCAAGCTAAGGGTTTCATAATCAGATGCATGTTTCTACTCTCAGTCAGAACCCAACAAAGGGAATGACAAAGGGAAGTAGATTATCAATGCGGATCCCAACACCACCGTTGCCACCACGAAGATCCAGAAGGAGGAACTCGAAGACCTAGAGGAGGAGGAGCGTCTCTTCCACTTGCAGACGTGGGTAAAGGGCTCCCCACTACAGTTCATTGTCAACAATCGTACACCATCGGGTGGCTTCACCAAGGATGGGATCTTCACATAAGCCAATAGTGTCACCTTCCATACAACATTGAGCCCTTCACGGATGAGGTATTGTGTGACGTTGCTCCCCTTGATGTTTGTGATGTATTATTAGGACAACCCTACTTGTGGAAGCGAAATGTTGTGTATGAATCAAGGCCCTGTGTTGTTATTGTTATTTTGGGAAATACGTTGTACAAGATACCGGAGGTAGCACAACCTACTGCCATCTCTTTGGTTACTACAAAACAATGCAGTAAGCTCATTACCAAAACTGGGAAATTTGTTTTCCTGATTATAAACCCTCAAGGAAAGAGGAAGACGATGGCCACGACCTCTAGACAGGTTCCCTCCACATGACAACTACAGATGGACAAGGTCATGGAGGAGTACGAGGACATCTTCACCTCCACCGCAGGGGTTCCTCTACACTATCAGGTCAAGCACTCCATCGATCTGACCCCTGGTGCACCACTGCCTAATGGACCAATCTATCGGCGCTCCCTTCTAGAGAACGATGAAATCAAGAGACAGATTCAGGAGCTATTGCAGAAAGGTCACATCTGTCCGAGTTCATCACCTTGTGTGAGCCCGATTGTGTTGGTAGAGAAGAAGGATGGGTCTTGGAGACTCTATATTGACTATCAGACACCAAACAAGATCACTATCCATAATAGGTACCCTATCCCACATATTGATGACCTCCAGGACCAACTAAAGGGGGTAAAATTTTTCAGCAAGATCAATTTGAAGTCAGGATATCACCAGGTACCAATCGAACCCTCCGATGTGTGGAAGACTACCTTCAAATCCAAGGAGGGACTTTTCAAATGGTTGGTTACACCTTTCGTATTGACGAATGCTCCTGCAACCATCATGAGGCTAATGGATGACATCTTGTGGCCATTCACCAACTTATTTGTAGTGGTATACTTGGATGACATCCTGATCTTTAGCTATAGTTTGGAAGAGCACCTCCACCACATCTGACAGGTTCTCCAAACACTGCGGCAACACAAGTTATGTGCCAATTTGGAGAAATGCACTTTTGGCATGACCTAGGTTTAGTATCTGGGATACATTATTGATGAACGGGGGTTGCATGTGGATCCAGCCAGGATCCAAGTCATTCGGGATTGGCCATCTCTAACCACTCTGAAAAAGCTCTACAAATTTCTAGGTCTTGCCAACTTCTACTATAGATTGGTGTTGGGATTTTATCATATCACTTGGCCCTTGAGTTAAGTCACCAAGGGAGGAGCAAAAGAAAAATTCTTTTGGTCTGAATCTCAACAGAAGGCATTCACAGAGATGAAAGATCACCTCTACTCGACACCAGTGCTTGCATTACCAAACTTGCAACAACCATTTGAGGTCGAGACAGATGCCTCTGACTATGCTATTGGGGCAGTCCTTACTCAACATGGGCATCCAGTGGCATATCACAATGAGACACTTTCAGACACAGTCCGGAAGTATCCCACTTATGATAAAGAGATGTATTCCATTATGCAGGTCTGCCGACAATGGAACCATTACATTTTGGGGAAGCAAACAGTCATCCACATAGACCACTAAACCCTGTAGTTCATACAGACCCAAGCGAAATTGTAGAATGATAGCCATCAGAAATGGTCCACATACCTACAACAATTCCATTAAAATATCAAGTATAAGAAGGGCAACACCAATAATGTTGCAGATTACCTCAGTCGACCACCGATCATGGAGTTAACCACGGTGCTCAACTCTTGTAGGCATAAGACTTATGATTGGCCACTTCTCTACAAAAGCAACCCAGAATTCGGCCACACATACTAGACACTTTTGGAGGGCTAGCATGTACAATATTTTCACCTCCAGGATGCCCAGTTATGCCACCTAGGTCACCTTTGCGTTCCTTCAAGTGAGCATGCCAAGATGATTTGGGAAGCACACTACAATCGGGCTGTTAGGCATTTCGGGGTCGAGAAAATGGTGGAAATACTACAAAAGTATTTCTATTGGCTGAATCTTTGACATGATGTCAGGAAGTACATTAGATCATGCACTGCTTGTGCCATTGCCAAACCGACCATCAAGAAGCAAGGCCTCTATCCCCCGCTGCCTACTCCTAGTCAACCTTGGGAATCCATCTCCATGGATTACATGTCAGGCCTTCCTTCTACTAAGCATGGAAATGACTTTGTTTTCATGGTCGTCGACAGGTTCTCAAAGATGGCCATTATGGCGGCCCGCAAGAAGAATATCACAGTAGAAGCCACTGTTAAACTCTTCTTTGAACGAGTGTAGGTACACTTTGGGATCCCACACTCTATCATCTCAGATCGGCACAATAGGTTTGTTAGTACATTTTGGTCCAACCTCTGGTCGATGCTGGACACTGAACTCACTAAATCCACATCCTTCCATCCTCAAACTGATGGCTAGACAGAGGTTGTGAACAAGATGATTGTACACATTCTGCGCATGTACAACTCAAAGCATCCATGCACATGGGATGAAAGCCTCCCCTATGTTCAACACAGCTACAACCGAACTCTCCACAGCTCGACTAGCCACAGCCCTTTTCAGGTAGGCTTGGGATTCCAGCCACTATGTCCCATTGATGTGGCGATGCCATTTGCAGCTACGCAGATTTGGCTTATGTCTAGTCTGAAACAGATAATGAAAACAACTTCATTGTGAACATCCAACATATTCGCCAAAGGTCTGTGACATTATGGAGAAATCAAATACCAAGTACAACCAGCGACATGATCAACATCAGGTGCCACACAAGTTTCAGGTGGGCGACAATGTCTGGTTGCATTTGCAAAAGAAATGCCATACCGGAGCCTATTGGAAACTCAGACCACTCAGATATGGTCCTTACACCATTACCAAGGCTGTGGGAGACAATTCATTTGAGCTCAACATTCCCCCATTCCTTAGCCTGCACCCAGTGTTCAATGTGGACCGCCTTCGGCCATACTTTCCACCATTACTAGACACATTCGACATTATATAACAACTCACACACACAGAGTTAAATCTAGATTTCATCGAACAAGCTGCAACTGATCGAATCATGGACACACATATCAAGCACACTCACCAACAGAATATCCAACTATATTGAATTGTCAAAGCAGGCCAACTCCTTCACCAGGGCAAGTGGCTCACCAGGGATCAAGTTCAGCAGAAGTTTCCTCATCTCATGGAGGAACTCAACGCAATGGGGACCATTGCTTCCTAAGGGGGGAGGAATGATCCAGGTGGATATTGGTGGCCACCCACCAAGTCCACTCGGACCCCCACCATTGTTTCTTTGAGCTTTTCAGTTTCCTTGATTGTAGCACAATTTACTATTTTAGCAGTTTTTCGGATCCTAAACTTCCGGAGCCATTTTGAGGCCCTAAACAACGTTTTTGGGGAAAATTGGGAGCAACATAGGTCCATGGACTAATGTTTCTCTTCCCAAAGTTTTAGTTATCGGATAGATATTTCCAATGAGATATTGTGTGTGTCAAACGAAGATCGTATGCCAAAGTTACGACCCCAGGAAGTTGATGTACCAATTTACCCAAACGGGGCCCATAGTTTGGTGTTTCATCTTCTAGGGTTAGGTTTTTGGATGTTTAGGGTTTTTCATTGTTTCTCAACAATAAATAGGCCTTTGAGCATCATTGTAACATAGTTCAAAGGCATGTAGCTTCCACATCTCTTCTCAGAGATAAACTACGATTGCCCTAGCTAGTTTATTTCCATTTCTGTTTGTAAGCATATTTCAATATTTTACAATAATGAAATGAAGTATTAT
This sequence comes from Pinus tabuliformis, assembly GCA_031772625.1. NCBI lineage: Eukaryota > Viridiplantae > Streptophyta > Pinopsida > Pinales > Pinaceae > Pinus > Pinus tabuliformis. The sequence continues at coordinate 655,442,075 of CM062811.1, forward strand.
TTCCACTGCATCATTGTATTTATGGTTATCTCTGTAATTTGTTGCGTTCCTGTTTAAATCCGAATCAAATACTTGCTGATAGGAAGAGCACCTCAGGTGCAAAATTTTTCTTGGGGAAATGCTTGGTGTCATGGGTCAGCAAGAAACAAACCTCCATTTCTTTATCGACTGCTAAAGAAAAGTATATGTCTGTTGCTACCCATTGCACACAAATTCTATGGATGAAGAAAAATTTAAAAGATATCCAAGTATATTTGGTTGATCCTATTCCAATTATGAGTGATAATAGAAGTGTCATCAGTATCTCTAAAAATATTTTCATGCATTCGAAGACTAAGAATATTCCTATCAAGTTCCATTTCTTAAGGGAACAAGTTGTGGACAATGTCATCAGACTTGAATATGTGGCCACTATATACCAACTTGCATATATATTTACCAAGGCACTTGCAAGAGAACCCTTTGAATATCTCAGGCAACAAATAGGAGTTGTGACTCCTCCTTCCAAATGACTCCATTTTGGTGGGTGTTCGCAACTACTCAACATGTGGGATCAATTTAAGAGTAGGTTGTAGTGTTTTAGGGCAACTATTCAAGAAGGATTATTTTCTATTAATTCAAAAGGGGGAGAATATTACTGGGGCATCAAATAATACCATGCCTAGCTTCAGGGGGAGCTTATGGTGTTCCCATCAATGGAACGGGGGGAGATTGTTGGATAGTTTGCATTGATGTCAATTAGATTATCATGGTGATTTGAAGTTTAGGAGGAATCCTATGGTAGTTGTAGGGTTCTGCTAGAGAATCACCATAGTAGAAGTCCTATTAAAAATCCATAAAATGATGAATACTATAGTGTTTGGTAGTTCAAGCTCAGGAAGAATCCTATGGTAGCTGCAGGCTTCTAGTAGAGAATCTTCATAGTAGAAGGCTTACTGGAAAATCCATAAAATGATGACTATATTAATTGGGAGTCCATGAGGAATACCACGGTTATTTCATCTCTCTGTAGAGAATCACCATAGTAGCAGGTGTTAGCACTTGAGATTTCACCCTAGGCTGAGGAAGGTAAACCTTCAAGGCAACATCAAACCATTTCACCTCGTAGCTAGCCCTACGGGGTATGAGAAGGCTCTCTCCGGTCAATCTCAGTAAAATATTCAATGGACAGAGATGACCAATACAGTGACACTGATATTAGGCTAGTAAATGGATTAAAAGGTTGATTTGGGGGTTTTTTGGTTTTTTTTGGTGGCAAATTGAGGATCTGCAATTTTAGGGTGCGGGGATTTGACACAGTTTCTGCAGGTGGGTCTTTGGGGCAAGGTAGGAGTTTGTGCTGATGCCTTTAGCTAAGATGGATGATCAAGGAATAATGATAAGAAGGCTAAATAGGGCAAACAATGACTTTGAATCCTCTCTAGACAGTGGAAAACATAAACATTAAACAAATTTGAAAGCTGAGCATGGCAAGCATGAATTCAAACTTTATCACTTCATTTGTTTAATAAGCTGCAGTAAAGAAAGAGATGGAACACATAAACACACTTACAATTACAATAAGAGAACACACCATCAACACAAGAGTCCACAAGAATCCCAATGATGTCTGCAAAACCCTGGTCTTCCTTTTCCTCAAATTGCAGAGATACAAGTAAAATATACAATAGGAGCTTCTCCCTCAAGAGTCCAACCTTCCAACCCCTGAAAATGATTGAGAAAATACATAATATAGGAAATCCAACCTCTTCCCTTGCCTCTAGGGGTCGAACTCATCCTTCTAGGAGCTGTTTCAACCAATTCTAAACTGAGCACTAAAATCTAGGCAGTCAAAACAACTTGCCTCTATAAGCTAGGAAACCAATCCATTCATTAAATATTTACCCTTTACATGAATGAATCTTCTAGAAGTGTTAAACAAGAGTAAAAGTGTCTTAGAGTTACAATAATTACATCAAAGATAATCATCTTCCACCCCAAAAAGTCAAACTGAGTCAAATCTACGTTTTCTGGGCTGTACAGTGCAATCTGGCAAAAAACTGCCTGACTGGTCGCGCCCCCCTGCCTGACTGGTCGCGCCCCTTTGGAGCTCTGTTTGAGGGCCTTCCCGGTGTCCAAATCAGGTGCAAGATAGCTCGTTGGAAAGGTCTGCGAGTCTACTTTCCAACCCCCCCTAAAAAGTCATTTCTCCCAAGACAGCTTTCTGCAACTCAAAATAGGGGCAGAAAGTCAAAATTTGCATGTATTTTGAGCTTTTGGAAGCCCAAATCTCCATAAAATCTGAAACCCATCCATAGGAAAGTGTATTTTTGCATGAAAATTCCAAAAATGCAAATTTTTCCCCGTTCTGAGTTGCCTCCATGACTGGTCGCATGCGGGGTGAGACCAGTCAAATGGCCAAAACCTGTAAAATTCCCAAAAATGCCAAAACTACTTCAAAACTCTCAAAATTTCTTGGGTTTTCTGCTAGGAGGATGCTAATGAGTATCATGGTGAGTGAGAGAGGCCTCGGCCAAGATGCGGAGGGGATTTGGCCTTTTTCTCCGTTTTAGTGCCTCGGTCAAACTCCTTGGATCCGGCGATTGTAATTTTGGCATTTCTCTAAAACCATGACACCTGTGCAAAACGTGAAGGAGGTTTTTCTTATTTTGCATGTTATGGACAAAAACCTCTCTCATTTTTCCAAAATTAATCTTTTATTTCTCTGAAACATCATTTGAGTGCAACTTGTCCCGATGTGTGAAACAAGGGATTTTGTCGAAATGAAGCGAAATGAAGGGGATAGGGGGCTTCTAAATTCTTGGGGAAATTTTTGGGAGTGGGGAGGGATGTTAGGAAGTAGGGGAAAGTGGAATCTCAGAGATTGAGCGAGGGAAAGGGGTCGAAAAGGGCAAAACACAGGCCAAACCTAGAAAATTGCCAGGTTGTAGCTAGAAACTAGGGTTTGTGCAAAAATGAGGAATTTGGCGGATCTAAGGGATGGGAAGTGTTTGATAAGGTACTTTAAGGATAGGGGAAGGTGTATGAACATCAGGATATGAGTTTTGCGGATTATTTAGCCGCCCAAGAGAAATTGCCTTCAAAACCCTAGGAGAGGGAGATGACCTTGCCTAGGCACAACTGAAGCATGAATAAGTTGTAAAACGACTCATTAGACACTGACATGATAATGAAAACCCTATGAATGATGATAGACTCAGCTGAATGATGACATGGACTGACATTTGGGCAAACCCTAGACCTAATGCCTAGTGACCAAATTTTGCTTGAAAACTCTTTGAAATGACAAAATTTGACTTGGAAACTCTGAGACCACTTTGTAAGAGCACATTTGATCACTGGAGGAAGGCTGGAAAGAATGACACTAACATTGGCTCCAATGGGGATGGTAGCTCCTTGGAGGTGCCAAGAACCTTAGACCTCTGGGAGAGCAGACCAGTGCCTTTCAATCATTGGGCAATGGAGTCATAAACTCAAGCTAAAATGGATGACTGAAAACTGACACAAACTAACTTAACCACAAGACTAAAAATTGACTCATAAAGGACTCATGACTCAACTAAAAACTGACTCGATACTTAAACACACTCGACAAACTAAAAATGATGCTCAAAGGGGAGCTTATTCATCACAACCTACTCTAACATTTTCATACATCACCTGATCAAGTGAAATGAAACAACCAATGTAACCAAGCAAGTATCCGATCTGCTGTTCGAATTCTCCACAATTGCTTGCTTATGAACAACAGGAGAGAACTACTGAAAGGCACCTCCCATGACAACTTAGAAACAGATCCGTGGAATGATATGAATTCTCTATCCACCTCCAAAAACACTGCACAAGGATCTTGAAATTCAAGCACACTGGAACTTAGCTCATCCAATGGATTACTTCTCGTTTCCTCATATGAATGCAAATTGTGATCTGAGCCTTGTGACGAGATCCCTACTGACAATGACAAAGAAACTGGCTGCCGGATCAAATTGATATCAGCACATGTTTCAAGCTCACATGTGGTCAATGGAGAAAGACTTTGACTGCAAACCTCATCCAAAACATCAGCAATTGGATCATGAAAAGCTTGAAAAGACTGTTGCAACCCATTTTCTATTGGTTCCAATGTGATTACATGATTGCCTACATGCTGCTCATTCTTCATTGAAGATGGACTATGAAAATTTCCCTTCAAATACTGAAATGATTGAAAACAGAAAGGTAGGGAACCTTCTTGTATCATTTGATCAAATATGTCAGCTTCCATGCTTTCATCTGCAACTTGAAAACCAATGGCATTTGGGGGTTGCAAATCTGAATATGAGAAGTCTTGAACAAAATTTCCATTGCCCTCAAGATGATTCAAATCAAGACTTGTTGACATTTGATTTCTGATTGCATGGTAGTTATCTCTGATGAACTGAAACGAATCAAAGCAAAAAGGCAAAGATCCTCCACTTACTTCAAACTTTGATGCACTTTCCTCGTCAATGTCATAGCTGATATGTGATGGCTGAACATTGTATTCAAGCTGCTGAAAATGAACTTTTTCCTCCCACAAACTTGCTGCTGTTTCGTCTGCAAGATTAGCGTTTGTTTGGAGAACATAATCATCATCATACTGATCAAAACGAGGCAAATCATCACTATAAAACACATCATCAAGCATGCATGTCATATCAATAGATCTCTCTTCTCCAAGGTGATCTACAAAACAATCATTATCAGATCTATCACAACTAGGGTAAGAAACAAAATCTTTTGGATCAGCAACTTGTTCTTCTTCAATCAGCGAGCCATGATCTTGAACATCATAAGCATTCCTTGCGTTGATCTTGTCCATCATCTCTTCTACTGCACTTACCAAAATGTCGAGCTTCACCTCCAGAGATGTCGATTTTTCCGGATCTATGTTTTTCATCTCTTCTTATTTCAACCTTGCCCTTCGGATCAACAGATGAGCCTCTACACTTACTGCACTGTTTTGCATCTCGTGAAGTGTTGCAATATTCTTTTCTCTCAGCTGAAACTCCATCTTCGGATCAAAGGCGCCCGGATAGTGTAAGAGAGCAGATCTAGGAGTAGGCCTTATATCAACTAGCATCGAATAATAAACTTGATTAAATCTGGCCGAAAACTGTTGTACTGTCTCACCTGGCAGTCTTTTCAGCTGGTTATACTCTTCTACAATCAAGAAAAGGTTCTGCCCGATCATCCACCTGTCGAGAAAAACTTTGACGAACTGCTGGAAATCTGAAATGATTGCATCAGGCAGGGTTTTGAACCAACTCTTCACTTTGGCTTGCAAAGAAAGAGCAAAAAGCCTTATACTAACATCTTCTTCATCAACTTCAAAAATATCTAGAAAATTCTCAAAATTCTGCACATGTTGCTCAGCGTTGACATTCTTACATTCACCATCAAACATCGGCAAATATAGATCATAGTTTTTGGGAAAAGCATGAAGAACAGAAGGTAAAACAAGAGGTTTATACCGATCTGGAATTTTACAAGGTATAGGGGTATGTACAGCAGGTATAGGTTCATCACAAAATTCGGAAAAAGGATCTTGATCAAGCTCAAAAGCATGCAAATCTTTGGTATTCACAATCTTCAAAGGGAAAGAATCAACGACAGGCCGAGGATCTTTTCTCAAGCATAATATACTTTGCAAAGCCTTCTTGACATTCTTGGGAAAAGAGAAGAAATAATTTATGACAAAGAACAAAATGTCTTGGATAAAATTCCAACTTGAATACCTGATATGTCCATGTTGTCCTTTCATGTTTCTGCTGTTCGGGATCATCCTCCAGTGGAGTCTTTGGATCTGATCTTGAAAATGATTTAGAGTCGCCAAGTGAATGATTTCAGCCTGTCAAGTGTCTGATCGTTGTTCACCATCAACAATCAGATCTGAACTTGATACATGTACTGGGGTAAAGTGTCAATGAAGTGCTACGTTCACAAGCTCACGGAGATTGACTGAAGCAGCGTTTATCTACTAACGCTGATGTAAAACAAGAGCGTTTTCGAAGGCTACCTGGCGTAACTTCAGGCTCCGTCTAAGACTTATGAAATAACACGTCAATGAGAAAACGATCAGTTGTTCTCCCCAGTATGGTCGCCACTATGTTAGCACTTGAGATTTCACCCTAGGCTGAGGAAGGTAAACCTTCAAGGCAACATCAAACCATTTCACCTCGTAGCTAGCCCTACGGGGTATGAGAAGGCTCTCTCCGGTCAATCTCAGTAAAATATTCAATGGACAGAGATGACCAATACAGTAACACTGATATTAGGCTAGTAAACCGATTAAAAGGTTGATTTGGGGGTTTTTGGGTTTTTTTTTTGGTGGCAAATTGAGGATCTGCAATTTTAGGGTGCGGGGATTTGACACAGTTTCTGCAGGTGGGTCTTTGGGGCAAGGTAGGAGTTTGTGCTGATGCCTTTAGCTGAGATGGATGATCAAGGAAGAATGATAAGAAGGCTAAAGAGGGCAAACAATGACTTTGAATCCTCTCTAGACAGTGGAAAACATAAACATTAAACAAATTTGAAAGCTGAGCATGGCAAGCATGAATTCAAACTTTATCACTTCATTTGTTTAATAAGCTGCAGTAAAGAAAGAGATGGAACACATAAACACACTTACAATTACAATAAGAGAACACACCATCAACACAAGAGTCCACAAGAATCCCAATGATGTCTGCAAAACCCTGGTCTTCCTTTTCCTCAAATTGCAGAGATACAAGTAAAATATACAATAGGAGCTTCTCCCTCAAGAGTCCAACCTTCCAACCCCTGAAAATGATTGAGAAAATACATAATATAGGCAATCCAACCTCTTCCCTTGCCCCTAGGGGTCAAAATCATCCTTCTAGGAGCTGTTTCAACCAATTATAAACTGAGCACTAAAATCTAGGCAGTCAAAACAACTTGCCTCTATAAGCTAGGAAACCAATCCATTCATTAAATATTTACCCTTTACATGAATGAATCTTCTAGAAGTGTTAAACAAGAGTAAAAGTGTCTTAGAGTTACAATAATTACATCAAAGATAATCATCTTCAACCCCAAAAAGTCAAACTGAGTCAAATCTACGTTTTCTGGGCTGTATAGTGCAATCTGGCAAAAAACTGCCTGACTGGTTGCGCCCCCCTGCCTGACTGGTCGTGCCCCTTTGGAGCTCTGTTTGAGGGCCTTTCCAGTTTCCAAATCAGGTCCAAGATAGCTCGTTGGAAAGGTCTGCGAGTCTACTTTCCAACCCCACCAGAATTTTTGAATTTGGAGTTGCTTTGACCCCTCAAAAGGCATTCCTCCCAAGACCGCTTTCTGCAACTCAAAATAGGGGCAGAAAGTCAAAATTTGCATGTATTTTGAGCTTTTGGAAGCCCAAATCTCCATAAAATCTGAAACCCATCCATAGGCAAGTGTATTTTTGCATGAAAATTCCAAAAATGCAAAGTTTTCCCCGTTCTGAGTTGCCTCCATGACTGGTCGCGCGCGGGGTGAGACCAGTCAAATGGCCAAAACCTGTAAAATTCCCAAAAATGCCAAAAATGCTTCAAAACTCTCAAAATTTCTTGGGTTTGCTGCTAGGAGGATGCTAATGAGTATCATGGTGAGTGAGAGAGGCCTCAGCCAAGATGCGGAGGGGATTTGGCCTTTTTCTCCGTTTTAGTGCCTCGGTCAAACTCCTTGGATCCGGCGATTGTAATTTTGGCATTTCTCTAAAACCATGACACCTGTGCAAAAAGTGAAGGAGGTTTTTCTTCTTTGGAATGTTATGGACAAAAACCTCTCTCAGTTTTCCAAAATTCATCTTTTATTTCTCTGAAACATCATTTGAGTGCAACTTGTCCCGATGTGTGAAACAAGGGATTTTGTCGAAATGAAGTGAAATGAAGGGGATAGGGGGCTTTTAAATTCTTTGGGAAATTTTTGGGAGTGGGGAGGGATGTTAGGAAGTAGGGGAAAGTGGAATCTCAGAGATTGAGCGAGGGAAAGGGGTCGAAAAGGGAAAAACACAGGCCAAACCTAGAAAATTGCCAGGTTGTAGCTAGAAACTAGGGTTTGTGCAAAAATGAGGAATTTGGCGGATATAAGGGATGGGAAGTGTTTGATAAGGTACTTTAAGGATAGGGGAAGGTGTATGAACATCAAGATATGAGTTTTGCCGATTATTTAGCCGCCCAAGAGAAATTGCCTTCAAAACCCTAGGAGAGGGAGATGACCTTGCCTAGGCACAACTTAAGCATGAATAAGTTGTAAAACGACTCATTAGACATTGACATGATAATGAAAACCCTATGAATGATGATAGACTCAGCTGAATGATGACATGGACTGACATTTGGGCAAACCCTAGACCTAATGCCTAGTGACCAAATTTTGCTTGAAAACTCTTTGAAATGACAAAATTTGACTTGGAAACTCTGAGACCACTTTGTAAGAGCACATTTGATCACTGGAGGAAGGCTGGAAAGACTGACACTAACAGCAGGCTTATTGGAGAAGCCATAAAATGATGACTATGGTGGTTGGGAGTTCAAGATTCCAGGCACAAGAAGAAAAGGCAAGGAGAAAATAATGGCATAGCATTTGTAGAAAATTTATAGGTAGAATATGGGCTCAAAACCTACACTGGACCCTCTCCATTGGAAAGTGATATGAAATAGCTTTTCAACAGTGCATGGAAGGCTAAAAATCGCATCTTGGATCAAACATTATGGTCTGCTGAAGTCAAGGTCTTAAACACCTAAGCAGGCTTAAATATCAGAGGTCAAAAGAGTGGAAGGATGAATATCAAAGGTCAGAGAGTATCAGAGTAGGCTATATTGGAGGTTAGAGAATATCGAAGCATCAGAGCACTATATGAGAGGTCAAAGAATATAAGAGCATCAGAGCAGACTATATCGAAGGACGAGGCCATCAGAATATCAGAACCTCATAAGTACTTACAAATTGAAATTTCTTGGAAGCGTCGAGGTTCACAAAGAAAAATAAATGAAAAGGAATTTGATGTAGGACCAGGGACCAAGGAGGCTCTTTCTCTCTCCTTAGATAAGACACATGGCAGTAGGTGATTTGTCCTTAAGAGATGAAGTGGTGACTAACGTCAACATGTTGTGGCAGTCTGATGGACACGTGGCAACTTGTTTTGGCATTTCGGTGGTCCAATGGGGAAATCAAGGTGAAACCTGTCACCACTCAGGAGGTCCCACATGGAGAAATGATGAAAGAATGGTGTCATATTGAGGTCATCATATCATATGTTGAAGACCTCGTAACTCTTGTGAAAATGGCATTTGAAAAAGTTAGGATAAAAGGGGCTCTAATATTATCTGGCACACAGTCTTGTGGAGACCAAAGGAAGTAAGGGTTAAACAAAGGGAGCTAAAATGCAATTGAGAATTTGCAAAAGTTACAATATGAAGGGGCTCTGATATAACACTACAGTGGTAAGCTAAGCTGATGATCAGAGGCCCAATATTATGAGAAAGAAAACGCTTAGGGAGCTAAGCGCCAAGGGGTTAAAGGTATTAGAGTTCTATGATATTGTAAGATTACCTTTGTATGAGTTACAATATTTTGGGGCTTCGATATAATAGTACAAAGAGTTAAAAGGATGAATGGTTTGACATCTAGAGATTAAATGCAGATCAATGGAGCTCATTTATGGAGTGAGCGAGATTCACATAAAGTGCTGAGACAAGGAAACAAAGACAACGGTCCACAGAGAAGAACTGATGAGATGAAGAAAGCCATCTCCTACTTCACGTGCGTGTCTTGTAGATTTAACTAAGGAACAAAGAGGCCATTCCTGAGTACTTTCAAACTCTTTGGAGAAATTAATAATAATGGGAAGTCACAGTGGAGTGTGCCGACATTCTGAGATTAAATTCTCAGTATGGAGGATTACATAGGGATTCAGTGAATAAATCGGAAGCCCATTCTTATGTTTAATGCCATGACTTAATTCAACCATCAGATGCAACAACATCAAGAGGAGTTATATTGAGGTACACTCGGGTAGTATGGAAATAGGTAGTAGAGTAAACATTATGCAGTGTGCATCAGAGGATCAAAACCATTGACTGCCATCAAGCAAAGTGGGTAAGTGTGTATTGTTGAAGTTTGTGAAATGAGCACAAGAGCAGAGTTGAAATTTGTGTAGTAGAGAGATTGTGTGAGAGAAGGGAGACGGCTGAGGATATGTTATTTTCAGTAGAGGATAGAGAGTTGCTATATGAGACCAAGGGTGTATGAGGAACTATAGAGTATTGAGAGAAAAAGTTGTTTATGCAACCAACCAAATTGGTATTTTTCCATAATTGTATATGCCTATGTTTTCAATTTGAAAATTGTATGAAATAGTAGAACAATGGAAAGAGCATGTTGTAGCCTACATTCAAAAGAGGTTGGTGCCTCTTGGCAAGTAAGTTCTTGCTAACCTAAGGGGGTCGGTGCCTCCTATCAATGGGTCCTCACAAACAAAGTCATGTAATTATGTATAGTGCCTAATTTACATCATAGGCAACAACAAACTGTTGGTTTCCCCCTCTAGGTTTCCACATGAAAACACTGATGTCAATATGTGTGTGTTTCTCATGTGATAGATTGTGTGAACATATGAATGCTTAAATTTGTTGGTAACTTTCTTTATGAATGAATGCTCTCATAAGTAACAAACAATAAAGAAAAAAACTAAAAGCATATTAAGTTAAAAGTCTTATGAACCTCACTATTACCGATTCACCCCCTCCCCTCTAAGTAATTCCTTATTCCAACATAATATTGCTCTTAAACGTGGATAACATCTAAAAATATAATTTTATTCCTTTTTCCAAAAGTTGAATAAAATTATGGATATTTTCACTTTGGAATATATATATATATATATATATATATATATACATTCACACCCCATCATTGTTTATTTTATACCCCATGGGCTTGATGTTTTTACTTTCTTTATTTTCAATATTGAGAATTTTATATTTTTAATTAAAAAAGTGAAAAAAATTGCATTACATCATTTTTAGGAGTGTTTTTCATGATTTTCTATAAAGAAATGATGCTCTTCTAAGTAATAAACTAATGATGATCTTATAAGTAATAGTTAAAAGAATTTTATTTTTAGTGTCCTATTTAAAATTGTTCACATTGTCTTAGGCTAAGTCCTAAACAAGCTATAATTATAACCTTTAAAAATAATTTTCTTTAGGTAGGATTGGTCTTTTATTTAGGTACATATTTTAAGGATTTTTGTAGTCATCATATTTTGTTTATAATGACATGATTGAAAATTGTTGAAATTTTAAGGGAAGTGTTTGTATTCATCATATTTTATTTAAATCCATAGTTGAAAAATGTGAGAATTTTTAGGTTTTTAGGAGTCATGCTATTTGATTTTTAATACCATGGTTTAAGATTGTTTGAAATTTAAGGTTTTCCATGATAATAGTTTTGGTTTTTAATGCCATGGCTGAAAAATGTTATATTTTTAACCCTAGGAAAAGTGAGTGGTGCAACATCACCACTTTTCGATTTTAAAATGTTTTGTCATGTTTTCTTTTGAAAAAATAGAGGTTTTTTGAGCTAGAGTCCTCATTTTGTGGTTATAGTTCTCTTTAAATTGGTAAGATTATTAATTATGAATATGCTCTTTTTTCATTAACAATATCCCATACTTTCAACATCTTTTAAAATATTATTTTGATTGAATCTATTTTTTGAGTACATTTTAAAATCATCCAATAGACAAATCCATTATAGTTAATGAGACCTTGAAATGTAATATCCATTTCTATCTGGAAAGTACCTTCAATATTGATTAGACTAATAGACATCCTTTTGTATGAAAGGTTCCCCATTTCATTCTAAGAATTGTTTTAATCTTATCTTCCTCAACTCCCAAGACATGATGTTCTCTTGAAACCATTAAGGAAACCATTTTGGATCCTTATATGAGTTGTCAGATATGATCCATTGGTGAGGCTGAATAGTTGTGTTTTACATAAGATCTATAAAAATCAAAACATAAGTGAACCTCGCAAGTATGTTTCTTAAGTATCATCAGATTGGCTAACAAAACTGAGTGTCAAACTTGGAAACTAATTTTATCATATAGATTTTTCTCTAGCACCTCATTTAGTTGGGGCCCTAAAAAAATATGTATTTTGCATATGTTTTCTTGAAAAAGATTAAATTCTAGTATATTGTAATAAGTTCAAATATAAGCTTACCTTTTTTTTCAAAACATTCTTTCCTTAAATTTACATTTTTGGGATTCACTTTCATTCCTATATTTATCGCCCAATACCTATTAAGGTTCAACTATTATTTTTAACATTGGATGACTATTTAAACTTGACCTTCAAATAAAATAATCTTTGAAATCATTTCAAAATTCACGAGATTATGGTGCAATGTGTGTTATTGGTTTAGTTAGCTCTACTTTATTATTCTCAAATTTTATAATACTCCTCACCATCAAAGGTCTCTTCTTGAGAGTTTCTTGACTTGTGAGGAATTTAATGATCAACATACCACTTTAAAAAAAATTCCCAGTTATGAAAAAAATCAATTGAAAACATGCTTTCCCTAAAATTATCTAATAGAGCTAACCTAGAGGAAACATTAACTAAAGAATCAATTGTTATATTTTTAAAGTGAGGAAAATACAAATGCTGAAAGTTTCAAAGATATCCATCAGCATACATACTTCTTCTTAATAATTTTTTAGTTGTGAAGATTTACAGTGTATAATGTTCTTTATTTTCCTCACAATTATCTCATAATCCTAAAATACTTTTATTTTTCTAATTTTTAAATCCATGGTAAATTTTTAAGCCCTATGTAATACACTCAAACAAATTATTCCTTTTATGTATAATTAACCTGGGCACCATGTCCACGTGAAGGTTGCATCACATTATTGACATCAATTTATCGTTGTAATATGAAAGAAAAATATGATATAATAACATCATATATATAATGATAAATGGACATTAACTATATATACCTTGACAATGGGGTGCAACCCTTCACATGGATACCTTGACAATGGGGTGCAACCCTTCACATGGACATGACGTTATTTTGCATTTATAATACTTAAGTAAAATTAAATATTTAAGTTAATTAGACTAAACAAATGGTAATATACTTACACCCTATCCAATAGTTTAATATTTAGTGATATTATTAGTATAATCTTTATTTTAACTATATAAAACAAAACTATGTTTACTCCAAGGACCCCTAAGAAGGCAACACGTTGTAGCTCGTTCATGGGATTTAAAGCTATCAAAGAGAAATTTCCAAAAAGTTAGGGATTATTCTAAGATAAGCTTTATTCACATTATTTATACGAGGAAAAGTGTTTGCATTACTTATATTATAATTTATTTATGGAAGATTTTCATATTATAGAGAAAGACATATAAGAAGGCAATACGTTGTAGTTGTAGCTCCTTCATGGGATTTGAAGCCATCAAAGAACAATCTCCAAAGGTTAGGGATTATTCTAATATTAGCTTTATTCACATTATTTATACTAGCAAGAGTGTTTGCATTACTTGCATTACTTATACTATAATTTATTTATAGAAGATTTTCATATTATAGAGAAAGACTTATAAGAAGGCAATATGTTGTAGCTCCTTCATGGGATTTGAAGCCATCAAAGAACAATCTCCAAAGGTTAGGGATACTCTAAGATTAACTTTATTCACATTATTTATACTAGGAAATGTGTTTGCATTACTTGTATTACTTATATTATAATTTATTTATGGAATATTTTCATATTATAGAGAAAATTCAAAATGTTTGTTTCAAAAAAATGGAAGTTTTACAAGAAAAATTATTAAATGAGGAATCTAGAGCATATTTTTTTAAAATTGGAAACTCATATGATGATGGTTCATTTGGAGTTTCAATATTATTCAAATTTTGTTTTAATTATTTTTCTGGCCAATTTTTATTTTGTATGGTTTCCTATTACATGAGAGTAATCATTTAATTAATTATCTTAGTAATTAAAAAGTGTCTATAATTAATGTCAAGTTAGCATGTAAGATTTTATACACACTATGTGCAGGCTTACAATATTTTAAATTGCACTAATTTATTTAATACCCCTCTAAGAAATAGAAATCATATTATTGACCTATGAATTTGAAACTTCATTGTGGAAATGAAATAGACTATCATTAAATCATAACTTTGGCCCATGTAACTTAATCTAGTTTCTTTCTTGAATAAAATTTACTATAACAGAAAATTTGGATCCTTAGGTCATAATTATATGCTTAAACATATGGCACGCTTTTCCCTATAAATAAACATAGTTGTGATTATTTCAATATATAATTCAATATTTTAGCTTAATATAAAATGGAATCAAAATAGAAACATGCTTGTAGAGTTAAACAACTTGAATTGAAATACATTTATGGAAATAAATAAATAGAAATAAAAGACATCCTATAATAAATAGTTATTTATCCTTTTAAAGTAGACCCATACTTTATAAAATAGAGTTTTAATGCTAATCTACAACTTAACTAAATTAATCAATTGTAATTATAGAAATTGTAAAACTATAATCTACATTAAAACAAGATTTTTCATAAAATCAATGTTTATTCCATCATAATTTGGGCCTTTCTCTAAGAGTTTACTCTCATTTACAAAAACTTATTTAAAAACTAAAATAATAATTAATATATTTATATCCACTAATATCTCATACGATTATAACAACTTGCTAATAATTAGCAAGCCAAACATAATTCCAAGATATTTTAATAATAATTAATATATTTATATCCACTAATATTGCATACAATTACAAAAACTTTATAATAATTAGCAAGTCAAAAATAACTCCAAAATATTTACTAACAAATTTGATCATCAGCTTTAAGATTCTCAATATCCAATATCTTTAAATGATATTACCAAATCCACCGAAATATTTTATTACTAAAAAAGAAATTCAAAATTTACCCTAGATATTTGGACCTTAAGAAAAAGAAAATTGTTATCAGAATCACATATTCTTGTAATCATAAGACAACTTATTACATCTATAGTAAATCATTAATATCTCTGAAACTATAAGTTGTTGAGATGTTTTGTGGAGATTTTGATTTTGAATTGATAATAACTCAAAAAAATCACAAGCATCCATTTCATGGATCTTCTTATATGGGTCCTTTACAAGGATTTATATTTTTTTATAATCACGAATAAACTAACTCAATTTTAAAAAATAAATAAACAAATGTATGGTTTTTTTATAATGTTTAAGCATGAATTCACATAAAATAATAAAAGAATTTATATAAGATATATTGATATTAAATTGGTCTATAAAGCCAAAGGATTTTCCTTCTACTGCAATTTGCATTGTTGTTGACATTGACATGTAGAATTGGACTCTATCTTTATCCTAGTGGACATATAAACATCAAAACATTAAAATGGGATAGAATAGAAATAATGAATGGTTACAAGTAAAGTAAAATAGGATTAAAAATAAGGAGGAAAGGGTGTGAAATTGATGCAGGAGCATCCAGCTCAGGCACCATGACTGGGTGTCGGTCTCTGCCAGGTTGAAAAGTTGAGTTAACATTTTGTTTATCTTTTATGTTAGTTTGTCAGAATAGGAGGTAGGATTTTTGTTTCTAACTTAATCTCTGAATTAGTCAAAGGTAGTTTGATCGGTTAGGGTTATTACTTGTCTGTCTTTAATAAACCATGGATTAATAATTGTCCTGTTATTCAAAAAGAAAAAAAAAACAAATGTGTCCAAAAGGAAAATCTTGTCATAAAGACAGAACCGAATGCTTAATAGCCATGTAACTGTAAAGTCTACAACTGAAAAGTAATTGTACAGTTTCATTAACTGTGAACAAGAAACATATAAATGTAACAGTGAAAGTCATGTACGGGGTTCAACACTTCTTGCACTCGAATAATAACAATAACAGTGAAATCAATTCAATCCATCTGTGTGTCCTACTGTATTTTTATTGTGCTTTCTAATTAATGAGCATCTGAATAGACAACATACTGTTCACAGACCATTGTGTTTAATTCTCTTTGCCTTTCCTGAGAAAAAAACCAGTCCTAACAGCGAGACAGAAGAGCAGATGCCAGAACGAGGGCTTACATTTCCATTGAAGCAAACAACGTTGACAGAAAAGGAGTAACACAAATAAATTCCAGTACGGGCCAAGCATCCACAGGCCAGACGAAATTTTCTATTTTTTAAAATTGACTGTCAAACAAATTACCAGAGCAACTACAACATTCTCTCATGTTCGTGTAAAACATCACAAGCATAGCCGTAAAACAACAATTGCATTTCCAGGCATAGAATCCAGAGTAAACAAAAGAACGACGGCCTAATCGCATAAACGACATTCAGGTAAACCGAACCCAACTTCCTTTCCTGAAGTTCTTTTCTTCAAATTACAAAAACAAGTGTATAAAAATACATAGTAGCACTGCAAGATAAAACACGGACAAGCGTAAAGCCAGTGGATGACAAACCCTAGGTGAGGGTTTCGAAAATTGTTTCATACATAGCAACAGACGTATAAGCCAGTGGACGACAAACCCTAGGTGAGGGTTTTGAGAATTGTGTTTATACACAGCAAATTACAGTAAAAAATCACCAGATAGTGGAAGCCCAGGACAACAAGACGACCAGGACGCTACTTACAGCCGAGAGCCATTTGACAAGCATCGAGGGGTGACAAACCCTCACAACCAGAGGCCTATTCTAAAAACAGAACGAGGACTGAAGGAAATTCATGTTGACAGAGCCTACCAGACAAAGACCGAAGCATTCATTGCCAAGACCTCCAACCGCAAACCCCCAACACCTGCAAAGAAGCCGACATACAGGTGTTAGAGTCACATTATCAAGGAAACGAAATTACAGTGCATGAAAAGTAAATAACAGAAGTCACATTTAACTTACCTGAGGGATTGCAGTGAGAACAGAGGACAAGCTTTCCACCCACGGGTTTCGACCAACTACGGAGACGAAGGAGCAAACAGGTTAGGAGCTGAGGAAAGAAAACAACAAATTGAATCAAGGAGAGAGGGACTACTTGCATTGGAGCCGAGGACGGAAGGACGCCATCGTTTCGAGCCTGAACGCAAGCCAACCACTGAGTTGCAAACAAGAACATGATATACCAAACTACAACTCGGAACACGACGACCTGTTGAGCCAACAGCGGAAAAAAAATACAGAGAACCACTTACCCAGGCGACGGCAGGAACACTCACAACTGCCCAACGAACCAGGCCAGAGACTACCCACACAGACATAAAGGAACCAGTACAGAAGTTACCAAGAGGCGCGCCCAGAACTTGCAGCAAAGCTGCACACCCAACTCGCAGAACCACAACAGAACAAACCCTCAGCAAACACAATGAAAATGACCAAGTGAATGACAAGGGAGGAGTTTTGGCATAGCAAGGAGCAGGAAACGCGACCCGAGGCGAGTACACAGCCTTAATTACGAAATTGATTGCCACCTAACCCTTTTCCAAAATATCTGATGGTTGATACTCACACATGTCATCACAATTGTAATATTTATGCAATCATATAATCAACCAAACAATCATTTAATCGCCTAAAGTCCGAACAGTGTTGGGCTAGTCCCATCAGAAATGATACCAATTCTATCACCCAAAAGAAACCATAAATTTGAACAATCTAAAGTGAAGTATTCTTATAGATTCTATGAAAATCCATACTAAGCAGTAGATATATATGAAAATCCATACTAAGTAGTAGATATATACTATGATTATATCTATTATTTGATTAAATTTTAAGTTTGATTCTATGTATATTAATGCATCATTACTTTCACCTATTACTTTCACTTCTGGTCTATCTGACTAAATGGCATCTGTTTAACAATTTTGTACTGTTGTATTCATGTCTAGACTAATAGAATAGGAAATAACATTTGAAGATGAGATTTAAAGTTACCAAATAATTAGGAAAAGTCTCATTTAATATTTCAAAAGTCTATCAAAATGGAGGAGTTTTGGATTTTGGCCTTTTATCTAAAATCATAGCATTAATCGTTATGTTTTGTCTGTTGTTACTTTGTTTGAGTAGCACTTCTAGCAATAGTTTTAGGATATAAATTAGTATCATTTAAAGAATTCAACGATAGCTCGCACTGATGTGTTATCTCACATATGTTAAGGATTGATATTATCCACTATGGTGAAGTTTTATATAATTATGGTAGTTGTAAAGTTATCTATGTATATTGTATCTAAATCAATGTTTAAATGTGTAGGTATGGATTTAATTATACTTGAAGGATAGGTTTCATAAGGAAATGTTAGTATGGTTTTTAGTTTGAGGTACCTTTTGTAATATTTTGTTCTATTTCAGTTATTTTATTTGTAAAGTGTTTTATCATCCTTTGAAAACTATACATGTCCATGGTATATTTCTTTATATCCCATATGATTGTTTTGGGTTTTATTATGGGTAACACAACATTCTGTTTTGCTAAATAATTTCTATTTTGAAAAATTAACTTTAATTCTTTTGTAATTCTTCTATCAAATTCTAGTTTTTTTCCTCTTCAAATTTTAAATTTAATGTGTTGTTTCCTATTTGCATAATGAACATGAAAATAGGAGAAGGTAAAATAATTAGCATAGACTTCAATTTAATATTCTTGGCAAGGTATTATTTTTTACTAAACATGTTGATGACAATTGTAATATACAAGGGAAGGTAATTTAGGGTACTTAAGGGATAATGAATATATTGTAGCCATAACTATGGAAAAGACCCACTTAGTAGTTGATAGGTGATAAATAGATTCACTATGAAGCTAAAAATGAATAATATGATAATAAGAGATAGTTTACATAAACCCGAAGAATATTAACAAGAAAGTATATATACACATGGGTATCATTACATTGCAAGATATTGCATACGTATTATTTTTTTATCAAACATGACTTTTGAAATTATTATTTCCATAGGGAGTACTTAAGATATTTACATTTTTTTAATGGTTCATATCTATCTTCTATGTTGTTTATAGTGTGATGTTTGGTATTCGAAAATAAAGTTTTGATTCTAAACTTTAACAATTTGTTCTCACTTATAAATATTAAGGTTCACTACAAGTGATATTAGATCTCTCTTTTGACATAAAGTAGGAGTTTTTTATTTTCTCTTTTCCTTCTTTGAGATGTTTAAAGAGAAAAACAAGATGGAAATTTTAGGTTATATATATATATATATATATATATATATATATATATATATATATATATATATATATATATATATAGATATATATATATATATATTCATATTCTCAAAAAACACCTAATTTCAAACAAAAAGGTCATCAAAATTGCAATCTAGGAAGTGGAGTTTCCAATGATTTAAGATCATCTTTTTTGAGTTTTATTGTAATCATGACCATGTAGTTTTCAAATTGGATAAATTTTGATAGAGTGAAAAATTTTCAATTAAATTGGTATTAGTAGATCCCAATTGGCTATGATCTTTCATAATTATCATAATAATATCCAATTGGAGGAATATCGCAAGAGTTATGATCATTTTACATTAGCCACCTTAGAACTTTAACTACATAAGGATTTCTATAAAATTAAAATCTTATTTATGGAATTTAAATATTTATTCTCTCTTATATCTATCCATTTATGTTATAATGAAAAATATCATCCACATTATATCATTATTATCTAAGTGAAAACACATATTTATCCATGTTAATCTTCAGACTTAAAAAAAAACAAACATGGTCACCCTAAAACTATGTGATTTGAATATGTTTTATAAGTAATTCCAATCTTTTAGCCAAGTTAACTTTGATTAAGATAATATTTCTACTAGAGTTTATAAAAACAATATTAATTAAGGGCAAGGAAGATAAGTGCTACGAAGAAGGGTAGGTGCTACGAAAGAGGATAGGTGAAATGGTGGTAGTTATATATGAGCATGTGGTAGTTTAGGTTCAGTCAGTTTCATTTTACTTATTGGGTGGGGGGGCGTTCAGTGACCCTTACTTCAAAGAGCAGGTAGCGGCTTTCATGGACCTTATGGGCATCTTGTTTATCAAGGCATCTCAGAAGTACTCCATTGTAGTTTGTTCAAAACAGGATGCCATTGATCAGTTGGTACTCGGTGGACCTGAGTCGTAAAGATCTCTTCTATTTCGAATTTAGATGACTAGGAGCCATGCTGTGTTGCAAATACTATCTCAGTTCATTATACCAAGAGCCTGTGTCTGTCGGAATAGATAAGATTTCTTGTGCATACATCGAGATTTCTTTCTCCCAGCCTTCTTCCCCAGAATCAATCGGATCCGGTGCTGCAGTACGCTACCTGGACTGGACGCTAGCTGGATGAGGGAGAGGCAGTACGCTACTTTCGCTTGATGGATGGGGGAGAGGCTGCTTGGCGAGTAGTTGGGTTGGTTGTTGGGCGACAAAGAAGGGAGTTGCTATCTGATCAACGAAAACCACCACATCATATATAAGGCGTTTACTCACACGGATCGAAGCAAAATAGCAAATTCTAGTCCCTCCATCCTTCGTCCTATAGGCATTTCTCTCTGGGAACTCTGGGCTGGGGGTCAGAGAGGAATTGGAAGCTTTACCCTTCGGGGGAAAGGTGCACAACTCAACTAATACCATGCCAAGACCTTAGTAACTCCTAAGTTTATGGGTGTTCCTCTCCATAGTGCACAAAGACCAATATGAATGCCAACATGCCAAGCAAACCCATGCACCACCTCAATGAGCAACCAAATAACATAATGAGCCATAATACTTAGGGAAAACCCTCTCCTGGACAGTCGAGCGTGCTTACGCACCCTCACCATGAGTCACTTAACGTACCTCACCCTGCCAGTCCTTGATGCTTATTGGGTGGTGGGCTTATGGTCGAGCCTGCTTACGCATCATGACTGGAAGAAAAGTGAAAAAGCATAATGACATATATAATGAGATATCTCTTTGTATACGATATTAGGTATGGATCGATTATGAGAGCCTAAAGCGTAAGTAATGACATATGCCCATAGCAACATTGTTCGCTAAAGCGTAATTACGTATATAATTCATGACCAGCAGCCCCCACTAAGTAATAAAAGGGCCCCAGGGACGTCCTAATAGGGGCGAGGAGCAAACGAGCCGCTCTAAATACCCCCACTAACCAATAAGTAATTAAGAGGGCGAGGGTGGAAACGCGAAGTGTCTTGTTTAGTTCAAAAACGCCGCCCAAAGTACTTCTACGCGAGGTAGGTCTCCGGCGTTTGCTACTAGGATGCGTAGCTTGAAACCTTCGACCTTGAGTTACTTATTGGGTGGGGGGCCGAATCTGGAAGGGGGAAATAGCTCAGTCGGTTAGAGTGCTGGTCTGTCACGCCAGAAGTCGCGGGTTCGAACCCCGTTTTCCCCGATCATGCCAAGTGGCATGAATAAGGTTGCGAGCTTCTCCCTTCCCTTTGGTCGGCCTGCCTGTAGGCTAGGCTCCTCGATCCCTACCTACAGATATGATCCTAACCAACCCTTATATAACAGACAGATATGATCCTGATTCACCCTTCTCATTTATTGCCCCTTCCTTATATATATATATTAGAGAAGTAGAGGGCTGTAAAACGATGGCGGCCTGGACAGTCGAGCGTGCTTACGCACCCTCACCATATGAATAGTGAGTGACTCCGTCCCTGCAATCCTTATCCCCGATCTGATAAACAGAAGCATATCCTTCTGAGCAGTTACACAAGGTGCGAAGCCGCTTGTTCTTCCGAGAACAAGGTTCCTCCAAATCCTCCACTCTACTCTCAACCCTTAGATCCGGATCTGGCGAATTTGCTGCAGGAAGATTCTTGCCCACACTAACCCTTGGATCCAGCTCTGGTGATTCTGCTGCAGGAAGATTCTTGCCCACACTAACCTTTGGATCCATACCCATGCAATCAGATCCAGAGGGACCATAAACTTGTCGATCCAGTGTGGAAGGAGAAGCAGCACTAGGGCTTTTCCTCTTTAGGGTGACCTTAGCCCTAGACGGGCATTCCCGGATCAAATGACCGTGAATCTTGCAGTAATTACATCTAAATGGAAGCTTTTCGTAATCCAAGATCTGAGATCACTGCTCACCTTCACATTCAAAGAGAATCTCTTCTGGAAGCCTTCCATCCAGCGATCTCTTGACCAGAATCCTCTATTTAGCAATAGAGCGGCCTTACTAACCTTAAATGTTTGTTAGAGAATCAAGCCATTCTTTCCCCCTCCCTTCCGAGGCGTATCAAGACTCAGATTGGGCAAAAAAAAGACCTTAAGAAAGATAGGTAACTCCCGAAGAAAGATGGGTTGCTCAATCCAATCCTCCTTCACTCACAAGATTCTGCTAACGGTAATAAGGAATTACCTTTAGTGATCCCGGAAGCAGTACATCACCGAACTATAGCACATAACGTATCTCTCTGGTTCTGCTTGCGAACAAGGCATTCGTGGTTGCTGCTCCTATTCTATCTTCCTCCCCTCCCTCCCAACACTAACTCATTGATTGCTCGGGTTACTTCAATTCCGCACAAACCAAAATAGCAACTCTTCCGTCTTCGGTGGCTTAGCGGTCATTCCTGGTTTTCGAGTGAGTGGGGGCTGGCTTTCAATTCAAGATGACGGGCGGGATCGAGAATCACCGCTAAAGGGTCCCATAAACTATGTATAGAAGTCTCATATACGTCCGTAGCTTTACATTTCACCCACTCATCACCCCCAAACTGATTCCGTTAGATCCGAGTTATACCGCTATAGCTGCTCTATTTGCCCGAAGTCGTGTGGACCAGTAAACGTGAGATTTGTTCTGTGGTCTATATTGGTTAGTGGGGACGGGGCAGAATCGTAAACCTTGTTCATTCAATCGGAAGATGTTCCCACTGGATTTGCTACCCCAGCTGGGGTGGGAGAAATATGTATGTATGCCTGGTGATGGATTGGGCTGTCCTTAGCACGTGCATGGTATTTCCCATCCCCCGCCGCATTCAACCTTTTCCCATTCGGGAGCATCCCACCTTCTACTTCACTTATGCCCACCCATACCTGGCTTAGTTGAGATGCTCAGCCCACGCACCCCGCATCTGCACCCCAACCTCCCCTTCTGTAGTTAACCCGCGTAGTCATCCATACCTATAATCCCTCCGCTAGTCATCGCTTAGTTCTATCACCTAGCTTACTCGGTTGGGATTCATCACGGGACCCATTCTACATTTCGAATGCCCACGTACCGCATGCCTTAGCACCTTCAAAATAATCCATTACCCTATAATAAAAATTTTATTAATGAAAACAAATCATTCGTCGTCTTTTTTTCCTTATTCCCCAAAATGAGAGCATTCATATGAGAAACTAGTTCTCACATTCTTTATCTGTGAGGTATTTAATCTTGTGGTTAAGAAAATCGCTCGATATGGTCATTTCATCTCTTTAATTAATAGGGAAATAAAGTTTCTAAACCATTGTCAATTATTTTATTTCTTTTATTTCTTCAATATTAGTGCTTTTTGTGTTATAAAATACATTTTACTTTCTATAATCCAAAAATAGAACTACAATTTTAAGAAAAACACTTACTTTTCAAAGAGATCATTTATATAGTTAGGGTTTTGAGGTCGGTAATATGAAATGACCATAGCTTCTGCTATATTTTATTGACTAGATATTACGTTCACAATTATAAAAGGTTGCAACCAGATTAAATATACTAGTATTAATTTGACTGAAATATGTGCACTCTATCGAAAGGAATCCAATATACAAAACTTCATAGTCCTCACAAGAAAAAAAATATATAAAAAGGTTGATTTTAAATTAGCAATAACTAGACTTCTTAGAGTATGATTTGGATGATTTTTTTTTAATTGGGTGTTTTTTAGAAGACCTCAAATAAATAGTTGGTATCTTTATATTTTACACAAAACTTTTAGAATGATATAAAATACTATCTCTTTTTACCTTCAAAAAATGGCAAAAACAAAAAAGTATCACTTTGTTCCCAAAAATATTTCTAATACCACATACAGTGAACCTTGATAGATATAAGAGAGAATAAAACATTAAACTTCGTAAATAAATATTAAAAATTTAGAAACATTAGATGTATTTCATCATAATGACATAATAATATAGAGAGAAAAATCCTAAAGGTATGGTAACACTATCAAATATTTCTTATGGAATGAATCATTGTTTTAAGAAGCCATTATTGATACACAAATATACATCCAACACATTGATACTGATATTTATTTGTATTTTTTCAGTGGTATTCTATGGGGTTTATGACAACTAGATCATATTATTATATTATTTCCTTTTAACTACATAGTGGGTCTATTTATTATCCATCAACTACCATGTGGGCCTATTTCATAATTATGGTCACATTAAATTAATTATCCACTTGGGTATCTCTTTAAGTAACACATATTTTCCTCCCTAGGTACATTAATAAAATTATTAACAATTTCCCTTTTGGAAAATTAAACTTGACATTCTTTGCAAACCATTATCTTGAATATACCTTTTATGCTTCTTTAAATTTTAATGAAAATATATTAGTCACAAGTTAATGAACACACAATTAAGAGAAGTGAAATAATTAACACCAATCTAGATCCATCTTAACCCTAAATCACTCAAGCGAGAGGGATCAATGTCTTAAGGTGCAAACCTTATTTTGGTGCAAAACATGAAAAAAGGTTTCACCTCAAGATATTCCATCTTCTTAGAGCTTCATAAATCTAGAGTTAATGTGGATCTAGGGTGTTTTATAATATCTATACATTGTGATAATTATATATTGTATATTATTATTACATTTTTATTTATCTCTCATGATTACAAAATTAAAGAAAAATCCCTCTAATATTATGACCGTTTTACCTTTCTTTTCAATTTATATTTTAGAATCATAAGTTACAATATGTAAATATTTTACTCTTTTTTTTGTTTGCTATGTTGTGTGATTCGTAAGATGATTGCATTCATAACATTTGGCTTAATAAACCATGACCTAGGCACATTTAAGCTGTCAAAATCAGCGAAGGACTGTACCCAACCTACTTTACACCAACCCTTAACATGGATGGTTTTTTTCTCATGGAGTTTGAAACCAGTGACCTTCACATCAGGAAGTTCCTTAATCTTACACCCCATCACTAACTATTATGTGCCATGTAAGCTTAATGTTTCATTTTATTTCTTATTTCTTTTTTCTTTTTTGTGTGTTAGTTATTTGTTTTATCATTATTATTAATGGATTTTTTAATTATTGTTTTTTCTCTTATTTTTTTCACAATTAAAATTCTACCACACATATATATAATACAAATTGTTTAAATTTGTTTTTAAAACTATTTTTGTTTTTTTGTTGTATTAATCACTTTTTATTAATTTTTTTTTATTTGGAAAATACATTTTGTTAAATTATTTAAATTGTCTTTAAGAAAGTATTAATTTTTTTATATTTTTATTTACAAAGAATTGCATTACATCATTTTTTGGTGTTTGTTTTCATGATTTTCTATAGAAAATTGATGATTTTATATGTCATAGTTAAAATAATTGTATTTTTAGTGCCTTATTGAAAATGGTTGACATTGCCTTAGGCTAAGTCCTAAAAGAGCTATACTAATAAACTTTAAAAAAGAATTATGTAGGTAGAATTACTCTTTCATTTATATATTAATTTTTAGGACATTTTTAGCCATGATATTTGGTATATAATGACATGATTGAAATTTTTTGAAATTTTAAGGTTTTTAAGACTCATGCTATTTGGTTTTTAATGCCATAGTTGAAAATTGTTGGAATATTAAGGTTTTCCATGATCATGGTTTTGGTTATCAATGGCATGGTTAACAATTATTGAATTTTTAACCTAAAAAAAGTGGTTGGTGTAACATCACCACTTTTTTATTTCACGTTGTTTTTCCATGTTTTTTGGTGCAAATTAGGGGTTTCTCATGCTACCATCCTCAATTTGAGATTATAGTTCTCTTTAAGTTGGTAATATTTTTAATTATAAATATACACTTTTTTCATTAATAAGATCCTAGACATTCAACATCTTTTAAAATTTGAGTTTGATTGAATCCATTTTTTGAGTACATTGTTACATCATCGAGATAGAAAAATCCATTACACTCAATGAGACTATGAAAGGTGATATCAATTTCTATCTAGAAGGTACATGGAAAATTTTAAGAACCCCCCCTAAATTTATAAATATAATAAATGGGCGAATCTCCATGGTATATAGGAAGAATGGAAGGCGATTTTATCAATAATATAATATGTAAATATAATTTTTTGGCGAATCTCTCACCAGGCATGGCGAATATTTTACTCAATTATAAAATCTTGTAAGATCTTGGCGAGTCTTTCACTAAATAATGAAACTTTGTAAAGTCCTAGTGAATCTTAGCATAGGCTACATGTTGGTTTAATTCCCCCATTTAAATAGGCTACATTCCAGGTGAATACCATGGGTCAATACCATGTGCCATTTTGGTGAATACCATACGTCAATACCATGTGCCATTTTTATTTTTATTAATTCTAATATTAGGGTTAATGATGGTTTTTTGCATGGAATTAATAACAATCTAGTCCATGGTATTTGTCCCATAGTATTTTGGCCATAGGTTTCACCTAAATATAACCCATTTTTTGAGTGTTCGTAAATATAAGGTGACTTATGGATTAAATATAAAAAAATGTTTTATTTGGTTACCATACCTCTCGTTTATTTATATTTTTATTAATTTACCATACCTCTTTTACAAATATGGTATTTGGCCCATAAGATTCACTTAAATAAAACCTCTTTCTTGAGCCTTCATAAATAGAATGAGGGTTTTGGACTAAATATAAAAAGAGGTTTTATTTATTTACGATACGTCTAGTTTATTTATATTTTTATTTATTTACCATACCGTTTGAGTAAGTATAAAAAGACGTTTTATTTATTTACCATACCTCCACTTTACTTATATTTTTATTTGTTTACACCGTTACATGTATATAAGGTGACTTATGGAGTAAATATAAAAAATGTTTTATTTATTTACCATACCTCTCATTTATTTATATTTTTATTAATTTACCATACCTCTTTTATAAATATGGTATTTGGCCCATAGGATTCACTTAAATAAAACCTATTCTTGAAAATGGGCGAATGGAAGGTTGTAAGTCCTAATTTCAAGGGCTAAATTTACCTTTTTTACCCTCTCCCTTAAAATAAGGTGGGCTATTTGAGGTGATTTGTAAAAATGTACTATGATACAAAATATTCGCCCACTAAAAATTTAAAACCCCTTAATTTCGCCAAAGGGCGAACATTCGCCCCTAAAATTATCCTTGAGAAGGTAGCTTCAACATCGATTAGACTAATAGCCATCCTTTTATAGGAAAAATTTCCCCATTTCATTATAAGCATAGTTTTAAGCCTATCTTCAACTTAACTGCCAAGATACGATGTTACCTTAAAACCATCAAAGAAACCATTTTGGATCGTTATATGAGTTGTAGGATATGATCCATTGGTGAGATTGAATAATTATTTTTTTAATAAGCTTTGTTCAATCTATAAAAATCAAAACATAAGTGAACCTCACCAATTTTTTTTGTAACTATCATTAGATTGGCCAACTAAGCTAAGTGTCAAAATTGAAAACTAATTTTATCATCTAAAATTTTCTCAAATACCTCCTCCATTTTCGGCTCTAGAAAAATATGTATTTTGCATATTTTTCGTGGCAAACGATTAGAATCCTTCCTCATAAGGATTGTATGTTGAATGATATACGAAATTTTTTTTTGATATCACCATATGCCTACGGAAAGTCATCCTAATACATGGTAATAAGTTTGAATATAATCTTCCTTTTTTTTTCAAAACATTTAATCCTTAAATTTACATTTTGGGATTCTCTTTTATTCATAGATTTATCACCCAATACCCTACTCAGGATCAACTATTATTTTGAAGATGAGATGACTATTTAAACTTGTCCTTCAAAAAAAGTCTTTGAAATAATTTCAAGATTTACCACAGATTATGGCATAATGTGTGTCGTTGATTTATTCACCTCTACTCTATTGTTTTCAAAAATTTTAGTACTCCTCACCATCAATGGTTGTTTCTTGAAATTTTCTCTATTTATGAGAAATTCAATGATCTACTCATTGCCTTTTAAAAAAATCCCAGTTGTGGAAGTTAATATATATGAGAAAGGTCAACTGAAAACATGTTTTCCTTATAATTCTCCAATAGAGCTAACATATAGGAATCATTAACCAAGGGATCAACTACTATATTTTCAAATTGATGAAAAATAGAAATATTGAAAGTGCTAAGTTATCCATCGACCTACACACTTCTTGTTGATAACTTTTTAGTTATAGGGAATTACACTTTATAATGTTCTTTATTTTTCTCACATGTAATATTTTGGCCTTACCTAACATACTCAAACACAGTATCCCTTTTATGTATATTTAACCTAAATATATAATTGTACTCATCAATTATAAATTCAAAAAGGCATCATTGTCACATGGAAGGTTGCATCACATTGTATTATGTGGTATATATATTTGATTTCAATTTATCATTATAACATGAAAGAGAAATATTATATAATAATATCAAGTGTACAATGATAAATTGACATTAATAATATATACCTTGTAGTACAATGGGGTGCAACCCTTCACATGGGCCTGATGTATTTTGAATTTATAATAGATACCTAAAATTAAATATTTAGACCAATTATACTTAAAAATGGTAACATACATACACCTTATTCAATATTTTCATATTAAGTTAGTATATAATTATAATATGTATGAAACAAAATTATGTTTACCCTAAGCACGTATTAAGAGGCAACCACTTGTAGCTCCTTCACGAGATTTGAAGCCATCAAAGAACATTGTCTAGAGATTAGGGATTATTTTAAGATTAGGTTTATTGACATTATTCATACCATGAAAAGTGTTTTCATTACTTGTATTACCTATCTTATAATATAGTTCTTAAATATTTTCATATTATAAAGAAAATTCAAAATGCTTATTTCAAAAATAGTGGAAGTTTCAGAAGCAAAATTATTAAAGTAGGAGCCCATAGCATATTTTCATAAAATTAGAAACTCATAAGATTATGGTTCATTTGAAGTTTCAATATTATTCAAATTGCGTTTCATTTATTTTTCGTGGCAAATTTTCACTTTGTTAGATTGTACATTCCATGGCAGCAATTAGCTAATTAATTACCTTAGTAATTAAAAGGTTTGTACATTTAATGTTAAGCAAGAGTTCATGTGCTTGTAAGATATCATGCACTATATGTAAAGGCTTACACTTACTTAAATTGCACTAATTTATTTAATATCTTTTTAAGAAATAAGAATTACATCATTGTCCTATGAATTTGGAAATGAAACAATTTGTCATTAAATTATCACGCTGGTGCATGTAAATTAATCTAGTTTCATTCTTGAATAATAATTTTCTAAAATGGAAAATGTGGATCCTTATGTCACAATTATATTCTTAAGCACATGGCACAACCTTCCCTATAAAAGAAACCTTTGTTGCAATTGTTTCAATTTGTAATTTGGTAATTAAGCACAAGATAAAATGGAAACAAAATAGAAAGATTCTTGCAGAGTTAAACAACTTGAATTGAACACACTTGTGGACAACAAATAAATGAAAATAAAAGATAGCCTATACTATTTATTTATATATCCTTCTAAAGTATACCCATACTCTATCTAATAGAGTGTTAATGGTAATATGTAACTTAACTAAATAAATCCAATTATAATTATAGAAATTGTAAAACTATAATCTACATTAAAATAATATCTTTCATAAAGTCGAACTTTATTCCATCATAATTTGGGCCTTTCTCTAAGAGTGTACTCTCGTTTACATGTGAACTTATTTAGAAAATGAAATAATAAATAATAAATTTAGATCCATAGATATCTCATGTGATTACAACAATTTGCTAATAATTAGCAACTCAAATATAACTCCAAGATATTTGCTAAAAAGTATTATCATGAGATATAAGCTCTAAGATTCCCACTATCTAATATATTTGAATGATATTCCCAAATCCATAGAAATAATTTATTACTAGTCATGAAATTCAAAATTTACCATACATATTTGGAGCTTGAGCAAAAACCGTGTTGTTAAGAATAGCTTGTTTTTGTAACCATATGACAACTTACTACATCCATAGTAAATCATTGATATCTCTCAAGGGTTGTTGAGATTTGTTGCAAATATCTTGATTTTGAATTAATGATATCTCACAAAAATAATCACAAAGATCCATTTCATGGATCTGATGATATCGTTCAATTACAGGATTCATATTTTCCTATAATCAGGAGCAAACTAACACAATTTTCAAAAATAAATTAAAGTATACCTTCTTCTATAATATCTAATCATGAATTCATATAAAATAATAAATAAATTATATATAAGATATATTGATAGTAAACCAAAATACAAGAAATAAAATTGGATATTATAGGGTTGATACATGGTTACAAGAAAGTAAAAATTAGGGCAAAGAGTGCCAAAAGATAGCAATTTTATCACCCAAAATAAACCACAAATGATAGCAATCTAAAATGAAGTATTCCTATAGATTTTATAAAAAACCCTACTATGTAGTAGGGATATATATTATGATTATATCTATTATTTGATCAAATTTTGGGTTTGACTATACTCATATTAATGCATATTTTTTCACCTATTACTTTCACTTCTAGTATATCTAGATAAATGGCAGGTGTTTAAAATTTTTGTACTACTGCATACGTTTGAAGATGATTTGAATCTACCAAAAAATCAGGAAATAAATTTTTCATTTAATATTTCAAAGGTCAATCAAAATGGAGGAGTTTGGGATTTTTACCTTTTATCTAAAATAGTAGCATTAATCGTTATGTTTTGTATCTTGTTATATTTTTTTAGTGGCATTAATCATTATGTTTTATATGTTGTTAGATTTTTTTAGTGGTACTTCTAGTAGGATTTAGGATATAAATTAGTATCATTTAAAATATTGAACAATACCTTATGTTGATGTGGTATCTCACAAATGTTTAGGATTGTTATTATCTAGTATCGAGAGGTTTTATCTAGATTTTTTTCTTGTTTGTAGTTGTGGAAGTTATCTATGCCTACTTGTTGTAGTTGCTGCAACAACCCCTCCAAAAACCCTAAAACCATTAAAATTTTTGGAGCCCCTGTATTGTGTGAAACCTCCTGAGCCGTTGAGATCTGCTTAAGAGTTCAACGGTCCAGATGAACCCTGTAAACAAGGATAATTTTAGGGGTGAATGTTCGCCCTTTGGCGAAATTAAGGGGTTTTAAACTTTCAGTGGGCGAATATTTTGTATCATAGTACATTTATACAAATCACCTCAAATAGCCCACCTTATTTTAAGGGAGAGGGTAAAAAAGGTAAATTTAGCCCTTGAAATTAGGACTTACAACCTTCCATTCGCCCATTTTCAAGAATAGGTTTTATTTAAGTGAATCCATTCGCCCATTTTCAAGAATAGGTTTTATTTAAGTGAATCCTATGGGCCAAATACAATATTTATAAAAGAGGTATGGTAAATTAATACAAATATAAATAAATGAGAGGTATGGTAAACAAATTTAACATTTTTTATATTTACTCCATAAGTCACCTTATATACATGTAAGGGTGTAAACAAATTAAAATATAAGTAAAGTGGAGGTATGGTAAATAAATAAAACGTCTTTTTATACTTACTCAAAAGGTATGGTAAATAAATAAAAATATGTATCGTAAATAAATAAAGCCTCTTTTTATATTTAGTCCATAACCCTCGTTCTATTTATGAAGGCTCAAGAAAGAGGTTTTATTTAAGTGAATCCTATGGGCCAAATACCATATTTGTAAAAGAGGTATGGTAAATTAATAAAAATATAAATAAACGAGAGGTATGGTAAACAAATAAAACATTTTTTATATTTACTCCATAAGTCACCTTATATTTACGAACACTAAAAAATGGGTTATATTTAGGTGAAATCTATGGCCAAAATACTATGCGACAAATACCATGGACTAGATTGTTATTAATACCATGCAAAAACCATTATTAACCCTAATATTAGAATTAATAAAAATAAAAATGGCACATGGTATTGACCCATGGTATTCACCAAAATGGCACATGGTATTGACCCATGGTATTCACCTCGAATGTAGCCTATTTAAATGGGGGAATTAAACCAACATGTAGCCTATGCTAAGATTCACTAGGAATTTACAAAGTTTTATTATTTAGTGAAAGACTCGCCAAGATCTTACAAGATTTTATAATTGAGTAAAATATTCGCCATGCCTGGTGAGATATTCGCCAAAAAATTATATATACATATTATATCATTGATAAAATCGCCTTCCATTTTTCCTATATACCATGGAGATTCGCCCATTTATTATATTTATAAATTTAGGGGGGGTTCTTAAAATTTCCCCTGCCTGTAAAAGACTAAGTTTTCTAGCTTAGCTAGGTCACTAGATCCTGTCCAAATTTGGTTGGTTGCAAATTCAGAGTGAGAATAAGTCTAAAGCTGGCGACTATTGCAACTATTGTGACCCATAAGTAACATAAGTCACAGGGTCGCGTAGGTCTCCCTTGCCCATCAATGCGACAATGTGACCCTGGCGACCTCACGACTACCGGCTCGCAAGGTTGCATAGACCTCACTTTCCCATCAATGTGACCATGTGACCCTTACGACTAACAAGTCTCAAGGTCACATAGGTCACAAAGTTTCACTTTAGACCCATGCAACCTTCACACATGCGACAAAAGCTATAAAAGGGGAGGTTGCCACATTTCATTATAACAACTCCTTTTGTCGCACAAAAGACAAAGAAGGCCTGTGACTTGGGTGCATGCATAGTTTTATCTAGGTAAGCGACCTTTCGCCTTCCTAGCAATCATGATTTTCTCCCAAGTGTCATTTTCTGCATCCCAAACCTTCTGTATCCCATTCCTGAGGGCTTTTTTATCCCCTTTCCTTAGTTTTTCACCTCAAACCCAAACTACCAGTTACCCTAGCCCCGTTTATTCTGCCTTAACCAAACCTTGGTCATTCTTTGACCCTAGCCTCCACATTTTCGCTAGTAAGCCTTAGCCATCTTTCCTGGAAGAATCCCAGACCTCCCAAAGCCTCAAATTGTTTTTCTTGGTCCTCTCAAAACCTAGGTCAAACGGATTGAGACCATGATACATATTTGTCTGTGACTTCACGACCTGTGACTTTGCCTCTACCGCAACCTTACGACCTGTGACCTTGCGACCCCATCAACCAGCTACCTTGCAACCTGCGGCCTTGCTACCTCCATCAACCCGTGACCTTGTGACCTACGACCTCTACAGTAGGTCACTCAGTCACACTTCTGGATTTGCGATCTTATGACCTGTATCCTTGTGCGACTTACCTATCAGCTTCTGAAAATTCCTTTTATTTTCATAGTTTTTCTCAATTTTTCATGTCATCTCTCTCATCATGGGATTGTATTTTTGACATGCCAGGTGACATGGACCTCGAATGCATATCTATCTCCTCCTTTAAAGACGATATGGCTCCCCCAACCACTAAGGCTTATCACAGAGACTCCGAAGCGGTTCATGGGAGATCTACCAAGACGAGGAGCCTCCCATCTTCGGGGACACAACCTGCAACATCAATAAAACCATGAAACTCTCCTGGTACAACATATACGAAGAGTTTTCAAAGCCAAACATACCGGAAACCTAGGAGGATCTCCTGGTATACATAAATGTCAAGAGGTCGAGGTTACACAAGATACCATCACACCCCCCAATCAGGGAAAATTTTAAGAATGGAAAATTATCTTGAGCTTTAAATACATTGGAAAATCTCACTAGTCCCTAATAAGAAAACTATAAAAACATTATTGATGTATTTGTAAAATTATTCAAAATTATAATGATTTTATATATACTCTCTATATAATGTTTGTGATTTTTAAGGTAAAATAATTTTATATTTTAAAATTTGGGCGAATTGTTTTTATAAAAAATGGAAATTGGCGAATCCTTTTTTTGGAAAAATCAAGGAAAATTAGTCCATCTGCGAATATTAGCCCCTAAAATTTTCTATGCCCCCGATCTTCCCATGCACAAAAACCATCGAATGGATCTTGAAAAATAACGATACAGATTCATGGATGATCAGGGACCATGCTGGAGCATCCATATCCATAATCTCCTCTGCAAATACCACTGCCTACTATAGACTCCCGGAGAGACAAGAGGTTTTCAATACCAGGTGGCTCTCTGAGTTTGTGATCCCAGTGAAAGACATCCTGATGGAATGGTGGCACCAACCATCAAAGTTTTACGTCAGAACAGATCAAGCATACAAAATAGAGGGGTTGCATAAGGTATATCAGGTAATTTCCATGGTGATGTGTCACTTATATGGTAAGGTAGACTATGACATATTTTATGGCACTTGGGTTCCTCTCATGTACATCGCTGCCACCTGAGGAAATATTTTTAATTGGGCAAGCATTATTGCATCATCGTTGAAAACAAATATATTTGCGGCCAAGCTATCACAGCTGGAACAACCTCCAAAATTCTATATGGCTTCATACCTCCTAGACATTGTCTACATGAGACGCAAATTTGAGCAATGGACCTGCAATTAGGATTCATCAGCAACCAACCCCGTGCACCACCACTACAAGGTTTTTTGGGACATGGCTTAAAAAGGTATGATAGATGTAATTTCTAAATATTTTATCACCCCATTGTACCAGATGCTATTTAGGGAAGAACCACCATGCATGTCAAGGAGGGCTATGAAGATTGTGGTCAAGGTAGCACATTGTTTTCCCATTCAAGAAGGACCATTCATAAGAGTGTTCGGTACCCATAAGGTCCCACATGCCCTACCCAGGTTCATCATAGACAAAACACTCGTGCAAGAGGTCTGCTACCAAATGACATAGGGCTTCTCAAGGGTATTGAGCAAAGGAAAAAAGAAAACATGGCCCGCCTTCCCTCTCACCATCGAAGCATATGTGGTGGATAATTTTAAACAAGTAGATGCAGAAGCCGAGGCATTTAAGGGGAGCCATTTTATGAGCCTCAACTAATGAACATACGATCTCAAGAAGGTCATGGCCGTCCACTATGAAAATGCAAAGTTTAGCTAGTCATATTCTCACACCAAACAAGATCATGAGGATGGGGTAAAAAATTGGTATAACGCTACGAGGGAAATTAGCCCAAGCCAGAAGCAGGCCAGAGATGAGGAGCTCCTCGACTATTCCCAGGAAGATGTGAGCCTTAAAGAAAGAGCTTCCACCATCAAGAAAAAATAGCACGAGGCACCGAAAGGCACCAGGGAATCCGAGAAGCGAAAAGGGAAAGAGGTCAAAGACGTCTTGAGCAACAAAGAAGAGGAGGACATTAACGAAAATCTAGAACAAAGGACTTCCACCTTGGCAAGGAAAAATTAAGAGGTTAAGAGGTAGAGGGAGCTAGAGATCAAATAATCTCAAGATTCCAGTGACAGGAAGAGTGATAAAAGGAGAAACAACTACAAGAAAGGAAATAGGAAGAAAGAAGGGTAGATGAAGAAGCAGAGAAGAAAAAACAGGAGGAAGAAAGAAGGGCACGGGAAGAAGCAAAGAATAAAAACTAACAAGAAGAAAGGAGGGCACAGGAAGAAGCAGAGAAGAGAAAAGAGGAAGAAGAGGAGAAGAGGAGGAGAAAAGGAGATTGGAACAAGAGCTGAAAAATATGGAAGATGAGCCAAAGTGGCAACAAGCACTCGCAGATCAAGAAAAGAGGCGGCAGTAGGAAGAGCTAAGGAGTAACAAAGAAAAGGAAACCATGGAAAGTGAACAAGGAGAAACTAGCAAAATAGTCAAGCTAGGTATAGGGCAAAGTGAGTTACCCCCATTGTATGTGCCTCCTTCTACTCCCCTCACTTGCGAAAACCTACCCCTATAGGAACTAGGTTTCTCAAAGGGACAAGAAGAGGAGGTACTAGATCTCACAAGGCTCACTTTCCATGAAGTTAGCCTCAAGATTGTGTAAGAAAGTAAAAAAATATTGCACCAGGAATCTAGCTAAGCCTTCATCAGTCACCACGACCATGGAAATTGTTCCTAACATCACAACAAACCTACAGATGATTGCTTCGGCCGGAACAAATTTCATCACTGCCACAAAACACAATGTGTCCCGGATGAGTAAGTAGATTACAGACCTTCAGAACAGGATTTACGCATCTGAACTAAGGGCCACCATAGCGGAGCAAGAGAGAAAGAAGGTAGAGGAAGAGAATACGGCACTCCACTTAGTTCACCTGAGCGTGACAGAATTTCAGGTAGTAATCGAAGCAGAAATCGAGACCCTTGGGTAGGCCATAACAATGGACTATGAAGAGATGTCGAAATTGCATCACATAGTGGCCCCAATCATGGGAATCCAAGCCCACACAATAGAAAGAGTCGCGATGCTAAAGGAGGCTATGATTGCTCTAGATAAGATACATGAATGGTCTATCAAGTACCTAGGAGCACCAGCGGTGGTCCCTAAGAAGGATTGGATCACCATGCAGAATGCCAATGTTCAACTCTGCATCAAGATTAAATATGAAGACAAATTGACCGAAGATGTGGACAGGGTATTAGCATCCTACAAACATCTTTTCAGCAGCTTGGAATCTATAATCCAACTTCATGGGGTCCCTTCTATAGTAGAATTTAGGGAGGCAAGGATTCAGGATGAGATCTCAAAGGAAGTATAGGAATTCATGGATACATATAAACAAGCAGCCCGTGTAGAGGACATGCGAATCACCAAAAAAATATCACACGTTATGTGGTAGAACCAATGAGGATTTAGACCAAACTAGTAACCCTTAATAAGCAAGTGCATGTCGAATGGACCATCGTCATCTTGGATGCACTCGAGTGCCTACACCTACATGATGAAGATCAACCATAGATCACTCCCATCGCAGCAAAATATAACCTATGGTGCACCTATTTGATAGAACATCTTGATCTAGCCATCACAAAACTTGCCATTGTTAAATTAATAAATTAGGTTGATAGCTTATTTTTGTGATGTATGTACTTCGGTAGCATAGAACATTTTGAATATGAAAGGTCATGTGGGATACCAAAAGTCATCAGGTATATGAAGAGTCATGAGGAAGTTCAAGA
This sequence comes from Pinus tabuliformis, assembly GCA_031772625.1. Lineage (NCBI taxonomy): Eukaryota > Viridiplantae > Streptophyta > Pinopsida > Pinales > Pinaceae > Pinus > Pinus tabuliformis. Next base: position 655,479,516 of record CM062811.1, read on the forward strand.
GTCAAGGGTAGGCCATGAGTCACCCTCACTCTATAAATACACCCTCATGCCACATTTGTAAGGACCTTTTTGCTGAGGACATTTTTGGAGATAATATATTTATTAAGAGAACTTATGCTCTTATAATTAACACAAGGAGAGATTGTATGACTCCACTATTGGATTCCTCAAATATTTTATGTCATAATGCCATGGGTATTTTCTTCACTTGACGGATTAGATGTTCCTGAGAATCCTTTGATGTGCAGTCTCTTCATATGTTGTCTCATACTTCAAACTTTGTGTTTCTTCACATGGATGGTATTTGATTAGCTAAATATATGCTCGTGCTAATGAACTATTTCGTTGGTATTGATATAATCTATTTTTACTGCACATTTATTTATGCTCATAGATTTTAATCATTGTGAATTCCTTTACAATTGTTAAACACTTTATCTTTTCAAACATGAGTCTTATTTGAAGCCTGCTAATAGTTACTTTACATAAGGTCTATGTTTTTTATATTCTGGCTATTCATGGTTTGCACATTATAATATATTTGTCAATTATTTCCTTTCGTTTGTTGAATTTCATGATTTCAGTTGAGCTCAAATCCCACCTTTGTCCTAAGCAAGCTCAAAACAACTGAACATCATCCGATCCTACATACCGGAAGGGATCCCTAATGAAAACAGTGCAGGCTCTAGTTGGGAACCTACACCAACGAGATCCCCTTTGCTGTTGGCAGAAAATTCTAGCCCGTCAACAGATTTAGCACTAGAAGGAGGGCCATGGAAAGTACTAATCCACGCCCTCACACTGAAACTTCTCATCAATCTAGTAACCAACCTCATCCTCCCATGCCCCCTGAAATACCATACAACCCCCCTTATGGCCCAGCCTTCACGAGGCTACAGCAAGAAGAATCCCAACTTCCCCCTCTTGAAGATGCCCTCGGGGGAGAGAAACGTCCCCTATTCACAGTCACCAATGAACATCTTAGTGCCATGCACACTATTACCCGACAATTTGTCAGGGGTTTGAAATTCATTCTCGCCACTAACTCCCTATCCAATCTACACACCTCCATGCTTCATCACATGCATCAAGGTGTCCTTATTAACTCCATATCGCAGTTAATTAGCCTAGTGCTGGATGACTAGGCGGACACTGTTGAGAGGCTCTCCATTGAAGGTTTCGAAATTCATCCTGAAGATGAAGGGGGTGACCCTAGGAATACCTTCACTGGTGAAAACAACCAGTCACAAAGGGGGGAAACGCAGGGAAACAATCGATGCCTCACAGAGGAGACCCCAGTTAACAATCAACCTCCAACTGGGAATACTGATGGGGATCCTAGGGTGAGGAACTTGGGATTACCTTAGAAACCTTATAAACTTCTACAACAATCAACAGCTTCGGAGAAACTTGAGGAATACCAGGAATGTGAGAAACTCTATGGATCTAGGACACATCAGAGTACCTCGAGGGGAAGGGAGGCGACCCCCCCACACCAGCAGGGGATCCCACATAAATAGCGAATCAGAGGGTAATGACCTCCGTCTCCTTTTCCACCCTAGAGGAAATCGCTGCCAGTAGCTATTGGCTTGGATGGCTCAATCCCCATTAAACATTAGAGGCCAACTCCATGACATACCCTGTTATTCTGAGAAGTACCTCCCAAAGTTCGACCCCAAAAATGGGACCTCAGCTGATGACCATAATAACAATTTATACCTAGCATTGCAAATGATGAAGGTACTGTATGATAATGTGGCCTCTACTTTATTCCCTCACACCCTCGAGAATAAGGCAGCCACTTGGTATAAGTCACTGCTCGTTGCCTCCATCCGAACTTGGGATGAGTCCTGGAAAACCTTCCCTGACAAGTTTTCTGAAGACAAGACACCTTCCATGCTCCTAACCAATCTTAGCACACTGAAGTTTCATAATAAGGAGAAGGTGAAATATTTCAATCAACGATTCACCACCATTTTGAATAAGTTCCCATGGACATATCCCTTGATGATTCCATCACAATTGATTATTACACCAGGGCCTTCCCACGAGATATTGACGTGTTCATTAAACATGAAGCAAAACCCAACTTGGTAGAGAAATTCACTACATCGCTTGAAGTAGAAAAGGACCTCCTTTCTATCGGTGCCCTAGATCATGAGTCATGGGAGGAGGCAAAACCTTTAGGTAAGAAGAATCAGGCCTCATCGAGTAAAACCATAGACAAAGACAAGTATTCCTTCGATTTCGAAGGACTAGCCAAATCCTTAAAACAGTTGACTAACGAAGTGTCTGAATTAAATAGAAGGATCAGTGATGCTTTGGGAGGAGGAAAACCTGCTAAACCCTTTTTTTGGAAAAGTAACAATCGCCCCCATAAAGCATCGCAGGCATCTAGTTCAAACTTTAATGTGGAAGAGCTAGGAAAGGATAACTTCTGCACTTTCCATCAGGCCTCTCACTCTGAGAAGACCTGACCATAGTGGCTCCATAACATGATTGTCATAGTCACCCATATTTTAGAGGATCAGGCCACAGGAGAGGGTGAAGAAGAAACTAACGATCCTGAAGAGGACAACTCCCCTCCCAATGATGATGCTCCAACCACTATCTTAACCTTCGAAGTTATCCGTGGGGGATACGTGTTGACCACTCAAGAGGCCATCGTTGGAGATGCTCCCCATAAGCCCCCAAAAGTTACAACCTTAGGAGTAAATGTCCTGTGTCAGATACTACACTGGAAGATAAGAAAATGGCATTGTTATGAAGGATTCTGCCACCCACCAATACCAGTCACCCATCCACTACTTTCCCCAAAGGGATGAATGATCTAAGCTCTAAAGAGTCACAAACCGGTACAAGGGGAGACTCATCCACACCCAAAAGTTTGACCAAAGGAGTGACAACTAAAACTACCTCAGTAATGCAATGCTTGGCAAAAGAGCCTTCATCCATAGACTTGGATTACAATATCATCGAAGATTTGAAGAAGACTCGAGCTAATATCTCGTTGTATGAATTATGCAAGTTGACTAGCCAACGTCAATTGATTGCCAAAACCTTTGCTATCTCTCTTACCCCTTCAAAGCCCTCTGCATCAAATAGAGCAAACTCCATAGGCCGATCCCTAGCTATGATCGACCTTCAAGCCATAGTGAATGTCGCAAACACAAACTCGAGAGGCTCGACCCCTCCTTTCCTCTTGATCTTTGAGATGTTCAATTTTAATGTTCACAACTGCCTCGTCGAGTCTATTGCGTCAACCAATGTCATGCCATGGTCAGTATGTAAAAAGATAAACATCCAACCAAAGAAAATTGACACTAAAATCATCCAACTCGATATGTCTCAAGTTTTGGCTATGGGAGAATCGAATAACGTTATTATTCAGTTGTCTTCTAATTCTCGAGTTCACCAGTGCATTAACATAATCATCATAAACATTCTAGAAGCTTATGGTTTACTCCTTAGAAGAGATTAGTCCTGTAAGCTTCAAGTCTACTTCGCCACATATTGGTCCCACTTATGGCTACCTTACAAGGGAAGGAATAACCAGATTAGGGTCAATAGTGAGTCTTGAATGAAACAAAACATAACTGAAATTGAGGGCTCTAACAAGCCAATCAACTATGCCCAACGAGAGCTACGGGTGTGTCTCCTCAAGACCTTGTTCGGGTGCTATCAGCGTGAGACATCGATCACTCCGTCGGATACTCAATTGGAAATTCCAATGCAAACCCCAAGCCATAATAGTGAATTTTGTGCCTTAAAATTGCATACCTCTAGTCTCCCCTCCCTCAGTGCCAGAACATGGATGTTGTATTATGATGGACCCAAGACTCATGACGAAGTTGGAGCAAGTTGCATCATGCTAGACCCTAAAGGGAGTAGATTCTTGATCTCTTGCAGATTAGAGTTCCAATGCACCAACAACACTACAAAATATGAGGCATTGGTCCTCAGCCTCAAAAAATCCATCAACCTAAAAGCAGACTGTCTGAAGGTAATCAAGGATTCTAAAATTATTATGAGACATGTACGCAATACAATTCACTGTTTGTCCCCTCACCTCAAGAATTACCAGCAAGATGTATGGCATTTGATAAACTCATTTAAAGCTTTCAATATCATTTTTGTTCCTAGATTTAATAACACCTCCACTGACACTTTAGCTAATGCTGCAGCTACATTCGCACCCCCGAGGGACGGGTTTTCTATTGAAATTATGTATAAACTGGTCGTGCCCGATAACATAACTAACTTGTGCATTTTAAATGATGACTAACAGATTTAGGAGTTCATGACAAATGCGAAAGTGTTCAAAGATGCAACCATCGACGAAGAAGAACATGAGAGGTCCCTACAAGAAGAAGTAGATTCACGGAAAGGAAACCCCTTACCTAAGGGGGTGGTTACATTAGAGAAATTGTTCGAGCTACAAACCCATTTCTAAGGCTCGCCAAACACCAAGACTCATAGTTCCACTCTCTCGCATGAACAAATCAACCTCGGGACTGAATCTGACCCCAAGTGTGTCAACATAGGGCTAGGATGCACCCCCAAGGAATGATAGGCATTCATCAACCTATTCAAAAGGTATCGCGATATTTTCTCTTGGACATATGATGATCTAAAAACATACGATACTAGAATTATTCAACATGTCATCCCTAAAAAGGAAGGGGCCAAACCATTTCAACAAAAATTGAGGAAAATTCATCCTGCGTTAGAACCCCTCATCCAAAAGGAACTCAAGAAATTATAAGATGATTGCATCATCTTCAAGGTTAGACACTCTACATGGGTATCTAATCTGGTTCCAGTACGAAAGAAATCTAGAGAGATACGTTTGTGAGTCGATTTCGGGAACGTCAACTAGACATAAGATAAATACAACTACCTGACTCCCTCCATGGAGTAGATTATCCAAACTATCTCAGGATATAAAGTCTTCTCCTTGTTAGATGGCTTCTCTAGCTACAATCAAGTCCTGGTAGCTGAACCTGATCGGATCAAAACAACTTTCCGAAAAAAGTGGTGGACGTTTGCATTTTGTCATATGCCTTTCAAACTGATAAATTCTAGGGAAGCGTTCTAGAGAGAAATGGATATCACCTTCTGATGTCTAATGGGTCAGAGCATTGTGGTCTACCTTGACAATGTCACCATTTTCTCGAAGAAAAGGGGTGACCACCTTCACCATTTGAAGCAGATTTTTGAACGATGCCGCAAATATGGAATCTCCCTCAACCCTAAGAAGAGAATATTCGCAGTTTTCGAAGGAAACTTACTTGGTCACATCATCACCAAAAGTGAAATCACTGAAGACCCTAACCACATAAAAGATATAGCACATATCACTCAGTCGAGCACAAAAAAAGGTATGCAATATTTCCTCTGTAAAATTAATTTTCTTCGCAAATTTATTTAGGATTTTGCACAAATTGCCAAACCTTTACAGAATATGATAAAGAAATATGCATTGTTCAAGTGGAATCAAAGAGGAAAGGAATATTTTGATCGCATCATAACAACGATAGTGGAGGCTCCTTCCCTCGCCAGCCCAATTTTTAGTAAGGACTTTATTTTATACACTTTCTCCTTAGGCTTCTCCATGGTCGCAATCCTCACACAAAAGGATTGTGACCACGACGAATTTCTGATATCATTCATGACTACAGGGCTACAAGGTGCAAAGATAAACTACATGTACATTGATAAGAAGGCGTATGCATTCTACAAAGTGGTGAAACAATTTAAACTGTACATCCTAAAAAAACGCGTCACAGTAATGGTTCCACACCTGACCGTCAAATCACTCTTCGTACAACAAGAGCTAGGTGAGAGGAGAGCCAACTAGATGACCTCCCTACAAGTTTATGATTTGGATTTTGGACCCTCCCACACCATGAAAGGAGATAGATTTTGTAAACTAATCGCTACGGTAGAAGATCAACAAAATGCAGAATCCGATCAACAGGCTGCAGAGGTAGAGGGCGGGGAACATGAAATTGAAATGTACCAAAATGAACTACTCAGCCAACACGACTCCTTTTCATGGTACTCTAACTTAAGGAAATACCTAGGGCAAGGATCTCTACACGAGACCATTTCCACCAAACATAAGAGATTCATCAGGCTTAAGGCTGCCTCGCATGAAATGGTTCAAGGAAACCTTTCCATAAAGCACAATCTTGGCATACTACTAAGATGTTTGGAATATGATGAGGCTCAGTGAGTGTTGAAATAACTACATGATGGACCCACAAGAGGTCACTATGCGGGCGACACCACCACCCATAAAATCATGTGGGCAAGTTTCTACTGGCCCACACTTTTTAAGGATGCAGATGCCTACACTCAGAAATGTCCCATCTGCTAGAAGCATGTGGGTAGGCAGGAAAGATCATCTGCTCCACTCCAACCCGTAGCAGTTGAAGATCCTTTTTAGTAATGGGTGTTTTATGTCATAGGTGATAGCATGCCAAACTCATCAAAACAACACATGTATATACTCAAGGCCATCGACTACATCATCAGGTTGGTAGAGGAAATTCCAATGCAGAAGGTCAATGATGACGAGATAATATCTTTCATTAATCAGTACATCATAGCCGGGTTTGGTCTTCCAACGTCACTTGTCTTTGATAACGCTACATATTTTTCGTCTTTAAAATTGTATGATTTTTCTTCGGAAAATAGTATCGTGTTAAAGAATTCAGCAAACTACTACCCTCAAGGGAATGGCATAGTAGAATCAACCAATAAAAAACCCATTTTCCTCCTCAAGAAAACCATGCTTTCTCATTAAAGGAACTGGCACAATGCACTCAGTAATGCCCTATGGGCCGACCAAGTTACCCCCAAATCATCTATTGGCAAATCTTCCTTTTTCATGGTTTATGGGAAAGAAGCCATCTTGCCACCTAACTTGTACCTCTCGGCCCTCAAACTAGCTCAAGGGTCACAAGGCTCCCCATGTCCTCCCATTAAAATTTGTATCGATACACTATCAGATTGGAAGAGGAGAAAATAAAGACGAGAAATTTTCCATTCATAAAGCCTAGATTAAGAGGTGGTTTGACAAGAAATCTACAGGGACCTGTGAGTTTAATGTGGGTGATTTGGTTCTTAAATGGGATCGGGCCAATGCAGATAGGAAAAACACACGAAGTTCCAAGCTTTGTGGATTGGCCCCTTCCAAATCAAGGAGAAAATTGACCATGACATCTTTAAGTTGCAGACCCTGGGAGGGCAAGTAGAACCCCTCCTTTTGAATTGCTAAGACCTTAAGTTCTATTTTACCTAGTAGCTCCAAGGTTTCTAGCCTTACCTTGTACCATAGATCCATTTTGTTTTCCTAGCTAGTCGTCATTTTGTTTTCAACATAGTTTGTTGTTTCTTTTCCTTTCAGAACAAAAGTTTGGGATGGTAGGTAGAGGTTGGAATGACCCTGCACATTGACTTCTGTGGATGCTCCATGGAATCGTTTGTTGATCGAAACTTAAGATGTGACCAAAATTTATTTTGCAATATTGGAGGTAGTGGGGATCTCAATGGTACACATAGCCTCTATTCCTGCTCGCATCATTCTGTCCTAGTTACTTGCATGGACAATCAGTTTTGAATTGTTCTAGCTCACCTGTGGTGCTAGGAATGAAGGGAGAACTAAAGAAACCTTTTGAGCATACATGTATTTTAGGAAAATAATAAGGTATCTAAAAAACTAGAAACAACCTCTTTGCAAGTCAACTAAGTTAGGATCCCCCATCCGCCCAAGCTTTAAGCCACCATCAAATGAGTGCACATAAGCACAGACAAATAAGTGCCAATGAGCACATCCATCCATTCATAATAAGGGATAAAAGATAGAGAAAGGCTTCTTGTGCAAAGAGGTGAGGCAACGACTCCACTGGGGTACTAAATAGGATTGCTAGCAGCGTAGCAAATGTTATAGCACCATTTATCACTCTTGGTAGATTTGATGCTCTAGTTATGGACTAGGGCAACCCTCCCTTTCCAGACTTGGTCCAAAATCTAAAAAATAGTGTTTTATTTCCTATACGCTACTTTTCCCTGTGTTAAAAGCGTGTACACGTAGGTAAACTTATACCCAACCCACGTATATGTGTTAAAACACTTAAAAATAATAAATCTCCTTAATTTCGAGCAAATTTTACAGGTTTTACCTATTACTCACCTACTATAGCCCATGGCCCAAATATTTCCCAACTGGAAAACTAATTTGGAGAAGTATAAATAAACCTCCATGGGAAGGGCTAAGGGGATAAGAGATGAGACATTTATATTATAGTTGATTGATCCATGATGGAGTTTGAAGAAATCCATGTGCCTCCTGCACTCCCTAAGTTTTAGGAAACTCTTGTTTCCTCATATCCTTCATCCATCTTGTGATATCCTTGTGTATGTTAATCGAGGAAGATTGCTGAGGCCGAGATAGGACAGATCCAGAGGACGGTTCCACTTGGAGCTGGAGGAAGACTCAAGTTGTATTTTTCTAGCTCTCTTGTAGCTTATATCAATAAAGAAATGATGTTATGTTCCTGATATTTATCGTGTTTATGAATTGATACATTTTGTGATTTATTTATAAATATCATATTAATGTGCAATTATTCATTTCTTATATGATTTAATGTATATATCATGAATATGATTTATGTTACTGTTGTTGTATATTATTTGCTTGGATAATTTACAGGGCTCAAATGCATCAGAGGAAGCAGAGGGTTTGAACCTTGCAGGATCTACCCAAATGCAGGACCTCATGTAAGGTCACTTCTTCCCAGTTCAGTAGTATAAGCATTTATATTTTTTGTTTGAGCATATCTTGATGTTGTTTTCCCTCCACTCTGTTGGGGTTTTCAACACAGGACCCTAGGGTGTTCCCACCCGCAACAGAATTGGTGACTCTGCTAGGGAAAACATTATTGTTTTTCCTAGTTTGGGTTGTTTTTTCTCGATCAGGGTTTGTTTTCTTGATTGCTTTCTTTTACAATGTCATTCACTTATTAGCTTCCCAGGCATCAATTCTAATCTTATCGATCAGGCCTTGATTTTTTTTTCGTGATGGAATCTTTTATATGTGTTTTTCTTGGAGTACAGTCATGTATACACGCTATTTTCCTCAAGCAGACTCATGTATACATGAGTTTCTTGTGTTTTAAATGCATGTGCATGCTTATGTGTCTTTACACAGTCGCATATACATAATTTTGGATTGTTTTTTCAAAATATTTTTGCTCAGTCAGGTCTGTTGCCTGGTGACTTCTGTTATTTTATGGTCATCCACTATTTGAAGAACTCTGTTCTCTTGCAAGTTTTCATTTTCAAATCTCCTTCTCAATGAAAAGCCTAGTTAGCCTAGGATTTCTTTTTTAGTAAGGTTTTGGTTTGTGCCTTGGGTTCAAGGCTTTTGTCTGAAGTTCTTGGATGTTTTGGTTTTCCAGAACAAGAAATTGGTTTTGATTTCGTTTATAACCTAGATTTCAAATTTCTTTGCTTTTATTTCCTTCTTGGTTGACCTTATTGCTTTTCATGTTTTTGAGTGTCTCTTTGGAAATCTTGAGAAATTTTCTTGACATTTTGTTGGTTTGTTGAAGTCTAGTTGTTGCAGGTGAGAACACCCTAGGGTCTTAGGTTTAGAACCCCAAGAAATGCTCATTAAATCAACCTAAATGCTTATTTTACTGAACTGTGTAAGAATGTCCTTACCTGGAAGTCCTACGTTTGAGTAGATCTCGCAGGGTGTAAACCCTCAGGTTCTCTTGATGTCTTCGAAACCTAAAAATTATTCAAATGAAACAGATACAACAATAGAAACATAAATCATGTTCATGATATTAACTTTAAATCATATAAATGAATGGACAATTACACATCAATGTAATATTCATAAACGAATTACAATATGAATATACACATAAACATATTTAATATCAGAAATAGGACATCATTCCTTTATTGAAATTAGCTACAAGTAAAGTGGAGAAATACAACCTGAGTCCTTCTCCGGATCCAAGCGGAACTGTCCTCCGGATCCGTCCTTTCCTCACCTCAGCAATCTTCCTCCATCACCAATACAAGGATATCTCAAGAAAGATGAAGGTTATCTCTAACAAGGAAACAAGGGTTTCCTAAAGCTTTAGGGAGTGTAGGAGGCACAAGGATTTCGTCAGACTCAATTAGGGATAATCTCACTATAGTATCAATATCTCATATCTTCTCCCTTAAGGCCTTCCCATGGAGGTTTATTTATACTTCTCCAAATTAGTTTTAGCTGGGCAACAGTTGGGCTAGGGGCAATAGGATGTGAGTAACAGGTAAAACTCGTGAACTCTGCCCGAAATTAAGGAAATTTAATTTTTTTAAGTGTTTTAACGTATGTAGGCGGGTTGCGTATATGCTAACCCACATGTACACACTTTTATCCCAACGCAAAGTAGCGTATAGGGAATAAAACATTGTTTTTTAAATTTTGTACCAATTCTGGAAGGAAGGATTGCCCTAGGCCATTATCATAGCATCAGATCTACCAAGAGTGGTAAACAGATGCCCCCTAATATATGAGGTCAGAAGGGGTACATGATGGCCAAAATGTATTAAGTGTATAGAAGGAATCATGCTGAGACTGAGGAAGAGTTCACCAAAATTCAGCCTGCCAAGCCAGCGAAAGAGATCAGAAAGAAATTGTTGTCTGAGGCGGGCATACCCATGCTCAGAAATAGTAAAGCATGTCCACATGTCAAGTACAAAAGAGAATCCAATATTCATATAACTATAAAGGAACTAGAAATACATAATGGATCATATGATCATAATCAAGAAAGTACATGTCTGAATATGATATATAAAGAGCTGATCAATGATGCTGAAGTAAGAAGCTGATCAATGAATTGGAGAAACTGATCCAAATAGTACCAAGTGAACATGATGGAATAAATGGTACTACACTGCAACTTGAGTGCCAATATATATTTCCATAATGAACTGCAATATATAAGGTGGATGGTGCCAACTTGTAGAAACAAGAGCAACTGACAAGTGAACCAAGACATGCTGATGCAAACCTAAGGTCTTCACCGACCGTTGTGGTACATTTCTACACAATGGAATAAATGATCTGAAGTTGACCATGTGAGAAATCATTTTATTACCGGTCATTGATGTATATTGTTAACAAATGCGAGGCTACTCACTGATAATGATGATGAGAGTCAAGGTACCCAGTATGATCTAACAAGTTTGAATAAATGAGATGTAGTCGAACACTTGGAAGAATCTATCAATCAGGAGACAATGATGTTTTCCCACTGTCGATAGCGAAGGAATCTACCACTAATGATTGAAAACCCTAAGGTACTGCCAAATGGACTCTATATCTCTTTCCCAGAGCAATGAGTTGAAGTTGATTGGAAAATACCCGCTAGAAGGAAGGCATTAAGGCATCCTTCATCAATCTAGTACGAGTGTAACCCGCAGGCCAATAATGTGGAGTGACAGACAAGAAAATATGTAGTAACCTAACCGAAGCACGTTTTTGGTGTACACAAGATGTGGCTAGCACATAATAGAATCCCTCTAAACCAGCCAATAATGAAAGCTGACATAGAGGCAAGGAATCCACCAATAGGGTCAAATGGAAAAAAGGCACTACACGAATCCCAATGTGTGATAATGAAAGCTGATGTTGAACACAAGGGAAACCACTCAGTCAAAGACCCATGATACTAATCGATGTTGAGCACAACATGACCTATCAATAATGAAAATAGGGCCAGGGTGCGGCTCTAGATTTTCCCTCTAAGAAATTTGTTGTAGTCGATAAGAGCAAGATCCTCTCAAACTGGCACGAGAAAAGGACCAATATAGCTGATGTGTTAATGAACATGATGTTGACAACTAGGGATGGGTGACTAAAAAAAGGTCAAAAGACACCGTAGATGGGTCGACTCAGGTTTGCTTCCCTTGAACAAAAGCACGATTCAATTATGAATACATGGTAGCATAAGATAACTTTGTATAAGTTCATCATGTAGGAGGCATAAGAAAACTCTCCATATGATTGGAATAGGTAACCAACTGGAGGAGTACTAATTCAATAAAAAGGTTAAGGCTCTCCTAAGTCAAACTAAAGCCCATCCCAATGGAGGAAAAGACTTACTTTTGAGTGCTTTGTTCAAGGGCAACACAACTGACTCTAGATGCCATCAATCATAGAAATAATGTCATGTTCCCACTTTTTTTGGGATATATAATTTTTTTTATCTTTTTCATTTATGTGAAGATTGAAAAAGAATAAAAGAATGCTATAGTATAGTGGAAAGAATGAGTGTCGAAAAAGAAGATGTTCCAGTTCCTGGGAGGGGAACATTCCTATGCTCAATGCAAGGTGGTGAAATTGTTCAATGACACTCAAAGGAATATTATTTCCATGGGGAAAAGAGTGCATCAAGTTGCAGAGGCTAATTGATTACAAGGTTGATTTTGCAGAGGACATGGTCAAAAAGCGGCTTAAACACGAGTCCAAGTGAAGACGGATCAAGGCCAAAAGGTGGAAATAGTCAACATGCAATGTAGCAGTACAACTCAACACAAAGGAGCCTCTAGGGTATAAAGCCAGAAAATAGTGAAGAAGAAGGAGAATGAAGCTTCAACGCACAAGTCATGGTGGGACTAAAGAGGACTCCCGAGCCTTAAGAACAAAAATTCAACATGGGTTCCAAGTGACAACAAGGTACTATCTAGGGTGCCGACGATAAGGTCGGCTCTACCACACAAGTTATGACACTTCTAAGAAATGAGAAGGTTCTACATCATATCTTGGTGGGGTCGATCCTAAGGCCATAATGGGAAAGGAAACTGATAAATGCACAATGCATGTGAAAAACCTAACCTATATGCCAATTTCGAGAACTAATACCTATCAGAATGGATCAACCATAAAAATGTCCAAAGGAGAAAACTTCCAAGTTCTGTAGACATAAGTAGGAACAATAGAAAAGAAGTTAATACATACCATATATAAACTTCAGATAAAATCTTGTGTTAAAAAATACAAAACTTGAAATGTGTACCTTATATGTACAATATGGTACATGGAACAATGCAGCCTTGCGGCTTACGCATAACAGTTCTTCTGGACAAACCCCTTGCAAGGTTGAAGCCAACGACTCCTTTGGTAGTTAAAACTCATGGCTTCAAAGATTTCCTCCCGAAAAGGCAAATTAAACTCCAAGAAATCATGAGAACTACAAGGATCAAAAGAGGGGATTAAGGTGTCCCATCTCCCCATAGGAGAAATCACTCGGTTAACTGTCAGGACCAAGTCCCAAGAAGGAAAATAATAGCTCAACGGATCCTTCTCAGAAGCAATTGAACATTGAGGATTCAATGCCACATAGTTCACCTGTGGCAAGGTGGAGTCTACTTGAACAATTGGAACAAACCAAGGGGTATTATGCAGTAAATTCGAATTAGGAGGCTGATTATCAGATGCAAGCTGATTAATGGTGACAATATTCCCATTATGAGGAAAACACATCACTCGAAAGAGTGAAGACACCAAAACATTCATAGAATAGGCATAATCATGCCCAAGTAGCATATTAAAATCCAAAGAGTGATCAACCACAATCATATCGATAAAAATAATCTTCCCAAGTTAAGGAGGATATAATACTTGCAGAGGATCCTTCATCCACCATACATTGATAGAAGTTTGTGGAATTAACTCTAACCTTTATTTGGAAACGTGCAGCAAAAGGAGGATGAGGCTCGACAAGACTATCCCAATCAAAGGAGACACTCCTAGAACTTGGAGGGGAACATTAGAAGAAACCAGAATGCCCCCATAGCAGAAGACTTTGTACTAGAAATCAAACAGAATTTGTTGTTAGGCACTTCACCCCCCAAAAGAGGAGTATAATCAGCCAGAGATTGCAGTGGCGCAACCACGTTATCAACCAATAGTTAACAAGACTGTTGAGAAACCATATTAGATTCAAGAGTAGAAGAACTATCAGACTCAGACCATATCCTTTGTACCTCTGTAATGCCAGGGAACAAATGAGTAAGATGGTCTCCCTTGCATATCTTACAAGGGAACTTAGTTTCAATACTTCTACGCTTTGGTTTCTTGTCAACATCCATTCTATCAACATGCCTAGCAGTGGTTGGTGGAAAGTCCCTAACATGACTCGCGGAGGTTTGTGACTCTTTCCCAAGAGAGATAGGACTTGTTCCCCCAGCCCTACTCACATAAGGAGGTGAGTGAATAGAAATATGACTCATAGAGGTAGGTGACCTATTGCTAGTATGACTGACAGTGACTAAACTTATGCCCCCAGCGTGACTTGCAGCGACTGAAAGTTCATTTCCAACATGACTAGCAAAGGTTGATGATGCATTGCTAGTATGAATTGCAGTGACTAGAATTATGTCCCCAACATCACTTACAATGACTGAAAGCTCATCTCCAACATGACTAGAAGAGGTTGGTTATGCATGGATAAAATTATTCTTCTAGATCTCTTATTACAAGAGGGAGGAGGAAGAGGAATCCTAGATTTATCTTTGAAAGAAGATGAAAAATTAACACCCATTTGATGCCCTTGAAATAAAGCATTCATATGAGAAGCTTCAAGAACACCATGAATATTCGGAGTGGACCATAACCAAACTGGTAGTCCAACATTTAATCCAGGAATATTCAAAATGGCCATCAAGGGGGTACCAACATTTCCAAAGAAAGGAAAAGCACAAGGGTCCCCTTTTGGAAAAGTACATTGGTTGGTCTCTAGAGGAATATTAGCCATATTTAACTTATTTGCATATCCTTCCCCTGTCGGAATGTACAAATGACTTTCCAAGGAAGAGAGATGCACATTAAAAACCTTTTCACTTGAGGAGGCAACTCCACAACTTTCAAAAGAAAGATCAAAAGCCTTTCAAGATTGGCGAAGTAGTAGGTTAGTTATTCAGAGTCTAAAGTCCAAAAGTGACAAGACAAGTCCACCTAAAGCTAACTAAATACGAAGAGCAAAGAGCACTTGACTATAAAGTCCCTAAATATGCAACCAATCAAGAAACTTCCAAGTATATCCACTATGGGTGATGAGGACCAGACACCAAAATATAAGAAAGCAAAAATCAAGGTCCTTCCGAAAAAAGTCTAGGGTGATTACGCCCCATGCATACTAGTGATGGTATCAGAAGTAGTTATGGTGACCTCTAGAAAACAACCTTTGTCAGTGAAAGCACCAAAGATTTGCAAGGGTACCCTCCAAAAGTATTTTGAACGTGATGCAATGTCAGCCTCAGGTGCCACGGGATTCCCCTCTGTAACCACCCATGAGATCCCCAGGAACAAAAACTATGGGCACCAATTCGTATCAAAATCCAGGAGGAACAGTCGTGAGGCAGGATCCAACAAGTAGGAGAGGGGGTATCTCTCTTCCTTGTCTTCACTCTCCCTCGTGCTTAACTCCCCGTCATGGAGCTTTCCTGGTCTTTTTAATGATATTGTATTTCACTCGTTATTCAACTTCTATGTTTGATAATTTGAGCAGGCTTAGAGAGTTAACTCTCTGCTCACCTATTCCAAGGCCCTAATGAACCTAAACTTGTTGGTGTTTGTTAATGACAAAAATTAAAGTTCTAGTTCATTTTATTAAAGCGCTTGATTTTATAGGGCTATTCTTTAAGTCATGGGTAAAAATGAGAGTGAAACTAATGATGT
The DNA here is from genome assembly GCA_031772625.1 of Pinus tabuliformis. Lineage (NCBI taxonomy): Eukaryota > Viridiplantae > Streptophyta > Pinopsida > Pinales > Pinaceae > Pinus > Pinus tabuliformis. Next base: position 655,495,276 of record CM062811.1, read on the forward strand.
TTTGATGCAACAGAAACCAATAGAAACTTAGCTACATGCAAATGCAGTTATTTTCTTCAATTAAAATGGATTTCTATAGAGTTCTACAAATAAAATTGTACAAGCAAATTTTTCTTTTTCCAGAAAACACACTCCATACACTCAAAAGCTAACAAAAAGACTAAAATGTCTACAATGCAAACTATAATGATAGTGCATGGATGCTCATACAAGAAGGAAAAGTGTTTCTTTATAAAATCAATAAGCTCACTTGACAATAAAAAGGGAAAAAAATTAATAACAAATTTCCATCAAAACTAAGAAAAACAAATTGAAAAGAGATCATGATTGCTAAAAAAAACAAAACCAAAAGAAACCAAAAAACCAAAAGCTTGGAAAAAAAAAGAAAGGAAAATCTATGTTTTTGTCTTTTTCTTTTAAGGAAACTAAAGAAAATTTTGAGGTCACAAAAAAAACTACTAAATTCGAAATATCAAGAGATAAGCACAAGGAGTCTTTAAAACTTGCAAGTTATAAAACTCATAAATAAATGAAACTTGAAACATGAAAGGCTACAAACTTGCACAAATTGATCCAAACAGTAGCAAAAGATTTCAGCAAACTCACAAAATGTCAAGAAAGAAATGCAGCCTTTCAAACTTGCCAAAAAGACTCTAAAAAAAGCATGAAAAGCAACAAGGCCACCAAACAAGGAAACAAAAAGCAAGGGAACTTGAAATATGGGCTGAAAACGAAATCAAAATCAATTTCTTGTTCTGGAAAACCAGAACATCCAAGAACTTCAAAGTGAAGCCTTGAACCCAAGACACAAACTACAAACTTGCTTAAGAAGCAATCCTAGGCCAATCAAGACTTTTCAGTGAGAAGGAGATTTTGAAAAAGAAATCTTGTAGGAAAACTGATCCAAAATGGATTCAGTTTTGCCTATGGATCAAAGTCTTCAAACGCATATGAAACTGGTATCAGAGCAGCGAAGCACAGTCGTTGGATCAATCAGATCAACGAACAAGAGTGAGGGAGATAGACGGCTAGGATTAAGTCACACAAAATAAAGTTAATAAATGAACAGATCAGATTAAGCCACGTGTTAGCATAATAAAGGAGTAGTAATCATAAGCGATAAGAAGTATCTCACGTGCTTATCAAATGGTAAATGGTATTCCTCAATTTCACGCGATTAACCTTAGCAGGCGACACATAGCATGAGAAAACCACTTTTCTCGCACGCTCTCAATTTGATATCGATCGTGCAAGAATTTGTGCGATATTGCGTGATAGTCGTTCGATTGGACGGGTCACATCGACGGTGGAGATCTTCTGGGCTAGTTGGTAAGCAGACGTCGCGATAGTTGTTGGATCACGCGGGATTGATTGATGGTGGAGATCGGCCAAGATAGCTGGCGAGTGGGTGACACAATAGCCATTGGATAAGATGGGACTTGGTAATGGATATGAAAAACTTGTATTTATTTTGGTGTCAAGATCTTCACCAGAAAAAGGCCAAATGGTGGGGTCAACCCCACGACTGCTAGTCCTTTCATTTTATGTTACCACATTATCCCACATTCACCTCAGATTGCAACTACATATGGTACATCAATACCATATCGCCCAAAAGGAACCAAGATGTTGAAAATAGCAACAATAAATGCTAAAAATAGCATTGCTATAGATAGCATTTCAAGATATATTCCAATTTTAATTTCTCCTTGAATTAAAATTCGAATTTAGTCTCACCAGCTGTTTGAAAAATAATTAATTAATTCATCTTTAGTTAATTAGTTGGTGAAAATCAAACATGATGTATTTGTGAAGACATGCAACAGTTATCCCTTTCATTGAGGAAGTTATCACTTAATTAAAGATATAAGTATGAGTTGTATTTGGGTTGTAATCAGTTAGCTCAGTTAACTGAGTTAAGTCGAGTTAAATTAGTTCCAAACAGTTTGAGGAACTAATTGTGAGTTCAGTGAGTTAATGCATGCATGCATGCAACTAGTGTTCTCCAGATAACTGAGTATTCTCTCATAAATAACTCATGCATGTTAGTTCAGACAAAGACCGAGTTGAGATTAAAGGTAGGGATAGTGTACTATCAATTGCTATAATATTCTCATGTGAATATCTCTTGCATGCAGAAGGAATTCATTCCTTGAGGATTGCGCAGTTACTACAGAGGTCAGAGCAGTGTGTGAGGTGAGAATCACACAAGTGGCAACTGGAGGACCTAGGAGAAACTACACAAGGAAATAGGAGGCTTGGAGGATTGAAGGAAGGCATATGTGTTGTCTATTCTGTCTATGAGCAGTAGTGAGGGATTGTACTGAGAGCTGGATAGCTTGTGAGCTAAAGCTTTTTGTAATCCTGAGATATTTCCACTTGTATGATAATACAGATAGTAGGGTTTTTAGCTGAGGCTTTCCCCAGAGCATTCTTATGTGTTTCATGTGTGATTGAATCTCCTCTCTGTTATATGTGTTCTGGTTGATCTTACTCAAAATCGATTAAGCTTTTGCAAGTTTGATTGTAATAAGTAGATTAAGTATTTTGCTTTAGTACATTGCATAGTCAGTTTAATCTACAATTAGACTTTCTACATGGTATCAGAGCAAAGGTGATCAAAGCGAAGAAGAGTATACAAATAAGGGAGAATTTCGAAGTTTGAATTTCTTGATTGTAGGGACATAATCGATTTCTTATCACATCTCAAAGTTCACCAATGGTGTTCAATGGCTTGAGACTCATGTATGCCTTGGATGGCTGCTCAAATTACATAGCCTGGAAGGATCACATGGAAGTGGTATTAGAGGAAAACAATTTGAAGGACTTCATTGATCAAGAAGTCCCCAAGCTAGCAGCGGCTAATGCCCAAGAATTGGTGGAATGGAAGAAATGTGTGGCGAGAGCAAGGAGGACTCTTCTGGAGGGAGTTCGAGACCATATTATCTTGAGTCTCCATGGGAAGGAGACTCTGTTTTCAATGTGGAAGACATTGAAGGATCTATATCAGAACAGCAGTGACCAGAGGAAGCTGGCGCTGAAGGACAAGCTTCGAAAAATCATGTGTGAAAAGGGAAACACGACCTCTACATACCTGAACAAGCTCACCACCTGCAGGGATGAACTTGGAAGTGTAGGAATCATGGAAGCTGATGATGATATGGTGAGTCTTTCTCTCCTCACTCTTCCTAAGAGCTGGCATAGCTTCCAAGACTCAGTGAATGAAAGAGAGAAACTACCAGATTAGGAATGACTGTGGTCAGATCTGATGCAGGAGGAGATTAGGAGAAGCACCAGAGATGGTTCTTCATCAAAGCATAATGATGAAGAAAATCTAGACTTAGCAAGTAAGGCGCAGAAAGGGAAAGGGAAGGCTTCCCATTCCAAAACGAGTTCTTCCCATGGTGGGAAGAAAATTGAAAAATCTAAAGTACGATGCTTTAATTGTCATGAGGTGGGCCATTATGCAACAAATTGTCCATTGAAGAAATCCAAGAAGGGATCCTCAAAAGGATCAGATGGTGAGGCACTGGCCTCACAATTCGAATTGGATTTTACCCTCATCACATGCATGGTTTCATCGATGGTGGGTTGTGTTTGGTACTTGGACAGTGGAGCCTCATTCCACATGACCGACGATAAGGGTTTGTTCAATACCTTGGAGGAGAAAGACCTCTAGATGCGCATAGAGATGGGCGATGATGGAAAGTATTGTGTTTCAGGTGAAGGTACGGTTGTGTTTTAGAGGGAGAATGGAGCTCCTCTCACCCTGAATGATGTAAAGTATGTGCCTGGACTGAAGAAAAACTTGGTATCGGTTGCAATGTTGGAAGACAAAGGTTACGATGTAGTCTTCAGTAAAGGAAAGGCGTTCCTCAGACACATAGCCACGGGTCAGACCAAGAGGATTGGGATTCGAGTGAAGAATATCTACAAGATGGAGGTAGATGATTGTGTTGCATTAAGTTCCAAAGAATAATTGGTTCAAAGCCAAGATATTGGCGAGTTATGGCATAGAAGGTTGGGCCACTTGCATCATGGGGCCTTGAAGATAATGCAGTAGATTTCTACCAGACTTCTCAAAGGCAAACTTGAGCAAGTGGACACATGCAAAGGTTGTACCTTGGGTAAGTATGCAAAATCTTCCTTTCAGGATCAAGACAGTTGAACTGAAGCAATCTTAGAGTGAGTTCATATAGATGTGTGGACCATTCTCGCCAACCTCCACTGCTAAACAAAGGTACTATGTTATTTTCATTGATGATTTTTCTCATATATGTTGGATCTATTTCATGCAGAAGAAGGATCAAACCTTCTCAAGGTTTTGTGAGTTCAAAGCCTTGGTTGAGAAAGAATCAGGAAAGAAGATCAGGGCTTTGTTAAAAGCCAATGGTGGAGAGTATGTCTCTCAAGAGTTTAAGTACTTATGTGTAGCAAAAGGAATTAAATGAGTTAGCGGCACCCCATAACCCACAACAGAATGGGGTGGCCAAGAGGAAGAATAGAACGATCATGGGAGCAGCTCGGGCGATGCTGCATGACCAAGGCCTACCACTTCATTTGTGGGCTGAGGCATGCAACACAACAGTTTACTTATAGAATAGACGCCCATAACGCATACTTGGGATGAAGACACTAGAGGAAGCTTTCTCTGGGAAGAGACCAGATGTGGGTCACTTCAAGATCTTTTGCTCATCAATTTATTTTCATGTGACCAAGGATGCCTGGAGGAAGCTAGATCCGACAATAGAGTTGGGGATACTTTTTGGGTACATTGATACTCCCCACAACTATCAGGTGTATTTTCCTAACAGTCAGAGGACAGTGGTTTGCAGAGATGTTAAGTTCGATGAGCTGAAGGAAATACGACTTTCCCTTGAGAGGGAGCTCAAGTTGCAGGCAGAGGAGGAACTTTCGGTTCCTAAGGAGGAGAAGCCTCAGGTAGATGTGGAGCAGCTGCGTGTAGAGGTTCCAGGAGTGGAGACATCCACTCATGCAGAGTCTTCCAGAGAGGGGTGGAAACGCACAAGGGAGGCTGACATATTGTTGATGGATGCGAGAGAGAATGTGGAAGAGCCATATTCTCAACACAGACAGAGAAGGTCACCTAAGTGGTACACTGGTTACATGGCCCTTGTTGGGGAATGTGTAGAGACCGAACCATCTTCCTTTGAGAAAGCATTGCAGCAGCCAGTTTGGGTTGATGCTATGGTGGAGGAGTATGACTCCATAGTTCGGAACAGTGTTTGGGATGTTGTTCCAAGACCGAAGAACAAGTCAGTCATGAGTTCCCATTGGCTTTACAAGGTAAGGCAAGCTGTTTATGGTAGTGTGAAGAAACATAAGGCAAGGTTTGTTGCCTGTGGTTTCTCACAAGTCGAGGGGATCGACTATGATGAGACTTTTTCTCCTGTAGCAAGGTACTCATCGATTAGATCGATGTTGGCACTATCAGCTGATCCAAGTGGATATTGGTGGCCACTCTCTAAGTCCACTTGGATCCCCACCATTGTTTCTTTCAGCTTTTTAGTTTCCTTAATTCTAGCATAGTTTACAATTTTTAGCAGTTTTTCAGGTCCTAAACTTCCGGAGCCGTTTTGAGGCCCTAAACGACGTTTTTTGGGAAAACAGGGAGCAACATTGGTCCGTGGTTTGATGTTTCTCTTCCCAAAGTTGTAGTTCTCGGATAGATCTTTCTAACGAGATATGGTGCACGTCAAACGACAATCGTATGCCAAAGCTACAACCCTAGGAAGTTGATGTACCAATTTACCCAAACAGGGCCCACATTTTGGCATTTCATATTCTAGGGTTAGGTTTTTGGATGTTTAAGGTTTTCCATAGTTTCTCAACAATAAATAGGCCTTCGAGCCTCATTGTAACATAGTTCAAAGGCATGTATCCACCACATCTCTTCTTAGAGATAAGCTACCATCGCCCTAGCTGGTTTATTTCCATTTCTATTTGTAAGCATATTTCAGTATTTTACATTAATGAAATGAAGTATTATTTCCACTGCATCTTTGTGTTTATGGTTATCACTGTAATTTGTTGCATTCTTGTTTAAATCTGGATCAGTGGTATCAGAGAGGTCTGCTTTTTCTCTATTTTTCTTTGCATGTCCCCGACAAGGTCGGGATATAAGGAGTCAGGGCTTGAACTGGTCGAACCTTTGCAAGACCAGCCTCGTAAATCCCAATGGCCTCCCATGGCAGATGAAAAGAAAGACGAGGGGGCAGGAGATCATATCAAAATCTTGCTCGAAGAAGCCCTTGAGCGACAAAAGAATGTGATGATGGACATCTTTGCCCAAATCCTTCAGCGACTACCCAGGGTCGATGCATCAGCTTCTAATAGCTACTCTGGAAACACTAAGGTACACGTTAATTTTGAAATCCCCATATTCGACGGTCAGATAGATGCAGATGCCTTTGATAAATGGTTAAATCTACTAGAGGGTTATTTTTCTGTTCATGATTTTTCCAATCAGGAAAAGATTATTTTTTCTCTTCTCAAAGCAGCCCCCCACGTCAAGGACTAGTGGGAAACTTACTGCGAGCAGAAGGATGAAAGTACAGGCTCACTATTTTTAGCTGCACCCACTTGGAATTCATTTTGAGATGCCATCAAGGAGCAGTACTACCCTGTCGGAAGCTATGAGGATCAATCCATAAAGTGGACCACACTGCAGCAAGGAAAGGACCAAGACGTGCCAAAGTTTACCAATATTTCCATACCCTTCACACAAAGTTGGGTATCAAGGATTCAGAGCAACATTTCGTACTCAAATATTGCGGCTGCCTACACAAGTACATGTAGGAAGAAATAGAATTCCTGAACATCTCCTCGCTCGGCATGGCATACCGATATGTCGTCAAGGTCAAGCAAAAATTTAAACAGAAGAAGCGAGACTTTGGATCTACGAATCTGAAGCAAGGGAAATGTGCCCCCAAACCATAGAACAAAGGACAAAGCCAAGGTAAGGTGGCCCAAGACAACCCGCCAAAGCTACAAGAAAATAACAGTGCCGCGAACCCTAAAAAGGACACGGGAAAGTGGTGTGAGTCCATAAGAGCTCCACTCACAACACAAGTGAGTGTTGGTCCAAGAAGTTACTGGTGGCTGAGCTAAGGGTTTTAGAATCATATGCATGTTCCAACTCTAAGTCAGAACGTGACAAGGGGAATGACAAAGGGAAGCAGATTATCGATGTGGAGCCCAACGCCATTGTTGCCACCACGAAGATCCAAAAGGAGGTGTTATGCCCCTATACCAATAGGTGTCATATATCATGATTGAATTGGTTTAGCTTTGAAATATGTTCATACCTTTACTTGTTGCAAAGGTTTTCCATATTTGTGAAAAAATTAAAAATTAAAAAATGTAAAGAGGGTATACCCTAGAAAAAGAATAAAAGGGTAAAAAGAATAAAGAAAAGGTCAAAAAAAGGAAATAAAATGAACCCTAACAAAAAGAAAAGACCATGAAAGTGTGCAAGTCTAAATGCCACTACTTTTTACTTTTGTATAATAAAAAATTGTGTGCAGCTTGTCACCTATGCCACAATTCATGAATAGTCAAATAGTTTAAGCTTGACTAGTTCATATTTTCAATTTCATGTTTTAGAAGTAAAGAATAAAGATCTGACCAAACAGTTTAATCTTGGCAGATAAGTAGATAGGTAGAGTGAATAAAAGGAGCTCAACAGTTTAATATGAGCCCTTGGATGTAATAATTGTATATTTAGATAGATATCACTATGTAAAAGAAAAGAAAGTGTGAAAAGGGTTTGCTAGTCTAAGTGCACCCTAATAAAGAACTAAAAATGCTATGATAAAGTAGGTAGGGTAAGTAGATGATGGTTTCAAAATAAATGTGTGGTGAATTGTTAAGTTTAATGCTTAAATCTTTTTCTTTCATCACCTGAACAAAGCACAACTCATATTGGAGACAGCACATCAAGGAGACAAAGTCAAATTAATTAACTTCCTTACTCCATTTTTCCCTAAAAAAATGACTAATTTCCCCTAACTGCTAAAGGTACCTATACAAGTTAGAGGGGCTCAGAGCATTTCTCTAACTTTTGGAGAGACAAGACCCTCGCCCAATAATTTGAAATACCTAAAGTACTTAAATCCCCTTCATCAACATTTACCCCTCCATAATATCATTCATTCCCTTGATAAAGCTTTTCCTAAGTAAAATCCTTTTTTACTTAGGGAAATTAAAAAACATTCTATCTACATGAAACCCTCATATATAATTAGGCATAAGGTATAAGTGTTGTATCATGAAACCGCTTTCATAAACATTTTAAACTTAGCGCTCATTTCATAGTACATAAAGTCATATTAACTTTTAACCCATAGTACTATTTAATTCCCGAAAACAAATTACCCGCACCCATATTATTATATAAATCCCCAATATTTACATACCCCGTCCTACGGTTAAATATAACCATAATAAAGTCAATAAATGGAATTAATTAACCAATCCGTGGTTAATTAAGAACTCGACCCCCGCCATGCTAAAATGAGGATTAAATAGTCACCATGATTAGTTAATAACTCAATAACCAATCAAATCGCCCCCGATATGATTAACACTTTAATTAATATTGGGCCCACCCTCCTTTAACCTTCCACCACTTCCCATTACCGACCACCGTCCGATCGGATCCCTCAAATCTGACGGATATCACTCATATCGCACACCCTTTTTGGTCGACCATTAGCATGCGATGTGAGAGGTTTCCCAAATAGTGCCCATGCTACGTGTCAAGAGATGTGTGGAATCATGCAACGCCCCCCCCCCTTAATACCACTTACCTCCCATAAGCGGTGTAATGAAACCCTCTTACCGCTTTCCTGCAAAAGACAAAAACATCAAATCACCCCCACTGACGCAACCTGTCCGTGTCACAAACCGCCAAAAAATTAATTTTTGCATAAAAAAAAATTGTAATCCATTTTCACCCTTTTATCCTGAGCAACCCATGCATGCAATCAGTACGTGGAAATTGACCAACTCATACCCAAACCATCAACCACCCTCAAAGTTGTTGCCCGACACCGCTCCAGCCCACTTTGTGCCTCTAGTCAACAAATACACCATTACCAGTCGCTCCATAAGAGGTATTTACCAGTTTGATCCAGAAACCCTATTACATTCTAAATTTCCTCTGCAATTACATTGAAACCCCAAAATTCTAACGTAACTCAGTTGCAAAACTTACAGTAAAGAACTCCTAGGACCCCTGTTTCACCTATCCCACTCAAAAAGCCCCATTTCCATCTCTGAATCCACAAGAACCAGAAATGGAAACCCCCGTAGCCCTCAATGTACCTCCTATCACTACTCCTCATAGAGATTTGGATTATTTGCCCTTAGCAGATAAAGATTTCCAAATCAAAGACCTCATATTTGATGACTCCCCCTTGAGACTACATTGTAAATACCAGGACCTTTACCTCAATAATGATGACAATATTGGTCTGTGGGAATCAAATCTCCCAAAGTACCAATTCCCTTCTGTGCAAATTTTCCCAAACATTGTTCGCCAATGCCATGCCAATTATAACCCTAATCTCAAGGCTGTAATGTCCCCCGACCAGCAAATCCTTTTTACCATTACAGAAGACTCCATCAATGAAATATTGCAGTTGCAACCTAGTCAGAACCTTACCCCCCTATCTATTGTTGATTTACTTGACAAATCTTCCAAACTATCCAGCTCAGAGATTGATAGAGCTTGCCAAATGTTCATGTTAGAGCAATAAATTTTAGAAAACCCTCCACCCTACATGACAACTTTTTTACAAGTTTAGGGAGAGATATTATTACCATAATTGCCTGTATTCTTGGTTTCTCAAGCAATGAATATGTGGATGAAATTACTTTTGCTTATATGACTATCTTCACCCCTGGCCAACCCCCTGCTGCCAAGTATGACTATGCTGCATTCATAGCTGACAAAACCCATGATCAGTTCATGAGATTGGAAAATGAGGGAGTGTTCAAGTATTCCATAATCTTGTATCACCTCTTCCCATATTACCAAACTGACAAATTCTCATTCTCTATGAATAAGCTTGATACCAGAGGTAATCCCAAATTAGTCATTTTCTAGACTTCCATCTTCGATTACTCATTCAGTTCTCCCTATTCATACAAAAAATTCATAGATCAATTTGTCTATCCTGTAACCACCATGCTGACAGGACATCCTCCCCCAAGAATCAGTGATGATATCAAGAGAATCCTTCAACTGTCAAAGCAGTACAAGATAGGTGACTGGTACTTGTACCAGAACCACACTGAGATCCGAATCTATGGTTTTGAATTCCCTCCTTTTAAGCTGCCTAAGAATGTTCCTATGAGATTGTTTGCCCTGGAATATTATAGGAAAATGTTAAACTCTAACCAAATTCATTTCACCAAGGCAAAGAAGAACGCCCAATTAAGGATCAAAGATCACTTAGGCCCATTTGTGTGCAACAATAGAGAAGCAGGGAAAAGAGTAGAAGAAATCATAGAAACAACAATGAGACTAAAGAAAATATTTGTTTGGATTTATGACCCTCATGGTTTCATCAGTGACAGGAGGACAAAACATAAGCTTTCACCCTACATCCATCATAGAATCCCTGAGATAGAACAATATGCCAATTTAGATGAATGGAGAGAAGGGACATTGATAGAGGAAGATAGTGATAAAGTTGAAGTTGAGAATGTGATGAAATATTTAGAGAAGAGACTTGACCTGGACTCTTTTGTACAGGTGCCAGCTAAAACTTCTCAAAAGCCAACACAGGAAACTAGTGCTCCCACAGCAAAGCCATCATAGGAACAAACACAGGAAACTAGTGTTCCTACATCAAAACAAACAGAACAACCACAAGTATCAAAGCAGCCTGAAATCTCTGAAGAAAGAGCTCCACCACAGCCACACCTAGCTCCTACAAATATGAGAAATCCCCTAGTTGTGCAGACTCCTCTGAATGAGGAAAATAATTTAAAAAGAGATAGGGAAGTCTAGCAGACCTACAGATCAAACCTTTGCTAAGAGGCAAAGGTTGAATCCTTATTCAGAGGAGGAGTTCATAGATGAAACTACAGAAAGCATGAGAAAGGAAGGAACATATAGTTTGCATACATTCCCAATAGGTGGGACACCCTCAAGTTCACAGAGGCAAGAGCTAGAAAGACAACAGAGTATAGAAGTTTCATCTCTCAGGTCTTCTTCTGAGAAAATTATAGATATCAAAGGAAAATTTAAGGAAATCAAGACAAACAATGAGCAACTCAAGGCCCAAGCCTATGCTCAATACTTAAAGATGGCCCCTTCAAACCAAACCAAATTGATGTCAGCCTTTGACATCAAAGGGGACAAAATGCAAACGAGTTTCCTAAAGCCCATAGTGCTGCAGCAAAAATCCTTGGCAGATTATCTCAAAACTGATTTTGAAGTTTTGGCTAAAGACATCCACCCTATAGACAAGATTGAACTACACAAACAAATGGGTGAGATGGTGTATTCAACTCTGACCAGCAAAGCAATGATGGCACATAGATTGCAAAATTTATTGAGAAATACTACAGCCCAATTGCAGCTGGAGAAAGCCTCCTCATAGGAAAAGGACAACAGGACAAAATCGTTGGAAGAGTTGGTAATTGAGTTGGGGCATGACCCAAAAGATGTTAAGGCAGTAGAGAGCTTAATTAAGAAAAAGAATGAAGACATAGCTACTCTTATAAAACAGTTGAAGCTGCCACCACTCATTCACCCTCAGACTGTTGAAGTGATACAAAAGAAAAATGAAGAAGAATTTATGGACTTGTTCCTTAATTTAAACGTGCAACTGAAGGAAATAGAGCAGGAATTGGAGAAAGCAGTACAGTCGAGGCAGAGTGAGTCAACCACACAGCCTCAAACTGTAGTGCCAATAGTTTCAACAGCAGTCCCTTCTACACTAGCAAATTTTTGGCACCAAACATTCCTTTAGCAATAGTTGCACCCATAGAGGCAACAAGTACATCACAAGCAGGAACATCAACACAGACAGCAGAGGACTTGATTAAGTCCATGGAGGAGATGAAACTCCAGGTCACTAAGTTGTAGAAAGTAGAAGAAAAATTCACTGTCTTGGAGCAGAAATATGATATATCAAAAATGAATTATGCAGAAGAAATAATGAAAAACAAAGACATGACACATCAAATTAAAGCATTGGAAAAAGATCTATCATTTGAAAATCCTTTGATAGACATCAGGAAAATATTATGGACCAATATCATTGATTCCACCAATGATATTTGGCCATCAATCGAAACTATTTTTGAACAAATTGATTTAGTAAAGCTTGCTCTAGAAGAAATTGAGAAGACCAGAGAAGAACTGGATAGAAAACCTGAGGAAGAAACTAGATTAATCAATTTCCTAAACAGTAAAAACAGGTATCAGTTAGAACAATTAAATATTGAGGATAGGACTGCTACCATCCTCGAACTGAAGAAAGTGCTGACCAAAAGAAATCTAATGCAAGGCCTGGAATGAAGATGTCAAAGCATGCAGGAAGATATAGATCAGTTCATGAAAAAATTTGACATCTTAAGAATGAAAGGACTCCCTATTCCTTTAGTCATCAATGATAGGTTAATGGTTCAGATTGATTACATTGATAAATTACATAAGCAAGCTGACAGTCAGGCCAGTTCATCTGTATTCAAGGTATTACCCACAAGGAAAATTCTCTATGATGGTTTGGAGAACCTTTTTACATTGAACATGAAGTGAAGCACCTATTCCGAGTGAAACCCAATTTTGTGAAATATACTGAAGTAGATGAAATCTATAAGAAGCTGACAAAGACAAGAATATCAAAGGATGATTGGTGGTCCAGCATGACTGACATCCTATAAATTACCATGACTAAAGTGAGGTAAATAGAAATATTTAGCACAGTAAATTTTGGTAAAAAGGATGAATATTGGTGAACAGGTAAAGAGTATCAGCTACAGGTGAAAGAGTATCAGTTGAAAGATCAAATCAGGTGTCCAACACAGAGTTACTAAGACCATAGCAAGATGCAGATTCGTAGAGCATACCTCCAGCTCCTTCAACAAAAATAGGGACAACAAAAATCAGATCATTATCTGTCACTATATTCAAGACCATCTGTCTCTATATTTGTGCAAATAGATATTTTATTTTCCTAGAATAAATCTCATTTAGTTATGAGATATTTTGATGTAAATTTTGTATATATACTTCTTTATTTGAAGTATTAGGGGTGGATTCTTAGACATTTCTATAGACAATTTACTTTTGGAATTGAAGTGTTGTTGAACAACTTTTGTATGGTTGGCTGGAACAAAGTAATAAAGCAAAGGACTTTTACAGGATACCTGTGTCAAATGAGAAACAAATAAGCATTCTATATCTTGTGTTTTTATAGTTTTTCTGGTTTAATAAATATTCATATGTGTTTCATATCTGAATGATAAATGAAAAGTTATGTTTCATAAAGAGCTTTACTGCATTCTGTCTTTAAAATCGTTTATATTCTTAATGTTTTCTTCTGTGATATTATAGGTAGGGAATTCTTAATTGGTCCCTGCATTCATAGTTTATCACTATGATCATTTAACAAAGAATACTTAATTGCTTTTTGTTAATGAGCACCCACTTTCCCTCATCTTGTACCATGTTGAAGGATTCTTAGTTGCACTTACTCCCTATTCAAGACCATATCACCCATTTGAAACTATCATTTGTCTTTTGTTTGGCTATCTTGCCCTGTGAAATTTCTCCTTTGTTAAATCAACCTGATCCAGTTAAGCCATCCTTCAGTTGACTCCATAGCCCAATGGCTTGAAATACCTTGTTCTATCCATCTTCTCTCGAATTCCACCACCAAACAAAATCAAAACCCCCCAAGCTTTCATAACTAGCCTAATATCTCACAAAAAAAATCTAAATCATAAAGAGAGAGGCCTATCTGAGTATAGATTGGCTAGATTATGTACTTAAAAGATTAGTTTGTGGTTACCTCGGAGTGTCCCTTATTTTGATAACTTCTAAGGGAAAATTTGAGTGATAACATAATGGAAACTCCACTGGGGAAACCAATTCCTCAGTTAAAACACATCCTTAAGAAACACAAAGTTTGATTATATGCATCTTAAAGAGTTCATAGAAGTTATTTTGATGTCTTTATAAGAAATTGCAAAATGAAAAACCTAAAATATAGCTTCAGAAAGGACTCGATAAACTAGGGCCAATCCTGACCCCAATCCACCCCCAGTGTTTGCGAACACCAATTTGATCCCCATAATACTTGGAAGACAAGAAAGCTCTGTTAGCCCTCGACCCATATTTAGATCTCGATCTTGTCCTGTTGAGTGGTTGTTTCTAGAAGACCTCTCCTTTGATGAGTACTTTGAAACCTCTTTGTTTCGAACTTCATCTGATTTTGAATTAATAAACCTAGTCCAAGACCCAGAGTTCATCAAAGAAATCAAAATTCAAAGAGCTAATTTCTTAATTGATAGACATTTGTAGAACTCACCTCAATCTGATCTTACCACTGAAGGAACTCCTAACCCTTCTGTAGTCACTTCTTTTTCTGCAAGCTCCTCATCTGTCCCTCATATCTCTCAACCTCAAACCACTCCACAGTTGACTTTAACCCCTAGTCCTCCATCCACACCTCAAACATCCACTGTTACCCCAACTCCAGCCTTTGTTTCAACACTACCTACAGCAATGGCTAATAGATATGCTCCCCTTGTGCTGCCAACTAATTTAGGTGCCATGCCCCAAGACTATCAAAGTAATATCACATCCTTTGATGGCACTGGAACCTATACAACCCAACAACATATGAGGAAAATGACTGATTATTTCAAAATGTATGAAATAAACATTGTTCATGTGCAAATGAGAATTTTTGTGCAAAGCCTTACTGGAGATGTTAGAACCTGGTTCAGAGCCTTAACACCCAATAGCATAGATAGTCTAAGAACCCTCTACCAATAGTTCCTGAACAAATGGGAGAAAATAAAACATCCTCTTCAGATCTTATCTTAATACGAGAACCTCAAAAGAGGACCATAAGAAACTATGCAGGACTATTGCACTAGATTTAATAGTGTGTATAGTGTTATTCCCCTTGACCTAAGGCCTCCCCTTGGCTTAGCCTTGATCAAATTCCCCGATGGATTTGATTCTTATATGGATTTCCAACTGAGAGAACGAAACCCTCCTACATTGGAAGATACGCAAATCATAGCAGTAAGCGTCGAATCCAACTTGCTCTCTAAGAGATCCAAGGCTAGGAGTGAAAGGAGGATACCATTAAAAGAAGAAAGCTCACCCTTCGAACAAAAGCTAGATGCCATAATTAAAGGAATGGATAGACTAGGAGATAGAGTGGAGATAATTGAAAGGAAATCTCCTTGGGATAGCCAGCAAACTAACCCAGGGAGAAATCCTAATTTTAGGAAAAATCAAAACCAGAACACTGGAAAGAATGGTCCTGACCAAAACATTAGACCCCCTTTCCAGGAGAACTATGCAGAAGCTTCTCACTCTGAAGGCCCAGAAGAAGATACTCAAATCAATTTGATGGGGCTTGATGATGAAGAAGAAGTTTTCTTATCCCAAGATGATCAGGAGGCCCACATACTTAAACAGTTTAAAACCCAATCAGGAGAATCTTTCGACTTTAGGCAGGGATATGACTCAGTTGTCTTTGAGGTGCACAAGCAATACAATTTAAGAGGTAGGAAAATTGATGTCCCTAAAACAAACAAGAAAATAGTCCCAAATCAGCCCAAAAAAGGTAAGACAATAAACAGACCATTGTAAATTCTTTCTAGACCAAACACTAATCCTCCTGACCCCATAATTGAAGATGTCTCTGATAATCAACCAAACAGTAAACAGCCTTCCACTTCCCTTCCTTCCAAGGAAACTATGGAATAACCTCCAAAAGTTGATTTAGGAGAATCAACGAATCATGACTCTAATCCTGAAAAGGAGAAAGACATAGAAAACACAACTATTCAAAATCCAAGAGCCCAAATAGAAAAATCCTTTAATCTGGAAGCAGAAGTTGGCAAGCTGAAAATTTCTGTTCCATTATCTGAATTAGCTAAACATGATGTTTACCGGACTCAAATCAATAGATCACTGAAAATTATTGGAACTGAAGACTCAGTTAATCTTTATGATGATCAACCCGAGTTAGTATTTGGCTCAAAAGTGAATGGGAAACCATTGGAAGGAGGAATTCCTCCCTTCTATGTTAGCCTAAACATACATGATAAGATTCTTCACAATGCCATGTTTGACTCTAGTGCATCTCACAACCTTATGCCCAAATCTATCATGGAAAAACTAGACCTAGACATCACTAGACCATACAAAGATTTATTTTATTTTGACTCCAGCCAAGTGAGATGTTTAGGATTGATAAAAGGCTTATGTGTTTCATTGGTTCAATATCCTACAAAAACAATATTAATGGACATAGTGGTAGCTGATATACCACCCAAATATGGCATCCTACTGTCAAGATCCTGGGGTGCTAAGCTTCAGGGATCTCTTCAACTGGATATGTCATATGCCACTATATCGGTTTTTGGACAACCCAAGAAACTATACAGAGAAACATTGATGAAATATGTAGTAAGTAGTCAGGAAAAACCCCAAAATTTTCCCATCTACTCAGTACATTCTGATATGGATTCTTTCATTCTTTATAATGTAGAATCCAGTCCTTCAAATACTTTAGATGTTTTAGCAGCAGAACCAAAATAAATTGAAAAAGAAAAATCAACTGTTCATATTCAGGAGATATCAGATAACAAAGAAAAATCATATGACAATGAAAACCCAAATGCCATGGTTAAACAAGTTCCCACTACCTCAGATACAAATTATGGACATGAAATCCTTTGGCATTTAGAGTTTGATGGCTCGGTAAATAAACTAGGAGTAGGAGTAGGAGTTTGGGTGTACAATTTAGAAAATGATCACGTTGAAAGCCATGTCTACAGATTAAATTTTAGATGCACCAATAATATGGCAGAATATGAAGCTCTCTTATTAGGTCTTAAACTTGTTAAAAGATTAGGAGCTATAAGGGTGTCCATGATGGGAGATTCAGAATTAATAGTTAAACAGATTAAAGGGACTTACTCAACCAGGGATGCTAGACTAGGATATTATAGAGGAATAATCATAGAAATCCTCAACACTTTTTTGGAAACCTAGCTTGCAACTATTCCCAGAAAACACAACATGCAAGCCCACAGTCTAGCCATGTTTTCCAACCCCTGCAAATTACCTTTTCAACCTAATCATCAGTATACTGTTGAGATTAGGCACAGACCAACCATCCCTGATAATCTTAAGAACTAGCAGGTTTTTGATAGTGATAAGTAGATTAATAATTTTTTAACTTTAGATGAGGAATTTTCTAACCTCAAAATATATGTTGATACAGTTACTGATTCTAATCAAATAAATGAGGTAGAAATTAACATTTTGGAAGAGAATTCAATAAATATGCTTCACCCAACCAAATTCACACAAAAAGAAATTCAAGACCTGAAACAAATGGACCTAGATGAAATAATTGAAGAAGAAACAGAGGTTATCAACCTAAAGGACAATCATTTACCCAAAGGATTGACTCCTCTGGAAGATTTGTTTGACTCTAATGACATTCCAAAGAAACCTAAAATGGAGCCTTTAAAGGCAGACATCAAAGAGTATAACTTAGGAACACAGGATAATCCCAAACTGATAAAATTGTCAAAATCTTTACCTCATGATCAGAAGCTAAAGTATGTTGAACTTATGAGGGAATTCTAGGATGCCTTTGCCTAGAGTTCTGAAGATTTGAAATCCTATGACACCTCTATCATTCAACACACTATACCTTTTAAAGAAAATCAAAAGCCCTTTAAACAAAAACTCAGAAGAATTAACCCTGTGCTATTACCATCAATTGGAAAATAAATTAAGCGCATGTATGAAGTAGGGGTTATCGCCCCTATTAGATTGTCAGAATGGGTATCTAATCTGGTACCTACTAGAAAGAAAACAGGTGAAATAATATTATCTGTTGACCTAAGAAATTTGAACAAGGTCTCTCTGAAAGACAACTATCTGTTACCCAAAATGGACCATATATTGCAAAGGGTAGTTGGTTCTTCTAGAATCTCATTTTTAGATGGGTTTCAGGGTATAACCAAATCTTAGTTCATCCTAATGACCAAGAGAAAACAACATTTACAACACCATGGGGTACCTTCATGTACATTAAAATGCCCTTTGGACTAAAAAATGCAGGAGCAACTTTTCAAAGAGAAATGGACATTGCATTTGCAAACGAAATTCATGATTTTCTTGTTATATATCTTGATGATCTCACTGTTTTTTCTAAATCAGATCAGCAACACTTGGAGCATCTCAGGCAAGTATTTTTAAAGTGCAGAAAATATGGTATTTCTTTGAATCCAAAGAAGTGTTTGTTTGATTTGGAGGAAGGAAAATTGTTAGGTCATATCATTTTTAATGATGGAATTCGAATTGACCCTTCCAGGATCGAAGTTATTCTACAAATTCCCTGTCCCGGAAACATTAAAGTGTTTCAGGCATTTTTAGGAAAGATTAATTTTTTAAGGAGGTTTATTTCTAACTTAGTCGAAATAATTAGATCATTAAATAACATGTTAAAGGAGGATTCAACCATTAACTGGACAACTGAGGCTAAACAATCATTTGAAGAAATTAAAATGGCCTTAACGAAGAACACCAGTCCTCACAAGCCCACAGTTTGATAGAGACTTCATCATTTTTTCTTTTGCATTAGAACACACCATAGCTACGGTTTTACTACAAAAAGATGATTAACGATGTGAAAAATCCATATAATTTTTTAGTAAAGCTCTTAGAGATGCATCGTTAAAATGAAAAATAATGGAGAAACAAGCTTTTGCATTGGTAAAAGCTTTTAAAGATTTCAGGTTCTATATCTTGTATTCTCATGTAATAGCTTACGTTCCTAATGCAGTAATCAAAGACATTCTAACTCGGGATGGAATTGATGGAAAAAGAGGAAAGTGGATAGCTACTATCTTAGAATATGATTTAGAGATAAAACCCACTAAGCTAATTAAAGGTCAAGGATTGGCTAAACTTATGGCAGAAACTAATTGCCAAGCCCTAGACATAAATCTCATTACAGAGCTAGATAACAAGCAGGAGATGGTGACTCCACAGATCAGCCAGGCCTTTTCAGATTCACCATGGTATGCTGATATTATTTATCTGTTACAAAACCTGTAGGCTCCTCCAGGGTTGTCTAGAACCAAAAATAGATTTTTGAAAATTAAGTCTTCAAAATTTTTCATCTTAGATAATCCTTTATTTTGGAAAAATCATGAAGGCATTTTGTTAAACTGTATATTGAAAGAAGAAGCTGACAAGGTTCTCCAAGAATTTCATGCAGGGGACTGTGGTGGACACCTCTATTGGAAGTCAACTGCTGACAAAATTCTAAGAGCTAGATTTTATTGGCCAACCTTGTTTGCAGATGTAAAGAAATTTGTAACTTCTTTCCACAAATGCAAAATATTCGAAGGAAAAATAAAATTGTTACCTTTACCATTGAAACCCATTTCCACCGAGAAACCTTTTCAACAATGGGGTCTTGACTTCATTGGAGAAATTCATCCACGCTCTTCTGGTCAACACAAATGGATACTCACTGCAACTGACTATTTTACAAAATGGATAGAAGTTATTCCCTCCAGACAAGCCACAGACACTGTCATCATAGGATTTCTAGAGGCCAATATTCTGTCCAGATTTGGTTGCCCGGATAAAATTATCACAGATAATGTTGCAGCCTTTAAGTCAAAGAAAATGATTAATTTCTGTAACAAGTACCATATCACACTGGGTCATTCCACAGCCTACTATCCTCAAGGGAATGGACTTGTAGAATCTTCCAACAAAATTCTAATTAATATTATCAAAAAACTATTGGAAGAGAATAAGAAAACTTGGAACAAAAAATTGATCAATGCTTTGTGGGCAGACAGGCTTACAACCAAAAAATCCATTGGAACCAGTCCCTATGAGCTAGTATATGGCATGGAGGTTGTTTTTCCCTCATCTTTAGGGGTTCCTGTCATGAAATTACTCCAAGAAGCTCAAGTGGAACCAAATGATATACAGAGAAGGATAAACTAGACCATCCATTTGCAGCAAACCAGGGAGGAGGTGTACCAAATATCACAAGTGCTACAAGAAAAACTCAAGAAAATCTTTGACAAAAGGACCAAGGCAGAAGATTTCTATCTAGGAGACAAAGTATTGAGATGGGATTCTAGAAGGGAGGACAAAGGAAAACATGGGAAGTTTGACTTCTTTTGGAAAGGGCCATATATAATATATGCTTTCAGAGGAAACAATGCATATTTTCTTAAAGAGTTAGATGGTGCAGAACTTGAAGGAGGACCAGTTAATGGTCGGATGTTGAAACATTACTTTGATCCCAGTTTTTAACTCTAATTAGATTTCTAACTGTACATAATATTTCCTTTATAATGTCTGTGTTGATTGGATGGTAAACTTGTGAAGTTGAAACCCAAAGAGAAGGCCCTAAGCTTCATAACCATTACTGTCATAAATACAATAAAGCAGCAGGAAAATGAATATTGCATAGCACAATCAAAGTTGTTCAGAAGGCCATTGATCTATTGTTCTTGACTTTCCACCAGGGAAAGCCATCCCCAAGTGGAGCCACTATTATGCCCCTATACCAATAGGTGTCATATATCATGATCGACTTGGTTTAGCTTTGAAATATGTTCATAAATTTACTTGTTGCAAAGGTTTTCCATATTTCTGAAAAATAAAAAATTAAAAAATGTAAAGAGGGTATACCCTAGAAAAAGAATAAAAGGGTGAAAAGAATAAAGAAACGGTCAAAAAAGGAAATAAAATGAACCCCAACAAAAGAAAAGACCATGAAAGTGTGCAAGTCTAAATGCCACTACTTTTTACTTTTGTATAATAAAAAATTGTGTGCAGCTTGTCACCTATGCCACAATTTATGAATAGTCAAATAGTTTAAGCTTGACTAGTTCATATTTCCAATTTCATGTTTTAGAAGTAGAGAATAAAGATCTGACCAAACAGTTTAATCTTGGCAGATAAATAGATAGGTAGAGTGAATAAAATGAGCTCAACAGTTTAATCTGAGCCCTTGGATGTAATAAGTATATATTTAGATAGATATCACTATGTAAAAGAAAAAAAAGTGTGAAAAGGGTTTGCCAGTCTAAGTGCACCCTAATAAAGAAGTGAAAATGCTAGGATAAAGTAGGTAGGGTAAGTAGATAATGGTTAAGTTTAATGCTTAAATCTTTTGATTTCATCACCTGGACAAAGCACAACTCATATTGGAGACAACACATAAAGGAGACAAAGTCAAATTAATTAACTTCCTTACTCCATTTTTCCCTAAAAAATTCACTAATTTCCCCTAAGTGCTAAAGGTACCTATACAAGTTAGAGGGGCTCAGAGCATTTCTCTAAATTTTGGAGGGACCGGACCCTCGGCCCAATAATTTGAAATACCTAAAGTACTTAAATCCCCTTCATCAACATTTACCCCTCCATAATATCATTCATTCCCTTGATAGAGCTTTTCGTAAGTAAAATCCTTTTTTACATAGGAAAATTAAAAAACATTCTATCTACATGAAACTCTCATATATCATTAGCCTAAGGTATCAACATTATATGATGAAAACGCTTTCATAAACATTTTAAACTTAGCGCGCATTTCACATTCCATAAAGTCATATTAACTTTTAACCCGTAGTATTATTTAATTCTCGAAAACAAATTACCCGCGCCCATATTATTATATAAATCCCTAATATTTACATATCCTGTCCCACCGTTAAATATAAACATAATAAAGTCAATAAACGGAATTAATTAATCAATCCATGGTTAATTAAGAACCCGACCCCCGCCATGCTAAAACGAGGATTAAATAGTCACCATTATTAGTTAATAACTCAATAACCAATCAAATCACCCCCGATATGATTAACACTTTAATTAATATTGGGCCTGCCCTCCGTTAACTTTCCGCAACTTCCCATTGCCGACCACTGTCCGATCGGATCCCTCAGATCCAACGGATATCGCTCATATCACACACCCTTTTTGGTCGACCGTTAGCATGCGATGTGAGTGGTTTCCCAAATAGTGCCCATGCTATGTGTCAAGAGATGTGTGGAATCGCACGACCCCCCCTTAATACCACTTACCTCCCATAAGCAATGCGATGAAACCTGCTTACTGCTTTCCTACAAACAACAAAAACGTCAAATCACCCCTGCTGACACAACCTGTCCATGTCACAAACCCGCCAAAAAATTGATTTTCGCATAAAAACAAATTGTAATCCATTTTCGCCCTTTTATCCTGAGGAACCCATGCATGCAGTCAATACATGGAAATTGACCAACTCATACCCAAACCATCAGCCACCCTCAAAGCTGCTGCCTGACACCGCTCCAGCCCACGGTGTGCCTCCAATCAACCAATACACCATTACCAGTCGCTCCATAACAGGTATTTACCAGTTTTATTCCAGAAACCCTGTTACATTCTAAATTTCCTCTGCAATTACGTTGAAACCCCAAAATTCTAGTGTAATTCAATTGTAAAACTTACAGTAAAGAACTCCCAGGACCCCTATTTCACCTATCCCACTCAAAAAGCCCCATTTCCATCTCTAAATCCACAAGAACCACAAATAGAAACCCCCATAGCCCTCAATGTACCTCCTATCGCTACTCCTCATAGAGATTTGGATTATCTGCCCTTAGCAGATAAAGATTTCCAAATCAAAGACCTCATATTTGATGACTCCCCCTTTAGACTACATTGTAAATACCGAGACCTTTACCTCAATAATGTTGACAATATTGGTCTGTGGGAATCAAATCTCCCAAAGTACCAATTCCCTTCTGTGTACATTTTCCAAGACATTGTTCACCAATTCCATGCCAATTATAACCCTAATCTCAGGGCTATAATGTCCCCCGACCAGCAAATCCTTTTTACCATTACAGCAGACTCCATCAACGAAATATTGTAGTTGCAACCTAGTCAGAACCTTACCCCTCTTTCTATTGCTTATTTACTTGAAAAATATTCCAAACTATCAAGCTCAGAGATCGCGAGAGTTTTCCAAATGTTCATGTTAGAGCAATACATTTCAGAAAACCCTCCACCCTACATGACAACTACTTTTACAAGTTTAGGGAGGGACATTATTACCATTATTTCCTATATTCTTGGTTTCTCAAGCAATGAATATGTGGATGAAATGACTTTTTCTTATATGACTATCTTCACCCCTGGCCAGCCCCCTGCTGCCAAGTATGACTATGTTGCATTCATAGCTGACAAAATCCATGATCAGTTCATGAGATTGGAAAATGAGAGAGTGTTCAAGTATTCCACAGTCTTGTATCACCTCTTCCTGTATTACCAAACTGACAAATTCTCATTCTCTATGAATAAGCTTGATACCAGAGGTAATCCCAGATTAGTCATTTTCTGGACTTCCATCTTTGATTACTCATACACTTCTCCCTATTCATACACTGAATTCATAGATTAATTCGTCTATCCTGTAACCACCATGCTGAGAGGACATCCTCCCCCAAGAATCAGCGATAATATCAAGAGAATCCTTCAACTGTCAAAGCAGTACGAGATGGGTGACTGGTACTTTACTAGAATCACACTGAGATCTGAATCTATGGTTGTGAACTCCCTCCTTTCAAGCTACCTAAGTATGTTCCTATGAGATTGTTTGCCCTGGAATATTACAGGCAAATGTTAAACTCTGACCAAATTCATTTCACCAAGGCAAAGAAGAAAGCCCAATTGAGAATCAAAGATCACTTAGGTCCATTTGTGTGCAACAATAGAGAAGCAGGGAAAAGAGTAGAAGAAATCATAGAAACAAAAATGAGACTAAAGAAAAGATTTGTTTGGATTTATGACCCTCATAGTTTCATCAGTGACAGGAGGACAAAACATAAGCTTTCACCCTACATCCATCACAGAATCCCTGAGATAGAACAATATGCCAATTTAGATGAATGGAGAGAAGGGACATTGATAGAGGAAGATGGTGATAAAGTTGACGTTGAGAATGTGATGAAAGATTTATAGAAGAGACTTGACTTGTACTCTTTTGTACATGTGCCAACTGAAACTTCTCAAAAGCCAACATAGGAAACTAGTGCTCCCACAGCAGAGCCATTAGAGGAACAAACACAGGAAACTAGTGTTCCTACATCAGAACAAATAGGACAACCACAAGTATCAGAGCAGCCTAAAGTCTCTGAAGAAAGAGCTCCACCACAGCCAAACCTAGCTCCTACAAGTATGGGAAATCCCCCAATTGTGCAAACTCCTCTGAATGAGGAAAAGAATTTAAAAATAGAGAGGGAAGTAGCTAAGAGGAAAAGTTTGAATCCTTATTCAGAGGAGGATTTCATAGATGAAACTATAGAAGGCACGAGAAAGGAAGGAACAGATAGTTTGCATACATTCCCAATAGGTGGGACACCCTCAAGTTCACAAAGGCAAGAGCTAGAAAGACAACAGAGTATAGAAGTTTCATCTCTCAGGTCTTCTTCTGAGAAAATTATAGATATCAAAGGAAAATTTAAGGAAATCAAGACAAAGAATGAGAAACTCAAGGTCTAAGCCTATTCTCAGTACTTAAAGATGGCCCCTTCAAACCAAACCAAATTGATGTCAGCCTTTGAAATCAAAGAGGGCAAAATGCAAATGAGTTTCCTAAAGCCCACAATGCTGCAGGCAAAATCCTTGGCAGATTATGTCAAAACTGATTTTGAATTTTTGGCGAAAGACATCCACCCTATAGACCATATTGAACTACACAAACAAACAGGTGAGATGGTGTATTCAACTCTGACCAACAAAGCAATGATGGCACATATATTGAAAAATTCATTGACCAATCCTACAACCCAATCGTAGCTGGAGAAAGCCTCCTCACAGGCAAAGGACAAAAGGATAAAATCATTGGAAGAGTTGGTAATTGAGTTGGGGCATGACCCAAAAGATGTTAAGGCGGCATAGAGCTTAATTAAGAAAAATAATGAAGACATAGCTGCTCTCAGAAAATAGTTGAAGCTGCCACCACTCATTCATCCTCAAACTGATGAAGTGATAGAAAATAAAAATGAAGAAGAACTCATGGACTTGGTCCTTAAGTTAAACGAGCAACTGAAGGAAACAGAGTAGGAATTTGAGAAAGCAGTATAGTTGAGGCAGAGTGAGTCAACCACACAACCTCAAACTGTAGTGCCAATAGTATCAATAGCAGTCTCTTCTACACTAGCAAATGTTTTGGCACCAAACATTCCTTTAGCAACAGGTACATCACAAGCAGGAACATCAATGCAGATAGTAGAGGACTTGATTAAGTCCATGGAGGAGATGAAGCTCCAATTCACTGAGCTGCAGAAAGTAAAAGAAAAATTCACTTTCTTGGAGCATAAATATGATATATCAAAAATGAATTATACAGAAGAAACAAGGAAAAACAAATGCCTGACACAACAAATTAAAGCATTGGAAAAAGATCTATCATTTGAAAAGCCTTTGACAAACATCAAGAAAATATTATGGACCAATATCATTGATTCCATGAATGATATTTGGCCATCAATCCAAATTATTTTTTAACAAAATGATTTAGTAAATCTTTCTCTTAAAGAAATTGAGAAGACCATAGAATAACTAGGTAGAAAACCTGAGGAAGCAAACAGAGTAATCAATTTCCTGAATAGTAAAAATAGATATCATTTAGAACAATTAAATATTGAGGATAGGATTGCTACCATCCTCGAACTGAATAAAGTGATGTCCAAAAGAAATCTAATGCAAGGCCTGGAACGAAGATGTCAAAGCATGCAGGAAGACATAGATCAGTTCATGAAAAAATTTGACATCTTAAGAATGAAAGGACTCCCTAGTCCTTTAGTCATCAATGATAGGTTAATGGTTTAGATTGATTACATTGATAAATTACATAAGCAAGCTAACAATCAAGCCAGTTCATCTGCATTCAAGGCATTGCCCACAGGGATAGTTCTCTGTGATGGTTTGGAGAACCTTTTTTACATTGAACATGAAGTGAAGCACCTATTCCCAGTGCAACCCAATTTTGTGAAATATACTGAAGCAGATGAAATCTACAGGAAGATGAGAAAGACAAGAATATCAAAGGGTGATTGGTTGTCCAGCATGACTGACATCCTATAAATTACCATGACTAAAGTGAGGTAAATAGAAATATTTACCACACTAAATTTTGGTAAAAAGGATGAATACTGGTGAACAGGTAAAGAGTATCAACTACTGGTGAAAGAGTATCAGTTGAAAGATCAAATCAGGTGTCCAACACAGAGTCACTAAGACCACAACAAGATGTAGATTCATAGAGAATACCTCCATCTCCTTCAACAAAAACAGGGACAACAAAAATCAGTTCAATATTTGTCACTATATTCAAGACCATATGTCTCTATATTTGTGCAAATAGATATTTTATTTTCCTATAATAAATCTCATTTAGTTATGAGATATTTTGATGTAAATTTTGTATAAATACTTCTTTATTCGAAGTATTAGGGGTGGATTTTAGACATTTCTATAGACAATTTACTTTTGGAATTGAAGTGTTGTTGAACAACTTTCGTATGGCTGGTTGGAACAAAGTAATAAAGCAAAGGACTTTTACAGGATACCTGTGTCAAACAAGAAACAAATAAGTATTCTATATCTTGTGTTTTTACATTTTTTCTGGTTTAATAAATATTCATATGTGTTGCATATATGAATGATAAATGAAAATTTTGATTTTAGAAGGAACTTTACTGCATTCTGTCTTTAAAATCATTTATATTCTTAATGTTTTCTTCCAGGCTATTATAGGTAGGGAATTCTTAGTTTCTCCATGATTTCATAATTTATCACTGTGATCATTTAACAAAGAATACTTAATTGCTTTTTGTTAATGAGCACCCACTTTCCCTCATCTTGGACCATGTTGAAGGATTCTTAGTTGCCCTTCCTCCCTGTTCAAGACCATATCACCCATTTGAAACTATCATTTGTCTTTTGTTTGGCTATCTTGACCTGTGAAATTTCTCCATTGTTAAATCAACCTGATCCAGTTAAGCCATCCTTCAGTTGACTCCATAGCCCAATGGCCTGAAATACCTTGTTCTATCCATCTGCTCTCGAATTCCACCACCAAACAAAATCAAAACCCCCCAAGCTTTCATAACTAGCCTAATATCTCACAAAACAAAGCTAAATCATAAAGAGAGAGCCCTCTCTGAGTACAGATTGGCTAGATTCTGTACTTAAAATATTGGTTTGTGGTTACCTTGGAGTGTCCCTTCTTTTGATAACTTCTAAGGGAAAATCTCAGTGATAATAGGAGGAACCTGAAGATCTAGAGGAGGAGGAGTGTCTCTTCCACTCCTAGATGTGGGTAAAGGGCTCCCCGCTACAGTTCATTGTAGACAACGGGAGCCAAAAGAACCTCATTTCGGTAGAGGTCATGAAGTGGCTAGGCTTACCAACCATAGCACATCCACAACCGTACACCATCGGGTGGTTTAGCCAAGTACAGGATCTTCGCGTGAGCCAACAGTGTCGCATTCCATACAATATCAAGCCCTTCACGGATGAGGTATTGTGTGACTTTGCTACCCTTGAAGTTTGTGATGTGTTATTAAGACAACCATACTCGTGGAAGCAACATGTTGTGTATGAATCAAGGCCCTGTTCTGTTATTGTTACTTTGGGAAATAAGTTGTATAGGATACCAGAGGTAGCATCGCCTACCACCATCTCTTCGGTTACTGTAAAACAATGCAGTAAGCTCATTTCCAAAACCGAGAAATTTGTTTTCCTGATGATACGCCCTCAAGAAAAGAAGAAGATTCTGGCCACAACCTCTAGATAGGGCCCCTCCGCAAGACAACTACAGATGTAGAAGGTCGTGAAGGATTGAGGACATCTTCACCTCCCCTACAGGGGTTTCTCTGCACTGTCAGGTAAACCACTCCATCAATCTGACCCCAGGTGCACCGCTGCCCAATGGGCCAATCTATCGGCACTCCTTTCTGGAGAACGATGAAATCAAGAGGAAGATTCAAGATTTGCTGCAGAAAGGTCACATCCATTTGAGTTCATCACCATGTGGGAGCCCAATCGTGCTGGTACAGAAGAAGGATGGGACTTGGAGACTCTATATTGACTATCGGGCGCTGAACAAGATCACTGTCCGTAATAGGTACCTGATCCCATGGATTGATGACCTCCTGGACCAACTGAAGGGAGAAAAATATTTTAGCAAGATCAATTTGAAGTCATGATATCACCAGGTACCAGTCAAACCATCCGATGTGTGGAAGATTGCCTACAAAGCCAGGGAAGGCCTTTTCAAACAGTTGGTTATGCCTTTCGGATTGACGAATGCTCCTACAACCTTCATGAGGCTAATGGATGACATCTTGTGACCATTCACCAACCCATTTGTAGTGGTATACTTGGATGACATCCTGATCTTCAGCTAGAGTTGGGAAGATCACCTCCACCACATCCGGCAGGTTCTCCAAACACTGCGGCAACACAAGTTATGTGCCAATTTGGAGAAATGCACTTTTGGCATGACCCAGGTTCAATATTTGGGATACATTATTGATGAACAGGGGGTGCATGTGGATCCATCAAAGGTCCAAGTCATTTGGGATTGGCCATCTCCAACCACTCTGGCAGAGCTTCACAAATTTCTAGGTCTTGCCAACTTCTACTGCAGGTTCGTGTTGGGGTTTTCTCATATCACTTGGCCCTTGATTCAAGTCACCAAGGGAGGAGCGAAAGCAAAATTATTTTGGTATGAATCTCAACAGAAGGAATTCACAGAGTTGAAAGATCGCCTATGCTCGGCACCAATGCTTGCATTACCAGACTTGCAACAACCATTTGAGGTCGAGACAGATGCCTCTGACTATGTTATTGGGGTAGTCCTTAAACACAGGCATCCAGTGGCATATCACAGTGAGACACTTTTAGACAAAGTCCAAAAGTATCCCACTTATGACAAATATATGCATTCCATTGTGCGGGTCTACCAACAATGGAAGCATTACATTTTGGGGAAGGAAATGGTCATCCACACAGACCACCGACCCCTACAGTTCATACAAACCCAAGGGAAATTGTAGAATGATCACCATCAGTTGGTCCACATACCTGCAACAGTTCCATTTGAATATCAAGTATAAGAAGGGCAGCACCAATAATGTTGTAGATTGCCTTAGTCAACCACTGATCATGGCATTAACCACCGTGCTCAACTCTTGTGGGCACAAGACTTCTGATTGGCCACTTCTCTACGAAAGCAACCCAGAATTCAGCCACACATACCAAACACTCTTAGAGGGTCAGCATCTTCTAGATTTTCACCTCCAGGATGCCCTGTTATGTCACCTGGGTCACCTTTGTGTTCCTTCAAGCGAGCATGCCAAGATTATTTGGGAAGCACACTACAGTCGAGATGTTGGGCATTTTTGGGTTGAAAAAAATGGTGGCAGTACTGCAGAAGTATTTATATTGGCCGAATATTCGACAGGATGTCAGGAAGTACATCAGATCATGCATTGCATGTGCCATTGCCAAACCGACCATCAAGAAGCAACGCCTCTATACCCCGCTGCCTACCCCAAGTTGACCTTGGGAATCCATCTCCATGGATTACATGTGAGGCCTTCCTTCCACTAAGCATGGAAACGACTGTGTCTTTGTGGTCATCGACAGGTTCTCAAAAATGACCATTATGGCAGCTTGTGAGAAGAATATCACAGCAGAAGCCACTACTAAACTCTTCTTTGAACGAATGTGGGTACACTTTGGTATCTCACAGTCTATCATCTTAGATCAGGATAGTAGGTTCCTCGGTACATTTTGGTCCAATCTCTGGTCGATGCTGGACACCAAACTCAATAAGTCCACAACCTTCCATCCTCAAACTGATGGTCAGACAGAGGTTGTCGACAAGATGATCATGCACATTATGCGCATGTAAAACTCAAAGAATCCATGCACATTAGATGAGAGCCTCCCCTATGTTCAACACAGCTACAACCAAGCTCTCCATAGGTCGACTATCCACATCCCTTTTCAGGTGGGCTTGGGATTCCAGCCATCATGTCCCATTGATGTGGCCATGCCATTTGCAGCTACTCACATAGATTCGGCTCATGTCCAGTCTGAAACAGATAGGGAAAACAAATTCATTGAGCACATCCAACATATTCATTGAGGTCCTAGAGAAATCAAATGCCAAGTACAAGCAACGAAATGATCAACATCGGGTGCCACACAAGTTTCAAGTGGGTGACAAAGTCTGGTTGCATTTGCAAAAGGAATGCCATACCAGAGCCTATTGAAAACTCAGACCACTTGGATGTCATCCTTACACCATTACCAGGGTTGTGGGAGAAAATTCATTTAAGCTCAGCATTCCCCCATTCCTTAGCCTGCACCCAATGTTCAATGTGGACCGCCTTTGGCCATACTTTCCACCATTACTAGACACATCTGACATTGCAGAACAACTCACACCCACAGAATTAAATCCAGATTACATGGAACAAGCTGCAAGTGATCGAATCATGGACACATAGATCAAACACACTTCCAATAGAATATCCGACTGTATCACATTGTCAAAGCAGGCCAACTCCTTCACTAGGGTAGGTGGCTCACCAGGGACCAAGTTCAGCAAAAGTTTCATCATCTCATCGAGGAACTCAACACAATAGGGACAATTGCTTCCTAAGGGGGGAGTAATGATCCAAGTGGATATTGGTTGCCACCCACCAGGTCCGCTTGGACCCCCACCATTATTTCTTTCAGCTTTTCAGTTTCCTTAATTGTAACACAATTTACTATTTTTAGCAGTGTTTCGGGTCCTGAACTTCTAGAGCCGTTTTGAGGCCCTAAACGATGTTTTTTGGGAAAACTGGGAGAAACATGGGTCCATAGATTGATGATTCCCTTCCCAAAGTTGTATTTCTCAGATAGATCTTTCTAACAAGATATTGTATGTGTCAAATGGAGATCATATGCCAAAGCTACGACCCCGGAAAGTTGATGTACCATTTACCCAAACGGGACCCACAGTTTGGCATTTCATCTTCTAGGGTTAGGTTTTTGGATATTTAGGGTTTTCCATTATTTCTCAACAATAAATAGGCCTTTGAGCCCCATTGTAACACAGTTCAGAGGCATGTAGCCGCCACATCTCTTCTCAGAGGTAAGCTACCATTGCGCTAGCTGGTTTATTTCCATTTCTGTTTGTAAGCATATTTCAGTATTTTACATTAATGAAATGAAGTATTATTTCCACTGCATATTTGTGTTTATGGTTATCTCTATAATTTGTTGTGTTCTTGTTTAAATCTGGATCATCATCACAGATCGGTTGGAAGATCCATCAGATGGATGTGAAGACTGCATTCCTCAATGGCAAGATTGAGGAAGAGGTGTACATAGAGCAGCCAGAAGGATTTGAGATCTTCGATCGTGAGTCGCATGTGTGCCGACTCGAGAGAGATTTGTATGGGCTGAAGCAAGCACCTCATGCTTGGTACACCAGGATCGACAACTACTTCACTAGGTTGGGCTTCACAAAGAGTGAAGCGGATGCAAACTTGTACCACATCATGGTGGAAGGTAAGCGGTTGATCATTATTCTTTGTGTTGATGATCTGATATTGACAAGTGATGATTAGTTGATCATGTCTTGCAAGGAGGACCTTGCAAGAGAGTTGAAGATTAAAGTCATGGGTGTCATGCACTACTTTCTAGGCATGGAAGTGTGGCAGAAGGATGGGGAAGTGTTTGTGTCTCAAGGCAAGTATGCCAATGAGATACTTAGGAGATTCCACATGGAGAAGTGTAAGCCCATGCAGACTCCTCTAGTAGGTAACTGGAGGAAGAAGGATGCTACTTCAGGTGAGGTAGTAGAAGCTACTGTGTATAGGCAACTTGTGGGTTCACTGATGTACTTAGTGAACACACAACCAGATTTGTGCTATGTGGTGAACCAACTAAGTCGAGCTATGGTTTAACCTACCAAGCTATTTTGGAAGGCAGGAAAGCATGTTTTGAGATACCTCAGAGGCACATCTAAGTTTGTATTATGGTACAGACGGTAAGAGCGAGTGAAGCTATAGGGCTTCACAGATCGGAAGAGCACATCAGGATGAATTTTCAACCCTGGTTCAGTTGTAGTTTCTTGGTACAACAGGAAACCAGAGGTCAGTTGCACTCAACTCAGCAAAGGCTGAATACATGGCTGCAAGTCACGAAGCATGTGAGGCCATTTCGATGCAGAAAATTCTAGTTGGTTTGTTTGATTAGAGGATGGATCCAACTGTGATCTATTGTGATAATCAGATTTGTATCAAACTCTCTAAGAATCCAGTATTTCATGATAGGTCCAAGCATATCGACATTCGGTATCATCATCTAAGAGACTGTGTGGCGAGGAGGATCATGTTGTTGGAGTATATTTCGACTGAGGAGAAAGATGCTGACATTTTAACTAAGGCATTGTCAAAGTGTAAATGCGAGTTCCTTAGAGACATGATCAGGGTGGCAGATAATCCCTTTCTTTCTGAGAGGGAGTGTTGAAAATAGCAACAAGAAATGATAAAAATATAAATGTTGAAAATAACATTTTTATAGATAGCATTTCAAGATATATTCCAATTTTAATTTGTCCTTGAATTAAAATTAAGAATTAAAATTCGAATTTAGTCTCACCACTGACCAACTATTTGAAAAAGAATAAATTAATTCATATTGAGTTAATTAGTTGGTGAAAATCAAACATGAAGTCTTTGTGAAGACATGCAACAATTATCCTTTGATTGAGGAAGTTATCCCTTAATTAAGTAGATAAGGATGAGTTGTATTTGAGTTTTAATTAGTTAGCTCAGTTAACTGAGTTAAGTCTAGCTAAATTAGTTTCAAACAATTTGAGGAACTAATTGTGAGTTCAGTCAGTTAATGCATGCATGCATGCAAATAGTGTTCTCCAGATAACTGAATATTCTCTCATAAATAACTCATGCATGTCAGTTCAAACAAAGACCCAGTTGGGAATAAAGGCAGGGACAATGTACTATCAGTTGCTAGAATATTCCCATGTGAATATCTCTTACATGCAGAAGGAATTCATTTCAAGAGGATTGAGCAGTTACTACAGAGGTCAGAGCAGTGTGTGAGGTGAGAATCACACAGGTGGCAACTGGAGGACCCAAGAGAAATTGCGCAAGGAAATAGGAGGCTTGGAGGACTGAAGGAAGGCATATGTGTTGTCTATTTTGTCTATAAGCAGCAGTGAGGGATTGTA
The DNA here is from genome assembly GCA_031772625.1 of Pinus tabuliformis. Classification (NCBI taxonomy): domain Eukaryota; kingdom Viridiplantae; phylum Streptophyta; class Pinopsida; order Pinales; family Pinaceae; genus Pinus; species Pinus tabuliformis. Next base: position 655,528,875 of record CM062811.1, read on the forward strand.
CTAATAGATGGATAGCTTGTGAGCTAAATCTTTGTGTAATCCTGAGATATTTCCACTTGTATGATAAGACAGATAGTGAGGTTTTTAACTGAGGCCTTCCCCAGAGTATTCTTTTGTGTTTCATGTGTGATTGAATCTTCCCCTTTGTTATATGTGTTATGGTTGATCTTGCTCAAAATTAATTAAGCTTCTGCAAGTTTGATTGTAGAAGTAGATTAATTATTTTGCTTTAGTACATTGCATAATCAGTTTAATCTACAATGATATTTTCTAACAAGATGTCGAAGGGTGGGACTTGATTAACAAAGCCACCAATTTGTTAATAAACCATTGCAGGTGCCGAACCTGTCCTACCACTAGTGCGCAATCCGATGTGGTTATATGCAGTCTGAGGTGGTTTTGTGCAAGCCAAGGCGGTTTTTTCCAAACAAACAGTGGTTTTGCAGGGACAAAGGTGGTTTTGGACCATTCTAGGGGGTCTGGAGGTCACAGTGGCCAAATATGGTCGAGTTTATACTCGTTTGAGCTCAAAATATTGAGTTGAACACATTGGTGATGTCCATTTTCTTATTTGAGACTCTGTTTTCAAGCTCATTCCTGTAACAGAAATTTGAATACAAAATAAAGAGGTCAACACTAGAAGCGAAAGGACCAGGAGACGTATCCAGAAAGTCTAGTGAACTCCTTTATTAAATTTGGTTGTGTTGATGTGTTTGAATGTGTTTTCAAGTTGTTTATGTGTTTATGTTTTTCACAATCTTTTCGACCCGTTGCACTAAGTAACATAAGAAAATTCACACATAGTCTATAACACCTTTTCATTAACGGATCAAGTGGTATCAGAGCAACATGGTTTTTAAGGTTTGACAAGTTTGTGTGGAGATTTGAATGCTTACTAGGTTAAGGCTCGAACGAGGTGAAGGTGAACTTGTTGAGGCGAATCATAAGATTGGAAGGGTCTTTTCACAAAGAAGGATGGTAGATGAAACTCCACTTGGGTCAGAATCTCAATTCCCTTGCATGACAATACGAGCAATGGTGGAAGAGATGTATCGCGAGTTTAAGAAGGACAAAGATGAAGGAACTTCATCACATAAAGATCAGGAAGATAAGGGAAAGGGAGGAATGCTTCCTCCACCATCTCCTTCATCATCACCATCATTGCCATCATCACCCTCTTCTTCTCATAAATCTTGTCCTTCTAAGAAGAAGAAGAAGAAACCCTCTTTGGACAAATTAGATGTAAAATTTGATTTGCCAATTTATGATGGAGAACTTAATGCTGAAAATCTTGATAATTGGATAAGATAAATTGAAGTATATTGCAAGGTGTAGAGAGTTATTTCAGAAAGAAAGAAGATCCAGCTTGCTAGCCTTCGACTTGGAGGAACCACACTTGTATGGTGGGAAGGCAAGACACAAACAGATCTCCAAAAGCATGGTAAAATCATTTCAACTTGGAATGAATTTGTTTCTGCTATTAAAAAGCAATTTTATCGTTTGGCTTATATGCAACAAGCAATGATGAGTTGGCAAACACTACGTCAATTAAAAGGTCAAAGTGTTCAAAGTTATACTCAGGAATTCCGTAAAAAAGCTTTAACATTAGGCATATCATTGGACTCATTAGAGACATTGTTGAAATACATAGGTGGTCTTCATAGTTATTTGAGGCATACTATACTTATGTTTAATCCAACTAGCTTAGATGATGTATCGGTTCAAGCAACTCATCTAGAAGCTAGAGGCAAAAATGTAACCCAAGATGTTGGGAAATCATCAAAACCTATTGAAAGCAAGAATGAAGGCAAAAAGAAACTTAATGAAGAAGGATAAACCTTCATGCACTCATTGTAAGAAGGACACGATGAGGCACATTGTTGGTCATTGCATCTGAAATTAAAGCCTAACAATTTTGGGAGTAAAGAGAAAAAGAATGTTGCTGCTATTCAAAAGGACTTGGGATCAAATTCAGGTGACGAGACAACAGTCACAACTACAGGTATAAAAGGTAAATATTATAAAGCATCTACAAGTACTTCTTCGTGTTGTTTTGATAATGATAATGATGAGAGGAAAAGAAATGAGCTATTTCATATTAGAGTCATTTCCAAGCATACTAAAATTGATACTTTATTTGATAGTGGGTCACAAGTTAATTTGATTTCTGAAGCAATTGTAAAGAAGTTGGGTATAGAAACAAAACCTCATAAAAATCCATATCCATTAGGTTGGGTGTGTGATAAAACTAAGCTACAAGTTACGAAACAATGTAAACTTCGTTTTTCTATTGGGTAAAAGTTTGTAGATGAGGTTGAGTTAGACATAGTCCCATTGGACAGATGTGGAATTGTAATAGGAAGTCCATACTTGTACGATAGAAATGCTATCTTCTATCATACTGAAAATAAGTATCAACTCACTAAGGATGGAACTGAATATATTGTAATGGCTCATAAACTCAAAGATAATTTCTCTATCATAAATTCAGGACAGAAGAAAAGAATTGTAAATTCAAGTAAACAATTTTTACTTATGATTGTAAAATCAAAGTATATTGATAAATATGATGCATTCCAAGGTTGTAATCCTAAACAGAAAGCAGATCTAGTTAAAGTAGTTTCTGATTATGATATTCTCTTTCAAGATCCTAAAGGGCTTCCACCCAAACGAGAGATAGAACATGAGATTTATTTGCAGCAAGATGCTCCATTACCTAACATTGGAATGTATAGGTTATCAACTCTAGAGAATGTAGAGATAAATAAGCAGGTATAGGAGGGTTTATTCAACCAAGCACATCACCGTGTGGATCACCTATTGTGTTAGTGCAAAATAAAGATGGTTTGTGGAGAATGTGGATTGATTTTAGAGAATTAAATAAAATCACAATAAATAATCATTATCCTCTTCCTCGTATTTAGGATTTTTTAGATCAGTTAAAAGATGCACTTTACTTCTCTAAATTGGACTTGTGAAGTGGCTAGCATCAAATCAGAGTTGCGGAACGGGATGTATGGAACACTGCTTTCAAAACGAAGCAAGGACTATATGAACAGATGGTTATGCCTTTTGGATTAACTAGTGCTCCAACTGCATTCATGCGAGTCATGAATGATGTATTTAGACCATTCATTGATGATTTTGTAATAGTCTATTTAGATGATATTATTGTTTTCAGTAGAACATGGGATGAACATGTAAAGCATGTAAAGCAGATTTTAGATGTTTTGAAAAGAGAAAATATCTATGTAAAACTATCAAAATGTGAATTTGGCAGAACATCTTTGAATTATTTGGGTTATATTGTAGGGGGTGGTGAATTGAAGATAGATCCCTCTAAGGTCGAAGTCATTGTAAATTGGCCTAATCCCAATACTGCTACAGAAGTTAGAAGTTTCTTAGGGGTAGCACAATATTGGAGAAAGTTTATTGCTAACTTTTCTTTGATTGCAGCTCCTTTACATGCTTTGAAAAGTGTGAAATAGGTGTTTTAGTGGGGAGGCAAACAACAAAAAGCCTTCGACACATTGAAAGAAAGGATCAATACAGCGCCAGTACTAGCACTGCCAGATCTTTAGCATCCATTTCAGATCGAGAAAGATGCAAGTGAATATGCCATGGGGGCAGTGTTGATGTAGCACATAAAGCCTATAGACTTTCATTCTGAGACATTCACATCAGCAGTAGTTAACTATCCTACATATGATAAAGAATTGTATGCATTAGTTCAAAGTGTTAAAAAGTGGAAACATTACATAATGGGTAAAGAAACAATCTTATACACAGATCATCAACCACTACAATACTTACACTCACAAACTAAATTGCAACAATCATGACATTACAGGTGGATGGGTTTTCTACAACAATTTCATATTGTTATCAGATATAATAAGGGCATACATAATAGGGTTGCAGACATGTTATCAAGACCTATTATAAATGCATCCACAATACTTCAGCATAATTCGGTAATTCATCAAAGTTACATTGAACAATATGCTCAAGACACAGATTTTAAGGATGTATATGCAACTTTAAGTCATGGAAAGAAGGTAGAAGAATTGGATTATTTCATAAAGGACAAACTCTTATATCATTTGGGAAAGTTATGCATTCCACAAACTAAAAGAGTTAATATAATCTGAGAAACACATACTTCTCTCATATCAGGTCATTTTGGTGTAAGTAAAATAGCTACACAATTACAAAGATTCTACTATTGGCCACAAATGAATGAGACAGTTTCTACATATATTAAAGGATGTACTATGTGTGCTACAAGAAAGAAAATTAATAGAAAATTAGGTTTGTATACTCCACTTCCAATTCCTTCTCATCCTTGGGAAAGTGATTCCATAGATTTTGTTGGGGTATTTCCAAAGTCTAGAAAGAGTCATGATTATTTGTATGTAGTTGTGGATAGGTTTAGTAAGATGTGTATTTTGACACCATGTAATAAACAGGTCATAGATGAACAAAATGAAAAGTTGTTCTTTCAAAATGTATGGGTTCATTTTGGGTTACCCACTTCTATTGTATCTGATCGAGATTCTCGATTTCTCAAGAAATTTTGGTCAAGTCTATGGGAGTTAATGGACACAAATTTAAAGAAGAGCACGCCATTTCATCCACAAATAGATGGTCAAACAGAAGTGGTCAACATGACAGTATCAATACAGTTTCTTCGAGGATATTGCAGCAAGCATCCCAAACTTTGGGATGAGCATTTGTGTTATGTGCAACATGCTTACAAACATGCAAAAAATTATTCTACTCAGAGATCTCCTTTTGAGACTTGTTTTGGTTTTGTACCAAAGTCTCCCTTGGATTTTGTCTTTGGTAAAGACATAGTAGTTGATAGACACCGTGATGTGGACAAAGAAACCAAGTTCATTGAAAAAATCTAGGAAATTCACCAGGCAGTATAGGAACAGCTGGAAAGAAGCCAAGCAAAGTATAAGGCATGACATGACAAGCATCGAGTTGAGCATAGTTTTCAAGTTGGTGATCAAGTTTGGTTGTACATCAATAAAGAAAAACTGCAAGGGGAAGGTAAAAATTTGAAACCAATTAGATATGGTCCTTTCAAAATACTTCACAAAATTGGTGAAAATGCTTTCCGCCTAGATCTAATAGCTTACATTCAAATATATTCTATCGTAAATGTTGAAAACTTGCGATTATATGAGCCCTAGTTGATTGAAGATCCAGAAGAGCAAGGACAACTACGTTCCATTGAAAATCTTTTGCCGGAGTATCTCAATGAGCTATAGGAGGACACAATTCTTGACAGGAGGATAAGGACTTCACAACAGGGAAATGTTTAGTATCTTCGAATTGGACTCAAAGGTACAAATCCAAGTAAAGCACGATGGATAGAGATTGGAAAAGTGAGGCAATTTTATCCTCACTTACTCGACAGCTAAAACCAACTTTTGGTTGACCAAAAGCTTCCAGTGTGGAGGAGTTATCCAAAATGGATTCAGTTTTACCTCTAGATCAAAGTATTCAAATGCAAATGAAAGTGGTATCAGAGCAGCGAAGCACAGTCGTTGGATCAGTCAGATCAACGAATGAGAGTGAGGGAGATAGACGGCTAGGATTAAGTCATGCAAAATAAGGTTAAGAAATGAAGAGATCAGATCAAGCCACGTGTTAGTAGAATAGAGGAGTAGTATTCGTAAGTGGTAAGCAATATCTCTCGCACTTATAGAATGGTAAATGATATTCCTCAATTTCACGCGATTAACCTTAGCGGGTGACACGTAGCACGAGAAAACCACTTTTCTCATGCGCTCTCGATCTAATATCAGTCATGCGAGAATCCACACGAGATTGCACGATAGTCGTTCGATTGGATAGGTCACATCGATGGTGGAGATCGTCTAGACTAGTTGGCAAGTGGAAAATGAGATAGCCATTGGATCATGCGAGATTGATCGACATTGGAGATCGGCCAAGATAGTTGGCGAATGGGTGACGCGATAGCCATTGAATCGGACGGGACTTGGTAATGGATATGATAAACTTGGATTTATTTTGGTGTCAGGATATTTGCCATAAAAAGGTCGGACGGTGGGGTCAACCCCACGACTGCCGGTCCTTTCATTTTATGTTATCGCATTATCCCACATTCACTGCAGATTGCAACTACATATGGTATATCAATACCATATCACTAAAACAGAACCAAGATGCCGAGGGGTGGGACTTGGTTAACCAAGCCACCAATTTTTTAATAAACCATTGTAGGTGCCAAACCCGCCCGACGACTAGCACGCAGTCTAAGGTGGTTTTATGTAGTCTGAGGTGGTTTTATGCAGGCCGAGGCGGTTTTTTCCAAACAGAGGGTCGTTTTGTAGGGACAGAGGTGGTTTTGGACCATTCTAGGGGGTTTGGAGGTCACAGTGGCCAAATATGGTCGATTTTATACTCGTTTGAGCTCGAAATCTCGAGCTAAACACAATCGTGATGTCCGTTTTCTTATTTGAGACTTTTTTTTCGAGATCATATCTGTAACAACAATTTGAAGACAAAATAAAGAGGTCAGCACTCGAAGCGAAAGGACCAGGAGACATAGCCAGAAAGTCTAGTGAACTCCTTTATTAAATTTTGTTGTGTTGATGTGTTTGAATGTGTTTTCAAGTTGTTTATGTGTTAATGTTATTCACAATATTTTTGATCCATTGCACTAAGCAACATAAGTGAATTCACACATAGTCTATAATACCTTTTTCATTAACAGATCAAAAACTGAGTTCTCCAAACAACAGATGACCATACAACAGCATAAATCACTAGGAAATAATCCTAATTGGGCAAAAAGATTGGAAAATAAAAATAAAAAAATTGCATACGCGACTTTGTAAAGACACAAAAGTGTGCACACACATTTTTAATACAAGAAACTCGTGTATACACGAGTCTGTTTGAAGAAACCTGCATGTATACGCGACTGTAACCCAAGAAAACAATTGACCCGGATTTAAACAGGAATGCAAAAAATTACAGAGATAACCATAAACACAGAGATGTAGTGGAAATAATACTTCATTTCATTAATGTAAAATACCAAAATATGCTTACAAACAGAAATGGAAATACACCAGCTAGGGCGATGGTAACTTATCTCTGAGAAGAGATGTGGTGGCTACATGCCTCTGAACTCTATTACAATGAGGCTCGAAGGCCTATTTATTGTTGAGAAACAATGGAAAACCCTTAACATCCCAAAAATTAACCCTAGAAGATGAAATGCCAAATTGTGGGCCGTGTTATGGGTAAGTTGGTACATCAACTTCCCGGGGTCATAACTTTGGCACCCGATCTTCGTTTGACGCGTAAAATAGCTTGTTAGAAAGAGCTATCCAAGCACTACAACTTTTGCAAGAGAAATTTTGGTCCATGGGCCCGTGTTTCTCTCATATTTCCCAAAAAACGTCGTTTAAGGCCTGAAAACAGCTTCAGAAGTTCGGGACCTGAAAAACTGCTAAAAATAGTAAATTGTGCTACAATTCCAGAAACTGAAAAACTAAAAGAGACAGTTGTGGGGGTCCAAGTGGGATAGGTGGGTGGCCACCAACATCCACTTGGATTATTCCTCACCCCTTAGGAAGCAATGGTCCCCATTGCATTGAGTTCCTCCATTTGCCGAACTTGGTCCCTGGTGCGTTGTTCTGCAATCTCTGATGTGTCCAGAAATGGTGGGAAGCATGGTCGATGACGGTCCACATTGAACACTCGGTGAAAGTGAAGGAATGGGGAAATGTTGTGCTTCAAAGAATTATTTCCCACAACCTTGGTAATTTTGTAAGGACCACGTCAGAGTGATCTGAGCTTCTGATGGGCTCTAGTAAGGCATTCTTTCTGCAGATGTAACCAAACTATGTCGCCCACCTAAAACTTGTGTGGTATGCCTGTGGGTGAGGAGAAGTTGTTCCTATGTTCTTTCATGACTGTATCCCTCTGTTGTTGTTGCTGCTGCATGGAGGAACCCTTCGCGGGGGTCATGGATGTGGCAACGATATTCCCCTTACTTTGGGAGCGAACCAGACAGAAAATAAATTTCCTAGTATGTGAGATGAGCTTGCTACCTTTCCTAGTAGTGATCAAAGAGGTGGCGGTAGGTGGGGCTACCTCCGATATCCTGTATAATTAATTACCCAAGGAAATAATAACAGCATGAGGCCTTGACTCATACATAACATGTCACCTCCACAAGTATGGTTGGCCTAACAATACATCACAAACATCCAGAAGTGTAACATCACACAATACCTCGTCTGTGAAGGGTTTGATGTTGTAGGGAAGGCGGCACTACTGGCAAACTCGAAGATCTCGTCCTTGGTGAAGCCACCTGATACCGTACGACTGCAGGTGTGGTGTAGTCGGTAGGCCCAACCGCTTCACGACCTCTACTGAAATGAGGTTCTTATGGCTCCCACTGTCAATAATGAATTGTAGCGGCGAACCCTTCACCCACATCTGTGAGTGGAAAAGACACTCCCCTTCCTCTGGATCTTTGGGCTCATTCTTCTGGATCTTGGAAGTGGCAACAGTGGTGTTGGGCTCTGCATCAATGATCTACTTCCCTTTGCCATTCCCCTTGTCAGGTTCTGACTCAGGGTCAGAACATGTATCTACTTCTGAAGCCTTTAACTTGGCCACCAGCGACTGCTTGGTCTAACACTCACTTGTGTTGTGAGTGGGGCTCTTATGGAACTTGTTGTAGCATTTTTTGGTTTTGATAAGATAGAATATTTGAAAAAATGTTAAGTTAGGATATGGACATAACAATAGTGAATAAAATGTTAGTTGAAAAATAAATCTTGATGATGAGGTCCATATCAAAGAAAATGTTAGGTTAGATGCTCTAAAAAATCAAGGCAAAAAGAAAATGTTAGGTTAGAAAGAAAAGAAAACAAATAAATTCTGAAAGTGAGAAAGTCTAAATGCCACTACATTTTTTCTGCAGAATAATGATTGTGTGCAGCTTGTCATTAAAGCCATTGTTTACCTTCCAATATGCCCTGGACTCCTTCCAACATCCTTTCAAGCTCATTAAAACCATTGAAGACCTCCTCTGTCACCTTGTTTTTCTTAATGATTTATGTGTTTTGCAGGTTAAGACTGTTGTTTCAGGTTTACAAAAAAAAATCCTACATAACAATTTGAAGACAAATATGAGCAATTTACTGTGAAATACATAGTGAAACTCTAAAGCACACAGTAAAGGTAGAAAGAAGCACAGTAAAGGTCACTCAGCCAGGTCAAAGGATATTACACATAATTTAAAGTAGTATTAGTAAAAAGGTTAAAGAAGCAATTTTCCAACGTGAAGGATACCAACAATCGATCAGCCAAAAGGGCAAAATATCATACAAAAAGCCAGCACAACCTGAATAAAAGGGGACAGCAAGAAGCAATTCAATAGCTGCCCCTATCTTCTTACATGAAGATCTTTTCCTTTCCTAGAATAAATCTTAATTAGTTTTAGGATATTTCTTAAGTTTATTATTGTATAAATAACTCTCTTCTCGAGATGTTATAGGTTCGGAGTTCAAGATTCAGAGTTCATTGCTTGTAAAGTCTTGACTTTTAATACTACTTTGAACCTAGTCGCACCTTTGGACGAAGCCTTTTCTAGACATTTGATGTACTCAGTTTTTCTAAAACCTTAATACAAAGCAGAGGATTTTGAATTTGGTTTCACATGGTTTGTGTTATCCTGTAAGTTTTTCCAGTTTTCAATCATCATGTTTTTATTCATATGCTTATGACTTATAGAGTTATCTAGGTAGGAACAATTAGAGTTTCAATTGATTCCTATAAGCTCATGAAGTGATCATCTATTAAAGAGATTGGATTAATGCAATTGTCTATGTAGCTAATCCCCTCTAATCAATAAATCATCAGCATCTTGTGTAAGCATTAAGTATACTGCCTTGAACCTTTGGAAAGTAGTTTAGAAGGTTTTCCAACTTATGATTGTTCTGTTTTACAGTCTCGAAACTGTGATAATCATATTTTTTTTGTTGTCTTCTACTCACCACTATTTTTTATCTATATCACTGTGTAATTCTTTATAGAAACCCTTTGATGAAGTATTAATATAACCCAAATGATTAATTACTTCAATTCCACATCTATATTCATTCATTGTTCTTCCAAAATTAAAACCAAAAACCCCCAAAACAATTATTTTAGATGCTCTGGCATTGGTAGCTGACCTACTACTATCTCAAAGGTACAACAGAACTCACACCACTTTCTTGTTTCCTTCCTCAACTTCGTGGTGTTGTTCTTTTCTTGTGGCATTGACAGGTTGTCTTGGGTCACCCCGCGTTGGATTTGTCCTTTGGTCTTCAGATTCGCAGATCCAAAGTCTCTCTTCTTTTGTTTGAACTTTTGCTCGATTTTGACAGCATATCGGTACGTTGTGCCGATTGAGGAGATGTTCAGGAACTCCACCTCTTCCTGGATGTATCTATGTAGGCAGTTGTGATATTTGAGTACCAGATGCAACTCAAAATATTTGATACCCAACTATGTGTGAAGGGTATGAAAAATGTTTGTGAACTCCGGCACATCTTGGTCCCGTCCCTGACGCAACGTGGTCCACTTTATGTATTTGTCCTCATAGCTTTTGACAGGGTAGTACTGCTCCTTGATGGCCTCCTGGAAGGAATTCCAAGTGGGTGTGGCTGAGAATAGTGAGTCTGTACTTTCATTCTTCTGCTTGCATTAGGTTTCCCACCAGTCCTTGACATGGGGGGCTCCTTTGAGAAGAGAGAAAATAATCTTTTCCTGACTTGAAAATTCATGAACATAAAATAACCCTTTAGTAGATTTAACCATTTATCTATGGCATCTACGTCTATCTGACCCTTGAATATGGGGATTTCAAAATTAACTTGTACCTTAAACGGTGTGGCATTTTCAGAGTAGTTGTTGGAAGCCGATGTGTCGCCTCTAGGAAGTCGCTGAAGGATCTGCGTAAAGTTGTCCATCATCGCATTCCTTTATCACTTGAGGGATTCTTCGAGCAATATTTTGATAGGATCTCCTACCCCCTCATCTTTCTTTCATCCGCCATGGGAGGTCGTTGGGATTTGCGAGGCTAGTCTTGCAAAGGTTCGACCAGTTCAAGCCCTAACTCCTTATATCTTAACCTCGTTGGGGACATGCAAAGAAAAACAGAGAAAAAGCATACCGCTCTGATACTACTGATCCAGATTTAAATAGGAACGCAACAAATTCAGAGATAACCATAAACACAAAGATGCAGCAAAAATAGTACTTCATTTCATTAATGTAAAATACCGAAATATGCTTACAAACAGAAATGGAAATACACCAGCTAGGGCGACAATAGCTTATCTCTGAGAAGAGATGTGGTGGCTACATGCCTCTGAACTCTGTTACAATGAGGCTCGAAGGATTATTTATTGTTGAGAAACAATGGAAAACCCTTAACATCCCAAAACCTAACCCTAGAAGATGAAATGCCAAATTGTGGGCCCCTTTTTAGGTAAGTTGGTACATCAACTTCTTGGGGTCGTAACTTTGGCACCCGATCTTTGTTTGACATGTACAATAGCTCTTTAGAAAGATATATCCGAGCACTATAACTTTATGAAGAGCAACATTGGTCTCTGGACCCATATTGCTTCCAGATTTCCCAAAAAACGTCGTTTAGGGCCTCAAAATGGCTCTGGAAGTTTAGGACCTGAAAAACTACTAAAAATAGTAAATTGTGCTACAATTACAGAAACTGAAAAACTGAAAGAGATAGTTGTGGGGGTCCAAGTGGGATAGGTGGGTTGCCACCAACATCCACCTGGATCAATAATGTATACAAAGCTCAATTAGGAAAAAAAAAATCAAAGTCTGATAAAGAATATTAGACTTGATGCATGGGACACTAATGGATCAAACAACACTATAAAAGAAAGCTATCAAGAAATTGGACCCTGATTGAGAAAAACAACCCAAACCAGGAATAACAAGAATGTTATCCCTAGTGGAGTCGTCAATTCTATTACAGGTGAGAACACCCTAGGGTCTTGGGTTGAGAACCTCAACAGAGCGGAGGGAAAAACACAACAATAAATGCTCAGGAAATCAACCGACGTGCTTATTCTACCGAACTCTGTCAGAATGTCCTTACCCGGAATTCCTAAGTTTGAGTAGATCTCACAAGGTGAAAACCCTCAGCTTCTCTTGGTGTCTTCGAAACCTAAAAATTATTCAAATGAAATGTATACAACAGTAGAAACATAAAGCATGTTCATGATATTAATTTTAAAACATATAAATGAATGAACAATTACGCATCAATGTAAGATTCATAAACGAATTACAATATAAATAGACACATAAACACATTTAATATTAGAAATAGAACAACATTCCTTTATTGAAGTTAGCTACAAGTAAAGTGGAGAAATACGACATGAGTCCTTCTCTAGCTCCAAGCGGAATCGTCCTTCGGATCCATCCTTTCTCGGCCTCAACAATCTTCCTCCATCACCAATACAAGGATATCTAAAGAAAGATGAAGGATAACTCCAACAAGCAAACAAGGGTTTCATTAAGCTTTAGGGAGTGCAAGAAGCACAGGGATTTCATTAGACTCTATCAGGGATAATCTCACTATTGTATCAATATCTCATATCTTCTCCCTTAATGCCTTCCCACGGAGGTTTATTTATGCTTCTCCAAATTAGTTTTTTTAGTTGGGAAATAGTTGGGCCATGGGCAATAGGAGGCGAGTAACAGGTAAAACCCATTAACTCCTCCCGAAATTACGTAAATTTATTTTTTTTAAGTGTTTTAACATATGTACGTAGGTTGGGTATATATTGACCTGCGTGTACATGCCTTTATCACAGGGAAAAGTAGCGTAGGGAATAAAACATTGTTTTTTAAATTTTGGACCAAGTTTGGAAGGAAGGGTTGCCCTAGGCCATAATCATAGCATCAGATCTACCAAGAGTGGTAAATGGTGTTATAACACTAGTACTACTATTCAAATTAGTTTGTACAAGTTTGTAATCCTTCTCCTTTCAAGTTTCATTTATTAATGAGTTTTATAACTTGCAAAGTTTAAGGACTCATTGTGCTTGTTTCTTGATCTTTGAAATTTAGCAGTTCTTTTTATGACCTCGAAAATTTCTTTAGTTTTTTAAAGAAAAAGACAAAAAACATAGTTTCAGCCTTTCTTTTTCTTTCGAAGCTTTTGGTTTTTTGGTTTCTTTTGTTTTGTTTTTGAGGAATTGTGATCTTTTTCAATTTCTTTTGCTTGGTTTTGAGGGAAATTTGTTATTAAATTTGTGCTCTCTTTATTGTCAAGTTGGCTTATTGATCTTATAAAGAAACACTTTTTATTCTTGTATGATCATCCATGCACCATCATTATATTTTGCATTAGGTTAGTTTTCATCATAAGCATTCTTATCCTTTTTATATTTTTAGTGTGTGTTGAGTGTTTATGAAAAGAAAAAAGAAAAAAAATTCTTATACAAGTTTATTTGTAGAACTCTTTAGAAATCCATTTTCGTTGAAGAAAATAACTGCATGCATATAGTTAAGTTTCTATTGATTTATTTTGTGTCAAAACATCATAAGTTTCACTCCCATTTTACCCATGACTTGAAGGAAAACCTCTTTAGAATCAAGTGATTTAATAAAAATAACTAGAAATTTCTAATTTTGTCATTAACAAAACCAACAAGTTTAAGTTCTTTAGGGCCTTGGAATAGGTGAGTGGAGAGTTAACTCTCCAAGGCCACTCAAATTATCAAACATAAAAGTTGAATAATGAGTGAAATCCAGTGTTGTTAGAAAGAATGGGAAAGCTCCATGATTGGGAGTCAAGCACAAGGGAGAGTGAAGACAAGGAAGAGAGATACCCCCTCTCCTACTTGTTGGATCCCACCTCACGACTATTTTGCCCAGCTTTTGATATGAACTGGTGCCCATGGTTGCCTTTCTTGGGCATCACATAGGTGGTTGCGGAGGGGAATCCCGTGGCACCTGAGGCATACACTGCATCAAATTCATTAGTACTTTTGGAGGGTACCCTTGCGAAGCTTAAGTGCTTGGACCGGAAAATACTTTTGTCTAGAGGTCAACGTAATTATTTCTGATACCTTCACTAATAGGCTTGGGCTGTTATTATCCCAAAGTATTTTCGGAAGGTCCCTTACTTCACTTTCTTGTATTTTGGTGTCCGGTCCTCATCACCCAAAGTGGAAATACTTGGAAGTTTCTTGATTGGTTGCATCTTTAAGGACTTTATAGTTGAGTTCTCTTTGCTCTTTGGATTTTGTTGGATTTAGGTGGATTTGTCTTGTCACTTCTGGACCTTAGATTCTAAGTGACTAACCTACCACTTTGCCGATCTTGAAACACTTTTTATCTTTCTTTTGAGAGTTGTGGAGTTGCCTCCTTAAGGGAAAAGGTTTTGATTATGCATCTCTCTTCCTCGGAAAGTCATTATACATTCCTATAAGGGAAGGATCTACGAATACATTGGTTATGGCCAATATTCCTGTAGAGACCAACCAAGGTACCCTTCCAAAAGGGGATCCTTGTGATTTTCCTTTCTTTGGAAACATTGGTACCACTTTGAATATTCCAGGATTGAATATTGGAATACCAGTCTGGCTGTGGTCCACTCTGAATATTCCAAATGTTCTTGAAGCTTCTCAGACGAATGCTTTATTTCAAGGGCATCAAATGGGTGTTAATTGTTCATCTTCTTTAAAAGAGAAATATGGGATTCCTCTTTCTCCTCCCCCTTGTAACAAGAGATCTAAGAAGAAGAGAAAGAGGAGGACGAAGAAGAAGAATAATTCTATCCATTCCTCACCAAGCTCTGCAAGTCGTGTTGGAGATGAGCCTTCAGCCGCTGCAAGTCATGTTGGGGGCATAATTCTAGTCACTGCAAGTCATACTAGCAATTCATCACCAACCTCTACAAGTCATGTTGGAGATGAGCTTTCAGCTACTGTAAGTCATGCTGGGGGTACAAGTCCTATCTCTTTTGGGAAAGAGTCACTGACCTCTACAAGTCATGTTAGAGACTTTCCATCAACCACTACTAGTCATGTTGGAGATGAGCTTTCAGCCACTGCAAGTCATGCTGGGGGCATAAGTCTAGTCACTACAAGTCATACTAGTAATGGGTCACCTACCTCTATGAGTCATACTTCTGTTGACTCACCGACTTTTGTGAGTAGGGTTGGAGGCATAAGTCCTATGTCTCTTGGGAAAGAGTCACTAACCTCTGCGAGTCATGTTAGCAACTTTCCGTAAACCACTGCTAGTCATGTTGGTGGAATGGATGTTGATCAGAAACTTAAGCATAGAAGTTTTAAACCTAAGTTCCCTTGTAATATATCTAAGGGAGACCATCTTACTCATTTGTGTCCTAGTATTCTAGAGGTATAAAGGATATGGTCTGAGTCTAAAAGTTCTTCTACTCCTAAAACTATTATGGTTTCTCGACAGCCTCATCAACCATTGGTTGATGAAAGAGTCAAGCTAGTGCAATCTCTAGCTGATTACACTCTTGTTTTGGGGGGTGAAGTGCCTAAAACCAAAGTCTGTTTGATTTCTAGTATAGAGTCTTCTGGTGTAGGGGGCATTTCAATTTCTTTGAATTCCCCCCCTCTAAGTTCTAGGAGTGTCTCCTTTGATTGGGATATTCTTTTCAAGGCTCGTCTTCCTTCCACTGCACCTTTCCAGATAAAGGTTATAGTTAATTCTAAAAACATATATCGATGTATGGTGGATGAAGGATCCTCTACAAGTATTATATCCTACTTGACTTGGAAAGCTTTGGGTTCTCCAAATTCGTCGATAGCTGATACTCAATTGTTAGCCTATGATAGAAGAGCTAGTGAATCTATGGGTGTTCTTCCTCAATTGCCTATTACTTTAGGTGGGAAGATTGTTTTTATCGATATGATGATGGTTGGTCGCCCTTTAGACTTTAATATGCCACTTGGGCATGATTTTGTCTATGCTATGAATATTGTGGTGTATTCACTCTTTAGAGTGATGTGTTTTCCTCGTAATGGGGATATTGTCACTATTGATCACCTTGCATCTGATAATCACCACCCTAATTCGAATTTACTACAGAATACCCCTTGGTTTGTTCCAAGTGTTCAAGTAGACTCTACCCCGCCACGGGTGAATTATGTGGCGTTGAATCCTTAATGTTCAATTGCTTCTGAGAAGGATCCTTTGAACTATTATTTTCCTTCTTGGGAATTGGTTGCGGTGGTTGATCGAGTGATTCCTCCTATGGGGACATGGGACCCCTAATTCCCACTTTTGATCCTTATAGTTACCATGATTCCTTGGAGTTTGATTTGCCTTCATAGGAGGAACTTTGGGAAGCCATGCATTTTAAATACCAAAGGAGTCCTTGGCTCGAGCCTCACAGCGGGTTTGTCCTGAAGAACTGTTATGTGTAAGGTGCAAGACTGTGTGGTTCCCTATACCATATTGTACATATAAGGTATGCATTTTCAAGTTTTGCATTCTATAACAGAAGATTGTATCTGAATTTTATATATGGGATGTATTAACTTCTTGTCTAGTGTTCTTATTTATGTCTATAGAACTTGGAATATTTCCCCTTTGGACATTTTTATCGTTGATCCGTTCTGACAGGTATTGGTTCTCGAAACTGGCATATAGGTTAGGTTCTTCACCTACATTATGAATTTATCAGTTTCCTTCCCCATTTTGGCCTTAGGATCGACCCCACCAAGATATGATGTAGAACCTTCTCATTGCTTAGAAGTATCATAACTTGTGTGGTATAGCCTACCTTATCATGGGAGCCCTAGAGAGTACCTCGTTGTCACTTGGCAGCCATGCTGAAATTTTGTTCTTAGCCTAGGGATTCCTATTTAGTCCCACCATGACTTGTGGGTTGAAGACTCGTTCTCTTTCTTCTTCACTATTTTCTGGCTTTATACCCTAGAGGATCCTTTGTGTTGAGTTATACTACTGCATTGCATGTTGACCATTTGCAGCTTTTTGCCTTGAGCCAGATGTAGGTTTTAACCCTATACATAAATTACCTACTTACGAATTCTAAAACACAAAAAATAAAAAATGCAAGAGCATAACACATAAAACACATATCCACAGAAATTTCCCCTGGATCCCAAAACCAAGACTACCAGCTTTATTTTTTCATTATGTTCCTTTCAATGTTACAATACATATTCATACATGCTGAAGCATCCAATACCATGGACCAAAAACCATCACGTCCAAAACCATGTGCGAAAAACATGCACACAACCATAGGTAGGTCCGCCCAACCTAATATAGGGTCCAAAACCAAAATTTTCTGGGGCGCTGCCCTTGACCCCATAGAGTGGGGTTACCTACACCCCTCAAACCCCCTGTGACTCCCCACGCTATGCAATCAATGCAATGAAGGGGGGCTCTCTGCCCCCCTTCTAACCCCCCGGTTAACTACGTGGGCTAGTCATGGAAAGAATATAACACAACCCAACATTCTCCCACTTGTTGTTTTCTTTCCACAGGGGGCCACAAGAGAGCTTAGTCATTTATCTAGCCCTGTAATGCCCATTGTTTCTCTACATCGAAGAACTTCTCACAGCTCACAGATTTTGTCAGTGCATCTGCAGTATTCTTCAAAGTGTCCACCTTTACCAACAACACCTTTTTGTCTTCTATCATATACCTCACAAAGTGATACTAAACATCAATGTGCTTTGTCTTTAAATGATATGCAAGGTTCTTTGCCAAGAAAATTGCACTTTGGCTGTCACAGTCTATCCTTATAGCTCCTTGTACTAACCCCATACTTGAACACAATCTCTGCAACCAAACTGCTTCCTTGCTTGCATGAGTGGCTGCCATGTATTCTGCCTTTGTAGTTGATAGTGCCACTACAGATTGTTTCTTAATCATCCAACTGACTACACCTCCAAATAGGTTAAACACATACCCACTTCTAGATCTTCTCTGATCCATATTTCCAACCCAGTCTACATCAACAAAGCCACGATTATCCAACTCTCTATCCAATCCTGGTCTTCCTTGGTAGCATAAACCATAATCACTAGTGCCACACAAATACCTGAAAACACGCTTCAATGTTGTCCAATGCTCTTTCCCTTGTTTTGACATAAACCTGCTCAATACTCCCACTGCATGTGTAATGTCTGGTCTAGTACAGACCATCGCATACATCAGGCTACCGACTGCACTTGCATATGGAACACGGGACATGTACTCTTCCTCTTCTTGTGTCTTGGGACACTGTTCAGTAGATAAATTTACACCTACAGGAATAAGACCTTCACCGGTTTACTATCCTACATATTAAACCTCTACAATATTGTCTCGACATACTTCCTCTGGTTTAACCATAGCTTCCTCTTTGTTCAATCTCTTTTAATTTACATGCCCAAAATATAGTTTGCAGCACCAAGATATTTCATGTCGAATTTGGAGGACAAATGGGTCTTCAAATCCTTGATAATTTCTTTGTCATTTCCAACTAGCAACATATCATCCACATACAAGACCAGATAAATAACACGGTCACCAATTAATTTAAAATACACACAGTGATCTGCTTTGCTTCTAGTGAAGCCAAGTCCCCGTATAAATGTATCAAATTTCTGATATCACATCCTTGGTGACTGTTTTAACCCATACAAAGACTTCTTTAACTTGCATACTAGTTCTTTCTTACCCTTCAATGGAAAGCCTTCAGTTTGCTTCATGTAGATCTCCTCCTCCAGATCCCCGTGAAGAAATGTTATCTTCATATCCATCTGTTCTGCATCAAAATCAAAAGCAGCAACAACAGATAAAAGTAATCTAATGTAAGTTACCTTAGCAACAGGAGAAAAAATATCACCAAAATCAATTCCTGACACCTGGGAATAACCTTTTGCTACCAACCAAGCTTTGTATTTCTCCACCTTTCCTTCTGCATTTGTCTTCTTCTTGAACACCCATTTTCTGCCAATGGGTTTCCTTCCAGCTGGCAACTCCACCAGATCCCATACCTCATTTTTGTGAAAAGATGCCATTTCATCAACCATGGCCTCTTTCCAGAGTTTGCCATCCTTTGAATCTACTGCTTCCTTCATAGTTCTGGGATCATCATCAGTAATAGATAAAGAAAAATTTCAACAGAAAGCAAATGGATTATACCTTTCTGGCTGCCTTCTTTCTCGAACTGATCTTCTCACACCCGAAGTTTGTAACTCTTCATCTTCTGATTCCTCCTCCATTGTAGAGTTTGATTCTTCCTCCTTAAGCTCAAACTCTATCTTCTTAGGTTCCTTTGGTTGGACTTCATGTTTAATAACATCTTTTACCTCTCTGAACACCACATCTCGGTTGTACACAACCTTCCTTTTTAATGGGTTCCAAAGATTATAACCCTTTAAACCATCCTGATACCCAATAAAGATGCACTTTTCAGATTTACTATCCGACTTGGTTCATTTCTACTTTGGAACATGTACATATGCACCACATCCAAATACCCTCAAATGTGAAAGAGAGGGTTTCTTACCAGTCCATACCTCTTGTGGAGTCTTATCCTCCAACACTGATGAAGGTGATCTATTGACCAGGTAACATGTTGTCTCCACAGCCTTTGACCAGAATTCATGTCCTAACCCGGCACCACTAAGCATGCTTCTTGCCCTATCCATCAACGTCTTGTTCATTCTTTCTGCAACTCCATTTTGTTGAGGTGTATATGGAGCAGTCTTCTGCCATGCTACACCACACTTCTTACAGAATTCTTCAAATTTCTTACTGCAAAACTCTCCATTGTTATCTATCCTAAACACCTTTATCTTCTTCTCTGTCTAGTTTTCCACCAGAGCCTTAAATTCTTTAAACCTGTCAAAGACTTCAAATTTCTTCTTAAGGAAATACATCCATGTATTCCTTGAGAAGTAATCTATAAATGACACATAGTACATAAACTTACCCAGTGGTGGAACCTTCATAGGTCCTAACACATCATTGTGCACAAGTTGTAATATATGTTTCGCCCTCTTACCACTAGAGGGGAAACTCACCCGATTCTACTTCCCATATACACAATTTTCACAGAAATCAAAATCCAGAGAGCTGTTACTTGGTGGGCTCTAGTATTGTAGAAATGATGCTGCAACTCTTGGGACTCCCTTCTTTACATTTATCAACCCGATAGTTCGTAACAAACTTGGAAGTGACGTTGTTGTATGCACAAGTACTAGCTCTTGCCGCAGGCTGTCACTTGAACAGCTGGCACAAGTTCGCTAGGAGCTTAAGCCAACTTCTATGAGTTCTTAGAAGAAGCTTTTAACTGTGATGGATGAAAGCTAACTCAAAAGAGGCTAGACTACTTGCAGAAAGGAGATGAAAGCGGAAAGGAAATGCAAACCCTAGTTTTATCGACTAACCCTACTGGTGCAAGAAAAGAGAGGAAAGCTGCGGAAATGGATGCCATTGACTCTTGGAAAGGTAAAATGCATGTGACTAAACTACTTCTGAAGTAAAATCTGAAAAAAAAAAAAAAAAAAAAAAAAGGAGATGAAAGCGGAAAGGAAATGCAAACCCTAGTTTTATCGACTAACCCTACTGGTGCAAGAAAAGAGAGGAAAGCTGCGGAAATGGATGCCATTGACTCTTGGAAAGGTAAAATGCATGTGACTAAACTACTTCTGAAGTAAAATCTGAAAAAAAAAAAAAAAAAAACAACAACAACAACAAAAAAGAAACAAAAAAAAAAAAAACAAAAAAAAAAAAAACAAAACAAAAAAAACAAAACAAAAAAAAAACAAACAAAAAACAACAAAAAACAAAAAACAAAAAACAAAAAACAAAAAAACAAAAAACAAAAAAACGAAAAACGAAAAACAAAAAAACAAAAAACAAAACAAAAAACAAAAAAAAAAACATCTTTTTGCATTTTGAGTAATTTTGCAGAATTATTACGCATGTGCTTTAACGATTTTTGACTGTGCAGAGGTTGATTGGAAAAAGGGAATGGATTAGGTGCTTGCAGGAGGTTGGAAAGGTGAGAAGAGCGTCTAAGGGGTCCCTAGCACCCTTCCAGAGAGTTTCACAGCGATAAGATCTCGAGAAACTGCTCACGTGATCTTCTACAGGAAGTCTGCAGGGGTTCTACAAGATGTCCTACAGGAAGATGCGAAAGAGGATTTTGGAGGGTTGATGGAGGAAAAACGGTGGGAAAGTGAAAATGGAGGTTGGATAAGGATGTCAAGGGGTCTAGGACTTGGTGAATGAGGTTAAGGAGTGATTAAGGTGATAAGAGTTGTCCAAGGATGGAGGGAGCAATGATGCACATGAATGTCGAAATTAGGGCAAAGTGGAAAAAGGTGAAAATGCAGGGAAGGGATCTTGGATTAGGGGTTGGAGCAGGGTGTATGATGGAGGAAGGGTAGGCAGGGAGGTATCATAGGTGTGCTACACACTATTTTCCAAAACTGATCAACAAAGATTAGGAAAACCAAAGATCTAGCTATTTTGACCTAATTTGACCTAAAAAACCAACAACATGATGAACATAAGTTTATTAGAAGAGAATCATGTAATATAAATATGGAAGATGAGCAAGAATTGATTCTAAACATGCAAGTACAACGGGTATCAACTATTCGAACTAAAAATCTAACACTAACAATTGCATTGAAAGGCAAAAACAATGTTTTTGTGGCAGCAAGTATGCCTTGGTCTCATCTCATGGTCCCAAGGAGGGAGAGATGGGATCAAGGATTGTTTGATGGCCTTTTTGCAGGTCTTTTCCTTTACCAAACTCTCAAATCAACCTGAAGCATGAAAAGCTATTTCAATCATAAAAAACGACATAAGTAACAAAGCAAGATTTTAATCTAAATAGCAGAAATTATTCTATAAATGCAGAAAAAACATATAAAAGTACACAAAGGAGGCACTGATACTTGGGTTGGGCCCAACCCCAAGATCTACAACCTCCTAAGAAATATTAGAGCTGGTGCAAAGCTGGATTCATCTTTATTGATCAAGAAATAATAGTTACATCCCAAAAACTATCTACAAGAAAAACTCGAAAATGTGTTGATACAAGGCTGCACTAAAGTGCGAAATATAGACGAACAAAATGACTAACCTACTGACTAAAATCTAACTAACATCTGACTAAAATTTGACTAACTAAGCTGAGGCCCTAAGCCTTCATATTTATACAAATTGAGGACCCCAACAGCCCTCCTAAACATTAGGAACTCGGCTGCCAAAACTTGCAGTTAACAGCAGTCCTACTTGACTTGCTTGGCTGCCCCTTGTGCTCCGAGTTTTTGATGGAGAATTCGATGTAAGGGCTCATAAATGAAGGGGACACATTCCTACAAATCCTCTCCCTTGTTCTTCCATGAATTTGGCTGCCAAGTGCTCATTAAACCTTTGATTTTGTCTCAAAATTGACCAAAAATCTACATAAAGCACACATTAGACTTTCTGGCATAATGACTAACCCAATTCACTCTATTAGCATAAATATAATAAAACACATGCAATAAACTAATGAGAATGGTGGATTAAGTCAAATTAGGAGGCTAAATGAGCCCATATAATTACCCATTTCTGGAGCTCATCATCACCCCCTACTGAAAGTGTTGCTCATCCTTTGAGCAACTAATCTATCTCTTCATATTTGATGGCCCGGGTGGCCTCCTTATCATCCCAAGCTTCTAATGTGGTCTACTCATGTGTGCCATAAAATTCTGCCCTCTTGTCCATGTCCTTCCATTGTTCCTCCTATTCTGCTTGTTTGAATTCTTGTGCTTTTCCTGGCCTTAAAATACATGGAGGTTTGCCTTTTTCCTTTTTCTTTTTGTTTTGTAGGTGTGCTTAATGTAGCAAGCACAACTACTGCCTCCCTTGCCAATATCTCAGGTGATTTCTCCTCTTGTTGTTCTTTTTCCTTGCTTCCTGTAGAAATCCCTGTGTCAATTGTTTCTGTGTGTGTTGCTGAGATCTCAGGGTGTGTCTTTTCCTTTTGTTTTTGTGTGCCTGCTTTGGCTGTGGTAGCCTTCATTTGGGCTTTTTTGGCCTTCTCTGTCCTACTCTGCATCCTCTTTTCCCTTGGTGTTTTTGCTATTGTTTCTTCCTCTGTTTTAGGCTCAACAATCTGGCCCATTTCCCCTTTTTCTTTTTGTTCTTTTTGTGCTTGAATGTCCTGTGTTCCTTCACCATTGGTTTTCTCACCTTCTTCAGTGTGTTCTCCCTCCTCACTGCTGGATGGGGTGATGTTTTCGGCCAAAATTCTAATATTGTCATCCCTAGACATGTTTCTGAAGATTTCCCAAGATATGGGAACAGTGTAGGTGTGCAAATCATCTTCCATCAATAGTTTGATGAGCCAATGATGGGCCAACTGATATGGGATCCCTTCATTTAACTTTGTACCACATTCAATTAGTGACAGAAGAAGGAAATATGGGATGCTCAGTTTCTTGGCTGGACACAAGGCAATCCCATGTCTTAGTTCACACAGCAACCTGAAATGATAACCATAGATGATGCTAAACCTCCCTTCACACGTGATGTACTTTGTAATTTGGAAATTGACTTCACTCCAGAGAGTGCTTTTTTAGGTTTTAATCAGAAAAGGAAATGCTTAGGCAACCAAACAGTCAATCTGAAATACAGGATAGCTGAATTTGGTTTCCCCTGAACCTAAGAAGGAATTTCTCATGTGTCCAATATCAACTAGCAACAATTCCCTTGTTTTAAGGCTGTTGTCACCCAGAACTCGACTGTTTTCTTATGAAAGGAAGAATTTTTTTTTTACAGGCAGAGCACAAGGATCAGGTTCTCTTCTTAGCACACAGACAGATATGCAAATCCAAAAAAAATTTACACATGCACAGGCTGGCCTCCACGGCTGCATATATCTTCCCTATAGGAGAATTTAAAAAGAAAATGTGGAGGAGATTTTTTGATGCAGGAAAATGGGGGAAACTCAGTGCAATATGTAGGCGAATGTTTTACTTCCACTACACAGGTAGAATTTTCCTTTGATTTTCCAATTTGATGTCGTTCAATTCACCACCGTGCACAAACATACCATGCATAGAGGAGTGTTTTCGAGCCTACCTCATTTTGAGCTTGAAATTCACTGAAAATCTCGGGTTTTCTTGCTCCTTAAAGCTGTTATGCCTTTCCTATAGAACCCTTCCTATAGAAGGCTCTCGTTTCCTGTAGAACGAAACTGTGCTTCCTGTAGAATGCCGATAAGCAGGAGGGTTTTGAAAAATGGCCAAGAAAGACTGGTTCACTGCTATGGAGGTGGTATGGAGCTTGTTGTAGCTGCATAGACGATGATAAAATGGAAACAACGGTGGTGAAAGTATTTCAAAGATGAGTTCGATTGGCTACTTATGGAGACTTCCGTTGACGGAGGGTGAGCTGGCCAAGTGCATGTTGGCCCCATGCAGACCGTTGGTCCCCACTGCAGTGTTATTATGAACTGTATGTTCTTTGCCTGTAATTACTTCCATCAATTATGTTGGAGTTTAAACAGACACTACTACCTGTTTTCAGTTTTCTTCCTGAGATGGTTGAGCACACGTGTCGATTGCACCCACCGAGCGTTGTTTGAACTGGATGAGGGTGGCCAGTTAGCTGGCCACTGACCTTGTTTAATCACAACCATCTCATTGTTCACGCAGTTCTTAAATTACATTCATGCAACAAAGGAATGGGTTTAGTCACATACCTGGAAGTCGAATGCGTTTGTTGTGAGGTGTTGTGGCCTTTCCTTCTGTTGCATGCCTTTGTTTCTGTGGATGCATGTTGGTTTGGTTGCTGATATGTGCCTATTTTTCTTGTGCAGGTATCCTCTGGATGGATTTAAGCTGCAGGAGTCTGATTCCACGTTCAAATTTGCACCCTCATGCTGCTGATGCTAGATTTTTGCAGGACAGCAACTTGTTTTCTCCTTAGCTCCCAAACGATAGATTGGATTGACCTAAACCTTTCTGAGCATGTTTCTATCATCATCAGGCACCTCCCATAGCAAAATTGTGGTCAATGGATGCACGTATTTCGAGAAAAATTGAAAATGCCTTAAGATGATGGAGGTCCATTTCTCGGAAATCGTGCACTGGAATTGGCTGAAATTTCTTGAGCAGGTTACCATCACCCATATGCATCGCCCCATGAAACAAATTTTGAAATGGATGCACGGATATGGAGAAAATGCAAAAATGGTTGAAGGTGATGGAGGCTGATTTCTTGGAAACCATGCACTGGAATTGGCTGAAATTGCTTGAGCATGTTGCCATCATCCCTATACAACTCCTCATGTAACATTTTTTTAAATGGATGCATGGTTTTCAAGTTCAGGAAAAAAAAATAATTATGCTCTATGTATTCTTATATCAGAGCATTATGTAGTTTTTGCACAGTAAGGAAAAAATGAGCTTGGGATGTAATGCAGACTTGGGTCTCAGCTAATGAGGAATCTAGACGGAGGGTAACAGGTATGGTGAGTGAAAAACTGATGCTTGATTTGTCATTAAGGATTTTTTGCTAGCAGTATCAAGAAAACAGGATTTATGTGTGTGACTGGGAAGGAACATAAAAAAATGAGTGCAATGGAGGTGTACGAAGATGTAAAAAGGTGACATATGGTGATGGATGGAAGCAGGGATGTTTACAGGCCTCATGGACAGATTCCCAACCTTCGGGTCCTCCTCGAAGATCGATCTTGGCTTGTTTGTAGGCTCTACAGGATCTTCCTGTAGAAGACACATAACTTCCTGTAGAAGGTGAAATCTCAGTCCGAATGAGACCAAATCTTGGGAAAGGGTAGTGGTCATGGAGGAATGGATTGTGAGGGATGCTTGCATCTTGGTGCTAACCTCTGTCTTTGTCTTGTGATATCCTCCTAACCTGCAATGTCCTTCCTGCAACCTACAATTTATTCACCAGAAATTAGGTCTATTTTTCTTTTTCTCTTTGTTTTTTTTTTTAAAACAACTAGGGTGCCTCAAGGAGGTTTTCACCCTAATTTCCTGCCCTGGGTTCCTCCAAGGGAGGTTTTCACCCAAGGATCTTATTCCCTTTTTCTTTTCTCTTCTTTCTAACCCTTCGACCACCTCATGGAGGTTTTCAATCAATGAGCCAATCTGAGGCACCTCTAAGGAGGTTTTCACCTTAGATTTTTATTTTTATTTTCTCTTATTTTTCATTTCTTTTTCTTTTTCTTTTTCCTTTTTTTTTTCTACCCTACCCTAATTGAAAAACAAAATCAATGTCAAGTATAAGAATACTTCCAATGGAGCCATGTGCACATCGAGATTAGAGACAAAATGATGTGGAGGCTTGAAATGCATGCTTTGACAGGTATCCGAATTTCAGAGACCAAATGATTTGACTTTGAAGGGATCAAACATAGCTGAGGAAGAGAGTATTGGTGCAACTTAGTGACCGTCTGGAACCATATCTAAATATAGCTCTGATACCCTTGGTCCTTTTGCTGATCTGGATCATTCTCCATATCTTCTTCTATCATGACCTTCACATCTTCCCCTTTTTGTTGATTTTTCTCTTGAATACATGGAGGATTTGATGGAAACCATGAGGGAGCTCTCTCGATCTCTGATTCTGATGTCTTTTCTTCATCAAGTGCAGCCCATGGTCCTTTGATCTCCTCTTTTGAATCTTCTTTTGCTGGATGTGGTCCTTCAATGTTGTCAATATAATCTCTTTCTTGCAATACTCTTCCTGAGCTATGGTGAATATCCTTGAGCTCAAGAGGAGTTGTTTGGACATGTTATACCTCAGCTTTGTGTAGAAACTTTTTCTGCAATTATCTAGCTCGCTCCGATACCATGTAGAAACTTTTTCTACAATTATCTAGCTCTCATACCATGTAGAAATTTCGAATAATTTAACACATATTCAATGGATATTATCCTGATCATGTACTATTGCGGAAAACATACACAATACATAAGCTCCTCTACGTTGATCATCAATATAGCAGCATCAATAACAATAAAACATCAAGAGCATTCACACATTAACACAGTATGTATCCCGGGGAAAGCATCTCGCTAAAAACCCCAACTATCTGTATATTAATGATTGAGTCATGTAACATTACACAGCATAATACTTCTCACAAGTATCTCCACCTCTGTTACACACAATACAGCTCAGATCTGATCTCCAAATCTCTTCCACTGCTTGCTTGCCTCCACTGCTCAATACCTGCTCAAGAACTGATGAGAATGGCTCACCAAACTCGTTTTTCACCTCCAAAATAGTCACTCACACTTTTTTGGACGTGAGCACAAGCTATAATGTGGGAAAATACGTGAGAAAACTCATTGGCATACTCAATCCCTTGATTGTGCAAGATCTAGTGCACAACTATAGTCACAACTGATAGCAATCTGATTCTCTACCACCTGTCCCTGTTGAACTGAACATGCACTGACATGCAACTGAGTTAGATGATGTATTCATTAGTTGTATTATGAGTTAATAACTTGTGAATTAATTAATAACTAATTCACCCAACTCATCTCTAGTCTATTTTCCAGTTAGACTAAATACAACCAGTTTAACAAAGTTGAACTGAACACAACTCCATCAACTCCACAATCAACTCCACCAAACTCAACTGATTGAGTTCTAACTGAAGTCATGCATGAAACAACTCAACTGACTCATAAGAAAAGCGTATTTCCTTCTGACAGTTGCATGTGCCACCTCTGTAGCTCAAACTGAAGTGCTCCAAGAGAATAAGATTAAGTTTATAGTTCAAATATTATTGTGAGATAATAATATTTGACTTTTCTATTTTTGACAGCCAGTCTAAAAATAGACTTTGATCACTCACACTTGATCAATCATCCATAAACAGCAACCTGCAATCCATAGACATGATCCATATGTCTAAAAATAGACATAGTCTAAAAATAGACTTGCGCCAAAAATAGCCTGCGGGCCCACTTAGTGAAGGCGACTCTTTTCACTAAGCTCCATCATCTTGTTCCAATCTCAACACTCCATCTCGAAAAGATATGGATTATCAGCAACCCCTATCCTGCCTCGGTGGTACTCGAATTTGCTCCTGGTGAGAGCCTTCGTCAGAATATCAGCATCCTGATCCTCCATTGGAATGTACGAAAGTAACATGATCCTCCGCTGCACACAATCTCTGATATGATGGTACCTGATGTCAATATGTTTAGATCTATCATGAAATACAGGATTAGCCGAGAGTTTAATGCAACTCTTGTTATCACAGTAAATCACAGTAGGATCCAAATGAGAACTGAACAAACCAACTAGGATCTTCCTCATCCATATAGCCTCGCATGCAGCCAAACTTGCTGCCATATACTCGGCCTCTGCTGAACTGAGTGCCACGGATCTCTGTTTCCTGTTGTACCAAGAAACTGCTGTTGATCCAATACTGAAGACCCCTCCTAATGTGCTCTTTCTGTCTGTTGGGCTCCCTGCCCAATCTGCATCCGTGAAGCCACATAGCTTCACCTCATCCTCATGTCTATACCACAAACCATATCCCGATGTGCCTCTCAAGTAGCGCAATACATGCTTGCCCACCTTCCAGAATAGCTTTATAGGCTTAACCATAGCTTGTGAAAGCTGGTTAACTTCATAGGATATATCAGGTCGTGTATTGACCAAATACATCAGCGACCCCACTAACTGTCGATAAACAGTGGCATCCACTTCTTCTCCCGAAGTGGCATCCTCCTTCCTCCAACCTCTAGGAAGAGGAGTATCAACAGGCTTGCAGCCATGCATGTTGAACTTCTCCAGTATCTCCCGAGCATACTTGCCCTGAGAAACAAATAGTCCACCACTGCGCTGCCATATTTCCAATCCTAGGAAATAGTGAAGGAGGCCCAAATCCTTCATCTCAAACTTTGTAGCAAGATCCGTCTTGCATGACAGTATCAACAGCTCATCACCCGTTAGAATCAAATCATCAACATACAGTACAATGATAAGCAACTTACCCTCCACCACAATCTGGTATAGGTTTGGATCCACCTCGCTCTTGGAGAATCCAAGTCCTGTGAAATAGTTGTCTATCCGTGTGTACCAAGCACGTGGTGCTTGCTTCAACCCATACAGCGCTCTCTTGAGCCTGCACACATGCGACTTGCTGCTGAAGACTTCAAAGCCTTCGGTTTGCTCAATGTACACCTCCTCCTCAATGACTCAGTTGAGGAACGCAATCTTCACATCCATCTGATGAATGTGCCATCCCATCTGCGCTGAGAGAGCAAGAATCGTCCGTATGGAAGAATAACTTGCGACAGGTGCAAAGGTCTCCTCATAATCGATCCCCTCAATCTGTGAAAAGCCTCGGGCAACAAATCTTGCCTTGTACTTCTCCACACTCCCGCTAGCTGCCTGCTTAACTTTGTAGATCCATCTCGAACCCACCACTGATTTCCCTTCCGGTCTAGGAACAATCTCCCATGCACTGTTTCTGACAATAGAATCATACTCTTCCACCATGGCGCTACCCATGCGGGATCCTCCACAGCTTCCTCGAAAGAGGATGGCTCAGTCACAACACACTTGCTCATAAGAGCCATGTATCCAATGTACCGATCAGGTGACTGTCTCTGCCTGCGTTGGGCTGTAGGTGATCCTACAACTTTCTCTGCATCTTAAGCCAGTCGCTCAGCTTCTGTCAAGCGCTTTCGCCCTCTGATGGTTAGCGCTGCATGAGTGGCCTCTTCCACTCCATCAACCTTGTCCTCTGGCTGATCCATGTCCTGAAGCTCATCCTTAGGAACTAATATCTCCTCATCTGCATGCAAGTGTAGCTCCCTCTCAAGAAAACACTTCATGGCTTTCTCCTCCTGAAATTTTATATCCCATCGCACAACAATTTTACCACTGTCTGGAAAATACACACGATAGTTGTGGGGCATATCAGTGTACCCCACAAATATCCCAACCTTTGCGGTCGACTCCAACTTCTTCCTGGCATCCTTCATCACATGCATGTAAACGTTAGCACCAAAAATCCTCAAATGAGAAAGATCAAGCTTCTTACCAGAATAAGTCTCCTCAGGTGTACTCATGCCAAGTATCCTATGAGGACAACGGTTCTGCACATAAACTGTTGTATTGCATGCTTCCACCCACAAGTGAAGGGGTCGGCCCTGATCATGCAACATTGCCCGTGCAGCACCCACAATCGTTCTGTTCTTCCGCTCAGCTACCCCGTTCTACTGTGGGTTATGGGGAGCTATGAGCTCTCTACGAATCCCTTCTGTCTTGCAGAAATCCTTGAACTCGTCCGAGATGTATTCACCACCATTATCGCTCCTAAGAGCCTTCACCTTCTTCCATGACTCCTTCTCGACCAGTGCTTTGAATTCACAGAACTTTGAATATGTCTCGCTCTTCTTCTGCATGAAGAAGATCCAGCACTTACGAGAGAAATCATCAACAAAAATCACATAATACCTGTGTTTTGCTGTCAAAGCAACTGAGAAAGGTCCACACACGTCTGTGTGAATTCTCTCAAGGATCGTCGTGGCACGACTATCCTTCTCGTGAAAGGTGGCTTTCACGAACTTCCCCAAAGTACACCCCTTGCACTGATCTGACTGCGCAAGTGTGCCTTTAGGAAGACCTGTAGTGATCTGCTGCAGTATCTTCAAGGCTCCATGGTGAAGGTGACCCAATCTTCTGTGCCACAACTCGCCATCATCTCGGCTCACCAATCCTTCTGCCTTGCCTGCCATTGATGCGCATCCATCTACATGCAACTGATAAAGTTTCCTCACTCGAACCCCTGTCTTCTGGGTCTCACTAGCTGTCTTGCTGCGCAGGAAGGCCTTTCCCTCGCTGAAAACAACATCATACCCCTTTTCTTCTAACATCGCCACTTAGATGAGATTCTTCTTCAATCCTGGAACATGCATGACTTCCTTCAATACAAAGGGTTTACCAGACTCCCTCTCAAAGGAAATGGTACCGATACCGGTCGCACTGTATCTACCATCATCGCCCATCTCGATGTGCACTCCGAGATCTTTGTCCTCCAGATTAGAGAACAAATCTCTATCTCCCGTCATGTGAAAAGACGCACCACTGTCCAAGAACCACACTGATCCCATCAAACTTGAAACCAAGCATGCGATCAATGAAAAATCAAGCTCAAACTGAGAAGCTAAGGCCTCTCCCCCTGCAGATCCAGCAGCTTGCTTGTTCTTCTTCTTCTGCGGACAATTTGTGGCATAGTGTCCATGCTGGTGACAGTGAAAACACTTCACCTTGGACATATCCTGCTTCTTGCCTTTCGCACCAGACTGAGAAGCTTTCTTGCTCTTCCCTTTCTTTGCTTTGGCAGCCAAAGCACAATTCTCTTCATCAGATACCTTTGATGAAGATCCATTCTCATACTTATTGTTACTGAGTTTATCCTTGAGTGTCAGGTCGCTCTTGATTTGGAATAACATTTGCAATCTGTTGAAAGACATTTCAACAACACTGCTGCAAATTTGATTTCCACCAGCTCCAACTCAACTGCTTCCGATCTAAGATTCGTGAGAACAAAATATTTCTCGTACAGAGATTGACTGTATGGGCTTTTACCGGATATTTCACCTTCCAAAGGAAGGATGAATCCAGAGGCTACCTGGCCTGATTACAGGCTCTACCTAGAGAAATAGAATGTAAACACTTCCTGAATAGTAGATCTGATGATCAACAGCTCCGATACCATGTAGAAACTTTTTCTACAATTATCTAGCTCGCTCTGATACCATGTAGAAACTTTTTCTACAATTATCTAGCTCTGATACCATGTAGAAATTTTGAATAATTTAACACATATTCAATGGAGATTATCCTGATCATGTACTATTGCGGAAAACATACACAATACATAAGCTCCTCTACGTTGATCATCAATATAGCAGCATCAATAACAATAAAACATCAAGAGCATTCACACATTAACACAGTATGTATCCCGGGGAAAGCATCTCGCTAAAAACCCCAACTATCTGTATATTAATGATTGAGTCATGTAACATTACACAACATAATACTTCTCACAAGTATCTCCACCTTTGTTACACACAATACACCTCAGATCTGATCTCCAAATCTCTTCCACTGCTTGCCTGCCTCCACTGCTCAAGAACTGATGAGAATGGCTCACCAAACCCGTTTTTCACCTGCAAAATAGTCACTCACACTTTGTTGGACGTGAGCACAAGCTATAATGTGGGCAAATACGTGAGCAAACTCATTGGCATACTCAATCCCTTGATTGTGCAAGATCTGGTGCACAACTATAGTCACAACTGATAGCAATCTGATTCTCTACCACCTGTCCCTGTTGAACTGAACATGCACTGACATGCAACTGAGTTAACTGATGTATTCATTAGTTGTATTATGAGTTAATAACTTGTGAATTAATTAATAACTAATTCACCCAACTCATCTCTAGTCTATTTGCTAGTTAGACTAAATACAACCAGTTTAACAAAGCTAAACTAAACACAACTCCATCAACTCCACAATCAACTCCACCAAACTCAACTGATTGAGTTCTAACTGAAGTCATGCATGCAACAACTCAACTGACTCATAAGAAAAGTGTATTTCCTTCTGACAGCTTCATGTGCCACCTTTGTAGCTCAAACTGAAGTGCTCCAAGAGAATAAGATTAAGTTTATAGTCCAAATATTATTGTGAGATAATAATATTTGACTTTTCTATTTTTGACAGCCAGTCTAAAAATAGACTTTGATCACTCACACTGTGATCACTCAAACTTTCATCAAAAATAGAAGTCCATCTATTTTTTCCCAACTTGATCAATCATCCATAAACAACAACCTGCAATCTATAGACATGATCCATATGTCTAAAAATAGACATAGTCTAAAAATAGACTTGCGCCAAAAATAGCCTGCAGGCCCACTTAGTGAAGGCGACTCTTTTCACTAAGCTCCATCATCTTGTTGCAATCTCAACACTTTGCAATTGGGTTGAGCTACTCCATTGTGCGGGTTTGGAAATGGTGGTACGGGTAGTTGAGTGGGGTGTATATTTGAGATGGATGTGGATGGGGTTGTGGTTAGGCAGGTGGTTTCCCACTATATTCTTGTTGAGCCTGCCTGTTCTTTGGGTTCAGGTTTGGTTGAGCAGACATTTGAGGTTGCCTTGGTGGAGCAGGAGGTGATGGTTGCAGTTGAGTAGGTAGTGGAGGAAAAGGAGCGGGAGGAGTGTTGTACTGGGGCCTCCACCCTGGATGAGGTGCATTCTACTGAGGCTGTGGTTGAGCGTAGGGGTGAAATGGATGAGTAGTTGGTTGGGCATAATATGGAGATGTGAAGGACCAAGGAGGAGATGTGGACCAGGAAGGATGAGCAGGGGGACCCCAGGAAGGCATGGAAGTGGCTTGATAGGGGTCGTAATAGGTCTGGGATGTCCCTTGCATTTCCTGCTCGTAAGGTCTTGGTCCATGTGGCCTCCTTTGGTTCATGAAATAGAGTGGTTCAGTGGCTCCTTTGGCCCTTTGATATGTAGCTTTGAGTCCAGGTAAGGAAGGGCACTGGTTCGTAGGATGGTCTCTTTCACAGAAAAAACACACTTCTATAGGGTGCAATGGACATTCGTTCCTAGGATGCTTTCTAGTGCACCTAGGACAAAAGATGGCCAAAGCCCTCTCGGCTTCCTCTTGCTTCCTCTGGATCCACAAGGTATCCATTTACATGGCAATATTCTGTCTGATCTCGCTCTTGACATCTTCCCAAATGTTTCCAATTTCACCTTCAATGGATGAGTTGGAAGAAAAGGTATTGCTCCCAACATTTCTGTTTCTAGCCATATGCTCTAGAGGAATGTTTTCTTCTTCTTCTCCCCTAGAAGTTCTTCAAATATGTCTTGCTGTCCACCTAGGGGTTCTTTTTAATCACAACCATCGAAGAAGATAAGGTTGGCTGTGTGACGTAGTGGGGGTGTTGTGAAAACATTTTTCTGACTTATCTCTACTCCTACAAGGCATGAAAGGAAATCTTTTTGGTTGATTTTTGTTTTTTTTCTTCTTGTACCTGCAAAATTGAAATATATTGAACTACAACTAACTAAAATCTATCTTGTTGAAATGAAAATTTGGAATTGAAATGAAAGCAGGAAAGGACTAATCTATTTTGCTGAAATGAAATTGCAGGAATGAAATGCTAGGCTACGCTTGCAGAATTGAAATGCTATTCTACGCTTGCAGAATTGAAATGGTAATCTACGCTTGCAGAATTGAAATTACGGAATTCAAATGAAAGTAGGAAATGTCTAATCTACGCTTGCTAAAATGAAATTGCAGAATGGAAATGAAACAACTACTCTACTCTTGCTGAAATAAACTACTTAGCAAAGGTTGTAGTAGAAAATAGAAGAAAAGCAACAATCACCAATACTCTGATGCTTCCCCGACAACGACACCAAAAAGATGGTGGGCTCCAGTATTGCAGCAATGATGCTACAACTCCTGGGACTCCCTTCTTTACTTTTATCAACCTGGTAGTTCGTAACAAACTTGGAAGCGACGGTGTCGTATGCACAAGTTCTAGCTCTTGCCGCAGGCTGTCACTTGATCAGCTGGCACAAGTTCGCTAGAAGCTTAAGCCAACTTCTATGAGATCTTAGAAGAAGATTTTAACTGCGATGGACAAAAGCTAACTCAAAAGAGGCTAGTCTACTTACAGAAAGGAGATGAAAGCGGAAAGGAAATGCAAACCCTAGCAAACCCTAGTTTTATCGACTAACCCTACTGGTGCAAGAAAAGAGAGAAAAGCTGCGGAAATGGATGCCATCGACTCTTGGAAAGGTAAAATACATGTGACTAAACTACTTCTGAACTAAAATCTGAAAAAAAAAAAAAAAAAAAAAAAAATCATCTTTTTGCATTTTGAGTAATTTTGCAGAATTATTACGCATGTGCTTTAACGATTTTTGATTGTGCAGAGGCTGATTGGTGAAAGGAAATGGAGTAGGCTCTTGCAGGAGGTAGGGAAGGTGAGAAGAGGGCCTAAGGGGTCCCTAGCACCCTTCTAGAGAGTTTCACAGTGATCAGATCTCGAGAAACTGCTCATGTGATCTTCTACAGGAAGTCTGCAGGGGTTCTACAGGATGTTCTACAGGAAGATCCGAAAGAGGATTTTGGAGGGTTGATGGAGGAAAAACGGTGGGAAAGTGGAAATGGAGGTTGGATAAGGATGTCAAGGGGTCTAGGACCTGGTGAATGAGGCTAAGGAGTGATTAAGGTGATAGGAGTTGTCCAAGGATGGAGGGAGCAATGATGCACATGAATGTCGAAATTAGGGCAAAGTGGAAAAAGGTGCAAATGCAGGGAAGGGATCTTGGATTAGGGGTTGGAGCAGGGTGTATGATGGAGGAAGGGTAGGCAGGGAGGTATCACAAGTGTGTTGCACACTATTTTCCAAAACTGATCAACAATGATTGGCAAAACCAAAGATCTAGCTGTTTTGACCTAATTTGACCGAAAAAACCAAAAACATGATGAACAGAAGTTTATTGGTAGAGAATCATGTAATATAACTATGGAAGCTTAGCAAGAACATATTCTAAACATGCAAGTAACACAGGTATCAACTATCCGAACTAAAAATCTAACACTAGCAATTGCATTGAAAGGGAAAAACAATGTTTTTATGGCAGCAAGTATGCCTTGGTCTCAGCTCATGGTCCCAAGGAGGGAGAGATGGGATCAAGGATTGCTTGATGACCTTTTTGCAGGTCTTTTCCTTTACCAAACTCTCAAATCAACCGGAAGCATGAAAATCTATTTCAATCATCAAAAATGACTTAAGTAACAAAGCAAGATTTTAATCTAAATAGCAGAAATTATTCTATGAATGCAGCAAAAACACATAAAAGTACACAAAGGAGGTACTGGCACTTGGGTTGGGCCCAACCCCAAGAGCTACAGCCTCCTTATAAATATTGGAGCTGGTGCAAAGCTGGATTCATCTTTATTGATCAAGAAATAATAGTTACATCCCAAAAACTATCTACAAGAAAAACTCGAAAATGTGTTGATACAAGGATGCACTAAAGTGCGAAAAATAGACGAACAAAATGACTAACCTACTGAAAAAAATCTAACTAACATCTGACTAAAATCTGACTAACTGAGCTGAGGCCCTAAGCCTTCTTATTTATACAAATTGAGGACCCCAACAACCCTCCTAAACTTTAGGAACTCGGCTGCCAAAACTTGCAGTTAACAGCAGTCCTACTTGACTTGCTTGGCTGCCCCTTGTGCTCTGAGTTTTTGATGGAGAATTCGAGGTAAGGGCTCATAAATGAAGGGGACACCTTCCTACAAATCCTCTCCCTTGTTCTTCCACAAATTTTGCTGCCAAGTGCTCATTAAACCTTTGATTTTATCTCAAAATTGACCAAAAATCTGCATAAAGCACACATTAGACTTTTTGGCATAATGACTAACCCAATTCACTTTATTAGCATAAATATAATCAAAAACATGCAATAAACTAATGAGAATGGTGGATTAAGTTGAATGAGGAGGCTAAATGAGCCCATATAATTACCCATTTCTAGGGCTCATCATTACTCATACCTTCTACCATACCTTTACCATGAAGTATTCGAAGGCCCTTATCTCCAATATGTCCAAGCCTTTGATGCCACAGCATGGTATTCTCTCCAGAGACCACTAGATTTTTTTCTCCACTTTCAGGAACCACATAACTGTTGCACCCATCAATAAAATTGCTACCTCTCAGCTTGTACAGATTTCCAATCTGAACTCCCCACATCAATACAGTGCTCCTCGAACCTTTTTGTAAGTATCCTTCTCGAACACTGTTTTTACATCTGCATCATCCAGCTTGCTTACGGAATTCAGATTTCTGGCCAATGCAGGAATATGCAGAACACCTGGAAGTGTTCTAACCCTTCCACCTTGCAACTTCAACTTTACTTTTCCGCGACCAATGATTCTAGCCTTGTTGTCATCCCCCAAGAAGACATCACCACCATCATATTTCTCAAACTCGCAGAACCACTCTCTATGGGGAGTGAAGTGAAAGGATGCACCTCAGTCAATCAACCATGCCTCATGATCTACATGTATACTTGAAGAAGCCAAGTACACATCCCCACCTTCATCTGAGGTGGTTTTTGCCTCTACAGAAGGAGCATCATCAGATCCCTTTCCTTTGTCAGGAGCTTTAGATTTATAGTCCCTTTTGTAGTGCCCTTCCTTTCCACATATCTAGCATACCACCTTTACAAGTTTTCCTGGAGATTTAGATCTCCCTCTAGGTTTAAATCTCCCACTTGATTACTTTCTTTTTTTTCTTTTATGGGACTATCCTCGTACAAACAAGGCATCACTATTCTAGCTCTCCATATTTTTCTGTCTCATTTCCTCCATCAACAAGGATGAGATTATTTCATAAAAATGTAAGGCAGTTGCATTGCTACCTATTGTGATAACCAGACTATCTGACGAATCTGGTACAGAACACAACAAATTGATGCACTTATCTTCATCTGAAATTTCAATAGCAACATATGGTAACTGACTTACCACAGTATTAAATGTGTTCTGATGCTCTGTCACCGAGTCTCCATCTTTCATCCTCAAGTTATATAGCTTTTTCCGTAGGAATAGTTTATTCACTAGAGACTTAGATTGGTATAAAGTCCCTAACTTGTCCCACAAAGCCTTCGTCGTAGCTTCCCCTGATACATTCAACAATACTGAATCTAAGACACACAATTGTATTGTGTTCTTTACCTTCCGATCCAACTTCTTCCATTCTTCATCAAACACTCTTGTTGGTTTAGTACCTGGATCTACCGCGATCCACTGATATTTATCCACCAACAGATCCTCCATTTTGAGTTTCCACAACTCAAAACTCTAACCATTAAATTTCTCGATCTCTATCTTTCCACTGTTCTCCATCTTCTTTCACTACCAGAATCGATCCCGCAGATCTCCCACTAGACAGGGTCTACCATAGGCCCAAGTGAAACCCCTTAGCAACAAAGGCATCCCCTTGAAGCCAAATCAGCTCTGATACTAAATGTAGGTTTTAACCCTGTATAGAAATTACCTGCATACGAATTCTAAAACAAAGAAAATAAACAATGCGATAACATAACACATAAAACACATATATACAGAGATTTTCACATGGATCCCAAAACCGAGACTACCAACTTGATTTTTTCATTATATTCCTTTCAATGTTACAATACATATTTATACATGTTGAAGCATCCAAAACCATGGACTGAAAACCATCGCGTCCAAAACCATGTATGAAAAACATGCACAAAACCATAGGTAGGTCCGCCCAACCTAATATAGGGTCCAAAACCAAAATTTTCCGGGGAGCTACCCTAGACCCCATAGAGTGGGGTTACTTGCACCCCTCAAACCCCCTGTGACTCTCCCCACTATGCAATTGGTGCAACGAAGGGGGGGCTCTGCCCCCCTTCTAACCCCCCGGTTAACTATGTGGGCTAGTTGTGGAAAGAATATAACACAACCCAACACCAACTTCACTTGGACTTGTGTTTAAGCCACTTTTTGACCATGTCTTCTGTGAAATCAACCATGCAATCACTTAGCCTTTGCAACTTGACATGACATCTTACCCATGGAAAGAACATTCCTTTGAGTGTCATTGACCAGTTTCGCCACTTTGCATTGAGCGTAGCAATGTTCCCCTCCTAGGAACTAGTGTATCTGCTTTTTCGACACTCATTATTTCCACTGTACTATAGTATTATTTTATTCATTTTTAGGCTTCATAAATATGAAAAAGACAAAAAAATATATTCCAAAAAAAGAGTGGGAATGGGACATTATTTCCATATTTGATGGCAGCTCGAGTCAGTTGTGTCACCCTCTGAACAAAGCACTCAAAAAATAAGTCTTTCCTCCATTAGGATGGGCTTTAGTTTGACTTAGGGGAGCTTTAATCCTTTTATAGAGTCAGTACATCTCCGATTGGTTATCTCTTCCAATCATATGGAGAGTTTGCTTGTGCCTCCTGCATGGAAAACTTATACAAATTTATCATATGCTTCCATGTAGTCACAGTTGAGTCATGATTTCATTCAAGGGAGGTAAACTTGAGTTGACCTCTCTACGATGTCCCTTGACCTATTTTTCAGTCAGCCATCCCTAGTTGTCAGAGTCATGTTCATTATCACATCATCTATTTGGTCCTTTGCTCGAGCTGGTTTGAAAAGGTATCCATTGACTTCTTGCTGGCGGGTCTTGCTCTTATCGGCTACAACAAATTGCTCTAAGAGCATATCTAGAGCCACACCTTGGCCCTATTTTCATTATTGATAGGTCACCTTATGCTTAACATGGATCAATATCATGGGTATTTGACTGAGTGGTTTCCCTTGTGTTCGACATTAGCTTTCACTATCACACATTGGGATTTGCGTAGTACCTTAGTTTCCATTTGACCATATTGGTGGATTTCTCACCTCTGTGTTAGCTTTCATTATTGGTTCATTAAAAGGGTTTCTATCGTGTGCTAGATACATCTTGTGTATGCAAGAAACATGCTTCGGTTGGGTTACTACATCTTTATTCGTCTGATTCCTTCCACATTATTAGCATACGAGTTACACTCATGCTAGATTGATGAAAGATGCCTAAATTCCTTCCTTCTAGCAGATCATTTCCCATCATCTTAAGCTCATTTCTCTTGGAAAGAGATCTAGAGTCCATTTGGAAATACCTTAGGGTTTTGCAATCATTAGTGCAGACTCCTTCGCTATCAATAGTGGGAAAAAATCATCGTCTCCTAATTGATAGATTCTTCCAAGTGTTCGACTACAACTCATTTATTCGCACTTGTTAGATTGTACTGGGTACCTTGGTTCTCATCACCATTATCCGATGAGTAGTCTCATGTTTGTTAACGATATACATCCATGCCTGGTAATTAAATGATTTCTCACACAATCAAATTCAGAACATTTATTCCCACTATGTAGAAATGTACCATAGTGGTCGGTGAAGACCTCAGGTTTGCATCAGTATTTCTTGGTTCACTTGTTAGTTACTCCTGTTGTTTCTAGTTGACACCATCCACCTTATATGTTGTAGTTCCTTACAACAAAATCCTATATGTTGACACCCGAGTCACAGTGTAGTACCATTTATTCCACCATTTGACTTGGTACTTTTTGGATCAGCGTTATGACTTCAGTGATCAGCTTCATACTTCAGCATCATTGATCAGTTCTTTATATGTGATATTCAGACATGTACTTACTTTGATATGATCAGATGATCCATTATGTATCCTTCAGTTCCTTTATACTTATATGCATATTGGATCCACTTTGTACTTGACATGAAGACATGCTTTACTATCTCTGAGCGTGGGTATGCCCACCTCGGACAACAGTTTCTTTCTGATCTCTTTCACTGGCTTGGCAGGCTAAATTCTGGTGAATTCCTCCTCGGTCTTGGCATGATTCCTTCTATACACTTAATACATTTCAGCCATCATGTACCCCTTCTAACCTCATATATTAGGGGGCATATGTTATAGCACAATTTACCACTCTTGGTAGATTTGATGCTCTGGTTATGGCCTAGGGAAACCCTTCCTTTCCAAACTTGGTCCAAAATCTAAAAGACAGTGTTTTATTTCCTATACGCTAATTTTCCCTATGTTAAAAGTGTGCACATGTGGGTCAGCATATAACTAACGTGCTTATATGTGTTAAAACACTTAAAAATAATAAATCTCCTTTATTTAGGGTAGAGTTTACGGGTTTTACCTGTTACTCACCTACTATAGGACGTGGCCCAACTGTTTCCTAACTGAAAAAACTAATTTGGAGAAGTATAAATAAACCTCAATGGGAAGGCCTAAGGGGAGAAGAGATGAGATATTGATATTATAGTTGATTGATCCCTAATCAAGTCTGAAGAAATCCCTGTGCCTCCTGCACTCCCTAAGCTTTAGGAAACTCTTGTTTTCTATTTTGAGATATCCTTCACCCTCTTGTGATATCGTTGTGTATGTTTATGGAGGAAGATTATTGAGGTCGGGACATGATGGATCTAGAGGACGTTCTGCTTGGAGCTGGACTAAAACTTAAGTTGTAGTTTTCCACCTTTTTTGTAGCCTACATCAATAAAGAAATGTTGTTTTGTTCTTGATATTTATTGTGTTTATGCATTGATACATGTTGTGATTTATTTATAAATCTCATATTAATGTGTAATCGTTCATTTTATTATATGATCTAATGTATATATCATGAATATGATTTATGTTACTACTATTGTATATGTTTTTCTTGGATAATTTACAGGTTTCAAAGGCATCAGAGGAAGCAGAGGGTTTGAACCCTGTAGGATCTACCCAAACATAGAACCTCCAGGTAAGGTCACTTCTTCCCATTTTAGTAGTATAAAATTTAGATTGTTTGTCTGAAAATTTCTTGTTGTTGTTTGTCCTTTTCTCTATTGGGGTTTTCAACCCAATACCCTAGTGTGTTCACACCTGCAACAGAA
The DNA here is from genome assembly GCA_031772625.1 of Pinus tabuliformis. Lineage (NCBI taxonomy): Eukaryota > Viridiplantae > Streptophyta > Pinopsida > Pinales > Pinaceae > Pinus > Pinus tabuliformis. Next base: position 655,570,546 of record CM062811.1, read on the forward strand.
ACATTCACAATTTCTAGGTAGTGACTCCACCATGGTACTATTCAAGATCGTTGTTAGCAGAGAAACACTAAAGTACCATAACCACTATTCCAAGAAAAATTCAAGCTCATATCATAACTTCAGGTTCCCTTTTCCTTCCCAGAACAACAGGGGGTAGCATCCTAGCTTGTGTGATAAAGGCTAGTTTTCAAAGGATGGGACAGACAATCATTTGAAGGAGAGGCCTGAGTACCATCAGCAGGATCCACAGCTCTATAAAGCAACACCTATTTAGGTCCCCTTAATCTAGGCTATAATGTGTCAGAGATCCTAGACTTCTCCCAGTGAATTGCCAATTATTGTAGTTGCTACAAAAACCCCTCCAAAAACTCTGAAACCCCTAAAATTTTTGGATCCCCTGTATCATGCAGAACCTCCTACACCATTGAAATCTGATCAGGAGTTCACCAGTCTAGGTGAACCCCGTAAAATACTAATTTTTCCAGCTAAGTGTAGCTAGTTTGCTAGATCCTTTCCAAATTCAGTCGGTCATAGATTCAGAGTGCAGCTAAGTCTAAATCTTGTGACCATTGTGACTTTGCGACTAGTGCGACCCACAAGTTGCATAGGCTGCAAGGTCGCATAGGTCTCCCTTGCCCATCAATGTGATCATGAAACCCTTGTGACCTCATGACTACCAGGTCGCAAGGTCGCATAGACATCACTTTCCCATCAACGCGACCATGCGACCCTTGTGACTTCACAACTACCAGGTCGAAAGATCGAATAGGTTGCAAAGTCACACTTTAAACCCATGCGACCGTCACACGTGCGACCAAAGCTATAGAAGGGTAGGTTATCCCATTTCATTGTAACTTTTCCTTTGGTCACATTGAAGATGAATAAGGTATGTGACTTGGGTGCACGTGCGGTTTTATCCAGACAAGAGATCTTTCACCTTCCTAGAAATCATGATTTTCTCCCAAGTGTCATTTTATGCATCCCCAACCTTCTGCATCTCATTCTTGAGGAGTTTTTTATCCCTCTCATTATTTTTTCACTTCAAACCCAAAAGAGCAGTTTCCCTGGCCTTGCTCATTCTTACTTAACCAAACCTTGGCCATTCTTCAAGCCTAGCCTCCCCAATTTTCGCCAGTAAGCCTTAAACACCTTCCCTGGAAGAATCCCATACCTCCCAAAGCCTCAAATTATTTTTCTTGGTCCTCTAAAAACCTAGGCCACACGGCTTGAGACCATGATACCTCTTTTTATGTGACTTTAGAACCTGCAACTTCGCTTCCCCCATGACCTTCTAACCTGTGACCTCGTGATCCCATCAACCCATGACCTTGCGACCTGCGACCTTGTTACCTCCATCAACCCATGACCTTGTAAACTACGACCTCTACAATAGGTTGCTCAATTTCACTTCTAGATTTGCGACCTTGTGATCTATCTCCTTATCTGACTTGCCTATCAGCTTCTGAAAATTCCTTTTATTTTCACAGTTTTGCTCGATTTTTCATGTCATCTCTTTCATCGTGGGATTGTATTTTCGACATGCCTAGTGAAGTGGACCTCGATTACATATCCATCTCCTCCTTTGAAGATGAGATGGCTCCCCCAACCACTAAGACTACTCGTAGAGGCTCACAAAGAGGTTCATGGGAGATCTACCAAGACAAGGAGCCACCCATCTTCAGGGAAACAACCTGTAACATCCATAAAACCACGAAACACTCCTAATACAACATCTATGAAGAGTTTTCAAAGAAAGACATGCTGGAAATCCAAGAGGATTTCCTGGTATACATAAATGTCAAGAGGTCGAGGTTACACAAGATAACATCACACTCCTCGATCATCCCATGCACAAAAACTATTGAATGGATCTTGCAAAATAAAAATACAGATTCATGGACAATCAGGGACCATGTTGGAACATCCATATTCACAATATCCTCTGCAGATATTTTCGCCTACTACAGACTCCTAGAGAGATGAGAGGTTTTCAATACTAGGTGGCTCTTTGAGTTTGTGATCACAGTGAAAGACATACTGAGGGAATGGTGACAGGACCCATCAAAGCTCCAGGTCAGAACGGATCAGGCATACAAGACATAGGGGTTGCGTAAGGTATATCAATTAATTGTTGTGATGATGTGCTGCTTATATGGTAAGGAAGACTGCGACTTATTTTATGGCACCTGGCTTCCTCTCATGTACATCGTGGCCACCCGATGAACTATTTTTAATTGGGAAAGCATTCTCGTATCATCATTTAAAAAAACATAGCTATGGCCCATCTCCCACAGCCAGAACAGCCTCTGGAATTCTATATCGCTTCATACCTCCTATGCGTTGTTTGTATGAGATGCCAATTTCAACACTGGAACTAAAACGCGGATTCATCAGCGGCCGACCCCATGCACCCCCACTGCAAGGTTTTCTAGGACACGACTTACAAAGGCATGATAGATGTAATTTCTGAATCTTTTATCGCCCCGTTGTACGAGCTACTATTTGGGGAAGAACCACCATTCATGTCAAAGAGGGCTATGAAGACTATGGTCAAGGTAGCACAATGGTTTTCCATTTAATAAGGAACATTCATAAGAGTGATTGGTACCCATAAGGGCACCCATGCCCTACCCAAGTTCGTTACAGACAAAACACTCCTACGGGGAGGTCTGCTACCAAAGACATAGGCATTTTGAAGTGTATTGAACAAAGGCAAAAAGAAACCATCTCCCGAATTCCCTCTCACCATCGAAGCATATGTGGTGGAGAATTTTAAACAAGTAGAGGCAGAAGTTGAGGCATTGAAGGGGAGCCATTTTGTGAGCCTCAACTACTAGACATACAATCACGAGAAGTTCATGGAGGAAGAAAAAAGGGTGCAGGAAGAAGCAGAGAAGAAAATACAAGAGGAAGAAAGGAGGGTGCAGGAAGAAGCAGAGAAGAGAAAATAGGAAGAAGAGGAGAAAAGGAGATTTGAGCAGGAGCTAAAAAATATGGAAGACGAGCTAAAGAGGCAACAAGAATTCGCAGATCAAGAAAAGATGTGGAAAGAAGAAGAGATAAGGAGGAATAAAGGAGAGGAAACCGGGGAAGGTGAACAAGGAGAAACTATCAAAACAACCGAGTTGGGTACAGGGAAAATTGAACTACCCCCATTGGATGTGCCTCCTTCTACTCCCCTCACTAATGGACAACTCCCCCTGTAGGAACTGGGTTTCTTGGAGGGATAAGAAGAGGAGGTCCTAGATATCACATGTCTCACTTTCAACGAAGTTAGCCTCAAGATTGTGCAAGAAAGGAAAAAATATTGCACCAGGAATCCAGCTAAGCCTTTATTAGTCACCATGGCCAAGGAAATCGTGCTCAACATCATAGAAAACCCACAGATAATTGCCTCAGACAGGAAAACTTTCGTCACCGCCACAGAACACAATGTGGCCTGGATGAGCAAGAAGATTACAGACCTTTAGAACATGCTTTACATGTCTGAACTAAGGTCCACCATAGTAGAGAAAGAGAGAAAGAAGGTAGAGGAAGAGAATGCGGCACTCCACTTAGTTCACCCGAGCGTGACAGAATTTCAGGCAGCAACCGAAGCAAAAATCGAGACCCTTAGGGAGGCCATAGCAATGGTCTATGAAGAGATGTCCAAAATGCATCACATAGTAACCCCAATCATGGGAATCCAAGCCCACACAAAATAAAGACTCGTGATGCTAAAGGAGTCTATGATGCTCTAGATAAGATACATGAATGGTCTGTCAAGTACCCAGGAGCACCAGCGGTGGTCCCTAAGAAGGATTGGATCACCATGCAGAATTCCAAGGTTCAAATCTGCATAAAGATTCAATCTAAAGACAAATTAACCAAAGATGTGGACAAGGTATTAGTATCCTACAGGAATCTTTTCAGTGGCTTGGAATCTATGATTCAACCTCATGGGGTCCCTTCTATAGGAGAAGTCGGGAAGGTAAGGAGGCAGGATGAGATCTCAAAGGAAGTGCATGTGTTCGTAGATACATATAAACAAGCATCTCAAGTAGAGGAAATTCCAATCACCAAAGAAAATATCACACGTTATGTGGTAGAACCAGTGAGGATTTACACCAAACTGGTAACTCTTAATAACCAAGTGCATGCCAAATGGACCTCCCTCACTCGAGTTCCTGCACTGACATGATGAAGATCAGTCGTGAATCACTTCCATCATAGAAAAATACAACCTATGTCGCACCTATTTGACAGAATAGCTCAATCTAGACATCCGAGAACTTTCCATTTTTAAATTAACAAATTAGGTTGATAGCTTACTTTTGTGATGTATGTACTCTGGTAGCATAGAACATTTTGAATACGAAAGGTCATGTGAGATACCAAAAGTCATCAGGTAGATGAAGAGTCATGAGGAAGTTTAGGAGTCAAGGGTAGGCCATGAGTCACCCTCACTCTATAAATACACCCTCATGCCACATTTTGTAAAGACCTTTTTGCTGAGGACATTTTTGCAGATAATATATTGCTTAAGAGAACATATGATCTTCTAATTAAGGCAAGGAGTTATTGTATGACTCAACTACTGGATTCCTCAAATATTTTATGTCGTAATGCGATGGGTATTTTCTACACTTGATGGATTGGATGTTCCTAAGAGTCCTTTGATGTTCGTTCTCTTCATATGTTGTCTCGTACTTCAAATTTTGTGTTTCTTTGCATGGATGGTATTTGATTCGCTAACTCTATGCTCGCGCTGATGAACTGTTTCGTTGCTATTGGTATAATCTATTTTGATTGTATGTTTATTTATGCTCATAGATGTTTAATCATTGTGAATTACTTTACAATCATTAAGCACTTTATCTTGTCAAACATGAGTCTTATTTGAAGCCTGCTAACAATTACTTTACATCAAGTTTATGTTGTTTACAGTCTGGCTATTCATGGTTTGCACGTTATAAGATATTTTTCAATTATTTCCTTATGTTTGTGGAATTTCATGCTTTCAAATAAGCTCACATCCCACCTCCATCCGAAACAAGCTCAAAACACATGAATGGCAGCTGGACCTACATACCGAAAGGGATCCCTAACACAAATGGTGCAGGCTCTAGTTGGGAACCTACACCAGGGAGATCCCCTTTGCTGTTGATGGAAAGTTCCAGCTTGTCAATGCTACTACAACTAAATCAATGTTTAAATTTGTAGGTAGGGATTCAATTAGGATTGACAGATAGATTTCATAAAGAAAAGATAGTATGGTCTTTGGTTTGAAGTACCTTCTACAATATTTATTTTTATTTCAATTATTTATGTAAAGTGTTTTATCATTACTTACAAACTATACATATTCAAGGTATATTTCTCTATCCCCCTTATAGTTATTTCTAGTTTTGTTATGGGTAACACAAAATTCTTTTTTTTCTAAATAATTTATGTTTTGAAAAAAATAACTGGAATTTCTTTGTAATTTTTTGCTCAAATTCTATGATTTTTTCCTTTTCAAATTTTAAATTTAAGGTGTTGTTCTCTATTTTCTTAATGAACATGAAAATAATAGAAGGTAAAATAATTAGCATATACTTCAATTTAAATTTCTTGGTAAGGTGTTATATTGGGGTAAACATGTTGATGAAAATTGTAATATATTAGAGAAGATAATATGGGGTACCTAGGGAGGTATCCAAGGGAACAATGAATATATTGTAGCCATAACTATGGAATAGACCCACTTGGAATTTTATGGGTGATAAATAGACCAACTATGTAGTTAAAATGAAATAATATAATAATAAGAGATAGTTGGCATAATCCCCTAATAATACTAACAAGAAGGTATAGATACACATGTGTATCATTACATTGAAAGATATAACATATGTATTGTTTTGTATCAAACATGACTTATGAAATGATTCTTTCCACACAGGGTATTTAACATAGTTACGCTTGTTTAAGGATTCCTATCTATATTCTCATGTTTCTTATAGAGTGATGTTATGTATTTTCAAAAGAATGTTTTGATAGAAATTTTAACAAATTATTCTCACTTATAAATATTAATATTCACTACAAGTGATATTAGATATCTTTTTTGACACAAAGTGGAAGTTTTTTCTTTTCTCTTTTCCTTCTTCTAGATTTTTAAAAGGAAAAACAAGATGCAGAATTAGAGTCAACACATTAAAAAAAAATACACACACACACACACACACACACACACACACACACACACATATATATATATATATATATATTCCTTCTCAAAAAAAACCCCAATTTCAAACAAAAAAGATAATCAAAATTGTAATCTACGAAGTGATGTGATCATTGACTTGAATTCATCTTTATGCATTTTCTTGTAATGATGACCATGTACCTTGCAAATTGGATTTTTTTTTTATAGAGTGAAAATATTTTAATTAAGACAATATTATTATATCCAAAGTAGCCATGAAATTTCATCATTATGGTCATAATATCCAATTGGAGAAACATCACAAGAGTTATGATCATTTTACATTAGCCACCTTCGAACTCTAACTACATAATTGATTTCTGTGAAAATGAAGGTTTATTTGTAGAATTTAAATCTTTATTCTCTATTATTTCTATCAATTTTTTCTATAATGAAAACCATCATTCATATTAATATTATTAAGGTCTAAGTGAAAACACATATTTATCTATCATAATCTTCAAACTTTAAAAAATACAAATACTATTACCCTAAATTTGTGTGATTTGAATATGCTTTATAAGTATTTCCAATATTTTAGCCCAACTAACATTGATTAAGTTAAATTTTTTACTAGGGTTTATAAAAACAATAATGATTTAGTATTGAATAATATATTACCCTATAATATGAATTTTATTCATGAAAACAAATCCTTTCTCATATTGTTATTCTTCTTCCCAAAATGAGGAAAATTGTATGAGAAATAAGTTCTCATATTATTTATCTAAGAGATCCTTCATCTTGTGATGGTTAATAAAATCACTTGATATGATCACTTCATCTCTTAAATTTAGAGGGAACCACAGTTTCCAAAACATTGTCAATGATTTTATTTATTTTATGTATTCTTCAATACTAGTGCCATTGTTTTTGCTTGTAAAACTTACTTTCTATAACCCAAAAATAGAACTACAATTTTAAGAAAATCACTTACTTTTTAAAGATATTTTTTATATAGTTAGGGTTTTGTGTTGGGTAATGTAAAAATGATCATAGATATTGATGTATTTATTTGACTATATTTTATGACCATAATTATTAAATGTATTAACCACACTAAATCTACTAGTATTAGTTTGACTGAAATATGTACACTATATCAAAAGGCATCCAATATATAAAATTCATATCCATCACTAGAGAAAACCCTCAAAAGTTTGATTTTAAATGAGCAATAAATACACTTCTTGGAGTATGATTTGGATGAATTTTTTTTTAATTGGGTTCTTTTTTAGAGGAGCTAAAATATATAGCTGGTTTCTTCATATTCTACAGAAAAAAGTTTTAGAATGATTTAAAATACTAGTATCTCTATTTACATTCAAAAAATTGCAAAAAGAAAAAATATCACATTGTTCCCAAGAAAGATCTGTAATACCAAATATAGTGAACCTTGTTAGGTATAATAGAGAATAAAAACTTAAATAAAACTTAAATATCATAAATGAACATTAAAACTTTAGAAATATTAGATGCACCTAACCATAAATAGCACTAGAATATAGGGAGAAAAACCATTAAGCTAAGGTAACACAATCAAATACTCCTTATGGAATGAATCATTTTACAATCCATTATTGATACAAAAACATACATCCATAAAATCTGCAACACATTGATATTCATGTGTATTTATATTTTTTCAATGGTATTCTTAGGGGTTTATACCCATGGATGGAAAGGATCTGCCATATTTGTGAGAATAGGAGCATCGAGGATGAAAACCACTTCCTCTTAGAGTGCCTTGCATACAACCACATTAGATCTCAATTTCACAACCTTTGTTACAATACTGGCCTTCCTAGCCTTTTACAATGCCAAAATTATAGTGAATTCGGGAGGCTTCTCTCCAATCTTTTTGAGCATAGGAATAAAATCTTAAATCAAAATAAATAATTTGTCTTTTTAGGTCCGATAGACCATTATTTCGTCTCAGTGGATATTAACCATCATCATCATCATCACCAACTACTTTTTATTATTATATTATTTCCTTTTGACTACATTGTGGGCCTATTTATTACCCATCCATCAACTACCAAGTAGGCCTATTTCATAATTGTGGCCACATTACATTAATTATCCCCTTGGGTATCTCTCTAGGTAACCCATATTGTCCTTCGTAGGTACATTACTAAAATTATTGACAATCTCCCTTTTGGAAAATGAAACTTGACATTTTTTGCAACCCATTATCTTCAATATACCTTTTATGCTTCTTCAAATTTTAATGTTATTATATTACTCACTATTTATTTCATTAAGATGAAATTAAGATAACTGAAATAATTAGCACTAGCCTAGATCCATCTTAGCAGTGCAAGAGGGATCAAAACTATCTAGGTTCAAAACTCCTTTTTAGTGAAAAATTTGAGAAAAGGTTTGTAGGTGAAGAGATTTTTCCCTCTAGGGTTTTGATAAGTCTAGAGTTAAGATAGATCTAGGCTAATTTATAATATCTATATATTGTGATCTTCATATATTATATATTACTATTATATTTTTGTTTATCTCTCTCGTAATTATAAAATTAAAGAAAAAGACCTCTAATACTAATTCCATGTATTTTTTAATTATATAAATTATAATATATAAATATTTTATTCCTATTCATATATTTTATTCTAATATCATATATTATAAATCTAAATAATTCTTAATTTTTATAAATTAATATAGCGAAATTTGTAAACTTAATATAATAAAGTAATGTAGTAAAAGTAAAATAATGTGGTAGAGAATTTACATTTTAAATTTTAATGGCTCTATTAATATCTATAAAACTCTTTGAAAACACTAATGATCGGAACAAAAAATATTACAAAGTCTTATTTACATTAATAATATAAAAGAAAAATTCTCACTCTTGAATTTTATATTTAAATTTAAAAAAGAAAATTTATAAAAAAAATTACAGTGCAGTTGAGTCGATTAGAAAAACATATATAATTATAAAAATGTTTAATTCTAAATTTTCTTCACATATTAGTAACATTATTCATATGTCAATAACAGTATAGAATTAATATCGATCATCTTGAATGAGAACATAGTAATCATTGATTCAAAACGTAATTATGAACCTAGATATGTTGTCCAAAAAATTTAAATAAACTTTAATTATGATGCATTATTAAAGTCGATCTATTTTATTTTTGGATAAAGTGAAACAAAGCACAAAAACTAAACCCAAAAAACCATTCCACAAATATTCCACAAACTAAACCCAAAAATCCATTCCACAAATATTCCACAAAATAAACCCAAAAAACCATTCCACAAATATGTTGAAAAAGTGAAATAATGTAGTTAAGAATTTATATTTTAAATTTAATGGATCTATTAATATCTATAAAACCCTTTGAAAACATTAATAACATAAACATAATAATATTATAAAATCTTCTTTACATTAATAATTAGAAAGTGATTTTTTCAGTCTTCAATTATATATTTAAATTTATCGATTTCTTTCGAGTTACAATGCAACCAACAAAATTGTGTCAATTATAAAATCATATATAAAGATCCAAATATTTAACCTTAATTTTTCTTCACATATTGGTATCATTTTAATATATCGATAACACCACAAAATTAATAGTTTTCACTTTGCATGCAAACATACTCATCATTGATTCGAAACCTTATTATGAGACTAGATGTGCGGTCCAAAAAACTTAAATACCCATTATTTATGATTCATTTCTAAAAATTTTTTATTGCGTAAAGTGAAACAATACACACACATATAAACCCAAAAAACAATTCCACAAATATGCCTAAAACTGAACCATAAATCCTATTCGAAATATGCCCAAAAATATGGGAGAAGAAGTCTAAAAGGAAAGTACAAACATGGTGAGTAAAGAAACGGTTGATTGCTACTAAACTTTTGTCTATGTAATGCTTTCCCCTGCAAAATATGTACACTGTATGTATCCTTCTGAGCTTGACTACATGTATTTCTTCTTCCTCTGGCCCATGTTGATGCTTTAAATCTAATTTATAGTGTTTTAACCTTAAATTATAGGTATAATTATGTATTATAATAAACATTATATATATATTAATGATATTAATTGTATATTATAAAACATTATAATAAGAAATATAATATCTCATTTCTAGTGATTTAACCCTAACCAATAAATAGACATCATATTAAAAATGTTATGAGTATTGAATTATATTAATTGTATGGACAAATTATAGAAAAAATATAATAACAAATATCTGTGATGTTCATGATTTAAATCAAATTTATAGTGCTTTAATCTTAACTTGTGGTTACAAATTATATATTATAAGAAACCTTATGTATTTTAAATTAGATTACTCCTAAGATATTTGTAAATTATAAAATCTAAAGAATATAAAATTAATAATTTTATAATTTTAACCCATTTAGAAAGATGATAAGAAATATTGAAGTACATGTTTTTTTACAATACACCAAAACATATCCTCCATACTAGTTTTTAGATTACCTCTTAATGCAATAAAATTCAATTCATAGTCTTTGGGTAGGTATTGTTGTTGGCCTAAACTTGTTGATCACAGTTGTGAATGATGGGTCCAACCCCTCATCACACTTACCAATGTTAATAAAGGATTATGAATGGATTTAAATGATGAGAAGTTTGATTAAATGTGTTATGTGCTCATTCGGCGGTTGATTACAATGATTTAATATTGATTTGGGTTCTAGCACTTATGATTTGCACCTGTGCTACTGGTTATTGGACAAGAGTCCACTCCTCGAAAGTATCACTCTCGCTTTGGTAATAGGTCCTCAAACCCTATCTCTCGGTCATTTTGCTCGTCGAGCTATTGAGGTTGAGGGTTTCACAGTATGGTCCTTCTGTGTGGTTTTCTCTGTAAAATGTTATGCTTCCTCTGGTATTCTGGTCCGACCTTCAACCTGGAAACTCATTCGACTTCGCCGTCTGGTAAGGGACTCTTGTTGACACTGGTTTTCCTTTGCTTGTTTCTCCGCCTGGCGCTTAATCTCTCTGCTGAGTTATGGATAGTAGCTTACTTGAAAATATTTAATGATTTTTCTGTGTACAAGGTTATTGTCGGTTGTTTTGCTGGACTTATGCGACTGTTCTTGTATTGGCTTCTTCTGTGCAACTGTTCTTTGAGTTCTCTGGTCACATTACTCTGTTTCTTGGACAGGTTGTGGTCTCAGGGTCTTCGGCTTCGATTTCTTCTGCAATGAAAAGGTAAGACTTTGTTCCCTACTATCATTCCTTTCTCCTCTTCATGCTTTGGTCTAACTCACTCGCTCCTTTCTGAGCAGAGTGACCCTCGGTCACTGCAACGTAGGTGCCCTGTTTCTGCAAGGTAAGTTCGAAACCCTTGTCTCGATATATTTTTTTCGGTCTCTTCTTTCTCTACCACAGAATGCTCACAAATTGTTGTTGGTGTTTGTCGTTACAGGTGGGTTCGTTCTGGAGGGTTTTGGCTTCGGCTCCTTGGCGTACTGGCTAGACCCAGGTAGGGTCGTTCCTTGTCATCTTTGTAACTTGTTTTATTCCCGTCGTTAGATAGGGTTCAGTAGTCTATTGTGGAGACCTTTTTTTTTACAGTCCGGCCGTATGTAGTCAAGGTCTGTTAGGCTTGCATTATTTCGGTTGTGGATAGTTGATGTAGTTTGTTTTTCGGCTAGGGTTTCTAAACCTGTCTACTATGAAAAACTTGTTGATATTTGTACAACGTTATTCACATGGACTATATGTATATTTGAATAGAGGTTTTGTGACTGTATGTATTTAGAACAGAGGTCCTGTGATTACTTTGTAAATAAAACAAAGAGGGTTTATTTTTCAGAAATACCTGTGTGACTTATCTATCTTTACTGTTCAAAATGCATGCGACTTGTCTCTATTTTTGATGCTCGAAATGTATAAAACCTCCAGGAATCCTCTGCGCTCTTTTGATTGACAATTTCCGGAACTGTATGACCTCGTTTCTATAATGTCCTCCATAGTTATGTTTGTAAGCTTGCTTTGATTTATCGACCTGTTTTAATCAATACAACTAGAACCATATATGTGTATATGCTTTCGAATAAGTACCAGAGAATGTGCTTTCCCTGTATCAGAAAATTTAACAAATGGTAGATAGACAGGTACAGGATATTAGAAAATAGATTGTGTGCTCAGAGATATTATTATTATCTTTCTCCTTCTAAAAGGTCGAACCTCTTACAATTGTATTCTGTCTCTTTTCAATAATTGTCTGGAAACTGTTTCTCCTAACTACTGTTGGTTACATTCTATTGGTTACATTTTTAGTTCAAAAACTATTTATTTCCGTACGCTACAATCTGTAAAAGTTGACATGAAAATAAAAATAACTACTTGTAACAGTTTGTCTAATTAATTCTCTACCTTCGTAAATACTATTTCTTTACAAAATTAAAATAAATAAATAAAAATGACTACAGTGTTCACTTTGCAATTTCCTTCCCAGTCCTTTTAGAGACCAAACAGCCTTTTGTCATGATGACCTGTCAGCTAGATGCTCCTGCATTAGGCTCCCGGGGTAATAAAAAGTCATGGCTTCATTCCATGAGTTCCTCTACAGAATAACCCGCCCTCTATATCTGCGCCACATCGAGCCACGAACTGTCCTCGATTGGACAGTTCTTCCACTTGACAAGGTATCACAGATACTCCTTCTTGTGAGTCCTCTTGGCCACCTGTGTGTCGAGAATCTTTTCGATCTCATGGAGTTGAGCCGAAGGCATGTGCCTCATCCAATAACTACCTCCAACTTGGGTGTCCCGTTCTGATTGTACCACACTGTCATCTTCCGGGTTGGCAGTATATGGGAACAGGACTGCCACGTTTAAAATAGGTGATATGCCTATATCTGGTGGTAGTTGTATTTCATAAGCATTGGCTGAGAATTTACACAAAATCTTACAAGGACCAATCTTCTTAAATTTCAGCTTGTTATATGTGCCTTAGGAAACCGTTCTTTGCGTAAGTGTGCAAGGACTTCATCACCTACATTGAATTGTACTTCCTGTCATTTTAGATCTGCCTGTTGTTTGTATTTCTGAATGTTGTCCTGCAACTTTGATTTCACCTGTTCGTGTAGTTCATTCATCGCTTCGGCAAAATCTTCCCCATTAGCACTTCTCTTCTCCAACTTTCCCAGATCCCACAACTCATGTACTCCACGAGGATGCATGCCATACAAGATCTGAAATGGACTGTGTCCGGTGCTGCAGTTCGGTGAATCGTTATAAGCGAATTCTGCCTGAGCGAGCACACGATCCCATAACCGTGAATTTTCCCCAGTCAAGCTCCGTAACAAGTTCCCCAAACTCTTGTTCACCACTTCCGTTTGCCCGTCAGTCTGTGGATGATATGCAAAGCTGAAGTTCAATTGTGTGTCCAACTTCTTCCACAGGGTGTGCCAAAAGTGTCCCGTGAATTTTACGTCCCTGTCAGAAATAATAGATCTGGGTAGGTCGTGTAATCTAACAATCTCCGTGAAAAACAGGTGAGCTACGTGAGTGGCATCACTAGTTTTTTGACAAGGGATGAAATGCGCCATTTTCGAAAACTTGTCTACCACCACCATCACCAAGTCATAACCTCACTGTGTTCTAGGCAATCCTAAGACGAAGTCAATGCTGACTAAGTCCCATGGCCTACTTGGAACAGGCAGTGGTGTGTAAAGTCCGGTGTTTTGACTATGTCCTTTTGCCGATTGGCAGAATTTACATCTACTCACATATCGCTGCACATCCCTTCGCATTCTTGGCCAGTAATAGTAGTGTCCGAGCTAATCTAAAGTTTTGTCTATGCCGAAATGTCTGGCTAGACCTCCACTATGCTTCTCTTGATTAATATTTTCTCTCATCGAACAATCAGGAATACATAACTGTCCCCCTTTAAACAGTAGCTCCTCCTGCAAGTTGTAGTCCAACCATGGACTATTGTTCCTCAGCAAGCGATTTTGACAGGCTTCATAAGCCTCTTTGAAATCTGTGTTGGTCTAATACAAGTCTTTCAGATGCTCGAAACCCAGCACTTGTATCGTACTTTCCTGTAAGAGCAAGGCTCTTCTGCTCAACACATGTACCACCTTTCTGGCATGTCTGCTGATGTGCTTCAACACAAAGGTGAAACTCTACAAATACTCAACCCATTTGGCATGCTTGTGGTTCAATTTATGCTGTTGCATCACATATTGCAACACTGAATTATTAGAAAATAACACAAATTCACTCCCTAACAGGTAGTGTCTCTAATGCTTCAGAGCTTGGACAACAACATAAAATTCCTTGTCATAGGATGAATACTTCTGTCTAATTTTGTTCAACTTCTCGCTAAAAAATGCAACAGGTTTGTATTCTTGGCTAAGTGCAGTACCAATAGTTGTACCGCTTGCGTCGCAGCGAACCTGGAAAAGCTTATTAAAATCCGGTAACCTTAAAATTGGCCTTTCTATAATTTTCTTCTTTAGGAGCTGAAATCTTTCCTCTACTGCCTTGGTCAAACAAAAAGGCTGAATTTCCTTTTTAATAGTGTCCAACATATGCGCGCAGATTTCACTAAAATTTCTTATAAATTTGCGATAAAAACTCGCTAACCCATGAAAGCTACGTACCTCAAACAGGATTTTCGGAGATGGCCAGTTAATGATTCCTGCAATATTTTCTGGGTCCATCTTCAACTCGTTTTCTGCAATTACAAAGCCCAGATAAACCAGTTCTCTTTGTAGGAAAGTACATTTTTTCAAATTTATCAGCATTTTATTCTGCTGTAATTTCTCCAGCACTGTTCAAACATGTCGAAGGTGCTCCTCCTTAGTCCTGCTGAAAATTAATATGTCATCACGGTACAATATCACAAACTTTCCGATGAACTCTTTCAGCATTTCGTTCATCAATCTCATAAAAGTACTAGGGGCGTTACTCAAACCGAACGGCATGACCAGCCACTCATACAGCCCTTCATTAGTCTTGAAGGCTGTCTTACACTCATCTCCTTCCCTGATCCAAATCTGATGATAGCCACTCTTTAGATCAATCTTCATGAAGTATGATGCCCCATTTAGGCAGTCCATCATATCGTCCATCTATGGTAGGGGAAACCTATACCTAATGGTGATTTTATTGATGGCCCGCGAATCCATGCACATCCACCATTCTCCTCCTTTCTTGGGAGCGAGAACTATTGGTACTGCACAAGGGCTCAAGCTTTCCCTTATCAGCCCTTTATCTAGCAACTCCTGCACCTGTTTCCTGATCTCCTCATTATCTTTGGGGCTCATCCAATATGCTACCTTATTTGGTAGGCTTGCTCCGGGTATAAATTCGATATGATGATTGATGTTTCTTTTGGGAGACAACTTGTCTGGAAAATCATCAACTACAATGTCACTGAATTCCTGCAACATCTCCTGAATTTCTGCAGGAAAATCAGATATTTTTGTGTGCAACAACACTGTCTTTGCCCTCCTCACAACAACATAGTTCACTTCACTATCCTCGATCTATTTCACAAACTGCTTTACACCTATTAGCAATGCTTTCATCCTACTTGCTTCTGCTGTCTCCTCTTCCTTGATGGGTACAATTGTATGCTTGATCCCATCTTTAACAAACTTGTAGCAGCTCGTTTTCCCATCGTGTACTACCTTCCAATCATATTGCCATGGTCTTCCTAGAAGTATGTGACACACGTCCATTGGCATAATATCATAGATAACTTTGTCTTTGTACCTGCCAATGTGAAATTCAACTTCACACTGTTCATCAACCAACAGCTGGTGGCCTTTCTGCAGCCATGACACCTTGTAAGGGGTGGGGTGCTTAAGCCACTTCAAACCCAACTTCTCTACCATCTTGGTGGCAACCAAATTATCTGTACTCCCGCTATTGATGATCAACTTGCAGCACTTTCCGTGTGATTTGAAAACTGTCCAGAATAGTGCTTTCCATTGGGTTTGTTCAACTGTTTCTTTGGTTGGTTTCAGCAACACTTTGTTTAGAACTAAGGCCTCCCCCATTTCCGATACATTTTCTGCTTCTTGGGGCGGTGCCTCAGCTTCCTCAGGCTGTGCAACAAACATTCCTCTCTGGCCAGCTTGTTCTACTTCAGGGCATTCAAACGATCTGTGCCCCCACTTGTGGCACCTATAGCACTGATAATTTGCTCCTCTACCTCGGCCATTCCCTCTTCCTCGCTAATATGGCCTGCCACCTCTAGTGTTGTCTCCTTTTTCTGTTGTTCCTGAAGCCTTGGAGCTACTGCCCTCTTCACTATTACTGGCAGTTCGTCCTCTGCCATAGGACTGTCCTCGTCCTCTGCCGGTTCCCCATCCTCTCCTAGCATTTTGTTTTCTAGTAATATTTTCCTCAGCCTTCATAGCACTCTGATAGGCTTCTTCTATATTTCTCGGGGAAAGAATGTTGATTTCATCTAGTATTTCCAGTCTCAAACCATTTACGTATCTTGTTGTCTTCTCCAAGGTGTCATCAGTGTAACCAGCTCTCAAGTTCACCTGGTAGAATTCTTCTGTATACTCCCTTACTGTCATCCCTTTTTGTCTTAAATTCTGCACTTGTTGATACAGTGCAACCTGGTAATCCTTAGGCAGAAATCTGCCTTTCAGTTTGGCCACCATCCTTGACCACTTCTTTATCAGTAACTTGTTCATCCTTCTTCTCTCAGCTTGGACACTATCCCACCACAGGGTTGTGTGTCCCTTCAACTTTGTTGCAGTGAACTTGACTCTCCGGTCCTCGCTGACCTCTTCACTTTCAAAATACTTGTCCAACTCGCTTACCCAGTCCAACAGAACTTCTGTGGATAGGCTGCCATCGTAATTTGGAATCTCCGGTTTGGGCTTGCTACTGGCCAACAGGACCGACCTCAACAACCTCATCTCCGGCCCTTCCTCATCTGATCCGTCTGTTGTAATTGTGGCTTCTTCCTTGCTGTCATCTCCTATTTCTGGATCCCTTCTCCTTCCTGCTTCCACTGCCTCCAAACGAGCAGTAAGGATCCTTATTTCTTCCCTCATTCCTTCATCTGCTGCTCTGCGCACACCTCTCCCATGTCCTCGTCTTCCAACTTCCATATCCTGGCACTTTCAATTTCCTGCTCTGATACCACTTGATGGATCCAGCCCCTCGTCACACTTACCAATGTTAATAAAGGATTATGAATGGATTTAAATGATGATCAGTTTGATTAAATGTGATATTTGTTCATTCGGTGGTTGATTACAATGATTTAATATTGATTTGGGTTCTGGAACTTATGATTTGTACCCGTGCTACTGGTTATTGGACAAGTGTCCACTCCTCGAAAGTATCACTCCTGCTTTGGTAATAGGTCCTCAAACTCTATCTCCCTGTCATTTTGCTCGTCAAGCTGTTAAGGTTGATGGTTTCACAGTATGGTCCTTCTGTGTGGTTTTCTCTGTAAAACGTTATGCTACCTCTGGTATTCTGGTCCGACCTTCGACCTGGAAACTCATTCGACTTCACCGTCTGGTAAGGGACTCTTGTGGACACTGGTTTTTCTTTGCTTGTTTCTCCGCCTCGCACTTAATCTCTCTACTGAGTTTTGTAATGTAGATTTCTTGAAAAGATTTAATGATTTTTCTTTGTACAAGGTTATTGTCGGTCATTTTGCTAGATTTATGTGACTATTCTTGTATTGGCTTCTTCTGTGCAACTATTCTTTGAGTTCTCTGGTCACATTACTCTATTTCCTGGACAGGTTGTGGTCTCAGGGTCGTCGGCTTAGGTTCCTTCTACAATGACAAGGTAATACTTTTTTCCCTGCTATCATTCCTTTCTCCTCTTCACGCTTTGGTCTAACTCACTCACTCCTTTGTGAGCAGAGTGACCCTTAGCAACTACAATGTAGGTGCCTTGTTTCTGCAAGGTATGTTCGAAACCCTTGTCTCGATATTTTTTTCAGTCTCTTCTTTCTCTGCCATAGAATTCTCACAAATTGCTATTGGTGTTTGTCGTTGCAGGTGGGTTCACTCTGGAGGGTTTTGGCTTTGGCTCCTTGGCGTACTGGCTAGACCCGGGTAGGGTCGTTCCTTGTCATCTTTGTAACTTGTTTTATTCCCGTCGTTAGTTAGGGTTCAGTAGTCTATTGTGGAGACCTTTTTTTTGATAGTCCGGCCATATGTAGTCAAGGTCTGTTAGGCTTGCATTATTTCGATTGTGGATAGTTGCTATAGTTTATTTTTCGGCTAGGGTTTCTAAACTCGTCTACTATGACAAACTCATTGATATTTGTACAGCGTTATTCGCATGGACTATATGTATATTTGAACAGAGGTTTTGTGACTGTATGTATTTAGAACAGAGGTCTTGTGATTACTTTGTAAATAAAACAAAGAGGGTTTATTCTTCAGAAATACCTGTGTGACTTGTCTATCTTTACTGTTTGAAATGCATGCGACTTATCTCTGTCTTTGATGCTCGAAATGTATAAAACCTCCAGGAATCCTCTGCACTCTTTTGATTGATAATTTCTGGAACTGTATGACCTCGTTTCTGTAACGTCCTCCGTAGTTATGTTTGCAAGCTTGCTTTGATTTATCAACCTGTTTTAGTAAATACAAGTAGAACCATATATGTGTATGTGCTTGTGGAATAAGTACCAGAGAATGTGCTTTCCCTGTATCAGAAAATTTAAGAAATGGTAGATAGACAGCTACAGGATATTAGAAAATAGATTGTGTGCTCAGAGATATTATTATTATCTTCCCCTTCTAAAAGGTTGAACCTCTTACAATTACATTCTGTCTCTTTTCAATAATTTTCTGGAAACTCTTTCTCCTAACTGCTGTTGGTTACATTCTGTTGGTTACATTTTTAGCTCAAAAATTGTTTATTTCCCTACGCTACAATCTGTAAAAGTTGACATGAAAATAAAAATAATTACTTGTAACAATTTGACTAATTAATCCTCTACCTTCCTAAATACTATTTCTTTACAAAATTTAAAAAAAAAAAAACGACTACAGTGTTCACTTTGCAATTTCCTTCTCAGTCCTTTCAGAGACCAAACATCATTCTTTCATGATGACCCATCAACTAGATGCTCCTGCATCAGTGAACCTTTGGATAAAGTCCTTTACTCTCTCCTTAGGTCCCCTAACAGTTAAAAAAATCAATTGTTAGAGCACCATTGGTGATTTCTTCTCTAAATTTAGTTTTAAATGTCTTTTGAAATTCACCCCAACTTGTAATTAAACCGATCTATAGGCTAAAGTACCGACTAGAAGATTTATTTTCAAAACTAAAGTTTATTTGTTCAATAACTACATTAGGATATGGAACTTCAATATGTGAATATGGATATTTTATAGATGAACTAGTGTGAGACATTGAATTAACCATACAAAATGAACCATCCTTCTAATGCCAATTCTATGGATGGTATCAATTCCCAATACTTTATAGTAGGAATTAAACCCAAGAAAGAGGCTCATTTAGACTCTTCCCTATTTGGATAGGAATAGTACTCTAGATTAATCACCCAATAACCTTTCAATGAAATCTAATAAAGCATAAATTTTATTTTATGTTTTCTTTTTAATTTTTCTTTTGTAAATTAAGATATGAGAAAAAGTGAAAATAATATTTATTTTAAGAGAAGAGGAATCCTATCCAAATTCAAGGTATATTTCTCTATTCCCTCTATAGTTCTTTTTGTTTTTGTTATGGGTAACAAAACATTTTTTTGGCTAAATAACTTCTATTTTGAAACAAAAAACTTGAATTTCTTTTTAATTCTTCGCTCAAATTCTACCATTTTCCTTCTTCAAAATTTAAATTTAAGGTGTTGTTCCCTATTTGCTTGATGAACATGTAAATAGGAGAAGGTAAAATAATTAGCATATACTTCAATTCAAATTTCTTGGTAAGGTGTTATATTGGGGTAAACATGTTGATGAAAATTGTAATATATTAGGGAAGATAGTATGGACTACCTAGGGAGGTATCCAAGGGAGCAATGAATATATTGTAGCTTTAACTATGGAATAGGCCCACTTGGTATTTGATGGGTGATAAATAGACCAACTATGTAGTTAAAATGAAATAATTAATAATAAGAGATAGTTGGCATAAACCCCTAATAATACTGACAAAAAAATATAAATACACATGGGTACCATTACATTGCAAGATACAACATATGTATTGTTTTGTATCAAACATCACTTATGAAATGATTCTTTCCACACAGAGTATATAAATTAGTTAGACTTGTTTAAGGGTTCTTATATATATTCTCATTTTTCTTATAGTGTGATGTTATGTATTTTGAAAAGAATGTTTTGATAGAATGTTTAACAATTTGTTCTCACTTATGAATATAAAGATTCACTACAAGTGATATTAGATATCTTTTTTGACACAAAGTATAAGTTTTTTTTGTTCTCTTTTCCTTCTTGTAGATTTTTAAAAGGAAAAACAAGATGGAAAATTTTATTTATATATATATATATATATATATATATATATATATATATTCTTTCTAAAAAAAAACCCAATTTCTAACGAAAAAATAATCAAAATTGTAATCTATGAAGTGATGTGATCGTTGATTTAAATTTATATTTCTTAGTTTTCTTGCAATGATGACCATGTACTTTGCAAACTGGATAGTTTTTTTATAGAGTGCAAATATTTCAATTAAAACGGTATTATTGGATCCAAAGTGGCCATGAAATTTCATCATTATGGTCATAAAAAAAACCCAATTTCTAACGAAAAAATAATCAAAATTGTAATCTACGAAGTGATGTGATCGTTGATTTAAATTTATATTTCTTCGTTTTCTTGCAATGATGACCATGTACTTTGCAAACTGGATAGTTTTTTTATAGAGTGCAAATATTTCAATTAAAACGGTATTATTGGATCCAAAGTGGCCATGAAATTTCATCATTATGGTCATAATATCCAATTGGAGAAACATCACAAGAGTTATGATTAGTTTTATATCAGTCACCTTCAAACTCTAACTACATAAATCATTTCTATGAAAAAGAAGGCTTATTTGTAGAATTTAAATCTTTATTCTCTCTTATTTCTATCAGTGTTTTCTATAATGAAAACCATCATGCATATTCATATCATGGAGATCTAAGTGAAAACACATATTTATCTATGATAATCTTCAAACATTAAAAAATACAAATATTTTTACCCTAACCTTGTGTGATCGGAATGTGTTTTATAAGTATTCCCAATATTTTAGCCAAATTAACATTGATTAAGTTAATTTTTTTACTAGGGTTTATAAAAACAATATTGGTTTATTATTGAATAATATATTACCCTATAATATGAATTATATTCATGAAAACAAAGCCTTTCTGATATTGCTATTCTTCTTCCCAAATGAGACAACTTGTATGAGAAATAAGTTCTCATATTCTTTATCTAAGAGAGCCTTCATCTTGTGATGGTTAATAAAATCCCTTGATATGGTCACTCCATCTCTTAAATTAAGAAGCAACAAAAGTTTCGAAAACATTTTCAATGATTTTATTTATTTTATGTATTCTTCAATACTCGTGTCATTGTTTTTTCTTGTAAAAATTACTTTCTATAACCCAAAAATAGAACTACAGTTTTAAGAAAATCACTTACTTTTCAGAGATCTGCTTTATATAGTTAGGGGTTTGTCATGGCTAATGTAAAATGATCATAGATCTTGGTGTATTTATTTGACTATATTTTATGACCATAATTATGAAATGTATTAACCACACTAAATCTACTAGTATTAGTTTGACTGAAATATGTGCACTCTATCAAAAGACATCCAATATATAAAATGCATATCGCTCACTAGAGAAAACCCTCAAAAGTTTGATTTTAAGTGAGCAATAAATACACTTCTTGGAGTATGATTTGGATGATCATTTTTAATTGGGTTATTTTTTAGAGGAGCTAAAATATATAGTTGGTTTCCTCATATTCTAAAAAAAAAGTTTTAGGATGATATAAAATACTAGTATCTCTTTTTACGTTCAAAAAATTGCAAAAAGAAAAAAATATCACATTGTTCCCAAGAAAGATTTGTAATATCGCATATAGTGAACCTTGTTATGTATAATAGAGAATAAAAGCTTAAATAAAACTTAAATATCATAAATGAAAATTAAGACTTTCAAAATAGTAGATGCACCTAACCATAAATAGCACTAGAATATTGAGATAAAAACCCTTAAGCTAGAGTAACACAATAAAATACTTCTTATGGAATGAATCATTGCACAAGTCATTATTGATACAAAAACATACATCCAACAAATATCCAACACATTGATATTCATTTGTATTTATATTTTTTCAATGATATTCTTAGGTGTTTATGCCAACTACTTTTTATTATTATATTATTTCTTTTTGACTACATAGTGGGCCTATTTATTACCCATCAACTACCAAGTAGGCCTACTTCATAACTATGGCCACATTACATTAATTATCCCCTTGGGTATCTCTCTAGGTAACCCATATTGTCCTCCCTAGGTACATTAATAAAATTATTGATAGTCTCCCTTTTGGAAAATGAAACTTGAGATTCTTTGCAACCCATTATCTTGAATATACATTTTATGATTCTTCAAATTTTAATGCTAATATATTACTCACTAGTGATGTCATTAACATGAAATTAAGATATGTGAAATAATTAGCACTGGCCTAGATCCATCTTAGCAATGCAAGAGGGATCAAAGCTATCCAAGTTTAAAACTCCTTTTTAGTGAAAATTTTGAGAAAAGGAAACTATCCATATTCAAGATATATTTCTCTATTCTCTCTATAGTTATTTTTGGTTTTGTTATGGATAACAAACATTTTTTTTGGCTAAATAACTTCTATTTTGAAAAGAAAAACTTGAATTTCTTTTTAATTCTTCACTCAAATTCCACCATTTTTCTTCTTCAAAATTTAAATTTAAGGTGTTGTTCCCTATTTGCTTGATGAACATGAAAATAGAAGAAGGTAAAATAATTAGCATATACTTCAATTTAAATTTGTTGGTAAGTTGTTATATTGGGGTAAACATGTTCATGAAAATTGTAATAGATTAGGGAAGATAATATGGACTACCTAGGGAGGTATCCAAGGGAACAATGAATATAATGTAGTTGTAACTATGGAATACACCCACTTGGTATTTAATGGGTGATAAACAGACCAACTATGTAGTTAAAATGAAATAATATAATAATAAGAGATAGTTGGCATAAACCCCTAATAATACTTACAAAAAAGTATAAATACACATGGGTATCATTACATTGCAAGATATAACATATGTATTGTTTTGTATCAAACATCACTTATGAAATGATTCTTTCCACACATAGTATTTAAATTAGTTACACTTGTTTAAGGGTACTTATCTATATTCTGATTTTCCTTATAGTGTGATGTTATGTATTTTGAAAAGAATGTTTTGATAGAATGTTTAACAATTTGTTCTCACTTATGAATATAAAGATTCACTTCAAGTGATATTAGATATATTTTTTGACACAAAGCATACATTTTTTCTTTTCTCTTTTCCTTCTTGTAGATTTTTAAATGGAAAAACAAGATGGAAAATTAGAGTCAATATATAAAAAAAAGAATATATATATATATATATATATATATATATATATATACCTTTTCAAAAAACACCCAATTTCAAACCAAAAAAATAATCAAAATTGTAATCTACGAAGTGATGTGATCGTTGATTTAAATTCATATTTCTTAGTTTTCTTGTAATGATGACCATGTACTTTGAAAATTGGATATTTTTTTGATAGAGTGCAAATATTTCAATTAAAACAGTATTATTAGATCCAAAGTGGCCATGAAATTTCATCATTATGGTCATAATATCCAATTGGAGAAACATCACAATAGTTATCATCATTTTATATTAATCGCCTTCAAACTCTAGCTACATAAATCATTTCTGTGAAAATGAAGGCTTATTTGTAGAATTTAAATATTTATTCTCTCTTATTTCTATCAATGTTTTCTATAATGAAAACCATCATCCATATTCATATCATGGTGATCTAAGTGAAAACGCATCTTTATCTATGATAATCTTCAAACTTTAAAAAATACAAATATTGTTACCCGAACCTTGTGTGATTGGAATGTGTTTTATAAGTATTTCCAATATTTTAGCCAAATTAACATTGATTAAGTTAATTTTTTTACTAAGGTTTATAAAAACAATATTGGTTTATTATTGAATAATATATTACCCTATAATATGAATTGTATTCATGAAAAAAAGTCTTTCTAATATTTTTATTCTTCTTCCCAGAATGAGACAACTTGTATAAGAAATACGTTCTCATATTCTTTATCTAAGAGAGCGTTCATCTTGTGATGGCTAATAAAATCCCTTGATATGGTCACTCCATCTCTTAAATTAAGAGGGAACAAAAGTTTCGAAAACATTGTCAATGATTTTATTTATTTTATGTATTATTCAATACTCATGCCATTGTTTTTTCTTGTAAAAATTACTTTCTATAACCCAAAAATAGTACTACAATTTTAAGAAAATCACTTACTTTTTAGAGATCTCTTTTATATAGTTAGGGTTTTGTCGTGGCTAATGTAAAATGATCATAGATCTTGGTGTATTTATTTGACTATATTTTATGACCATAGTTATTAAATGTATTAACCACACTAAATCTACTAGTATTAGTTTGACTAAAATATGTGCACTCTATCAAAAGACATCCAATATACAAAATGCATATCCCTCACTAGAGAAAACTCTCAAAAGTTTGATTTTAAGTGAGCAATAAATACACTTCTTGGAGTATGATTTGGATGATTTTTTTTTTAATTGGGTTATTTTTTAGAGGACCTAAAATATATAGTTGGTTTCTTCATATTCTAAAAAAAAACGTTTTAGGACAATATAAAATACTAG
This sequence comes from Pinus tabuliformis, assembly GCA_031772625.1. Lineage (NCBI taxonomy): Eukaryota > Viridiplantae > Streptophyta > Pinopsida > Pinales > Pinaceae > Pinus > Pinus tabuliformis. Next base: position 655,595,764 of record CM062811.1, read on the forward strand.
TATCTCTTTTTACGTTCAAAAAATTGAAAACAGAAAAAAATATCACATTGTTCCCAAGAAAGATCTGTAATACCACATATAGTGAACCTTGTTAGGTATAATAGAGAATAAAAGCTTAAATAAAACTTAAATATCATAAATGAACATTAAAAGTTTCAAAATATTAGATGCACCTCACCATAAATAAAACTAGAATATTGAGAGAAAAATCCTTAAGCTAGAGTAACACAATAAATACTCCTTATGGAATGAATCATTGCACAAGTCATTATTGATATAAAAACATACATCCAAAAAATCTCCAACACATTGGTATTCATGTGTATTTATATTTTTCCAATGATATTCTTAGGTGTTTATGCCAACTACTTTTTATTATTATATTATTTCTTTTTCACTACATAGTGGGCCTATTTATTACCCATCAACTACCAAGTAGACCTACTTCATAACTGTGGCCGAATTACATTAATTATCCCCTTGGGTATCTCTCTAGGTAACCCATATCGTCCTCCCTAGGTACATTAATAAAATTATTGGTAGTCTCCCTTTTGGAAAATGAAACTTGAGATTCTTTGCAACCCATTATCTTGAATATGCCTTTTATGATTCTTCAAATTTTAATGCTAATATATTACTCACTAGTGATTTCATTAACATGAAATTAAGATAAGTGAAATAATTAGCACTGGCCTAGATCCATCTTAGCAGTGCAAGAGGGATCAAAGTTATACAAGTTTAAAACTCTTTTTTTAGTGAAAAATTTGAGAAGAGTAAACTATCCATATTCAAGGTATATTTCTCTATTCCCTCTATAGTTATTTTTGGTTTTGTTATGGATAACAAACATTTTTTTTGGCTAAATAACTTCTATTTTGAAAAGAAAAACTTGAATTTATTTTTAATTCTTCACTCAAATTCCACCAATATTTTTTCTTCAAAATTTAAATTTAAGGTGTTGTTCCCTATTTGCTTGATGAACATGAAAATAGGAGAAGGTAAAATAATTAGCATATACTTCAATTTAAATTTCTTGGTAAGTTGTTATATTGGGGTAAACATGTTGATGAAAATTGTAATATATTATGGAAGATAATATGGACTACCTAGGGAGGTATCCAAGGGAACAATGAATATAATGTAGTAGTTGTAACTATGGAATAGACCCACTTGGTATTTGATGGGTGATAAACAGACCAACTATGTAGTTAAAGTGAAATAATATAATAATAAGAGATAGTTGGCATAAACCCCTAATAATACTGACAAAAAAGCATAAATACACATAGGTATCATTACATTGCAAGATATAACATATGTATTGTTTTGTATCAAACATCACTTATGAAATGATTCTTTCCACACGGAGTATTTAAATTAGTTACACTTGTTTAAGGTACTTATCTATATTCTCATTTTTCTTATAGTGTGATGTTATGTATTTTGAAAAGAATGTTTTGATAGAATGTTTAATAATTTGTTCTCACTTATGAATATAAAGATTCACTACAAGTGATATTAGATATATTTTTTTACACAAAGTATAAGTTTTTTCTTTTCTCTTTTCCTTCTTGTAGATTTTTAAAAGGAAAAACAAGATGGAAATTAGAGTCAATATATATATAAAAAAAAAAAAAAAAATTGTATATATATATATATATATATATTCCTTTTCAAAAAACACCCAATTTCAATCAAAATTGTAATCTACTAAGTGATGTGATCATTGATTTAAATTCATATTTCTTAGTTTTCTTGTAATGATGACCATGTACTTTGCAAATTGGATATTTTTTTGATAGAGTGCAAATATTTCAATTAAAACAGTATTATTAGATCCAAAGTGGCCATGAAATTTCATCATTATGGTCATAATATCCAATTGGAGAAACATCACAATAGTTATGATCATTTTATATTAGTCACCTTCAAACTCTAACTACATAAATATTTCTGTGAAAATGAAGGCTTATTTATAGAATTTAAATCTTTATTCTCTCTTATTTCTATCAATGTATTCTATAATAAAAACCATCATCCATATTCATATCATGGAAATCTAAGTGAAAACACATAGTTATCTATGATAATCTTCAAACTTTAAAAAATACAAATATTGTTACCCGAACCTTGTGTGATTGGAATGTGTTTTGTAAGTATTTCCAATATTTTAGCCAAATTAACATTGATTAAGTTAATTTTTTTACTAAGTTTTATGAAAACAATATTGGTTTATTATTGAGTAATATATTACCCTATGAATTTTATTCATGAAAACAAAGCCTTTATGATATTTTTATTCTTCTTCCCAAAATGAGACAACTTGTATAAGAAATATTTTCTCATATTCTTTATCTAAGAGAGCGTTCATCTTGTGATGGTTAATAAATCCCTTTTTATGGTCACTCCATCTCTTAAATTAACAGGGAACAAAAGTTTCGAAAACATTGTCAATGATTTTATTTATTTTATTTATTCTTCAATACTCATGCCATTGTTTTTTCTTGTAAAAATTACGTTCTATAACCCAAAAATAGTACTACAATTTTAAGAAAATCACTTACTTTTTAGAGATCTCTTTTTATATAGTTAGGGTTTTGTTGTGGCTAATGTAAAATGATCGTAGATCTTGGTGTATTTGTATGACTATATTTTATGACCATATTAAATGTATTAACCACACTAAATCTACTAGTATTAGTTTGACTGAAATATGTGCACTCTATCAAATGACATCCAATATACAAAATGCATATCCCTCACTAGAGAAAACCCTCAAAAGTTTGATTTTAAGTGAGCAATAAATACACTTCTTGGAGTATGATTTGGATGATTTTTTTTAATTGGATTATTTTTTAGAGGAGCTAAAATATATAGTTGGTTTCTTCATATTCTAAAAAAAAACGTTTTAGGACAATATAAAACAATAGTATATCTTTTTACGTTCAAAAAATTGCAAAAAGAAAAAATATCACATTGTTCCCAAGAAAGATCTGTAATACCACATATAGTGAACCTTGTTAGGTATAATAGAGAATAAAAGCTTAAATAAAACTTATATCATAAATGAACATTATAACTTTCGGATCTCTGTTGGTTTTCCTAGCTAATTACCCTTTTTTTCATTGATTTGCTTGATCGATGTATTATGAGATAGACCTTTGTGAATCGTTATGATAAGGTAATCTTCTAGATACACCTAACCATAAATAGCACTAGAATATTGAGAGAAAAACCCTTAAGCTAGAGTAACACAATAAAATACTCCTTATGGAATGAATCATTGCACAAGTCATTATTGATACAAAAACATACATCCAACAAATCTCCAACACATTGATATTCTTAGGTGTAACTCCTTTTTATTATTATATTATTTCTTTGTTACTACATAGTGGGCCTATTTATTACCTATCAACTACCAAGTAGGCCTATTTCATAATTGTGGCCACATTACATTAATTATCCCCTTGGGTATCTCTCTAGGTAACCCATATTGTCCTCCCTAGTTACATTAATAAAATTAATGATAGTCTCCCTTTTGGAAAATGAAACTTGAGATTCTTTGCAACCCATTATCTTGAATAAACCTTTTATGATTCTTCAAATTTTAATGTTAATATATTACTCACTAGTGATTTCATTAACATGAAATTAAGAAGCACTGGCCTAGATCGATCTTAGCAGTGCAAGAGGGATCAAAGCTATCCAGATTTAAAACACTTTTTTAGTGAAAATATTGAGAAAAGGTTTGTAGGTCAAGAGATTTGTTCCCTCTAGGGGCTTGGTAAGTTTAGAGTTAAGATAGATCTACGCTAATTTATAATATATATATATATATATATATATATATATATATATATATATATATATATATATATATATATATATATAGTGATCTTCATATATAATATATTACTATTATATTTTTTTTATCTCTCTCATGACTATAAAATTAAAGAAAAAGACCCCTAATACTAAGTCCATGTATTTTTTAATTATATCAATTATAATATATAAATATTTTATTCTTATTCATATATTTTATTTTAATAGCATATATTATAAATCCAAATAACGCTTAATTTTTATAAATTAATATAGTGAAATTTGTAAACTTAATATAATAAAGTAACGTAGTAAAACTAAAATAATGTGCTAGAGAATTTATATTTATGATTTTGATGGCTCTATTAATATCTATAAAACTCTTTGAAAACACTAATGATATAAACAAAAAAATATTAAAAAATCTTATTTACATTAATAACTTAAAAGAAAAATTCTCACTCTTGAATTTTATAGTTAAATTTAATTTTTTTTATTTTTACAGTACAATTAAGTTGATTAGAAAAACATGTACAATTATAAAAATGTTTAATCTTAAATGTTCTTCAATATTAATAACATTATTCATATGGCAACAACACTATACAATCAATATCGATCAACTTGAATGCAAACATAGTAATCATTGATTCAAAACTTAATTATGAACCTAGACATGTTGTCCAAAAAAATTAAATAACCTTTAATTATGATGCATTATTAAAGTCGTTCTATTTTATTTTTGGATATAGTGAAACAAAACACACAAAATAAACCCAAAAACCATTCAACAAATATTCCACAAATTAAACCCAAAAAACCATTCCACAAACATGTTGAAAAAATGAATAATGTAGTAAAGCATTTATATTTTAAATTTAATGGGTCTATTAATATCTTTTTTTTCCACGTGTGGTTCACAGACACCTGCGGTCACTAAGTGGTCGCTACGTCCACAAAAATATCTGAGCTTGATTAAGGGTATCAAGCCCCGCAGCCAATAGCTAGGCCTAACCCCAAGGGCTTTGTGGAGAATTGACCATGTGACCTCCTGAACAACGAGGCACTCATTTGAGCAGTTGAGCTAACCCTTGGGGCTCATGGATCTATTAATATCTATAAAACTCTTTGAAAGAATTAATAACATAAAAATAATAATATTATAAAATCTTCTTTACATTAATAATTAAAAAATGATTTTTTCACTCTTCAATTATATACTTAAATTTATCGATTTTTTTCGATTTACAATGCCACCAACGGAACTGTGTCAATTATAAAATAATATATAAATATGCAAATGTTTAACCTTAATTTTTCTTCACATATTGGTAACATTTTAATATATCGATAACACTCTAGAATTAATAGTTATCACTTTGAATGCAAACATATTGATCATTGATTCAAAACCTAATTATGAGCCTAGATGTGCAATCCAAAAAACTTAAATACCCATTACTTATGATTCATTGCTAAATTTGATTATTGTGTAAAGTGAAACAATACACACAAATATAAACCCAAAAAACAATTCCACAAATATGCCCAAAACTGAACCCTAAATCCTATTCGAAATATGCCCAGAAATATGGGAGAAGAAGTCTAAAAGGAAAGTACAAACATGGTGGGTAAAAAAACGGTTGATTACTACTAATCTTTTGTTTATGTAATGCTTTCACCCTACAAAATATGTACACTGTAGATATCCTTTCGAGCTTGACTACATTTATTACTTCTTCCTCTGGCATGTGTTGATGCTTTAAATCTAATTTATAGTGCTTTAAACCTAAATTATATGTATAATTATGTATTATAATAAATATTTTATATATTAAATGATATTAATGGTAGATTATAAAACATTATAATAAGAAATATAATATCATATTCCTAGTGCTTTAACCCTAACCAATAAATATACATCATATTAAAAATGTTATGAGTATTGAATTATATTAATTGTATGGACAAATTATAGAAAAAATATAATAACAAATATCTATGATGTTCATGCTTTAAATCAAATTTATAGTTCTTTAATCTTAACTTGTGGTTATAAATTATATATTATAAGCAGCTTATGTATTTTAAATTAGATTACTCCTAATATATTTGTACATTATAAATCAAAAAATATATAATTAAGACTATTATAATTTTAACCCACTTAGAAAGACGATAAGAAATATTGACATACATTTTTTTTACAGTACACCTACACATCTCCTCCATACTGGTTTGTAGAGTACCTCTCAATGCAATAAACTTCAATTCAGAGTCTTTGTGTAGGTATTGTTGTTTGCCTAAAATTGGGTAGGTATTGTTGTTGGCCTAAACTTGTTGATCACAATTGTGAACCTTTGGTTAAAGTCCTTTACTCTCTCCTTAGGTCCCATAACAGTTAAAAAAATCAATTGTTAGAGCACCATTGGTGATTTCTTCTCTAAATTTAGTTTTAAATGTCTTCTGAAAATCACCCCAACTAGTAATTAAGCCAATCTATAGGCTAAAGTACCAACTAGAAGATTTATTTTCAAATGTAAAGTTTATTTGTTCAATAGGTACATTAGGATATGGAACTTCAATATGTGAATATGGATCTTTTATAGATGAACTAATTTGATACATTGAATCATCCATACAAAATTAACCATCCTTCTAATGTCAATTCTATGGATGGTATCAATTCCCAATACTTTATAGTAGGAATTAAACCCAAGAAAGAGGCTCAGTTAGACTCTTCCCTATTTGGATATGAATAGTCCTCTAGATTAATCACCCAATAACCTTTCAATGAAATCTAATAAAGCATAAATTTTATTTTATGTTTCTTTTTAATTTTTTTCTTGTAAATTAACATATGAGAAAAGGTGAAAATGATATTTTTTTAAAGAGAAGAGGAAACCTGTTTTAGACTTTTACGCTCCTCACATAATTTTGATTCATTTGATCTCATGTGCTAATTTTATAAAAAAAAAAATTATAAAATTAACTCATGAGTTTGGGATTTTGACCATTTATCTAAAATCGTAGCATTAATGGTTATGTTTTGTATGTTGTTATATTTTTTTAGTGGTACTTCTAGTAGGATTTTTAGGATATAAATTAGTATCGTTTAAAATATTCAACAATATTTTGTGTTGATGTGGTATCTCACAAATGTCTATGATTGTTATTATCTACTATCGAGAGGTTTTATCTAAAAAGAAATCTTGTTGGTAGTTGTGGAAGTTATCTATGCCTACTATAACTAAATCAAAGTTTAAATTTGTAGGTAGGGATTCAATTAGGTTTGAAGGATACCTTTCATAAAGAAAAGATAGTATGGTCTTTGGTTTGAAATACCTTCTACAATATTTATTTCTATGTTAATTATTTTATGTATAAAGTATTTTACCATTCTTTGAAAACTATCCATATTCAAGGTATATTTCTCTATTCCCTCTATAGTTGTTTTGGTTTTGTTATGGGTAACAAAACATTATCTTTTGGCTAAATAATTTTTGTTTTGAAAAAAAAAAAATTTGAATTTCATTTTAATTCTTCACTCAAATTCTGCCATTTTTTCTTCTTCAAATTTTAAATTTAAGGTGTTGTTCCCTATTTACTTGATGAACATGAAAATATGACAAGGAAAAATAATTAGCATATACTTTAATTTAAATTTCTTGATAAGGTGTTCTATTGGGGTAAATATGTTGATGAAAATTGTAATATATTAGGGAAGATAATATGGACTGCCTAGGGAAGTATCCAAGGGTAAAATGAATATATTGTAGCCATAAATATGGAATAGACCCACTTGGTATTTGATGGATGATAAATAGACCAACTATGTAGTTAAAATGAAATAATATAATAATAAGAGGTAGTTGGCATAAACCCCTAATAATATTGAAAAAAAAGTATAAATACACATGGGTATCATTATATTGTAAAATATACCATATGTACTATTTTGTATAAAACATGACTTATGAAATGATTTTTTCCACACGGAGTATTTAACATAGTTACACCTGTTTAAGGGTTCTTATCTATATTCTCATGTTTGTTATAGTGTGATGTTATGTATTTTGGAAATAATGTTTTGATCGAAAGTCTAACAACTTGTTCTCACTTATAAATATAAATATTCACTACAATTAGAGATATTTTTTTACAAAAAGTCAAAGTTTTATCTTTTCTCTTTTCCTCCCTGTAGATTTTTAAAAGGAAAACCGAGATGGAAAATTAGGGTCAATATATTAAAAAAAAAAAAAAATATATATATATATATATATATATATATATATATATATATTCCTTCTCAAAAAACACCCAATTTCAAACAAAAAAATAATCAAAATTGTAATCTACAAAGTGATGTGATTGTTGATTTAAATTCATATTTCTTAGTTTTCTTGTAATGATGACCATGTACTTTGAAAATTGGATAGTTTTTTGATAGAGTGCAAATATTTCAATTAAAACAGTATTATTAGAGCCAAAGTAGCCATGACATTTCATCATTATGGTTATAATATTGAATTGGAGAAACATCAGAAGAGTTATGATCATTTTACATTAGCCACCTTCAAACTCTGACTACATAAATGATTTCTGTGAAAATGAAGGCTTATTTGTAGAATTTAAATCTTTATTCTCTCTTATTTCTATAAATGTTTTCTATAATGAAACCATCATCCATATTCATATCATGAAGGTCTAAGTGAAAACACATATTTATGTATAATAATCTTCAAGCTTCAAAAAATACAAATATTGTTACCCTAACCTTATGTGATTGGAATGTGTTTTATAAGTATTTCCAATCTTTTAGCAAAATTAACATTTATTAACTTAAATTTTGTAATAGGGTTTATAAAAACAATATTGATTTAAATTATTGAATAATATATTACCCTATAATATGAATTTTATTCATGAAAACAAATACTTTCTCATATTTTTAATCTTCTTCCCAAAATGAGACAACTTGTATGAGAAATAAGTTCTCATATTATTTATCTAAGAGATCCTTCATCTTATGGTGGCTAATAAAATCCCTTGATATGGTCACTTCATCTCTTAAATTAAGAGGGAACCTAAGTTTCCAAAACATTTTCAATGATTTTATTTCTGTTATGTATTCTTCAATACCTGTGCATTGTTTTTTCTTGTAAAACTTAACTTCTATAACTCAAATAGAACTACAATTTTAAGAAAATTACTTACTTTTTAGCGATCTCTTTTATATAGTTAGGGTCTTGTGGTGGGTAATGTAAAATGATCATAGCTCTTGATGTATTTATTTGACTATATTTTATGACCATAATTATTAAATGTATTAACCAAACTAAAACTATTAGTATCAGTTTGACTAAAATATGTGCACTCTATCAAAAGACATCCAATATATAAAATTCATATCCCTCACTAGAGAAAACCCTCAAAAGTTTGATTTTAAATGAGCAATAAATACACTTCTTGGAGTATGATTTGGATGATTTTTTTAATTGGGTTCCTTTTGAGAGGAGCTAAAATATATAGTTGGTTTCTTCATATTATACAAAAAAAAGAGAGTTTTAGAATGATATAAAATATTAGTATCTCTTTTTACATTCAAGAAATTGCAAAAAGAAAAAATATCACATTGTTCCCAAGAAAGATCTGTAATACCACATATAGTGAACCTTGTTAGGTATAATAGAGAATAAAAGCTTAAATAAAACTTAAATATCATAAATGAACATTAAAATTGTAGAAATATTAAATGCACCTACCCATAAATAGCACTAGAATATAGAGAGAAAAACCCTTAAGCTAGAGTGACACAATTAAATACTCCTCATGGAATCAATCATTGCACAAGTCATTATTGATACAAAAACATACATCCAACAAATCTCCAACACAATGATATTCATGTGTATTTATATTTTTTCAATGATATTCTTAGGTATTTATGCCAACTACTTTTTATTATTATATTATTTCCTTTTGACTACATAATGGGCATATTTATTACCCATCATCTACCAAGTAGGCATATTTCATAATTATGGCCACATTACATTAATTATCCCCTTGGGTATATCTCTAGGTAACCCACATTGTCTTCCCTAGGTACATTAATAAAATTATTCACAATATCTGTTTTGGAAAATAAAACTTGAGATTCTTTACAACCCATTATCTTGAATATACCTTTTATGCTTCTTCAAATTTTAATGTTAATATATTACTCACTAGTGATTTCATTAACATGAAATTAATATAAGTGAAATAATTATCACTAGCCTAGATCCTTGTTAGCAGTGTAAGAGGGATCAATGTTATCCAGGTCTAAAACTCTTTTTTAGTAAAAAAAATTGAGGAAAAAATTGTAGGTCAAGTGATTTGTTCCCTTTAGGGGCTTGATAAGTCTAGAGTTAGGATAGATCTAGGCTAATTTATATATGTGTCTGTGTGTGTGTGTGTGTTGGCTTGGTTGGGCCTGACCAAGGTTCGGAGTTAGTTATCCAAGCAAATCCTTGTATTATTGGCCCTTTCGGCAACAGTACGTGGAGCGTGGACTGAGGTGTCACCCAAAGTAGTATGGGGGGGTGCTGGAACCAGGTTTCCGCACCCGTGAGATGTCTGAGGGGTTGATTTGGTCCAACTGCTAGTCCCTGCATGCAGGTTGCTTCACACACTTCCCTATCCTTCACATCTTGATGTATTCGCCTTCGCACAACCCTAACCAGGGACTGTGGGGCTCTCGTGCTGCTGGAACAGTGCTTTGCACTATTTACCAGTTAAGTATCTTTGCGTAAATGGATACCTTATGGTATATTTATTTATACATCACATTCATATACATTCGTACAGCAAATAAATAGTACACTTGCAAATTATACCCAATAATACATAAAACAGGAAAAGATACACATAACCATGGTAAAACTTCTCTTTATTAATTCTTCCCACGGTTACAGACTCGACCTGTCCTACACACTCAGCTGCAGGGGCCCGCGCACTCAGGTGCAGACTACTAGGCCTCTACACACACAACTACAGAGCCTTCCCCTACTTTACGACCGAAAGACACAACTTACACTTCAACTCAATCCCTTAGACTCATCATGCTTCTATTATATTCCTTCATTCCTTTTTTCTACACTTAGAGCCTCGCTCTATTTATACAATCCCATTGTCTGCGAACCATGGGTAGGTCTATCAAGTTGACATTACATTACAAAACAAGGGTAGACAACTCTGTGACTCTATTATGACTTTGCGCTCTGGGCCCACAAATCGCGGAGTCTTTATAATGGACTTGGTCAAAACTTGGGCTTTAAGCCCCAAAATATGGCTTGGGGGAATTCCATGCCCAACAGGCCCCCAACAAAAACATCGTGATTCGCCCTCGAGTCACTCTGTCGGGGCGGAGATCTTCACGCGGAGTCCCTCCAACTCTGTGCGAACCACTGCAAGGTCAGCAGCGCACTGAGCGACTGCCTGCTGAATCTCTTGTACCCATTTTTCTGAGACCGCGGTGTTGGAACTACCTCCCTGCATCCGTTCCTATGTCCCTTACCTTCGTTTATAGTCATGCGCCTTCGTCTAACTACTTGGAACATGAAGACTATATTTTTGTCGGCTAGTCAGATAGTTAGGCCACCTGTGTAGGGATTTAATCGACTGCCATCTACTTTTCCTGGGAAAGGTTCTCCATTTAGCTTTACTAGTTGTACTGCGCCTCTATCTGTGACCTGCTTAACAACATATGGTCCCAACCAATGCATTTCGAACTTTCTGGGAATTTATCAAACTTACTGTCATACAGTAACACTACATCATTTACCTTGAAGGTGCGCAAAGTAATATGGTGATCATGGCAGGCATTTTCGCGCTACTTTTGTACCTGCTGATGAATGTCAGTGAGGAACCATTCCTCTTCGAGTTCCTCTAGTTGTGTGAGCTTCTCTTCCAAGGCTTCATGGTCTTGCATACCTGTGAGTGCTACTATGCACAAACTAGGCACAGTATACTCCATTGGCATGACAACTTCCATGCCATAAACCAACCTGAAAGGTGTCTGTCCCATTAGTTTCTTGCATGTTGTCCTATAAGCCCATAGGACTGCAGGTACACGTAGGTCCCAATCACTCTGCTATGCATTGCAGGCCTTGTTCAATGCAATCTTTAGTGTTTTGTTAAATGCTTCTACTACCACATTAGCTTGGGGGTGATATGGTGTACTTTTCTGATGATACACCTGAAACTCTTCTGTCAGCACGCTGATTTTTTTCGTTCAGGAAATGTGTACCACAATCACTCATTAAGACCTTCGAGCATCCAAATCAATTTAGTACGTGTTCAAATAGAAACTTTGCAATCATGGCGGCCGCGCAATCCTTTACTAGCTTCACGTTGGCCCAACGAGTCAGGTACCCTATCGTGGTGATAATTTATCTCGCGTTCGTCTTTCCTTGAGGTTTGATAGGTCCTACAAAGTCGATTTCCCACTTTTTGAAGGGTAGTAGATTCAAAGGCATCTCGTCCCTCCGCAATGGTTTACTTGTTCTTTGACATATATCACAGGCCTTATAGCGTGCTTTTGGATACTGATGAAGCGTTGGCCACCATAACCCTGCATGAAGAATATTTTGCATGGTTGCTCGCCCTACATAGTGCCCTCCTACAACACCCCCATGCGCTTCCATGAGGATCTGACTTTGTTCGAATTCAGGTACATACCTTCACAGTATCTCGTCATTGCCCATCTTATATAGGTGTCCCGCGATGACAGAAAAATCAACCGCACACACCACCAATTCCTTCTTCTGTTGGATGGAGTATTCTTTTGGCGCAGTCCCCATTGTCAAAAAGTGGATTATATCTTCAAAGTGTTCATCCGCTACACGTACAACAAAGAGTTTTGTGTCTGGTAATCCTTCCTCCAAACTAGTAGGTTCCTCTCCCGCCTCAATTCGTGACAAGTGATCCAGTCCTGCATTCAGGCATTCAGGCTTCACAAAAAGCTCAAAACCATATTCTTGGAACAATAAGAGACACCTGCATATGCGCCCCCACAACATAGGCTTATTGACTAAGTATTTTAGCGCGAAATGGTCTGTAGACATCTTGAAGTGTCCCCCTAGCAAATAGTGTCGGTATTTTTGGAGCGTGTACACCATAGCCAACCCTTCACGTTCAGTTGTGGAATAGTTCTTTTCTACTTTAGACAACCTCTGACTTGCAAATGCGATAAGGTGATCCAAGCCCTCTCCACCCTCCTATGTTAGTACCGCTCCCAGCGCTATACACGACGCGTCGACATGGACATGAAACTCCACATCCCATTTTGGGAAGACCAGGATTGGCGCGGAGGCCAATTTCTCTTTTAGTACATCCAGTCTCTTCATGCAATCATCATTCCAGTAGAACATGACATCCTTTTTCAACAATTTCTCCATTGGCGTGGTGATCTAGGCATAGCTTTTGATGAACTTCTTGTAGTACCCCATATGTCCCAGGGTAGCACGCAGCTATTTGACACTTCGCGGTGCTTCCAAATTCATAATTATTGCAATCTTCACGGGGTCTACAATCAATCCCTATTTTCAAACCACATGTCCCAATAGGTTGCCAAAGGGAATGAGAAACGTACACTTCTTGAGGTTCAACGCAATTTGGTGTTGTCGGAAAGTATCCAACATCAAGCGTAAGCTCACTACAGGGTGCTTAACCAATCCAAATACAGTCCAATCATCCAGATAGACCTCCAGGAATTTATGGATATATACCATTTGTTGGCTTGTTGGGGCGTGACCCAAGTTCGGAGTTAGTTAGCCAAGCAAATCCCTGTACTATTAGCCCTTTCGGCAATAGTTCGCAGAACGCGGATTGAGGCCTCACCCGATGTAATATGGGGGGGTGTTGGAACCAGGTTTCCACACCCTTGAGATGTCTGAGGGGTTGATTTGATCTAACTGCTAGTCCCTACGTGTAGGTTGCTTCACGCACTTCCCTGTCCTTCGCGTCTTGATGTATTCGCCTTCACGCAGCCCTAACTAGGGACTGTGGGGCTCCTGCGCTGCTGGAGCAATGCTATACACTATTTACCGGTTAAGTATATTTGCGTAAATGGATGCCTTATGTTATATTTATTTATACAACACATTCATATACGTTCGCGCAGCAAATAAATAGTACACTTGCAAATTATACCCAATAATACATAAAACAGGAAAAGATACACAAAAATATGGTAAAACTTCTCTTTATTAATTCTCCCCACGGTTATAGACTCGACCTGCCCTGCACACTTAGCTGCAAACTACAAGGCCTCTGCGCACATAGCTGCAGAGCCTTCCCCTACTCTACGACCCAAAGACACAACTTACACTTCGACTCAATCCCTTAGACTCATCATGCTTCTATTATATTCCTTCATTCCTTTTTTCTACACTTAGAGCCTCGCTCTATTTATACAATCCCATGGTCCACAGACCATGGGTAGGTCTATCAAGCCGACATTACATTACAAAACAAGGGCGGACAACCCTGTGACTCTATTATGACTTCACGCTCCGCACCCACAAATTGCGGAGTCTTTACAATGGACTTGGTCAAAACTTGGGCTTTAAGCCCCAAAACATGCCTTGGGGGGATTCCATGCCCAACAATATATATATATATATATATTACTATTATATTTTTTTTATCTCTCTCGTGATTATAAAATTATAGAAAAAGACCTCTAATACTAAGTCCATGTATTTTTTAATTATATAAATTATAATATATAAATATTCTATTCTTATTCATATATTTTATTTTATATCATATATTATAAATCTAAATAATGCTTAATTTTTATAAATTAATATAGCGAAATTTGTAAACTTAATATAATAAAATAATGTAGTAAAAGTAAAATAATGTGTTAGAGAATTTTTATTTTAAATTTTAATGGCTCTATTAATATCTATAAAAATACTTGAAAACACTAATGATCTAAACAAAAAAATATTACAAAATCTTATTTACATTAATAATTTAAAAGAAAAAATCTCACTCTTGAATTCTATATTTTATTTTTTTATTTTTTTTTACTGTACAGTTGATTTGATTAGAAAAACATGTACAATTATAAAAATGTTTAATCTTAAAATTTATTCACATATTAGTAACATTATTCATATGTCAATAACACTGTAGAATTAATATCAATCAACCTAAATGAAAACATAGTAATCATTGATTCAAAACCTAATTATGAACCTATATATGTTGTCCAAAAAAACAATTAACCTTTAATTATGATGCATTGTTAAAGTCATCTATTTTATTTTTGGATAAAGTGAAACAAAACACACAAACTAAACTCAAAAAAGCATTCCACAAATATTCCACAAACTAAACCCAAAAAACCATTCCACAAAGATGTTCAAAAAGTGAAATAATGTAGTAAAGAATTTATATTTTAAATTTATTGAATCTATTAATATCTATAAAACTCTTTGAAAACATTAATAACCTAAACATAATAATATTAAGCAAAGTCTTTCAGTAGAAATCACATAAGAGAACTTTTTTTTGGTCGACGTGTTTCGAACCAACAAGTTTTGTTCATCATCAGGACCAGAGGAAGAGGTAGACCATGGCAGAGGCTTAAATAGAGTGTAATGTAGAGACATAATTTCAAGTAACGGCTATATTTTTAATAAATTAATAAACCAATATCATTATTTAAATATTATTTTTCAAAAACTAGTAATTTTTGGTTTTAATAAATTAATTTAAATATTATTTTTCAAAAACTAGCCATTTAATATAACTGTTACCTATTAATATTTTTAATAAATTAATGAAATAAAATCATTATTTAAATATTATTTTTCAAAAAGTAGCCATTTAATATAGCCATTACATATTAATATTTTTAATAAACTAATATCATTATTTAAATATTATTTGTCAAAAACTAGTAATATTTGGTTTTAATAAATTAATTTAAATATTATTTTTCAAAAACTAGTCATTTAATATAACTGTTACCTATTAATATTTTAATGAAATAATATCATTATTTAAATATTATTTTTCAAAAACTAGTCATTGAATATAGCCATTACTTGATAATATTTGTTTGTAATATATTAATAAATTAATATTATAATTTAAATAATATTGTTCAAATATAGCTCTTACTTGAAATTATGTCTCTATATTGCTCTGTATTTAAGCCTATGCCATGGTCTGCCTCTTCATCTGGTCCTGATGATGAACCACACTTGTTGGTTCGAAACTCGTCGGCCAAAAAATTCTCTTATGTGATTTCTACCGAAAGACTTTGCTTAATTCATTATGATCATAGAAGCTTGAATATAGAAATTACTACCCTATACAAAAGGGCCACTACTACTAAAGTTCATCACTTTGAACAGTCTCGCGTAAGCGTTTCGAATTTGAAGACATATCTAGCTTTTCTAAAACGATGTAGAGACTCTTCCCTTGTTCCTCCATTCGCTCAGATTAAGCACCCTCTTAATAATTCTAGTGGTTGTCGTATTTTATTAATGCTAGCATGGAATTGGTTCGTTTGGAGATTGGCAGGGTGAGGAAGGTTTTGGATTTCATTTCTCGTAATTTGTTGTCTCTCCATTTGGAACTTTCAAATGAGATCTCTACTCCCCTTTGGTCAAGGATTGAGGCATGCTCGGCTCTGAAATCTTCTCGTCTGGAAGAAATATTGAAAGTAAAGCAGTCCAAGAAGTTCAGTAAGCTCTCGGATAAATTCATCTCATAGCCTAATGTGTCTAGTTTCTTTCGTGGTCATTCCAGAAGAATAATTAATTCTAATCAAATCTTTGCTCTCCAATCTTGGGCTGACGGTGTTTCTCACTCTTCCACCATCGAATGTGAATCTGGAACAATATTGCATTCACCGGATCAGATTCCCTCAGGTTCGTTGTCTGTTAATTCTTCTTTGGTTTCTGTTGGTTTCGGTGGAAGTGGTTCTATTAATAATAATATTCAATTGAATAATAATAATAATAATTGGTTTAATAGTAATACTAATAATAGTGACTGTATTTTCACCTCACATAGGAATAATAATATTAAGAATAGCAATAATAATTTATGTTTGGTAATAGTATGTATAATAATAATAATATCGCTCGGCTTAATAATAATAATAATATTAATGAAGTTAGTGACTCTATTTTCAATTCAAATAATTGTAATAATAATAGGATTGGTAATAAGACTCTAGGTTTGGATAATATTGTTTGTTCTAATTTTCTTTCCTCTTCTAGTAATAGGGTTGTCAATCTCTCTAGCTTTTCTTTTGATCCCCATGTATTTAGTCTTTTGGAGAAAGTTTTAAATTTTTCTCTTGCTCCTAGAAAGATCCAAGTTGACGATATCATCTGTGATGTTGAATATGGTATTACAGACTTACTAGACATCACTAAAGATATCATTCGTCAAGACTGTGCAGTTATCCTTAGAAAGGCAAAGACACCCAAGAACAACATCAACAAACCTGAGTTTGATGCTCTCAAATCGTTAATCAATAATAAGAATATTGTTGTTCTAAAAGTTGACAAAGGTGGTGTTGTGGTTACTCTTGATAAAGATGATTACCGTCAGAAGATGTTGTACCACCTCCATAATAGCGGGAGCTATAGGAAACTCAACGAGGATCCCCTAAAGAAGATTTCCAAAAGTATGTCTCTTGCTATAAAGGCTAGTAGCTCAATCAACTCATTCTGTCATAAGCTTATTGAAAGTTTCCCTCTTACCCCCAGAATCTATGGTCTGCTAAATATTCATAAGGAAGGGGCTCCTCTGAAACCCATTTTCAACACGATAGGAGGGCCAACTTATCTTCTTGCTAAATATTTAGCCCAAAAGCTTAAGCCCCTTGTTGGCCATACCTAATCCTTCATCAAGGAATCTGCATCGTTTGTTAATGAGTTAAAGAGTTTCAAGCTTGATCCAGATGACAAGATTGTGAGCTTCGATGTGGTCTCACTCTACACTAATATCCCTAACAACGAGGCCATCGAAGTAATCGAGCGCATCACATATCCTGATACAGCTTATTTAGTCGGTATTTGTCTTACTTCTACATTATTTTCATTTGATGGGGAATTCTATGAGAAAACTTGTGGTTTCACCATGGGTTCCCCCCTCTCCCCTATGGTAGCTAATCTATTCATGGAGGATTTTGAATCAAAGGCCTTAGCTTCCTCTCATCTTCTACCTAAGATGTGGAAGAGATTTGTGGATGACGCTTGTGTCATCTGGTCCCATGGTAAAGAAAAATTGGAACTATTTTTCCTCCATCTTAACAATCAATCTAGTTCTATAAAGTTCACATGGAATTTTAATGTAATGGTAGTATTCCCTTCCTTGACGTCCTCCTCTCAAGGAATGATGATGGCTATTTATCTCATCAGGTATATTGTAAGAAAACTCGTAGGGAACAATATCTTCATGCTAATTCTCATCATTTCCCAGCTCGAAAGCTTGGTGTTCTCAACACCTTAGCGGCTGGAGCTTTAAGAGTTTCTGATGAGAACCATCTTAAGGAAGAGAAAGCACATCTCCTAAGTGTTTTTTTTAATAATGGGTATAGCAGACACCAATGTACTAAGGCTTTCCTTAGAGCTGAAAAGGGCCCTAGTGCTAAGAAAGATACCAAGGATCAATTTTTTGGTGTTCATCTTCCTTTTATCCAAGGGACAACTAACAATATTGTGAGGATCAAAAGGAAGCATAAGGTGGCTTCAACCTTTCATCCTTTAAATACCATCTGAAGCTCCCTTAGATCTGTAAAAGGCCCAGTGGACCCCAAGAATATGAAGGGTGTTTACGTTTCCCATGCTCTTGTGGGACTCCCTACATTGGTGAGATTGGTCATTCGATTAATCAAAGGATTCGTGAGCATGCTGCTGACATCAAGCATGGCAGGACCCGCTCCTCTACTTTGGTGGAGCATGCAGATAAATCTAAGCATCATATCTGCATTGAGGAGGCCCAAGTAGTTACTAGGGTTAGTCATTTCCATCATCGTAAATTGAGGGAGGCCCTAGAAATTGAAAAAAGAGCCAATAATTTGAATACAAATGATGGTTGGAATATTAGTAGAAGTTGGGTCCGTGTCCTGTCCTCCTAGTTTTTTAGGCTTCTTTTGGGCTTTATTTTGTTTGTTTGGTTATCTATGTAGGTATTGGCATCCTTTTTATAGTATTTGTTGTTTATTTATTCTTCATTAGAGTTTATTTTCTTTATCCTTCGTGTTTTCTATATATTTTATCATCCTATTCGTTCTTAACTCCTTTTAGTATTCTTGTTATTTGTTTAATGGGCCTGAGCCCCATATTTTATTGTTGACCATGTTTTATTTATTGATTATTTTTCTTTGGATATATATATATGTTTTTGGTTTTATTTATTCATCTATATATATATATATATATTTCTTTTGACTAGTGTATATTTTTGTTTTATTTTATTTATTTTTCCATTAATTATTTTTAATTTATTTTATTTTATTTCCATTAATTATTTTATTTATCAAATGATCTTGTCTCAATTAGGGTCTTCACCCATTTTTATAATTTTTGACTCCCCTGCTTTAAAGTTTGACTTATATATATATATATATATATATATATATATATAATTTAAATATTATTTCTCAAAAACTAGCCGTTACATATTAATATTTTTAATAAATTAATAAACTAATATCATTATTTAAATATTACTTTTCAAAGCCTAGCTGTTTAATATAGCCGTTACTTAATATTATTTGTTTTTAATATATTAATAAATTAATATTATAATTTAAATATTATTGTTCAAATATAGTTGTTACTTGAAATTATGTCTCTACATTGCTCTCTATTTAAGCCTGTGCCATGGTCTGCCTCTTCATCTCATCTTGATGATGAACCACACTTCTTGGTTCGAAACAGGTCGGCCAAAAAATTCTCTTATGTGATTTCTACCGAAAGACTTTGCTTTTATCATTATGGATCACAGAAGCTTCAATATATAATAATATTATAAAATCCTCTTTACATTAATAATTAAAAAATGATTTTTCCACTCTTGAATTATATATTTAAATTTATTGATTTTTTTCAAGTTACAATGCAACCAACAAAACTGTGTCAATTATAAAATCATATATAAAGATGCAAATGTTTAACCTTAATTTTTCTTCACATATTGGTAACATTTTAATATATCGATAACACTACAGAATTAATCGTTATCACTTTGAATGCAAACATACTCATCATTGATTCAAAACCTCATTATGAGCCTAGATGTGTGGTCCAAAAACTTAAATACCCATTACTTATGATTCATTTCTAAAGTTTATTTATTGTGTAAAGTGAAACAATACACACACATATACACCCAAAAAACCATTCCACAAATATGCCCAAAACTGAACCCTAAATCCTATTCGAAATATGCCCAAAAATATGGGAGAAGAAGTCTAAAAGGAAAGTACAAACATGGTGAGTAAAAAAATGGTTGATTGTTACTAAACTTTTGTCTATGTAATGCTTTTGCAATACAAAATATGTTCATTGTATGTATCCTTCCAAGCTTGACTATATGTATTGCTTCTTCCTCTGGTTCGTGTTGATGCTTTAAATCTAATTTATAGTGTTTTAACCTTAAATTATAGGTATAATTATATATTATAATAAGTATTTTATATATTAAATGATATTAATTGTAGATTTTAAAAAATTATATTAAGAAATATAATATCTCATTCCTAGTGCTTTAACCCTAACCAATAAATATACATCATATTAAAATGTTGAGTATTGAATTATATTAATTGTATGGACAAATTATAAAAAAAATATTAACA
The DNA here is from genome assembly GCA_031772625.1 of Pinus tabuliformis. NCBI lineage: Eukaryota > Viridiplantae > Streptophyta > Pinopsida > Pinales > Pinaceae > Pinus > Pinus tabuliformis. The sequence continues at coordinate 655,616,480 of CM062811.1, forward strand.
AATATATGTGATGTTCATGTTTTAAAGTTTATAGTGCTTTAATACTAACTTGTGGTTATAAATTATATATTATAAGGAACCTTATGTATTTTAAATTAGATTACTCCTACGATATTTGTAAATTATAAAATCTAAAGAATATAAAATTTAAAATATTATAATTTTAACCCATTTAGAAAGATGATAAGAAATATTCACATACATATTTTTTAATAGTACACCTACACATCTCCTCCATACTAGTTTGTAGAGTACCTCTCAATGCAATAAACTTTAATTTAGAGTCTTTGGGTAGGTATTTTTGTTGGCCTAAACTTTTTGATCACAGTTGTGAACCTTTGGTTAAATTCCTTTAATCTCTCCTTAGGTCCCATAACATTTAAAAAAATCAATTTTTAGAGTACCATTAGTGATTTCTTCTCTAAATTTATTTTTAAATGTCTTTTGAAAATCACCCCAACTAGTAATTAAACAGATATATCGGCTAAAGTACCAACTAGAAGATTTATTTTCAAAAGTAAAGTTTATTAGTTCAATAGGTACATTAGGATATGGAACTTCAATATGTGAATATGGATATTGTATAGATGAACTAGTTTGAGACATTGAATCAACCATACAAAATTAACCATCCTTCTAATGTCAATTCTATGGATGGTATCAATTCCCAATACTTTATAGTAGGAATTAAACCCAAGAAAGAGACTCATTTAGACTCTTCCCTATTTGGATAGGAATATACCTATAGATTAATCACTCAATACAAAATTAACCATCCTTCTAATGCCAATTATATGGATGGTATCAATTCCCAATACTTTATAGTAGGAATTAAACCCAAGAAAGAGACTCATTTAGACTCTTCCCTATTTGGATAGAAATATACCTATAGATTAATCACCCAATAACCTTTCAATGAAATCTAATAAAGCATAAATTTTATTTTATATTTTCCTTTTAATTTTTCCGTTGCAAATTAACATATGAGAAAAAGTGAAAATAATATTTATTTAAAGAGAAGAGGAAACCTATTTTAAAATTTTACTCTCCTCACATAATTTTGATGCATTTGATCTCATGAGCTAATTTTATAAAAACATATTTTATAAAATTAACTCATGAGTTTGGGAATTTGACCTTTTATCTAAAATAGTAGCATTAATGGTTATGTTTTGTATGTTGTTATATTTTTTTAGTGGTACTTCTAGTAGGATTTTTAGGATATAAATTAGTATCATTTAAAATATTCAACAATACGTTGTGTTGTTGTGGTATCTCACAAATGTTTAGGATTGTTATTATCCACTGTCGAGAGGTTTTATCTAAAAAAAATCTTCTTGGTGTCTGTGGAAGTTATCTATGCCTATTGTAACTAAATCAATGTTTAAATTTGTAGGTAGGGATTCAATTAGGTTTGAAGGATACATTTCACAAAGAAAAGATAGTATGGTCTTTGGTTTGAATTACCTTCTACAATATTTATTTCTATATTAATTGTTTTATGTATAAAGTATTTTATCATTCTTTGCAAACTATCCATATTCAAGTTATATTTATCTCTTCCCTGTATAGTTGTTTTTGGTTTTGGTATGGGTAATACAATATTATTTTTTGGCTAAATAATTTCTGTTTTGAAAAAAAACCAAAATTTCTTTTTAATTCTTTGCTCAAATTCTACCATTTTTTCTTCTTCAAATTTTAAATTTAAGGTGTTGTTCTGTATTATCTTGATGAACATGAAGATAGGAGAAGGTAAAATAATTAGCATATACTTCAATTTAAATTTCTTGGTAAGGTGTTATATTGGGGTAAACATGTTGATGAAAATTGTAATATATTAGGGAAGATTGCATGGACTACCTAGGCAGGTATCCAAGGGAACAATGGATATATTGTAGCCATAATTATGGAATAGACCCACTTGGTATTTGATGGGTGATAAATAGACCAACTATGTAGTTAAAATGAAATAATATAATAATAATAAATAGTTGGCATCAACCCCTAATAATACTCACAAAAAAGTATAAATACGCACGGGTATCATTACATTGCAAGATATAACATATGTATTGTTTTGTATTAAACATGGCTTATGAAATGATTCTTTTAACGCGAAGTATTTAACATAGTTACACTTGTTTAAGGGGTATTATCTATATTCCCATGTTTCTTATAGTGTGATTTTATGTATTTTGAAATAATGTTTTGATCAGAAGTCTAACAATTTGTTCTCACTTATAAATATTAAGATTCACTACAAGTGATATTAGAGATATATTTTTACTCAAAGTCAAAGTTTTCTCTTTTCTCTTTTCCTTCCTGTATATTTTTAAAAAGATGGAAACTTAGGGTATATATATATATATATATAGATATATATATTCCTTCTCAAAAACCACCCAATTTCAAACAAAAAAACAATCTAAATTATAATCTACGAAGTGATGTGATTATTGATTTAAATTCATATTTCTTAGTTTTCTTGTAATGATGACTATGTAATTTGCAAATTGGATATTTTTTGGTAGAGTGCAAATATTTCAATTAAAGAAGTACTATTAAATCCAAAGTGGCCATGAAATTTTATCATTATGGCCATCGTATCCAATTAGAGAAATATCACAAGAGTTATAATCATTTTACATTAGAGCCCTTAAAACACTAACTACATAAATGATTTATGTGAAAATGAAGGCTTATTGGTAGAATTTAAAACTTTATTCTCTCTTATTTCTATCAATTTTTTCTATAATGAAAACCATCATCCATGTTCATATCATGAAGGTCTAAGTGCAAACAAATATTTATCTCTGATAATCTTCAAACTTTAAACAATAAAAATATTTTTATCCTAAACTTGTGTGATTTGAATATGTTTTATAAGTAATTCAAATATTTTAGCCAAAATTAATATTAATTAAGTTAATTCTTTTACTAGGTTTTAAAAATAATAATAATAATTTATTATTAAATAATATATTAACCTATAATATGAATTTTATTCATGAAAACAAAGCCTATGTCATATTTTTACTCATATTCCCAAAATGAGACGACTTGTTTGAGAAATAAGTTCTCATATTCTTTATCTAAGAGATTGTTGGCTTAGTGGGTCCTGACCCAGGTTCAGAGTTAATTGTGACAAACAAAATGTTACACTACTGACCCTTTCAGCATCAACCTACGTAGCATGTTGGGCCACTAATATGTCATTATTATTATCACTTTTGAATGCCTATTCCACCCATTTCTACTCCTCTTTATCATGTCATTTATCATGGTTTATCATATAAATCCATCTTATAATGATTTATGCTCTTATGGAAAAGTATTATTTATTCTCCTTTATTTTTAATAAATTGATGATTATGCATGATTTTATCAATGATAGTTTATTAATAAATTGGTTTTAACATTACTCACCATTTTTAGCCTCCAAGATAATTTCCAGATTGAAGATTTGATCATCATCAAATATTCCAACTCAGAAATTCGCTGGAATAAGAAGTGACAGTTTTGCGGTTGAGATTCTGGGAAAATGAAGAAGAATCTGGAAAATCCGGAACATGGGTTTTGTCTAGAACGGACCAAATTAACTTTATTGAAGAATGGTTTGCCCAAATTCGGCTTGTATTAAGAGAAACGCAGGGTTCTTTGAGCACGATTTTCTCAGATTTGTTGTTGCGGCCGTCCTCCAAATCTCAGCTGCAAAGCCAAATTCGCCTTGCTCTTGTTGAAAGATGGATGGAAATATATTTTCTTGTTGATCAATTGGTTAGAAACAATCCAATATTGTTATGAGAGATCATATTTACTATTTGATTTCTCCTCTTTGTGATTATAAAAGGAGAGCATGTATTATGTATTGGGAGAGAGATGGATGAGAGATGGAGAGATTTCTTGTTGTAATTATACAATTCCTCATCGACTCTCATTGATTAAACAGATATCGACTATTTGTAAAAAAAATTATGCATGATTAATACAAGAACGTGTTGCCGTTTAACTTTTTAGTTCTGTAACAGCTTAGCGGCATTTCACCGGTGGTTGAGGGCCCGGCCCTAGTGGATCGATCCACTGTTTGTATCTCTACCTTTTCATTATTGTTTTGAGATAGTTCATATTTGCTTATATTATAGTTTGCAAGTTAATCGGTTTGTTGTTTAATTGCTTTAATATCAGTGTGCTATATTAACGAATCGTGTTGCTATTATTTTATATTTAACAAGAATCTCAACACTGTATAATTTATCTTGTTAATGCCTTAATAGAGATTCTCTATTCTATTTCAATTATGGTTTCATTCCAATTGTTGTTCTGTTTGATTGATATTCATTAAGAATTGTTGCTCAATAGGATTGGTTATTCGATTCCATTAATTAGAGTTTGTTGTTCAAATTTGTTAAATAGGATTCATTGTTTAATTCCTTTAATTACAGTTTGTTGTTCATTTCTGTTGATTAATTGCAAAGAGTTTGCTTTTAAAGAGTTTTCCTAGTTTACTTTCAATAGCAGCTTTAGTTCAATTTCTATTTCCTTTTAATTGCTTTAAAGCAGGACTGTCAACTGTAGAGAACATTGGTTATTGCTTCCTCGTTCCCAGATTGATTGTCTTGTTCCAGTTTGATTTCAATTGCATCAATCTCTAGAGGAATGAGTTATTGCTACTGTATCCTCGATTGATGTTTGTTGAGTGAATAGTTGGATTTCAGAGCATTTGAGTTTATGTTGTTGTAGTTAGATTTCTTTTTCAAGTATCCATTTATTCTTACATTTAGAACATTGTACTACATCTTTCATAACATTACTCTTGAGTAAATAGCCACCTCAAACTGAGTACACTCTTGAAATAAAAAGTCGTCCCTGGGTTGACAATTAATGTGAAGATAATTAGGAGTCAAAAAGACACCTTTTATCGCTCAACATAGCGCAGGATGAAGTCTCACCTGAAGCAGTATGGGGTGATGTTGGAACCAATTTTACGCATTGATAGATCAGCGTGATGTCTTTTATACCGTAGATATGCCTTCATGCAGATCTATAAGCCCTTAGGGCTCGGTACTGTAACTTCCTTCAAACGACCTCTAGACCTCTGCGAAGGTCTACGATTGCCTTTTGTGGACCCTTAACAGATAAGTTATCTACATACGTGCATCATAAAATAATCCCAGATAGAAATTCATGCAAACCTACTTAAGTGCTTAATAAACGTAATAGAATGTATTATAATCTTCACGTAAATACTTAACATTCATTGCTTTCAGTTAATAAGACTTATCCAATAGAGTCATGCATCAATACATCATTATTTCATAAAGACATTATTTCATCACAACATATATTGCAAACATAAATGACAAAAGTAAACTGATAAAGAACATGAATTTCTTGAATAGTCTTCTTTATTGATCTTCAGTATTAGATTACATACTCAAAAATGCCTTGCGCACTCAGCTACAGGGGTCCGCACACTCATCTAGGGACACTACTCTAGGCCTTTGCGCACTTAGTTTTAGAGCATTTTCCTCCTCTAAGACTCACTTCTCTACGCTATCTTCCATTGACCCCTTACATCCATGATTCGTTACTATGCCTTAGACTCTCTAAGACACCTCTATTTATACAATCCCATGGTTTGCAGACCATGGGTGGATCTCCAAACAGACTCAAATTTACATGGACAAGGGTTAAAACCCTTTTTGACTCCTAACTTCATACGCGCTCTGCATTCACAATTCGTGGAGACTTTACAATATTTTTACTAAAATTTAAATCAAAACTTGGGTTTTTAACCCCAAAACTGACCCAGTGGACCCTATCCCAACAGGCCCCCAACACAAAGGTCATGACTTGCCCCCGAGTCACTCGGATGGAGTGATGATCTTGCTACGAAAATCCCCCATCTATACTTGCACTATTGCAACCTCGAAAATGTTATGCGTAGCTGCCTACTTGACCTCTTCCATGAGTTGCTCGGTAGCTGGTCTGTCCACAGCCAGCTTCATCATCTGCTAAGTCTTCTGCAATCCCCTCATCTTCTCCTAAATGTTGGTTGTTACTTGGTAAGCCTCATCTAACCAAGGTCCCAACCTAGCCTTAAGCACTGCCTCCTTCTTCTTGGTTGCTTATACCTGTGCGAGGAGCTGCTTCCCCTCTTGCAACTTGGTGAGGTGCTTTGCTGGAGAAATTGAGCGCACTATCACCTTGACCTTATCATACTACTTCTGCAGCTCACGAACCTCTATGTTCAGGATCTTCAAGTTTGGTTCTTCATGCAGAGTCGTCAATAATTCCATCTCTTGCTCAAATAAGACCAAGTAGCCAGCAACTGCTACACCCAGAGTGGTCATTCCTTCTTTTATAGCACTCCGCGCTACTCCCTGACCTCGGGCAGAGTCGAAGGCTGTAATTTGAGTTGAATCTCCGTGATCTTCATGTTGGGTTCAAATTGAATTCTTCCGACATCTGCCTTTGCCTCGCAGATACTTGCAGCTAATTTCTAGATCTTGGCTTTCGGCTATGCATCCTTTGGAAAGTGCAGCTCTGGCACTATTCTGCATGCTTCTGCTACCGCAACCTCCTACCTAGAACTATTTGTCTGCAAAGTTTCTTTTTCCTTCAAGTCCTGGGTTTTCTCGGTGAATATTTTCTCATTTCTCACCCTATATTTTCTTATTAAATTGAGAGCACGCTGCTCTCGGGCTCTCAATTCTTCTGTGCCCCCTATTTATAAGGCATGAAGCAGCTCATTGGGGAGCACTGCAATATTGAATGAAATGTCCTTCAGGGTACTTAATATAATTCGGTCATCAACCGATTCTGCTCATAGGAATCCTTCTGGTAAAGTAACTATATGAAGGTCCAATGCCCTAACCAATTCTGCAGCCTGACCCATCCCTAATGCCAAGCTCACTTGTGTGGTGCTCGCTTGAACTATGCCCAACTGTATCCTCCTAGTTTGGATCTGCAGCTCGCACAGATCCTTCTGGATGCTCCCCAACATCTACATGTACTATTGCTCGAATTATTGCAAAATTTCGGTTATAGTATCTTGGAATTTTTCGCCGATCTCATCGATATCACCCTCTGTCAAGATCATGGTATCAACCTGTGTTTTGTTTGACTTTTTCTTCTTGTGTGGACCCTCCCATTGCTCATGTCCATGCTTTCGTAGCCGAAATGGGGTGCTTTTCCCCTCACCTCCTCCTTTGTCATGGGTGAAGGGGAATTACCGCTTCTCTCCGAGTCACGTTACACCTACTCAACCTACTGCTTACTAGCGTGCTCCTGTTCCATCCGAGCCTTCTATGTCTCTTCCTTCTTCTGATGTGCAGCCAACTTTTGCACAACTTGCTTGGCTCCATCTTTCCTCTTCTTTTCAACCGAGCTCTGCATGCCCTTGCTGGTGCCTGCATCCAAGTCTGATGGGGTGTGCCACTCTGTTGGCCAACGCTTAATAACCTCCTGGATGTTATTATCTGTGACCAAATATGGTAAATCAAACCATTTATGTTGTGGTTCCTTCCATGCCTGAATGTAGACGTGGTGAAAATATTCCTTGAATGCGGCATACACGGAAAATTGCTCATACAAGATTGAGGACAACCTTGGGCGTAGGTTGATGGCTATGTAGATGCTCGCTTTCATCAATAGCCATTATATCTTTGTTTTAGTGAGCTGCATAGGTACTTCGTGGCCCAGAGGGAGGTGAATTACGCGACCTCCGGAAATCCTTCATTCAATGGAGGAAACTAGCTGTCCTCCGGCAGCTCCCATGCGACCAACACGATGGAGAGAAGCAACCATGTGTAGTGGAATGGCTTGATATCATCCTGGACCTCATGGAAATTGGCGAGGAATTCGTTGCATAGGTACCTTGACTAGTTAAATTGCACACACTTCGCTCATTGTGCAACTAATGACACCACAGGCTCCGGAACCTCGTTCACGCGACACTTCCACATTACCTTTCCTGCCATGATTTGGGTGGCAACCTGAACCGCAGGGTCGTTGATAGATGTGATTGAATATCCGCGCAGCTTATTCACCAGGGAAAATTCCTTCTTCATCTTCTCTGCCAAGTCCTTTTCTCCAGTTTTTCCACCAAACTCCTTAGCGAGATTCAAACCCTCATGTGGAAGGTACATGATTCTATGGATCAGCATGTTAGTGATGGCTATAGGCCCTCCTAGCCATAAGCACCCATCATGTACTAGAGAGCAATTTCTGCATGCAGGTCGTGTTGATAGAGGTGTGGTGATAGTGGGGCACCCGTAACAGGTTCAACAACCTGGAGTTTTCCACTCTATGGATGCATTCCACTGTGTCCAATTTGGTGACACTTGAGTTATCATAATAGACATGCCTCATAATTTGCTGTTGTGAGGTGAGTGAATCGCTCATGGTGTGTCAGGTTCCAATCTTCCATCTTTAGCTGGGGAATCCGCGTGAGTGGACCTTTGAAGGTCACTTGTTCCGGCAACAAGGGCATACTAATGACAAATTTGTCCGAGTTTGTGTCCTTGGTGACCTTTACCTTCCCTTTTCGTGGAGGGATATAGTCAAGAAACTTGGTGAGGGGATCCACTCCCTTAGCGTCTATTTCCTCGGTACCCTGTTCAGCCTTCAAATCGACTACCTTCTCAGGTTGCTTGTCCTTCTTATGTTTCTGAGTTGCAGTGTGTTTTCTAGGTGACTCACACATTGGCACCGTCTTCTTCTTCTTATCTTTCTTTGGTTTTTGGGTCTCTTTAACAGGGGTAGGCTTCGGCCTAGGCAACCTCAGTGCCATAGGCATAGGAACAGGAGCTTCCATGCTCACAACCTCTAGAGCAGCTCCTTTGGACACGACAGTTCCCCCAGTGCTCACAGTCTCAGTAGGACTTTGTCCTAACATGGTGTCAAGGATGAATTTCCGAGTTAAATCATTAAATTGTCAAAGGCAAGGCTCGTGACCAAATCCTCACATAACAAGTTGTTCATAAGCAATAGACAGCACAACTCAAAAACTCTAAGGGTGCAAAGTGTTATTTGTTGTACCAGCATGCATAATTTATAGGGTATTTTGAATTCAAATCCGACTGTTCCCCCAAAATTCACCCATTAATGTTGTTTTGGTAGCAGATCTTCAAATATTTTTTCCTTAAATGTCACCATCCCACTTCTCTTAACCATCTTCTAGCTGTCAAATAATGAACAGTGACTCCAACGATCACTTTCCTATTGTGCTGCATGACAGCTCCCTTCATAGCGCAGCTCCCTTCGTGCAACTTCTTATATTGTAACTTCACCATTTTCCTTGCAGCCCATCTGCCACAGAGTCCTTCAATCATGCCAGTGTATTTCACACTCCCGCGCTCCCTTGCAGCTGCCTAGAGCACTAAGACTGTCATGTCGTCATATAGTCATTGAGGCGGATCCCTTGTATATGGCTTCAATCAGCTTCCATTCACCCTTCCCAGAAAAGGATCTCCATTCAGATTCGAGAGCTAAACTGCGCCTCCATCTGTAATCACTTTTATAACATATGGCCCAAGCTAGTAAATCTAAAACTTCCCTGGAAACTTAGCGAATTTACTATCATATAATAAAACTAAATCATTCACCTTGAACGTGCGCAGCTTGATGTGTCGATCGTGCCATGCCTTTTCACATTCCTTATGTACTTGCTAATGGAATCCAACCAAGAATTTGTCTTCTTCAAGATCCATCACCTGCGCAAACTGCTCTTCCAAGGCTTCACGATCCACCATCCCTATGAAAGATGCTTTGCGTAGACTAGGGACAATATATTCCATAGGCATCACAACTTCTATGTCATAGACCAATTGAAAAGTGTCTGACTTGTTAGCTTTTTGCAAGTAGTCCTGTATGCCCATAGCACTTGAGGTACGTGCACAACCCAATCATTTCATTGTGCACTGCAAATCTTCGTCAACGCATTCTCAAAGATCTTATTAAAGGCCTCAATTGTTCCATTAGCCTGAGGATGATACAGTGTGCTCTTTTGATGATAAACCTGGAACTCTTCAGTCATCACGCTTATCGTTTCATTTAAAAAATGCATACCTCGATCACTAATCAACACCTTATGGCAACCAAATCTAGTTAACACATACTCAAACAAGAACTTTGTTGTTGTGGCCCCTGTACAATCCTTCACAGGTTATGCCTCTGCCCACCCATCTGGTTACATACTCTATCACGGTGATGATATAGCATGCACCTGTCATCTTTCCTGGAGGTTGAATTGGCCCAATGAAATCAATTGCCCATTTTTCAAATGCCTATAATGATACTTAAGGATTTACTGGCAACTCATCGCTCCGTGATGGTTTTCCTATTCTCTGACATGCATCGCATGCCCTATAATACACTTTAGAATCTTCATGCAACATAGGCCACCACAAACCTGCACGCAAAATCTCTCTTCCATTGCCTTTCCTGCATAATTTCCTCCTGCAACCCCTCCATGAGCTTCCGCAAGGATGTTATTTCTCACAAAATTAGGCACATACCATCGCAAGATCTCATATGCACCCATCTTATACAATTGTCCAGCAATCACCGAAAAATCTGCCGCACGCACCACTAGTTCCTTATTTTTCAGACTTGTATACACTTCTGGAGCCATTTTGGTAGTCAAAAAGTGGATAATATCTGCAAAATGATTTTCCGCTATGCGCGCCGTGAAGCGCTGCATGTCAGGAAACCCTTCCTCCAAATTAGTAGGATCCCCCCTTGTTTCGTTTCGTGACAAATGGTCAGGTCCTACATTCAAACTTCTTGGCTTGACAATCACTTCAAAGTCATGCTCTTGAAATAGAAATAGCCATATGCATATCTTTTCACCCAACACAGGCTTATTGACTAGGTAATATAAGGTAGAATGGTCTGTGTACATCTTAAAATGTCCGCCCAGTAGATAGTGCCTGAAATTTTGAATCATGTACACCATATCCAATCCTTCGCGCTCTGTCGTTGAGTAATTCTTCTTGCCCTTTGATAATTTCCTACTTGCGAAGGCTATAGGGTGGTCCATCTCTTCTTCACTAGCCTATGTCAGCACTACCCCCAATGCAACACGAGGCATCAACATGCACATGGAATTCCTTTCGCCAATCCGGGAAGACCAAGATCAACGCAGTGACCATCTTTTCATTCAATACATCCAGACTGTGCTGACATTCTTCATCCCAATAGAATATAACATCCTTCTTCAATAGTTTCTCCATAGGCATGGTAATCTGAGCATAAGCCTTGATGAACTTTTTGTAATATCCAGAATGTTTGAGCGTTGCGTGGAGCTATTTAACACTCCTCGGGGCATCCAAATTCACTATCATCGTGATCTTTGTAGGGTCCACCATCATCCCTTGCTTGCACACCACATGACTTAGTAAAATTCCAAAGGGGACATAGAATAAACACTTCTTTAGGTTCAACGAGATCTGATATCTTCGGCATGTATCCAACATTAAGCATAGACTTGCTACATGGTGCTTTACGAACCCAAACATTGTTCAGTAATTAAAATACACCTCCAAGAATTTGTGAATAAACTCCTTGAATTCCACGATGACTACATGAGAGAATATCGCCATCACATTCTTGAGTCCAAACAGCATCACAGTATACTAGAAACAACCCCATTCTGTTGCGAAGGTTGTTTTCTGCTATCCTTTAGCATGATCTTGATCTGATGGTACCCAAAGAATCCATCAGTGAACAAGTAGGCCTCCTGCCCTCCAACGTTTTTGAATACCTCATCAGTAAATGGTTTCGAAAAAGGATCATGGATGCAGGCATCGTTAAGCTTCCTTATATCTATGCAAATCCTTATTTCTCCCTTCTGTTTCTTTTCCTGAACCACCATCGAGCTCACCCAATCAAACTCTTTGATAGGTTCGATCATGCATACTTCTAACATCTTATCCAACTCCAAGTGAACCTTTTCCTTGTATTTGGGATTAATGCGGTACGGTCTCTTCTTAATAGGCTTTGTGTCTGGTTTCAAAGTGATTTTCATCACACCCAAGTCGCTTATGATACCTTTCAGGTCCGAAAATTTTGTAGGAAAATGATCCTGGTACTCACGGAGTAACTCAACAACTTTATCCACTATGGCATCATCCCAGTAATCCCCGATCTTCATAATTTTGGCTCTCCTTCAGTACCAATGTTTACTTGCTTGATTTTCAATGGCATGATGATGTCCAAGTTTTCTATCAGCAGACCTTCAATCTCGTGATGGCCCTCTGCCTCTAGAATATTAATATTTCTTGGATCTTCATCCTCCCCCTTAGCAGTGGCATTATAGCATTCCAGCACATGGAGCAGCTAGGTGCTCCAGTCTGGTTTTACCAACTCCAAAGGATCCTGTGGACTTCTGAAGATCGCTGCCTTGATCTCCTATAGAACTTCATTAATGCTCTCGAACCCATCTTCAAAACTGAAGGTCATTAAGAGATCTTCCCTTAATATATCCCACTATGCAGAGCCATGGCAGAGCTCTGTCTCTAAATACCAATTCATAGGAATTGTGTCCAAAGTATAACAAAAGAAGTGTACCCACTTCGGCTTCGGCTCTGTTCCATAAGCTTTAGTCCACTTCACTAAATGATTGCACGGATCATTTCTCCCATCGTATTTCTTAGTTAGTCAAAATTTAGGACAACCGAATTGCAACCTCATCATCCTCTTGTAATCTCACCATTCATCAAATTTGTCCTCGTGTGTACCCCACCATCATGCGCGTGTAGCGCACAGCGCCAAATCCAATTCTTGGAAGTGAATATCCTCAGGGACTTCTCATTCAAAGGCATCCAAAAGCCTATCTACGTCAATTAAACCATCATAATAGGGTAAATTTCTTACCTCCGATGACACACAACATAGCAATTTAGTCATCATGTTGCAGCGTAGCGTAAATACTTCATGCATCCTATTTTGCCAGTTCTTCAACTCTTCATCTAAATCTAAGGTACAGGAGATTTCTCGATCCCATGCAATTTTTCCATCAGCTGTTGGATTAATCCAGTCTTCGTCCCGTGATGTTATTTTTTAGATCTGATCCAAGTCATCATCACTCTCCTCATAGTCGCAGATCGATTCAGTATAGCACGGTCCTTCCGCAAGGTCTAACGGTACTACCACCCAAAGCACTTTCCTTTCAAATGACATGGTCTGTTTCTTCAAGTTGATCACCCCATTCGTGTTAATGGCCCAGTTCATTCTGAGGAGTGTGGGGTATGGGTTACTATCATCAATGATTTCTATTACTTCAAAATCAGCCAGTGCACTCGAACCTTCGATATCCACTATTTCTCCATGTAGTCGCCCCATAGGGATGATCTTCTTTTGGTTTGCCATTCTAAGCTAGATCGGAGACCACTGCAGTGTAGGTCTCCCCATATTATCCCATGTCTATATAGGCAACACATTCATGTCAGACCCTAGATCCAGAATGACCTGGTCCATCTCATAATCTCCTATCTACGCGGTGAGCATTATCTAATGCCCTATTCTTGCCTTATGTTTGCCAATATTACTAACTACGCAGTGTCCATCTAGAGCGATTTCTTTACCATCACACTGGTTTATTAACTCCTGCAGGTCCTTCATAGCTTTTCTATCATGCAAAAGTTTCATACAGGTCGTCAAGAATGTGGTAAGCATAGAGGGATCAACCGTTGTAGGCGCATTGGTCTCTTCTACCTTGTTCTGACTCCCTGAGGTGGAGGCCTCAGCGAAGCTTTTCTTTGCTTCCATGAATGTTTCCTTCATGCACTCTAGATCAAAAGCCACTTCCTTTTCTGGGACCTTGCAGACCCATCCATCCTCTTCAGGTTGTTTTCCTTTATCATCCCCAGTCGTTATTCTCCTTCTCAGCACTATATTCACTTTTGGATCCTCTTCGTGGGGCTCAATCCTCATTATCTGTAAGTTTTGTGTAGGTTGATGAGGTTGCATGTTCTTCTCCTGCATCTTAGCTATCAACACAAGGCATTCTTCTATCGTGTGGTCAAACTGAATGCAGTATTGACATGACAGGTGTGCCTGATTCTGACACTTCCACGCATAGTGCTCTGACATCCCACAATTGTAACAAATGACCTGTCCACGACCTCTACCAGATCCTCCTCCTCACTCCCTATACCCTTGCAAATTGGCATCGTTATCGAGTTCGACATGTTGAACAGTGGTGGTGGTGGTGGCGGTGTGGGAAAAGTTGTATGTGGTGGAGGTGAAGGTGGAGGTGGAGTGGATGGATGATGTATTCGCAGAAAACCCTGCCTTGTCAATTTCTGGAAATATTGTTTGAACTAGGAACTTGTCACCTATAACCTTCTTTAAACATGAAACATGTAAAACTGGGTGCACTCGGGAAGCTGTAGGAAGTTCCAATTTGTATGCCATAGTACCAATCTTTTGCAACACCTTGTACGGACCATAATAATTTGGTGATAATTTATTATCCTTCTTAGCTTGATTGAGGGACATTTGTTTTTATGGTTGTAGCTATAGGAATACCCAATCACCTACATCAAAACTTCTTTCGCTTCAATGTTGATCTGCCTGTTGTTTCATTCTATTCTGTGCCAACATGAGGTTATCCTTTAAGAGTTGGAGAACTTGTTGTTGATGCTCGATGTGATGTTCCACTGTTTGAACCTTAGAATTTTATCATAAATATTATGTGATGGATGGTGGATGATATCCATAAAGTTCCATAAATGGGGTCACTTTTGCTGCAGCATGGAAGGAAGTGTTATACCACCATTCAGCCAAAGGCAACCATTTGACCCATTGTGTCTGTTTATCATATAAAAAGCAATGAAGATATTCTTCCAAACATTTGTTTACTATCTCAATTTTCCCATCAGATTGAGGATGATAAGATGAGCTATGAGCTAACTGAATACCAAGACAAGAAAATAATTTTGTCTAAACATTTCTAGTGAAAATGGGATCTCTGTTGCTTACAATAATCTTTGGGTTTCCATGTAGCTTTTTAATTGTTTCCATAGATGCAGTAGAAATTGTACTGGCTTTTAATGGATGTGATAATGCACAAATGTGTGCATACTTGCTAAGTCTATCAACTACCACCATGATGACACTCTTTCCTTCAAACTTGTGGAAACCTGTGATAAAATCCATTGAAACCTCCTCCCAACATTGGCTTCGAATGGATAAAGGTTCTAATAGACCTGGGGTCTTAATTGTTTCAACTTTATTTTGTTCGAAAACCAAAATTTCTGCTACAAACTTTTGAATATCCGATTGAAGGCCATCCCAAAAAAATTCCTCCTTAACCCTATCGAAAGTTTTTAAAACTCCTGAGTGCCCTCCTAAGGGAGAAGTGTTCAATTCCATAAGAATGTTTTGTTTGAGTTGGAAATTCTTACATAGGTATAAGCAATCTTTGTACCATAACGAATCATTTTTCTAGCTAAACGTATCAGATGTACTAGGATCTTGTTGTAACTTTTGAAAGAGTTCCCACACTTCTTCGCCATTCTTCCATTCATCCCTTGCTTCATTTATCCAATCTAGTTGGATAATAGAAATGGCGCACAACAATGCTTCCACATCCTCATCCTTTCTTGAGAGTGCATCTGCCACAACACTTTGCTTCCCCTTTTTGTAGATGATTTCAAAGTCATAACCCAACATCTTTGTGACCCATTTTTTTTGCTCTTCAGAGGATAATCTTTGTTCTAAAAAGTATTTAAGACTATCATGATCTGTTTTTACCTTGAAGTGTCTTCCCATTAGGTAGGGTCGCCATTTCTTAATTGCATGTAGTATTGCCAACATTTCCTTCTCATAAATAGATTTGTGTAAATACTTTCCCTTGATTGGACGACTTTCGAAAGCAATGGGTCTTTCATCTTGCATTAAAATAACACCAATTCCATTTCCTGAAGCATCACATTCCACAATAAAGGTTTTTGTGAACTTCGGCGTAGCTAAGTCCGATGCTTGGTACATTGCCTCTTTAAGATGTTCGAAGGCCTTTGTTGCTTCTGTAGTCCATGAAAATGCATCTTTCTTCAATAATGTTGTTAGAGGTGCTGCTATTCTCCCATAATTCTTAACAAACTTGTGATAATACCCTATCAACTTGAGAAATCCTCGCAGATGCTTTATGGATGTGGGGATTTTCCATTCCTTAATGGCTTTAATTGTGCTAGGGTCTACCTTAACACCTTCATCAGATACAATATGACCCAAATATTCCACCTATTATACTCCAAAGAAACATTTGGAGCTTTTTGCATATAATTGTTTCTCCTTCAATAGTTTGATCACCCTGTCAACATGTTCAACATGATCCTTCCAAGACTTGTTGTAGATTAGTAAATAATCAAAAAAATACTAACACAAAATTTCTAAGGAAGGGTTTGAAAATGGAATTCATCAAACCTTGAAATGTAGAAGGTGCATTGGTAAGGCCAAAAGGCATGACTAAAAATTCCTAATGACCCTCATGAGTTCTAAATGTTGTTTTCAGAAAGTCTTCAGTATTCATTCTGATTTGATGATGTCCTAAATGAAGATACAATTTGGTGAAGTAAATTGATACATGCAATTCATCCAATAATGCATCAATGACAAGAATGGGAAATTTATCTTTAATAGTGATCTTGTTGAGCTCCCTATAATCTAAACACATGCACCATGATCCATCCTTCTTGAGCACCAATACTACTGGGGCAGAGAAAGAATTTTGACTAGGTTGGATTATACTAGCCTCTACCATTTCTGCAACCATACGTTCAATTTCACTCTTTTGGGCATAGGGATATCTATACGGCCTAATGTTTGGAGGAACACTTCCTGGAACCAAATGAGTAGCATGATCATGATCATGAATAGGTGGGAGGCCTTTGGGAGTCTCAAATACCTTGGAATGATTGTCCAAGACTTTTTGAAGATCTGGAGAAATAGATGATTTCGCTGTGGGAACCTTTGGCAAACATAACTGTGCAATTACGTCTCATTGTTCCTTATTTAGAATCTTTGTCATAGTGTTAGAGTTGATTATCTTTCTCGGTTTCCCTGCAATACCCCTTAATTCAACTTCCTTTAATTCCACACAAAATTTCATGAAAATTTCTTGAAAATTAAAAGTTATTGTACCCAAGAATTGCAGCGATTGGACTCCTAGTACAACATCAACACCACCCATTAGAATGGAAATCATTTGTCTATTCAGAACATATTCTCTCATGGATAACTTGATATTATGGCGCTTTACATAGAAATTTATGGTTCCTCCACTTGCAACCATCACTTGACACTCTGGTGATGGATATAGGAAGCAATTCAATTCCTTGGCTATCTTACAATGAAAAAAATTATGGGTACTTCCTGAATCAATCAACATTATTACCTTTTTCTTCTTGATATGTCCTTCTATCTTGATAGTTTGAGGAGTGGTAATTCCAACCAATTCATTACAAGATAAGGTCATATTCATTTCTTCTTTATCTAGGGTTTGTTCCTGGAGTATATCCTCTTCTTTTGACATTTCTTGTTCCTTTTCTTCCTCCTCTTCACAATCTATGCAAAATAATTTCTTCTCAACACACTTATGACCTTTAGTGTATTTTCTATCACAACTGTAACAAAGCGCTTTTGCTCTTTTTTCTTCCAATTTTTCTGGTGTCAACCTTGTATGTTGTGGAAGGCTAGGGGCAGCAACACTTCGATCTTTATAGTTGTGAGTGGTAGGCTTCCTCGTTGTCATAATTTTGCTTTCCATTTTTCTTGCTAACATGAATGCCTTCTCCATTGAATCAGGTTTCAAAGGCGAACCTTGTGTTGGATATTATCATTTAAAGTCCCTATGAACACATCAATTATATGATCCTCTGGAATATCTTTTACCCTTATGTTCAACTTTTAGAAGTCCTCAATGTGCTCCATCATAGAACCCTTTTGTTTGAGATTTATCAATTGGCTAAAAAAGGTGTTGCTTTTTGTATCCTCATAATGTGCTATCATTTTTTCCATAAAAATTTCCCAAGTGACAATTTATTTACAAGAGCAAAGCCATCGATACCATATAAACTTATTTGGTTCCAAATATAAAGTTTTAATACGTACCTTTTGTGTGTTTTGTACATTATGGAGATCAAAAAATTGCTCCATCTATAGTATCCATGTTTCGGGATCCTTGCCATCAAACTTTCTCATATCGATTTTTGGAACATGGTGGGTCTTCAATCCAACATTAGGGTCTATGAAATCATGATTAAGATTTCTTTTTTTTCTCTTCATGAGTTTCCTTTACTACCCTTTCACCATTAGTAACCATTTCTTATAGCAACTTATTCAAATTTATCCTCAATTCTTCCATCTTAGCGTCCATGCCATTCATCTTAGCGTCCATGCCATCCATATTAACTTGCATGCCATTCATATTAGCTTCCACTCCATTCATCTTGGCTTCAATTACCTTTTGTGAGAGTGAAATTTGTTGTACTTGGTCTTCTAATTTTGATATATCATGTTGCATTTCCTCCTCTTCTTCACGAGTCATGCTAGAGCTTTCGGGTTTCTTACTAGGTGTTTCCATTTTCTTTCTTTGGGGCATCAATTAATGCTAATAATTCTTCACTATTGCCTTTGAATTCATTCAAACTAATTTTTCAAACCAATCTTATGCAAAATTTTAAAAAACTGCATACCTTTTTTTCACTTTATGATAGCACGATATTGAATCTATTGTATTTATGTAACTATAGATCTTGAATATCTAAAATCATATCTTGAAGTAGCCCTTTGAGTCATCTTTCTAACCCCACAATTTTGATCAAGATTGGATTCTCCAAGGAAGAGTTATGCCAAATCTCCCACGGTGACCTAAATATAGACTAGTTCAGTAGAGAAAACGTGTACGAAGTGGCCCGTGTCACTGTTTCAACCTTAGTACTTGAAACTAATATATAGGAAACTACAAGCTGTCCTCTTTCAAAAACTTCTGACGAAATTTCAATCTGATGCTCAGAACAAAAGTTATGATAATTTTCCCCAGGTCACTTGTTTGGAATGTAATTTGGGAGTCTGTAAAAGCCCTAACTTCCTCAGATCATATGTTTGAAAATGTAGCGAGACAAGCTCTGAAATTCAGACCCAAAGTTCAGAATAATTTTGGCTCAAATGGTTTTTTTTTTAGCTTCTGAAATGTCGCAGAAAAAAAATTTATAGCGAAAATGCCACGATGACCTGTTTGGAGCAGCGAAACCCTAGAATCCAAAGCTCTGATACTAAATGTTAGGAAACTAGCTCACAAAAAGATAGAAGATATAGATCAACGTCTTACAATTCAGCCTATTATAGGGGGAAACCTCCTTTACATTACCCAAATGAACAATTCTTGGATGATACAAATGACTAAATCTCCCTTCTATATATAGGAGTCTAAGGAGTCACAATATAATCAAGCCGAACTAACACTAATAACATAAGGGCACAACAATAACAATAGTGGGTTTCTATGGGGCATGCTAATAATAATATGGGGACAATAGGGGCACAATAATAACAATAAGGGATACAATGACAATAGTAATGGGGGAATCACTAGTCTTATAGGGACCTAACATATCAACTGGAAAACAATTCGCGGTGAGGCTCGTATTGCTCCCTCGTCGTCGCTCGAAGGAGGTGCAATCAATGGGCTATATTCAGGACCTACTTTCTCTTGATTTATAAAGATGCATCCACTTCACGTGGATCCAAATATCAAGGCAATGGCATAACCTGTTTCTCACACAAAAGCATCTTAATATAGGTATTCAAAGATCTCAGATACTTACCTCACATTTCTATGAAAAAACTTGGCTCTGCTTCCTTGTAGCTGACTGAAATATCAACCACGAATTCGATCACAAATTCTCCTATAACTTGATCAAGCCAATGATCAATAGCAAGCTCAATCTTATCTTAAGAATCTTCCAACCTCTGCACTAGATTCGAAGTCCACACTATTGGACCTTCAAGCCTCCACCTTCCTTGGCCATCTACCAACTTAGCTATCCACTCGTATAGCTCGATCGGGAAGGTGCATAAGAGAATTTATTGTATTTCTGTGTACAAATATCTGTCCAACCATTATTCTTTTGGTAGGGGTAGATTTTTATTCTCTTGCATCATGAATTCATGAATCTTCTTATCCAAACACTTCTTAGATTCCTTCTTGGTTGGATTCCAGTGAGGCGACATCACATATCTCCTTAAGGAGATCCTAGTCCCAGCAATGGAACCATTTTTTGGCTTAGTGGGTCCTGAACCAAGTTTAGATTTAATTGTGCCAAACAAAACCCTACACTACTAGCCCTTTCAGCATCAACCCGCATAGCGTAGGCTGAAGTCTCACCTGAAGTAGTATTGGGGGATGCTGCAACCAAATTTATGCATCCAGAGATAAGTGTGATGTCTTTTAATGCCCTATATCTACCTCCGCGTAGATCTATAAGCCCTTAGGGATCGATACTATAACTTCCTTCAAACGGCCTCTAGACCTCTGCGAAGGTCTACAATTGCCTTTTTTGGACCCTTAACAGATGATTTATCTACTTACGTGCACTATAAAATAGCCCCAAATTGGAATTCATGCATACCTACTTAAGTTCTTAATAAACAAAATAGAATGTATTATAATCTTCACATAAATACTTAACATGCATTGCGTTCAGTTAATAAGACTTATCCAATAGAGTCGCGCATCAATGCATCATTATTTCATAAAGACATTATTTCATCACAACATATATAGCAAACATAAATGAAAGAGGTAAACAGATAAAGCACACGAATGTCTTCAATAGTCTTCTTTATTCTTATTTAGTATGAGGTTACAAACTCAAAACTGCCCTGCACACTCAGCTCTAGGGGTCCGCGCACTCAACTGCGGACACTACTCTAGGCCTCTGTGCACTCTGTTGCAAAGCCTTTTCCTTCTCTAAGCCTCACTTCTCTACGCTATATTCTGTTGACCCATTACATCCATCATTCGTTACTATGCCTTAGACTCTCTAAGACACTTCTATTTATACAATCTCATGGTCCACGAACCATGGGTGGATCTCAAAACTGACTCAACTTTACGTAAACAAGGTTTAAAACCCTTTTTGACTCCTAACTACCTAAGCGCTCCACATCCACAATTCGAAGAGACTTTACATCTTTTTATCAAAATTTACATCAAAACTTGGGTTTTTAATCCCAAAATTGACCCAGGGGACCATATCCCAACATAGATACTTCATCTTGTGATGGTTAATAAAATCGCTTGATATGGTCACTTCATCTCTTAAATTAAGAGGGAAACAAACAAAGTTTCCAAAATAGTGTCAATGATTTTATTTATTTTATGTATTCTGCAATACTAGTGCAATTATTTTTTTCCTGTAAAACTTACTTGCTATAACCCAAAAATAGAACTACAATTTTAAAAAAATCACTTACTTTTTAAAGAGCTCTTTTATATAGTTAGGGTTTTGAGATGGGTAATGTAAAATGATCATAGATTTTGATGTATTCCTTTGACTATATTTTATGACCATAAGCATTAAATGTATTAACCACATTAAATCTGCTAGCATTAGTTTGACTGAAATATGTGCACTCTATCAAAAGACATCCAATATACAAACTTTATAGCTCTCACTACAGAAAACCCTTAAAAGTTTGATTTTAAATAAGCAATAATACACTTCTTGGAGTATGATTTGGTTGATTTTTTTTTATTGGGTGATTTTTGAGAGGAGGTCAACTATATAGTTGGTTTCTTCATATTCTACATAATTTTTTTTAGAATGATATAAAATACTAGTATCTTTTTTTACGTTCAAAATTTTGCAAAAAGAAAAAAAATATCACATTGTGCCCAAGAAATATCTCTAATACCACATTTAGTGAACCTTGTTAGGTATAATAGAGAATAAATACTTAGATATCATAAATTAACATTAAAAATTTAGAAATATTAGATGCACCTAACCATAAATAACACTAGAATATAGAGAGAAAAACCCTTAAGCTAGAGTAACACAATCAAATACTCCTTAAGGAATGAATCATTGCACAAGCCATTATTGATACAAAAACATACATCCAAAAAATCTACAACACATTGATATTGATGTGTATTTATATTTTTTCAATAGTATTCTCACGGGTTTATGCCAACTACTCTTTATTATTATATTATTTCCTTTTGACTACATAGTGGGCCTATTTATTACCCATCAACTAAAAAGTGGTCCTATTTCATAATTGTGGCCACATTAGATTAATTATCCTCTTGGGTACCTCTCTAGGTAACCAATATTGTCCTCCCTAGGTACATTAATAAAGTTATTGACAATTTCCCTCTTGGAAAATGAAACTTGACATTCTTTGCAACCCAATATCTTGAATACACCTTTTATGCTTCTTCAAATTTTAATGCTAATATATTACTCATTAGTTATTTCATTAACATGAAATTAAGATATGTGAAATAATTAACACTAGCCTAGATCCATCTTAGTAGTGAATCTATCAAGCACTAAGAGGGATCAAAGCTATCCAGGTTCAAAACTCGTTTTTAGTGAAAACTTTAGAAAACATTTGTAGGTCAAGAGATGTGTTCCCTCTAGGGGCTTGATAAGTCTAGATTTAAAATAGATCTAGGCTAGTTTATAATATGTATATATTTTGATCTTTATATTTTATATATTACTATTATATTTTTTTTATCTCTCTCGTGATTATAAAATTAAAGAAAACTTCTCTAGTATTAAGTCCATGTATTTTTTAATTATATAAATTATAATATGTAAATATTTTATTCTTATTCATACATTTTATTTTAGTAGCATATATTATAAATTCTAAATAATGCTTAATTTTTATAAATTTATATATCAAAATTCGTAAACTTATAAAGTACTGTATTAAAAGTAAAATGATGTGGTAGAGAGTTTATATTTTAAATTTTAATGGCTCTATTAATATCTATAAAACTTTTTGAAAAAACTAATAACCTAGCAATATTACAAAATCTTATTTATATTAACAGTTTAAATGAAAAATTCTCACTCTTGAATTTTATATTTAAATTTTTTATTTTTGTATTTATAATTTTTTTGCAAGTTACAATGCAGTTCAGTAGATTAGAAAAACATGTACACTTATAAAAATGTTTAACCTTAAATTTTCTTCACATATTGGTAACATTATTCATATGTCAATAACACTATAGAATTAATATCTATCAACTTGAATACAAACATAGTAATCATTGATTCAAAACGTTATTATGAACCTAGATATGTGGTCCCAAAAAATTAAATAACCTTTACTTATGATGCATTGTTGAAGTCCATCTATTTTAATTTTTGGATAAAATGAAACAAAACACACAAACTAAACCCAAAAAACCATTCCAAAAATATTCCTAAAATTGAACCTTAAATCATATTCCAAATATGCCCAAAAATTTAGGAGTCGTCTAAAAAAAGGTAGCAAACATGTTGAAAGATTGAAATAATGTGGTAAAGAGTAATTTAATGGCTCTATTAATATCTATAAAACTCTTTGGAAACATTAATTACCTAAACATAATAATATTATAAAATCTTCTTTACATTAATAATTAAAAAATGATTTTCTCACTCTTGAATTATATATTTAAATTTATAGTTTTTTTTCAAGTTACAATGCAACCAAGAGAACCGAGTCAATTATAAAAGCATATATAAAGACACAAATGTTTAACCTTAAATTGTGTTCACATATTGGTAACATTTTCATATATCGGTAACACTACAGAATTAATGGTTATCACTTTGAACGCAAGCATACTCATCATTGATTCAAAAATTGATTATGAGTCGAGATGTGTTGTCCAAAAAAATTAAACACTCATTACTTATGATTCATTGCTAAAGTTTATTTATTGCATAAAGTGAAACAATACATGTTGAGTTGTGTTCTATTCCTTCCACGACTAGCCCACGTAGTTAAGGGGGGGTTAGAAGGGGGGCGGAGCCAGCCCTTCATTGCATCGATTGTGTAGAGGGGGGAGTCACAAGGGATTTGAGGGGTGCAGGTAACCCCACTCTATGGTATTTGGGGTAGTGCCCTGGAAAATTTTGGTTTTGGACCCTATGTTAGGTTGGGCGGACCTACCTATGGTTTTGTGCATAATTTTTTGCACATGGTTTTGGAAGCGATGGTTTTCGGTCCATGGTTTTGGACGCGAGGGTTTTCGGTCCATGGTATTGGATGCTTTGACATGTATGAATATGTATTGTAACATTGAAAGGAACATAATGAAAAATCAAGCTAGTAGTCTCGATTTTGGGATCTAGGGAAAAATCTCTGTGTATATGTGTTTTATGTGTTATGCTCTTGCATTGTTTACTTTCTGTGTTCTATAATCGTATGCAGGTAATTTCTATACGGGGTTAAAACCTACATTTGGTATCAGAGCCAAGTTTTGGCTGCAAGGGGGCGCCTTTGTTGCTGAGGGGTTTTGCTCAGGCTCGTGGTAGACCCTGTTTAGTGGGAGATCTGCGAGATCGATTATGGTGGTGAAAGAAGATGGCAAGCAGTGGAAAGATAGAGATCGAGAAATTTAATGGTCAGAGTTTTAAGTTATGGAAACTCAAGATGGAGGATCTGTTGTTGGATAAAGATCAGTGGATCACAGTAGATCCAGGTACTAAACCAACGAGAGTGTCCGATGAAGAATGGAAGAAGATGGATCGAAAGGCAAAGAGCACAATACGATTGTGTGTCTCAGATTCAGTATTGTTGATTGTATCATGGGAAGCTACAGCAAAGGTTTTGTGGGACAAGTTAGGGACTTTATACCAATCTAAGTCTCTAGTGAATAAATTGTTCCTACAGAAAAATCTGTATAACCTAAGGATGAAATATGGAGACTCGGTGACAGAGCATATGAACGCATTTAATACTGTGGTAAGTTAGTTATCATCTGTTGATATTAAAATTTCAGATGAAGATAAGTGCATCAATTTGTTGTGTTCTCTACCAGATTCGTTGGATAGTCTAGTTATTGCAATAGGTAGTAATGCAACTGCCTTGTAGTTTGATGAAATAGTCTCATCCTTGCTAACGGAGGAAATGAGACGGAAAAATATGGAGAGCTAGAATGGTGATGCCTTGTTTGTACAAGGACGGTCCCAGAACAGAAACAAAAATAAGTCATCGAGTGGGAGGTCTAAATCTAGAGGGAGTTATAAATATTCAGGAAAACCTGTAAAGGTGGTGTGTTGGAAATGCAGAAAGAAAGGGAACTACAAAATGGACTGTAAATCTAAAGCTCCTGACAAACGAAAGGGATTTGATGACGCTTCTTCAACAGAGGTGAAAACCACCTCAGATGAAGGTGGGGATGTGTACTTGACTTCTTCAAGTACACATGTAGATCATGAGGCATGGTTGATTGACTGAGGTGCATCCTTTCACTTCACCCCCCATAGAGAGTGGTTCTGCGAATATGAGAAATATGATGGTGGTGATGTCTTCTTGGGGGATGACAGGAAAGATAGAATCATTGGTCGCTGAAAAGTAAAGTTGAAGTTGTAAGGCAGAAGGGTTAGAACACTTCCAGGTGTTCTGAATATTCATGCATTAGCCAGAAATATGATTTCTGTAAGAAAGTTGGATGATGCAGGTGTAAAAATAGTGTTCGAGAAGGATACCTACAAGATGGTTTGGGGGGAATTCGTATTTATGCGGGGATTTCGAATTGGAACTCTGTACAAGATGCAAGGTAGCACTGTTGTTGATGGGTGCAAAAGTTCAGTGGTTCCTGAAAGTGGAGCAGAAAATCTAGTGGTCTCTGGAGAGAAGACCATGCTATGGCATCAAAGGCTTGTACATATTGGAGAGAATGGCCTTCAAATACTTCATGGTAAAGGTATGGTAGAAGGTATGATTAATAGCTCTCTGGATTTTGATTTCTATGAAAATTGTGTATATGGGAAGCAGAATCGGGTGAGTTTCCCCTCTGGTGGTAAGAGGGTGAAACAAATATTAGAGCTTGTGCACAGTGATGTGTTTGGACCTGTAAAGGTTCCATCACTGGGTAAGTCTATGTATTATGTATCCTTTATAGATGACTTCTCAAGGAATACATGGATATATTTCCTTAAAAAGAAATCTGAAGTCTTTGACGGGTTTAAAGAATTTAAGGCTCTGGTGGAAAACTAGATAGAGAAGAAGATAAAGGTGTTGAGGACAGATAATGGTGGAGATTTTTGCAGTAAGGAATTTGAATAATTCTGTAAGAAGTGTGGTATATCACGGTGAAAGACCACTCCATACACACCTTAGCAAAATGGAGTTGCAGAAAGGATGAACAAGACGTTAATGGAAAGGGCAAGAAGCATGCTCAGTGGTGCCAGGTCAGGACAGGAATTCTGGGCAGAGGCGGTGGAGACATCATGTTACCTGGTCAACAAATCACCTTCATCAGCGTTGGAGGATAAGACTCCATAAGAGGTATGAACTGGTAAGAAACAGTCTCTTTCACATCTGAGGGTATTTGGATGTGATGCATATGTACATGTTCCAAAGGAGAAACGAACCAAGTTGGATAGTAAATTTGAAAAGTGCATCTTTATTTGGTATAAGGATGGTTTAAAGGGTTATAAGCTTTGGAACCCAGTAACAAGGAAGGTTGTGTACAGCCGAGATGTGGTGTTCAAAGAGGTAAAGGATGTTATTAAACATGAAGTCCAACCAAAGGAACCTTAGAAGATAGAGTTTGAGCTAAAGGAGGAAGAATAAGACTCTACATCAAAGGAGGAATCAAAAGATGAAGAGCCACAAACTTTGGGTGTGAGAAGATCATTCGAGAAAGAAGGCAGCCAGAAAGGTATAGTTCATCTGCTTTCTGTTTAAATTTTGCTTTATCTATTACTGATGATGATCTTAGAACTGTGAAGGAAGTAGTAGATTCCGAGGATGGAAAACTCTTAAAAGAGGCCATGATTGATGAAATGGCATCTTTGCACAAAAATGAGGCTTGGGATCTGGTGGAGTTGCCGGCTGGAAGGAAACCCATTAGAAGCAAATGGGTGTTCAAGGAGAAGACAAATGCAGAAGGAAAGGTGGAGAAATACAAATCTCAGTTGGTAGCAAAAGGTTATTCCCAGGTGTCGGGAATTGATTTTGGTGATATGTTTTCTCCTGTTGCCAAGGTAACTTCTATTATATTACTTTTATCTGTTGCTGCTGCTTTTGATTTTGAGGTAGAACAAATGGATATGAAGACAACATTTCTTCACGGGGATATAGAAGAGGAGATCTACATGAAGCAACCTGAAGATTTTGTGGTGAAGGGTAAGAAAGAAATGGTATGCAAGTTAAAGAAGTCTTTGTATAGGTTAAAACAGTCACCAAGGATGTGGTATCAGAAATTTGATACATTTATATGGGGACTTGGCTTCACCAGAAGCAAACCAGATCACTATGTGTATTTTAAATTAATTAGTGACCATGTTATTTATCTGGTCTTGCATGTGGATGATATGTTGCCAGTTGGAAATGACAAAGAAATTATCTAGGATTTGAAGACCCAATTGTCCTCCAAATTCGACATGAAAGATATCAATGTTGTAAACTATATTTTGGGTATGGAAATTAAAAGAGATCGGGCAAAGAGGAAGTTCTGGTTAAACTAGAGGAAGTATGTCGAGACAATATTGTAGAGGTTTAATATGTAGGATAGTAAACCGATGAAGGTTCCTATTCCTGTAGGTGTAAAGTTATCTAATGAACAGTGTCCCAAGACACAAGAAGAGGAAGAGGATATGTCATGTGTTCCATATGCAAGTGTAGTCGGTAGCCTGATGTATGCAATGGTCTGTACTAGACCAACCATTGCACATGTAGTCGGAGTATTGAGCATGTTTATGTCAAAACCAGGGAAGGAGCATTGGACAGCAATGAAGAGGGTTTTCAAGTGTTTGTGTGGCACTAGTGATTATGGTTTGTGCTACCAAGGAAGACCAGGATTGGAGAGAGTTTTGGATATTCGTGGCTTTGTTTATGCAGACTGGGCTAGAGATTTGGTTCAGAGAAGATCTACAAGTGGGTATATGTTTAACCTATTTGGAGGTGCAGTCATTTGGATGAGTACGAAACAATTTGTAGTGGCATTATCAGCTACAGAGGCAGAATACATGGTAGCCACTCATGCAAGCAAGGAAGCAGTTTGGTTGTAGAGATTGTGTTCAGGTATGGGGTTATTACATGGAGCTATAAGGATAGACTGTGACAACCAAAGTGAAATTTTCTTGGCAAAGAACCCTGCTTACCATTCAATGACAAAGCACATTGATGTTTAGTATCACTTTGTGAGGGATATGGTAGAAGACAAAAAGGTGTTGCTAGTAAAGGTGGACACTTTGAAGAATATTGCAGATGCATTGACAAAATCAGTGAGGTCTGAGAATTTCTCTTGGTGTAAAGAATCAATGGGCATTGCAGGGCTAGATAAATGACTAATCTCTCTTGTGGCCCACTGTGGAAAGAAAACAACAAGTGGGATAATATTGAGTTGTGTTATATTCTTTCCACAACTAGCCCACGTAGTTAACCGGGGGGTTATAAAGGGGGTGGAGCCCCCCCTTCGTTGCACCGATTGCGTAGCGGGGGGAGTCACAGGGGGTTTGAGGGGTGCAGGTAACCCCACTCTATGGGGTGTGGGGCAGCGCCCTGGAAAATTTTGGTTTTGGATCCTATGTTAGGTTGGGCAGACCTACCTACGGTTTTATGCATAATTTTTTGCACATGGTTTTGGACGCAATGGTTTTCAGTCCATGGTTTTGGACACGATGGTTTTCGGTCCATGGTATTGGATGCTTCGGCATGTATAAATATGTATTGTGACATTGAAAAGAACATAATGAAAATCACGCTGGTAGTCCTTGTTTTGGGATCCAGGGGAAAATCTCTGTGTATATGTGTTTTATGTGTTATGCTCTCGCATTGTTTATTTTATGTGTTCTAGAATTGTATGCAAGTAATTTCTATATGGGGTTAAAACCTACAATACACACACATATAAACCCAAAAAACCATTCCACAAGTATGCCCAAAACTGAACCCTAAATCTTATTCCAAATATGCCCAAAAATATGGAAGAAGTCTAAAAGGAAAGTAAAAACATGGTGAGTAAAACAATTGCCGATTGCTACTAAACTGGTGTTTGTGCAATGCTTTCCCCCTATAAAATATGTGTATTGTATGATCCTTTTGAGCTTGACTATGTGTATTGCTTCTTCCTCTAGCATGTATTTATGCTTTAAATCTAATTTATATTGTTTTAGCACTAAATTATAAATATAATTATATATTATAATAAACATTTTATATATTAAATGATATTAACTATAAAATAGTTGTAAATTATAGAACATTATAATAAGAAATATAATATCTCATGGGTGGTGCTTTAACCCTAACCAATAAATATACATCATATTAAAGGATGTTATGAGTATTGAATTATATTAATTGTATGGAAAAATTATAAAAAAATATATATATTAACAAATATTTGTCAGGTTCATGTTTTAAATCAAATTTATAATACTTTAACCTTAACTTGTGGCTATAAATTATATGTTATAAGAAACGTTATGTATTTTAAATATTATAAAATATAAAGAATGTAAAATAAAACAAAAATATTTAGTTTTAACCCACTTGAAAGATGATAAGAAATGTTGACATACATACTTTTTTACATTACACCTACACATCTCCTCTATACTAGTTTGTAGAGTATCTCTCAATGCAATAAACTTCAATTCAGAGTTTTTGCGTAGGTGTTATTGTTTGTCTAAACTTAAGTAGGTATTGGTGTTGGCCTAAACTTGTTGATCACAATTGTGAACCTTTGGTTAATTTCCTTTACTCTCTCCTTAGGTCCCATAACAGTTAAAAAAATCAATTATTAGAGCACCATTGGTGGTTTCTTCTCTAAATTTGTTTTTAAAGGCCCTTTGAAAATCACCCCAAATAGTAATTAACCCCACTTGTAGACTAGAAGCTTTATTTTCAAAATTTTATTTGTTCAATAGGTACATTAGGATATGGAACTTCAATATGTGAATATGGATCTTTTATAGATGAACTAGTTTGAGACATTGAATCAACCCATATAAAATTAACCTTTTTTCTAATGCCAATTCTATGGATGATATAAATTTCCAATACTTTATAGTAAGAATTAAACCCAAAAAATACCCTCATTTAGACACTTCCCTATTTAGAGAGGAATAGTCCTCTAGATTAATCACCAATAACCTTTCAATGAAATCTAATAAAGCATAAATTTTCTTTTATGATTTTTTTTAACTTTTGTTATAAATTGACATATGAGAAAAAATGAAATAATATTTATTTAAAGAGAAGACAAAACCTATTTTAAAATTTTAGTCTCCTCACATAATTTTGATTCATTTTATCTCATAAGCTAATTTTATAGAAAAAAAAATAAATTATTAATAATAAAAAAAATTAAGAAAAAAAAATGTAATTAAATTTTTTTTATTAAAATAAAATAATGAAAAGAGATTAATTCTTTGATTTTTTATTAATATTTTTTCATAAACATTTAACGTTTCCCAATTAAATTAAATCAAATTAAACATAATTTAAAATATGCATTAAATAAATTAATGAAGGAAATAACTTGTGAGAATTTATATATTACATTAAGATAACATGAGAAAACATAAAATAATATTATTAAATACGAAAAAAAATAACTGCAATAAACTTATATCAGTAATCTCCTTTTGGAAACGTATTCTTAACCAATGAAAAAATTATGAATTAATGATAGTACCAAGAGTAATTCCAACACAAGCCAAAATCCTACACAACCTCAAAAGCCAAAATCCTACACAACCTCAAAAGCCAAAATCCTACACAAACTCAAAAGCTGAGATTTATACACATCATGAAATTGCTTATGACAATCCCAATTAACGTATTCATTACGTTCCTCGCCACTTTTTGGTGATCTCAAAATATGTTGTCTTTTTGGTGATCTCAAAATTGAAAGTTCTCTAGTGACTTTATTAACATCATTTAAGTAGTTTTAGAGATCATTTGAGTAGTACTTTTAGAGAAGCTCTTTTCTTTTATAGTTGGATACATATAATCTCTTTCTCATGTTTCTAGATTTCCCTTCAAATTTTATTCAGTTAGACTAAAATTGTGTAGTGAACCCAATCATGGCAATTTACAATATGTAGTGGTATTCTATATGAAGTCCCAAACAATATGTAGTGGTATTCTATATGAAGTCCCAAACAATATGTAGTGGTATTATATATGAAGTCCCAAATTTCGATATAGGATAGCCACTCATATTGAAGATGATTCATGAGATATTTGACCTCATTAGATTGACTTTCAGTAATTCTTAAAAATTGGATATATTTATCATCTTGACATCCACCTTATTGTATTTATTTAATGAAGTATAATCAACCATGAACATTTCCCTGTTTATTTTCTTTATATAAAATAGATAAATGCATAGTTAGCACAATGTTTGAAAACTTTTGAGAATAAGTCTCTCCTACTTTAAATATTTATTTTATCCCCTTCTTAGACATGTTCAATATAACTTGATACCTTTGTGTTGTTTTATAATATTTTACATGATATCATATTCTCTAGGTTTTTAACTTTTTGTTACTCTTGCTTTATATTTATCCATGTTTGTATGGAAATACCGAATCCAATCAAATCGTAGATCAATTGATTAAGCTGTTAGGGTTCCAATGACCTATTATAGGCACTAAATTGTATTATTCAAATTAATTTTAAAATTTGACATTTAGTGTGTGTTTTACAATGTATTATATCCATTTATTATAGGAAATAGGTTAAGGGTTAGTAATTTATTTTAATAAGTCATAATAAATAGGTTAAGGGTTAGTAATTTATTTTAATAAGTCTAGTACATTTTGGCCAAAATGTGATAATATTTTTTTTTTCCATTTTAGTAGGTGATATGACCACCTCCATCTCAACATCTTTTTCTTTACTCTTACCTTGTTTTGGAACTATAAAATCATCCATTGTGAGAGTTACAAAGCTACCCGACACTCGTGTAGTTTATTATCATATTTATTGAAATAATTATTCTTGACTACGTGGTTGTTTCTCTTGAGTATTATATATAATTAGTGTATCTTCTCCTTGATCTTTCTCTAAATCAACATTATATTAATCAAGCCTATTTTGTGTTGTCTTATTCTTATCTTCTTCTTCTTCTTTTCTAATTTGTTATAGTGCTTCAAGTTTTTTTGTTTCATTATTTCTTCCTTTTTTCTCTATTGTTCTTCTTGTTTGATTCTTTATATTTCATCCTTTAACCTTTTTCCCTATTCTTTTTTTCTTTATCTACTTCAGCTTTTATTTTTTCTTTATCTTTTCTTCTTCTCATTCATTTGTTGCTGTAAGTTCTTATTTAAGTAAAGGTCTATCTTCCTCAACCTTCTTATTTTATTCCTCATACATTTTGATCATTCTTTTTTATTTTACTAAATGCTTCCCTATTATTTCCACTTGATCATTAAAGGAAATGTTATGCATAGTAACAAAATATTTTTATTGAAGCTTAGTTGAATGTCCATTTATAACACCCATAGCAACCTACTAGGGCACATTTCTATATCTACAAACCTAAACCTTGAAATATTTACTTAAATCCAATTCATATATCCTTGTCATTTATATCTAATGCATTCCATAATTCAATGCAATATCAACATAGCCACAAAAGTATGAGAAACCTATATAATTGTTGATCTAGATTTTCATTGATGTCAATATGGAAATATTTTGAAATACTAAATGATGATGTGAAGCCAAGTAGAGCAAATCCAACAGCATTACGTGTAGAGAAGATCCGTGAAGCAACAAGAGAATTACGTCAGAAGAGTAGCAACATCGAAAGGAGAAAAGACAAACACACAACAAATAAGAGCTATTGGAAGAGCAGAAGAGTGAAGAGAAGTCACAAGAGAGAGAACCCAAGAGTAACAAGAGGAATTCTTTGGAAGCCAAGTATTAAACCATGGAAACCCTTTAAAACCCATATTCCCAAGAGGAAGAGTCGAGAGGAGTTAATAGTGCCATCGAAGGAACTTTATCAACAGTTCCATTATATTGAGTTATGTAGCACTGCTCAAAACCCCCGATTGCAGTATACAACACAAACCCGATAGCTCCATTACAATATGACTTAATGAAACATCGTGTTCCCTGCATCGGAGTTGTCATATCACAAGTCTTAAAGGATGTCATGTTCAAATCTGCATATTGCGATATAATATTGTGGATCCACTACATCGTTACAATATGATCTATTGTTATATCGCATTCGCCATACCAGAACTTTCGCCACGGAAGTTATGTACCCCAAGTATTAAAGAAATGCCTCACCAAAACTGCAATTGTGATATAATATGTGGACCTGATAGATTTATTAAACAATTTATTAAAATATCCCATGTACCCCAAGTCTTAAATAAATGCCTCACCAAAACTACGATCGCGATATAATATGTGGACCTGACGGATTTATTAAAATATCACATCCACTGCATCGCAAGTTTCAATGAAGGCTTGACACATTAAAAAACGTCGAATGTGATATTACTGTGGACTCGATGGACCACCGATTGTGATATAGTGGTGGACCTCACAAAGCCGATTGTGATAGTGTGATGGACCCAACAGATTTATCAAAACATTTAATATAATATCTCATCAATTAGGGGAAATCGGTTATCGACTATGTTATGAGCATGACTTGCAAATACCTCCAAAAGTTGTGATTTCGATTGAGGTGATGACGTGGATGTGGGACCTCATGTGGGTACGACCTCTCCTATTAAATTTTCTCTAAATAAATGAGCCCATGAATAATTGCGTGAATATTCATAAGTCCGCCACTCCCTCCAATGAACGTGTCTCTTGGTTATTGGCGACACTCGTATAAATCCAAGTGAAAAATCCTCACCTTAAGCATCGATCTTGGGCATTGGGAATAGAGAATAATTGACAATTCACAACTCTTGAACTTTAAGAAGAAAAGAGTGTCGAAGGTCCAGCAAAAAGAAAGGAAGCCGAAGGTCCAGAAAATCTGTTGGTTGGGTTAATCACTAGAAGGACTCGAACCTGTAATCTATGGAAGAAGTATAGAACACAATCTAGAGAACAGTTTTGTAAACGAAATAAGGGTTCATTAGTCATCGTTTGAAGGAAGAAATAGACTACATCAACATTGAAATATGTATGAGTATATTCCTTGGAAGTAAGAGAGTGAGAAGCAGTCACTCCTGAAGCAGTTATGTAGTGCAGACCACGATCTGTTACAAAGATCACAAGGATAGGGAGCAGTGTAATACAATCAAAAACATTTCTTGACAAAACAAAACTATAGGGTCAGAGCCCTTGGGGTTGGTGTCTCAGAATTGGAAGGATTGGTGTCCTTAGAGTTTGCACTCCTAAATCCAAGGTTGGTGCCTTGAAAATATAGGGTTGGAGCCTCATCAAAGTCCAAGTTGGTGCTTGGAAAAATTCATCAAATATTCTATTCAATCTTTTCCTATATTTAATAAAATTATTTCTTTGATTAAAATTGTAAAGAATCTAAACTGGTAATAGTAACAATTGAAAATAAATATTGAGTCACCCCCTCTCAGTATTTCCAACAATTTGTCTCAAAGCCAACTTCTTTAGAATTATCCTAATAGCTAGAAGAAGGATTCTTACTTACAATGAAGAATTAAGAAATGACAAGAAGGCTTCCCTTGTTTGATGGTACAAATTTTATTTTTTGGAAAAAGAGAATGTCTTACTTCTTAATGTCCCTTGGAACTGAAATTTGGAACGTTTTTTTGAATGAGTACAATGCCCCTCCCTCTCTTCCTAATGATCAATATGAAATGAAAGCATACATTTCAAATGCCAAAGCTCTAAATTCCATTACCAGTGGAATTACTGTTCTGAATTTACGGAAGTCTTGAATTGTGACTTGGCCAAAGAAGTATGGGATAAGTTGGTTAGCTTATATGATGGGGACTCCAAAGTTAAGAAAGCAAAGCTTCAAACTCATAGGAGGAAGTTCAAAAGTCTGAAAATGGATGATGAAGAGGATATTGCATCATACTTCCTCCGAGTAGGTGAAGTAGTCAACTCTCTTAAGGGATTGGGAGAAAAGATTGAAGAAATCATTGTTGTTCAAAAAGTCTTAAGATCTATCCCAAATAGATTTGACTCCAAAATAAGTGCTATAGAAGAAATGAAGGACCTAGACACTCTCAATATGGATGAACTTCATGGAATCCTGATTGCCTATGAGATGAGAAAACGATCCGAAGTTCCAAAGATGCAACATTCAAGGCTTCAAAATCAAAAAAGGGGAAAGGATGGAATACCACCATTGATGACTCCGATGTTGAATCCGAATTGGCACAATTTGTATGAAGACTAAAGAAAGGATCCAAGCTAAAAGGTAAGCACCCTCCTATTTGTTTCAGATGTGGAAGAATAGGTCATTATGTTGCAAAATTTCTTCATAAGCATGACAGTGATGATGAAGAAGATTAAAAAAGGAGGATATACAAAAAGAAATGATTTACTAAGAAGAATTTCCTCTCTAAACAAGATGAATTTGATGAGGATGAATATGTGTTCATAAAAAAGAAATCATCCAAAGAAAGTAATGATGAATCAGATGAACAAAATAACTATGTTGGAAGCAAGGAAGTACTATTTATGGAATTCACTAAAGGTGATGAACCAAGACAGGAAAACGAAGAAGATACAAATGAATTACTAATAAGTGTCATTAAAGAAAATGAGAAGTTACAAAAGAAGGGTATCTCTCTTAAAATGGAAAAAGAGGAAGCTAAAAGAAGGGAGGATGTCATATGTGAAAGACATGAAGTTGACCCCTTTATTGAAGAAAGCGAAGAAGAACCTTAAAAGGAGAAAAAAGATCAAGAAAAGAGAAAATAAAAAGAACCATCTCAAACTCCTTCAAAAGTAAAATTCCTCCAAAAACATCACTCGGTAGAGCAAATTATTGGCAATGTAGATGAAGGAATACAAACCCGAAGAAGGATGACAAGTACACCAAATAAAAATGATTTCACTCTCCTATCTATGGTAGCACCATAAAAGCTTACTCAAGCAAGTAAGGATCTGCATTGGGTGGAAGCCATGGAAGAATAAATTTCTCAAATAGAGAAAAATGAGACATGGGAGCTGGTATCTTGTCCAAAGGATAAAAATATAATTGGAACTAAGTGGGTGTTCAAAAAAAAAATGAATGAAGATGGCCAAATCATCATAAATAAGGCAAGACTTGTCTGTAAGGGTTATTCACAAATTGAAGGAATAGATTTTGAAGAAACCTTTGCATCGTAGCTCGTATGGAAGCTATAAGGATGTTCTTGGCATTTTCTTTCTCAAAAGGATTCAAAGTCTATCAAATGGAAGTAAAATCAGCATTTCTGAATGGGGAACTCAAGGAAGAAGTCTACATGGAGCAACCAAAAGGTTTTGATCTAGCAAAAGGAAAAGACTTTGTATGTAAGTTGAAAAAGGTATTATACAGTTTGAAACAAGCTCCTGGAGCGTGGTACACAAGATTGGATCACTATCTACAACAACAAAACTTCAAAAAGCGGGTGGCAAGAAGTAATCTCTACGTGAAGATGGATAAGGATAAATTACTAATCACCCTTGTATATGTTGATGATTTGATTTTTTCTAGCAATAATGATGAAATGAGCCATGGGTTTGCTCGAAATATGTCAAAATAAGTCGAAATGTCAATGATTGGTGAGCTACCTACTTCCTTGCACTACAATTATCACAAACCACAATAGGTATGTTTATCTTTCAATCAAAATATCTCAAAGACATGCTTAAAATATATGGAATGGAAGAATGTTCACCTACAAGCACACCGATGACCACAAACTACAAATTAAGGAAAGATGATGAATCCCCCCCAGTAGATGCAACTCTTTACAGGTCAATAATTGGAGCTCTCTTATACTTAACTGCTACAAGACTCAACATTATGCAAGCAATGGGAATGGTGGGAATATTTCAATCAGCTCCTAAGCAATCCCACATGTTGGCTGTGAAAATAATTCTCATATACTTGAAAGGAACCCCTGACTTTGGTATTTCGTATCCCAAAAGCACAAATATTACAGTGACAACTTATACTGATGTTGATTAGGCTCAAAGCATGGATGATCATAAAAGCACCAGTGGAAATGCACTTTTTATGGAAGATTTCCTGGTAGCTTGGCTCAGCAAAAAAAAAAATCATCTATATCTCTCTCTACAGCTGAAACCGAATATATAGCCGCAGCTAATTGTTTTACACAAATACTATGGATGAAGGAAGCTTTAAAGGATGTCAACATAGAAAGTAAATAACAAATCACCATTTATTGTGACAACACAAGTGCTATGAATCTTAGTAAAATTCTAGTGATGCACTCAAAGACCAAACATATACCAATCAAGTATCATTTTCTCCGTGAACAGGTGTCTAGACAAAACATCAAGTTGGAATATATCAATACTAAGGAACAAATTTCAGATATTTTCACCAAACCTCCTCCTCAAGAATCATTTGAACATCTCTGTCAAAATATGGGGGTTATTGCTTTAGCATCACACTAAACTGATTCTTAAGATGTCACATGACAAGGGGAGAGGTTTTGACAGGGGAAGTAGTTTGACAGGGGGAGTCCTTGTGCACTCCTTTGCCATTGATGTCAAAGGGGGAGAGAAGAAAAATATTCCCATCAATGAAAAAGGGGGAGATTGTTGATCTAGATTGTCATTGATGTCAATATGGCAATATTCTAGGACACTAAATGATGATGTGAAGCCAAGTAGAGCAGATCCAACATCATTACGTGCATAGAATATCTGTGAAGAAACAGGAGGATTACATGAGAAGAGTAGCGACATCAGAAAGAGAAAAGAGTAACATGTAACAAAGAAGAGATATCGAAAGAGTGGAAGAGTGAAGAGAAGTCACAGGAGCGAGAACCCAAGAATAAGAGGAAGAAATCATTGGAAACAAAATATTAAACCATGGAAACCCTTTAAAACACAAATTCCCAAGAGGAACGGCTGAGAGGAGTCAACAGTGTCATCAAAGGAACTTTATAGATGGTTCCATTATATTGAGTTATGTAACACTACTCAAAACCCCCAATTTGGGATATACAACATGGACCCGATAGCTCCATTACAATACGACTTAATGAAACATTGTGTCTATTGTATCAGAGTTGTCATATCACAAGTCTTAAGGGATGTCACGTTCAAATCCACCCATTGCGATATAATATTGCGGACCCACTGCACCATTACAATATGCTCTATTTTTATATCACATTCGCCATGCCGAAACATTTGCATCGGAATTCATGTACCCCAAGTCTTAAGGAAATGCCTCATCAAAATTGTAATTGTGATATAATATGTGGACCTGACGGATTTATTAAACTATTTACTAAAATATCACATGTACCCCAAGTCTTAAAGAAATGCCTCACCAAAACTGTGATTGCGATATAATATGTGGACCCGGCGGATTTATTAAAATATCACATCAACTGCATCGCAAGTTTCAATGAAGGCTTGACACATTCAA
The DNA here is from genome assembly GCA_031772625.1 of Pinus tabuliformis. NCBI lineage: Eukaryota > Viridiplantae > Streptophyta > Pinopsida > Pinales > Pinaceae > Pinus > Pinus tabuliformis. Next base: position 655,655,250 of record CM062811.1, read on the forward strand.
GAACACCAATTTTGATATTACTGTGGACCCGATGAACCACCTATTGCAATAGTGTGGTGGACCCCAGACCGCCGATTGCAATAGTGTAGTGGACCCAATGGAGTTATCGAAATATTTTAATATAACATCACATCCAATTGGTCCAATCGGCAATCAACTATGTTATGAGCACGACTTGTAAAAGACCTCTGAAAGTTGTGATTGCATTTGAGGTGATGACGTGGATGTGGCACCTCATGTGGGTACAACCTCTCCCATGAAATTTTCTCTAAATAAACAATTCTATGAATAATTGGATGAATATTCATAAGTCTGCCTCTCCCTCCAATGAACATGTCTCTTGGTTATTGGTGACACTCGTACAAATATGGGTTAAAACACCTCACCTTAAGCATCAATCTCGGGCATCGGGCACAAAGAATAGTTGACAGTTCACAACTCTTTAACTTGAAGAAACAGAGAGAACCGAAGGTTGAAGAAGGAAGCTGAAGGTCTAGGAAAAATAAAGGAAGCTGAAGGTTGATAAAATATGTTTATTGGGTTAATCTCTAAAAGGACTCGAACCTGTAATCTGTGGAAGAATTACAGAATGCAATCTAGAGAACAATTCTGTAAATGAAATAAGGGTTCATCATTCATCGTCTGAAGGAATAAATAGACTGCATCAGCATTGAAGTATGTATGAGTATATTCCTTTGAAGCAAGAAAGTGAGAAGCAATCACTTCGGAAGCAGTTATGTAGTGCAGAACACAATATATTACAAAGATCACAAGGACAGGGAGTAGTGTAATACAATCAAAAACATTTCTTGACAAAGCAAAGCTATAGGGTTGGTGCCTCAGAATTGGAAGGATTGGTGTCCTTGGAGTTGGTGCTCCTAAATCCAAGGTTGTTGCCTTGACAAGATAGGGTCAGATTGCTAGAGGTTGGAGCCTGATCAAATTCCAAGTTGGTGTTTGGAACAAATCATCAGATATTGTATTCAATCTTTTTTTATATTTAATCAAATCATTTCTTTGATTAATATTGTAAATAATCTAGAGCGCGATGGCTAGGGTTTCAGAGGGCAAGTATGGTGTCGTCGTCGGCCAGGAAGCCAGGATTCTGAGCCGTAACAGTTCTGCGCTGCAAGGGATCAGTGTTGCAAAGCATCGATCAGACCTTTCCCTCTCTCGAGCCGCAGTTCATACCGGCGCAGTAGGATCCATCAAACAGGGGAGGGCTGTACGAGATGGCGAGAAGGCTATGCGGCCAGGCGAACCCCTGCCCCCATTCTGACCTTCCAAAGCTGATCGATTTGGTTTTCTCAGGCAAATCAATGAGGAAAAGGGTGAAATCGTGAGGGAGCTCTATGCGGATGTGGGGCCGAAGACAGCTATGAATTTCCACGCGTTGTGTACTGGCGCGAATGGCCTCGGCCGCTCAGGCAAGCCTCTACACTCCAAGGGTTCGTCGTCCCGCTGCGTGATCCCAGAGTTCATGTGCCAGGGCGGTGACTTCAAAGGGGGCAACGGTACTGGTGGATCCGACGCAAATGATCAGCGGCCTCTCTACAGATCTACAGCCCTATCCTTTGCAGCGGATCTGGGCTGGAGCGAAAGCTACCATCGGCAGAAGCTTTTTCCTCCCCCTCCGCCTCCAGTGCATCAAGAGATAGGAGACCCAAAAGCCTCTGGCCCTGTGTTGCTTCAGAAAGTTTTTGAAAATTTCTCTGCCCCCTTTCAGGTTCAAATCACACAGATCTCAGGCAAGACCATTCTGCAATGGGTATACCCTTCAGATCTGGTGCAGAATCTCAAAGTAAATCTGGAACGCCGATTCGGGATCCCCTCTGCCCTACAGAGACTTATATTTCAAGGTAAACAACTCGATGATCCTCTTCCCCTCTCTTCTTACAGCATAAAAAATAATAGCTCTTTAGTGTTTTCCCTTCATTTGAGAGGTGGCGCTGCAGGTCAATCTTCTTCCGCTCCTCCCTACTCCTACAAAGCTGCAGTACACTCTGAGATACCCATTTCCCCTGAACCTCCCAAACCCAAGCCTTTTCTGGTTGACAAGTTAGAGGAGGTCCCCTCTGTTGAGATCTCCCACCCTGACCTTGCAGATGACATTCAAAAATTTTTTGAAAGGGCCATCATTTGCAGATTCAATTTGCTTTGGCCTCGCTCTAAGGACCTTTATGACTGGATCAATGACAACTGGACTCACCATTGCAAGGTTTGGTTCTGCGCAAAAGGATATTTTATAGTTATGTTCGACAGTCCTAAGCACTATTAAAAGGCCTTAGAAGAAGGTCCTTGGTTCATGGGTACAGCAGGACTCTTCTTAAATCCATGGTTCTCAGATTTTGACCCAGCTATTGCAGTCATTACCAAAGCCCCTGTCTGGATCAGACTTCCAAACTTTCCAGCTCACCTGTGGCATACAGTAGTCTATAGGAGCATAGGCAACTCCTTGGGCAGCTTTTATATGGGAGATTACAGGCGGGAACAACAAGGTCTCTACACATATGCTAGAATATGTGTGGAGCTAGATCTAAGCAAGGGACTGCCAGAGAAAATCAATCTCAAGATCAATGACGCTGTCTGGACCCAGAACCTGGATTACGAAAACACTGCCTTCCGTTGTCACCACTGTCACCTAACAGGGCACCTTCAAAATTCCTGCCCATCGCTGCTTGCAAAATCAAAAAAGGACAACTTTGCAAAGACCAAACCCAAGCGTTGGACCCCTTGTTCTCCACCGCCAGCAGTGAGCTCTGATTCCTCAAGCTCGGAAGATGAGGAGAGCGATTCAGAACCGGACCAGGCGCCTCAGATGATGGATCCGTCCACAGATACTCCTGCGCACACCACTGTCACAGTAATCTCCTAGAAACCCGTCCATGAGACCTCCTCTTCTAAATCAAATAAGGAGATCCCCCTGATGGAGAATTCTAGTCTTCAAGTTGTTTTAGCTCATACTCCCCAGGATGGCTGGATAAAAGTCAATAAAAAGAAAGGGAAAAAACACCGTGTTGAGGTTTCTGCCCCTGTGGGGTAAAAGTCAGTTTTTGCTCTCAAGTTATTTGTTGTAGCTCCGTGATTGGTTCACTCCTTCTCCGGGACCGAGGTTGATAGTTTCATCATTTCCAGTCTGCCGGTTTCTTGTCTCTCATGATTGTACTATATTTTACTCAATAGAAATAGTTTAATTTTACTGAGAAAAAAAAAATATTGTAAAGAATCTAAACTGGTAATAATAACAATTGAAAAGAAATATTGATTCACCCCCCTCTTATTATTTCCAACAATAACCTTATTAACCATTCACAACATTTGCCAATATATGAAATTTCATAGTAGGAAATATATAAACATAAAATAAACAATTATATTTTCCAAACATAGCACTAGTTGGTTGCAGACCTCATATGTTCCACCTAGCCATAAAATGCACTATTAATACTCTCTCGGTGGTGGGTCATGCCTGAACTATGGCTATAACTCCACTATGGAAAATGATTCCTAAAGCTAGCTATGGCCCATAACCACACCAAAAATGGTCAAGGAAATTTTCCAAACCATAGTATTTCTCCAACCTACAGTCCCTCATTCCCCATTGACTTGCAAAAACCAAGGTATTTATCCCCCTTATTTGCCTTTACAAATCTTCAAGCTACAACACTACCCTTCCATAGGTTATAAATCCCTCAATGATCTCCAGGTATCCTCCAAGCACCACAGAAGGACTTCTCTACTTCCAAGGCTCTTGTGTAATCCAATATAACACAAGGAGAAGTGCACTTCCAAAGCCACCTAGGATCCCGGTATAGCATAATCATAGGGTCACATAGTTCTCCCTATAAGAAGTGTTCTAATTAGCATGGTAAGATTGATGGAATGGAGTCCTAAAATAACTCTAAAACTCTCACTTTTTATGCATATGCATTTTTTGACAAGTGACACTCAAAAAATTCACATTAATGACTCACACTTTGGATTTTAGGCTCATTTTAAGAATTTCTTACCTCCCCATGTTCCAACCCCTCATCACTTAGAGCTTAGCCCCCTTTCCCACTCATGGAGTCCTAGTCCCTATCACTCTTAATTGACTTGGTCTATAATAACAATGTATTTTATTAATGATAGTGTGACTACATATTTACAAAAATTTATTAATGATAGTCTAACTACATATTTACAAAGCTAGGCTTGTTGTCCCTTTAACATGTAGGCTCAACATCCTAAAATCACATAGGCACTCTAGCCTCAAAAAATATATATCTAGTCACTTTAGCCTAAAAACATAAGTACATGGGCATGCAAGTCAAAAATATTTCCCAACCTACTAGCATAAACATGATATGTACAACACACACAAGGGTTACCCTAAGGTTTCTATATTCCCCTCCCTCTTATTTATGAGTTTTCGTCATTGCATTATTTACATAATAATACAATAAAAAATATTCAAAAACATTAGGGTACTCCTCCCTTATGGTATATTCATCTTCGTAGCATGATTCATACCATAATGCATCCATTTCACTTTTAACAATGTGGTATCTTAATTTTAGAGCACTTTGATATTCTTTTCCAAAATGTCCACTAGACGAACTTGGATGTATGCCTCAATATACACCTAAATTAACAAGCATGGATGGAAGAAATTTAACCCTATATGTAATTAGGCCAACCCTCTATTACATATTAAATGGCGCACAAATTCTAACCACCATTTTTTAGCATCTTTCTAACTTCATTTTAGTCTTCCTATCCTTTACTTTAGGAATGCATGATTACCATATCTAGATTACATATTTGTATTGCTATTATATACATAGATTCTCTACTTATCCTAGTGTTGTAGGTGCTACAACACCTCCCAAAAATTATCATCTTGTATATCTAAACTTTTCTCTCCCCTACATTTTTGAAGTTTCATGTATGTTTCTGTTGGGTGACTTAGACTAACTCTTTAAATCAGCTAGTCATAACAATATGCATGCCCACAAATGGGCTATGGTCATAATATGTTTTCTATTTGTTTGAGTTTATGCATTATTTTTAAATTCTTGTGAAATATTGAATCTTGCTATTGTGTAAGTTCATCTACAAATGTATATTATGAAGATATCAGTATGAACCAAGAAGAAAATGAAAACCTCGAATTTTCAACAAATAATGATGCTAAGAAAAGTTAATAACTATTCTTATAGCTAGTTCTTATTTTGGTATTCAGTACCAAGTTCCAGTAGGACATATTGGTGCTTACTGTATAGGTAGTACTCTATCAAGGATAATTAATTAACCTAGTTTCTATTTGGAGATGCATGTCTTGAGTTAGTATGATCCAATTCAAGTGACCTTTCAAACAGATGAATTTTTCTATGTGCACAATTTGCAAGATGTGTCCAATGAAATGTTTGATCAAATTGACAAGAACATGAAAGAGGATATTAAAAATTATTGAACAATTTATTCTCTTGGAATTGAAATCATTAACATGGGAGTTACAAAAAATTACAACTCTAGTAATCATTTCTCAAAATGAGGAACAAATGGAAGAAGAACGAACTAAGTTTTTGATAGCAATGGGGAAGAAAAAGGTAGTGGAAAAAGAAGTTGAAACCAGAATGAAAACGACTATGACAAAACCTGAGAAAGATGTTGCAATACCCTCCTCCCACATCTACCCAAGCAACCGGTCAGTCGAGGTAAACACACGATGAGAGGCCACTATGATATGATTCAACCTCCTAAGTCATGTTAAGGAAGTGGAACCAATAGAAACACACCATACAAACGTTAATCATTAGTTACAGGACCCTCAAGAACCAATCCAATACTTTAGACAACTTGCCTTAGATTCCCACTAAGTTTTTGGACAATTTAAGCCTCAGTCCCTCCCATACTATGGGCATGAGTGCGACTAGCAATCCAAAGTCGCTCTCATAGGATTTCCTGCCAGTGACTAGAGACCAAAATTGTCAGTGTTATTCCAACGAATCTGGGATTTGGGCTACTTTTTCAGGACCAGAGCCTAGGTCACTTCCAAAATTGAACCATCTCTTCATATCAGTAAAATAACATGGAAATTATAGTACTAAATCAAATACTTTTTCAAGACCTTGACTGGACCCCTACTACCCATGACATCCATTTCGTCAAACATATTGCAAATGTGTAATCTACAAGTGTAATTAACAGTTATGAGCATAGGGGTCTCATACTTAGCTGAGAATCACTAAGAAACATTCATGCCTCAACACATCAACTACCATTCCATCCATTAGGTAATAGATAAATTTATCATTCAATTACAAGTAAAACAATGATGAGAGACGCACATGGTTGTTGTCATAAAACGCTTACATAACCATAATAATAGTAGCAGAAATACTCATGAAAGTATAACCATATGGACCACATACAACCCACCAAAAAGCTCATATAAATACAAGGATAAATAAAATTTCATTAATGATGCCAAAATCCAAACCTAGGATGGGACTTCCATGTTCCACTCGACTGTAGAATGGTTGAGCCAAATACCTCTTCAACCATTCACCCCCATGTCATATTCCAAGAATGAATGTGAGATCTCGTAGAACACATAAATAAAAACTCATACAAGGTTTCTAGAGGCCATCCACCTCAACCCATCAAATAGTGATTCCACCCCACAATTGTACATCACAAAAGCATCATCAGATTTGTCTCCATCCAAGCCTTCAAGGGCTTCTAGAGCATTTGTTCCAACCAAGGCTTTCAGGACTAGAAACCAAACCCATGGTTGTTGTCGGGCTTCCAGAGAGTTTGTCCAGTGAAGGCTTCTAGGACTAGTAACTCAACCCACTAAGGGCTTCCAAAGCATTTTTCCAACCAAGATTTCCAGGACTAGTAACTCAACCCAAGTTGTTACAGGGCTTCGAGAGGGTTTGTCCAACCAAGGCTTCCAAGCACTAATAACTCAACCCAAGCTAAGGAAATACGAGAACCAACCAAAAAAAAATAATGAAAGTAAACCCACAATCACCATGGCTATCCAAGGAATGTCAAGGCTAGGCAACCCATTGTCGATCTAGGCAATCATACATGCCAATGGTAGATCATAACTAAGAAACCACATGCATGTGCCATGTATGAAAAATCTAGTGAAGGAAACATACATGCAACTCGGTACCTACAAGAAAATCTAATGTAGCTCCCAATCCTAATTCCTTCTTGTGTTTTCCTGGTCTTCCTTTGCCTTCTTGCACCAAAAATCCAACTATGCCACACCCACCAAGAGTGCTCCAAGAAAACTCTAAGTCTCCAAGAGTATGAGACAGAGAAAGAATAATGAGAGAGCTCCAAAACTAAACCAAAAAATGTTACGAACTGATCCTCAAAATCCTTTTTATGAATGCGGCCTCTATTTTCTTAATTTTTACATTTTCCTTCAATCTCCTCCTCGCATGCAACATCTGACCTTTCACCTCCATTTTCCCCTAATTTCCATTATCTTTATAAATAAATGTGCCAAAAATGTCATTTTGTCTTTCCAAATCCTTAGCCATTGCCTTTTCCAATTTCCTTAGCCATAACCAATCACAAGTGATCCCCATCACTAGGATTCTTCCCAATATTCAGCTTGGAATAAGTGTCCCATCAATTGTGGTTATTATTTTTCCTTTATTTACTTTTATTACATCTAATTTTCACCAGGGTTGTTACAAAACCCTCCCCTTGGGAGAACACCATCCTCGGTGTTCAAAATCACCCATAACCACAAGGTTGTTGTAAGAAAAATATATGTTGTCGATGGATATTTATAAGCTAACTCGATGCAGTATTTACAATGACCGCTCTACTAGAAAACAAACCAACTTAACAACATAATAACATGACATCATAACAACATAGCGCATAGTGGAGATTTATAACATAGCTCATGGTGGTATTTACATCCATATACATATGTACATAAACCAACATTATCAACATATATACCAAATCATATACAAAAATCAAACCAAAACACCAAGCCAAAACTCCTTTGCCTCAACCGGAAAACAAGGAAGGATACATAGCCTACATCTAATATTCCATCTCCCATGTAGCTTCCTCAGGCCCAAAGTGCTCCCAATGCACCTTAAATTTCTTGATTTCTCAGTTCTGGAGCATGAGAACCTTTTTCTCCAATACAAAATGAGGCTTCGACTATAATTCTCCATCTGGTTTCACCTGCAATATGACCAACCAATCACATGATCAACATCCTTAACATACTTCTTAAGCAAAGACACATGGAAAACATCATGGACTTTCACTGTTGCAGGAAGCGAAAGTCGATAGGCTACTAGCCCAATCCTCTAAATGATACTGAAGGGTCCACAAAATCGTGGTGCCAACTTGGTACATGATCAAATCTGCAAGGAGCTCTTCTTTGGTTTGATACACAAGTACACTTGTTCCCCAACATGGAACTCCCTGAACAACCTGTTCCTATCTACATAACTGTTCTACCTATCCTATGCTTCCTTTAGATTCTTCTTGATCACCTACATTTCTTGTTCCATGTCCTCTAACATATTTGGTCCAATCAATACCCTTCTAACTAGATCACTTCAACTGATGGGAGTATTACAACTCTGCCCATATAATGCCTCAAAAGGACTTATGCTCAATGACTCATGACAACTATTGTCGTACACAAAATCTACCAAAGGGAGATACTCTTCCCACTTCCTATGCTGATGCATCACATACATCCTTAACATGTCCTTTAATATCCAGTTGACTCTCTATGTCTATCCATATGTCTGTAGTTGATAAGCTATGTTGAAGGCCAACTTTGTGCCCAAACCTGCAAATAACTCCTTCCAAAACTTGGAAGTGAAATTCACATCCCTGTCTGACACAATATTCTTCAAAGCATCATGTAGTCTAACCACATCTCGGATGGATAAATATGCTACATCGCTAGCGGATAATGTAGACTTCATTGGAATGAACTGTGAAACCTTCGTCAACCTGTCCATAATGACCATGATGGAATCATGTTGCTTCACTGTCTTTGGAAACGCTATGATGAAATCCATGGAAATAACCTCCCATTTTCACTTTGGAATCAAAATTGGTTGTATTAGTCCACCTGGATGTTTACACTCTTCTTTCATTCGCTGACAATCAAAAAATGTCACCACAAACTCTACTACATCCCTTCAAACTCAACCAATAATAATATCTCTTTACTAATTTCAATGTGTTTTGATAACCTAGGTGACCTGAATAAGGTTTTGTGTGAAACTCCCTCAAGATCACCTTCTTGAGCTCAATGTTATCCGATACATATATCTTGTCTCGGAACCTGACCAACCCATCTACTATAAGACAATAATCCATATATTGTGCACTTGCACCTACACCACCTATACATGTACTTGCACCTGTACCTATACCTGTACTACCACCTATACTGACACTTGCACTTGTACATGTACCAGCATCTTATTGAAATTGTAGGTTTTAACCCCGTATAGAAATTACCTGCATATGAATTCTAAAACACAGAAAATAAACAATGCGAGAGCATAACACATAAAACACATATACACAAATATTTTCCCACTGGATCCCAAAACCGGGACTACCAGCTTGATTTTTCATTATGTTTCTTTCAATGTTACCATACATATTTATACATGACGAAGCATCCAATACCATGGACCGAAAACCATCACATCCAAAACCATGGACCAAAAAACCATAGGTAGGTTCACCCAACCTAATATAGGATCCAAAAAAAATTTCCCAGGGCGCTGCCCCAGACCCCGTAGAGGAGGGCTACCCGCCCCCCTAAAACCCCCTATGACCCCCCCGCTACGCAATCGGCACAACAAAAGGGGGGTTCCGAACCCCCCAGTTCACTACGTAGGTTAGTCATGGAAGGAATATAACACAACCCAACATTCTCCCACTTGTTGTTTTCTTTCCACAAGGGACCACAAGAGAGCTTAGTCATTTTTGCAGCCATGAAACACCCATTGTTTCTCTACACCAGGAGAACTTCTTAGAGCTCATAGATTTTTTCAATGCATCTGCAGTATTCTTCAAAGTGTCCATCTTAACCAGCAACACCTTTTTGTCTTCTATCATATCCCTCACAAAGTGATACTGAACATCAATGTGCTCTGTCTTTGAATGATAAGCAGGGTTCGTTTCCAAGAAAATTGCACTTTGACTGTCACATTCTATCCTTATAGCTCCCTGTACTAACCCCATACTTGAACACAACCTTTGCAACCAAACTGCTTCCTTGCTTGCATGAGTGGTTGCCATGTATTTTGCCTCTGTAGTTGATAGTGCCACTACAGATTGTTTCTTACTCATCCAACTGACTACACCTCCAAAATAGGTTAAACACATACCCACTTGTAGATCTTATCTGATCCAGATCTCCAGCCGAGTCTGCATCAACAAAGCCATGAATATCCAACACTCTATCCAATCCTGGTCTTCCTTGGTAGCACAAACCATAATCACTAGTGCCACGCAAATACCTGAAAACCCGCTTCATTGTTGTCCAGTGCTCCTTCCCTGGTTTTGACATAAACCTGCTCAATACTCCCACTGCATGTGCAATGTCTAGTCAAGTACAGACCATTGCATACATTAGGCTACCGACTACACTTGCATATGGAACATGGGACATATCCTCTTCTTCTTCTTGTGTCTTGGGACACTGTTTAGCAGATAACTTTACACCTACAGGAATAGGAACCTTCACTGGTTTACTATCCTGCATATTAAACCTCTGCAGTATTGTCTCGACATACTTCCTCTGGTTTAACCAGAGCTTCCTCTTTTCCCGATCTCTTTTAATTTCCATGCCCAAAATATAGTTTACAGCACCAAGATCTTTCATGTCGAATTTGGAGGACAATTGGGTCTTCAAATCCTGGATAATTTCTTTGTCATTTCCAGCCAGCAACATATCATCCATATACAAGACCAAATAAATAACACGGTCACCAATTAATTTAAAATACACAAAGTGATCTGCTTTGCTTCTAGTGAAGCCAAGTCCCCGTATAAATGTATCAAATTTCTGATACCACATCCTTGGTGACTGTTTTAACCCATACAGAGACTTCTTTAACTTGCATACCAGTTCTTTCTTACCCTTCACTGCAAAGCCTTCAGGTTGCTTCATGTAGATTTCCTCTTCCAGATCCCCGTGAAGAAATCTTGTCTTCACATCCATCTATTCTACCTCAAAATCAAAAGCAGCAACAACAAATAAAAGTAACCTAATAGAAGTTACCTTGGCAACAGGAGAAAAAATATCACCAAAATCAATTCCTAGCACCTGGAAATAACCTTTTTCTACCAACTGAGCTTTGTATTTCTCCACCTTTCCTTCTGCATTTTTCTTCTTCTTGAACACCCTTTTGCTACCAATGGGTTTCCTTCGAGCTGGCAACTCCACCAGATCCCAAGCCTCATTTTTGTGCAAAGATGCCATTTCATCAACCATGGCCTCTTTCTAGAGTTTTCCATCCTCTGAATCTACTGCTTCCTTCACAGTTCGGGGATCATTGTCAGTAATAGATAAAGAAAAATTTGAACAGAAAGCAAATGGACTATACCTTTCTGGCTGCCTTCTTTCTCGAATTGATCTTCTCACACCCGGAGTTTGTGGCTCTTCATCTTCTAATTCCTCCTCTGTTGTAGAGTCTAATTCTTCCTCCTTTAGCTCAACTCTATCTTCTCAGGTTCCTTTGGTTTGACTTCATGTTTAATAACATCTTTCACCTCTCTGAACACCACATCTCGGTTGTACACAACATTCCTTGTTTCTGGGTTCCAAAGCTTATAACCCTTTAAACCATCCTTATACCAAATAAAGATGCACTTTTCAGATTTACTATCCAACTTGGTTCGTTTCTCCTTTGGAACTTGTACATATGCATCACATCCAAATACCCTCAGATGTGAAAGAGAGGGTTTCTTACCAGTCCATACCTCTTGTGGAGTCTTATCCTCCAACGTTGATGAAGGTGATCTATTGACCAGGTAACATGTTGTCTCCACTGCCTCTGCCCAAAATTCTTGTCCTAACCCAGCACCACTGAGGATGCTTCTTGCCCTTTCCATCAACGTCTTGTTCATTCTTTCTGCAACTCCATTTTTTTGAAGTGTATATGGAGTAGTCTTTTTCTGTTATGAAACCAGCTCACAAAAAGATAGAAAAGAGAGATCCACGCCTTAGAATTCAGCCTCTTCGAGGGGGCAACCTCCTTTACATTACATAAATGAAAAATTCTTGGATGATACAAATGACAAAACCTCCTTTCTATATATAGGAGTCTAAGGAGTCACAATATAATCCAGCCGACCTAACAATAATAATATAAAGCCACAAAAATAACAATAGAGGGATTCTATGCGGCACAGAAATAACAATATGGGGGTAATAGGCGCACAACAATATAAATAGGGGGTATAACTACAATAGTAATGGGGTAATCCCGAACGAAGGTCCAACTTGGTGAAGTAAATTGATCCATGTAATTCATCCAGTAATTCATCAATAACAGGAATGGGGAACTTATCTTTAATAGTGAGCTTGTTGAGCTCCCTATAATCTGGACACATGCGCCATGATCCATCCTTCTTATGCACCAATACTACTGGAGCTGAGAAAGAACTTTGACTTGGTTGAATTATACCAGCCTCTAGCATTTCTGCAACCATACGTTCAATTTCACTTTTTTGGACATATGGATATCTGTACGGCCTGATGTTTGGAGGAACACTTCCTGGCATCAGAAGAATAGCATGATCATGATCACGCACAGGTGGGAGACCTTTGGGAGTCTCAAATACCTTGGAATGATTGTCCAAGACTTTTTGGAGATCTGGAGAAATAGATGATTCCAATGTGGAAACATCTAGCGAACATAATTGTGCAATTACACCTCTTTGCTCCTTTTTTAGAAGCTTTGTCATGCCATTAGAGCTGATTATCTTTCCTGGTTTCCCTGCAATACCCCTTAATTCAACTTCCTTTCCTTCCACAGAAAATTTCATGAAAAGTTATTGAAAATTAAAAGCTATTGTACCCAAGGATTGTAGCCATTGGACTCCTAGTACAACATCAGCACCTCCCATTGGAATGGAAAGCATTGGACTAGTCAATACATATTCTCCCATGGATAGCTTGATATTATGGCACTTTCCAGAACAATTTATTGTTCCTCCATTTGCAATCATCACTTGACACTCTGGTGCTGGATATAGGAAGCAATTCAATTCTTTTGCTACCCTACAATGAATAAAATTGTGGGTGCTTCCTGAATCAATCAACACTATTACCTTTTTCTTCTTGATTTGTCCTTCTATCTTGATGGTTTGAGGAGTGGTAATTCCCGCCAATGCATTACAAGATATGGTCAAATTTATTTGTTCTTCATCTAGGCTTCGTTCCTGGAATATATCCTCTTCTTTTGACCTTTCTTGCTCCTTTTCTTCTTCCTCTTCACAATCTATGTAGAATAATTTCTTCTCAGCACACTTATGACCTTTTGTGTATTTGCTATCACAATTGTAACAAAGCCCTTTTGCTCTTTTTTCTTCCAATTGTTGTGGTGTCAACCTTGTAGGTTGTGGAAGACTATGGGCAACACTTCCGTCTTTATAGTTGTGAATGGTATGCTTCCTACTTGCCATAATTTTGCTTTCCATTTTTCTTGCTAACCTGAATGCCTTCTCTAATGAATCAGGTTCCCAAAGGCACACATCATGTTGGATATTATCCTTTAAAGACCCTATGAACACATCAATCCTATGCTCCTCTGGAATATCTTTTACCCTTATGTTCAATTTTTGGAATTCCTCAATGTGCTCCATTATTGAACCCTTTTGTTTGAGACTTATCAATTGGCTAAAAAAAGTGTTGCTTTTTGTATCCTCATAATGTGCTATCAATTCTTCCGTAAAAATTGCCCAAGTGATAAATTGTTTACGAGAAAAAAGCCATTGATACCATACAAACTGATTTGGTTCCAAATATAAAGTTTCCATACGTACCTTTTGTGTGTTTTGCACATTATTGAGATCGAAGAATTGCTCCATCTATAATATCCATGTGGCGGGATCCTTGCCATCAAACTTCCTCATATCAATTTTTGGAACATGGTGAGTCTTCGATCCCACATTAGAGTCTATGGAATCATGATTAACATTTCTTTTATTCTCATCATGAGTTTCCTTTACTACCTTTTCACCATTAGTAAGTATTTCTTGTAGAAAATTTGTCAAATCTGTCTTCAAATCTGCCATGTCTGTCTTCAAATCTGCCATGTTTGTCTTCAAATCTGTCTTCAAATCATCCATCTTAGCTTCCATGCCCTTCATCTTAGATTCCACGCCATTTATCTTAGATTCCACGCCATTTATCTTAGCTTCTGTTAGCTTTTGTGAGCGTGACATATGTTGCACTTGTTCTTGTAATTTTGATATATCATGTAGCATTTCTTCCTCTTCTTCATGAGTCATGCTAGAGCTTTCAGGTTCCTTACTAGGTGTTTGCATTTTCTTTCCTCGGGGCATTAGTTACCGATAATAATGCTTTACTATGCCCTTTGAATTCCGTTAAACCAAGCTTACACAAAAATTAAAAAAAAAACTACACACCTTTTTTCACTTTATAGAAGCCTGATATTGAATCTGATGTATCTTTGTAATTTCGGATCATCCAATTCTAAGGTTGCAACCTATAGTAGCCTTCTGCGTCCTCTTTCCAATGCCACAAGTCGGAGCCCAATTGGATTCTCCAAGGAAGAGTTATGTGAAATCTCCCACAGTGACTTGCTTTTAGACTGGTTCAGTAGAGCAAACTTGTACGACGTGCCACGAGTCACTGTTTCAACCTTTGAATCTGAAACACACAAAAAAGAAACCATATTCCGTCCTCTTTCTGTACCTTTTTATGAAATTTCAATCCGATCCTCAGTGAGAGAGTTATAAAGATTTTCCCCAGGTCACATGTTTTGAATGTAATTCAGGAGTCTGAAAAAAGGCCAACTTCCTCAAATCATATCTCCGAAAATATCATGCAAAAAGCTCTGTAATTCGGACCCAAGGTTTAGCGCCAATTCTTCTCAAATGGGTTTTTTTTGCGACTTCTGAACCGTCACAAAAAAAAAATTATAGCGAAAATTCCACGATGACCTGTTTGGAGCAGCAAAACCCTAGAATCCCAAAGCTCTGATACCAAATGTTATGAAACCAGCTCACAAAAAGATAGAAAAGAGAGATCCACGCCTTAGAATTCAGCCTCTTCGAGGGGGCAACCTCCTTTACATTACATAAATGAAAAATTCTTGGATGATACAAATGACAAAACCTCCTTTCTATATATAGGAGTCTAAGGAGTCACAATATAATCCAGCCGACCTAACAATAATAATATAAAGCCACAAAAATAACAATAGAGGGATTCTATGGGGCACATAAATAACAATATGGGGGTAATAGGGGCGCAACAATATAAATAGGGGGTATAACTACAATAGTAATGGGGTAATCACTAGTATTATAGGGACCCAACATTTTCCATGCTATACCACACTTCTTACAGAATTCTTCAAATTCCTTACTGCAAAACTCTCCACCGTTATCTGTCCTCAGCACCTTTATCTTGTTCTTTGTCTAGTTTTCCACTAGAGCCTTAAATTCTTTAAACCTGTCAAAGACTTCAAATTTCTTCTTAAGGAAATATATCCATGTATTCCTTGAGAAGTCATCTACAAATGATACATAGTACATAGAGTTACCCAATGCTGGAACCTTCACAGGTCCAAACACATCACTAGGCACATGCTCTAATATATGTTTTTCCCTCTTACCACCAGAGGGGAAACTCACCCGATTCTGCTTCCCATATACACAATTTTCACAAAAATCAAAATCCAGAGAGTTGTTACTCATACCTTCTACCATACCTTTACCATGAAGTATTTAAAGGCCCTTCTCTCCAATATGTCCAAGCCTTTGATGCCACCGCATGGTCTTGTCTCCAAAGACCACTAGATTTTCTGGTCCACTTTCAGGAACCATAGAACTGTTGCACCCATCAACAGCAATGCTACCTTGCAGCTTGTACATAGTTCCAATCTGAACTCCTCACATCAATACCAATGCTCCCTGAACCATCTTGCAGGTATCCTTCTCGAACATTGTTTTTACACCTACATCATCCAGCTTTCTTGCAGAAATCAGATTTCTGGCTAATGCAGGAATATGCAGAACACCTGGAAGTGTTCTAATGCTTCCACCTTGAAACTTCAACTTTACTTTTCCACGACCAACGATTCTAGCCTTCCTATCATCCCCTAAGAAGACATCACCACCATCGTATTTATCATACTCGCAGAACCACTCTCTATGTGGAGTGAAGTGAAAGGATGCACCTAAGTCAATCAACCATGCCTCATGATCTACATGTGTACTTGAAGAAGCCAAGTACACATCCCCACCTTCATTTGAGGTGGTTTTTGCCTTTGCAGAAGAAGCATCATCAGATCCCTTTCCTTTGTCAGGAGCTTTAGATTTACAATCCCTTTTGTAGTGCCCTTCCTTTCCGCATTTCCAGCACACCACCTTTACAGGTTTTTCGGGAGATTTAGATCTCCCTCTAGATTTAGATCTCCCACTCGATGACTTATTTTTGTTTCTGTTCTGGGACCGTCCTCGTACAGACAAGGCATCACCATTCTGGCTCTCCATATTTTTCCGTCTCATCTCCTCCGTCAGCAAGGATGAGACAATTTCATCAAAATGCAAGGCAGTTGCATTGCTACCTATTGCAATAACCATACTATCCCACGAATCTGGTAGAGAACACAAAAAACTGATGCACTTATATTCATCTGAAATTTTAATATCAACAGATGCTAACTGACTTACCATAGTATTAAATTCGTTCAGATGTTTTGTCACCGAGTCTCCACCTTTCAACCGCAGGTTATACAGCTTTTTCCGCAGGAACAGTTTATTCACCAGAGACTTAGATTGGTACAAAGTCCCTAACTTGTCCCACAAAGCCTTCGTCGTAGCTTCCCCTGATACATTTAGCAATACTGAATCTGAGACATACAGTGATATTGTGCTCTTTGCCTTCTGATCCAACTTCTTCCATTTTTCATCGGACACTCCCATTGGTTTAGTACCGAATCTACCACAATCCACTGATCTTTATCCACCAACAGATCCTCCATCTTGAGTTTCTACAACTCAAAACTCTGACCATTAAATTTCTCGATCTTTATCTTTCCACTTCTCGCCATCCTCTTTCACCACAAGAATCAATCTCATAGATCTCCCACTGAATAGGGTCTACCATAGGCCCGAGCGAAGCCCCTCAGCAACAAAGGCGTCCCCTTGAAGCCAAAAACAGCTCTGATTCCAAATGTAGGTTTTAATTCCACAAATAAATTACCTGCATACGAATTCTAAAACAAAAAAAATAAACAATGCGAGAGCATAACACATAAAACACATATACATATAGATTTTCCCACTGGATCCCAAAACCGGGACTATCAGCTTGATTTTTCATTATGTTCCTTTCAATGTTACAATACATATTTATACATGCCGAAGCATCCAATACCATGGACCGAAAACTATCGCGTCCAAAATCATGGACCGAAAAACCATGGTAGGTTCACCCAACCTAATATAGGGTCCAAAAATATAACACAACCCAACAGCAATGTGTGCACAATCTCCATATACCTGACATCCTGCTAACCTGCCTGCAAGATCCTATCATGTAAGTTTCTCCCATAGAAGATCATGGCTGCCAAGTGATTTAAATGTACCCATATGCTAAGAGCATATGCCACCCTATTCTCTCTACCTTTGATGTACCTAATCTGGAAATCAAACTCGTTGATCATGGCCAACCGTTTAGCCTGCCTGGTGTTCAGATTTGTCTAGTCAAACAAATACCTCAACCCAATGTGGTCACTCATAAGTACAAATATTATACCAATAAGATAGTGTCTCCACATCTTCAATGCATGTATGATCGCTGCTAACTCAAGATCATGCATTGGGTAGTTCTACTCATGCTCGTTTAGTTTCTGGGACTCATAGCATAACACTTGTCTGTCCTGCATAAGAACTCCACCAAATCCTCTCTTGCAAGCATCTATGCATACCACAAAATATTTATTTGGATCTGTAATCTGTAGCACTAGTGCATGTGTCAACAATTGCTTGAGTTTCTCAAATCTATCCTCACACTCCTATGTCCATTCGAACTTCTTAAAATTCCATTACAATGATGTAATGGGATAAGAAATCTATGAGAAGTTCCTATTGAACCTCCTGTAATATCTTACTAGACCCATGAAAGATATTACCTCATCCACACTCTTAGGAGGTACCCACTTTATGATGGCCCTTATATCTTCTAGATCTACTACAATGTCTTCCTTAGAAACAACATGCCCCAAGTAGTGTACCTCATCCTAAAAGAAACTACACTTGTTGAGTTTAGCATACAACTAATGCTCCTTCAAAAACCTCAACATCACTGCTAAATGCTCAGCGTGTTCTTCCTCATTTTTATAATATACCAGTATATCATCAATGAACATAATAACAAACTTATCCAAATATGGACGCAGCACACTATTCATCAAACACATGAATCTAGTTGGAGCATTAGCCAAGCCAAATGGAACAACAACAAACTCAAAATTCCCATACTTGGTCTGAAATGCAGTCTTGTAAATGCCCTCCTCTTTGATGTGTGCCTAATGGTATCCAAATCTCAGATCAATCTTTGAGAACATTGTTGCTCCCTTCAGCTGATCGAACAAGTCATCAATCCTTGACAACGAGTACCTCCTCTTGATAGTCACTTTGTTCAACTGCCTATAATAAATGCATAATATGAGTGTTCCATATTTCTTCTTTACGAACAATATTGATGCGCCTTATGGTGATACACATGGCCTAACGTATCCCTTGTCCAACATTTCATTTAACTAAAATTCTAACTCAACCAACTCAGGTGTGCTCATCCTATAAGGTGCTTTTGATGTTGGAGCTACCCGTGGCACTAACTCTATAGAAAAGTCTACATCCCGGTGAGATAGAAACTATGTAATGTCTTCAAGAAATACATCCTTGAATTGTTGTAAAACTAGGTACCTGCTCAACACATCTATACCCTCAACTTTCTTACCCTTATCACTAGAAATGTGCACTGTAAATAACTTGCACCCTTTCTTGTTATTATGCTTTTCTCGCATAGTTTTCACTATCCTAACTGATGTGGCTTTCTTCTTTCCCTGCAAGACTCTTGGTTCCCCATTGTCATCAACACACTCAATGGCTTTATCATAATAATCTACTTTGGTTCTATGAAGATACAACTAGTCCATGCCCAACAACATATTGTATGAACCCAATGGTAATACATTCAAATGTGTTGTGATAGGCATACCATTAAAATCAAATGCACAAGCTCTTACCCAATGATGAACTCTTTTCTTTGTACTTTTAACCAACTAGATTAACCAATATTATGCATGAAATTCTTTACTCAAACCAAAATGTTTCACCAAGTCAGGACTAACATAGCCTTAATTAGATCCAAGGTCAATCAAAATATAAATGACTTGATCACAAAGCTTATCATCCATCTCAAAAATAGATGCTCGATGATCTGCTTGTTTTTATCCAATGCTGCATAGATACACGGAATACTATGACCAATATCACCAACAATTTTTTCCTCCTGCGCAATTTATATCTGAGGTCTACCACCCTGATTTTGTGGGCAATCTATCCTGTGATGATCCTTGCCACAAATCCAACACTCTATAGGATTCTAGCATGTATCCTTGTTCTATTCTTCTGATCGGAATCCATATCCTTTATCTGATGCATTAAACTTCTTAAGTGGTGCAACATTCTCCTTGTTACCTATATCCTGAGGTCTTGCTCTCATTTTGTCCCATTTTCCTTTTTTATTTGCATTACCTCTCTAGTCTAGATTAATCTCAGTTCTACACTTCAATTGTTCATAAAAATGCCTTAGCTTCTGAATGGCCTCCCCCAATGATCTAAGCTCATCGAACTCAATTCTATATCTAAATGCAACTGGTATCCCACTAATAAACCTTTGAATATTGGTCGTTTCCTTCTTGAGATAAGGCACTATTAGCACTGCTATATAATTCAGCATATGGAGGGCCAAATATCAGCTTGATCGTGTTCTTGGTGCTTAAAGGGAGCTTGCAGCAATCTTTTATCCCCTCCTCCTTCAGTTTCCTCGTTTTCTTTTAGCCCTCCATATCTCTAGTTTTCTCCTAAAACCTCCATTTCCTTCTTTCCTTTCATCCTCCTTGTTCTCCTAACTCCATTATTACTATTGTCTTCTATAAACCATGTTTAAGCCACCTTCTGCCTCATTCATATAAATTATAACCCTTGAAACCCCATGTAGCCCGTGCTTTCATTTGTTCCTCGCATTAACCGTTTCCCTGTCATAACAATGGGAAACCTGTGTATTAACCCAGCCGCAATTGCAGCCGTTGATCTGCTGATCTAATGGTCGCCATTGATTGTTCCCACGCAATAAACCTCTTACATGTTTCCTCCCATCTCACCGTCCATCGGAGATCCGACGGTGGACGCTTTCCCCGATCGTGCGACTTGCGCGCTTGTTAACCTGCGGGGCGGCGGTATTAGCCTGCCACATGGTGCCTTGGTATTGGATCGCGGCCCGTTATACAGAAACCGCCACAGTTCCGTGGGCGGTGCGAGGAAACCGCCCACCGCTCATAACCGCCTTTCCCTGCCGTTTAAACCTCGCGCACCTCTCGCACCCGATCGCCGTCGGATCTGCCCGACTGTGATCCGACGGCTGAAAATTGTCTTCGCCTGTCCGCCTCCCGATTCCTCCTGCCAACAATCTCCGCCATCTGATTGTTTAATCTAACGGCTAATGTTTATCCGCCTTCTACTCATGCTTCCGCCATGATTTTTAACTCCTTTGACTGTCTGGAGCTCCTGATGGACAGCAACGATCAATTACCTGTACCCGGCACATTCAAGCTTCAACCACTACATTCAAGGAGCAGCTGGCCGAGGACAAACAGGACGTGCCTCGAGCAGTTAAATGTATTAATCAGTCATGGCGCTCCTCTCAGATAACATTCCACCTGTTCAGGATGGACAGCCGAGCAGCAGAAAGATCAGATTTGTCCATTAAAGTCAGCAGATTGTATCAGAGATTCATATCTAATTGTAAATGTGGTTGGTGGCCCATTAAGACCCCTCCATGCATAGCATTGCAGAGCAATTTTGTATCCAACCTCTATATATACCCAAGAACAGAATGTAAGAGGTTGATGAATGTTATTTTGTTGTAAGCTTCAACTTCTGGAGACTGTAACTACTGTGATACCTGCAGTGTCTGGTCTTCATTTTCAGCTAATACAAGCTTCTTTTGATGTTAATTGCTCACTTTCCACTTCTTCTTCTTGCTCCAGGATGTGCCTATTATGCATTAATTCATGTGTTGTAGATGTTTAGCATTAGAGGGGTTGTCATCCCACCTCTGTGTTAGAATCTAGTTAGTATTATTGAAGGTGTATGCAGGTTTCTATTGTTTAATGCCATAGCGCTGTCATCTTGTCTGTACATTAGGAAATAGATTTACAGACCTATTAACTGGTTGCAGCTGGCCATCATAGGGTCCTGTGCATCTGCTGGTGTGGTCAGTCTTCTCCATCTTCACTTATTCCTTAAACTGTGAATGATTGGTGGTCTAAAGCGTTGTAGTCTGGGGGTGTTCAACCATGTCTAGGGTTAAGCATAGTAGAAGTGGTTATCTGCCTTGAATATGCAGCATTTCTTTCATTCATCCACCATTTATTTCAAACATTTTTGTTGAGTTTGTAATTTTCCTGAGCATCTCCGAGATACAACCTAGGAGAGTTTCTTGGGGTGATAACAGGCACATACCTCGATAACTCCAAGAACCTGATAGTGTATGCATAATTTGTGAATGAACCCATCTTTAACTCGTAAAATTATTTTCTCTGTCATCAATGTATCTCTCTAACAAGTACTTCTTCTTGAATATATGTTCAAACTCCCTCCAAGTCAAATCCTCCTCATGAATGCATCTGAGATTCTTCACATCTTCCCACCAAATGTCTTCTTTACCTTTTAGACTGAATGTAGCCACTCTAGCTTTCACGTTCTCGGAATAGTCATGCAACCTGAAGAATTTCCGCATGCCAAACAACCATGCCTCTACATCCCGTAGTTTCCTCATCTCTCCATAAAATGTTGGTGACTTTGATTTCTTAAACTCATCTAACAAATATCCGATATCACTTCTCCTTTAAGGATGATACCGATGATGATCATGGTGCTTATTTGAATTAGAACTAGAATCATACATGTGCCTATCCCTTCTCCTATCTAGAGTGTCAAACCATCTTCCATCTCTAATTGTGTCATCTCTATCTAATTTGTGACCACCATGCGACCAACTCCATATGCCCCATTAGTTCTATCCTCCTACTCATAGTTGATCCAATGTGGTCCTTGTCGCTGCAAATCTGATAAACTCTTAAGTATTACTTCATTTACCTCTGCTTGTTTCTCCTGTGCCTACATGATTATGTCATTATCTTCCTTACAAATCCTTATTTCTTCCTTTAAGCTTCTGAGTGTAACCTCCAAATCGGAAGGGTTCCCAACACCATACTTCTCTTCAGATTCATAGGGAGATTCTTTGTAGTCAAGCATCTTTCCAGCCATTTCATATTTCTTCCTGAAAGGTATATAATTTCATCTAAACCAAATCACAATAAACCAATGTACCTTAGTATACCTCGAGCAGGATACCTTGTTTGCAAAATCAACAAATCAGCGTGATGCATGTATAACATAATCTTGAAAACATATAAAAACATAAAACATAAGCATGTGACCATGCAACCATCATTCTAGCTAGGGTCCAATCATCAATGCATGACCTCAATAACCACACACACCGCAACCTCATGCATGACAACCATCATCATTATGTCACTACACACTTTACCACATGAAAACATGAACATGAATAAGTGATGCCTAACCATCCACACATATGCATAAACACATATGACCAAGCATGAATGAACAATAATTGAAATCAAACCTGCAATAATGATACATGCAACCCAGCATACAAGAATGTAACCAAACATACTACAACAATACATGTAAGTGACTTAAATTTACATGTAACCAATTATGCACTCACAGCAATTCATTCCAAAATAACACCTTAAATTACACATGATGACATCACTACAACCATGAAAAACACCATGCAAACGTAACAAGCACATGGAATGCAAGTGTGAGAGACACACATGAAACTGACATGCATGCATGACCAACACATAGCCCATCTAGTCTGAGGTGTGAACCATGCTCTAACACCACTCTGTAACACTCTCCTCCCACATCTACCGAAGCAACTGGCCAACCGTGGTAGACATGTGACGAGAGGCCACTATGGTATGATTAAACCTCCTAATTCACGTTAAGGAAGTGGAATCGATCGAAACACACCATACAAACATTAATCATCAGCAACATGACACTTGGGAACTAATCCAATACTTTAGAAAACTTTCCTTAGGGTTCCAGTGAGATTTTGGACAATTTAAGGATCAGTCGCTGCCATGATATAGTCATGAGTTCGACCAGCAACCCAAAGTTGCTCTCACATGCTTTCCTACCGGTGACCAGAGACCAAAATTGTTAGTGATATGCCAGTGACTTCGGGATTTGAGCCACTTTTTCAGGTCCAAAGCCCAGGTCACGGCCTAGAATTGAACTATCCCTTCATATCAGTAAAATAACATGGAAATGACAGTACTAAACCAAATACTTATTCAAGACCTTGATTGGACCCCTACTAGCCATGATAAGAATTTTTTCAAACATATTGCAAGTGTGTAATCTACAGGTGTAATTAATAGTTCTGAGCATAGGGACCTCATACTTAGCTAAGAATTGCTAAGAATCATTGGTGCCTCAACACATCAACTACCATTCCATCCATTAGGTCATAGATACATTGATCATTCAATAACAAGTAAAAACATGATGAGAGCCACACATGGTTGTTTTCAGAAAACACATACATAACCAACATAATAGTAGCATAAATACTCATGAAAGTGTATTCATATGGACCACATACAACCCATCAAAATTCTCATAGAAATAAAGGAGAAATAACCTTTCATTAGTGATGCTAAAATCCAAACCTAGGATGGGACTTCCACGTTCCACCCAACCGTAGAATGGATGAGCCAAATCTCTCTTCAGCCATTCACCCCCATGCCATATTCCAAGCATGAATGTGGGATCTCATAGAACACATCAATCAAAATCAGCTAGTGCTTCTAGAGGCCATCCACCTCAACCCATCAAAGAATGATTCCACCTCACGATTGGACATCGCAAAACCATCATCAGATTGGTATCCATCCAATCCTTTTAGGAATTCCAGAGAATTTGTTCCAACTAAGGCTTCCAGGACTAGTAACTCAACCCACAACTATCGTCGGGCTTCCAGAGTGTGTGTCCAACCAAAACTTCCAAGACTAGGCACTCAACCCACCAAGGGATTCCAGATCATTTATCCTACCAAGGCTTCCAGGACTAATAACTCAACACAAGTTGTTACAGGGATTCCAAAGATTTTTTCCAACCATGGCTTCCAACAACTAATAACTCAACCCAAGCTAAGGAAACATGACAACCAACCAAAAATAAACAATGAATGTAAACCTACAATCACCATGGTTATCTAGGAAATGGCAAGGCTATGCAATCGTTGTCAATCTGGGAAATCCTCCATGCCAATGACATATCACAAGCAAGAAACCACATGTATGTGCCATGCATGCCCAAACTAGCGAAGGAAACATACATGAAACTCGGTACCTGCAAGAAAATTTGATGTAGTTGCTGATTCCGATGCCTTTTTGTTCTTTACTACTCTTCCTTTTCTTTCTTGCTCTAAAAATCCAAGTATGCCACACCCACTAAGAGTGCTCCAAGAAAACTCTAGATCTCCAAGAGTATAAGAGAGAGAGAGAATAATGAGAGAGCTCCAAAAATGAACTTACAAAAGGTTACCAACTAATTCTCAAATGCATTTTTATGAATGTGGCCTCTATTTTATTCATTTTCCCATTACTTTCCTTTAATTTCCTCCTCACATGAAAGTTGTAAAAATTCACCTCCCTTTTCTCCTAATTTCCATTATTTTCATAAATAAATGTGCCAAAACTGCCATTTTGTCTTTCGAAACCCTTAGCCATTTCCTTTGCCAATTTCCTTAGCCATAACCATTCATAAATTATCACCATCACTAGGATTCTTCCCAACATTCAGCCTGGAATAAGTGTCCCATCAACCGTGGTTATTATTTTTCCTTTATTTACTTTTATTACATGGAATTTTCATCAGGGATATTACAGATGCACTTGTAAAAAATATTCACTTTGAAATAACACCTAGCTTGTTTCATGCCAATAACTGTGTAGTTTGCTAGAGACACCACAACAATCCTATAGGAAAGAGATAGTAGTGGAAAATAGGTTATCCCTTATAGATTGCTAAAGGTGTTATTTATCAACATATTAAGATGATAAAACAAATGAAAGGTTTTCAATGGGTGACTGAGGAAAGGTTGAGTGAAGGATTAAATCCCAAGAATTATGATCCATCTCTTGTGGGTGAACCTATCATGCATCCTGAGATAAGAAAACTAATTGCATAGTAGGAAAATTTCTACCTTTAGTATAAATGAATAATTTCTAGAAGAAATAAATCATTGAAATGTGTAACCGAACTCTATGTGAGTGTGGATATAACAACAAAAGCAAGATTGAAGGCCATTCATAGGACTCTATTTGGATATTTATAGGAGAATATTATTTATTCATTGAAGGCTCATCGTGACAAACAATGGAAAACCATTTATCACTTGACATTAATCAAAGGCTGGAGTGAAAAGAAACCAAACTTCGTCATGATCAAGGGTGTTACATATTGTGGTTCATCCACAACTTCTACCTTAACTATGGAACATGTTCCATGCCATGATGATGTTAAATATTTTGTATAGGCATTAGTGGAAAGTGCTAAAGGGGAATATGATCTTTCTTGTCCGCGTGAACATACTTTTCGTATATTTTTTTCCAATGCAAATAAATTTAAGGTGCAAGGATAATGGATTAATTGGATTGATTATGAAAGGTTTCGTGACTTGGTTGCATCTCAAAAATATTTTAATATCAATGACTACAAATATCCTACTCCATATAATGTTATTTATTGAGTGAAGGAAGGTGGTTTTGATCCAAAGAAGGAGAGTGTGATAGGTTGTTCTGCAAGTTTCTATGACAAGTTGTGATAAAGGAATATAACATGACAGAATGGCTTCTCATAGACTAGAAAAAATAAGTGCGATCAATCACAGACTAGAAAAGGTAAGTGCGATCAATCGCAGACTAAAAAAGGTAAGTGTGATCAATCGCATACTAGCGAAGATAAGTGCGATCAATCAAAAACTAAGGAATAAAATAACAATCAATCATAGACTACCAAGGTAAATAGAAACTAATTTCTACATATCAAGGTAAACTACCACTTCAGTGATAAACTAGGGAAGCTAAATATGCTTCATCCCAAAGTAAGCCAAGATTTGTACACCACATCTCAAGGAAAAAGTGCTCAATGAACTATAGTACAATGAAGGTGAAGTGAATTGAAATGCTTTAAATCGCCCACACCTTATCAGGGTTTGTAACAAAGTATTAAAGGGAAATAAGTGTTTTTATTTTGATAAACATTACTTACACGCAAAGTGTCTCAGGGGATTCACTTTATTTAGTTGCTCAACTTCCTATTATGGTTGATTACAAGACCGGGGGACTTTATATTGGTGCTAGTGCCATATAACAATACATTGTTTGTTGCAATACATTCCATCATTCTATGAATTTGATTATATTTGTGATTGGTGAATAGTTTTATTTAGTTCAAAATGGTAGTAAACTCTTTAATCTACCATGGTCTAATGCAATGGTTGCCACTCTAATTTGGGATTGCAAGCTTAATCTATACCTTTAACATTCCTTTACCTTTGGCTACCAATCCTTTTCCAACTCAACACTTGCATATAGGCACAAAGAAATACATTACCAATCACTTTTGCTTCATCAAATATCGACCATGTTTTTTGGAAACAATCCATACCTTGATTATCAAAAATTATTTAAATTTCTACTTCGTGTATGCTCAAATGCATTCCATAAAATTTGTAGAGATTCAACAATCGAAATATTGGATGTTGACCAAGGGAGATAATTGTTCAATGTGACTACTCATAGTGAGCCTATATATTCAATTGCTTTCAGTCTAAATGGAAAGTAAATTGCAAGTGGGTTGTGTGACAGGTGTATGCATATATGGTCTCTGAAAGATGGAATCCTTGTTAATACATACAAAGAAAGGAAACGAGAATCACCATGATGTATAATTCACAACTCTAGCTAAGTGGGAGAATAAATTGAATTCCACTTGGAAAGCCAAAAAATAAGGTCAAGATTCAGTGGAGATTAGGGCCACAAAAGATAAATTAGAGGTTACAACTAATAAAACTTTATATCCCCTATGAGGAAAATTAGAGATGGTAAATATGATTAGAATTATGGCTATGGAAACAAGGGTGGCCCAAACATGTTTCGTACAGCTATATTTATGCATAAGCACTTGAGGTTGAACCATCCAAGTCTTATTATGAAGCTAACATGCAATGATTGTATTCAAATACAACTAGTGTGATGTTCAAATATCACGAAAAATACTTAAGAATAGATGTAATCAAATACTAGAGCTATGTTTTCCCTTAGGTAATGCTAAGCCTCCATAAAACTAATGGAAATATTGGGCATGTAATTGCATAAATACATTTTTAAATACAAGCATACTAATGGATAGTAAATGACTTAGCTAAACTCCATGGGATATAGAATTGGATAAATCTAGTAGCTTAATCCTAAGTTGACTTGCAATTGGTCCTATGATCTATATGGAGATTTCACTACAACTCAACTTTACTTAGAAATTTATCCTTTGGGTGAAAAATGAACTTGGACAAATTTTTCCATTATATATCCGTCAAATGGAATAATATTGCTACTCAGATTGACTTCAAATATGTCGTGAATATATATGCCTCAATACAAATTTCACATCAACAAGCTAACGAATCTATATCTTTGTAGAGCTTACAATTGGTTCAATCTTAGGACCTTCAACAACTACTAATGAAAAGAACCTTTTTTTGATCACTTAATATTAGACACCTAAATAACATTTTGTCTATTATAACTGAAATTAAGTTCAATGTGTAGGGTAATGGCTACTAATTTATATAGAATTGGGTATGTGATTCGATGCAAGATGTTCTTGGTTGATTTATCTGTTATGTCTATATATATTGGTGGGTCTCCTTTTTTATGCATATAATACCCTATATTGTCCTCTATTTTTTACCAACTTTACCTCAAACCTATTCACCACTTTCATATCTTCTTCAAGAACATAAATTTTAGCATCCTTATGTATCTATGAGGTAAATTATATTCAAAGCATGATTTTTATGATTTCTTGTTAGTAGAAATAGAATAATTGATTCTTTATATTCTATAATTCTTTTTATTAACTCAAATATATTTTAAGACCATGTTCCTACTCATCCAACACTAGTCTTATCCATCTGGTACCAACATTGCTCGTCTGGTACTCGTGTTCCTGCTCATCGGGTACTCGTGTTCCTCATCATCTAGTAAAAGTGTTCATTCGGTACTTGTGCTTGTCTGGTACCTGCATTTGTCCTGTACTGACCCTATTCATCTAGTACTAGACCTAAATTTTTGGCTTCAATGGTTCGAGTGAACTACTTCCAATGAGACCAAGGGAACTCGTGGTCAAAGTCTCACCATTTTTATGGAAAATCAAGATACACTTCATCCTCGTGTACTGTGTGTCATGAGGATGAAGCCCAATATGTGAAGAAAAATTATGTGTAATATTTTCATGGTGATTTGATCACATATTTTAAACTTTGTATGTAATTTCCATTCCTCTATAAGAGAAACCTCATAGATGATAGTTGTTAGACAGAGATACAAATATTTAGACAATATTGTTACGCTAGAGATTTAACTAAGCAAATAGTATTGTAAACCTTTATGAAATCATTGGTATGAGCTGCAGTTGATAAATATGTTGTGTTAATAGAGTCTTTAATTCTATGGTTTTCTCTTATCTTTCCTTGTTAGCTCGACAAGGGCCCACAAAAGCCATCAAGGTAAATATTTTGTTATAATTATTGTGAATATAGCTTGCTTTATGTGTGAAGAGTGACTTAGTGTTATAATTCCATTTCAAAGCATTTGTTGTGATTTCAGTTCTATTCTATGCGCGTAATGTGTTTGAGAGTGTGAGATATAAGTCTAGACTTGTTAGTTTTTGAATGACGATTCATTAGTTTCGTGAATGAAAACTTTATTATATATTTAAGTGTTGATTTCTTCTTTGAAGAACATGAAAAGTTAAGAAAAAATATCTCACCATTCTCTTGCATGTGATGTTAAGTGAAGACTCTTGTTACACCTAACATTTCATGTATAAGAATGCATAGCTTCTTTCAGAACTAGTTAAATTAGGAATGATTTCTTTTCTTTATTGAAGTAAGTTGATTTTATCCAGTTGCTACAAGAAAACAGATTTGAATCCATCTTTTTGTTTCATGGTCCTGTAAATGGACAAACTTATTAATTGAGAAAGAACCTCTAGATCACATGCTTGTTCAGATTTTATTTATGAGTTTTTCTTTATGATATCTAAGTTGTGTGAGGAAGTTAGACTGAAACTTGTAAAATAGAATATTGGTTTTGAGTGCTTCTTATCTAGGCTATACTCATCAGAAATAGGAACTTATCTGTTATCAACACATATAGTGCATCAACTCTAATTATTACAATTCCCTTGTTGATAATTTAATTTGTGGCGATATATCACTCATATAATTGCCTCAACATTTTTGGCTCTATTGTCGAGGAGTTGTTAACGATAATAGGTAATGATTTCTTTTTATGGATTTTGAGTAATATTTAGGACAACCTAGGGGTAGAGAGAAGACGTTAAGACATGAGTGAATAACCACGCTTCCACTATGGTGGGGTTTCTCCAAATTCTAGTTGTCTCTAATTGATTCTCTGGTTTCTTTTTCGTATGCATAAAATTAAAGGTAGGATATAAAGCCTCATTTTTATTTATTTTTCTTTGCAAGTGTTTTTCCTTTACATTGATTCATGGAAATAAAATAAGCCTAACTTTTGTGAACAGATAACTTGGTGACAACAAGGTCTTAGTAACACGGTGGCACTTCGAGTACATGATTGGTTTTCTTGCCTTTGTTTCAAGTGTGTTTCCTTTTTATTTATTTAGGATTTTTTATAATAATTCCATCCACTAATCCATGAGCATAACAAGGATTAACAAATAAAAAAGCAATATTCAAGGATGATCAATATTTTGAAAGAAATCTCTCAAATTCTAGTAGTAGCTGCGATATCTGCTTCTCATGAAGAACAAATTTTCACAGTAGTCAAGAACTTATTTCCCTCTCCAGAAGTGATAGAAGAACAACAAATCCATGAATCACATTAAGATATTCACCCTTGTAATATTATCAAAGAAAGTAAAGAATCATGGACCACATCCAATGGAGAGAAACCATTAGAAACTGAGATTGAAGAATTTTCGACATGCATATCTAAAGATCCTCTAAGCACATAAGAGGATAATCATATAATGCTAAAAGATATGCATGGCATGGTAAAGGAAGATATGCTAAATGACCCAAATAATGAGGTAAACCAAGAGCATTTTGATTTTTTTGAAAGTCGGTTTTCAAGCAATTATAAGGCCATACCACTCCTTCATTCTTCTTTACTTATTGACATCATCATTAAAACAATTGCTTCTTCATACTTAGGTATGCATTGAATATTATATTTTAAACTTTAGTATGAATGCATTTTTATACTTGTTACACACATGGTTACATTGGAAATACTCCTATACTTGAGGAGAAGAATTTCTTTTTCTCGGGTAGAGTAGGGTAATAAATAAATAAATAAATGTTGCATATAGTAGTTAGTTTAGTTATAACATATAGTGGAACATCTTTCTCATTTATTTTGAATAAGTGGGGATGTTAAATTAGTTTCAAATGGGAGATATATGTTCCCATTGCATATTTTTGTTGGGGTCTCCTTTAGCTGCATTTATTTTAATGAGGATTACCACACAGTCTTATTTCAAACTGCAGCATGGTTCAACTATTACTTTGCTTTCCCACTTATTATTTATTTTCAATTATACCTGTTTCTAGTTTTTCTTTTTAATAAAGAAAGTTGTGACCATTATTTTTGGAATTGTAGGTAAAGATGGAAATGATTTCATACCAACGTCATCTAGTATTGCATACCAATTGTTTAGTATCATATTTCATATAACCATTATTGAGAATTTTGGTACCAATTTGTTATTTTGTAAGGAAAGACAAGATTCAAGGATATTGTTCATTTGAGATGATTAAATACTGGAAGAATGTTTTCAAAAGTGGAAAATACATCTTCATCAACAAAATGGAACACTTAGGGGAGTATTTGATGAAATCTTTCTTTTTCCTCAAGTGTTAAAATTATTTATTCATTCTTTATCATTAATACCACTATTTCATGGACATGATCGAATAATCTGTCTTTTCCATAGAAAGTTGAATTGAATGATAATTCCAAACTATTCATAGTTTCCATTTCTATTTTTGAATTTGATTTTCTTATTCATATAGATTTTTGATCACCAATACAAAACAGTTTCTCAAAATATAGTTACCAATGTATACAATGGGATTAAAACAAATTTACAAGGTCCATACAATGATACCGATGAAAAAGAAACTTGAATACTATAACCATAACACCAAATCATGATCTCCAAGCATCGTTATTAAGACTTGAAAGAGAGTTGATGAATTCTTTGTTCATAGTGGAACACTACTAAAAGTGAAAGAATGCATGAAAACTATTATTAGTAGGACTTTCGGTGTCTTTTGGTTATTCTTTGGCAGCCTCATCCATCTCATATTAAAAATGGCTCATTCATGCCATGTCCTTTGAATACCTATAAGTACTTTATGCATCTAAGACATTATGTAGGTAATCTAAGTCACTCTTAAAGGTATCATCCTATGACTTTAAGGGGCTTTCTAAAGCCGCTCCCCCATCTACCAATTGCAAAAGCAATGTTTATAAGCTAAAACTAAAATGGTAGGAAACATGGGACTAGAGGCTTCAGTGTAAAGTAGGTTTAAGAGGCTAACCTATTGAGGCTATGGACACCTGCTGGTAGCATGTACTGGCCTCTGATACCACTAAGAAAACCCATCTAGGCTATGGACGCTTGCAGGAAATGGGACATTCTGCTTAAAGTAGTGTCAGCCAAACCAAGGCTTTAGTCTACACATATGGTGGATACTTTCATTGTTACAATAAAAAGGAAGCATGTGTGGATGAAGTCAAGGGTAAAATTTTCCATTGAAGAATGGCCTTAACGTAACCTTCAGTCCTCTATCATTAATTTTTCATACTATATCTAAGATTTAATTGTCTTAGAACTAGGACCTATGATCACAAAGAACTAATAAAACTCAACTGCAAAGCTTATCTATAATGCTTGGATGACTATAAGACTTTGGGATTTGCTTAGTAACAACTAATTTTTCATTGGTTCATCATTTTTTTAATCATAAAAATCCTCTTACCTACAAAGAAGGAGAGCCCCTTAAATTTATAAAAGGTTTCTTTTCTTGAGAAACAAATTGTTAAAGATTGATGAAACCTTATATAATGAGTGATTTGAAATTTCTTTTATGCTTGGTGTTAATTTAGCATCATTTTAATAAATCTGAGATGAATTATTTTTGTTCATTATTCATCTCATTATCTCCATTTTTTTGTTTTCTAGGGTCCTTTGTATTAAGTCATCTCAGTAACCCTCTTCACTTATTCAGTAACTCACCTTGCTTGCATGAGAACATGAAAAACCTCAAGCATGGGGGAGTGGTTGTTGGGACCTTTTTCAACATCTTCATTTAATTTTCTTCAGCTTCCTTTAGCATATTAGATTGGAACTCATTAACTCTGGTTGTTCCATATCATTTAGGACCCTTAGCCTTACCTTGCCTCATTTTCTAACAGTTCCACTACAATTTCAAAGTTCCTGTACGAATGTGATATTTGTAGTTTTTCCAGCAGAAAAAATTCACATGCTGTGTTAGTAATCATAAGTACCTACTCTAGTTTGACCCTCAGAACATGCTAATCTACAAAGATAAGTCTACAAGATCCTAATTTGAAGACTATACTTTTGGGTACCTTATTGCAATTTCATCCAAAACTGAAGAAAAACTCGTTGTATAAATCCATTACTAGAAAGAAGCGTTTTGTGTTCGTCCATTATTGGAAAACAATTTTCATCCGGTACTAAAAAAAAAAAACTTTCTTGTGTTGATCCAGTAATGATGGTATGAGGTCAGTGTTTTATTTTCTGTTATTAAGATTCATATTTATCGTGCGATGAATATATAATTACCCTCATAAAACTTTTATTACCATCAATTGTTAAGCCCCTATCCTAAATCCTAAAGTACTCACCTTTATTCCCCTGTTTTTCTAAGAAAAAAAATCATTTTTATGATATGATTGAATGAGATAATCATGGGTATTATTGGATAGATGCCAACCATAATTTGAGAAAATGAATTATATGTTGAATATCTCGTGATAGAGCTTCTACCTCCTTGGGTTATTTAAACAATTATTTTACCACCATTCCATAGCCATAAACTGAATGATTAGGATGAAAGATTACCGAAACCATGACATTGATTGTCCCGTATAATGTATTGGTCCAATCAACCACATTTTCTCTATCATGCCTAACATTCATTTGAATGAAATTTTACATCATCAACGAAGATGATCTTCTAAATAAGCTTTGCATACAACTTATCACCATCATTCTGTATGAGCTCATCTTGTAATTATGGAGATAATTTTACCATTGCCATCTCCTTTCAAATTATAAATTCTCTTCTTGAAGGCTTCACCATCCAGATGAGAATTATTTCTCTCTTGCATACCATTTGGCATACATTTCACTTATCCTCACTGGTTCATCCAACACTAGCTTTGTCGCAATGTTGTCATAACCTAACTTCCGATACTAAACCCTCCCTTGTTTTTATCCCAAGAAAATTTCCGAGGCCTATTTTTAAAATGAGCATGGGGTTATATCGACTGAACCATTGTTCCAGTTTTATCGAGAAACAAAGGAATATCAGTTGTGCAAGGAAGAGCTCTAGCAAGTTGGCTGGATTTTGTTTCTAGAGAAGCCTAAAGGGTACCATGATGGTGTTTCTCATGCCTTCACTCAAAGTTATGATGGAGAAAATGTTCAGCTAGGAGGTATGCAATTAAAGATCACATAATCTACCATAGCAGGGCCCATAGGATTACTGGTTGCAGGAGAGAAATACTTCAAAGGTGTGAGTATTAAAAAAGAGCTCTTGTTGGCTTGATGGGCCCTGACCCAGGTTCAGTGTTAGTCATCCAAGCAAATCCCTACGCTACTGGCCCTTTCGGCATCAGTCTGAGGAGTGCGGACAAAAGTCTCACCTGAAGCAGTATGGGGGATGCAGGAACCAAGTTTCCTCACCCTGATATGGTCTTGATGTTAGTTTTATACCTTAAACCCTTCCTTTGTGCTGATAGATAAGCCTTTAGGGCTTATCGATGTAGTTTCTCTTCCATCTCTTAGAACCCCTGCAAAGGTATACGATCGTCCTTCACATAACCCTACCTGGTGGCTCAGGTACTTACGCACCTTTGTTACTACATTATTGTATAATTTCCTGAATTATCTTAAGTGTTCTCCAAATTTACCATGCAATTAAGATTATCTTCGCATAAACATATATCCTTATTTGTGTTCATATAACAGATAGAAAAATATGCATTCACCCATCAAATTAGCATTATAACATAAACCCAGAACTTAACATAACATAATCACATGAGATCCATAGAGGAAAAACACAGTAATTTCATAATACTTTTCTTTATTGATGATTCAAATTTTCAATACATACTCTATCTGCCTTGAGCACACAGTTGCAGGGGTCTGCGCACTCAACTGCAGACTTCTACCCTAGGCCTCTGCGCACTCAACTACAGAGCCACTTCCTACGCTGAGACTCTTTCCCCTAGCTCTTCACAGTCTCATCAAAACTTACACTTACTTGACCTCCTCCCTTAGACTCCTCTAACACCTCCTTTTTATACAATCCCATGGTCCACAGACCAAGGGTGGATCTCATCAAGCCGACACAACCTATCTAGACTAAAGGCGAAAAATCCTTTTTGACTCTTGATATCTTCGCACTCCGTGACCACAAAATGAGGAAACTTTACCTTCTTTATACAAAATTCGGGCCTTCTGCCCCAAAACTTTGGTTTTTAACCTGAAAATTGACCCCCAGGGGACCTGTTCCCAATAGGCCCCCAACAAAAACATGGTGACTCACCCTCAAGTCACTCAACTGGCACAGAGATCTTGCCACGAAGACCTCCTAATTTGACATGGACTACTGCAACTTCGGTGGTACATTGTGCTGCCATCTGCTTCATCTCCTCGACCAGCTGCTCCGTTGTTGGCCCTGTTTCATCTGACTGAATCTTCTGCTGAGTCTTTTGTATACTAACCAGCCTGCCTTCAATTGTAGTCGTGATCAAATAGGCCTCGTCCAACCAAGGTTGTAAGCGAGCCTTCAGCAGTGCTTCCTTGAGTTGAGTTGCATCTACCTGCTCTTTCAAAGCCTTGGCCTCCTCCAACTTTTCCAACCTCTGCGTGATGGCGACAGTGTGCATCATCGCTTTAACTTCATCATAGCACTGCTACAGCTCCCATGTTTTTGTTTCCATCCTCTTCACAATGGGGTCTTCCTACAGGTTGGTGACCACCTCTAGCGAGTGCTCGAAGAGTGTCGTGCAATACTTTATTGTGCTTTCTACTATTGCTATGGCGTCTTTCCTAGCTAACTCACATTGTTATCTGATTTTTGGCAGAGTCAAAGGTTGGGCCTTAACCTGCAACTCTGCGATTTGAGATTCAGTTCCAATGCGTCACATACTGCAGCAGCAAGCTTCTGAACCCTCACATCTACTAGCTTAGCCTCAGGAATGCCCAGCTTCAAGACAAATCTTCATGCCTCAGTGATGGCCTTAGCCATGTGTTGATTCTTGTCTGTAAGGTCTTTCACCAGGTCAATGGCGGAGTCTTGCTGTACAACCATCTGGGCATTGGTGATCTTCTTCTCACTGATGACCTGTAATGCACGTTGTTCACGTGCCCACAGTTTCGCGATCATGCCATCCTGCAAAAGGTGAAGTGCCTCACTGGGAAGCACGGCCAAGTTAAGTCCAACCCCCTTAAGAGTGATGACAGTGGGCCTGTCATCTTCTATCGTTGTAGTTAATGGTCCATCCGGTAACGCTATTTCTCGGGGATCTCATGTGTGCAGCATCCTTACGGCTTCGGAGGTGCCATGCGCCAAACTGGTTGACATCGCGTCGGTTTGTACCTGTGATGCATGAAATTGTAACTCACGCAGACCCGTCTGGATAGCACCCAAAGTCTGATCCTGCTCAAACTGTTGCAGTAGTTCTGCGGTAGCATCCCTCACTGTATCACCTATGTCATTCAAGTCCCCCTCCGTTAGGGTGATCAAGTCAAGAGATGTCTTGCTAGCCTTGGGCTTCTTCTCGGGCCCTACCTTCTCTAGATCTCTAGTGTGATTGGTGTGGAATGGAGTCATCTCGAAGTCTGCTCCTCCTTGCTTCATTTGTTTGTCCTCTTCTTCTAGCTCCGAGGAAGGTGACTTCTGACTCTGGTCAGATCTGCGC
Organism: Pinus tabuliformis; assembly: GCA_031772625.1. Taxonomy (NCBI): domain Eukaryota; kingdom Viridiplantae; phylum Streptophyta; class Pinopsida; order Pinales; family Pinaceae; genus Pinus; species Pinus tabuliformis. The sequence continues at coordinate 655,692,437 of CM062811.1, forward strand.
TCCTCTTCCTCTACTTGCCCACCTATCTGCTTTGTGGAAGCGTGCTATGGCTTGGCCTTATCCTCAATCTCCTTTATTTTCTTCGTGGCCAACTATTCCATCTTCAGCTTGGCTTCTTCCTTTTTTCACTGTGTAGCAAACTTGCTAGATCCTGCTGTCAAGTCTGTGGATATGAACCAATTTGTTGGCCAATGGTCGAGGACCGTTGTAATCATGTCATATATGGCCAAGTATGGCAGGTCATGCCAGTTCTATTCAGGGTCCTCTCACGCATGTATTGAGACATGGTGGAAGTCGGCCTTGAATTCCACGTATTCCTACAGCCTGTCAAAATTTGTTGGTGACAATCGCGGCTTGCGGTTGATGGCCATGTGGATGCTCATCTCCATCAAGATCAAAAATATCTTATTGTCCTTGATCTCTTCAGGATCCTTCGTAGCCCACAGCAAAGCAAACTTCACTGCTTCCAGTAGGTCTAGTGCAACCAGACGAAACTAAATATCCTCAGGAAGCTCCCACACAACCAGCACTATGGACAGCAGTAGCCATGCATAGCAGAATTCCTTACTATGATCATGTGCCTGGTGGTAGTTTGTGAGGAATTCACCACAAAGGTAGCATGCCTAGTTAAATTGTACGCCCTCTGTGCACTAGGCCGCCAAGGCTATCACTGGTGCCAACACATCATCTGTACGACACTTCCTCATGACCTTTCCTGCCAAGATTTGCATCACCACTTTGACCGCAGGGTCACAGATACTCGTGATGGCATAGCCGTGCAGCTTCTTTACTAGCTTGAATTTTTCCTTCATCGCCTCCGCAAGGGCATGCTCATCGGCCTTTCCGCCAAACACCATGGCTGGATTTTCTCCTGAGTGTGGCAATCGCATGAACCTATGGATCAGCATGTCAATGATGGGTATCGGCTCCTCCATCCATAGACACCCATCGTGCACCAAGTGCAATAGCTGCTTGATCACGATCATCATGATGAGCGCACGGTTGTAATGTGACACCCATAGAAGGTTTAGCAAGCATGCCTTGTCCATGTCTTTCAGCCACTTCCTCGGCTCCAAAGTAGTTACTCCAGTGTTTTTATGGAAGACATGGTGCATAAGTTGGTATGTCACTAAAGGGGGGAATCATTGCATGTCAGCTAAATCCCAGTCTTCCAATTTTAAAAGGGGGACATGCCCCAAGCGCGATCCCTCAAAGACAATTTACTCTGGCAGTAGGGTTGTGTGCAAGGTGACCTTACTCTCATCAATATCCTTTGGCACCTTCGTTTTACCCCTGTGTGGAGGAATGTACTCAGGTATCTTATAAATGGGATCAGACCCCTCAACCTCAACATTCTTGGTTTCCATCGCAATATCCTCATCATCAATGGGGATTTCTTCGACCTCTTCTTCCGGCTCTAAGTCAATCACCTTGCTCTTTTCCTACGCGTTGGGCTTATCCTTCTGTGGGTGCTTTCTAGGTGATGCACGCACCGACTACGGTGTCGTGACCTGATTTCCATTCTTGTTCTTCGAACTCTCCTTGGTCAAGGTAGGCCTCAGCCTAGGTGACCGTTGTGACTTAGGTACTTTAGATGGTACTTCCATAGTTACAAACTCTGGGGTATCTCCCTAGGTTGCCATGGCTACTCCTGTAACAGCTTCTTCGGCCAGCATTGCTTCCCCAACATTTACAGCCTCAACTAGCGTCGAAATGATGCTATGCAACAACTCCTATGTCTCCTTTGGCAATGTCTCAAACACTAAACTTGCTATCAAAAATTCAAAGTTTTCACGGTTCATGTGTGCCTGAGAGCTCAACACCTCAATTCTCAACATGCCAAGTGTTTTCCGCTGGGCAACCCTTTGTAATTTATAGGCATTTTCGTACTCAAATCGGTTGTTCCCCCCACAATCGATTTATTAGTTCTATATTGGCAGCAGATTTTCAAAGATTTGGTCCATAAATTCCGACTTAAATGCCTCCGCCCACTCAATTGGCCATTTTCTCATCGTCAAATCATGAATAGTGACTTTAATGATCACTTTCCGGCTATCCTGCATGATTTTTCCTTTAGTAGCGCAACTCCCTGCATGCTTCTGCGGGCTCTATGACATTTCTTCATTCCGTGCAGTCCCCAATCGTGTAGCTCTCCAAGCCAGTAGTGTATTTTATATTCTCGTGCTTCCTTTCAGCTGACTGGAGTGGTAAGACTGTGCTTCCCTCATATAGTCACCTAGATGGATCACCAATTTATGGCTTCAATATGTAGCCATCCACCTTCCCTCAGAAGGGTTATCCATTCAATTTGACCAGCTGAACTACTCCACCATTAGTAATCTCCTTGATAACATACGTCCCTAGCTAGTGCATTCTCAATTTCCTTGGAAATTTATCAAATTTGTTCATATAACAAGACCAAATCATTTACTTTAAAGGTGCGCAGTTTGATGAACCGATCGTGCCATGCCTTTTCGCACTCCTTTTGAACTTGATGAAATCTTGCTAGAAATCGGTCCTTCTCAAGCTCCGCTAGCTACAAAATCCTCTCTTCCAGGGCTCCGCGATCCACTATTCCTGTGAGTGCCGCTATGTGTAGACTAGGTACAATATATTCTATTGGCATCACAGCTTGTACGCCATACGCGATTCTGAAAGGCTTTTGTCCAGTCAGATTCTTGCAAGTTATTCTGTAGGCCCATAGCACCGTGGGTACGCACACATCCCAATCATTTCTATGAGCATTGCAAACCTTCGTCAACACACTCTCCAGTATCTTATTGAATGCTTCCACCATCCCATTAGCCTACAAATGATAAGGCATACTTTTCTGATGATACACCTGAAGTTATTTTATGAACATGTTGATTGTTTCGTTAAGAAAGTGCATACCATGATCACTCATCAAGATATTTGGACACCTGTATCTCATCAGGACATACTCAAAAATAAATTTTGTTGATGTCATGCATGTGCATTCCTTCATAGGTTGTGCCTTCACTTGTTTGGTCAAATGCTCAGTCGCAGTGATGATGTACCATGCACCTATCTTCTTTCCTGGTGGTTGAATTTGTCCCACAAAGTCAATTGCCAATTTTTTGAATGGTTGTAACGTCACCTGCAGCATACAAGGTAGCTCATCCCTCCACAATAGCCTACCAGTCCTTTGACATGCGTCACATGCACTATAATATGCTTTCAAATCCTTATGCATGGTTGTCCACCATAACCCAGCGCATAGAATCTTTTGCACTGTTGCTTTCCCTGCATAATGTTCTACCACAGCTCCTCTGTGAGCCTCAGCGAGGATGTTGCTTCTTTCAAAGTCAAGCACATAACGTAGCAATATTTCATCTGACCCCATTTCGTACAAATTCCCTGCAATGATATAAAATTTTGGCGCGCGCACTACTAATTCCTTCTTCTGTTGACTTGTATAAACTTCCAAATTCGATCCTGTCATCAGGAAGTGGATAATATCTTCAAAATGACTATCCGCGATGCGCACTGCAAATATATGTGTGGCAGGCAATATTTCCTCCAAATTAGTAGATTCCTCTCCAGTTTCAATGCATGGTAGATGATCAGGTCCCACATTCAGTCGTCCTAGCTTCACAATAACTTCGAAGTCGTACTCCTGGAACAACAAAAACCATCTACATATTTTCCCCCCGAACACAAGCTTGTTGACCAAGTACTTCAACGCGGAATGATCTGTATACATATTAAAGTGTCTGCCCAAAAAATATTGCCTAAACTTCTGAACTACGTACACCATATGGATTTTCTCTGGCGCTTGACCAAAATTGACCCCCAAGGGACCCATTCCCAACAACTCTTTCGAAAGTTCTTAAAACCTGAACATTTGAATCCTGACTAGACTAAGGGTATTCCTAGGAACTGGATCAAAGAAGAATATAGGTTGATGATTAATAGATTGTAGAGATTCTTAACATGTGAAGGAAGGTATGCAATCACTTTTCTTTATCATTTGTGACTTTTGTTACATTTTGAAGGGGGAATGTAGATAAACTTCCCATACTTCCTTTGGATGAGTTTAAACAAGATGGTAAAAGGGGTTAAATCAGTTTCCAAAAAGGTTGAAACTAGTATTTACCATCACAGGTTGATAAAACTATTAGTTATTCATGAGATAAAGAAGCATGGTAGTAGTTGGAAAACATTATTCGCACATCATTTTTCTCGAGAAGAAGGTTCCAAATCCATAGATGAAAACATGTTAGGGGATAGTAATAAGGATCTAGACATCAGATAGGAGAGTAGTAAGAAGAAACAAAGGAAGTCAAAATATAAAGAAGGCATTGTTAGCCCTACTTCATCAAAATTCGTTAATTAGTCAGAAAAGGGTAAAACTTTAGAGGAGGAGGAATCTCTTACACCAACAGTAAGGTGATAATTAAATGGTAAAAGACCTTCTCTTGATTCATCCACTCAAACTAAAATCTAAAGTAGTGAGAAGAAGAACAGGAAGCATGTTGATAGTGATGGAGGAGAAATCATAGGTACTATTTCAGAGGTAGTTGTTGAGTTACCTGAGGAGGACACTCCTAAGAAAAGGGATAAAAAGATGAAAAAACCTAGAACAAGTGAAATGGTTGACAAAGCACAAACTTCTCAAAAAGTGGAGAAACATACAGAGAAAGGAGAAGACACAGAATGTCATAGACCAAAAGGAAGAAGAATAGATTGTTTCAAGATAATATCCTCACACCTAACAACATGTCTTGTGAGTCAACAACACCTACACGTTGAACTACCAGGAGCATAGAAAAATAGTTGATGACCATTCATACTCCTCTTCCAGAAAATCTAGTAGATGTCTTTACTACGCCTGAAAAGGAACATGCACAGGATGAAATTCTTAATGAAATAGAGGAATTAGTAACAGAAACCTTGAAATAATTAAGAAAAGAGGTTGATGCTAATGAAGAAATCATCAAGCATGAAACAGTTAAACCTGATACTTCTTGAACTAGGCATCCGATGACAATCAAAATTGAAAAACTTAAGAAGAAAATGAAAAACTAAAGGAAGGAGTGAAAGAGTATAAGTTGTTGGACAGATACATCAAGAAAGAGAATGAGAAATTAAAGGAGAATAGCCAGAGGTTGCAATATGAGTACGATGAGGTATCCACCAAGCTTAAGAAGGATCTTCGCCTCATACACTATACTAGGGTTATTAAAAGGGAACTCAAAGAAGAGGCTTCAGGTGTGAATATCTTAGATCCAAATAATTGATGTTCAGGAAAGCTTTAAGAAGACTCCATTTTTGAAATTTTGATGAATGGTTCAACACTTTTTTCATGAGGACATGCAATGACTTATGCATGTGAGAATGTTGGGTTTCCATTTTTATGCCTATAATACCCTATATTATCCTCTATATTTGACCAAATTTACCTCAAACTTATTCACCACTTGCCTGTCTTCTTCAAGAACATAAATTTTAACATCCTTATGTATCTATGAGGTAATTTATATTCAAAAAATGATTTTTATGATTTCTTGTTTGTAAAAATAGAATAACTGATTATTTATATTCTCTAATTATTTGGATTGACTCGAATATATTTTAAGACCCTCTTCATGCTCATCCGGCACCAGTATTATCCATCTGGTACCAATGCTTCTCGTTTGGTACCCGTGTTCCTACTCGTCTGGTACCCATGTTCCTACTCGTCTGGTACCCATGTTCCTGCTTGTCTAGTATTTGTATTTATCTGGTAACTATTCTCATTCGATACTTGTGTTCGTCCTATACTGACCCTACTCGTTCAACACCAGACACAACTTTTCAGATTCGATGGTTCAAGTGAACTACTTCCGATGAGACCAAGGGAATTGATGGTCAAAGCCTCACCCTTTTTATGGCAAATCAAAATACACTTCATCCTCATGCACTGTGTGTCATGAGGATGAAGCCCAATATGTGAAGGAAACAAATGTGTAATATTTTCATCGTGATTTGATCATATCTTTTAAACTTTGTATGTAACGACCATTCCTATATAAGAAAAGGCTTGTAGATGATAGGTGTTAGACATAGATATAGAGATTTAGATAGTACTATTAAATTGGAGATTTAACTAAGAAAATAGTTTTGTAAACCTTTTCTAAAATCAATGGTATGACGAGCAGTTGATAAATATGTTGTGTTAAGAAAGTCTTTAGATTTGTAGTTTTCTCTCATCTTTCCTTGTTAGCTCCACAAGGGCCTACCAAAGCCATCAAGGTAAAGTTTTTGTTATAATTGTTGTGAATATTGCTTGGTTTGTGTGTGAAGAGTGACCTAGCATTATAATTAAATTTCAAATCATTTGATTTGATTTCAGTTATGTTCTATGCGAGTAATCTATTTGAGGGTGTGTGATATAAGTCTGGAGCTATTAGTTTTTGAATGAGGATTCATTAGTTTTGTGAATGCAAACTTTATTTCTTAGGTTGTACGTTTAATTGTTGATTTCTATTTTGAATAATATGAAAAGTTAAGATAAGAGATCCTACCATTCACCTGCATGTGTTGTTAAGTGAAGATGCTTGTTACACCTAAAATTTCATGTATAAGAATGCATAGCTTCCTTCAGAACTAGTTAAATTAGGAATGATTGCCTTGCTTGATTGCAAGTTGATTTTAGCCAATTTCCATAGGAAAACAGAGTTGAATCCATCTTTTTATTTCATGAGCCTGTAAAAGGACAGACTTATTACTTGAGAAACAACCTTTAGATCACATGCTTGTTGAGATTTTATTTATGATTTTAGCTTTCTAATATTTAAGTTGTGTGAGGAAGTTAGACTGAGACTTGTAAAATGGAATATTGGTTTTAAACTTTCATCTTATCTAGGCTATGCTCATCAAACATAGGAACTTATCTGTTATTGGCACATATAGTGCATCAGCTCTACTAATTACGATTCCTTGGTTGATAATTTAATTTGTGGCAATATATCACTCATATAATTGCCTCGACATATATGTAGAGGAGTAAGTTAAAGAATTTTGGGAGGAGCTCGTAAAGAAGCATGTTTTAAAAAGAATTGGCTTCAACAATGTTTATATTCTTATGGATGAAAAATAGGCCATGAACTAATTATTTCGATGAATATGATCTCTGCAAAAAAAAATACCTCCCTTCCAAGATTTAGTATCAAAGTTCACTACTTTCCTTTAGTCTTATTGTAATATGATTTTTTCATTAATAAGAAGGTGGAAAAATAAAAAATTATTGGTTGTTAATTTTTCTTATGACTATATTGTTCTTTCCTTTGATAATTTCATTTCTTCTTTAAGATATTAAGTTCACCCCATAACATCATAACATTATTCATATTTACATCATTATTCAGCTGCATATGCAACTACATAGAAAGAACAATATGATCATCAGCAATACAAAGTAACATAAAGGAACAATAAAAGAAAATAATTCACATATAGAGACTAGGATTGGTCAGAGACTGGTGAAAAAACCACTATGGGGAAACCCTTCCAAGTTCTTCTTCTTATTAGATTTTCATCAAATTATTCATCAAAAGAGAGTACAATCATCCATATCTTCATTCATAAAACTATTCATAAAAATCAACTACAACATCCATGAAAAGAACCCGACAATGCTTATACTAAAAATCTTGATTTTGAAGCCAGAAATGAATTTCCACTCTCTACAGTCAACTATTGAACACTAAGGTCACTAATTTAAATCTTCGGAAAATTTAAATTCCATCATTTAAGTCTCATTCGCATGGAGGAGGAGTCATGCGTGTGACTAGGAAGCTTCTAGTTGCTCTTTGGTGCCTACAAGAGAGTGACCACAGTCTGCAACTGAGATTTTGAAATCCTAGATCTCCATCGTATGGAGGATGAGTTGTAAGTGTGACTAGGATGCTTCGGTTTCGTGGATGAGCCTAGTAGCGAGCGAATATAGTTGATATCTCTATGTCATATGCCTGTGACTAAGGCCAAAAACCCTAAAATAGAAATGCGAGCTTCAGACCCTGCAATTTCATCTTCGAGCGAACTTGTTCCTTCATAGAAGAGCTTCATATTGGGAAAATCACTGAGAGGTGGGGTTGAATCAGTATTTTAAAACTCACTTAAACTTTTCTTTTGTTACTCATATTTCAGTACATGAGTTTTCTAAAATAAATCTATGTATATACGCGACTATTATCCAGACAACTAGTGCATATCTCGTTAACTTACTTTTCAATTAATTCATCATCTGTTTTTCTTGAACCAGAGTATTAGAACCTCATTAATCATTATTTAAATAGTAACTATGTGAATTAAGAACAAAATAAACAATGACACATAAGAAACACACATGAACACTATGATTTTAGGTGGAAACCCAATGTGGGAGAAAACCACCATTGTTGTCATATCTATCTTCTTCTATTATTAATAAAAACTTCTTACAGTCTTGTACTGACGCAAAATCATACCAGCATGTAGGAACCCACGTGTAGAAGGCTACAACCTTCTATCATTGTCCAACACCCACTGGAAGGGATCTCCACCCCCCTGATCTCATTACTGGAAGGGAGCTTCTACCCCCTAATTTTATTTACCAACTAGCACTGGAAGGAAGCCTTGACTCCTTTACTGAAGTCTCCAACCCTCAATGCCATCGTGGACTGCGTTTTGTAAATTTTCACACTAGATCCAACTTCTACAAAACATCACAACTTGTACACCACGTTTCATCAAATTTTCAAACTGGACCCACTACCATTATTTAAACCCAATACCAAATTTCAAAATTGAAATTGATCACTGCAACAAATCACTGAATCATTGAACCAACTGAATCAACCAATCACTAAACCAAATAAGACCCAAATCAATCAATTTATTCTCAAATAACCAAAGCAGTTGTATCACTGTATTGAGAATACCAATACTGAACCCAAACACTACATCAACTCACTTAACCAACTGAAAACCCTAATCAATAAAATTTCAAAATATATATGCTACTTTAGTTTAGCAAATCCATGTGTATACGTGAATTCCTTGAAGCATACCTACATACAGATATCAAAACATTAAATCTTGAAATTGAATCACTGTCATTCTGAAGAAAACACTGAGTTACACCCTAAGCCACTAAATTACTTTAAAATAATCACAAAACCATCACATCTCTTCAATCACATACAGCTAGCAGGATCATCACTCTTCAATCAGTCAATCAATTCAACTTCAATCATCACTGTTACACCCAGATCATCAAGTAAGACATCATTGACAGACAAAAGAAACAAAATAAGACTGATTAGACTTATCAAACATCTTATTCAGAAAAACCCTAGCTTATATATTCATTTTCCACAAAGCACTTTCACGTGTATATGCATTCTTTAGGAATCAAACTCATGTATACATTTGTCCAAAGTGAAGAATCGACACGTGAATTACTAGCATTAAGCTTGTGTATGTACGCGCCTTTCAGGTTATCAAACCCACGTATGCACGCTACTTTTAGGTTATCAAACCTATGTACATATCTGCAATTATTGACTTATATTTTCACTACACATCAGACCTTCAGAACAAACCCATCTCTCGGCACACATAATAAAACACACATCAGACATAAATATTACATATCAAATCAATCCATTATCAATATAGTCATTTTAGATCTATTGTATCTTATCCATCATCAAATTTCTAGGTTCATATTTAGCTTCAGATCAAATAATTCATTGATATCCCATTACATGCACACTTTCTTCAGATCTAACTAATCATGAAATATTCATCAGTTTCACACACAAACACTTTGATTTTAATCTCCTTATATATCTTAGGCCTTATCCAATACCACAGGTCAAATCCTTAGTAATTCCTGTTTTTCCTTGGAATACACTCTCTGACTAAGGCGAGTTCAATTCCCAAGACATTGTTTCAAGGCTATGAAATATGTGTTTAAAAGAATATTTTCTTTAAATCTTCCTTTGTAAAAAACACTCTTTCAAAGTGGCCATCTAATGATGAATGTTATTTTAGGTTGCAATACAATGAGTGAAAGAGTTTGAAGAAAGTTTTTAACAATATGCTACTTGAAGCAGAATCTCTTGTCTTAAAATTTAGCAGAAATATGGAAGTAATATGAAATGGAATGCAAAAAAGAGTAGCACCTATTAAGGATTTTTAACTTTAACTTATAGATATCAAAATCTGAGTGAAACTGTAATGCTAAAGTCCAGCAGCTTCATTAGTCTCTTCTATAAAAGAACAACATTTGAACCTAGAAAATAACAAGAAATAAATATCACACCCAATAGAGTCTAGAATCACTTTGAAATGTTTATTAAAGATCACCAAGAAGATCAATATTACAAAGAGATTTTTTTTGCTTCCAAGATCCCAAACTTGGAACCTTTCCTCCTCTTCAAAATGGTGTTTTATAGAATAATTACAAAAAGGACAGTTATGAAACTGTCAACTGTCAAAAACTGTATAACTACCTAAACTGTCTACAAACTACTTTATCCTTCGAAACTACATTCATGAAGAGAATAAAACAAAATTACATCATTTTATAAAATAAAAATAAAAAAGTTAAAAATTTATGTTGAAGTAATAGGTGGCATTTTATTATTGAGTCAACTGAGATTCTAGTGCCTTTGAAAGCCTATCTTTTGTACTTGTTGTAGGTGATATTCATTCTCTACATCTCTTCCAAATTGTCATATTTGAGCTCTAGTTTTTGACAAACCTGTTGTGAACCATTTGAAAGTTGGTAATCATGTTGTTATAATTTGGTTGATTAGTAAACAGAGTCCTAATTAACCACAACAACTGAAAATCCCTGTGTAAATAATTTACTATTGTTGCTCCTTTTAGAATTGTTGTCTTTTCATGTGAAGTGTCAATCTTTCTCTTAGCCTCCACCAGTAAAGTCTCATAAGTCTCCTAGGGAAGTATATTTCCCTGTTGATCCCATCAAGAAGGCAACCCTACCCTGGATATTTTGTCAAATTTACTATTAAATTTTATACTATATTCTTTCACCTCTATGAGCGTGTTTTCAGTTGTTTTCCTATACATATTCTTCAAAATCAACTTATTTATTTCCAATGCCAACTCTGTTCTATCTTCAACTTTCATTTATTTTAACTCTTGTGATTAATTAGAGTTAAGGAAGTCAATCATATTTTTAGCAAATTGGGCACATTGCTGAAGATTTTTCTTGTTGGCGACAATTATAATTTCCAAATCTCTAACAATAGTCTTTTCTTCTACAATTATTAATAAAAAAATCCCAAATATTTCTCACTATGTGAATGATGTCATTCCATATAATCTCTCTAGCTTGAATAAGGGACATGTTTCCATTCACTTTCTCTTTTAATTTTGTGATCTGATTAGAAGCAATCTAAATATCATTTTGATATTTATTAGCAGTTTCTTGAGCCATGGCTAGCTCCCTCTCAATTATATTGAGAATTTTTTGTGAATACTCAAAATTTCTTTGAATCTTCTTCATTTCATTCTCTGATATTTGTAGCTCAGTCATTACTCTGGTCAACTTTTCTACAAGATCTTCAAAGTTTGGTGTATTAAAATAGTACAAACATGTGAATCTAATTTCTGTCGTAAAATAGAATTCGTCTCTTTTAGATTTGTAATTTCATTGTTCGTTTGCAAGATTTCATTGTGTTATCACTCAGGGTGTCCCTGAAGTTTAAGAAAGGGATACGGCCGAGGTAACCACAAACCAACTTTAGACTGCAGGTTCCAGCCAACCTGCAATTAGAGAGGGCTCTCTCTTTTAGATTTAGCTTTGTTTGAAAGGATTTTAGGCTAGGTCTTGGGTTCAGGGGGTTCTTTGTTTTGTTTTGGTGCGAAAATTGACACTTTCAGGTAGAGAGGCAGAGTATAGTCTGAATATTTCAAACCATTGGGTGTGGAGTCGAGGAGGGGAACTGCAGGTGCGTCTCCTTAATAACAGTGAGGGAACATGGAGCAAGATACCTGAGGTTGAAGCAATTTTCAGGTTTAAAGGATGAAATGAATGCTAAAGAAGGAGAGGCAATTAAGAATCTCTCCAACAGATTAGCCGAGAAAGTAACAGGGCGCTACCTAAGGGCAGTTAAGAATCCCTAGATAATTGGCCAACACAGGTGAATTGGGGTAAACATGAGCCAGAAGGAATTCAATATTCATAACCAATTCATTCAGAGGAAAACATCAAAAAACAGCAGGAATCGAGCATAGAGAGTATTTAAACTAATTCTAGGCTATTCTTTTTTCCTGCTATTTAGATAATGGCAAACACATAAACAAAGATAAGAGGCACTTATTGATTCAGGCCGCAGCACAAGAATTCCATCTTCAGTCTCCAAAAGCATTTATCAACAACAGACAGTTTGCTCTCCAAGCTTTCGGCAATCTTTGATCACAGAAAAATTTCAGGTATACACAGCGAGTCTCTAGTGAAGAATTCCCAATTTTCCAACCCTTAAAACTATGTAGAGGGTGGTATATATAGGGAAAAATTTTCTATCTACTGTTTTTATTACATCTTGACCTAATCAGGTCATAATTAACTGACCTAACTCTACCAAAAATAAATGCATGAAATAACTCGGGCTGCGCTGGGGCGGCCGTAAACAGAAATGAATAAGTGATGTAGTCCTGGGTGCCTTGGGGCAGTGTCTTCTGAAATAAATATGCATGGGTTCCTGCTTCCTTACTGTCTTGGTGCTTTGAATGCCTTAATGGTGATTTGAAGGCAAGGATGGGATGATGCTTATTGATTTGACTTTCTGGGGGCTTCATCAATGTGCAGATGCTTCGAGCCCCTAAACAAATTTTTGCTGACACTCTTTGGTGTCTTTTCTTCCACTGATACTCTTTGACAAAATCTGGACAACTGATCTAATATGCTGCGGGTCTAATCACCAGTAAATGGTCGCTATTCGGCCTCTGTATTAACTGGAATTGTTTTTTGATCCTTCCGGTATGCTCTGTGAAGAAAACGGGTCATTTTTGCGTCTTTTTGGGCTTCCTGGGGCTGCATGATGAGAAGATTCCCTAAAGATTCCCTGAAGATTCTCCATTTCGGCCTAAAAAATCCTACGATGAGCTCATCAAAAATTACCTCAGAATTGGATTCCAGGGCTCCGAAGTGCGACTTTCGCGCTTTTGCGCCCAAAAAAGTGTTGATGACGTCAGCATGATGTGACATTGTACGGCAGATGATGTCAGCATGATGTCAGCAAGACGACGTGGCGGGATGATGTCAGCATGTACAGATGATGACGTGGTAGGTACGATGGCAGGGACACGTGGCAATGACGTGGTAGGAGGCCACGCAAGCAGGTGACTCATCGGGTGACTAGACAAAGGGGGTGATGTAAGCAGTGACAGGGCAGAGGGTGACGTGGGATGTGACGTCACGGGCGGTAAGCGGTTTTGTGGCACACCGCTTATGGGCAAAGGCGATCTCGGGGGAGGGGGCTCCGCCACACCCCAGAGCTTGACGCGTGGCAGGAGTACGACGACAAAACCACCGAACTCCCGGATGCTAAAGCCTGGGCGTGTTGCATATAGAAAAGCCCGCCCACCGTAGATCTGTGGCGGGCCAGATCTAACGGCTGGCGGTAGATGGGTAACGACGGCGGGTTAGTGGGAGGGGATATTTGTGTTAATATTCCCTTTTGAATATATCGCGGTGGTGGGTTAAAACATAGGGAATGGCGGGATTTGCGTGTTGTATGAATATTATGAGCGTGGGTTGGCATATTTACACTTGGGTTTTAGGGATAGGGGCGAAATATGGGTTTTTGCCAAGCGGGGTTAGTGTTTTATGCACAGAACGTGAGAAAAAAGTGCAAAAAAATGGGTTTTTGAAGGTTTTTTAGGGGTTTTGGGCTAGGGAAGAGGTTACTAGCTGACCAGATGTCAGACTAGCTCCTTAATGACTCGGATGGGCTAAAAACAGCTCCAGATGGACTGTGATTTCCTGGACTTATGGGAAATATGGCTATATTTCCAGGGAGGGGTATTTACATAGGGGAGTTTTATATACATGATTTTAATAGGGGAAGGGGAAAATTGTTAGGGAGTTATATAATAAAGTTAATAGTCAATATGGAGATGAAAAGAGAGTGCTAAGGTATGAGACCTTAGGATTTGTTGGGGAAAAGAAGGCTCACAGATGATGAGTGAGCAGTCCTTGAGTGATGCAGATCCTCACCAAGGCGAATGTCATGGAGATGATGAAACTGAGAGGCTCAAACAGATCTTGACCTCTTGGGGCATGTTAGTAAGTGATTTGGGGGAAATGAGGATAGGGGAGGTTAGTGAATTCCAGCTTGAGTACCTCCTTTGAATGCAAGACTGCCTGAAAACTGTGATCTGAAAAGATAAGACATTGTGAGATACAAAATTGATCATCAGTCATCACTCTGCCACCGAACAGCTACCTACCCAGCCTACTGTCCTAACATTTTTTCTTCTTTTTGTTTTGGGTGCACTTAGACTTGCAGACCCAGATTCACAATTTTTCTTTTGAATTTTCCTATCTAGATCTGCACTTATTTCTGCCAGGGCCCATATTAAACAGTTGGGTCCCTTTGATTCTCTACCTATCTACAAATCTGCCAAGATTAAACTGTTTGGACAGATGCATTCTCTATATTCGGAGACCAAGATTAGACTGTTTGGACCTCCCTTAAATGAAAACTCTCCAAAACTGGGACAACTCAACAAAATGGAATCTTAGCAGTGGCATTTGGATCAGAACACTCTCATGGTTTCTTCTTTGGTCTCTTCTGGAAATATGGAACACTGCAGCTTGCAAAGTATGACATATTTGGCATGTAAAAATGTCAATCACGAAAAATGAAACCCTGTTGCAACAGGAGGCTAACAGTGGCTCCACTTGGGGATGGCTTTTCCTTGTGAAAAGTCAAGAACAGCAGGTCAGACTGCCTTGATCTTCTGTTTGTTGCTGTGGACTGGGAAATTCTTCTTTGTTCTGACTGTTAAAGTATGAAACTTTGAAAATATGAACCACTTTCTCTTCTCATCTGAGTTACTGTGAATTGTACAGCACCGCCTGCTTTCTTCTGCGTGCTTGATTTTTATGTACAATCCTTGAGCAACTATGCTGATATAAACTGAAAGTTCTTGCTCTGTTTTGATGCTTCTGAGATTTGAAGAATTTGCATCGGCTGCGTCCTTTTCAATTTTACTGCTATTCCTTAACAATCGGCCTGTTTACACAAATTAAACTGAATGCTGATATATACAAATAATATTGTACAAAAGGTATTTACAGAACTTGCATTGTTTCAGCAACAAGGATCATGATAATGTTTCAACATTCTGCCATTCACAGGGCCTTCTTCCAAGGTGCTGTCCTCCATAAATCTGAGAAAATAGGTGTTGTTTCCTTGAACAGCAGAAATTTCAAATGGACCTTTCCACAGAAAGTCGAACTTGGCATGTTTGCCCTTGTCTTCTCTTCGTGAATCCCACTTTAAAACTTTGTCACCGATTCTGAAATCTTCAGCTTTAGCTCTCTTATCAAACATCTTTTTGAGCTTTTCTTGTAAGATTTGAGCTCTATCATAAACTTGTTCTCTGGTTTGCTGAAGGTGAATTGTCTGATTAATCCTTCTTTGAATGTCATTTGGTTCAGCCTGAATCTCTTGTAACAGCTTGATAGTAGGAATGCCCAGGGATGAAGGAAATCTAGCCTCCATGCCATATACCAGCTCATAAGGGCTCATCCCAATGGATCTTTTGTTTGAAAGTCTGTCTGCCCATAGGGCATTCACTAGCTTCTTGTGCCAGTTTTTCTTGTTTTCTTCTAGTACCTTCTTTATGATGTTGATGAGGCTCTTGTTAGATGATTAGGCCAATCCATTACCTTGAGGGTAATAAGTTGTGGAGTGGCCCAGTGTAATATGGAATCTGTGGCAGAAATTGATCAGCTTTTTGGACTTAAAGGCAGCGGCATTGTCAGTGATGATTTTCTCGGGGCAGCCAAATCTGGAAAGGATGTTGCATTCAAGGAATTGGATAATGATGGTATCATTGGCTTGTCTACAGGGAATGGCTTCAACCCACTTAGTGAAATAGTCGGTGGCTGTTAGGATCCATTTGTGCTGGCCTGAGGAAGAGGGATGAATTTCTCCAATGAAGTCAAGGCCCCATTGTTGAAAAGGTTTTTCGGTGGAGATTGGTTTAAGGGGCAGGGGCAACAATTTTCTCTTGCCCTCAAAAATTTGGCATTTGTGACATGACGTGGAAAACTTTTTTACATCTGCAAAAAGAGTGGGCCAGTAGAAACCAGCCCTCAGAATCTTGTCAGCCGTGGACTTCCAGTAGAGATGTCCTCCACAATCACCTGCATGGAATTCTTTCATGACCTTGTTAGTTTCATTCATGGTTAAACAATTTAACAATATACCTTCATGATTTCTCCAAAATAATGCACCATCTATAACACAAAACTTTAAAGCCTTCATTTTCAAAAATCTTTTCTTCGTTCTGGACAATCCTGGGGGAGCACACAGGTTTAACAATACAAAGCAAATATCAGTGTACCAGGGGCATTGCAGAAATATTTCACTGATCTGTGGAGTCGCCAGCTCTGGTTCATTGTCCAGCTGGTTAATGTCTAAGGCCTGAAAGTTTGTTTCAGACATCAGTTTAGCTAAACCTTGTCCCTTTATCAGCTTGGTTGGTTTTATTTCAATGTCATATTCGAGGATACTTGCAATCCACTTACCTCTTTTGCCTTCTAATCCGTCTTGAGTCAGTATGTCTTTTACAGCAGCGTGTGGGACGTAGGCAATCACGTGTGAATACAGTATGTACACTCTAAAATCCTTGATGGCCTTGACAAGTGCGTAGGCCTATTTTTCCATTATTGGGTACTTCAATGGGGCGTCTCTTAAGGCTCGGCTGAAAAAGCAATTGGCTTTTCAGCTCCCTTTTCATCCTTCTGCAGCAGGACAGCAGCTATTGTATGTTCGGATGCAAACGAAAATATGATAAAATCTTTATCGAACTGTGGACTAGTTAGGACAGGGGTTTGAGTTAAGGCAGATTTGATACTCTCAAATGCTTGCTTAGCTTCTAGGGACCATCTTACCTTGGCATCCTTCTTTAACATGTTGCTTAACAGTCTTATTAATTCAGCCAGATTTGGAATGAATCTTCTCAAAAAGTTGATCTTTCCAAGGAATGCTTATAGCTCTTTTATGTTTCTGGGGTATGGAATTTGGAGGATGGCTTGTATTCTCTTAGGATCAATTCTGATCCCGTCCTTTGATATAATGTGGCCAAGTAATTTTCCTTCTTCAAGGCCAAATAAGGACTTCTTAGGATTCAAGGAAATTCCATATTTTCTGCATGTCATGAACATTTGCCTGAGGTGCTTGAGATGTTCTTCATCAGATTTGGAAAATGGGGTTAAATCCTCAAGGTACACAACCAGGAAGTCATGTATTTCTTTGGCGAAAGCAATATCCATTGCTCGTTGAAAAGTAGCACCGGCGTTTTTAAGTCCAAATGGCATCTTTACATACTTGAATGTTCCCCAGGGTGTGGTAAAAGTTGTTTTGTCTTGGTCATCTGGGTGAACAAGTATTTGGTTGAAACCTAAAAATCCATCTAGTAAAGAGATTCTAGATGATCCCACTACTCTCTGCAATATGTGGTCCATTTTGGGCAAAGGATAGTGGTCTTTTAAGGAGACTTGGTTTAAGTTTCTGAGATCTACACAAAGTCTGATTTCACCTGTCTTCTTTCTTGTAGGAACAAGATTGGACACCCACTCAGAAAATCTGATAGGTGCTATGATGCCTGCTTCCCACATCCTTTTTACTTCCTTCTCAATCGGGGGAAGAAGCAGGGGGTTAATTCTTCTAAGTTTCTGCTTGAAGGGTTTCTGGTTTGGTTTTAAAGGAATGGTGTGTTGAATCACCGATGTGTCGTAGGATTTCAAATCCTCATAGCTCCAAGCAAATACATCTTGGAATTATTTGAATATATCAATGTACTTGGGCTTTTGATCAGGTGGTAGATTTTTGGACAGTTTGATCATTTTTGGATTCTCTGCTGTCCCAATGTTGCGTTCTTCTATTTCGGTGTTTATTGGTTGCAGTTTTGGTTTTCTGGGAACGTCATTAGAATCAAACATGTCTTCTAGCGGGGTTAGACCAGCAGGCAAAAAATTATCTTTCAGGTCAATGATTTCTGCCTTTGTTTTGTCTATTTCTTCTACCTGCGTTTGTTTCAGCTGTTCAATGTTTTGATTGTCAAAAAAAGTTGGTTTCAGGATCTGTTTGGCTGTTGCAGCGTTTAGAGTTTGCTGATTTTCTTGCTGATTTTCAGTTGTTTGCTGTTGTGGATCTGTCATAGCATCCATATCAATGTTGATGTTTGAAAATTCATGCACAAGCGTAAGGAAATTATTAATCTGGGCATCATTCTCGAACACTTGCCAATCTCTAACATTATTTGGGACAGTGAGCCTATGTTTTATTTCAGCCGTGAAGTGGTGGCTTGGGTCAAAAGGAAGCTTGCATGTACTAGCAAAGGTGGCTAGGCTGTGTGCATGGATTTTGTGATTTCTAGAAATCTTGTCAAGCTTGAATTCAGTGAATGATTGGAGTATGTCAGTAGCAGCAGTTCTGTAGGCTCTCATTCTATTGTCATTGGTAACAAAATTACCTTTCATCTGTTGTATAACTAGATCAGAGTCACCCAAGATATATATTTTAACAACTCCTAGAGTTTTTAGCAGTTTAAGGCCTAATAGCAGAGCCTCATACTCTGCCATGTTATTTTTGCATTTAAATTTTAGTCTGTAGGCATGTCCTTCTGCATGGTTATTGTGTGTGTTATGAATCCAGACACCTACCCCTGCTCCTAACTTGTTAACAGAACCATCAAACTCTAAGAACCATGTGATTTCTTGCTTGTTGACAATGCTAGGAGTTTGAGTTGTTTCAGGACGGGCAGATCTAAAATTTCTGTTTGTTGAGGTTCTTGTAACCTGCTCGTTGCATTTGCTGTTGTGACATTTTCGTTCATGTTGGTAACCGATTCCTCATTGATAGGTGTGTTTGTTTCTAAAACCAACGGTTTATCATCAGTGGGCAGATTTATTTCATCATTAAATAAAATGAAGGAATCCTTATCGGAATGAATTGAATAAATGGGAAAATTTCCAGGCTTGCTTTCACTACTTACTACATACTTCATGAGCGTTTCTCTGTACAATCCCTTTGGTTTCCCAAAGACTGAAATAGTAGCATAGGAAAGGTCTAATTGGAGGGATCCTTGGAGCTTTGCTCCCCATGATCTCGAGAGGAGCATACCATACTTTGGTGGGATATCAGCCACCACTACATCCATGAGGATGGTTTTGTTGGGATATTGGACTAAGGAGACACATAGATCTTTAATGAGGCCTAAACATTTCACTTGACTTGAGTCGAATGAGTATAAATCTTTGTAAGGTCTTGTGATGTCGAGGTTAAGTTTTTTCGTAACTGCTTTGGGCATAAGATTGTGTGATTCCCATGAGTCAAACATAGCGTTGTGTAAGACTTTGTCATGTATATGCAGACTGACATAAAAGGGTGGAACAGGTCCTTGTGTTGATTTTCCATTAACTTCTGGTCCAAACAATAGTTCAGGGGAATCATCCAAAACATTTACATCATCTTTGTTTTCTGGGAGTTGAAGTGACCTTTGAATCTGTTGCCTATATACATCGTGTTTAGCCAATTCTGAAAGAGGAATGGCTATCTTGAGTTTTCTGATCTCTGTTTCTAAATTAAAAGGCTTCTCCAATGGAGTCTTGGTATTGGCATTGGCGGTTTTTTCCTTTTCATTTGAATTTTCAGCGACTTGATCTTGCTTATCAGTGTTACTGGAAATATTTGCTTGCGGTTTGGCAACTTCAGGAGTACTTCTTGGGACGCTGTTTGAATTTTGTTTTGAGAAAGGAGGTGGCTGAGGCTGCTCAACAGCAGGTTGCGTGTCTGTTATGTCCTCTACAGTCACTTGATTTGAGTTTGGGACAGTTATATCAGCTGGTTCTGTTACAACAGCTTTGTTTTTAATCTTGTTGGGCTGTTTACTTTCCTTTGTCTTGCTGGGCTCAGAGATGTCAATGGTCCTAGTTCTGAGCTTATACTGTTTGTGTACTTCATACACAGCAGTATCATAACCCTGTTTGAAATCAAAAGACTCGCCAGTTTTAGTCTGAAATTGACTGCAATCATGTTCATTTTGGTCTTCTTGTGTCAGGAAAGTTTGATGCTCACCCTTTAGATCCATTAAATTCATGTGATCGTCTTCTATGGGTTGACTAGAAGTAGATCCTTCTACAAAGTTATCTTGAAAAGGGGGTCTAATGTCATGGTCTTGGTTAGGCCTACCAGCATTTATGTTCTGTGTTTTCCTAAAATTCGGGTTTCTTATGGTGTTGGACTGTTGTCCTTCCCATGATGCTTTTCTCTCAACATTTTCTACTCTTTCTCCTAGTCTTTGCAGGCCATTAATGATAGCATCAAGCTTCTGGTCAAAGGCTGAGGGTTCTTCCTTAAAGGTGGTTCTCTTTTCCATTCTCGCTCTGTTTCTCTTGGCAATTAAGTTAGCCTCTACCGTGACAGCAACCTTTTGCGTGTCTTCAAGAGTTGTAGGGGCTCTTTCTTTCAACTGATATGCCATATCCGGGTCAAAACCATCAGGAAATTTGTACAAGGTCAGATCAGGTGGAGGCCTTAAATTCTGTGGTATTGCATTTTAGACGTTATTGAATCTTGCACAGTACTCCAAAACAGTCTCTTGAGGACCTCATTGAATTGTGTCATATTCAGCTAGTATGTGCAAGGGGTCTTTCTTTTTCTCCCATCTGTTGGTAAAGGATAGGTAAAGCTCATCAGGGATGGTTATAGAATTTGCAGCAAGTGATCTGAACCAAGTTCCTACATCACCTGTTAGACTCTGAACGAAAATTCTCATTCTCATGCTGTCACCATCTATTTCATAGTTCTCGAAATAGTCTTGCATCTTTTTGGCATGCTGAATGGCTGTGAAGGGACCAGTGGAATCAAAATATGAGATTTTCGATTGGTAATCTTGAGGTAAAGCCGCAGTGTTAGCAGGTAATTGCAGGGGTGCATATCTATTAGCCATATGGGTGGGGATAACATGAACAACAGGGATTACAGGGACAATAGGAGTAACTGGAACAGTGGAAACAACAGTAGTGTTAGCAGGCGCAGTGGATGAAGGTGTGGAAGGAGTACCAGGGGACGTAGATGATGAACTAATGGAAATAGGGGTGGAACGGAACAAAACCTTGACAGGAGTCGGAATACAGCTAGGGCAAGATGTTTCAGGGGTTTTATCAGCAAAATTTTCCTGTCTTTGTTGCTTCCTAAGGATTTTAGGGATTATGTTAGGGTTTTCAAAAACAGCTGGAGGATCTGGGTCTGGGTTTGACCTTGTATATCGTGAACTTTTCTTGGGAGCCAGCTTCCGAATTGTTTTTTATTTTATTTTTTTGGAATATTTTTTGTATTTACAAGGGCCAGATAAGATTTTGGAATGGCTGTGTATATCTTAAAACTAGCATGAAGATTGACTGAAGCAGCTTTTATCTAAACCTGTTAATGTAAGACAAAAACAGTTTCAAAGGCTTCCTGGCTAACATTCAGGCTTCATCTGTAGTTTCAGGAAATATACAGCAATTAGGAAATCGATTTCTACGGGGGACTTTTAACCTTCTTCGTGAAACTTTGTAAAATTAACTGGGGAAGGTCCCCAGTGGAGTCGCCATTATGTTATCACTCAAGTTGTCCCTGAAGGTTAAGAAAGGGATACGGCCGAGGTAACCACAAACCAACTTTAGACTGCAGGTTCCAGCCAACCTGTAATTAGAGAGGGCTCTCTCTTTTAGATTTAGCTTTGTTTGAAAGGATTTTAGGCTAGGTCTTGGGTTCAGGGGGTTCTTTGTTTTGTTTTGGTGGGAAAATTGACACTTTCAGGTAGAGAGGCAGAGTATAGTCTGAATATTTCAAACCATTGGGTGTGGAGTCGAGGAGGGGAACTGCAGGTGCGCCTCATTAATAATAGTGAGGGAACATGGAGCAAGATAGCTGAGGTTGAAGAAATTTTCAGGTTTAAAGGATGAAATGAATGCTAAAGAATGAGAGGCAGTTAAGAATCTCTCCAACAGATTAGCAGAGAAAGTAACACGGCGCTACCTAAGGGAAATTTAGAATCCCTAGATAATTGGCCAACACAGGTGAATTGGGGTAAACATGAGCCAGAAGGAATTCAATATTCATAACCAATTCATTCAGAGGAAAACATCCAAAAATAGCAGGAATCGAGCATAGAGAGTATTTAAACTAATTCTAGGCTATTATTTTTTCCCACTATTTAGATAATGGCAAACACATAAACAAAGATAAGAGGCACTTATTGATTCAGGCCACAGCATAAGAATTCCATCTTCAGTCTCCAAAAGCATTTATCAACAACAGACAGTTAGCTCTCCAAGCTTTCGGCAATCTTTGATAACAGAAAAATTTCAGGTATACACAGCAAGTCTCTAGTGAAGAATTCCCAATTTTCCAACCCTTAAAACTATGTAGAGGGTGGTATATATAGGGCAAAATTTTCTATCTACTGTTTTTATTACATCTTGACCTAATCAGGTCATAATTAACTGACCTAACTCTACCAGAAATAAATGCATGAAATAACTCGGGCTGCGCTGGGGCGGCCGTAAACAGAAATGAATAAGTGATGTAGTCCTGGGTGCCTTGGGGCAGTGTCTTCTGAAATAAATATGCATGGGTTCCTGCTTCCTTACTGTCCTGGTGCTTTGAATGCCTTAATGGTGATTTGAAGGCAAGGATGGGCTGATGCTTATTGATTTGACTTTCTGGGGGCTTCATCAATGTGCAGGTGCTTCGAGCCCCTAAACAAATCTTTGTTGACACTCTTTGGTGTCTTTTCTTCCACTGATAATCTTTGACAAAATCTGGACTACTGATCTGATATGTTGCGGGTCTAATCACCAGTAAATGACCGTTGTTCGGCCTCTATATTAACTGGAATTGTTTTCTGCTCCTTCCGGTATGCTCTGTGAAGAAAACGGGTCATTTTTGCGTCTTTTTGGGCTTCCTGGGGCTGCATGATGAGAAGATTCCCTAAAGATTCCCTGAAGATTCTCCATTTCGGCCTAAAAAATCCTGCGATGAGCGATGATGTCAGCAAGACGACGTAGCGGGATGACGTCAGCATAATGTGACATTGTATGGTGGATGACGTTAGCAAGACGACGTGGCGGGATGATGTCAGCATGACGTCAGCATGTACAGATGATGACATGGTAGGTACGGTGGCAGGGACACGTGGAAGTGATGTGGCAGGAGGCCACGCAGGCAGGTGACTCATCGGGTGACTGGACAAAGGGGGTGACGTAAGCAGTGACAGGGCAGAGGGTGACGTGGGATGTGACGTCACGGGCGGTAAGCGGTTTTGTGGCGCACCGCTTATGGGCAAAGGCGGTCTCGGGGGAGGGGGCTCCGCCACACCCCAGAGCTTGACGCGTGGCGGGAGTACGACGGCAAAACCGCCGAACTCCTGGACGCTAAAGCCCGGGCGTGTTGCATATAGAAAAGCCCGCCCACCGTAGATCTGTGGCGGGCCGGATCTAACGGCTGGCAGTAGATGGGTAACGACGGCGGGTTAGTGGGTGGGGATATTCGTGGGAATATTCCCTTTTGAATATATCGCGGCGGTGGGTTAAAACATAGGGAATGGCGGGATTTGCGTGTTGTATGAATATTATGAGCGCGGGTTGGCATATTTACACTTGGGTTTTAGGGATAGGGGCGAAATATGGGTTTTTGCCAAGCGGGGTTAGTGTTTTATGCACAGAACGTGGGAAAAAAGTGCAAAAAATGGGTTTTTGAAGGTTTTTTAGGGGTTTTGGGCTAGGGAAGAGGTTACTAGCTGACCAGATGTCAGACTAGCTCCTTAATGACTCGGATGGGCTAAAAACAGCCCCAGATGGACTGTGATTTCCCGGACTTATGGGAAATATGGCTATATTGCCAGGGAGGGGTATTTACATAGGGGAGTTTTATATACATGATTTTAATAGGGGAAGGGGAAAATTTTTAGGGAGTTATATAATAAAGTTAATAGTCAATATGGAGATGAAAAGAGAGTGCTAAGGTATGAGACCTTAGGCTTTGTTGGGGAAAAGAAGGCTCACAGATGATGAGGGAGCAGTGCTTGAGTGAAGTAGATCCTCACCAAGGCGAATGTCATGGAGATGATGAAACTGAGAGGCTCAAGCAGATCTTGACCTCTTGGGGGATGTTAGTAAGTGATTTGGGGGAAATGAGGAGAGGGGAGGTTAATGAATTCCAGCTTGAGTACCTCCTTTGAATGCAAGACTGCCTGAAAACTGTGATCTGAAAAGATAAGACATTGTGAGATACAAAATTGATCATCAGTCATCACTCTGCCACCGAACAGCTACCTACCCAGCCTACTGTCCTAACATTTTTTCTTCTTTTTGTTTTGGGTGCACTTAGACTTGCAGACCCATATTCACAATTTTTCTTTTGAATTTTCCTATCTAGATCTGCACTTATTTCTGCCAGGGCCCAGATTAAACAGTTGGGTCCCTTTGATTCTCTACCTATCTACAAATCTGCCAAGATTAAACTGTTTGGACAGATGCATTCTCTATATTCTAAAGCAGGAAATTGAAACCTAGGGAGACCAAGATTAGACTGTTTGGACCTCCCTTAAATGAAAACTCTCCAAAACTGGGACAACTCAACAAAATGGAATCTCAGCAATGGCATTTGGATCAGCACACTCTCATGGTTTCTTCTTTGGTCTCTTCTAGAAATATGGAACACTGCAGCTTCCAAAGTATGACATATTTGGCATGTAAAAATGTCAATCATGAAAAATGAAACCCTGTTGCATCAGGAGGCTAACACATTGGTCAAAAATTCCTTTTATTTTTCTACCTAGGCTACTTCTGGGGCCATAACGCACTCCACAAAAGGAAATTTTAACTTCTTTCTCAACACTTGAATTATGATGCATTATTAAAGTCAGTGTATTTTATTTTTGGATAAAGTGAAACAAAACACACAAACTAAACCCAAAAAATCATTCCACAAACATGTTGAAAAAGTGAAATAATGTAGTAAATAATTTATATTTTAAATTTAGTGGATCTATTAATATCTATAAAACTCTTTGAAAACATTAATAACCTAAGCATAATAATATTAAGCAAAGTGTTTCGGTAGAAATCACATAAGAGATTTTTTTTTGGCCAACACGTTTCAAACCAACAAGTGTGGTTCATCATTAGGACCATGGCATTGGCTTAAATAGAGAGCAATGTAGAGAGATAATTTCAAATAATGACTATATTTTTAATAAATTAGTAAACTAATATCATTATTTAAATATTATTTTTCAAAAACTAGCCGTTTAATATAACTGTTACCTATTAATATTTTTAATAAATTAATGAAATAATGTCATTATTTAAATGTTGTTTTTCAAAAACTGGTTGTTTAATATAGCCGTTACATATTAATATTTTTAATAAAGTAATATCATTATTTAAATATTATTTTTCAAAAACTAGCCGTTTAATATAGTCGTTACTTAATAATATTTGTTTTTAATATATTAATAAATTAATATTATAATTTAAATATTATTGTTCAAATATATCCATTACTTGAAATTATGTCTCTAAATTTATCTCTGTTTAAGCATATGCCATGGTTTGCCTCTTCATCTGGTCCTGATGATGAACCACACTTGTTGGTTCGAAACACGTCGGCCAAAAAATTCTCTTATGTGATTTCTACCAAAAGAATTTGCTTAATTCATTATGGATCACAGAAGCTTGAATAAAGAAATTACTACCCTATACAGAAGGGCCATTGCTATTAAATTTCATCACTTTGAACGGTCTTGCGTAAGGGTTTCCAAGTTGAAGACAGATCTGGTTTTTCTAAAACAATGTAGAGACTCTTCCCTTGTTCCTTTGTTCGCTCACATTAAGAACCCTCTTAAAAATTCTAGTGGATGTCCTATTTTTCTTAATGCTAGCATGGCATTGTTTCGTTTGCAGATTAGCAGGGGGAGGAAGGTTTTGGATTTCATTTATTGTAATATGTTGCCTCTCCATTTGGAACTTTAAAATGAGATCAATGCTCCCCTTTGGTTAAGGATCGAGGCATGCTCGACTCTAAAATCTTCTCGTCTGGAAGAAATATGGAAAGTAAAGCAATACAAGAAGTTCAATGAGCTCTCGGAGAAATTCATCTCACAACCTAATGAGTCTAATTGCTTTCGTGGTCCTTCCAGAGGCAGAATTAATTCTAATCAAATATTTTCTCTCTCATCTTGGGTTGACAGTGTTTCTCACCCTTCCTCCATCGAAGGTGAAGCTGGAACAATCTTGTATTCACCGGGTGGGATTCCCTCAGGTTCGTTGTCCGTCAATTCATCTTTGGTTTCTGTTGGTTTCGATAATAGTGGAAGTGGTTCTATTAATAATA
Organism: Pinus tabuliformis; assembly: GCA_031772625.1. Lineage (NCBI taxonomy): Eukaryota > Viridiplantae > Streptophyta > Pinopsida > Pinales > Pinaceae > Pinus > Pinus tabuliformis. Next base: position 655,719,079 of record CM062811.1, read on the forward strand.
ATATCCAATTGAATAATAATAATATTAATATTAATATTAATATTAATAATTGGTTTAATAGAAATACTAATAATAGTGACTATATTTTCACCTCACATAGCAATATTAATATTTAGAATAGCAATAATACTTTATGTTTGGATAATAGTAATAATAATAATATGTATAATAATAATAATATCATTGGGCTTAATAATAATAATAATATTAATGAGGTTAGTGACTCTGTTTTCAATTCTGATAATTGTAATAATAATAGGATTGGTAATAAGACTCTAGGTTTGGATAATATTGTTTGTTCTAATTTTCTTTCCTCTTCTAGTAATAGGGTTGTCAATCTCTCTAGCTTTTCTTTTGATCCCCCTGTCTTTAGTCTTTTGGAGAAAGGTTTAAATTTTTCTCTTGCTCCTAGAAAGATCCTAGTCGATGATATCATCTGTGACATTGAATATGGTATTAGAGACTTAACAGACATCACTAAATATATAATTCGTCAAGACTATGCGGTTATCCTTAGAAAGGCAAAGCCCCCCAAGAACAACATCAACAAACTTGAGTTTGATGCTCTCAAATCGTTAAAAAATAATAAGAATATTGTTCTTCTAAAAGCTGACAAAGGTGGTGTTGAGGTTATTCTTGATAAAGATGATTACCATTGAAAGATGTTGGACCAACTCCATAATAGCAGGAGCTACTAAAAACTCAGCAAGGATCCCCTAAAGAATATTTCCAAAAGTGTGCCTCTTGCTATAAAGGTTAGTAGCTCGGTCAGCTCATTCAGTCATAAGCTTATTCAAAGTTTCCCTCTTACCCCCAAAATATATGGTCTGCCAAAGATTCATAAGGAAGGGGATCCTCTGAGACCCATTGTCAACATGATAGGAGGGCCAACTTATCTTCTTGCTAAATATTTAGCCCAGAAGCTTAAGCCCCTTGTTGGCCATATAGAATCCTTCGTCAGGGACTCTGCATCATTTGTTAATGAGTTAAAGAGTTTCAAGCTTGATCCATGTGACAAGCTTTTGAGCTTCGATGTGGTCTCTCTCTATACTAATATCCATATCAACGAGGCCATCGAAGTCATCAAGCACATAACACATCCTGAGACGGCTTATTTAGTTGGTATTTGTCTTACTTATACTTTCTTTTCATTTGATGGGGAATTCTATGAGCAAATTTGCGGTGTCGCCATGGGTTCCCCCCTCTCCCCTGTGGTAGCTAATCTATTCATGGAGGATTTTGAATCAAAGGCCTTAGATTCTTCTCGTCTTCTGCCTAAGATGTGGAAGAGATTTGTGGATGACACTTGTGTCATCTAGTCCCATGGTAAAGAAAAGTTGGAATTGTTTTTCCTCCATCTTAACAATCAATCTAGTTCTATAAAGTTCACGTTGGAATTTGAATGTAATATTAGTGTTCCCTTCCTTGACGTCCTCCTCTCAAGGAATGATGCTACCTCTTTCTCTCATCAGGTATATCATAAGAAAACTCATACGAAACAATATCTTCATGTTAATTCTCATCATTTTTCCAACTCAAAAGCTTGGTGTTCTCAACACCTTAGCAACTAGAGATTTAAGAGTTTTTATGAGAACCATCTTAAGTAAAAGAAAGCACATCTCCTAAGTGTTTATTTAATAATGGGTATAGTAGAAACCAATGTACTAAGGCTTTCCTCATAGCTAAAAAAAGTTCCTAGTGCTAAGAAAGATACCAAGGATCGATTTTCTGGTGTTCATCTTCCTTTTATCCAAGGGACCACTAACAAGATTTCCAAGATCCTAAGGAGCCATAAGGTGGCTTCAACCTTTCGGCCTTTAAATACCATCTGGAGCTCCCTTAAATTTGTAAAAGACACAGTGGACCCCAAGAATATGAGGGGTGTTTACGTTATCCCATGCTCTTGTGGGACTCCCTACATTGGTGAGACTGGTCGCTCGATTAATCAATGGTGCAGGAGAATCCAGCTAAGGGAGGTCATGGTTGGAGTATTTGTCTTTGTAGACCAGAAGGAGTTTCAGTTAGTTTATTGTAGTTCCATTTAAATTTCTAGTTAACAACAATTAGGACTTTACACTAAGTTTAAGGCTGTACTAGCCACTATTCATTTTTATTTACTGTTCTTTTATTTTTAATTTATTGTTTCAACTTAACTTTAGAATACAGAAAAGGATGAACAGTTATCAAAGAATAACTAAAATGTAACTATTGACAGTTTAAATAACTGTACAGTGATCTTTAAGAGGGAAGGAAAAAGCCACTGTAATCATCCATCATAGTATTGAATAAAAAGAAGCATGCAATCATTTTAATAAGCAAGAAAATCTGAGTCCATATATTTTGCAGCCTAAAGTTATTTAACTAAGTTCATCTATCCATTTCCTAACAGTGACAGAGAGCAGAAATCATCACGGAGGCAAGAAGAAAACGAGGTCAAGTTCCATAAATCAACAGAGAGGGTTTGCAGGAGAGTCGAATACAACAAGCATCTACAGGTACCAACGAACTCGTAACATTTCACATTTACTATCTTTCTTTTCAAAATATCTGTGCATATATATAAATTTACAGTCCAAGATAAAGTCACAGACAGCCGAACAACGAAACAGAAGCCAACCATAACAGGCCGAACATAACCACGAGTTCATAAGTTAACCACAGAGCGGACATAATTCCATAAGTTAACAGCCCGAGGGCATAAATACATAGGACCATGAAACAGCGAGGCCGAAGCCACAACCCTTGACAATAGACCCAGAGAAGACTGTAAACAACAAACTCTTCAAAACAGGCAGACAGAGAAACAACGAGGCACGACTCTACCCGATACAAGAGCGTAGGTGTCAGGGTAGAGACCAGTAGGCAGTGAGCCCAGTTATTCACCTGTAGTGGCCACCAAAAAAGGTCGTAAGAATCCAAGACAAGAACCATTAAAATAAAATGAAAACAGGGATGAGGGTTTTAGGATAGTTCACTTACCATAGAAGCCGAGCCCATGCGAATGAGGGAGGAAGTCACAGACCAAGGTCACAGTCACCAGAGCACCCACTACTTACAAGGAGTGAGAAGAATCAGTAACAGTAGCAAACAAAGAAGAACCATAAAACATGGAGGGAGAGCTTACCTCTGTTCAAATGTCGGATGAAAGCTGAGAGTCGGGCCACTCCACGGCCATGACCTGCAACAGAATGTTAAGCTTAAAGTCAAATAGCGAGGCGAGAACCTTGAAGACAAAAGTATAATCGAAACCACACAAAGACAAACAAATTTATAGAGCCGAGGCAACCCAAAAGTATAGCTAAAGTAGCACCCGTAGAGCCACAAGATAGGCAGCCAACACAGGACAGAAATCGAGGGTTTCATGCCCATGAAGCCGAGCTTCGAATCGATATACAGAACCGACAAACAGAGGAGCATCGCAGCCACAGCCGATCCATATGGCCAGGGAAAAGAAGAGACTAGCATACAGCTAACCACAATCATTAACAGAGCTTGCAGATAGAGACCCTCATGGAGAACCATCCTGAGAACAGGATAGCCGAAGCTCTCGAGGAGTAGCAGCCTGAACCCAGAAGTAGAGACCTCACCTCGACGGAGCAGCAGAGCACCAGAACAGCAACAGAATGACCAAGACTAGGGTTTCTTTGGCATAGTGAAGAGGCGGGAGAAGCGAGACCCAAGGACAAGATAGTTGTCCTCACCACATTAACTTACCAGTACCATGCCATAAAACCAATCAACCAAAAAATCATCCACGCAATCACACATTAAATGATATGCTATAGGTGATTAGGGTTGGTCCCATAAATATTGGTATCAGAGCAGGTTAGGGTTAATTTGTTTTTTTTTCAAAATGGAAGTCACAAGAAGAGGTCGTGGTAGAGCTATTCGAAGAGTAGAAGATGAAGGATTCAGAGAAGACATTAGGATCCTAAGTGCTCGTTTTCCAGTATTAGAATTAGGAAGGAGAAGGGATCCGGAAGGAGGGGATGACAGTGAGGAAGAAGCTGCAATTACGACAGATGGATTAGATGAGGAAGGACCAGAAATCAAATTGTTAAGGTCAGTTTTATTTGCTAGCAGTAAGCCAAAGCCTGAGATTTCAAGCTATGATGGTAGTTTGTCCACAGAAGTGTTGTTGGACTGGATCAGTGAGTTAGACAAATACTTTGAATATGAGGAGATCAGCGAAGATAGAAAAGTTAAATTCACTACCACCAAGTTGAAAGGACATGCAGCCTTATGGTGGGGCAGCATCCAAGCAGAGAGGAGAAGATCAAATAAGCCACCCATTAAAAAGTGGACCAGAATGGTCGCCAAAATGAAGAGTAAATTTTTTCCCAAATATTACCATATTTCTCTGTATCGGAAGGTGCAGAATTTGAAACAGAGAGGAATGACTGTGAAAGAATACACCGAAGAATTTTATCGGAAGAATGGGAGAGCAGGTTATGTTGAAGACACCCCAGAAAAAACAGCAAGGTTTGTAAATGGCCTAATGCAGGAGATATTGGACGAGATAAGTATTCTTTCTCCAAAAACCATAGAGGAAGCATACCAGAGTGCCTTGAAGGTAGAATAAAAGATCATTAGGAAGAAGAACGCCAGAAGAGGACGTGGATCTGGTAGAGGGAAAGGACAATCCTTTGGTAGAGGTAGGACTGCCAACAATAGTGAAGAAGGCAGCAGTTCAAAGACCTCAGGAACAGTAGAAAAGGAAGGTAGCACTAGGGGAGGAAGGGTATAGCACTGAGGAAGGGGTAATGTGAGAGACAGAGGAGGTGCCTACCAATGTTAAAAGTGTCACAAGTGGGGGCACAGGTCCTTTGAGTGTCCTGAAGGTGAATAGGCTGGAAAAAGAGGAGCATATGTTGCTCAAACAGAGGAAGCAGAGGCACCACCCCAAGAGGTAGATAATGTACCGGAGACAGGAGAGGCCTTAGTCTTAAATAAGGTACTATTGAAACTAGAAAAGGAGACAATTGACCAAACCCATAGAAAGGCATTATTCCAGACTGTGTGTAAGTCACATGGAAAATGCTGCAAACTGATTATAGACAATGGAAGCACTAATAATCTGGATGCAACAGAGATGGTGGAGAAATTGGTTTTGAAAAGGTTAAAGCACCCAACTCCCTATAAGGTGTCTTGGTTACAAAAAGGACATCAACTGCTAGTTGACGAGTAGTGTGAGGTGGAATTCCATATCGGCAAGTATAGGGACAAGGTGACTTGTGATATCATGCCCATGGACGTGTGTCATATTTTGCTAGGTAAACCATGGCAGTATGACCGAAAAGTTGTTCATGATGGAAAAACAAACTGCTACAAGTTTTTCGAGGATGGGATTAAGCATACACTAGTACCTATCAAGGAAGAAGAAACATCAGAGACAAGTGGGACAAAAGTGCTGCTGATGGGGGGAAAAGAAATTTTAAAACATATTGAAGATAATAAGATAAAGTATGTCGTTGTAAGGAGACCAAGAGCAGTGCTATTGCATACTGAAATTTCTGACTTACCTAAAGAAATCTGGGATTTGTTATTTAGGAATTCAGTGACATTGTGGTGGATGATTTACTAGATAAGTTACCACCAAAGTGAAGTATGAGTCATCGCATAGATTTCATCCCCAAAGCTAGTTTACCAAACAAAGCTACTTACTAGATGAGTCCTAAGGACAACAAAGAGATCAGGAAGCAGGTACGCGAATTGTTGGACAAAGGATTGATACGGGAAAGTTTAAGTCCCTGTGAAATTCTGACAGTTTTAGCTCCCAAGAAAGGAGGTGAGCGACAAATGTGTACAGATTCAAGAGAAATAACTAAAATTATTATCAGGTACAGGTTTCCATTGCCATGAATGGATGACATGATGGACTGCTTGAATGGAGCAGCATATTTTTCAAAGATAGATCTAAAGAGCGGATACCACCAGATTAGAATAAGAGAAGGGGATGAATGGAAAACAGCTTTCAAAACCAATGAAGGCCTGTATGAATGGCTAGTGATTCTATTTGGGTTGAGTAATGCCCCTAGCACTTTCATGCGCCTAATGAATGAGATGTTGAAGGAGTTATTGGAAAATTCATGATTGTATATCTTGACGATAACTGATTTTTAGCAAGACCAAGGAAGAACATTTTCGACATGTTAGATATGTTTTGGAGAAGTTACAGTAAAATAAGTTGCTGATAAATTTTAAAAAATGTTCTTTCTTCTAGAAGGAGTTAGTCTATTTGGGTTTTTTGATTGCCGAAAATGAGTTGAAAATGGACCCAGAAAAAGTTACAGCTATAATCAGTTGGCCATCCCCTAAGAGTTTGTTCAAAGTTTTGAGTTTTCACTGGTTGGAAAGTTTCTATTGCAAGTTTATAAAGAATTTTAGTGGAATCTGTGCACCCATGTTGGATACCATCAAAAAGGCAAGTTAGCCTTTCCATTGGACTGAAGCTGTAGAGAAAAGTTTCCAAATATTGAAGAAGAAGATTACTGAAAGGCCAATTTTGAGATTGCCTGATTTTAACAAACCTTTCCAAGTTTGTTGTGATGCCAGTGGTACAGCCATTAGAGCCGTACTCAGCCAGGAAGACAAACAAGTAGCTTACTTCAGTGAAAAATTAAATGAAATTAGGCAAAAATACACGTCTTACGACAAGGAGTTTTATGCTATCGTCCAAGCATTGAAGCATTGGAGACATTATTTTTTGGGTAATGAGCTTGTCTTATTTTCTGATAATTCTGCATTATGGTATGTTATGCAGCAGCATAAACTGAATCATAAACACGCAAAGTGGGTCGAGTACTTGCAGAGTTTTACGTTCGTATTGAAGCATATCAGTGGTTAAGCCAACAAGGTAGCAGATGCACTAAGCAGAAGAGTTTTACTCTTACAGGAGAGCATGATACAAGTGTTGGGTTTTGAATACCTAAAGGACTTGTATCAAACAGATGCAGATTTCAAGGAGGCTTACGAAGCCTGCCAAAATCCGTGTTGAGGAATAATAGTCCATGGCTAGACTATAACTTACAGGAGGAGATGCTATTCAAGGGAGGACAACTATGTGTTCCAGAATGTTCGATGAGGGAGAAAATCATCCGGGAAAAACATAGTGGAGGTCTAGCTGGACATTTTGGCATTGATAAGACCTTGGATCATCTAAGTCATTTTTACTACTGGCCGAAGATGCGAAGAGATTTACAACGATGTGTAACCAGGTGTAAAATGTGTCAGTTGTCTAAAGGGCACAGTTAGAACACGGGGTTGTATACACCCTTGCTTATTCCAAATAGACCGTGGGACTCAGTCAGTCTGGACTTTGTCTTGGGTCTGCCAAAAACACAACTGGGTTTTGACTCCATCCTGGTGGTGGTGGACCGTTTCTCCAAGATGGCACACTTCATCCCTTGCAGGAAAACTAGTGATGCCACCCATGTATCACACTTGTTTTTCACTGAAATTCTCAAACTACACGGCTTACCCAAGTCCATTGTTTCCGACAGGGATGTGAAATTCACAGGAAATTTCATGCGCACCTTGTGGAAAAAGTTGGACACAAAGTTAAACTTCAGCTCCGCCTATCACCCACAAACCGATGGGCAGACGGAGGTGGTGAACAGGAGTTTAGGAAACCTACTACAGAGTCTAGTTGGGGAAAATTCACGAATGTGGGATTGTATACTTGCCCAAGTGGAATTCGCTTACAACGATTCACCAAATCGAAGCACAGGAAGTAGTCCTTTCCAAATCTTGTATGGAATGCATCCCCAAGGAGTGCATGAGTTACGCGATTCGGGACAGTTAGAAAGAAGAAGTCCTGATGGGGAAGATTTCGCAAGAGCAATTAACGACCTACATGAGCAGGTGAAGTCAAAATTATAGGACAGAACTCAAAGGTACAAATAGAAAGCAGATCTGAAAAGACGGGAGGTACAATTTAACGTAGGGGATCAATTCCTAGCGCATATACGTATAGAAATATTCCCTAAGGGCGAATACAATAAGTTAAAGTTTAAGAAAATTGAACCTTGCAAAATTCTGCGTAAGTTTTCTGCAAATGCCTATGAGCTGCAATTGCCTCCAGGTATAGGAATATCGCCCATCTTTAATGTGGCAGATTTATTCCCATACACTGCCAGTCCTAAAGGGGACAATTCGGCGCAGCCAAATCGAGATACCCAGGAAGGGAGTAGTTCGTGGATGAGATAAATGCCTTCAGCTCAGCCACTTGAGATCGAAGGAATCCTTGATATATAGGTGGCCAGGCAGAATCGAAGAAAGGAGTACCTACAGTACCTCATCAAGTGGAAGAACTGTCCTATTGAGGACAGTTTGTGGCTTGAAACATGTCAGATACAACATGCAGGGTATTCTATCGAGGAGCTCATGGACCAAAGCCATGAATTTTCATCTACTCCAGAAGCATGATGCAGGAGCATCTAGTTAAGGGAGGTCATGGCTGGAGTATTTGTCTTTGCAGGCCGGAAGGAGTTTCAGTTAGTTTTTTTTAGTTCCATTTAAATTTCTAGTTAACAGCAATTAGGACTTTATGCTAAGTTTAAGGTTGTCCCAGCCACTGTTCATTTTTATTTACTGTTCTTTTATTTTTAATTTATTGTTTCAACTTAACTTTAGAATATAGACAAGGATGAACAATTATCAAAGAATAACTAAAATGTAACTACTGAGAGTTTAAATAATTGTACAATGATCATTAAGAGGGAAGGAAAAAGCCATTGTAATCATCCATCATAGTATTGAATAAAAAGAAGCATGCAATCATTTTGAGAAGCAAGAAAATCTGAGTCTATATATTTTGTAGCCTAAAGTTATTAACTAATTTCATCTATCCATTTCCTAACAGTGACAAAGAGCAAAAATCATCACAGAGGCAAGAAGAAAACGTGGTCGAGTTCCATAAATCAACAGAGAGGGTTTGCAGCAGAGTTGAATACAACAAGCATCTACAGGTACCAACGAACTCGTAACATTTCACATTTCCTATCTTTCTTTTCAAAATCTCTATGCATATATATAAATTTACAGTCCAAGATAAAGTCACAGACGACCGAACAACGAAATAGAAGTCATCCATAACAAGCCGAACATAACCACGAGTTCATAAGTTGACCACAGAGCAGACATAATTACATAAGTTAACAGCCCAGAGGCATAAAAACATAGGACCATGAAATAGTGAGGTCGAAGCCACAACCCTCGACAACAGACCCAGAGAAGACTGCAAATAGCAAACTCTTCAAAACAGACAGACAAAGAAACAACGAGGCACGACCCTACTCGATACAAGAGCGTAGGTGTCACAGCAGAGACCAGTGGCCAGCGAGCCCAGTTATTCACCTGTAGTGGCCACCAAACAAGGCCGTAAGAATCCAAGACAAGAACCATAAAAAGAAAATGGAAACAGGGACGAGGGTTTAAGGATAGTTCACTTACCAGAGAAGCCGAGCCCTTGGAAACGAGGGAGGAAGCCGCGGACCAAGGTTGCAGTCGCCAGAGCACCCACTGCTCACAAGGAGCGAGAAGAATCAATAACAATAGCAAATGAAGCAGAACCATAATACATGGAGGTAGAGCTTACCTCTGTTCACCGGATGAAAGCTGAGAGTCGAGCCACCCCACGACCATGACCTACAATAGAATTTCAAGCTTACAGTCAAACAATGAAGTGAAAACCTTCAAGACAAAAGTATGATCGAAACCACACAACGAAAAAAAAATTTACAAAGTCGAGGCAACCCAGAATTATAGCTGAAGTAGCACCCGCAGAGCCACAAGATAGGTGGCCAACACATGACAGAAGCTAAGGGTTTCATGCCCACGAAGCCGAGCTTCGAATCAATATACAGAATTGACAAACAGAGGAGCATTGCAGCCACAGTCGAGCCATACGGTCAGGGATAAGAAGAGACCAATGTAAAACTAACCACAACCATTACCAGAGCTTGTAGACAGAGACCCTCACGGAGAACCATCCCGAGAACAGGATAGCCGAAGCCCTCGAGGAGCAGCAGCCTGAACCTAGAAGCAGAGACCTCACCTCAATGGAGCAGAAGAGCACCAGAATAGCAACAGAATGACCAAGACTAGGGTTTCTTTGGCATAGTGAAGAGGCCAATGATTGGACGATGGCATAAAACTCCTTGTTGTAAGACGTGTATTTTTGCCTGCTTTCATTTAATTTTTCACTGAAGTAAGCTATTGGTTTGTCTTCCTAGCTGAGTACGGCTCCAATGGTTGTACCACTATTATCACAACAAACTTGGAAAAGTTTGTTAAAATCAAGCAATCTCAAAATTGGCCTTTCACTAATCTTCTTCTTCAATATCTGGAAACTTTTCTCTGCGGCTTCAATCCAATGGAAAGCTAACTTGCATTTTTTATGGTATCCAACATGGATGCGTAGATTCCATTAAAATAATTTATAAACTTGTGATAGAAACTTTCCAACTTGTGAAAACTCTGAACTTCGAACAGACTCTTAGGGGATGGCCAGTTGATTATAGCTAAAACTTTTTCTAGGTCCATTTTCAGCTCATTTTCTGCAATCACAAAACCCAAATAGACTAACTCCTTCTGAAAGAAAGAACATTTTTTAAATTTATCAACAACTTATTTTTTTGTAACTTCTCCAAAAAATATCTAACGCGTCGAAAATGTTCTTCCTTGGTCTTGCTGAAAATCAGTATATCGTCAAGATATACAATCACAAATTTTCCTATGAACTCCTTCAAAATCTCGTTCATTAGGCGCATGAAAGTGCTGGGGGCATTAATAAACCAAAATGGCATCACCAACCATTCATACAGACCTTCATTGGTTTTGAAATTTGTTTTCCATTCATCCCCTTATCTTATTCTAACATGGTGGTATCCGCTCTTTAAATCTATCTTCAAAAAATATGATACTCCACTCAAGCAGTCCATCATGTCATCCATTCATGGCAATAGAAACCTATACCTGATAGTAATTTTATTTATTTCTCTTGAATCTGTACACATCTGCCACTCGCTTGCTTTCTTGGGAGCTAAAACTGTCGGAACTGCACAGGGACTTAAACTTTCTTGTATCAATCCTTTGTCCAACAATTCTTGCACCTGCTTCCTAATCTCTTCATTGTCCTTAGGACTCATCTGATAAGCAGCTTTGTTTGGTAAACTAGCTCCAGGGATGAAATCTATGTGATGACTGATACTTCGCTTTGGTGGTAACTTATCCAGTAAATCATCCACCACAATGTCACTGAATTCCAGTAACAAATCATGGATTTCTTTAGGTAAGTCAAAAATTTCAGTATGCAACAGCACTACTCTTGGTCTCCTTACAATGACATACTTTATGTCATTATCTTCAATCTGTTTTAAAAATTATTTTTCCCCCATTAGCGGCACTTTTGTCCCACTAGTCTTTGTTGTTTCTTCTTCCTTGATGGGTATTAGTGTATGCTTAATCCCATCCTTGACAAACTTGTAGTAGTTTGTTTTTCCATCATGAACAACTTTTTTGTCATGTTGCCATGGTCTATCTAGCAGAATATGACACACGTCCATGGGCATGATATCACAAGTCACCTTGTCCCTATAATTGCCAATATGGAATTCCACCTCACACTTCTCGTCAACTAGCAGTTGATGTCCTTTCTATAATCAAGACACCTTATAGGGAATTGGGTGCTTTAACCTTTTCAAAACCAATTTCCCCACCATCTCTGTTGCAACCAGATTACCAGTGCTTCCACTGTCTATAATCAGTTTGCAACATTTTCCATGTGACTTACACACAATCTGGAATAATTCCTTTCTCTGGGTTTGGTTAACTATCTCCTTTGTCGGTTTCAGCAATACCTTATTTAAGACTAAGGCCTCTCTTGTCTCCTGTACATTCTCTACCTCTTGGGATGGTGCCTCTGCTTCCTCTATTTGAGCAACATATGCTCCTCTTTTTCCAGCCTGTTCACCTTCAAGACACTCAAAGGAACTGTGCCCCCACTTGTGGCACTTGTAACACTGGTAAGAAACTCCTCTACCGCTGCCATTACCCTTTCCTTGCTGGTATGGCCTTCCTCCCTAGTGCTACCTTCCTTTTTTGTTGTCCCTGAGGTCTTTGAACTGCTACCTTCTTCGCTGTTGTTGGCAGTCCTTCCTCTACCAAAGGATTGTCCTTTCCCTCTGCCAGATCCACATCCTCTTTTGTCATTCTTCTTCCTAGCAATCTTTTCTTCTACCTTCAAGGCACTCTGGTATGCTTCCTCTATGGTTTTTGGAGAAAGAATACTTCTCTCATCCAATATCTCCAACATTAGGCCATTTACAAACCTTGTTGTTCTTTCTGGTGTGTATTCAACGTAACCTTCTCTCATATTCAACTGATAAAATTCTTCAGTATATTCTTTCATAGTCATTCCTCTCTATTTCAAATTCTGCACCTGTCAATACAGAGCAATCTGGTAATCTTTGGGAAAAAACTTACCCTTCATTTTGGCAACCATTCTGGTCCACTTTTTAATGGGTGGCTTATTTTATCTTCTCCTCTCTGCTTGGACACTATCCCACCATAAGGCCGCATGTCCTTTCACCTTGGTGGCAGTGAATTTAACTTTTCTATCTTTGCTGATATCCTCACATTCAAAGTATTTGTCTAACTCACTGATCCAATCCAACAGCACTTCTGTGGACAAACTACCATCATAGTTTGAAATCTCAGGCTTTGGCTTACTGCTAGCCAATAAAACTGACCTTAACAATCTGATTTCAAGTCCTTCCTCATCTAATCCATCTGTCATAACTATAGCTTCTTCCTCACTGTCATCCCCTCTTTTTGAATCCCTTCTCCTTCCAACTTCTACTGCTGCCAAACGGGCACTCAGGATCCTAATATCTTCTCTCAATCCTTCATCTGCTACTCTTCGAATAGCTCTTCCACGACCTCTTCTTATAACTTCCATTTTGTAAGAAAAAAAAATTAACCCTAACCTGCTCTGATACCAAAATTGATGGGACTAGCCCTGATCACTTACAGCATATATTTAATGTGTGATTGTGTGGATGATTTTGTGGTTGATTGGTTTTGTGGCGCGGTACTAGCAAGTTAATGGTGCGAGGACAATTGTCCTATCCTCAGGTCTCGCTTCTCCCGCCTCTTCACTATGCGAAAGAAACCCTAGTCTTGGTCATTTTGTCAATGTTCTAGTGCTCTACTACTCTATCAAGGTGAGGTCTTTGCTACTGGGTTCAGGTTGCTGCTCCTCAAGTGCTTCGGTTATCCTATTCTCAGGATGGTTCTCCGTGAGGGTTTCTGTCAGCAAGCTCTGGTAATGGTTGTGGTTAGTTTTATGTTGGTTTCTTCTTTCCCCCGGATGTATGGCTCGGTCGTGGTTGCGATGCCCCTCTATTTTTCAGTTCTCTGTGTTGATTCAAAGCTCGGCTTCGTGGGCATGAAACCCTCTGCTTTTGTCCTTTGTTAGCCACCTACCTTATGGCTCTGTGGGTGCTTATTCAACTATAATCCTGGGTTGCCTCGGCTCTGTAAATTTTTTTGTCATTGTGTGGTTTCATTTATGATTTCATCTTCAAGGCTTTCATCTTATTGTTTGACTGTAAGCTTGACATTATGTTGCAGGTCATGGTCGTGGGGTGGCTCGACTCTCAGCTTTCATCCAACATTTGAACATAGGTAAGCTCTCCCTCCATGTTTTATGGTTCTACTTCATTTGATATTGTTACTGATTCTTCAAGTTCCCTATGAGCAGTGGGCACTCTGGCAACTGTGACCTTGGTTCGCAGCTTCCTCCCTCGTTCGCAAGGGCTCGGCTTCTCTAGGAAGTGAATTATCCTTAAACCCTCATCCTTGTTTACATTTTATTTTTATGGTTCTTGTCTTGGATTCTTATAGCCTTGTTTGGTGGCCACTACAGGTGAATAACTGAGCTCGCCTACTGCTGGTCTCTGCCCTGACACCTATGCTCTTGTATCGGGTAGGGTCGTGCCTCGTTGTTTCTCTGTTTGTCTATTTTGAAGAGTTTGTTGTTTGCAGTCTTCTCTGGGTCTATTGTCGAGGGTTGTGGCTTCAGCCTCACTGTTTCATGGTCCTGTGTATTTATGCCTCCGGGCTGTTAACTTATGTAATTATGTCTGCTCTTTGGTTAACTTATGAACTCGTGGTTACGTTCAGCCTGTTATGGATGGCTTCTATTTCATTGTTCGATTGTCTGTGACTTTATCTTGGACTGTAAATTTATATATATGCACAGAGATTTTGAAAAGAAAGATAGTAAATATGAAAGGTTACGAGTTCATTGGTATTTGTATATGCTTGTTGTATTCAACTCTCCTGCAAACCATCTCTATTGATCTATTGAACTCGACTATGTTTTCTTCTTGCCTTTGTGATGATTTCTGCTCTTTGTCACTGTTAGGAAATGGATAGATGAACTTAGTTAAATAAATTTAGGCTGCAAAATATATGGACTTAGATTTTCTTGCTTCTCAAAATGATTGCATGCTTATTTTTATTCAATACTATGATGAATGATTACAGTGGCTTTTTCCTTCCTTCTTAAAGATCATTGTACAGTTATTTAAACTGTTAGTAGTTACATTTTAGTTATTCTTTGATAACTGTTCATCCTTGTCTATATTCTAAAGTTAAGTTGAAACAATAAATTAAAAATAAAAGAACAGTAAATAAAAATGAACATTGGCTGGGACAGCCTTAAACTTAGTGTAAAGTCCTAAAAGTTGTTAACTAGAAATTTAAATGGAACCAAAAGAACTAACTGAAACTCCTTCCGGTCTACAAAGACAAATACTCCAGCCATGACCTCCCTTAGCTGGATGCTCCTGCTCATAGTATTGAATAAAAAGAAGCATGCAATCATTTTGAGAAGTAAGAAAATCTGAGTCCATATATTTTGTAGCCTATATTTATTTAACTAAGTTCATCTATCCATTTCCTAACAGTGATAGAGAGTAGAAATCATCAAAGAGGCAAGAATAAAATGCGGTCGAGTTCCATAAATGAACAAAGAGGGTTTGCAGGAGAGTCAAATACAACAAGCATCTATACGTACCAACGAACTCCTAACATTTCACATTTACTATCTTTCTTTTCAAAATCTTTGTGCATATATGTAAATTTATAGTCCAAGATAAAGTCATAAACAACTGAACAACGAAACAGAAGCCATCCATAACAGGCCTAACATAACCACGATTTCATAAGTTAACCACAGAGCAGACATAATTACATAAGTTAACAGCCCAGAGGCATAAATACACAGGACCATGAAACAGTGAGTTCGAAGCCACAACCCTTGACAACAAACCCACTGGAGAATACTGCAAAAAAAAAACTCTTCGAAACAGATAGATAGAGAAACAACGAGGCACGACCCTACCCGATACAAGAGCGTAGGTGTCAGGATAAAGACGAGTGGCCGTGAGCCCAGTTATTCACCTATAGTTACCACCAAACAAGGCTATAAGAATCCAAGACAAGAACCATAAAAAGAAAATGAAATCATGGACGAGGGTTTAAGGATAGTTCACTTACCAGAGAATCTGAGCCCTTGCGAACGAGGGAGGAAGCCGCAAACCAAGGTCACAGTCGCCAGAGCGCCCACTGCTCAAAAGGAGTGACAAGAATCAGTAACAATAGCAAATGAAGTAGAACCATAAAACATGGAGGGAGAGCTTACCTCTATTTAAATTCCGGATGAAAGCTGAGAGTCTAGCCACACACGACCATGAACTGAAATAGAATGTCAAGCTTACAGTCAAACAACGAGATGAAAGCCTTGAAGATGAAAGCATAAACAAAAACACACAACGACAAACAAATTTATAGAGCCGAGGCAACCTAGGAGTATAGCTGAAGAAGTGCCCACAGAACCACAAGGTAGGCGGCCAACACAGGACAGAAGTCGAGGGTTCATGCCCACAAAGTCGAGCTTCGAACCAACACATAGAACCAAAACACGGAGGAGCATCGCAGCCACAGCCAAGGCATGCATCCAGGGGAAAGAAGGGACTAGCGTACAGCTAACCACAACCATTACCAGAGCTTGCTGATAGAAATCCTCACGGAGAACCATCCCAAGAACAGGATAACCGAAGCCCTTGAGGAGCAGTGGCCTGAACCCAGTAGTAGAGACCTCACCTCGTCGGAGCATCAGAGCACCAGAACAGTGACAGAATGACAAAGACTAGGGTTTCTTTGGCATAGTGAAGAGTCAAGAGAAGTGAGACCCGAGGACAGGAAATTTGTCCTCACACGATTAACTCACCAGTACTGCGCCATAAAACCAATCAACCACAAAATCATTCACGCAATCACCCAGTCCGGAATAATGCCTTTCTCTGGGTTTGGTCAGTTGTCCCCTTTGCTAGTTTCAACAATACCTTATTTAAGACTAAGGCCTCTCTTTGGTAGTGGTTGTGGCTAGTTGTACGTTGATCTCTTCTTTCCCCCAGCCGTATGGCTCGGCTGTAGCTGAGATGCTCCTTTGTTTTCGGTTCTGTGTGTCGATTTGAAGCTCGGCTTCGTGGGCATGAAACCCTCGGCTTCTGTCCTATGTTGGCCACCTACCTTGCGGCTCCGCAAGTGCTTCTTAAGCTATACTCCTGGGTTGCCTTGGCTCTATAAAAAAATTTGTCGTTATGTGGTTTTGGTTATGCTTTCGTCTTCAAGGCTTTCATCTCGCTGTTTGACTGTAAGCTTGAAATTATGTTGCAGGTCATGGTCGTGGGGTCGCTCAATTCTCAGCTTTCATCTGGCATTTGAACAGAGGTAAGCTCTCCCTCCATGTTTTATGGTTCTACTTCGTTTTCTACTGTTACTAATTCTTCTCACTCCTTGTGAGCAGTGGGTGCTCTGGCGACTGTGACCTTGGTCCGCAGATTCCTACCTCATTTGCAAGGGCTTGGCTTCTCTAGTAAGTGAACTATCCTTAAACCCTCATCCCTGTTTTCATTTTCTTTTTATGGTTCTTGTCTTGGATTCTTACGGCCTTGTTTGGTGGCCACTACAGGTGAATAACTGGGCTCGTCGGCCGCTAGTCTCTGCCCTAACACGTACGCTCTTATATCGGGTAGGGTCGTGCCTCGTTGTTTCTCTGTCTGTCTATTTTGAAGAGTTTGTTGTTTGTAGTCTTCTCTGGGTCTGTTGTCAACGGTTGTGGCTTTGGCCTCACTATTTCATGGTCCTGTGTATTTATGCCTCTGGTTTGTTAACTTATGTAATTATGTCTACTCTGTGGTTAACTTATGAACTCGTGGTTATGTTTGGCCTATTATGGATGGCTTATGTTTCGTTGTTCGGTTGTCTATGACTTTATCTTGGACTGTAAATTTATATATATGCATAAAGATTTTAAAAATAAAGATAGTAAATTTGAAATGTTACGACTTCGTTGGTACCTGTAGATGCTTGTTGTATTCGACTCTCTACAAACCCTCTCTGTTGATTTATGGAACTCGACCGCATTTTCTTCTTGCCTCTGTGATGATTTCTGCTCTCTGTGACTATTAGGAAATGGATAGATGAACTTAGTTAAATAAATTTAGGCTGCAAAATATATGGACTCAGATTTTCTTGCTTCTCAAAATGATTGCATGCTTCTTTTAATTCAATACTATGATGGATGATTACGGTCGCTTTTTCCTTCCCTCTTAAAGATCACTGTATAGTTATTTAAATTGTCAGTAGTTACATTTTATTTATTCTTTGATAATTGTTCATCCCTATTTGTATTCTAAAGTTAAGCTGAAACAATAAATTAAAAATAAAAGAGCAGTAAATAAAAATGAACAGTGGCTGGGACAGCCTTAAACTTACGTAAAGTCCTAATTGTTGTTAACTAGAAATTTAGATGGAATTAAAAAAAACTAATTGAAACTCCTTCCAGTCTGCAAATACAAATACTCCAGCTATGACCTCCCTTAGCTGGATGCTCGTTGTTGGAAATAATACTGAGAGGGGGGGTGAATCAGTATTATCAATTCAAATATTCCCTTTTTCAAATTCAGATAATATACACTACTTCAGTTAATTAAACCTGCGTATATACACAACTATGTAGAAGGAAAACCGCGTATACAATGCAAACTTATAATTTACTTTATCTGTCAGATGTTGATTGTTAATCTGTGTATTAGAATCAAATAACCAGTAACCAGGAACAGTAAAACAGAGCAGAAGACAATCACACACAAGAACACAAGATATAAGGTGGAAACCCAATGTGGGTGAAAACCACCTGCTACAATTCATCTCTATCTTCTTTTAATTAGAAACTTCTTTTTACAATGTACTGGTGCAGTCCTTTACCAGTACGCAGGCTACAACCTGCAGAGAGCTACAACCCTCTCTCGTTCTCCAGCTTCTCCTGGAAGGGAGCTACAACCCCCTTAGCTCTTGCACTAGCCAAGATACTAGTACGTAGGTGCTGGCCTACAGAAGGCTACAACCTTCTCTTTCTTCCAGGGACCACGTTTCATAAATTTTTAGACTGGATCCATGAACATCAATCATAAACAATTTCTGCATCAAACAACCTCCTTTTCACCAATTAGAACTTAATCAAGTAGATACTTCTCTGACAGTTGTACCCAAAACACAGTAATAGTAACCACACACCAAATTCTGAACCCAAAACACTGCAGCAATAAACAGAAGCAGCTAGATCACAACTCAAAAGATATACGCTACTTCAATAACCTAAAACCTGCGTGCATATGCTTCTGTGTTGGGAGAAACCTGCGTATATGTTGTTTTTATTCACTAAACCAGTGTGTATACGCTTCTTCGCTTCACTGAACCTTCATACAGATCTATAAAAGATAATTCACTCTTTCAAATATTCAGACACTAATTAACCAGATTATCAGATTTATAGATCAAGCATGCACCACATATAATAGATCAAAATCATGCAAAGATATTATCATTTAAGCCAAAAGATTATGACCCATCAATAGAACTTATCCTTCTTTGCGCTAAGGTTCCTCCTTCATTCAGATCCAGATCTGCACCATAACCCCAATCACCAATATTTCAGATCTCACACTTATTAGATATTCAATTAATTTAGATGATCCTTAGCCAAATGATCTCCTTCCTCTTTTATAGTATTAGGCCTTTCACAATACCACGGTCCAAAACCATAATAAAACAATACCATGGACCCAATACTTGGGATCAACACTTCTGACGAGATATCATGGTCCAAAACCATAGGTTCAAATACCAAGGATTAACTACCACAAATCAAAAGTAAGTTATCCAACATATACATGCTTTTCCTTGCATGAAAGTGCGTGTATACGCATACGCGCCTTTGTAACGTCTCACACGCGTGTATACACAACTTCGTCTAGGTTAACCTGCGTATATATCTTTTTCTTTCCTTTTCTTTCATTCTGAGCCTATACTGAGATCTGTCACCAAAGAGAGTTGCCATCAAGGACAACACCTATTCCATAGCTCCAAACCTGTGCCATAATGCCAACAATCTCCCCCTTTGGACTTGATGGCAACCCCAAGATCCTCAAAGTCATTCTCCCCCTTTGTCATCAAGGGCAAAGGGTTGTGCTCCCCCTGAGTACATGTTGAAGTCTCTGCCCTACTGAACTGACCATGCTCCCCCTGACTGTAGGCAAGATCTGCAAAAAGATGTTCTTCAAGAAGAACCATGACTTATACATCATAAAAGACCTTCCTATCACCAAAAGACTCAATACATACATCCATCACCCAACCAAATGGGAATCATCCACCCAACCAAGTGGGGATACATCATAAATTTACATATGACAACCAAGTACATTACATCTTCATCCCAGGCATAGTGGGGAAACCAAAATAGGCCGTTACATGACCTTGACACCATAAAAGAGAGACATGACATAGAGACGAAATATCTAGAGCAAGACTTATGAAAGTCACCAATAACTGATAGCAGCATCTGTCAATCACCATTTAGATCAGCAACCAAGATTTCCTTCTGTTTTCCCTCTGCCTTTGTTCCACCTAAAACCAACAACAGTTGTGAACTAGAACCAAAAGCTTCTAAGATAATGCCAACAATGCATCATTAGAAGTTTATCTGCTCCCCCTGAATCTTGTGCCAGATGGTCTCTAACAGACGCATGCAGACTGTCTTTACCCAAAGTCTGTCCCTACTGATATCCTCCAAATTTCATATACGTGAATGTAACTGAATAAAACGGCGTATGTACGCAGATCATCCTCATCCAACTCGCGTACACCCACTTTTTTCTGAAACAGACAAGTTTCAACAGCAGGATGAAGCATCAACTACTCCCAGCTTTTGTCTGAGGTATACAAAAGTTTCCCCGGGCAGTGGTTTGGTGAGTATATCAGCAACTTTTTTCTTAGAGGGAACATACTCCAACTTGACCTTTTGTTCAAGCACTTGTTCCCGAAGAAAATGATATTTGATAGGTATGTGCTTGGTCTTTGAATGCATGACAGAATTATTTGAAATGCTTATTGCACTTGTATTATCACATAAGATGGAGACAGGTGGAGTACAAGTGATTTGAAAATCCTACAATGTTTGCATCATCCAAAGGAGTTGTGTGCAACAAGATGCTGCAGCCACATATTCTGCTTCAGCTATAGATAAAGCAATTGAACTCTGTTTCTTGCTGAACCAAGATACTAATCTGGAACCCATAAAGAATGCACCACAACTTGTGCTCTTTTTGTCATCCATGCTTCCTGCCCAATTTGCATTTGTATAAGCATGAAGAGTGAGATCTGTATCTCTTGGATACCACAAGCCATAGTTTTGACTTCCTTGAAGATACTTGAAAATTCTCTTCACTGCTTGAAGATGAGTTTCCTTTGGATTTTCCTGAAATCTTCCAACCATTCCCACTGCATGCATGATGTCTGGTTGGGTACCTGTCAAATAAAGCAGACTTCCAATCATGGATATATAGGTTGGTTGATGCACTATTGTTGATTCATCATTTGCACTGAGGCTGCATCCTATAACCATAGGGGTACATACTGGTTTTGAATCTTCCATGCCATATTTCTTCAAGATCTTCTTGAGATACTTGGCTTAAGATAGAAAGATACCGCCTTCATTTTGTTGGATTTGCAATCCAATAAAATGTGTTAGTTCTCCAAGAAAAGACATTTCGAATTCTTTCTGCATCACCAAGGCAAAGCTTTGACTCATAGCTTCTTCATTGTTGCCAAAGATAATATCATCTACATACACAACAAGTATTAGCAATTTGTCATTTTCAATTTTTATATAAAGATTGCTATCTGCTGATCCTTTTGAAAAACCATGTTGATGAAGATATTTGTCCAAATGGTAGTACCAAGCTCTTGGATCATGTTTAAGACCATAGAGAGCCTTTTTTAGTCTGCATACAAGATTTGGATCATTCCCAAGAATGAAACCATCTAGTTGCTCAATGTACACTTCTTCTTCTAAGTCTCCATTCAGAAAGGTTGATTTTACGTCCATTTGAAATACTTTGAACTTCTGAAAGCTAGAGAGAGCAAGAAACATTCTGATGGTCTCAAGTCTAGCAACAGGAGCAAAAGTTTCTTCAAAATCTATTCCTTCTTGTTGAGCATACCCTTTACAAACAAGTCTGGCCTTGTTTCTAATCACTTCCCCATTTTCATTCAACTTGTTCTTGAAGATCCATTTTGTTCCTATGACATTCTTATCCTTTGGTCTAGGGACCAACTCCCAAGTGTTGTTCTTTTCGATCTACTCAAGTTCTTCATCCATTGCCTTGACCCAGCATTCATCTTTGCATGCCTCTTTTACATTTTGTGGTTCAGTGGAGGAGAGAAATGCCAAATAGCTTGAGGCTTCTGCAATTGTTCTTCTTGTTTGTATACCTGCCTCTTTCTGCCCCAAAATTTGAGATTCTGGATGATTCTTCTGAACATACCTGGATGGAGTCTTCTCTTCTATCTATTCCTCTGGTGCCTCTTGAGCTTCTTCTTCATCATCAGTCTGATTTGAAGGATGGTCTTCATCATCTTCGAGATTTTCATAATTTACTTGCCTAGGAATGTTTCCTTCTTCATCAACCACTACATCAATGTTGTCAACAATTCTTCCAAGTCTTTTATTGTAACACTTATATGCTTTGATGTGGGGAGAATAACCAAGGAGAATGCCTTCATCTACTCTAGGTTCAAACTTGCCAAGATGTTCGTCATTATTCTTAATATAGCATTTACTTCCAAAAATTTTGAAATGTTTTACTGAATGAGTCTCACCATACCAGAGCTCATGAGGAGTTTGAGTGTTGTTCACCCGGATATTTGTTTTGTTGAGAATAACAATCGCAGCAAATGCAGCTTCACCCCAGAAGGTTGCGGGAGTTCCAGATTCATCAAGCATAGCACGAGCCATTTGTTGAATTGTTCTATTCATCCTTTCCACTACTCCATTTTGGTGAGGAGTCCTAGCAGTAGAGAATTCCCTTATTATTCCATGTTCTTCACAAAAATCGAAAAATTCATTCGAGGTAAACTTCCCACCTCTTTCAGACCTGAGGCATTTAATTTTGTGATCTGATTCATTTTCAACCAAGGCTTTGAAAGATTTGAATTTTTCGAAGGCTTCGTCTTTGTGCTTCATAAGTCCTATCTAAACCATCCTGGAGAAGTCGTCACTGAATAATATAAAGTAGTCTTCTCCTCAAGGTGAC
Organism: Pinus tabuliformis; assembly: GCA_031772625.1. Taxonomy (NCBI): domain Eukaryota; kingdom Viridiplantae; phylum Streptophyta; class Pinopsida; order Pinales; family Pinaceae; genus Pinus; species Pinus tabuliformis. The sequence goes on from CM062811.1 coordinate 655,741,809, forward strand.
CTTTTCCTAGATGGACCACATACATCTGTATGGACTAGTTCAAGAGGCCTGCTAGCTGATCCTTCCTTCTCAGGGAAGTTGGTTCTGGTTTGCTTACCAAACTGACATGATTTGCATATTGTATTGTCCGGAATTCTGATGTCTAGAAGACCATGAACTGCCTGGTATTTGCATGCTTTCCTTATCTGTGAGAAGCTTAGATGACCCAACCTCCGGTGCCATAACCAGTGTTCATCATTCTTGCTCAAATAGCATTGTTGTTGTCCTTCTTCAAATATGTATAAATTATTTGGAGTTCTTCTGCCTTTGATCATTGTTTTTCCTGTATCAAGATCACGTACACTACATCCATTTGATCGAAATATTACCTCAGTTCCTTGATCTCACATATGACTGACACTCAGTAGATTATGCTTCAAGCCATCAACATATAAAACATTTCCAGCTTTGACTTTTTCTTTCAATTGAACAGAGCCTTTTCCTTTTATGACTGCAGGGGTATCATTTCCAAAAGAAACTTTCTTTCCCTTTTCTAAAGCACTATATGTTTGAATTTTTTCTTTATCACTTGTCATATGTTTCGAACATCCACTGTCGATGTACCATTGATTTTCCTGTCCTTCTGCATATAAGGCTATCCCACATCTTTCTGGTCGTGGTTCCTTCATTCTCCATGTTCTGGTACTTGAGGCTTGTTCCTTCTGAGTGGTTTGCCGAAATATGCTCCTGCATTCAGAATCTTCATGACCGAAGTTATTACAAATAGAACATTCAATTTCATTTTCAAGGGCGGAAAATTTGTTATAGGTCCTTTTCGTGATCCCAGTCATACTTCTTTGTTTTTGAGCTTCTCTAGTCATGATTGTCTTATAGGCAACACATTGAGATGCTTTGTGGCCAAAGTTATGACAAGAGAAACATTGGCCATTGAAGAAGCTCCTGTGATTATCAAATCTACCAGCCAAATGATTGTAGTTTCTATTGACATCCATTCTTGAGGAAAATTGAGAAGATTTTACCTATGGCTGGTTGTAGCTTTTGTTCATCCTTAAGGTGGATTGCCCCCGATTTACCTGGTAGTCTTTGTTAATTCTTGATGTAAATCGTCCCTGATTTACCTAGTGATCTCCATTGGGCCTTTGCTCATTCCTCCTTGCTGCATCAAGATAACTTTTTGAGGTGGATCGTTTCTGCGCTTGAGATGCTTCTTCATTATATCCCAGACCTGTTTTGATTAGTGGGGAATGTTGCACATTGATAATCTCATCTAGAGTTTCAGATCCTTTAACAAATATAAGATTAAGAGCTTTAGTTTTCTCAATCTCTTTCGTAAGTCCCACAATTTCACATTCCAGTTTTTCATGATGTTTTTCCCTTTTAGCCAGTTGACATTGCAGTGAATCAATAATCACATTTTTCTCTTCTAAACAAATTTTGAGTTTAGAAATCTCTTCATAAAGACCTTCTTCATCTATAGCATCCATGTAATCATCATCTTCAAAATCCATTAAAAGTTTATAATTATTACCTCATTCATCTTCGTCACTATTTGAAAGTCCCTCACTATCTTCATGAGTGTAATAACTTTTCTTATTCACATTATGTTTCTTGTTCCATCTAACAGGTTCCTTTCCCTTGTCAATCTTATCCTTATGAGGACATTTGGCAGCATAGTGACCGACTCTTCCACAAGCAAAGCATTTGAAAGGTAACTTACCTCGGAATCTTCCAGCACCCCGTTGAAGGTTCTTAACAAAATTTGATTCTTCTTCTTCTTCTGATACGTGTCCTGACTCATAGTAATCTCTTTTTCCTGAAGCCTTGAAAGCAGCTTCTCTCCTGTCTGATGGTCCTCCTTTCCTCATTTCATAAGCAGTCAGAATTCCATGCAACTGTGACATGGTAAGTTTTCGTAGATTCTCTTTTTCTTCTATTGCAGAAACTTTAGATTCAAACCTAGGGGACAAAGATCTTAGAACCTTTTCAACCACAACAACCTCTTTTATTTCTTCACCCAAATTTTTCATACAATTAACAATCTCATCTACACGAAGAAGATAGTTAGCCACACTTTCATCATTGTGCATTCTGAGATTTTCATACTGAATTCTGAGGGTTTGAAGTTTTGCTCGTTTTACCTGTTCATCTCCTTCATAGCTCAGAACAATCTTGTCCCATATTTCTTTTGCAGATTTATACTATATAACCTTCACAAATTTTGATTGAGATAGACATCCTAATAGAGTATTGATAGCCTTTGCATTTGTTTCATATTTCTTCTTCTCAGCCGAATCTGTAGGAGTTGTTGAAGGAAAAGTGTACCCTGTATCTATGATATCCCAGACTTCAGTACCAAGAGATTGAAGATAGGCTATAACTCTTACCTTCCAATAGACGAAGTTGGTCCCATCAAAAATTGGTGGCCAAATTGATGCTTCTCCCTCGTAGTTGCTCATGATGACGGATCTTCCTTCAAGCGATCAAGCTTCTTCAGAAGGACCTGCTCTGATACTAATTGTTGGAAATAATACTAAGGGGGGGGGTGAATCAGTATTATCAATTTAAATATTCCCTTTTTCAAATTCAGATAATATACGCTACTTCAGTTAATTAAACCCGCGTATATACGCAACTATGTAGAAGGAAAACCGCGTATACAATGCAAACTTATAATTTACTTTATCTGTCAAATGTTGATTGTTAATCTGTGTATCATAATCAAATAACCAGTAACCAGGAACAGTAAAACAGAGCAGAAGACAATCACACACAAGAACACAAGATATAAGGTGGAAACCTAATGTGGGTGAAAACCACCTACTGCAATTCGTCTCTATCTTCTTTTAATTAGAAATTTTTTTTTACAATGTACTGGTGCAGTCCTTTACCAGTACACAGGCTGCAACCTGCAGAGAGCTACAACCCTCTCTCATTCTCCAGCTTCTCCTGGAAGGGAGCTACAACTCCCTTAGCTCTTGCACTAGCCAAGATACTAGTACGTAGGTGTTGGCCTACAAAAGGCTACAACCTTCTCTTTCTTCCAGGGACCACGTTTCATAAATTTTCAGACTGGATCCATGAACATCAATCATAAACAATTTCTGCATCAAAAAACCTCCTTTTCACCAATTATAACTTAATCAAGTAGATACTTCTCTGACAGTTGTACCCAAAACACAGTAACAGTAACCACACACCAAATTTTGAACCCAGAACACTGCAGCAATAAACAGAAGTAGCTAGATCACAACTCAAAAGATATACGCTACTTCAATAACCTGAAACCTGCGTGCATACGCTTCTGTGTTTGGAGAAACCTGCGTGCATACGCTTCTGTGTTTGGAGAAACCTACGTATACGCTGATTTTATTCACTGAACCAGCGTGTATACGTGTCTTCGCTTCACTGAACGTGCGTACAGATCTATAAAAGATAATTCACTCTTTCAAATATTCAGACACTGATTAACCAGATTATCAGATTTATAGATCAAGCATGCGCCACATATAACAGATCAAAATCATGCAAAGATATTATCATTCAAGCCAAAAGATTATGACCCATCAATAGAACTTATCCTTCTTTGCGCTAAGGTTCCTCCTTCATTCAGATCCAGATCTGCACCATAACCCCAATCACCAATATTTCAGATCTCGCACTTATTAGATATTCAATTAATTCAGATGATCCTTTGCCAAATGATCTCCTTCCTCTTTTATAATCTTAGGCCTTTCACAATACCACGGTCCAAAACCATTATAAAACAATACCATGGACCCAATACTTGGGATCAACACTTCTGACGAGATATCATGGTCCAAAACCATAGGTTCAAATACTAAGGACTAACTACCATGGACCAAAAGTAAGTTCTCCAACATATATGTGCTTTTCCTTGCGTGAAAGTGCGTGTATACACATACGTGCCTTTATAACGTCTCACCCACGTGTATACGCAACTTCGTCTAGGTTAACCTGCGTATATATCTTTTTCTTTCTCTTTCTTTCATTCTGAGCCTATACTGAGATCTATCACCAAAGAGAGTTGCCATCAAGGACAACACCTGTGCCATAGCTCCAAACCTATGCCATAATTCCAACACTCCTACATCTGGCTCCTGAGGTAGATGAAAATTCATGGCTCTGGTCCATGAGCTCCTTGATATAATACCCTGCACATTGTATCTAACCTACGTCAAGCCACGAACTATCCTTAATGGGACGGTTTTTCCATTTTATGAGGTACGGTAGGTACTCCTTTCCTCAAGTCCGCCTGGCCACCTATGTATCAAGGATTCCTTCGATCTAAAGTGGCTGAGCTAAAGGCATTTGTCTCATCCACGAACTATTCCCTTCTTGGCTATCCCGCTTTGGATGCGCCGAACTGTCCCCTTCAGGACTGGCAGTGTATGGGGATAAATCCACCACATTAAAGATGGGCGATATTCCTATACATGGAGGAAATTGCAACTCATAGGCATTTGCAGAAAACTTACGCAAAATTTTGCAAGGTCCAATTTTCTTAAACTTTAACTTATTGTTTTTGCCCTTAGGGAATCTTTATTTGCATAGATGCGCTAGGACTTGATCCCCTACGTTAAATTGTACCTCCCGTCTTTTCATATCTGCTTTCTGTTTGTACCTTTGATTGTTTTCCTATAATTTTGACTTCCCCTTCTCATGTAGGTCGTTAATTGCTCTTGCGAAATCTTCCCCGTCAGCAATTCTTCTTTCTAACTGTCCCAAATCTCGTAACTCATGCACTCCTCGGGGATGCATTCCATACAAGATCTGGAAAGGACTACATCCTGTGCTCCTATTTGGTGAATCGTTGTAAGAAAATTCTGCTTGGGCAAGTAGATGATCCCACATTCATGAATTTTCCCTAACTAGACTTCGTAGCAAGTTTGCTAAACTCCTGTTCACCACCTCTGTCTGCCCATCGGTCTGTGGGTGATAAGTGGATCTGAAGTTTAACTTTGTGTCCAGCTTTTTCCAAAATGTGTGCCAGAAATGTCCTATGAATTTCACATCCCTGTCGGAAACAATGGACATGCGTAAGCCGTGTAGTCTGACAATTTCAGTGAAAAGCAAGTGTGCTACATGGGTGGCATCACTGGTTTTCTTGCCAGGGATGAAGTGTGCCATCTTGGAGAAATGGTCCACCACTACCATGATGGAGCCAAAACCCCGTTGTGTTTTTGGCAAACCCAAGACAAAGTCCAAACTGACTGAGTCCCACGGTCTGTTTGGAATAGGCAAGGGTGTATACAACCCCGTGTTTTGACTATTCCCTTTCGCCAACTGACACATTTTACAGCTGGTTACATATCATTGCACGTCTTCTCGCATCTTCATCCAGTAGTAAAAATGACTGAGCTGATCCAAGGTCTTGTCAATGCTGAAATGTCCATCTAGAACTCCACTATGTTTTTCCTGAATGATGTTTTCCCTCATCGAACATTCTGGAACACACAGTTTTCCTCCCTTGAATAGCAGCTCCTCTTGTAAGTTATAGTCTAGCCATGGACTGTTATTCCTTAACAAGGGATTTTGGTAGGCTACATAAGCCTCCTTGAAATCTGCATCGATTTGATACAAGTCTTTCAGGTGTTCAAAACCCAACACTTGTATCATGCTCTCCTCTAAGAGTAAAACTCTTATGCTTAGTGCATCTGCTACCTTGTTGGCTTGACCACATATATGCTTCAATACAAACGTAAAACTCTACAAGTACTCAACCCACTTTGCGTGTTTATGATTCATCTTATGCTACTGCATTACATACTGTAATGTAGAATTATCAAAAACAAGACAAACTCATTACCCAACAAATAATGTCTCCAATGCTTCAATTCTTGGACGATGGCATAAAACTCCTTGTCGTAAGACGTGTATTTTCCCTACTTTCATTTAATTTTTCACTGAAGTAAGCTACTAGTTTGTCTTCCTGGCTAAGTACGACTCCAATGGCTGTACGACTGGCATCACAACGAACTTGGAAAAGTTTGTTAAAATCAGGCAATCTCAAAATTGGCCTTTCAGTAATCTTCTTCTTCAATATCTGGAAACTTTTCTCTACAGCTTCAATCCAATGGAAAGGCTGAGTTTCCCTTTTGATGGTATCCAACATGGGTGTGCAGATTCCACCAAAATTCTTTATAAACTTGCGATAGAAACTTGCCAGCCCGTGAAAACTCCGAACATCGAATAGACTCTTAGGGGATGGCCAGCTGATTATAGCTGTAACTTTTTCTGGGTCCATTTTCAGCGCATTTTCTACAATCACAAAACCCAAATAGACTGACTCCTTCTAAAAGAAAGAACATTTTTTGAATTTATCAGCAACTTATTTTGTTGTAACTTCTCTTAAACATATCTAACGTGTCGAAAATGTTCTTCCTTGGTCTTACTGAAAATCAGTATATCGTCAAGATATACAATCACGAATTTTCCAATGAACTCCTTCAACATCTCGTTCATTAGGTGCATGAAAGTGCTAGGGGCGTTACTCAACCCAAATGGCATCACCAGCCATTCATACAGACCTTCATTAGTTTTGAAAGTTGTTTTCCATTCGTCCCCTTCTCTTATTCTAATCTGGTGGTATCCGCTCTTTAGATCTATCTTCGAAAAATATGCTGCTCCACCCAAGCGATCCATCATGTCATCCATTCGTGGCAATGGAAACGTTTACCTGAGAGTGATTTTATTTATTGCTCTTGAATCTGTACACATCCGGCATTCGCCTCCTTTCTTGGGATTTAAAACTATCAGAACTGCACAAGGACTTAAACTTTCCTGTATCAATCCTTTGTCCAACAATTCCTGTACCTGCTTCCTAATCTCTTCGTTGTCCTTAGGACTCATCTAGTAAGTAGATTTTTTTGGTAAACTAGCTCCGGGGATGAAATCTATGTGATGACTGATACTTCGCTTTGGTGGTAACTTAACTGGTAAATCATCCACGAGATTCCACCATAAGGCTGCATGTCCTTTCAACTTGGTGGAAGTGAATTTAACTTTTCTATCTTCACTGATCTCCTCACATTCAAAGCATTTGTCTAACTCACTAATCCAGTCCAACAGCACTTCTGTGGACAAACTACCATCATAGTTTGAAATCTCAAGCTTTCGCTTACTGCTAGCCAAGAAAACTAACCTTAACAATCTGATTTCAAGTCCTTCCTCATTTGATCCATCTGTCGTAGCTTCAGCTTCTTCCTCACTGTCATCCCCTCCTTCTGAATCCCTTCTCCTTCCTTCTTCTACTGTTGCCAAACAGGCACTCAGGATCCTAATCTCTTCTCGAAATCCTTCATCTGCTACTCTTCGAATAGGTCTACAACGACCTCTTCTTTCGACTTCCATTTTGTAAGAAAAACAAATTAACCCTAACCTTTTCTGATACCAAAATTGATGGCACCAGCCCGATCACTTATAGCATATCATTTAATGTGTGATTGCGTTGATGCTTTTGTGGTTGATTGGTTTTATGGCGCGGTACTGGTGAGTTAATGTGGTGAGGACAACTGTCCTGTCCTCGGGTCTCGCTTCTCCCGCCTCTTCACTATGCCAAAGAAACCCTAGTCTTGGTTATTCTATTGATGTTCTGGTGCTCTGCTGCTCCGTCGAGGTGAGGTCTCTGCTTCTGGGTTCAAGTTGCTGCTCCTCGAGGGCTTCGGCTATCCTATTCTCGGGATGGTTCTCCGTGAGGGTCTCTGTCTGTAAGCTCTGGTAATGATTGTGGTTAGTTGTACACTGGTATCTTCTTTACCTCGGCCGTATGGCTTGACTGTGGCTGCGATACTCCTCTATTTTTCGGTTTTGTATATCGATTCGAAGCTTGACTTCGTGGGCATGAAACCCTTGACTTCTGTCCTATGTTGGCCACCTATCTTGTGCCTCTGTAGGCGATATTTCAGCTATACTTATGGGTTTCCTCAGCTCTGTAAAAAAATTTGTCGTTGTGTGGTTTTGTTTATGCTTTCGTCTTCAAGGCTTTCATCTCACTGTTTGATTGTAAGCTTGATATTTTGTTGCAGGTCATGATCGTGGGGTGGCTCGACTCTCAGCTTTCATCTGGCATTTGAACAGAGGAAAGCTCTCCCTCCATGATTTATGGTTCTGCTTTGTTTGCTACTGTTACTGATTCTTCTCTCTCCTTGTGAGCAGTGGGTGCTCTTCCAACTATGACCTTGGTCCACGGCTTCCTCCCTCATTCGTAAGGGCTCGGCTTCTCTGGTAAATGAACTATCCTTAAACGCTCGTCCCTGTTTTCATTTTCTTTTTATGGTTCTTGTCCTGGATTCTTATGGCCTTTTTTGGTGGCCATTATAGGTGAATAACTAGGCTCGCCGGCTACTAGTCTCTGCCCTGACACCTACGCTCTTGTATCAGGTAGGGTCATGCCTCATTGTTTCTCTGTCTATCTGTTTCGAAGAGTTTGTTGTTTGTAGTTTTCTATGGGTTTGTTTTCGAGGGTTGTGGCTTCAGCCTCACTGTTTCATGGTCTTGTGTATTTATTCTTCCGGGCTGTTAACTTATGTAATTATGTCTGCTCTGTGGTTAACTTATGAACTCGTGGTTATGTTCGACCTGTTATGGATGGCTTCTGTTTCATTGTTCGGTTGTCTGTGAATTTATCTTGGATTGTAAATTTATATATATGCATAGAGATGTTGAAAAGAAAGATAGTAATTGTGAAATGTTACGAGTTCGTTGGTACCTGTAGATGCTTGTTGTATTCGACTCTCCTGCAAAACCTCTCTATTGATTTATGGAACTCAACCGCATTTTCTTCTTGCCTCTATGATGAATCCTGCTATTTGTCACTATTAGGAAATGGATAAATGAACTTAGTTAAATAACTTTAGGCTGCAAAATATATGGACTCAGATTTTATTTCTTCTCAAAATGATTGCATGCTTCTTTTTATTCAATACTATGGTGGATGATTACAGTGGCTTTTTCCTTCCCTCTTAAATATCATTGTATAGTTATTTAAACTGTCAGTAGTTACATTTTATATATTCTTTGATAATTGTTCATCCTTGTTTGTATTCTAAAGTTAAGTTGAAACAATAAATTAAAAAGAAAAGAACAGTAAAAATGAACAGTGACTGGGACAACCTTAAACTTAGCGTAAAGTCCTAAATGTTGTTAACTTGAAATTTAAATGGAACTATAAAAAACTAACTGAAACTCCTTCCGGTCTACAAAGACAAATACTCCAGCCATGACCTCCCTTAGCTAGATGATCGACATATCATTTAATGTGTGATTGCGTGGATGATTTTTTGGTTGATTGGTTTTATGGCGTGGTACTAGTGAGTTAATGTGGTGAGGACAAATGTCCTGTCCTCCAGTCTCGCTTCTCCCGCCTCTTCACTATGCTAAAGAAACCCTAGTCTTGTTCATTCTGTTGCTGTTCTGGTGCTCTGTTGCTCCGTCGAGGTGAGGTATCTGCTTCTGGGTTCATGCTGCTACTCCTCGAGGGCTTCGGCTATCCTGTTCTCAGGATGGTTCTCCGTGAGGGTCTCTGTCTCCAAGCTCTAGTAATGATTGTGGTTAATTTTACGTTGGTCTCTTCTTTTCCCAAGCCGTATGTCTCGGATGTGGCTGCGATGCTCCTCTATTTGTTGGTTTTGTATATCGATTCGAAGCTCAGCTTCGTGGGCATGAAACCCTCGGCTTCTGTCCTGTGTTGGTCGCCTATATTGTGGCTCTGCGGGCGCTACTTCAGCTATACTTCTAGGTTGCCTCGGCTTTGTAAATTTGTTTTTCGTTGTGTGGTTTCGATTATACTTTTGTCTTCAAGGTTTTTGCCTCCTTTTTTAACTATAAGCTTGACATTTTGCTGCAGGTCATGGTCGTGGGGTGGCTCGACTCTCATCTTTCATCTGGCATTTGAACATAAGTAAGCTCTCCCTCAATGTTTTATGGTTCTGCTTTGTTTGCTATTGTTATTGATTCTTCTCACTCCTTGTGAGCAGTGGGCGCTCTGGCGACTGTGACCTTGGTCCGCGGCTTCCTCCCTTGTTCGCAAGGGCTCGACTTCTCTACTAAGTGAAATATCCTTAAACCCTTGTCCCTGTTTTCATTTTCTTTTTATGGTTGTTGTCTTGGATTCTTACGGCCTTGTTTAGTGGCCACTACAGGTGAATAACTGGGCTCGCCGGCTGTTGGTCTCTACCCTGACACCTACGCTCTTGTATCGGGTAGGGTCGTGCCTCGTTGTTTCTCTGCCTATCTGTTTCGAAGAGTTTTCTATTTGCATTCTTCTCTGGGTCTGTTGTCAAGGGTTGTGGCTTCAGCCTCACTGTTTCATGGTCCTGTGTATTTATGCCTCTGGGCTGTTAACTTATGTAATTATGTCTGCTATGTGGTTAACTTATGAACTCGTGGTTATGTTCAGCCTGTTATGGATGGCTTCTGTTTCGTTGTTTGGTTGTCTGTGACTTTATCTTGGATTGTAAATTTATATATAAGCACAAAGATTTTGAAAAGAAAGATAGTAAATGTGAAGTGTTACGAGTTCATTGGTACCTGTAGATTCTTGTTGTATTCGAATCTCCTGCAAACCCTCTCTGTTGATTTATGGAACTTGACCATGTTTTCTTCTTGCCTCTGTGATGATTTCTGCTCTCTGTCAATATTAGGAAATGGATAGATGAACTTAGTTAAATAACTTTAGGCTACAAAATATATGGACTTAGATTTTCTTGCTTCTCAAAATGATTGCATGCCTCTCTTTATTCAATACTATAATGGATGATTAAAGTGGATTTTTCCTTCCCTCTTAAAGATCATTGTACAGTTATTTAAACTATCAGTAGTTACATTTTAGTTATTCTTTGATAATTGTTCACCCTTGTCTATATTCTAAAGTTAAGTTGAAACAATAAATTAAAAATAAAGAACAGTAAATAAAAATGAATAGTGGCTGGGACAGCCTTAAACTTAGCGTAAATTCCAAAATGTTGTTAACTAGAAATTTAAATGGGACTAAAAAAAATAACTGAAACTCCTTCCGTTTTGCAAAGAAAAATACACTAGCCATGACCTCCTTTAGCTGTATGCTCGACATATCATTTAATGTGTGATTGCGTGGATGATTTTGTGGTTGATTGGTTTTATGACGCGGTACTGGTGAGTTAATGTGGTGAGGACAATTGTCCTGTCCTCGGGTCTCACTTCTCCCGCCTCTTCACTATGCCAAAGAAACCCCAGTCTTGGTCATCCTATTGTTGTTCTGGTGCTCTGCTGCTCCATCAAGGTGACATCTCTACTTCTGGGTTCAAGTTGTTGCTCCTCGAGGGCTTCGACTATCCTGTTTTCAGGATGGTTCTCCGTGAGGGTCTCTGTCTACAAGCTTTGGTAATGATTGTGGTTAGCTGTACGTTGGTCTCTTCTTTTCCCTAGCCGTATGGCGCAGCTGTGGCTGTGATGCTCCTCAATTTGTCAGTTCTATATATCGATTCGAAGCTCGGCTTCGTTGGCATGAAACCCTTGGCTTTTGTCTTGGGTTGGCCACCTATCTTATGGCTCTATGAGCGCTACTTAAACTATACTTCTGGGTTTCCTCGACTCTGTAAATTTGTTTTTCATTATGTGGTTTTGATTATACTTTTGTATTCAAGGTTTTTGCCTCGTTGTTTGACTATCAACTTGAAATTTTGTTGCAAGTCATGGTCGTGGGGTCCCTCGACTCTCAGCTTTCATCCGGCATTTGAACAAAGGTAAGCTCTCCCTCCATTTTTTATGGTTCTGCTTCGTTTTCTACTGTTACTGATTCTTCTCACTCCTTGTGAGCAATGGGCACTCTGGTGACTGTGACCTTGGTCCGCAGCTTAATCCCTCGTTTGCAAGGGCTCGGCTTCTCTAGTAAGTGAACTATCCTTAATCCCTCGTCCCTGTTTTCATTTTCTTTTTATGGTTCTTGTCTTAGATTCTTATGGCCTTGTTTGGTGGCCACTACAGGTGAGTAACTGGGCTTGCCAGTCACTGGTCTCTGCCCTGACACCTACGCTCTTGTATCGAGTAGGGTTGTGCCTCGTTGTTTCTCTGTCTGTCTGTTTCGAAGTGTTTTATGTTTGCAGTCTTCTCTGGGTCTGTTTTAGAGGGTTGTGGCTTCGTCCTCATTGTTTCATGGTCCTGTGTATTTATGCCTTCGGGCTATTAACTTATGTGATTATGTCTTCTTTGTGGTTAACTTATGAATTCATGGTTATGTTCGGCCTGTTATGGATGGCTTTTGTTTCGTTGTTCGGTTGTCTGTGACTTTATCTTGGACTATAAATTTATATATATGCACAGAAATTTTTAAAATAAAGATAGTAAATGTGAAATGTTACGAGTTCATTGGTACCTGTAGATGCTTGTTGTATTCGACTCTCCTGTAAACCCTCTCTGTTGATTTATGCAACTCGACCGTATTTTCTTCTTGCCTCTATGATGATTTCTGCTCTCTGTCACTGTTAGGAAATGGATATATGAACTTAGTTAAATAACTTTAGGCTGCAAAATATATGGACTCATATTTTCTTGCTTCTCAAAATGATTGCATTCTTATTTTTATTCAATACTATGATGGATGATTACAGTGGCTTTTTCCTTCCCTCTTAAAGATCATTGTACAGTTATTTAAACTCTCAGTAGTTACATTTTAGTTATTCTTTGATAACTGTTCATCCTTGTCTGTATTCTAAATTTAAGTTGAAACAATAAATTAAAGATAAAAGAATAGTAAATAAAAATGAACAGTGGCTGGGACAGCCTTAAAATTAGCGTAAAGTCCTAATTGTTGTTAACTAGAAATTTAAATGGAACTAAAAAAAACTAATTGAAACTCCTTCCGGTCTGCAAAGACAAATACTCCAGCCATGACCTCCCTTAGCTAGATGCTCCTGCATTAGGCTCCCGGGGTAGATGAAAATTCATGGCTCCGGTCCATGAGCTCCTCAATAGAATACCCTGCACGTTGTATCTGACCTGCGTCAAGCCACGAACTGTCCTCAATGGGACGGTTCTTCCACTTGATGAGGTACTATAGGTACTCCTTTCTTTGAGTCCACCTAGTCACCTGTGTATCGAGGCTTCCTTCAATCTCAAGTGGCTGAGCTGAAGGCATTTGTCTCATCCATGAACTACTCCCTTTCTGAGTATCTCGATTTGGTTGTGCCGAACTGTCCCCTTCAGGACTGGCAGTGTATGGGAATAAATCCGCCACATTAAATATGGGCGATGTTCCTATACCTAGAGGCAATTACAGCTCATATGAATTTTCAGAAAACTAACGCAAAATTTTGCAAGGTCCAATTTTCTTAAACTTTAACTTATTGTATTCACCCTTAGGGAATCTTTCTCTACGCATATGTGCTAGGACTTGATCCCCTACGTTAAATTGTACCTCCCGTCTTTTCAAATCTGCCTTTTGTTTATACCTTTGACTATTATCCTGTAATTTTGACTTCACCTGCTCATGTAGGTCATTAATTGCTCTTGCGAAATCTTCCCCATCAGCACTTCTTCTTTCTAATTGTCTCAAATCTTGTAACTCATGCACTCATTGGGGATGCATTCCATACAAGATTTGGAAAGGACTACTTCTCGTGCTTTGATTTGGTGAATCGTTGTAAGAAAATTTTGCTTGGGCAAGTACAGGATCCCACATTCATGAATTTTCCCCAACTAGACTCTGTAGCAGGTTTCCTAAACTCCTATTCACAACCTTCGTCTACCCATCATTCTGTGGGTGATAAGTGGAGCTGAAGTTTAACTTTGTGTCCATATTTTTCCACAAGCTGCACCAGAAATGTCCTATGAATTTCACATCCATGTCGGAAACAATGGACTTGGGTAAGCCGTGTAGTCTGACAATTTCAGTGAAAAACAAGTGTGCTACATGGGTGGCATCACTGGCTTTCCTGCAAGGGATAAAGTGTGCCATCTTGGAGAAATGGTCCACCACCACTATGATGGAGTCAAAACCCCGCTGTGTTTTTGGCAGACCCAAGACAAAGTCCAGACTGACTATGTCCCATGGTCTGTTTGGAATAGGCAAGGGTGTATACAACCCCGTGTTCTGATTGTGCCTTTTCGCCAACTAACACATTATAGACCTCGTTACATATCATTGCACGTCTCTTCGCATCTTTGGCCAATAGTAAGAATGACTGAGCTAATCCAAGGTCTTATCAATGCTGAAATTTCTAGCTAGACCTCCACTATGTTTTTTCCCGGATGATGTTCTCCCTCATCGAACATTCTGGAACACACAGTTTTCCTCCCTTGGATAGCAACTCCTCCTGTAAGTTATAGTCAAGCCATGGAGTGTTATTCCTCAACAAGGGATTTTGGCAGGCTTCATAAGCCTCCTTGAAATTTGAATTGGTTTGATAGAAATCCTCAGGTATTCAAAACCCAACACTTGTATCATGCTCTCCTGTAAGAGTAAAACTCTTCTTCTTAGTGCATTTGCTACTTTGTTGGCTTGACCACTGATATGCTTCAATACGAGTGTAAAACTATGCAAGTACTCAACCCATTTTTCGTGTTTATGATTCATCTTATGCTACTACATAACATACTGTAATGCAGAATTATCAAAAAATAAGAAAACTCATTACCCAACAAATAATGTCTCCAATGCCTCAATGCTTGGACGACAACATAAAACTCCTTATTGTAAGACGTGTATTTTTTCCTGCTTTCATTTAATTTTTCACTGAAGTATGCTACTTGTTTGTCTTCCTGGCTGAGTACGACCCCAATGGCTGTACCACTGGCATCACAACGAACTTGGAAAAGTTTGTTAAAATCAGGCAATCTCAAAATTGGCCCTTCACTAATCTTCTTCTTCAATATCTGGAAACTTTTCTCTCTAGCTTCAGTCCAATGGAAAGGTTGACTTGCCTTTTTGATGGTATCCAACATGGGTGCACAGATTCCACTAAAATTATTTATAAACTTAAGATAGAAACTTTCCAACCCGTGAAAACTCCGAACTTCGAACAGACTCTTAGGGGATGGCCAGCTGATTATAGCTGCAACTTTTTCTGGGTCCATTTTCAACTCATTTTTTGCAATCACAAAACCCAAATAGACTGACTCCTTCTGAAAGAAAGAACATTTTTTTTTAATTTGTCAGCAACTTATTTTTTTGTAGCTTCTCCGAAACATATCTAACATGTCGAAAATGTTCTTCCTTCGTCTTGCTAAAAATCAGTATATCGTCAAGATATACAATCACGAATTTTCCAATGAACTCCTTCAACATCTCGTTCATTAGGTGCATGAAAGTGCTAGGGACGTTACTCAACCTAAATGGAATCACTAGCCATTCATACAGACCTTTATTGGTTTTGAAAGTTGTTTTCCATTTGTCCCCTTCTCTTATTCTAATCTGATGGTATCCGATCTTTAGATCTATCTTCGAAAAATATGCTGCTCCACTCAAGCAGTCCATCATGTCATCCGTTCGTGGCAATGGAAACCTATACTTGATAGTAATTTTATTTATTGCTCTTGAATCTGTAAACATCTGCCACTCGCCTCCTTTCTTGGGAGCTAAAACTGTCAGAACTGCATAGGGACTTAAACTTTTCCGTATCAATCCTTTGTCCAACAATTCCTATACCTGCTTCCTGATCTATTTGTTGTCCTTAGGACTCATCCGGTAAGCATCTTTGTTTGGTAAACTAGCTCCGAGGATGAAATCTATGTGATGACTAATACTTCGCTTTGGTGGTAACTTATCTGGTAAATCATCCACCACAATGTCACTAAATTCCTGTAATAAATCCTGGATTTCTTCAGGTAAGTCAGAAATTTTAGTGTGCAACAGCACTGCTCTTGGTCTCCTTACAACGGCATACTTTATCTCATTATCTTCAATCTATTTTAAAAAATCTTTTCCCCCCATCAGCAGCACTTTTGTCTCACTAGCCTCTGGTGTTTCTTCTTCCTTGGTGGGTACTAGTGTATTTAACCCCATCCTTGACAAACCTGTAGCAGTTTGTTTTTCCGTCATGAATAAATTTTCGGTCATGCTACCATGGTCTACCTAGCAGAATATGACACATGTCCATGGGCATGATATCACAAGTCACCTTGTCCTCATACTTGCCAATATGGAATTCCACCTCACACAGCTCGTCAACTAGCACTTGATGTCCTTTTTGTAACCAAGACACCTTATAGGGAGTTGGGTGCTTTAACCTTTTCAAACCCAATTTCTTCACCATATCTGTTGCAACCTGATTATCAGTGATTCCACTATCTATAATCAGTTTGCATCATTTTCCATGTGACTTACACATAGTCCGGAATAATGCCTTTCTCTGGATTTGATCAGTTGTATCCTTTGTTGGTTTCAGCAGTACCTTATTTAAGACTAATGCCTCTCTTGTCTCTGGTATATTCTCTACCTCTTGGGTGGTGCCTCTGCTTCATATTTTTGAGCAACATACGCTCCTCTTTGTCCAGCATGTTCACCTTCATGACACAAAAAGGACCTGTGCCCCCACTTGTGGCACTTGTAACACTTGTAGGCAGCTCCTTTCCCTCGGCCATTACCCCTTCCTCACTGGTATGGCCTTCCTCCCCTAGTGCTACCTTCCTCTTCTGCTGTCCTTGAGGTCTTTGAACTGTTGCCTTCTTCACTATTGTTGGCAGTCCTTCCCGTGTTGGCCGCCTATCTTATGGCTCTGCAAGCGCTACTTCAACTATACTTCTGGGTTGCCTCGGCTCTATATATTTGTTTGTCATTGTGGTTTTGATTATAATTTTGTCTTCAAGGTTTTCACCACGATGTTTGATTGTAAGCTTGACATTCTGTTGCAGGTCATGGTTGTGGGGTGGCTCGACTCTCAACTTTCATCCGACATTTGAACAGAGGTAAGCTCTCCCTCCATGTTTTATGGTTCTGCTTCATTTTCTACTATTACTGATTCTTTTCACTCCTTGTGAACAGTGGGTGCTCTGGTGACTGTGACCTTGGTCCGCAACTTCCTCCCTCGTTCGCAAGGGCTCGGCTTCTCTGGTAAGTGAACTATCCTTAAACCCTCCTCTGTGTTTTCATTTTATTTTTATGGTTCTTGTCTTGGATTCTTGCGGCCTTATTTGGTGGCCACTACAGGTGAATAACTGGGCTCGTCGGCCACTAGTCTCTGCCCTGACACCTACGCTCTTGTATCGGGTAGGGTTGTGCCTCGTTGTTTCTCTGTCTGTCTGTTTCGAAGAGTTTGTTGTTTGTAGTCTTCTCTAGGTCTGTTGTTGAGGGTTGTGGCTTCGGCCTCACTATTTCATGTTCCTGTGTATTTATGCCTCTGGAATGTTAACTTATGTAATTATGTCCACTCTATGGTTAACTTATGAACTCGTGGTTATGTTCAGCTTGTTATGGATGGCTTCTATTTCGTTGTTCGGTTCTCTGTGACTTTATCTTGGACTGTAAATTTATATATATTCACAGAGATTTTGAAAAGAAAGATAGTAAATGTAAAATGTTACGAGTTCGTTGGTACCTGTAGATGCTTGTTGTATTCGACTCTCCTGCAAACCCTCTCTATTGATATATGGAACTCAACCGCGTTTTCTTCTTGCCTTTGTGATGATTTCTGCTCTTTGTCACTGTTAGGAAATGGATAGATGAACTTAGTTAAATAACTTTAGGCTGCAAAATATATGGACTTAGATTTTCTTGCTTCTCAAAATGATTGCATGCTTCTTTTTATTCAATACTATGATGGATGATTACAGTGGCTTTTTCCTTCCCTCTTAAAGATCACTACACATTTATTTAAACTTCCAGTAGTTACTTTTTAGTTATTCTTTGATAATTGTTCATCCTCGTCTGTATTCTAAAGTTAAGTTGAAACAATAATTTAAAAATAAAAGAACAGTAAATAAAAATGAACATTGGCTGGGACATCCTTAAACTTAGCGTAAAGTCCTAATTGTTGTTAACTAGAAATTTAAATGAAACTAAAAAAAACTAACTGAAACTCCTTCCGGTCTACAAAGACAAATACTCCAGCCATGATGTCCCTTAGCTGGATGCTCCTGCTTGACTCCCTACATTGGTGAGGTTGGTCACTCGATTAATCAAAGGATTCGTGAGCATGTTGCTGACATCAATCATGGCAGGACCAGCTCCTCTGCTTTGGCGGAGCATGCAGATAAATCTAAGCATCACATCTGCATTGAGGAGGCCCAAGTCATTCCTATGGTTAGTCATTTCCATCATCATAAATTGAGGGAGGCCCTAGAAATTGAAAAAAGACCCAATAATTTGAATAGAGAGGATGGTTGGAATATTAGTGGAAGTTGGGTGCTTGTCCTGTCCTCCTAGTTTTTTAGGCTTCTTTTTGGGATTTATTTTGTTTGTTTGTTTACCTATGTAGGTATTGGCATCCTTTTTATAGTATTTTTTGTTGATTTATTCTTCATTAGGGTTTATTTTCTTGATCCTTTGTATTTTATATGTATTTTAACATCTTATTTGTTCTTAACTCCTTTTAGTATTCTTGTTATTTGTTTAATGGGCCTGAGTGTTATGAAACCAGCTCACAAAAAGATACAAAAGAGAGATCCACGCCTTAGAATTCAGCCTCTTCGAGGGGGCAACCTCCTTTTAAATTACATAAATGAACAATTCTTGGATGATACAAATGAAAAGACCTCCTTTCTATATATAGGAGTCTAAGGGGTTATAACATAATCAGAACCGACATAACACTAATAATGTAAGGGCATAATAATAACAATAGTGGGCTTTTATGGGGCACAATAGTAACAATATGGGCACTACATGGGTACATCAATATAATAAGTGGGTTATACTAATAACAATAAGGGGTTACACTAGTAGTATAGGAGCCTAACATGCCCCTCTCCTTCAAAAAGCGTTGTCCTCAACGCTTGAGTAATTCTTGATGCTTCTATATAAAATTCTTGTCCTCCCATGTGGAATATTCAACGGGTAAGTTCTTCCACTTGATGAGATACTGTGAAATTGATAGATTTCGTAGCTGTCGGGTTCTTGTTTCTGTGACTGCTCCAGGTTCCAATATGATTTTTCCTTCCTCCTCAATTTCTGGAAATATTGCTTGAATTGGGATCTTTTGCAATTTTTGAATAAGTGGCCATACTTCTTCGTTCTTCTTCCATTCATCCTTTGCTTCATTTATCCAATTTGGTTGGATAATATAAATAGCACAAATCAATGCTTCCACATCCTCATCCTTGAAGCGTCTTCCCATTCGGTAAGGTCGCCATTTTTTAAGTGCATGTAGTACTTCCAACATTTCCTTCTCATAAATAGCTTGCTTGAGATGTAGCAGTAAAAATACCCAATCACTTACATCAAAACATTTTTCACTACGATGTTGATCTACCTGTTGTTTCATTTGATTTTGCACCGAAGTGGCGTTATCCTTTAAAAGTTGGAGAACTTGTTGTTGACGCTCGATATGATCTTTCTCTGCTTGAACCTTTTTCTTCTTGATATGTCCTTCTATCTTTTGAGGAGTGGTAATTTCTTCCAGTCCTTTACAAGATATGGTCGGATTCATTTCTTGATGCTCGATGTGATCTTTCACTTCTTGAACATTTTTCTTCTTGATGTGTCCTTCTATCTTGATAGTTTGAGGAGTGGTAATTTCATCCATTGAATTACAAGATATGGTTGGATTCATTTCTTCTTTCTCTATGTGATCTTTCACTTCTTACACCTTTTTCTTCTTGATATGTCCTTCTATCTTGAGAGTTTGAGGAGTGGTAATTCTTGCCAATGCTTTACAAGATATGGTCTGATTCATTTCTTCTTTCTCTGGGGTGGTGTCCTGACGTATATCCTCTTCTTTTGATGTTTCTTGATCCTTTTCTTCCTCCTCTTCATATTCTATGTAAAATAATTTCTTCTCAGCACACCTATGACCTTTAGTGCATTTGCTATCACAATTGTAACAAAGCCCTTTTTCTCTTTTTTCTTCCAATTGTTGTGGTGTAACCCTTGTAGGTTGTGGAAGGCTGGGAGAAACAACACTTCCATCTTTATAGTTGTGAGGGGTATGCTTCCTGGTTTCCATAATTTTTCTTTCCATTATGTCACAAAGCCCTTTTACTCTTTCCAATGCCACAAGTCTGATCCAAATTGGATTCTCCAAGAAAGAGTTATGCACAATCTCCCGCAGTGACCTGCTTATAGACTTTTTCAGTAGAGCGAAATTGTATGAAGTGCCACGTGTCACTGTTTCAACCTTTGACTATAAAAATATATATAAACCGAAACTACAGTCCGTCCTCTTTCTGTACCTTCTTATGAAATTTCAATCCGATGCTCAGAAAGAAAGTTATGATGATTTTCCCTAGATCACCTGTTTTGAATGTAATTCAGGAGTCTGCAAAAAGGCCAACTTCCTTAGATCATATCTCCGAAAATATCACGCGAAAATCTTTGAAATTTGGACCCAAGGTTCAGCGCCAATTCTTCTCAAATGGGTTTTTTTTTGCGACTTCTGAAACGTCACAGAAAAAAATTTATAGCGAAAATGCCACGATGACCTGTTTGGAGCAGCGAAACCCTAGAATCCAAAGCTCTGATACCAAATGTTATGAAACCAGCTCACAAAAAGATTAAAAAGAGAGATCCACACCTTAGAATTCAGCCTCTTCGAGGGGGAAACCTCCTTTACATTACATAAATGAAAAATTCTTGGATGATACAAATGAAAAGACCTCCTTTCTATATATAGGAGTCTAAGGGGTTATAACATAATCAGAGCCGACATAACACTAATAATGTAAGGGCATAATAATAACAATAGTGGGCTTTTATGGGGCACAATAGTAACAATATGGGCACTACATGGGTACATCAATATAATAAGTGGGTTATACTAATAACAATAAGGGGTTACACTAGTAGTATAGGAGCCTAACACTGAGCCCCATATTTTATTGTTGACCCCATTTTATTTATTGATTATTTTTCTTTGGATGTGTGTGTGTGTGTGTCTCTCTATTTTTATTTATTTATTTTATATCTATATCTATATATCTATATATATATATATATATATATATATATATATATATATATATATATATATATATATATATATATATATATATATATATATATATATATATATATATATATATATATATATTCCACTAGAAAAATCTGTAATTTTTCATTAATCATAGAAAAATTACATAGTGTAGATGCGATTGCATATGCTGTATCATTCTAGTCGCCAAGGACTTGATTCAAAATATAACAAAAAACTATGTATTGTTCAGATTCACCACGCAGGGTGATCTGTCATAATATCTGTGGAAGTAGTCTGTTATAAGCCTGTACATGTGCCACATAGGGCATTTCATAAAACTAGCATAATATGTCTTGATTTTATAAACTATGTACAATGTCAAAATTTATAATGTTCAATAGAAGACATAAAAACATCCAGTGATCAAGGGCTCACTGCCCTGTGATAGTGTTGATCTATATATGGACGATGGAAGTATTGGTATTCATTTGTCCCCTGCTGCTCCTGATTCATCCACTCTCCTCTGGGTAATGCCGAGGCCTCCTTGGATAGCTAGTCAGCACTATTCTTATGCTCCCTATAGATATGATTGCAAGTGATGTTATTAAATTGAGCCTTGAATATGTTAATTTCATCCAATATATTACTAAGTGTGTGAATGTGACAAGCAGTAATATTATTGAACCAATTTATAATGATCTTTGAGTCTCCAAATATGTTCAAGTTTATGCAATAATGTCCCAAGGAGAAATGCAGGAGGTGTCGCAGGGTAATGAGTTCAGCGAAATTATTTGTTCCAACTCCTAAACCCATCTTCACTTTATAGAAATGTTGTTCACTTATGAATAGTATAAAATTGCCACCACATCGTTGCTGATTGGCAGCGCCATCAAAATACGCCCAAGGTGTGTTTTTATCAATGAGAGGAGGTGCAAGAGGTCTACGAACTCTAGATAACATTGGTTTGGGCATCTCGTTATAAGTTGATACAATACCTGCTACAATGTGTGGCCAACACACCAGCCTATTTTCAAAGATGGAGCGATTTCGGGCCAACCAGACATACCAACTGGTGATCAAGGGGAGGCTCTGTAGTTTGGATCCCTTGTGTCGATTTGACCAGTCATCCCAAGCTCTGCCAAGATCATCGCCAGCCCATTGCCCAGAAAAATGTATGGAAGAAGATAAGTTTTGCCAGAGAGTGTTCAGGGCATATATATATGTATATATATATATATATATATATATATATATTATATATGTATGTATGTATGTATGTATGTATGTATGTATATATATATACATACATACATACATGTATATATATATATATATATATATATATATATATATATATATATATTTCTTTTCACTTGTGTATATTTTGGTTTTATTTTATTTAATTTCCATAAATTATTTTATTTATTAAATGATCTTGTCTCGATTAGGGTCTTCACTCGTTTTTATACTTTTTGACTCCCCTGCTTTAAATTTTGACTTTGATATATATATATATATATATATATATATATATATAATTTAAATACTATTTCTTAAAAACTAGTTGTTTAATATAGCGACTACTTATTAATATTTGTTTTTAATAAACTAATATCACAGTTTAAATATCATTTTTCAAAAACTGGTCATTTAATATAAAGTTACCTATTAATATTTTAATGAAATAATATCATTATTTAAATATTATTTTTCAAAAACTAGCCGTTTAATGTAGTCACTAATAATATTTTTTTTAATATACTAATAAATTAATATTATAATTTAAATATTATTGTTCAAATATAGCTGTTACTTGAAATTATGTCTCTACATTTCTCTCTATTTAAGCCTATGCCATGGTCTGCCTCTTCGTCTGGTCCTGACGATGAACCACACTTTTTGGTTCAAAACGCATCGGCCAAAAAATTCTCTTATGTGATTTCTACCGAAAGAATTTGTCTAATTCATTATGGATCACAGAATCTTACATACATAATAATATTATATTATAAAATATTCTTTACATTAATAATTCAAAAATGATTTTTTCACTCTTGAATTATATATTTAAATATTTCGATTTTTTTCGAGTTACAATGCAACCAACAGAACTGTGTCAATTATAAAATCATATATAAATATGCAATTATTTAACCTTAATTTTTCTTCACATTTTGGTAACATTTTAATATATCGATAACACTACAGAATTAATAGTTATCACTTTGAATGCAAACATACTCATCATTGATTCAAAACTTGATTATGAGCCTAGATGTGCAGTCCAAAAACTTAAATACCCATTACTTATGATTCATTTCTAAAGTTTATTTATTGCGTAAAGTGAAACAATACATACACATATAAACGCAAAAAAACCATTCCACAAATATACCGAAAACTGAACCCTAAATCCTATTCGAAATATGCCAAAAAAAAAGGGAGAAGAAGTCTAAAAGGAAAGTACAAACATGATGAGTAAAAAAATGGTTGATTGCTACTAAACTTTTGTCTATGTAATGCTTTCGCCCTACAAAATATGTACATTGTATGTATCCTTCCAAGCTTGACTACACGTATTGCTTCTTCCTCTGGCCCGTGTTGATGCTTTAAATCTAATTTATAGTGTTTTAACTTTAAATTATAGGTATAATTATGTATTATAATAAAAAATTTATATTTTAAATGATATTAATTGTAGAATATAAAAAATCATAATAAGAAATATAATATCTCATTCCTAGTGCTTTAACCATGATCAATAAATATACATCATATTAAAAATGTTACGAGTATTCAATTATATTAATTGTATGGACAAATTATAAGAAAAAATATTAACAAATATATGTGATGTTCATGTTTTAAACGAAATTTATGGTGCTTTAATATTAACTTGTGGTTATAAATTATACATTATAAGAAACCTTGTGTATTTTAAATTATATTACTCCTAAGATATTTGTAATTATAAAATCCAAAGGATATAAAATTAAGAATATTATAATTTTAATCCATTTAGAAAGATGATAAGAAATATTCACATACATATTTTTTTACAGTACACTTACACATCTCCTCCATACTAGTTTGTAGAGTACCTCCCAATGAAATAAACTTCACTTCAGAGTCTTTGGGTAGGTATTATTGTTGACCTAAACTTGTTGATAATAGTTGTGAACCTTTGGTTAAAGTCCTTTACTCTCTCCTTAGGTCCCATAACAGTTAAAAAAATCAAATTTTATAGCACCATTAGTGATTTATTCTCTAAATTTACTTTTAAAGACCTTTTGAAAATCACCCCAACTAGTAATTAAACCTATTTATAGGCTAAAGTACCAACTAGAAGATTTATTTTCAAAATTAAAGTTTATTTGTTCAATAGGTACATTAGGATATGGAACTTCAATATGTGAATATGGATCTTTTTATAGATGAACCAGTTTGAGACATTGAATCAACCATACAAAATCAACCATCCTTCTAATGCCAATTCTATGGATGGTATCAATTCCCAATACTTTATAGTCGGAATTAAACCCAAGAAAGAGGCTCATTTAGACTCTTACCTATTTGGATAGGAATATACCTCTAGATTAATCACCCAATAACCTTTCAATGAAATCTAATAAAGCATAAATTTTATTTTATGTTTTCCTTTTAATTTTTATGTTGTAAATTAAGCATATGAGGAAAAGTGAAAATAATGTTTATTTAAAGAGAAGAGGAAACCTATTTTAAAATTTTACTCTCCTCACACAATTTTGATGAATTTGATCTCATGAGCTAATTTTATAAAATTAACTCATGAGTTTGGGAATCTGACCTTTTATCTAAAATAGTAGCATTAAAGGTTATGTTTTGTATGTTGTTATATTTTTTTAGTGGTACTTCTAGTAGGATTTTTAGGATATAAATTAGTATCATTTAAAATATTCAACAATACGTTGTGTTGATGTGGCATCTCACAAATGTTTAGGATTGTTATTATCCACTATCGAGAAGTTTTATCTAAAACAAATATTTTTGGTAGTTGTGGAAGTTATCTGTGCCTACTGTAACTAGATCAATGTTTAAATTTGTAGGTAGGGATTCAATTAGGTTTGAAGGATACATTTCATAAAGAAAATATAGTATGATCTTCGGTTTGAATTACCTTCTACAATATTTATTTATATATTAATTGTTTTATGTATAAAGTAGTTTATCCTTCTTTGCAAATTATCCATATTCAAGGTATATTTATCTCTTCCCTCTATAGTTGTTTTTGGTTTTGGTATGGGTAACACAACATTCTTTTTTTGGCTAAATAATTTCCATTTTGAAAAAAAAAAACCAGAATTTCTTTTTAATTCTTTGCTCAAATTCTACCATTTTTTCTTCTTCAAATTTTAAATTTAAGGTGTTGTTCCCTATTTTCTTGATGAACATGAAATAGGAGAAGGTAAAATAATTAGCATATACTTCAATTTAAATTTCTTGTTAAGGTGTTATACTGGGGTAAACATGTTGATGAAAATTGTAATATATTAGGGAAGATAATATGGACTACATAGGGAGGTATCCAAGGGAAAAATGAATATATTGTAGCCATGATTATGGAATAGACCCACTTGGTATTTGATGGGAGATAAATAGACCAACTATGTAGTTAAAATGAAATAATATAATAATAAGAGATTGTTGGGATAAACCCCTAACAATACTTACAAAAAAGTATAAATACACATGGGTATCATTACATTGCAAGATATAACATATGTATTGTTTTGTATCAAACACGACTTATGAAATGATTTTTTCCACGTGGAGTATTTAACATAGTTACACTTGTTTAAGGGTTATTATCTATATTGTCAAGCTTATTATAATGTGATGTTATGTATTTTGAAAATAATGTTTTGATCAAAAGTCTAACAATTTTTCTCACTTATAAATATTAAAATTCACTACAAGTGATATTAGAGATATTTTTTTACACGAAGTCAAAGTTTTCTCTTTTCTTCTTTCCTTCTTGTAGATTTTTAAAAGGAAAAACATGATGGAAAATTAGGGTATATATATATATATATAGATATATATTCCTTCTCAAAAACTGCCCAATTTCAAACAAAAAACAATCTAAATTATAATCTACGAAGTGATGTGATTATTGATTTAAATTCATCTTTCTTAGTTTTCTTGTAATGATGACCATGTAATTTGCAAATTAGATATTTTTTGATAGAGTGGAAATATTTCAATTAAAACAGTACTATTAAATCCAAAGTGGCCATGAAATTTTATCATTATGGTCATAATATCCAATTGGAGAAATATCACAAGAGTTATGATGATTTTACATTAGACCCCTTAAAACACTAACTAATAAATGATTTATGTGAAAATGAAGGCTTATTTGTAAAATTTAAAACTTTATTCTCTCTTATTTCTATCAATGTTTTCTATAATGAAAACCATCATCCATGTTCATATCATGAAGGTCTAAGTGCAAACAAATATTTATCTATGATAATCTTCAAACTTTAAACAATAAAAATATTGTTACCCTAAATTTGTGCGATTTGAATATGTTTTATAAGTAATTCAAATAGTTTAGCCACAGTTAACATTGAATAAGTTAATTGTTTTCACTAAGGTTTAAAAAAATAATAATAATTTATTATTAAATAATCTATTAATCTATAATATGAATTTTATTCATGAAAACAAAGCTTGTGTCATATTTTTATTCTTATTCCCAAAATGAGACGACTTGTATGAGAAACAAGTTCTCATATTTGTTATCTAAGAGATTGTTGGCTTAGTGGGTCCTGACCCAGGTTCAAAGTTGTGCTAAACAAAACCCTACATTATTGTCACTCGAAGCAGTATGGGGGGATGTTGGAACCAAGTTTACACATCGAGAGATCAGTGTGATGTCTTTTAATACCGTATATCTACCTCCATGCAGATCTATAAGCCCTTATGGCTCGGTACAGTAACTTCCTTCAAACGGCCTCTAGACCTCCGCGAAGGTCTACGATTGTCTTTTGCAGACCCTTAACATATGAGTTATCTACTTATGCACCATAAAATAGCCCCAAATTGAAATTCATGCAGACCTACTTAAGTTCTTACTAAGCATAACATAATGTATTATAATCTTCACGTAAATATGTAACATGCACTGCATTCAATTAATAAGACTTATCCAATAGAGTTGTGCATCAATACATCATTATTTCATAAAGACATTATTTCATCACAGCATATATCACAAACATAAATGACAGAAGTAAACAGATAAAGAACATGAATGTCTTCAATAGTCTTCTTTATTGATCTTCAGTATGAGGTTACAGACTCAAAACTACCTTGCGCACTCAACTGCAGTGGTCCACACACTCAACTGCGGACACTACTCTAGGCCTTTGCGCACTCAGCTGCAGAGCCTTTTCCTCCTCTATGACTCACTTCTCTGCATTATCTTCTATTGACCCATTACATCCATCATTCATTACTATGCCTTAGACTCTCTAAGACACCTCTATTTATACAATCCCATGGTCCACGGACCATGTGTGGATCTCCAAACAGACTCAACTTTACATAAACGAGGGTTAAAACCCTTCCTAACTTCCTATGCACTCCCCATTCACAGTTCGCGGAGACTTTACATACTTTTACCAAAATTTACATCAAAAATTGGGTTTTTAACCCCAAAACTGGCCGAGTGGACCCTATCCCAATAGGTGCCCAACACAAAGGTCATGACTTGCCCCCAAGTCACTTGGCTGGCGCGATGATCTTGCTGCGAAGATCCCTCAACTCCACTTGCACTATTGCGGCCTCGGAAATGTTATGTGTAGCTACCTGCTTGACCTCTTCCATGAGCTCCTTGGTAGCTGGTCCATCCACGGCCAACTTCATCGTTTGTTGAGTCTTCTGCAAGCCCTTCATATTCTCCTAAATGTTGGTTGTTAATTGGTAAGCCTCATCTAACCAAGGTCCCAACCTGGCGTTAAGCATTGCCTCTTTCTTCTAGGCTGCTTCTACTTGTGCGAGGAGCTACTTCCCCTCCTATAACTTGGCGAGGTGCTTCATTGGACCAATTGAGTGTGCCATCACCTCTCATCATACTACTTCTACAACTCGCGAACCTCTGTGTTCAGGATCTTTAGGTTTGGGTCTTCCAGAAGAGTTGTCACTAATTCCATCGCTTACTGAGATAACGCTGAGAAGCCAGCAACTACGACACCCAGAGTGGTCATTCCTTCTTTTATAGCAGCTCTGCGCTATTCCCTGACCTCGGGTGGAGTCGAAGGCTATAATTTGAGCTGCAGCTCCGTGATCTTCATGTTGAGTTCAAATTGAATTCTTCTGACCTCTAACATTTCCTTCCAGATACCTGCAGCTAATTTCCAGATCTTGGCTTCTGGCTATGCATCCTCTGGAATGTACAGCTCTGGCACTATTTTGCATGCTTCTGCTACTACAGCCTCCAACCTATAACTCTTTGCCTATAAAGTTTCTTTTTCCTTCAACACTTGGGTTTTCTTAGTTAATATTTTCTCATTATTCACCCTATATTCACTTATTAAATTGAGAGTGCACTGCTCTTGGGCTCTCAATTCTTTTGTCACCCCTATTTACAATGCATGAAGCAGCTCATTAGGGGGCGTTGTAATGTTCAACGCGATGTCCTTCAAGCTACTTAAGATAATTCAGTCATCGACCGATTCTTCTCGTAGGGACCCTTCTGGTAACTATCTGAAGGTCCAATGTCCTAACCAATTCTGTAGCCTGACCCATCTCTGGTTCCAGAGTCACTTGTGTAGCGCTCACTTGACCTGTGCCCACTTGTATCCTCCTAGTCTAGATCTACAGCTCACGCCGATCCTTCTAGATTCTCCCCAGCGTCTACATGTATTGTTGCTCGAATTGTTGCAAAATTTCAGTTGTAATATCCTGGAATTTGTCGTCGATCTCATCGAGATCACCCTCTGTCAAGATCATGGTATCAACCAGTGTTGTGTCTGAATTTTTCTTCTTGTGGGGACCCTCCTACTACTCTTGTTCACGCTTTCTTAGCCGAAATGGGGTGCTTTTCCCCTCATCTCCTCCTCTATCGCAGTCGAAGTGGACTTACCACTTCTCTTTGAGTCACATTGCTCCTACTCGGCCTACTCCTTAGCAGCATGCTCCTGTTCTATCTGAGCCTTCTCTGCGGCTTCCTTCTTTCACTGCGTGGCCAACTTTTGTGTAGCCTGCTTGGCTACATCTTTCCTCTTATTTTCGATTGATCTTCACATGCCCTTGCTGGTGACTACATCCAAGTCTGATGGGGTGCACGACTCTATTGGCCAGTGCTTGATAACCTCCTGGATGTTATTATTTATTACCAAATATGGTAAATCAAACCACTTCTGTTGTGGGTCCTTCCATGCCTGAATGTAGACGTGGTGGAAATCTACCTTGAACATGGCATACACGGATAATTTCTCATACAAGGTTGAGGACAACCTTGAGCACAGGTTGATGGCTATGCGGATGCTCACTTTCATCAACAGCCATAATATCTTTGTTTCAGTGACCCACATGGCGCACTTCGTGGCACAGAGGGAGGTGAACTACGTAACCTCCAAAAATCCTTCATTCAACGAATGAAACTAGCTGTCCTCTGGCAACTCCCATGCGACCAACACAATAGAGAGAAGCAACCATGCATAGTGGAATGGTTTGGTATCATCCTGGACCTTGCAGAAATTCACAAGGAATTTGTTGCATAGGTACCTTGACCAGTTAAATTGCACACACTTCATGCATTGTGCACCTAAGGATACCACAGGCGCCGGAACCTCATACACACGACACTTCCACATTACCTTTCCTGTCATGATTTGGGTGGTAACCTCCACTGTGAGGTCGTTGATAGATGTGATTGAGTATCTGCGCAGCTTTTTCATCAGGGAAAATTCCTTCTTCATCTTCTCCGCCAAGTCCTTTTCTCTGGTTTTTCCACTAAACTCCTTGGCCAGATTCAAACCCTCATGTGGCAGGTGCATGATTCTATGGATCAGCATGTCATTGATGGGTATAATCCCTCCTAGCCATAAGCACCCATCATGTATCAGAAAGCAATTGTCGCATGCAGTTCGTGTTGATAAAGGTGCGGTGATAGTGGGGCACCCATAACAGGTTCAACAACTTGGATTTCTCCAGTCCGCAGATCCATTCCACTGTTTCCAATTCGGTGACACTTGAGTCTACATAATAGAAGTGCCTCATATAATGTGTTGTTGCGAGGTGAGGGATTATGTCAAGTCCCAATCTTCCATCTTTAGCTGGGGAATCTATGCAAGGTGCACACCTTCGAAGGTCATTTGTTCCAGCAACAAGGGTGTATTAATGACAAATTTGTCTGACTCTGGGTCCTTGGTGACTTTTTCCTTCCCTTTTCGCGGAGGGATATAGTCAAGCAGCTTGGTTAGGTGATCCACTCCCTCAGCGTCTATGTCCTCAGTACCATGTTCAACCTCCAAATGCACAGCCTTCTCAGGTTGCTTGTCCTTCTTCTATTTCTGAGTTGCAGTGTGTTTTCTGGGCGACTCCCACACTGGCATCGTCTTCTTATTCTTATCTTTCTTTGTTTTTTGGGTCTCTTTCATAGGGGCAGGCTTCGGCCTAGGAAACCTCGGCGCCGTAGGCACTGGACCCGGAGATTCCATCCTCGCAACCTCTGGAGTAGCTCCTTCGGACTCGACAATTCCCCCAGTGCTCACAGTCTCAGCAGGCCTTGGTCCTAACAAGGTGTCAAGGATGAATTTCTGAGTTAACTCGGGTAAATTGTCAAAGGCAGGGTTCACGACCAAATACTCAAAGAATGATTTGTTCATAAGAAATAGACAGCATAACTCAAAAATTCTAAGGGTTCAAAGTGTTCTCTATTGGACTGGCATGTGTAATCTATGGGGGATTTTGAATTCAAATCCGACCGTTCCCCAAAAATTCACCCATTAATGTTGTTTTGGAAGCAGATATTCAAAGATTTTGTCCTTAAATGCCGACATCCCACTCCTCTTAACCTTCTTCTAGCTATCAGATCATAAATAGTGACTCCAATGGTCACTTTCTTCTTGTGATGCATGACACCTCCCTTCATAACACAGCTCCCTTCACGTAGCTTCTTATACTGTAACGTCACCATTTTCCATGCAGCTCGTCTACCGCGGAGTCCTTCAATCCTAGCAGTGTAGTTTATAGTCTCGCGCTCCCTTGCAACTGCCTAGAGCACTAAGACTATCCTATCGTCATATATGCATTGAGGTAGATCCCTTGTATATGGCTTCAATCGACTTCCATTCACCCTTCCTGGAAAAGGATCTCCATTCAACTTCGCGAGCTAAATTGCACCTCCATTTGTAGTCACTTTTATAACATATGGCCCAAGCTAGTAACGCTGAAACTTCCTGGAAGCTTAGCGAATTTACTATCATATAATAAAACTAAATCATTCACATTGAATGTGCATTGCTTGATGTGACGATCGTGCCATGCCTTTTCACTTTCCTTTTGTACTTGCTGATGGAATCTAACCAAGAATTTGTCTTCTTCAAGCTCCATTAGCTGTGCGAGCCGCTCTTCCAAGGCTTCGTGATCTGCCATCCCTGTGAAAGTTGTTATGCGTAGACTAGGCACGATATATTCCATAGGCATCACAGCTTCTATGCCATAGACCAATCGAAAAGTGTCTGACTTGTTAGCTTTTTGCAAGTAGTCTTGTATGCCCATAGCACTTGAGGTACGCGCACAACCCAGTCATTTCACTATGCGCTACAAATCTTCGTCAACACGTTCTCCAAGATATTATTAAAGGCCTCAATTGTTCCATTAGCCTGAGGATGATACAGTGTGCTCTTTTGATGATAAACCTAGAACTCTTCAGTCATCACGCTAATCGTCTCATTTAAAAAATGCATACCTCGATCACTCATCAACACCTTAGGGCAACCAAATCTGGTTAACACATACTCAAACAAGAACTTTGTTGCTATGGCCCCTGTACAATCCTTCAAAAGTTGTGCCTCTGCCCATCTAGTTCGATACTCCACCACAGTGTTGATATAGCGCACAATTGTCTTCTTTCCAGGAGGCTGAATCAGCCCAACGAAATCAATTGCCCATTTTTCAAATGGTTGCAATTATACTTGAGGATTTAGTGGAAATTCATCCGTCCACGATGGTTTTCCCGTTATCTGACATGCATCGCATTCCCTACAATACACTTTAGAATCTTTATGTAGCATAGGCCACCACAAATCTGCACGCAAAATCTTCTCTGTTGTTGCCTTTCCTGCATAATGTCCTCCTACAACCCCTCCATGAGCTTCCGCAAGGATCCTATTTCTCTCAAAATCAAGCACATACCATCGCAAGATCTAGTATGCACCCATCTTATACAATTGTCCAGCAATCATCGAAAATTATGCCGTGTGCACCACTAGTTCCTTCTTTTGCTGACTTGTATACCCTTCTGGAGCTTTTTTTGTAGTCAAAAAGTGGATAATATCCGCAAAATGATTATCCACTACTCGCACCATGAAGAGTTGCGCGTCGGGAAACCCTTCCTCCAAATTAGTAGGATCCCCCCCTGTTTCGATCCGCGATAGATGGTCAGGTCCTACATTCAACCTTCCTGGCTTCACAATCAGTTCAAAGTCATACTCTTGAAATATCGACAGCCATATGCATATCTTTCCCCCCAACACAAGCTTATTGACTAGGTAATTCAAGGCATAATGGTCTGTGTACATCTTGAAATGTCCAACCAACAAATAGTGCCTGAACTTTTGAAGCACGTACACCATAGCCAATCCTTTGTGCTCTGTTGTTGAGTAATTCTTGTTGGCCTTTAATAATTTCTTGCTTGCGAATGCTATAGGGTGGTCCATCTCCCCTTCACCCGCCTCTGTCAGCACTACCGCAAACGCAATACACGAGGCATCAACATGCACATGGAATTCCTTTTTCCAATCCGGGAAGACCAAGATCATCGCAGTGACCATATTTTCTTTCAATAAATCTAGATTGCGTTGACATTCTTCATCCCAAAAAAATGTAGCATCCTTCTTCAATATTTTCTCCATAGGCACGGTAATCTGAGCATAAGCCTTGATGAACTTTTTGTAATATCCAATATGTCCAAGCATTGCGCGGAGCTATTTGACACTCCTCGGGGCCTCCAAATTCACTATCACCATGATCTTGGTAGGGTCCACCATCAGCCCTTGCTTGCACACCACATGACCTAGTAAAATTCCAAAGGGGGCACAGAATAAACGCTTCTTCAGGTTCAACGAGATCTGATATCTTCGAAACGTATCCAACATTATGCGTGGAATTGCTACATGCTGCTTTACTAAACCAAACATTGTTCAATCATTAAAATAAACCTCCAAGGATTTGTGAATAAACTCCTTGAATACCACGATGACTACATGAGAGAATACCGTTGGCGCATTCTTGAGTCCAAACGAAATCACAATATACTGGAAACAACCCCATTCTATCTCAAAGGATGTTTTTCTCCTATCCTCTGGTGTGATCTTGATCTGATGGTACCCAGAGAACCCATCAGTGAATGAGTAGGCCTCTTTCCCTCCAATGTTGTCCAATACCTCATTAGTAAATGGTTTCAGAAAAGGATCATGGACGCAGGCATCGTTATGCTTCCTTAGATCTACGCAAATCCTTATTTCTCCCTTTTTTTTCTTTTTCTGAGCCACCATCGTGCTCACCTAATTAGACTCTTTGATAGGTTCGATCATGCTTGCTTCTAGCATCTTATCCAACTCCAATCGAACCTTTTCCTTGTGTTTGGGATTAAGGCGGTACGGTCTCTTCTTAATAGGCTTCGTGTCTGGTTTCAAAGTGATTTTCATCACACCCAAGTAGCCTATGATACCCTTCAGGTCTGAAGAAAAAGATGTTGGTACTTGCAGAGTAACTCAACAACCTTATCTATTGTGGCATCATCCCAGTAATCCCTGGTCTTTGTAAATTTTGGCTCTGCTTCAGTACCAATGTTTACTTGCTTGGTTTTCAATGGCACGGTGATGTCCAAGTTTTCTATCTGCGGACCTTCGATCTCACGATGGCCCTCTGCCTTTGGAATATTAACATTTCTTGGATCTTCATCCTCCTCCTCAGCAGTCACATTATATCATTCCAACACATGGTGTAGATGGGTGCTCTAGTCTCGTTGTACCAACTCCAAAGGATCCTATGGAATTCTGAAGATCGCTTCCTTGATCTCTTGTAGAACTTCATTAATTCTCTTGAATCCATCTTCAAAACTGAAGGTCATTAAGAGCCCTTCCCTTAATATATCCCACTACGTGGCACCAAGGCGGAGATCTGTCTCTAAATACCAATTCATAGGAGATCTGTCTCTGTTCCATTAGCTTTAGTCCACTTCGCTAAATGATTGCGCAGATCATTTCTTCGATTGTATTTCCTAGTCAGTCAAACTTTAGGATGACCAAATTAACCTCATCATCCTTTTGTAATCTCGCCATTCATCAAATTTTTCCTTGTGCATACCCCACCATTGTGTGGGCATAGCGCACGGAGCCAAATCTAGTGCTTGGAAGCGATGATCCTCAAGTTCTTCTCATTCAAAGGCATCAAAAAACTTATCTACGTCAGTTAAACCATCATAATAGGGTAAATTTCTTACCTCTAATGACACACGGCACAATGATTTAGTCATCATGTTGCAGAGTAGCGTAGATACTTCATGCAGCCTATTCTACTAGTTCTTCAACTCTTCATCTAAATATGAGGTACAAGTGATTTCTTGGTCCCATGCAATCTGTCCATAAGCTATTGGATTAATCTAGTCTTGGTCTCGCGCTATTATTTTGTAGATCTGATCCAATTCATCATCACTCTCCTCGTAGTCGCGGACCGATTCAGTATAGTATGGTCCTTCCACAAGGTCTAGCAGTACTACCACCCGAAGCGCTTTCCTTTCAAATGACATGGTCCGCTTCTTCAAGTTGATCACCCCATTCATGTCAATGGCCCAGTCAATTCCAAGGAGCGCGGGGTATGGGTTACTGTCATCAATGATTTATATTACTTCAAAATTAGCCAGCGCACTCGCACCTTCTATATCCACTTTTACTCCATGTAGTCACCCCATAGGGATGATCTTCTATTGGTTTGCCATTCTAAGTTGGATCAGAGACCACTACAGCGCAGGTCTCCCCATATTCTCCCATGCCTATTTAGGCAACACGTTCGTGTCAGACCCTAGATCCAGAATGACCTGGTCCATATCATAATCTCCTATCTACGTGGTGAGCCTTATCTCATGCCCTGTTCTTGCCTTATGTTTGCCAATATTATGATTATGTGGTGTCAACCTGGAGCAATTTCTTTAACATCACACTAGTTTATTAACTCCTACAGGCTCTTCATAGCTTTTCTATCACATAGAAGTTTCATACAGGTCTCCAAGAATGTGGTAAGCATAGAGGGATCAACCTCTACAG
Organism: Pinus tabuliformis; assembly: GCA_031772625.1. Classification (NCBI taxonomy): domain Eukaryota; kingdom Viridiplantae; phylum Streptophyta; class Pinopsida; order Pinales; family Pinaceae; genus Pinus; species Pinus tabuliformis. The sequence goes on from CM062811.1 coordinate 655,777,408, forward strand.
GCACACTGGTCTCTTGGACCTTGTTCTGACTCCTTGAGGTGGAGGTCTCAGCGAAGCTTTTCTTTGCTTCCATGAATGTTTCCTTCCCGCACTCTAGATCAAAAGCCACCTCCTTTTCTGGGACCTTGCAAACCCATCCATCCTCTTCAGGTTGTTTTCCTTTATCATCCAGAGTCATTATGCTCCTTCTCAACACTATATTCACGTTCGGATCCTCTTTGCGGGGCTCATTCCTCATTATCTGTAAGTTCTGTGTAGGTTGATTAGGTTGTGCCTTCTTCTCTTACATCTTAGCTATCAACACAGGGCATTATTCTATCGTTTGGTCAAACTTATTACGGTATTGACATGACGGGTGTGTCTGATTCTGACACTCCCGCGCATAGTGCCCTGGAATCCCAAAATTGTAACAAATGACCTGTCTGCAAATTCTATCAGGTCCTCTTCTTCCTCAGCTATGTCCTTGCCCTTGATATTCCTCGCGCGCTCCCCCAACGCCCTTATCCATAGGCTGCGTTTCTGCTTGCATTCGATAAGTAGGCGTTCTTTCCATCATCAGTTCATTGTTATGATAGTGACGCTCATCATGACCTACTAATTTGCAGAAGTTGCAAGACAACTGTTGTGGTGTATGAACAAACTTTTGCAGCAAATGACAATTATGCGTGACATGTTTTCTAGCCACCTGAGAAATAGCGCAACATAGTGTCGTCCCCGCACTCATTCATGTTGAAGCTTCTTGCCTCAGGGGAATTGGTCCCCCCTTGTAATATAATTTGTGAAGACAGGGTAGTGGTATTTATCATGCCCCTGGATCTTACACTTGAGGCACCAGACATCCTCGCGCACCTCTGGCCTAGCCTCCTTTTCTTTTGTCAAGCTCTCCAATTCCAACCAGAGGTTCTGCAACTGCGAGTGAATTTTTTGAACTCCCAAAGTCGCATCCTGAATAGGCATCTCATGTAATCTCATCGCAATTTCTAGGGCATCCGCCTAAGTCCATATCTTCTTCTATGATAAAGAAATCCTCAGGTGGGGTAGAAGTGAGGCTATAAACCACTCGCGGTGTTGACCATCTATGAGATGCATATTAGCTTCACAGATCACACACTTCAACCTTTGATCTAATTCCCAAGGAATTTCACCATCCCTCATTGTGATTTCCTTGAAACAAACCACTGACTACGAGTCATACTTGCGCTTACTAAACTCTTTGTTTAAAGCATCCTTAGTTTCTGCTAGCATTCCTAAAGGATGATCGGCGCAATACTTAATATACCACGTCAGTGCGCGGTCCTACAAGGCAGTAACTAAATATGCCTTCTTTATGTTATCATTAGTGATCTGTTGTGTGGTCCACATAGCATTTGCAACAAACCAAAACTGATCTGTATCCTCGCTCCCTATATCCTTGAAAATAGGTAGCTTTATCGAGTTCGACATGTTTAACGGCGATGGTGGCAGTGGCGATGTGGGTAAAGTTGTATGCGGTGGAGGTGAAGGTGGAGGTGGAGTGGATGGATGATGTATTCATAGAAAACCCTACCTTATCAACTAGAAAACACTCCACTGTGAGGATTGTACCACTCCCTCGTCATCGCTTGAAGGAGGTCCAATCAAAGGGTTGTATTTAGGACCTGCTTTCTCTTGATTTCTAAAGATTCCTACACTTCAAGTAGATCCAAATATCAAGGCAATGGCATAACCCGTTTCTCACAAAAAAGCATCTTAATCTAGGTATTCAGAGATCTCAGATACTTGACTCGCGTTCCTTTGAAAAAACGTTTCTCTGCTTCACTGTAGCTGACTGAAGTATCAACCGTGAATTCTATCACAAATCCTCCTATAACTCGATCAAGCCAGTGATCAACAGTGCGCATGATCTTATTTTCAAAAGCTTCCAACCTCCGCACTAGCTTTAGAGTCCACACTATTGGACCTTCCTCCACCTTCCTTGGCTGTCTGCCAACTAAGCTATCCACTTGTATAGCTCGATTGGGAATGTGCATAAGAGAATTTCGTGTATTTCTGTGTACAAATAACTATCCAATCACTATTCTTTTGGTAGGGGTGGATTATTATTCTCTTGCATCGCGAATTCATTAATCTTCCTATCTAACCACTTCTCATTTTTCTTCTTACTCGGTTTCTAGTGATGCAACATCACACATCTCCTTAAGGAGATCCCAGTCCCAGAAACGAAACCATTTGTTGGCTTAGTGGGTCCTGACCCAGGTTTAGAGTTAATTGTGCCAAATAAAACCCTACACTACTAGCCCTTTCGGCATCAACCCTCGTAGCGTAGGCTGAAGTCTCACTTGAATTAGTATGGGGGGACGCTGGAACCAAGTTTTCACATCCAGAGATCAGTATGATGTCTTTTAATGCCCTAGATCTACCTTCGTGCATATCTATAAGCCCTTAAGGCTTGGTACTGTAACTTCCTTCAAACGGCCTCTAGACCTCCATGAAGGTCTACGATTGGCTTTTGCGGACCCTTAACAAATGAATTATCTACTTACGTGCACCATAAAATAGCCCCAGATCAGAATTCACGCATACCTACTTAAGTGCTTAATAAAGATAACAGAATGTATTATAATCTTTGCATAAATACTTAACATGCATTACATTCAGTCAATAAAACTTATCTAATAGAATCGTGCATCAATACATCATTATTTCATAAAGACATTATTTGATCAGAACATATATCGCAAACATAAATGACAGAAGTAAATAGATAAAGCACATGAATGTCTTCAATAGTATTCTTTATTGTTCTTCACTATGAGGTTATAGACTCAAAATTTCCATGCACACTAAACTACAAGGGTCCGCGCACTTAGCTATGGACACTACTCTAGGCCTCTGCACACTCAGTTGCAGAGCCTTTTCCTCCTCTAGGACTCACTTCTCTGAGTTGTATTCTATTGACCCATTACATCCATCATTCATTACTATGCCTAATTAGTCTCTCTAAGACACCTCTATTTATACAATCCCATGGTCTGCAGACCATGGGTGGATCTCAAAACTAACTCAACTTTACATAGACGAGGGTTAAAACCCTTTTTGACTCCTAACTACCTAAGCATTCTGCATCCACAATTCGCGAAGACTTTGTTATGAAACCACCTCACAAATAGATAGAAAAGATATATCAATGCCTTATAATTCAACCTCTTCGAGGGGGAAACCTCATTTACATTACACAAATGAACAATTCTTGAATGATACAAATGAAAAGACCTCCTTTCTATATATAGGAGTCTAAGGGGTCATAATATAATCAGAGCCGACATAACAATAATAATGTAAGGGCACAATAATAACAATAGTGGGCTTCTATGGGGCACAATAGTAACAATATGGGCACTACATGGGTACATCAATATAATAAGGGGGTTGTAGTAATAATAATAAGGGGTTACACTAGTAGTATAGGGGCCTAACATGCCCCTATCCTTCAAAAAGTGTTGTCCTCAATGCTTGAGTAGTTCTTGATGCTTCTATATAAAAAATTTGTCCCCCCATGTGGAATCTTTAGCAGGTAAGTTCTTCCACTTGATGAGATACTCTGAAATTGATCAATTTCGTAGTTGTCGGGTTCTTGTTTCTGTGACTGCTCCAGGTTCCAATATGATTTTTCCTTCCTCTTCAATTTTTGGCAATATTGTTTGAATTGGGATCTTTTGCAACTTTTGAATAAGTGGCCATAGTTCTTTGTCCTTATTCCATTCATCCCTTACTTCGTTTATCCAATTTGATTGGATAATAGAAATAGCACAAAACAATGCTTCCACATCCTCATCCTTTCTTAAGAGTGCATCTGCAACAAAATTTTGCTTCCATTTTCTATAGATGATGTCAAAGTCATAACCCAACATATTTGTGACACATTTTTTCTGTTCTTCTAAAGATAATAGTTGTTCTAAAAAGTATTTAAGACTATAATGATATATTTTTACCTTGAAGTGTCTTCCCATTCGGTAAGGTCACCATTTCTTAAGTGCATGTAGTATTGACAACATTTCCTTATCATAAATAGCTTGCTTGATATGTAGCAGTAAAAATACCCAATCACCTACATCAAAACATTTTTCACTATGATGTTGTTCTACCTGTTGTTTCATTCGATTTTGCACCAAAGTGGCGTTATCCTTTAAAAGTTGGAGAACTTGTTGTTGATGCTCGATGTGATCTTTCACTGCTTGAACCTTTTTCTTCTTGATATGTCCTTCTATCTTTAGAGTTTGAAGAGTGGTAATTTCTTCCAATCCTTTACAAGATATGGTCGGATTCATTTCGTGATTCTCGATGTGATCTTTCACTTCTTGAACATTTTTCTTCTTGATATGTCCTTCTATCTTGATAGTTTGAGGAGTGGTAATTCCGACCAATGAATTACAAGATATGGTTGGATTCATTTCTTCTTTCTCGATGTGATCTTTCACTTCTTGCACCTTTTTCTTCTTGATATGTCCTTCTATCTTGAGAGTTTGAGGAGTGGTAATTCTTGCCAATGCTTTACAAGATATGGTCTGATTCATTTCTTCTTTCTCTAGGGTTGGGTCCTAGCATATATCCTTTTCTTTTGATGTTTCTTGATCCTTTTCTTCTTCCTTTTCATACTCTATGTAAAATAATTTCTTCTCAGCACACTTATGACCTTTAGTGCATTTGCTATCACAATTGTAACAAAGCCCTTTTTCTCTTCTTTCTTCCAATTGTTGTGGTGTAACCCTTGTAGGTTGTGGAAGGCTAGGAGAAACAACACTTCCATATTTATAGTTGTGAGGGGTAGACTTCCTTGTTGCCATAATTTTACTTTCCACTATGTAAAAAATCCCCTTTACTCTTTCCAATTGTTGTGGTGTTGCTCTAAAGAAGGTGTTGCTCTTTGTATCCTCATAATGTGCTATCATTTCCTCCGTGAAAATTGACCACGTAACAAGTTGTTTACGAGAAAAAAGCACTTTATACCATAAAAATTGATATGGTTCTAAAAATGAAGATGCAATACATACCTTTTGTAACAGTGGTACACCATGTAGATCAAAATATTGCTCCATCTGAAGTATCCAATTTACCAGATCCTTGCCATCAAACTTCCTCATCTTGCTTTTTCTTGATTTTAGGAGCTCTATCTTGAAACGACTGTCACTCCGTACTTTCGGATCTTTAAGTTCTGAAATTTTGACCTACAGTAGCCCTCTGCATCCTCTTTCCAATGCCACCAGTCTTATCCAAATTGGATTCTCCAAGGAAGAGTTATGCCAAATCTCCCACAGTGACTTGATTATAGACTAGTTCAGTAGATCAAACTTCTATGACGTGCCACGTGTCATTGTTTCGACCTTTGGCTCTGAAAAATATACAAGAAACTACAGTCCATCCTCTTTCTGTACCTTCTTACAAAATTTCAATCCGATGCTCAGAGAGAAAGTTATGACGATTTTCCCCAAGTCACTTGTTTGGAATGTAATTCAGGAGTCTGCAAAAAGACCAACTTCTTCAGATCATATCTCCACAAATATAGCGCGGAAAGCATTGAAATTTGGACTGAGGTTCAGTGTGATTTTGTATCAAATGGGTTTTTTTTTCTTTTCTTTTCTTTTCTTTTTCTTTCATTTTTTTTCTTAAGCGTTGCAGAAAAAAAGTTATAGCGAAAATGCCACGATGACCTATTTGGAGCAGTGAAACCCTAGAATCCAAAGCTCTGATACCAAATGTTATGAAACCACCTCACAAATAGATAGAAAAGATATATCAACGCCTTATAATTCAGCCTCTTCGAGGGGGCAACCTCCTTTACATTAGACAAATGAACAATTCTTGGATGATACAAATGAAAAGACCTCCTTTCTATATATAGGAGTCTAAGGGGTCATAATATAATCGGAGCCGACATAACAATAATAATGTAAGGGCACAATAATAAAAATAGTGGGCTTCTATGGGGCACAATAGTAACAATATGGGAACTACATGGGTACATCAATATAATAAGGGGGTTGTACTAATAACAATAAGGGGTTTTACTAGTAGTATAGGGGCCTAACAGACTTTACATATTTTTATCAAAATTTACATCAAAACTTCGGTTTTTAACCCCAAAACTGAACCAGGGGACCCTATCCCAACAGAGATACTTCATCTTGTGGTGGTTAATAAATCCATTGATATGGTCACTTCATCTCTTAAATTAAGAGGGGAACAAACAAAGTTTCCAAAACAGTGTCAATGATTTTATTTATTTTATGTATTCTTCAATACTAGTGCAATTGTTTTTCTTGTAAAACATACTTGCTATAGCCCAAAAATAGAACTACAATTTTAAGAAAATCACTTACTTTTTAAAGAGCTCTTTTATATAGTTAGGGTTTTGAGATGGGTAATGTAAAATGGTCATAGATTTTTTAGTATTCCTTTGACTATATTTTATGACCATAAGCATTAAATGTATTAACCACTTTAAATCTACTAGTATTAGAGTAATAAGGATTTTGTAATATTTGTGGAGTAATAAGGTCATTTGTAATTTTTGGAGTAATAAGGAGATTCTATTTGTTTTTTATTTTGGAGAGATAAGAATGACATTGTAACTCAAAGTAATTTTACTTTGAGGGGGGTAACATTTTTTGTTTGCCGGGATTTGCAAGAGCATCATTGTAGAAGTCAAATTTCGAAAGTTACTTTGCAAAAAATTGAGAAATTGATTAGAGCCAAGTGCAAAGCTTAGTTATTTTTCTCCTCTTTCAACAACTATACGAGGGTCAAGGCCAAGCCCCGATAGATCGTTTTTGTGTAGTGTGTTGCATGTTCTGATTCTCATCTTGATAAAAAAAATTCTTGATTCTCAGTGTGAAGCTTCAACGCTACAATGTCAAAGTTGATTAATTTGTTTTCTGATTCCGACAAACTTGAAGGCACAAAATCTTTCAAAACATGGCAACACCACATTGAAAGTACTCTCATTTATAATGAACTGTGGCATGATATATGTGATGGTGATATTAAGCCAAATAAACCCATAGATGCAGCTGCACTAGCAAAATGGGAAGTTAAGAATGCCAAAGCATTAGCTCTCATTAAATCTATTGTTAATGATTAAATGTATGTTCATATAGCCAATTTTGCAGATGCATGGTCTGCTTTGAGAATTTTTAAAGACTTCTTTGATACTCAGCCTGAAGCAAAGAAAATTGATCTACAATAAAATTATTGCAACAAAAATTGACTGAAGGAGGTGATGTTCTTGAATATATCTCCAGACTTAAGAATATTAAGCAAGAAATCATTAATGTTGGTTTTCAAGCAGTAGATGACAGTTTTATGGTCACAATTTTAATCATTAGACTTCCTTCTTCCTACACACATTTTTTGGAAACTCTACAATTAACTGGAAAGTTAGAGAAGCTAAACTTTGATGAGCTCTGCGAAATGTTGACCCAACATGATAAAACCTTTGGGAAGAAAAAGAAAGTTGGTGAAGATGTCTTTTTCACAAAGGCTAGCACTAGTAAATCATCAACTGACAGTTCTAGAAATAGAGGCAGAGGGAATTTCAATCAAAACCAAGCAGTGCATAATGTACAAAGTAGAGGTCAAAGCCAAAGCAGAGGAAACAACTTTAATAGTGGCAACAGTTCAGGTCGGACTAATTTTCAAGGTAGAGGAAACAGTCAAGGAAGAGGCTATTTTCAAGGATGAGGAAATAATAATCAAGGTAGAGGACAGCCTCAAACAAAAGTCAAAGTAGAGGCAGAGGACATTCTCCAGGAAGATGAAGAGACTTAAGTCAAATTGTGTGTCGAAGGTGTAACAAATTTGGACATTATGCTGAAGATTGTCGAATTTCTATTGACAAAATCCCCAAGTTTCATCAGCACTCAGCACAATTTTCAAATGATCAAGATGATGATAGTTCAGAATATGACTTTACTTCTTCGTCGGAATTACAACTTTCATCCCATCTTAAAAGTGATTCTAAAGATGCTTGGATCTTGGATTCACGGGCAACTCAGCACATGACTTGTTGATGTGATTTTTTTTGGAATTTTCAAGATTGTCAACTTAATTCCTTTTTTCTTGCAGATGATACAAAACATACTCCTCATGGAAAATGAGAAGTTAAAGTGTTTCTCCCTGGCATTGGAGAAAAAAAGATTTCAAATGTATGGTATGTACCAACCTTTAAGAAAAAATTATTATCTTTAATCACGATTCGACAAGTAGGACATCAGGTAATTATGGAAGATGGCCTAGTTAAGATTAATTCAGTCAAACAGAGCTTTCAAACTATGATTACAGGTTATGAAGATGGAAAATTATTAAGGATGAAAGCATGGAAAATTTTAGGGGCGAATTTTCGCCCTTAGGCAAAATTAAGGGGTTTTAAATTTTTAGTGGGCAAATATTTTGTATCATAGTACAATTTTACAAATTGCCTCGAATAGCCCACCTTATTTTAAGGGAGAGGGTTAAAAAGGTAAATTTAGCCCTTGAAATTAGGAGTTACAACCTTCCATTCGCCCTAATTTTCAAGAATAGGTTTTATTTAAGTGAATCCTATGGGCCAAATACCATATTTATAAAAGAGGTATGGTAAATTAATAAAAATATAAATAAATGAGAGGTATGGTAAATAAATAAAACATTTTTTTATATTTACTCCATAAGTCACCTTATATACATGCAAGGGTGTAAACAAATAAAAATATAAATAAAGTGGAGGTATGGTAAATAAATAAAACCTCTTTTTATACTTACTCAAAAGGTATGGTAAATAAATAAAAAATAAACTAGACATATGGTAAATAAATAAAAGCTCTTTTTATATTTAGTCCATAACCCTCTTTCTATTTATGAAGGCTCAAAAAAGAGGTTTTATTTAAGTGAATCCTATGGGCCAAATACCATATTTGTAAAAGAGGTATGGTAAATTAATAAAAATATAAATAAATGAGAGTTATGGTAAACGAATAAAACATTTTTTTATATTTACTCCATAAGTCACCTTATATTTATGAACACTCAAAAAATGTGTTATATTTAGTTGAAACCTATGGGCCAAATACCATGGGCTAGATTATTATTAATACCATGCAAAAAAACTTTATTAACCCTAATATTAGTATTAATAAAAATAAAAATGGCACATGGTATTGACCCATGGTATTCACATGGAATGTGTAGGAATTTACAAGGTAAGTTCCTCAGAAAGAACACCAAAAGGACACCGCTCACAACCAGATCACAGATCAATACACCAGTATTTTTGATGTGGTTAAAACCCTCAAAGAGGGAAACAGTCCACGGCCTGCGCCAACATGGCTGCTACAGGCAATTTATTAATCAAAGAATGAAAATTTACATAAGCTTCTCTCATGCACGGATTACCCGAACAATGACCCTCCATGCGCTTTAAATAGAACTCATGGACCAATCGGGTGTCAAGCCACGGATCAAGTGTCGGTAATACCGAGGAGAGAGTGAACCGTCGGATCACTACATATCGTAACCGTTGGATTGTAAGTTACAAAATGTACAATGGTAAAGAAACACACTTTACCTAACTCTATACTAGACCAAGTTGAACTTAACTATTTCCTATGTGTCGGAATATCCTAACATCCCCCCTTAAGAACAACTTGGGATAGGATTGAAGGATTTACAAATATGACACAATAGGAGAAGGAAGGAGGCACTAGAGCCTATCCCCCCTTAGTGACAACTTCTTGAACTCCAAGCATATATCGAAGTTTAGTGAACTTCGCCTCTGTGAGAGCCTTTGTGAAGATGTCTGCAACCTGATCATCTGTTGCACAATATTGCACTTCAAGAACATGGTCATGAATGAGCTTTCTGATGAAGTGCATGTGTAGTTCAATGTGTTTGCTGTGTTGATGCTGGACTGGATCTTTTCATAGCTGAATGGCACTTTGATTATCACACCAAAGTGTGGTTTGATGCTGCTACTCAAAACCAAACTCTGATAGGATCTGACAAAGCCACAAGGCCTCCTTACTAGCTTACACGGCACCACGATACTCTGCTTTTGCTAACGAAAGAGAAATTGCAGCCTGTTTCTTACAAGCCCATGTAATAGGTCCTGAACCAAGAGTGAAGACATAACCGGCAGTAGACTTCCGATCATCGGGGTCACCAGCCCAATCAGAATCAGTGAAACAAACTAATAGAGGAGCTGCTTTAGCACTGTAATGAATCCCAAACTGTACTGTACCTCGAACATAACGAAGTATTCTTTTCGCTGCTTTCCAATGACTTTCACGGGGGTTTTGCATAAAATGAGCAACAAGGCCAACAGCAAAGGAAAGATCAGGAGGAGTATGGGTTAAATACAAGAGTTTTCCTACAAGTTGACGGTATAAGGTAGCATCAACTTCAAGAGAAGTACAAGAGCCTAAAGTTTTGACTCCAAACTGAAAGGGAGAAGGGGCTGGCTTACAGTCTTCCATGTGAAAATGACGAAGAATATCACAAGCATACTTGGACTGGGAAAGGGAAATACCCTCCTTGGATTGCAAGACTTGAAGATCGAGAAAATAGTGTAAGTGTCCTAAGTCTGTCATTTCAAATTTCTTTTTAAGGCTGGACTTCACATGGTTGATAAGGTTGGGATCACTACCAGTAAGAATAAGATCATCAACATAAAGAACAAGGATGATAAGAGAGTTGCCCACTTTCTTGGTGTAGACAGTATTGTCAGAATAACACCGAGAAAAGCCAGATTCTAAAAGAAAGCTATCCATTTTGGCATACCAAGCCCGAGGAGCTTGCTTGAGACCATAGAGAGATTTCTTAAGTCGACATACAAGGTTGGAGTCTGTTTGGATGAAGCCAATGGGTTGTTCCATATAGATTTCTTCATGCAAGTCCCCATGCAAGAAGGCAGATTTAACATCCATCTGATGGACTTCCCATTTTAAAGAGGCAGCAAGGGAAAGAACAAGGCAGATAGAGTTCATTTTGGCAACAGGGGAGAAGGTTTCAATGTAGTCAATGCCTTCAACCTGTTAAAAACCCTTAGCAACAAGATGAGCTTTATGTTTATCAACTTTCCCATCTGGTCCATACTTGGTTCTGTAAACCCATTTACATCTAACAAGTTTGCGTCCCTTTGGTAGAGGAACAAGATCCCATGTATCATTTGTCAACAATGAATGATATTCTTCATTCATAGTTGCTTCCCAATGTGGATGGCCTGAAGCTTCTGCAAAAGTGTCAGGATCATGATTTACTGGAGCTTGAGCCAGTAAAGAAGAGGCTCTTTCAAACTGAGAACGTGTACGTCACAAGATAACCTACTGCATCCCGAGTAGCACAGACCCATCTTGGAAGTTGAGGATCCTAAGAAGGTGGGGGGGGATTATCATCCTCACTTTCATCATCTGAAGAAGAAATGTTTTAAAAAGTAGAAGAGATAGGAAGAGGTGGCACATCCGCCGGACTAGGCTCGCAAGCCGATTTATTTTCATCAAATTTTACATCTCTTCTAATGATAACATTTTTGGACTTAAATGGAATAAGTCTATAACCTTTTACATCTTCAGAATATCCAACAAAAGTACATTTCTCACTCTTAGGTTCTAAAGCTTTATGCTTTTCATCTGGAATATGGGCCCATGCTTCACTTCCAAAAACACGAAAGTGACTTACATCTGGTTTAATGGAACTCCAAGCTTCTTCTGGAGTGATATTCTTTAGAACCTTAGTAGGAGTGCGATTGATTATATAATTTGCACAATTAATTGCTTCGGCCCAAAAACTAAGACTGAGTCCTTTAGATTGCAGCATACAATTAGCCATTTCCTTTAAGGTGTGATTTTTCCTTTCAGCTACACCATTTTGTTGTGGAGTGTATGGAACAGTATGTTGCATTTGAATTCCATTTTCGGTGCAAAAGTTGATGAATGTGTTTTTAACATATTCTCCACCATTATCAGTTCTTAGCTTAAGAATTTGATGTCCAGATTGTTTTTCAACAAAGGCTTTGAAGGCCAAAAATGTGTTAAAGACTTCGCTCTTGAGTTTTAAGAAGTATACCCAAGTGCGTCTGGAGAAATCATCAATGAAAGTTAAGAAATACTTGTAGCCAGAGAATGAAGCAACAGGAAGTGGACCACATAAATCACTGTGCACAAGCTGTAAAGGGGCTGAGGCGTGCCAAGAGGCACGTTTGTCAAAATTGTCCTGATGATGTTTTCCGAGTACACATCTGGAACAAACACCATCTCTGCAAGACACCATAGGAAGACCTGTCACCATATTTTCTTTACATAGATGCTGAAGGGAGCGATAGTTTAAGTGACCAAATCGCTCATGCCAAAGTTTGCTCACTTCATCATTATGAGCAACAAATACTGAGGGAAGATTTGATGACCCAAAGTTGTGAAACTTATACAACCTTGTGGAATCATCAGCAATACCAGTAGCTAGAATCTGTTTAGGATCTCTTAGATCCTTGATTACAACATCATGAGGTGAAAATTCAACAATTTTACCTTCACCTGAATGAGTTATCTGATATACAGATAGAAGGTTGCAGGATAAGGTTGGAACACATAATACATCATTAAACTGACCATTGTCTAGATGAACAGTTCCAGCCCCTACAACATTAAGAGATCTATCATCACCAACATATATATTTTTGGTGTTACAATCATTTAAAGAAGAAAACATGGCTTGGTTTTTGGCCATGTGATAAGAGGCTCCAGAATCAATGAGCCACTCATGAGAAGGAGAAGAAGAAGATACATTTAGTGCATAACCAGACTGAGATGATTGACAACGACATGCAGAAAGTGCCATTCCAGAAGTTGAAGTTGAAGTATGCTCCACATGGATGTTATGTTTCTTCATTGCGGCTTCCAAGGCTTCCATCTTCTTAAAGCATTTAGATTCTAAGTGGCCATCTCGATTACAAAAGTTACAATGTCTATCAGTCTTCTTCCATTTGTTTTTATTGGTCTTATCATTTTGCTGAAATGATCTTTCATTTTGAGGCTGAGTTTTCTTAGGACCCTTGTTTGGTTTAGGACCATTCTTTTTAGGATATGACTTTTTAGGATTCTTTGAATTTGGTTGTTGTTGGGCGGCTAACGCTTTCTTGGAAGAGTTTCCAAGATTAAGAAGACCAAGGTGTAAGAGATTTTCTTGTTCTCTTATTAAGGAATCACAAAAGGAGTCAAAGGAAGGGGCCTTGTAGTCTTTTCCTTGACAAATGAAAGCTTCCCTTGTAGAATGGAAAGTAGAAACAAATACAGAGTAGGCTGGTCCCAACTTAGTAAGGATGGAATAAATAAGGTTACTATCTTCTTTCTTAACCTTAACACCTTCCAAGAGATATCTAAGGGTCTTGAATTTGGACAAGAAATCTTCAATGCAAGAAAATTATTAGGATCCAAAGTAAGCAACTCATTTTCAAGTTGATGGGCTCTAATTTCATTTTTAATCCCAAAAACTTTAGTGATTTTTTCCAATGCTTCATGAGGAGTCTCAAGTACTGCAATATGGAATCTAAGATCAGGAGAAATAGACATCCCTATCAAACCACGTGCTTGATCTTGTCTATTTTCCCATTTTGCAGCCTTGTCTTCATCTTTTGGTTTCTTCTCTTGGTCTGTGGCTATTATGTAGAGACCTTTACTTCTAAGTAAATCTTCCATGTAGGCTATCCATTGGAAGTAGTTAGTGCTGTCAAGAATGACTTGGCATGGACTTTCCATTTTTTAAAAAACTGAAGCTGAAGATGCTAAAAGTAAGTGTTCCAATGGATAGATCTCGAAAAATTAGGCTGTTTTAAAAAAAACGGCTCTGAAAAAGGCTTCCGGATGAAGAAGTTATGGCTTTTTGAAAAAAAATTGTTGAAGTTGCCGGCAAAGTGCGTGAATGTGCGGGAATGAAAAAATCCGCCCCCACAAAATGGAGACTTGAACCCAAGACCTCTACTCTCTTAAAATAGCTTTGAACCAATTGATCTATACAAAAAATTTAAGAGAGAGAGAGGGGGGGGCCTTGGTTTGCGTGCTTGCCTTGAGAAAGCTCTTTTTCCCTACAAAACACAAAACACAAAACCCAACACGAATATGCAAAGAAAAACGAACCTTGCAGCTCGAAGTTAGCTTTAGCCAAAAAAACTAGATATTTTAAAAAAATGAACCTTGCAGCTCAAAGTTAGCTTTAGCCGAAAAACTAAATATTTTTCTCAATGTTTCTGATTTTCCGAGATCACAGTAAGGTGCAGGGAAAAGAGCATACGCATGAGAAAAATCCTTCCTTTCTGTTTCTGATTTGCCCAAATCGCACAGAGTCGCAGGGCAAAGAGCATACGCAGAAATGAAAGGTATAGATCCGGTTAAAAAAAAAGGGCTAAATAAACCGAAACCGAAATAAGCAGAGAGAAAATAACAGTAAACCGCAAAAACATGGTATACCTCCCGATCTGAAAAATGACGCAGCTAGGGCTACCGGAAACCTTTTCGCGTGAAACGAAAGGGGTTCCTCACTGGAACAGATGCTCCGAACGCAACAGAGCAGTCCTCTCGGCCGGAAAGCAGTCAGAAACAGCAGATCTAGGAAACGACAACCGCATGCAGTTCTACCGGCTTCAGATTTGGATCACCAACGGACGCGGCCCTCAAATAGCTCTGATACCATGTAGGAATTTACAGGGTAAGTTCCTCAGAAATAACACCAAAAGGACACCGCTCACAACCAGATCACAGATCAATACACCAGTATTTTTGACGTGGTTAAAACCCTCAAAGAGGGAAACAGTCCACGGCCTGCGCCAACGTGGCTACTACAGGCAATTTATTAATCAAAGAATGAAAATTTACATAAGCTTCTCTCATGCACAGATTACCCGAAAAATGACCCTCCATGCGCTTTAAATAGAACTCATGGACCAATCGGGTGTCAAGCCACGGATCAAGTGTCGGTAATACCAAGGAGAGAGTGAACCGTCGGATCACTACATATCGTGACCGTTGGATTGTAAGTTACAAAATGTACAACGGTAAAGAAACACACTTTACCTAACTCTATACCTAACTCTATACTAGACCAAGTTGAACTTAACTATTTCCTATGTGTCGGAATATCCTAACAGAATGTAGCCTATTTAAATGGGGGAATTAAACCAGCATAGATCCATATTTACTCTGGATCTACTAAGCCCCGAGAGGGATCAAATATCGTGATATGCAAACTAGCATAGAGTGAAAAAATATTTGATCCCTCTCGGGACTTGGTGGATCAAGAGTAAAAATGGATGTTGTAATTTAATGTATGTTAAACATTTTAACTTGGTTAAAATAAAAATCAATTATTAATTTTATTAATTTTTATAAATTACTAATAGTAATTTTTAAGCTCAAGGTTTATGATAACCCATGGTATTGACCCATGGTAATACCATGGTATTCATGTGAGCATAGACTATTTAAAGGGGAAATTTTATCATCTTAGATTCATCTTAATTCTGGGTCTACCAAGTGCTCAGAGGGATAAATAGATTTCATCCCCCTAAGAGTGGTAGATGTGGAGTTAAGATGGATATAGGTTGGTTTTTATGATAATGAAGATATTAAATAGACTTAGGAAATTATATTGTAAAAACATCTTAAGGTGAATGGTTAAAGCTACATTTAGTCACTTCACAAAATTTAGTAAAAAATCCTTATATCTCCATTAACATTGGTTTTTAACTTTTTCTGATTTAACAAAAAAAATTCAAAACAATGAAACCTTATCACTCTTTCCGCATCACCCTCGCAGAAGATTTCTCACCATTTTTCAAACATTCTCAATATGATATCTTCATGAAAAAGTTTAGGTACTGATATTGGATTAGTTGTTCGAAAAAAAAAGTTGGTTTGTACAACCTTTCATCTTTTGTGCTATTATAAGTTTGTCCTAATGATCTGTAGGGGTTGGAGCCACTACACCATATTTTCCTAAAAGGTGGAGATTTTTCACCAAAAATGAAATTAATCTACATGTTACAATGTTGTTAAAAAATGCGAGACCTATGAGGGTAGTGAATTATGCTAATAAGCTATTTAGATTGGGAGAGACGTAATTAAATTTTATTATTTAATTGAAGATTTCCAATTAAAATAATAATAAATCTACATTTATATATTCATATATTGATTGGAATGATTCTCACAATGGTCACTTCTTTCAATTAGATCCCCTTCAAGCCTTTGGGATACCTAATACTTTCTTATATAATGTAGTTGGGGCTTGCTACTTGTTGGCATGTTGGGGTAAATAAACTTGATGTGTTTTTTTTATCTCGTAGTTAGAGTCTATGGAATAAGAAAGAAATTTGATAACTTGAAAAAAGTTGTAGCTTGACAAAAGTTGTAGAGAAAAAATTAATCTCTCCTACCTTGACAGGTTGTCAATATCAACACCTACAAGAAATTTGTTGTGGAATATTATCAAAACTAATAGAAGGATATGAAAGAGTGTATTGTGAGAACATTGACAAACACGGCCACTGAAACTTGGAACTTTGTTTGTAGGAAGAGAAAATTATGTTTCTTTTTTCCAAACATGTATGTTAGTATATTACAGTTTAATGAATATGTTTTCTTATTATCATATATGGTTTCATACTTTAACAAAAAATTCGCCAAGACTTCAAAATGTTTTATTATTCAGTAAAAGATTTTCCAAGATCTTACAAGATTTTATAATTCAGTGAAAGATTCTCCATCACTGTACAAGATAATATAATCTGGTGAGAGATTCGCCAAAAAAATTATATATACATATTATATTATTGATAAAATCACCTCCCATTTTTCCTATGTATCATGGGGATTAGCCCATTTATTATACATATAAATTTAGGGTGGTTCTTAAAATTTTCCCTGGATAAAAGGGACAGTTATTCCAAGGCATTCTGACTTTGCAGGGGCAGGGACTACAGGAATTTCACCTATAAGATTATGGCATGTAAGATATGGACATTTAAATTTTGATAGTCTTTCTCAATTGCAGAAACAAGGGATGGTTAAGGGACTTCCAACTTTCAAAAAGGAAAATGCAAAATGTGAAGCTGGCATTTATGGAAAAAAAAAAGTTCAGAAAGTTTTCCAACAAGTTCATGGCACGCAAACATGTTGTTGCAACTAGTTCACAGTGATGTTTTTGGACCACTACAAACTTCATTCGGTGGTTGAAAATATTTCTTGCTATTCATTGATGATTTCAGTAGAATGACTTCAGTTTATTTCTTAAAGAAAAAGTCAGAATCATTTGAAAAGTTTAAAATTTTTCGCCAACTTGTTGAAAATGAAGTAGATAGGCACTCCCAGGACAGATAATGGGGGAGAATTCACTTCAAATGAATTCAAAACTTATTGCAGTGATAATGGCATAAGAAGACATCTTACAAATGTTTACACTCCACAGCAAAATGGAGTAGTAGAAAGAATGAATCGCACCTTGTTAGGAATGGCGAGATATATGTTAACTTTCAAATGATTAAGTCCAACATATTGGGTAGAAGCAATTCATACAGCTGTCTACTTAAGAAACAGATCTCCAACTGCTTCTTTAGAAAGATTAACACCTTATGAAGCTTGGTTTGGTTTCAAACCTCGAGTTAAACATCTTAGAGTTTTTGGATCAGTATGTTATGCCTTAGTTTAGAAAGAAAAAAGAACTAAGCTTGACTCAAGAAGTTTGAAATGCACAATGATTGGATATTCTGAAGAGAAGAAAGGGTACCGTATTTTGACCAATGGAAAACTTATTGTGAGCAAAGATGTAATTTTTTATGAAACAAAGAGTAAGACTGCTAAAGAAATCGAAAGTCTTCTTCAAAAGTTAGAAACTAAAGGCAGTCAAAGAAAAGGAAATACGCAAAGTCAACCAAATTCACCAAATTGGTATGAACTTGATTTTCCTTCATCTAAAGATGATTCATCCAGTCCATCTACTTCAACAACACCATCTGGGTCTTCCAGCAGTTCATCTGCATCCCCAAGCAGCAGCAGTCTTTCTGACAGTGATTCTCCAGAATCTTCATCTGATCGATGAACATCATTTTACATTAATCCTCTTTACAATGATGGTGACTTTTCATAATCTCAAACAAGTGAGAATCAACTACCAAAATGGGCAGTTCAACTTTTGAAAGATGTAAAACGTGATGAGCAGAATAAAATAGGAACAAGGAAGTCACACAGAAGTGAAGGAAATTTTGCCTTGATAGAAAATGATTTTACTGAACCTTCCACATACAATGAAGCAGTAAAACATAAAGAATGGAAACAGACTATGATTAAATAATATTGAGTAGTAATTGATAAAAACACTTGGAAACTTGTTGATTATCCTCAAAATGCTAAACCCATAGGATGCAAATGTGTTTACAGAATTAAGTACAAACAAAAGGAAGAACTTGAAAAGTATAAATCAAGACTTGTGGCTAAGGTTTTGCGTAGCAGGAAGGCATTGATTATGAGGAAACTTTTGCTCCTACATCTAAATGGAACACCACCCAATTAGCACTTGCATTAGCCGCTCAAAAAGGGTGGAAAGTTCATCAAATGGATGTCAAAAGTGTTTTTCTCAACGGGGATTTACAGGAAGAAGTGTATATGACACAACCACCAGGTTTTGAAATTGAAGGGCAGGAACATAAATTCTGCAAATTGATCAAGGCTTTATATGGGTTAAAACAAGCTCCCCGAGTTTGGTATGCAAAAATGGATGAATACCTTAGGAAAGTTGGTTTTCAACAAAGTGAATCTGATAATACTTTGTATGTGTGACAACATGGTAAATATCTGGTGATTCTTGTTATGTATGTAGATGATTTGATCATTAATAGAAACAATGATGATCATATTGCACAGGTGAAAATGGAGTTACATGCAGGTTTTAAGATGACAGATTTGGGATTACTTCACTACTATCTTGGAGTTGAAGTCTTCCAACGTCCACATCATATTTTCATTTCTTAGAGTAAGTATGCAGCAGAGGTTCTTCAGTGATTTGGAATGCAGGATTGCAAGTCCTTTCTTACCCCCATGGAGCGAAACTTGAAACTTTCAAAAATTGAAGGGGGTGGAAGGTCGACAGCACTACTTACAGACAGTTGGTTGGCATCCTAATTTATTTGACAAACACTCACCCTGATCTGTCTTATGTCATCAGTATTCTTTCACGTTTTATGCAGGAACCACAAGAAAGCCATTGGAATGCAGCCAAATGAATTCTTCAATATATCCAATGAACAAAAGATTTTTGGTCTTCTTTATATAAAGACTAAAAACTTTGTACTTGGTGGATTTTCAGATGTCGACTTTGCTGGAAGTATTGATGATCGAGCATCAACATTAGGTTATTTAATGAACATGGGGTCAGCACCAGTGTCTTAGAGTTGTAAGAAACAAGCTACAATGGCCACTTCTTCAGTAGAAGCAGAGTACATTTCAGCATGGGAAGCAGCATGTGAAATTGTTTGGTTGTGCAGAATTTTGCAGGACTTGGGCATTTCTCAGGCAGAAGCTACATCATTATTCATTGACAACCAGTCAACCATCAAGCTTGCCAAGAGCCCAGTTTTTCAGTCAAAGACGAAGCATGTGGACACCAAGTATCATCATATAAGATCTCTCATTGCCAAAGATGTCCTCAAGCCAATTTATTGGCCTTCAAAAGATCAGATCTTCGACATTTTCACAAAACCTCTTGGTAGAATAAAATTTAGTAAGTTCAGGGATGAACTTGGTATCTGTTGTAATGTATCTTTGGATCATAGGGGGGAATGTTAGATGATCCAAAAATAAATATTATCATAGGTTATTAAGTTAGAATAAAATAATTATTAATTTAAGATATTAAATTAATAATTATTAATCTATAATATTTAATTATTTAATGGAGACATTTAGAATTAGTATATTGTTGTAAAATATATGACCCTACAAATGTGTCGTATCTTAGGCTCTAATTTAGGAGAATTGTT
Organism: Pinus tabuliformis; assembly: GCA_031772625.1. NCBI lineage: Eukaryota > Viridiplantae > Streptophyta > Pinopsida > Pinales > Pinaceae > Pinus > Pinus tabuliformis. Next base: position 655,797,434 of record CM062811.1, read on the forward strand.
AGTAAGTTTTTTAATAGCTTTTATTGTAAGTGGACACTTGTTATTTCATAAGTGATCAATAATTAGAGGTAGTTAGGACATTGAGCCTATAAATAGCTCATTGCAAGAGTGTTTGGTTGTTTGGGTGTAAACTCTTGCAAAATTCCATATGTAATTGATTTTCTTATTAATAAAATTACATGTCTAAGGACACTTCTACCATTATAAACATAAAAGAAACAATTATATTTTCCAAACATAGCACTAGTTGGTTTCAAACCTCATATGTTCCACCTAGCCATAAAATGCACTATTAATACTCTCTTGGTAGTGGGTCACGCCTGAACTATGGCTATAACTCCACTAGGGAAAATCATTCCTAAAGCCAGGTATGGCCCATAACCACACTAAAAATGTTCAAGGAAATGTGCCAAACCATAGTATTTCTCCAACCTATAGTCCCTCTTTCCCCATTAACTTGAAAAAGACAAGGTAATGTTCCCCCTTCTTTTCCTTTACAAATATTCAAGCTATAACACTACCCTTCCATAGGTTATAAATCCCTCAAGGATCTTCAGGTATCCTCCAAGCACCACACAAGGACTTCTCTACTTCCAAGGCTCTTATGTAACTGAATATAGCACAAGGAAAAGTGCACTTCCAAAGCCACCTGGGATCCCGATATAGCATAATCATAGGGTCACATATTTCTCCCTATAGGAAGTGTACCAATTAGCTTGGTAAGATTGATGGAATGGAATCCTAGAATAACTCTTAAACTCTCACTTTTGTATGCATATGTCTTTTTTGACAAGTGGCACTCGACAAATTCACATTAATGACTTACACTTTGGATTTTAGGCTCATTTTAAGAATGTCTTACCTCCCCATGCTCCAACCCCTCATCACTTAGAGCTTAACCCCCTTTCCCACTCATGGAGTCCTAGTCTCTATCACTCTTAACTAACTTGGTCTATAATAAAAATGTATTTTATTAATGATAGTGTGACTACAAATTTGCAGATCTAGGCTTGTTGTCCCTTTAACACTTAGGCTCAACATCCTAAAATCACATAGGCACTCTAGCCTCAAAAAATATATATCTAGGCACTTTAACCCAAACACATAAGTACATGGGCATGCAAGTCAAAATATTTCCCAACCTACTAGAATAAACATTATATGTACAACACACACAAGGGTTACCCTAAAGCTTCTATATTCCCCTCCCTCTTATTTATGAATTTTCCGCATTGCATTATATACATACTAATACAATAAAAAAATATTCAAAAACATTAGGGTACTCCTCCCTCATGGTATATTCATCTTTGTAGCATGATTCATACCATAATGCATCCATTTCACTTTTACCAATGTCATATCTTAATTTTATAGCACTTTGATATTCTTTTCCAAAATGTCCACTAGAAAAGCTTGGATGTATGCCTCAATATACACCTAAATTAACAAGCATGGATGGAAGAAATTTAACCCTATATTTAATTAGGCCAACCCTCTCTTACATATTAAATGGCGCACAAATCCTAACCACCTTTTTTTAGCATCTTTCTAACTTCATTGAAGTCTTCCTATCCTTTACTTTAGGAATACATGATTACCATCTCTAGATTACATATTTGTATTGTTATTATATGCATAGCTTCTCTACTTATCCTATTGTTGTAGGTGCTACAGCACCCCCAAAAAAAATTCATATTGTATATTTAAACTTTTGGGTCCCCCCCTAGATTTTTGAATTTTCATGTATGTTTCTGTTGGGTGACTTAGACTAAATCTTTGAATCACCTAGTCATAACAATATGCATGCCCACAAATGAGCTATGGTCATAATATGTTTTCTATTTGTTTGAGTTTATGCATTATTTTTTCATGCTTGTGAAATATTGAATCTTTCTATTATCTAAGTTCATCTACAAATGTAGATGACAAAGATATCAGTATCAACCAAGAAGAAAATGAAAACCTCAAATTTTCAACAAATAATGATGCTAAGAAAAATTAGTATCTATTCCTACAACAAGTTCTTGTTTTGGTATTTAGTACCAAGTTCCATAAGAAAATATTTGTGCTTACTGTATAGGTAGTACTCTATCAAAGAGAATTAATGGACCTAGTTTCTATTTGGAGATGCATGTCTTGAGTTGGTATGATCCAATTCAAGTGACCTTGCAAACAGATGATTTTTTCAGTGTGCACAATTTGCAAGATGTGTACAATGAAAAGTTTGATCAAATTGAAAAGAACATGAAAGAGGATATTCAAAAGGATTGAACCATTTATTCTCTTGGAATTGAAATCATTAGCATGGGAGTGACAAAAACATACAACTCTAGTAATCATTTCTCAAAATAAGGAACAAATGGAAGAAGAATTAACTAAGTTTCTAATAGCAATGGGGAAGAAAAAGGTAGCAGAAAAAGAAGTTGAAACCGGAATGAAAATGACTATGAAAAAACCTAAGAAATATGTTGTAACACCCTCCTCCCACATCTAGCCAAGAAACTGGCAAGCCGAGTTAAGCACAGGATGAGAGGCCACTATGATATGATTCAACCTCCTAATTCATGTTAAGGAAGTCGAACTGATGGAAACACAACATACAAACATTAATCATCAACTACAGGACCTTAAGGAACCAATCCAATACTTTAGACATCTTTCCTTAGGGTTGCACTGAGATTTTGGACAATTTAAGGTTCAGTCGCTCCCATGTTGTAGGCATGAGTGCGACTAGCAATCCAAATTCTCTCTCACATACTTTCCTGCCAGTGACCAGAGACCAAAATTGTCAGTGTTATGCTAATGAATCCGGGATTTGGGCTACTTTTTCAGGACCAGAGCCCAGGTCACTGCCCAGAATTGAACCATCTCTTTAGATCAATAAATAACATGGAAATTATAGTACTAAATTAAATACTTGTTCAAGACCTTGACTGGACCCCTACTAGCCATGACAGTCCTTTCGTCAAACATATTGCAAATGTGTAATCTACAGGTGTAACTAACAGTTCTGAGCATAAGGGTCTCATAATTAGATGAGAATCATTAAGAACCATTGATGCCTCAACAAATCACTACCATTCCATCCATTAGGTAATATATACATTTATCATTCAATTACAAGTAAAACCATGATGAGAGATGCACATGGTTATTGTCATAAAACGCATACATAACCATAATAATAGTAGCAGAAATACTCATGAAAGTATAACCATATGGACCACATCCAACCCATCAAAATGCTCATATAAATACAAGGAGAAATAAACTTTCATTAATGATGCCAAAATTCAAACCCGGGATAGGACTTCCTTGTTACACCCGACCATAGAATGGCTGAGCCAAATATCTCTTCAACAATTCATCCTCATGCCATATTCCGAGAATGAATCTGGGATCTCATAGAAAACATCAACAAAAACTCATACAGGGCTTCTAAAGGCCATCCACCTCAACCCATCAAATAGTGATTCGACCTCACGGTCATACATCACAAAAGCATCATCAAATTCGTCTCCATCCAAGCCTTTGAGGGCTTCCAGAGCACTTTTTGGACCAACCAAAGCTTCTAGGACTAATAACTGAACCCACCAAGGGCTTCCAGAGCATTTGTCCAACCAAGGCTTCTAGGACTAGTAACTCAACCCAAGTTGTTACAGGGCTTCCCAAGCATTTGTCCAACCAAGGCTTCCAGGACTAGTAACTCAACCCAAGTGGTTACAGGGCTTCCAAAGCGTTTGTCCATCCAGGGATTCCAAGCACTAATAACTCAACCCAAGCTAAGGAAATATGAGAACCAACCAAAAAACAATAATGATAGTAAACCCAAAATCACCATGGCTATCCAGGAAATGGCAAGGCTAGGCAATCCACTGTCAATCTAGGAAATCCTCCATGTCAACGATAGATCACAACTAAGAAACCACATGCATGTGCCATGCATGAAAAAACTAGTGAAGGAAACATGCATGAAACTTGGTACTTGCAAGAAAATGTAATGTGCCTCTCGATCTCAATTCCTTCTTGCGCTTTCCTACTCTTCCTTTGCCTTCTTGCTCCAAAATTCCAATTATGCCACACCCACCAAGAGTGCTCCAAGAAAACTCTAAGTCTCCAAGGGTATGAGAGAGAGAGAGAGAATAATGAGAGAGCTCCAAAACTGAACTAACAAAATGTTACGAACTGATCCTCAAAATCCTTTTTATGAATGAGGCCTCTATTGTCTTCATTTTTCCATTATTTTCCTTCAATTTCCTCCTCACATAAAACATGTGACCTCTCACCTCCCTTTTCTCCTAATTCCCATTATTTTCATAAATAAACGTGCCAAAAATGTCATTTTGTCTTTCCAAATCCTTAGACACTTCCTTTGCCAATTTCCTTAGCCATAACCAATCACAAGTGATCGCCATCACTAGGATTCTTCCCAACATTCAGCTTGGAATAAGTGTCCCATCAATTGTGGTAATTATTTTGCCTTTTTTTACTTTTATTACATGGAATTTTCACCAAGGCTGCTACAGATTCCTCCCCCTTGGGAGAACACCGTCATCAGTGTTCAAAAACACCTATAACCACAAGGTTGTTGTAAGAAAAATATATGCTGTCGATGGAGCTTTATAACCTAACTCGATGTAGTATTTACAATGATCACCTTGCTAGAAAACAAACCAACTTAACAACATCATAATGACATACCGCATAGTGTATATTTATAACATAGCTCATGGTGGTATTTACATCCATATACATATGTACATAAACAAACATTATCAAAACATATACCAAATCATATACAAAAATCACACCAAAACACCAAGCCAAATCTACTTTGCCTCAACCGGTAAACAAGGAAGGATACATAGCCTGCATCTGATCTTCCATCTCCAATGTAACTTCATCGGGACTAAAGTTCTCCTAATGCACCTTAAATTTCTTGATTTCTTGGTTCTGGAGCATGAGAAACTTTTCCTCCAATATAAGCTGAGGCTTCAACCGTAATTATCCATCTAGTTCCACATGCAATACAGACCAGTCAATCACATGATCAACATCCTTAACATACTTCTTAAGAAAAGACACATGGAAAACATCATGGACTTTCACTGTCGTAGGCAGTGAAAGTCGATAGGCTACTGGCCCATTCCTCTCAATGATACTGAAGGATCCACAAAACCGTGGTGCCAACTCGGTACATGATCAAATCTGCAAGGACCTCTTCTTTGGTTTGATACACAAGTACACATGTTCCCCAACTTGGAACTCCTTGAACAACCTATTCCTATTTGCATAACTCTTCTACCTATCCTATGCTACCTTTAGATTCTTCTTGATCACCTGCATTTCTTGTTCCATGTCTGCCAACATATCTGGTCCAATCAATACCCTTCTAGCTGGATCACTTCAACTGATGGGAGTATTGTAACTCTCCCCATATAATGCCTCAAAAGGAATTATCCTCAATGACTCCTGATAACTGTTGTTGTACACAAAATATACCAAAGGGAGATATTCTTCCCACTTCCTATGTTGATGCATCACATACATCCTCAACATGTCCTCTAGTATCCAATTGACCCTCTATGTCTATCCATATGTCTGCAAATGATAAGTTTTGTTGAAGGTCAACTCTGGGCCCAAACCTACAAATAACTCCTTCCAAAAATTTTAAGTGAACTTTGCATCCCTGCCTGACACAATATTCTTCAAAACATCATGTAGTCTAACCACATCTCGGATGAATAACTATGCTACATCACTAGCGGATAATGTAGACTTCATCAGGATGAAATGTGAAACCTTCGTCAACCTGTCCATAATGACCATCATGGAATCATGTTGCTTCACTATCTTTGGCAACCCTGTGATGAAGTCTATGGAAATAACCTCCCATTTTCACTTTGGAATCGCGATTGGTTGTAGCAGTCCACCTGGATTTTTACCCTCTTCTTTCACTCACTGACAATCAAAATACCTCGCCACAAAGTCTACTACATCCCTCTTCTAACTCAGCTAATAATAATATCTCTTTACCGTTTTCAGTGTGTTTTTATAACCTGGGTGACCTGAATAAGGTTTCGCATGAAACTCCCTCAATATCACCTTCTTGAGATCAATGTTATCTAGTACATATATCTTGTCTCGGAACCTAACCAACCGATCTTCTGTAAGACAATAATCCTTACCTTGTGCACCTACACATGCACCTATACATGTACCTACACCTATACTTATACATGTACTACCACCTGTACCTACACCTGCACATGTATGTGTACCAGCATCCTGTTGAAATGTGTGCACAATCTCCATATACCTGACATCCTGCTGACCTGCCTACAAGATCCTATCATGTAAGTCTGTTCCATAGGAGATCATGGTTGGCAAGGGATTTACATGTACCTGTCTGCTAATAGAATATTCCCCTATTCTCTTTACCTTTGATGTACCTGATCTCGAAATCAAACTTGTTGATTGTGGCCAACCATCTAGCCTGCCTGGTGTTCAAATTTGGTTGGTCAAACAAATACCTCAACCCAATGTGGTCACACATAAGTACAAATATTCTACCAAGAATATAGTGTCTCCACATATTCAATGCATGTATGATCGTTGCCAACTCAAGATCATGCATCAGGTAGTTCTACTCATGCTTGTTTAGTTTCTGGGACTCATAGCATACAACTTGTCTATCGTGCATAAGGACTCAACCAAGTCCTCTCTTGCAAGCATCTATGCATACCAAAAACTTTTTATCTGGATCTGCAATCTGTAGCACTGGTGCATGTGTCAACAACTTCTTGAGTTTCTCAAATTTATCCTCACACTCCTATGTCCATTCAAACTTCTTAAAATTCCATTGCAATGATGTAATGGGATAAGAAATCTATGAGAAGTTCCTAATGAACCTCCTATAATATCTTGCCAGACCCATGAAATATCTTACCTTATCCACATTCTTAGGAGGTACCCACTTTATGATGGCCGTTATCTTTTCTGGATCTACTACAATGTCTTCCTTGGAGACAACATGCCCCAAGTAGTGTACCTCAGTTTGAAATAAACTACACTTGTTGAGTTTAGCATACAACTGATGCTCCCTCAACAACCTCAACATTGTTGCTAAATTCTCGGCATGTTCTTCCTCATTTTTAGAATTACCAGTATATCATCAATGAAAATAATAACAAAATTATCCAAATATGGATGTACCACACTATTCATCAAACACATGAATGTAGATGGAGCATTAGTTAAGCCAAATGGAACAACAACAAACTCAAAATTCCCATACCTGGTTTGAAATGCAGACTTGCAAATGTCCTCCTCTTTGATGCGTACATGATGGTATCCGGATCTCCAATCAATCTTCGAGAAAATTGTTGTTCCCTTCAGCTGATCTAACAAGTCATAAATCCTCGGCAACGAGTACCTCTTCTTGATAGTCACTTTGTTCAACTACATATCATCAATGCATAATCTGGGTGTTACATCTTTCTTCTTTATGAACAATATGGTGCGCCTCATGGTGATACACATGGCCTAATGTATCCCTTGTACAACATTTCATTTAGCTGCAATTTTAACTCAACCAACTCAGGTGTGCTCATCCTATAAGGTGCTTTTGATGTTGGAGATGCTTGTGGCACTAACTCAATAGAAAATTCTACGTCCCTATGAGATGGAAACTCTGTAATGTCTTCAGGAAATACATCCTTGAACTGCTGTAAAACTAGGTACTTGCTCAACACATCTATACCCTCAACTTTCTTACCCTTATCACTAAAAATGCGCACTGCAAATAACTTGCACCCTTTCTTGTGACTGTGCTTTAATTTCATAGTTGTCACCATCCTAACTGATGTGGCTTTCTTCTTTCCCTGCAAGACTCTTGGTTCCCCATTGTCATCAAAACACTCAATGGATTTATCATAATAATCTACCTTGGTTCTATGAAGATACAACCAGTCCATGCCCAACAACATATTGTATGAACCCAATGGCAATACATTCAAATGTGATGTGATAGGCATACCATTAAAATCAAATGCACAAGCTCTTACCCAATGACGAACTTGTTTCTTTGTGCCTGTAGCCAACTGTATTAACCAATATTTTGCATGAAATTCCTTACTCAAACAAAAATTTTCCACCAAGTCAGGACTAACATATCTATAATTAGATCCAAGGTCAATCAAAATAGAAATGACTTGATCACAAAGCTTACCGTCTATCTCAATGATAGATGCCCAATGATCTGCTTATTTTTATCCAATGATGCATAGATACATGGAATACTGTGACCAACATCACCAACAATTTTTCCTCCTGCACAATGTATATCTGAGGTCTACCACCTTTATTTTGCGGGAAATCTCTCCTGCGGTAATCCTTGCCACAAATCCAACACTCTATAAGATTCTAGCATGTCTCCTTGTTCTGTTCTCTTGATCGAAATCCATATCCTCTATTTGATGCATTAAAAGTGGTGCAACATTCTCCTTGTTACTTGTATCTTGAGGTCTTTCTCTCTTTCTGTCCCATTTGCCTTTGTTCTTTACATTACCTCTCTACTTTGGCTTAGTCTCAGTTATGCACTTCGATTGTTCATAACAATGCCTTAGCTTCCAAATGGCCTCCCCCAATGATCTAGGCTCATTGAACTCAATTCTATATTTAAATGCAACCAGTAACCCACTAATGAACCTCTGAATCTTGGCCTTTTCCTCTGTGAGATAAGGCACATACCTCAGTAACTCCAAGAACCTACTAGTGTATGCATAATTTGTGATGGAACCCATCTTTAACTCGTAAAATTATTTTTCTCTGTCATAAAAGTATCTCTCTAACAAGTACTTCTTCTTGAATAGATGTTCAAACTCACTCCAAGTTAAATCCTTGTCATGAATTCATCTGAGATTCTTCACATCTTCCCATGAAATGTATGCTTTACCTTTGACATTGAATGTAGCCACTCTAGCTTTCATGTTCTCGGAATAGTCATGCAACCTAAAGAATTTCCGCATGCCAAGCAACCATGCCTCTGCATCCTGTGGTTTCCTCATCTCTCCATCACATGTTGGTGGTTTCGATTTCTTAAACTCATCCGACAAATATCCCCTATTACTTCTCCTATAAGGATGATACCGATGATGATCATGGTACTTATCTGAATAAGAACTAGAATCATACATGTGTCTATCCCTTCTCCTATCTATAGTGTCAAACCATATGCCATCTTTGATTGTGTCATCTCTATCTAATTTGTGACCACCATGTGACCGACTACCATATGCCCCATTAGTTCTATCCTTCTGCTCATAGTTGATCCAACGTGGTCCATGTCACTGAAAATATAACAAACTCTGAAGTATTACTACATTTTCCTCTACTTGTTTCCCCTATGCCTATATGATTCTGTCATTATCTCCCTTACAAATCCTTATTTCTTCCCTTAAGCTTATGATTGTAACTACCAAATTAGAAGGGTTCCCAACACCATACTACTCTTCAGATTCATAGGGAGAGTCTTTGTAGTCAAGCATCTTGCTAGCCATTTCATATTTCTTCCTGCAAGGTAGATAATGTCAGCTAAACCAAATCACAATAAACCAATGTACCTTAGTATACCTCAAGCAGGATACCTTGTCTGCAAGATCAACAAATCAGCGTGATACATGTATAACATAATCTTGAAAACATATAAAAACATAAAACATAAGCATATGACCATGCAACTGTCATTCTATATAGGATCCAGTCATCAATGCATTACCTCAATAACCACACACACCACTACCTCATGCATGACAACCACCATCATTATGTCACCATACACTTTACCACATGCAAACATGAACATGCATAAGTGATGCATAACCATCCACATATATGCATAAACACATATGACCAAGCATGAGTGAAAAATACTTGAAATCAAACTTGCAATAATGATACATGCAACCCATCATACAAGAATGTAACCAAACATACTACAACAATACATGTAAGTGACATAAATCGACATGTAACCAATTATGCACTCACAGTGATTCATTCCACAATAACACCTTAAATTACACATGACTACATCACCACAACCATGAACAACACCATGCAAATGTAACAAGCACATGGAATGCAAGTGTGAGAGACACACATGCAACTGACATGCATGCATGACCAACACATAGCCCATCTAGTCTGAGGGGTGAACCATGCTCTGATACCACTCTATAACACTCTTCTCCCACATCCACCCAAGCAGCTGGCTAGTCGGGGTAAACATGCAATGAGAGGCCACTATGGTATGATTCGACCTCCTAAGACATGTTAAGGAAGTGGAACTGATGGAAACACACCATAAAGACATTAATCATCAGTTACATGACACTCATGAACCAATTCAATACGTTAGAAAACTTTTCTTGGGGTCCCACTGAGATTTTGGATAATTTAAGGCTCGATCGCTCCCATGATATAGGCATGAGTTCGACCAGCTACCCAAAGTCGCTCTCACGGGCTAGCCTACCAGTGACCAGAGACCAAAATTGTCAATGATGTGCCAGTGACTTTAAGATTTGAGCCACTTTTTCAGGCCTAGAGCCCAAGGCACTACCCATAATTCAACTATCTCTTCAGATCAGTAAAATAACATGGAAATGACAGTACTAAACCAAATACTTGTTCAAGACCTTGATTCAACCCCTACTAGCCATGATAGGAATTTTGTCAAACATATTGCAAATATGTAATCCACAGGTGTAATTAATAGTTTTGAGCATAGGGGTCTCATACTTAGCTAACAATTGCTAAGAATCATTGATTCCTCAACACATCAACTGCCATTCCAATCATTAGGTCATAGATACATTGATCATTCAATTACAAGTAAAACCATGATGAGAGCCACACATGGTTGTTGTCAAAAAACACATACATAACCAGCATAATAGCAGCATAAATAGTCATGAAATTATATTCATATGGACCACATACAACCTATCAAAATTCATTATGACACAGATTTGGCGCTATGACACAGGTGTCGTCCTTGATGGCAACTCACTCAGATGACAGATCACAGTTCAGGCTCTCAAAATGAAGGAAAAAGAGGTATATGCAGGTTCCCCTTGACCAAGCCACGTATACACGTGGGTTCGCAGACCAAAAGGCGCGTATGCGTATACATGCACTTTCATGCAAGGAAAAGCACATACATGTTGGAAAACTTGGTTTTGGTCTGTGGTATTTGGTCCTTGGTATTTTAACCCATGGTATTGGTCCAAGGTATCTTGTCCGAAGTGTTGACCCTAGGTATTTGGTCCAAGGTATTGATTCTAAGTGGTTTTGGACCATGGTATTGAGTAAGGCCTAAGACTATAAAAGGAGGGGGAGGTCATTAGGAAAAGGCACTCAAGCATTGAATATCTAACGAAGAGCCAAATCTAGATACTGGTTATTGGGTGCATAGCTGGATCTAAATCAAGGATGAACCTGAATGCTTGAATAAGGATAAGTTCTATAGATGGGTCAAGATCTTAAGGCTTGAAGAGAAGTATCTTTGTGTGGTTTTGATCTTTTATCTGAATAATTGGCACATGTCATAATCTGTAAATATGATGATCTGGGTATAACGGATGTCTAAATAGTTGTAAAGGTTGAATCATATTTTACAGATCTGTACGCAGGTTCAGAATAGCAAAGGCGCGTATACACGCTAGGTTGGCATTTCAACTCTGTGTATATGTAGGTCCGCCTTGAGAAAAGTGCGTATGCACGCAGGTTCGACACAGTGAAGTAGCGTACACCTCATAAAATATGTTTTAGATACTTCTGCTTACTATTACAGTGTTCTGGGTTTTGGATTGGGTTCTGGTTATTGTCATTGTATTCAGGTTACAGCATTCAGAAAATTGATTGGTTGATTCAGTTTTTGGTTGGTGCAAAGGAGATTGGTTGATGCTGATATATTTGATGTTTGATTAATGTTATTGATGGATACAATCTGAAAATTTATGAAACGTGATCCCTGGAAGAAAAGAGAAGGTTGTAGCCTCTTGTAGGTCAGCACCTACGTACTAGTACCTCAACTAGTACAAGAGCTAGGGGGTTGTAGCTCCCTTCCAGAAGAAGCTGGAGAATGAGAGAAGGTTGTAGCCTTCCGCAGTGCAGGTAGAAGCTTGCATACTGGTATAAGACTGCACTAGTACAAAATATTGTAAAAAGTGTAGGAATTTACAGGGTAATTTTCTCAGACAGAACACCAAAGGACACCGCTCACAACCAGATCGCAGATCAATACACCAGTATTTTTGACGTGGTTAAAACCCTCAAAGAGGGAAACAGTCCATGGCCTGAGCCAACGCGGCCACTTCAGGCAATTTATTAATAAAAGAAAGAAAATTTACATAAGCTTCTCTCATAGATGGATTACCCTACAAATGACCCTCCATGCGCTTTAAATAGAAATCATGGACCAATCGGGTGTCAAGCCACGGATCAAGTGTCGGTAATACCGAGGAGAGAATGAACCGTCGGATCACTACATATCGTGACCATCGGATTGTAAGTTACAAAATGTACAAGGTAAAGAAACACACTTTACCTAACTCTATACTAGACCAAGTTGTACTTAACTATTTCCTATGTGTCGGAATATCCTAACATCCCCCCTTAAGAACAACTTGGGATAGGATTGAAGGATTTACAAATATGACACAATAGGAGAAGGAAGGAGGCACTAGAGCCTATCCACCCTTAGTGACAACTTCCTGAACTCCAACCATAAATTGAAGTTTAGTGAACTTCGCCTCTGTGAGAGCCTTTGTAAAGATGTATGCAACTTGATCATTTGTTGAACAATATTGCACTTCACGAACATGGTCATGGATGAGCTTTCTGATGAAGTGCATGTGCAGTTCAATGTGTTTGCTGCGCTGATGTTGGACTGGATCTTTCCATAGCTGAATGGAACTTTGATTATCACACCAAAGTGTAGTCGGATGTTGTTGCTGAAAGCCAAACTCTGACAGGATCTGATGAAGCCACAAGGCTTCCTTACTAGCTTCTACGGCACCACGATACTCTGCTTTTGCTGAAGAAAGAGAAATGGCACCTTGTTTCTTGCAGGCCCATGTAATAGGTCCTGAACCAAGAGTGAACACATAACCTGCAGTAGACTTCCGATCATCAGGGTCACCAGCCCAATCAGAATCAGTGAAACCAACCAATAGAGGAGATGCTTCGGCACTGTAATGAATCCCAAACTAAACTTTACCTCGAACATAACGAAGTATTCTTTTAGCTGCTTTCCAATACTTTCACGTGGGTTTTGCATAAACCGAGCAAGAAGGCCAACGGCAAAGGAAAGGTCAGGTCGAGTATGGGTTAGATACAGAAGTTTTCCTACAAGTTGACGGTATAAGGTAGCATCAACTTCAGGAGAAGTACAAGTGACTGAAATTTTGACTCTAGACTGGAAGGGAGAAGGGGTTGGCTTACAGTCTTCCATGTGAAAATGGCGTAGAATATCACAGGCATACTTGGACTGGGAAAGGGAAATACCCTCCTTGGATTGCAAGACTTGAAGACCGAGAAAATAATGTAAGTGTCCTAGGTCTATCATTTCAAATTTCTTTTTAAGGCTGGACTTCACATGGTTTATAAGGTTGGGATCACTACTGGCAAGGATAAGATCATCAACATAAAGAACAAGAATGATAAGAGACTTTCCCACTTTCTTGGTGTAGACAGTATTGTCAGATTGACACCTAGAAAAGCCAGATTCTAAAAGAAAGTTATCCATTTTGGCATACCAAGCTCGAGGAGCTTGTTTGAGACCATAAAGGGATTTATTAAGCCGACATACAAGGCTGGAGTCTGTTTGTATAAAGCCAATAGGTTGTTCCATGTAGATTTCTTCATGCAAGTCCCCATGCAAGAAGGTAGATTTAACATCCATCTGATGGACTTCCCATTTGAACGAGGCAGCAAGGGAAAGAACAAGGCGGATAGACTTCATTTTTGCAACAGGGGAGAAGGTTTCAGTGTAGTCAATGCCTTCAACCTGTGAAAAACCTTTAGCAACAAGACGAGCTTTATGTTTATCAACTTTCCCATCTGGTCCATACTTGGTTCTGTAAACCCATTTGCATCTAACAAGTTTTCGTCCCTTTGGTAGAGGAACAAGATCCCATGTATCATTTGCCAATAATTAATGATATTCTTCATTCATAGCTGCTTCCCAATCTGGATGGCCTGAAGCTTCTGCAAAGGTGTCAAGATCATAATTTACTGGAGCTTGAGCCAGTAAAGAAGAGGCTCTGTCAAACTGAGAACGTGTGTGTCGTTGATCTGTAGGATCACCGGCAAGATCAACTGCTGCATCTCGAGTAGCAAGAACCCATTTTGGAAGCTGAGGAGCTGAAGGAGGATCCTGAGATGGTGGGGGAGGATTTTCATCCTCACTTTCATCATCGGAAGAAGAAATGTTTTCAAAAGTAGAAGAGATAGGGAGAGGTGGCACATCCGTCGGACTAGGCTCGCAGGCCGATATATTTTCATCAAATTTTACATCTCTTCTAATGATAACATTTTTGGACTTAAATGGAATAAGTCTATAGCCTTTGACATCTTCATAATATCCAACAAAAGTACATTTTTCACTCTTAGGTTCTAAAGCTTTATGCTTTTCATCTGGAATATGGGCCCACGCTTCACTTCCAAAAACACGAAAGTGACTTACATCTGGTTTGATTGAGCTCCATGCTTCTTCTGGAGTGATATTATTTAAAGCCTTAGTAGGAGTGTGATTTATTATGTAATTTGCACAGTTAATTGCTTCTGCCCAAAAATTAAGACCAAGTCCTTTAGATTGTAGCATACAATTAGCCATTTCCTTTAAGGTGTGATTCTTCCTTTCATCTACACCATTTTGTTGTGGAGTATATGGAACAGTATGTTGCATTTGAATTCCATTCTCAATGCAAAAGTTGATGAATGTGTTTTTAACATATTCTCCGCCATTATCAGATCTTAGCTTAAGAATTTGATGTCCAGATTGTTTTTCAACAAAGGCCTTGAAGGCCAAAAATGTGTTAAATAATTTACTCTTGAGTTTTAAGAAGTATACCCAAGTTCGTCTGGAGAAATCATCAATGAAAGTTAAGAAATACTTGCAGCCATAGAATGAAACAACTGGAAGTGGACCACATAAATCACTATGCACAAGCTGTAAAGGGGCTGAGGCGTGCCAAGAGGCACGTTTTTCAAAACTGTCTCGATGATGTTTTCCGAGTACACATTTGGAACAAACACCATCTCTGCAAGATACCATAGGAAGACCTGTCACCATATTTTCTTTACATACATGCTGAAGGGAGCGATAGTTTAAGTGACCAAATCGCTCATGCCAAAGTTTGCTCACTTCATCATTATGAGCAACAAATACTTAGGGAAGATTTGATGACCCAAAGTTGTGAAACTTATACAACCTTGTAGAATCATCAGCAATGCCAGTAGATAAAATCTGTTTAGGATCTCTTAGGTCCTTGATTACAACATCATGAGGTGAAAATTCAACGATTTTACCTTCACCTGAATGAGTTATATGATATACAGATAGAAGGTTGTAGGATCAGGTTGGAACACATAATACATCATTAAACTGACCATTGTCTAGATGAACAGTTCCAGTCCCTACAACACTAAGAGATCTATCATCACCAACATATATATTTTTGGTGTTGCAATCATTTAAAGAAGAAAACATGGCTTTGTTTTTGGCCATGTGATAAGAAGCTTCAGAATCAATGAGCCACTCATGAGAATGAGAAGAAGAAGATACATTTAATGCATAACCAGACCGAGATGATTGACAACCACATGCAAAAAGTGCCATTCCTGAAGATGAAGTTGAAGTTGAAGAATGCTCCAAATGGATGTTATGTTTCTTCATCACTGATTCCAAGGCTTCCATCTTCTTAAAGCATTTGGATTCTAAGTGGCCATCTCGATTACAAAAGTTGCAATGTCTATCAGTCTTCTTCCATTTGTTTTTATTTGTCTTATCATTTTGTTGAAATGATTTTTCATTTTGAGGCTGAGATTGCTTAGGACCCTTGTTTGGTTTAGGACCATTCTTTTTAGGATATGACTTCTTAGGATTCTTTGAATTTGGTTGCTGCTGGGCGGCTAACGCTTTCTTGGAAGAGTTTCCAAGATTAAGAATACCAAGGTGTAAGAGTTTTTCTTGTTCTCTTATTAAGGAATCACAAAAAGAGTCAAAGGAAGGGGACTTGTATTCTGTTCCTTGAGAAATGAAGGCTTCTCTTGTAGAATGGAAGGTGGAAACAAACACAGAGTAGGCTGGTCCCAACTTAGTAAGAATGGAATAGATAAGGTTACTATCTTCTTTCTTAACCTTAACACCTTTCAAGAGATATCTAAGGGTCTTGAACTTGGACAAGAAATCTTCAATGCAAGAAAAATTATTAGGGTAAGTTCCTCAGACAGAACACCAAAGGACACCGCTCACAACTAGATCGCAGATCAATACACCAGTATTTTTGACGTGGTTAAAACCCTCAAAGAGGGAAACAGTCCACGGCCTGAGCCAACGCGGCCACTTCAGGCAATTTATTAATAAAAGAATGAAAATTTACATAAGCTTCTCTCATAGACGGATTACCCTACAAATGACCCTCCATGCGCTTTAAATAGAAATCATGGACCAATCGGGTGTCAAGCCACGGATCAAGTGTCGGTAATACCGAGGAGAAAATGAATCGTCAAATCACTACATATCGTGACCGTCGGATTGTAAGTTACAAAATGTACAAGGTAAAGAAACACACTTTACCTAACTCTATACTAGAGCAAGTTGTACTTAACTATTTCCTATGTGTTGGAATATCCTAACAAAAAGAAGTTTCTTATTAAAGAAAGATAGAGACGATTGCAGCAGATGTTGGGTGTGGAGCCTAATTATCTTCTATATTCAAAGGTCTCAGCCGGATGTATACTCCAGGAAGATTGTACACCCCTCCACATGGGGGGGTTTTTGTCCCCCTCGTGGAGGTTCGGAGGGGTCGATCCCCCCCCCCCCCCCCCCGACTGGGGGGTCCGGGGGCCAGCGGTCCCCCGATGGGGGCTCCAGCTAAAAAAAGATGTAAAATTGCCTTGTAAAAGTCTAGTAATTTCTAGTCAATCTGGGTCGTTCATTAGGCAGATGATCTGACGGTAGAAGTTATATTTAATTTAGGGTTTTTTGCCCCAGAAGGCAACCCCTCACTATATATGAGGGAATTGTATTGTGTCTATCATATCTGTATTTTGAGTGAAGAAAAGAGAGGAGATTGAGAGTGAAGAGGGAGTTACAGCGGATCTGTTGTTGGTTGTATCTCTTCAGTTTGCTGGATAATATAATAAAAGAAGGATTAGTTGTTTTTCCATGGATGTAGCCCAAACTGGGTGAACCACGTATATCTGTGTCTCTCTTTTTTTATTTGTTTTCTGTGTTTATATTTCTGCAATAATTTATGTGTTCCATTGCTCTGTAATATATAATTTTCTAACAGCAGATGGTTTTCACCCACATTGGGTTTCCACCTTATATCTTGTGTTCATGTGTGTGATTGCCTGTTCTGTTTACTGCACCTGGTTACTATTTATATGGTTCTGATACACAGATTAAAAATCAACTAACTAAATTATAAGTTTGCAAGGGATACGTTGGTTGCTCTAAACACAGTTGCGTATACACGCAAGTTGCATTAATAGAAGTAGCGTATATAAATTTGTTAATGGAAATAAAATATTGTTAAATAGATAATACTGATTCACCCCCCCCTCTCAGTATTATTTCCAACAATTGGTATCGAAGCAGGTCCTTTAGAAGAATCTTGATCGCTTGAAGGTAGATCTATCAACATGGGCAGCTACGAAAGAGAGGGATCCATTAGACCACCAATCTTTGATGGGAGCAACTTTGTCTATTGGAAGGTAAGAACCACAACCTATCTTCAATATCTTGGAACAGATGTTTGGTAAATCGTGGAAGGAGGATATAACTTTCCATCAGCAATTCCTATAGATACGGTAGGTAAAAAGCAGTATGAAACAAATTCCAAGGTTGTCAATACACTTTTGGGGAGTCTATCACAATCAGAATTTTTCAAGGTTATGTAGCTCAAAACCACCAAAGAAATATGGGGCAAGATTGTTCTAAGCTATGAAGGAGACAATCAGGTAAAACGTGCAAAACTACAATCTCTCAGAATTCAATATGAAACTCTCAAAATGCACAATGATGAAAGTATAGCTCATTACTTCCTTCATATAGATGAGATTGTTAATCGCATGAAAAACTTGGGTGAAGAGATAAAAGAAGTTACTTTAGTTGAAAAGGTTTTAAGATCCTTGTCTTCTAAGTTTGAATCAAAGGTTTCTGCCATAGAAGAAAAGTAGGATCTTCAAAGTATGACTATGACACAGCTGCATGGAATCCTAACTGCTGTTGAAATGAGAAAAGGAGGTCCATCAGATATGAGAGAAGCTGCATTCAAGGCTTTAGGAAGAGAAGAGCTCAATGATTCGGGACTCATCTCAGAAGGAGAGGAAGAAGCAAACTTTGTCAAGAACCTTCAATGGGGTTGCGGAAGATTCAGAGGTAAACTACCTTTCAAATACTTTGCTTGTGGAAGGGTCAGTCACTATGCATCCAAATGTCCTCATAAAGATAAGCTTGATAAAGGTAAGGAACCGGCTAAATGGAATAGAAAACAGAATGTAAGTAAGAAAAACTACTATACGCATGAAGACAGCGATGGTTTATCAAATAGTGATGAAGATGAACATGGTAATGATTATCGACTTTTGATGGCTTTTGAAGATGATGACTTCTTGGATGCTTTAGATGAAGATGGTATCTATGAATAAATTTCTAAACTTAAAATCTGTTTAGAAGAAAAGAGTATGATTATAGATACTCTAACATTCCAACTTGCTGAAAGGGAAAAACACAATGAAAAGTTAGAATGTGAAATTGTGGGTCTTAGAAAAGATACTGAGAAAACAAAAGCTCTCAATCTTAGATTTGCTAAAGGATCTGAAACTTTAGATGAAATTATCAAAGTGCAGTGTTCTCCTTTGATAAAGACAGGTCTTGGATATACTGAAGAAGCATCTCAAGCACAGAAGCCATCAACCTCCAAAATCTATCTTGATGCAGCAAGGAGAAGTGAACAGGTTGACAATCGTCAGCAAAGGCATAAAGAAGATCACCAAGTAAATCGAGTTCAATCTACGTCAAGGATGAACAGAAGCTACAACCAACCTCAAGTAAATCATTCTCAATTTGCTTCAAGAATGAATGTCAATGGAAACTACAATCACTAGGGCAGTAGATTCGATAATCACAGGAATTTCTTTAATGGCCAATGTTTCTCATGTCATAACTTTGGACACAACGCTGCTCAATGTGTTGCTTATAAGACCATCATGACTAGAGAAGCACGAAATCAAAGGAGTGTGACTGGGATCATGAAAAGAACCTACAATAACTTTTCTTCTCCTGAAAATGAAATAAAATGCTCTATTTGTAACAACTTCGGTCATGAAGATTCCGAATGTAGGAGTAAATTTTGGCAAACATCTCAGAAGGAGCAAGCTTCATTGGGTCCCAAAACATGGAGAAAGAAAGAACCGCAAACAGAAATATGTGGTATAGCCTTGTATGCAAAAGGACAAGAAAATTAGTGGTACATCAACAGTGGATGCTCGAAACACATGACAGGTGATAAAGAAAAACTCCAGTCATATAATGCCTTAGAAAAGGAAAATAAGGTCTCATTTGGTAATGACACTCCTACAGTGATAAAAGGTAAAGGCTCTGTTCTCTTAAAAGAAAAAGTTAGAGCTGGAAATTTTATGTATGTAGATGGTATAAAGCATAATCTATTGAGTGTCATTCAGATG
The DNA here is from genome assembly GCA_031772625.1 of Pinus tabuliformis. Lineage (NCBI taxonomy): Eukaryota > Viridiplantae > Streptophyta > Pinopsida > Pinales > Pinaceae > Pinus > Pinus tabuliformis. The sequence continues at coordinate 655,817,417 of CM062811.1, forward strand.
TGTGATCAAGGAAATGAGGTAGTATTTCGATCAAATGGATGTGTTGTTCGTGAGCTGGATTCAGGAGAAACAGTGATCAAAGGTGTAAGAACTCCAGACAACTTGTACATACTCAAAGGGGGACAACAACAGTGCTACCTACGAAAAAATGATGAACACTGGCTATGGCACAGAAGGTTGGCGCATCTAAGTTTCTCTCAAATAAGAAAAGCATGCAGATATCGGGTTGTTTGTGATCTTCGTGATATCAGCATTCCAGAGAATACAATATGCAAATCATGTCAATTTGGTAAGAAAACTAGAGCACATTTCCCTGAGAGGAAGGATCAACGAGTAAGCCTATTGAACTTGTTCACACTGATTTATTTGGTCCATCTAGGAAAAAGTCACTTCGTGGAGAAGAATACCTTATATTGTTCATTGACGACTTTTCCAGAATGTGTTGGATAGGACTTCTAAAGCATAAAGACGAAGCATTCGAAAAGTTTAAAGCCTTCAAAGCTTTGGTTGAAAATGAATCAGATCACAAAATCAAATGCCTTAGGTCTGATCAAGGAGGGGAATTTACCTCGAATTAATTCTTCGACTTCTGCGAAGAACATGGAATAAGAAGGGAATTCTCTACCACAAGGACCCCTCAGCAAAATGGAGTGGTAGAAAGGATGAACAAAACTGTTCAACAAATGGATCGTGCTATGCTAGATGAGTCTGGAACTCCTGCAACCTTCTGGGGTGAAGCTGCATTTGTTGCCATTACTATTCTCAACAAAACAAACATTCGGGTAAACAACACTCAAACTCCACATGAAATTTGGTATGGTAAGACTCCTACTGTAAAATACTTCAAAGTTTTTGGAAGAAAATGTTACATCAAAAGGACTGATGAAAATCTTGGCAAGTTTGAACCTAGAGCAGATGAAGGAATTCTCCTTAGTTACTCTTCCTGAAGTAAAGGATATAAGTGTTATAATAAAATACTTGGGAAAATTGTTGAAAGTATTGATGTTGTGGTTGATGAAGCAGGCAAAAATCCAAAGCAGGTAAAAACCGAAGATTATGAAGAAGATGAGGACTATCCTTCCACATCAAATCAGGCTAATTCTGAAGAAGAAACCAATGAGGCACCAGAAGAACAGATAGGGGTAGAAGAAAAGACTCCATCCAGGTATGTTCAGAAGAATCATCCGGAGACTCAAATTTTGGGGCAGAAAGAGGTAGGGGTGCAGACAAGAAGAACTATTATAGAAGCTTCAAGCTATCTAGCATTGCTTTCCTCCATCGAACCGCAAAATGTAAATGAAGCATGCAAAGATGGATGTTGGGTCAAGGCCATGAATGAAGAACTTAAGCAGATTGAAAAGAACAATACATGGGAATTGGTTCTTAGACCTAATGATAAGAATGTCATAGGAACCAAATGGATATTCAAAAACAAGCTGAACGAAAATGGAGAATTTATTAGAAAAAAGGCCAGACTTGTTTGTAAAGGGTATGCTCAACAAGAAGGTATAGGCTTTAAAGAAACTTTTGCACCTGTTGCTAGACTTGAAGCTATAAGAATGTTCCTTGCTCTTTCTAGCTTTTAGAAGTTCAAAGTATATCAAATGGATGTGAAATCTGCCTTTCTTAATGGAGACCTAGAAGAAGAAGTTTATATTGAGCAACCAGATGGATTCATCCTTGCAAATGATCCAAAACTTGTATGCAAACTCAGAAAATCTCTCTATGGTCTAAAACAAGCTCCAAGGGCCTGGTATTACCGTCTTGACAAATACCTCCATCAACAAGGTTTTTCAAAGGATCAGCTGATAGGAATATATACATAAAAATTTACAATGATAAATTGCTAATACTTGTTGTGTATGTTGATGATATCATCTTTGGTAGCAATGAAGAAGCCATGAGTCAAAACTTTGCTTTGGTAATGCAGAAAGAATTTGAAATGTCCCTGCTCGATGAGCTCACATATTTTCTTGGTTTAAAAGTTCAACAAAATAAAGATGGTATTTTTCTATCACAAACCAAGTACCTCAAGCAGATCTTGAAGAAATATGGCATGAAAGATTCTAAACTAGTATGTACCCCTATGGTAATAGGATGCAGCCTCAACTCAAATGATGAATCAGCAGCAGTACATCAACCAACCTATAGATCCATGATTGGTAGTCTTCTTTATCTAATAGGTACCCGACCAAACATCATGCATGCAGTGGGAATAGTTGGAAGATTCTAAGAAAATCCTAAGGAAGCACACCGTCAGGTAGTCAAAAGGATTTTCAAATATATTCAAGGAACACAAAACTTTGGTTTATGGTATCCTATAGATACATATCTTACACTTCATGCATATATAGATGTAGATTGGGCAGCAAGCGTGGATGACAGAAAAAGCACTAGTGGTGGTACATTCTTTATGGGTTCCATATTAGTGTCTTGGTTCAGCAAGAAACAAAGTTCAATTGCACTATCTACAGCTGAAGCAGAATATGTGGCTACTGCTACTTGCTGCACACAACTCCTTTGGATGATGCAAACATTGCAATACATTCAAATCACATGTACTCCACCCATCTCCATTCTATGTGATAATACAAGTTTAATCAGTATTTCAAAGAGTCCATTCATGCATTTCAAGACCAAGCACATACCTATCAAATATCATTTTCTCCGAGAACAAGTGCTTGAAAAAATGGTCAAATTGGAGTATGTTCCCTCCAAGGAACAAGTTGCTGATATATTCACCAAACCACTTCCCAGAGAGACATTTGAATACCTCAGACAGAAGCTAGGAGTAGTTAATGCATCATCTTGCCGTTGACACTTATCTATTTCAGAGAACAGTGGTTTTACGCAAGTTTCATGAAGAGTATCCGCGTACATATGCCGGTTGCTGCGAATACAGTCACGTATATGTTGGTTTGAAGAAACTCAGTGGGCCAGACTCAGGATGAAAAGGGTCTGATATGGGTCTGACAATGATCATCTGGCACAGGTTCAGGGGGAGCATATCCTTCTAATAATGCATAGTTGGCATTTTCGTAAATTTCACAGTTGTTTTTTATTCAGGTGGAATAGGTGTAGAGGGAGATCATGGTTGTTGGTCTGGATGATGATTGACAGATGTTGCTGATGATAGTTGCTTATGACTATCATAGTCTTGTTTTAGATATTTTGTCTCTATGTCATGTATATATTTTATTATCAAGGTCATGTAACGACCTATTTTGTTTCCCCACTATGCCTGGGATGGATGATCTAATGTTCTTGTTTTATCATGTATAAACTTTTGGTATATCCCCACTTGGTTGGGTGGATGAGTCAATCTTGGTATATCCCCAATTGGATGGGAGATGGATGTATGTATGAGTCTTTGGTGATAGGAAGGTCATTTATGATGTATAGAGTCATGTTCTTCTTGTAGAACATATTTTTGCAGACCTTGCTTACAGTCAGGGGGAGCATGAACAGCACACTTCAGCATATTAGAGAATTCAGCATGTACTCAGGGGGAGCATAACCCTTTGCCCTTGATTACAAATGGGGAGAGTCACTTTGGGTTGCCATCAAGTCCAAAGGGGGAGATTGTTGGCATTATGACACAGATATGGCGCTATGACACAGGTGTCGTCCTTGATGGCAGCTCACTCAGATGACAGATCACAGTTCAGGCTCTCAGAATGAAGGAAAAAGAGGTATATGTAGGTTCCCCTTGACCAAACCGTGTATACACGTGGGTTCACAGACCAAAAGGCGTGTATGCATATACACGCACTTTCATGCAAGGAAAAGCGCGTACATGTTGGAAAACTTGGTTTTGGTCCGTGGTATTTGGTCCTTGGTATTTTAACCCATGGTATTGGTCCAAGGTATCTCGTCTGAAGTGTTGACCCCAAGTATTTGGTCCAAGGTATTGATTCTAAGTGTTTTTGGACCATGGTATTGAGTAAGGCCTAAGACTATAAAAGGAGCAGGAGATCATTAGGCAAAGGCACTCAAGCATTGAATATCTAATGAAGAGCAAGATCTAGAATACTAGCCATTGGGTGCATATATGGATCTGAATCAAGGAGGAACCTGAGCGCTTGAAGAAGGATAAGTTCTATTGATGGGTCAAGATCTTAAGGCTTGAAGAGAAGTATCTTTGTGTGGTTTTGATATTTTATCTAAATAATTGACACATGTCGTAATCTGTAAATATGATGATCTGGGTATAACAGATGTCTGAATAGTTGTAAAGGTTGAATCATCTTTTACAAATCTGTACGCAGGTTCAGAATATCAAAGGCGCGTATACATGTTGGTTCGTCATTTCGAATCTGCGTATACGCAGGTCCGCCTTGAGAAAAGTGTGTATGCACACAAGTTCGACATAGTGAAGTAGCATAAACCTCATAAAATATGTTTTAGCTACTTCTTCTTGCTATTACAGTGTTCTGGGTTCTGGATTGGGTTCCAGTTATTGTTACTGTATTCAGGTTACAGCATTCAGAAAAGTGATTGGTTGATTCAGTTTTTGGTTGGTGCAAAGGAGATTGGTTTATGCAGATATATTTGATGTTTGATTAATGTTACTGATGGATCCAGTCTAAAAATTTATGAAACGTGGTCCTTGGAAGAAAAGAGAAGGTTGTAGCCTTCTGTAGGTCAGCACCTATGTACTAGTACTTTAGCTAGTACAAGAGCTAGGGGGGTTGTAGCTCCCTTCCAAAAGAAGCTGGAGAACGAGAGAAGGTTGTAGCCTTCTACAGGTAGAAGCCTGCATACTAGTATAAGACTGCACCAGTACAAAATATTGTAAAAAGAATTTTCTTATTAAAGAAAGATAGAGACGATTGCAGCAGGTGGTTTTCACCCACATTGGGTTTCCACCTTATATCTTGTGTTCATATGTGTGATTGCCTGTTCTTTTTACTGCACCTGGTTACTATTTATATGGTTTTGATACACAGATTAAAAACCAACTAACTAAATTATAAGTTTGCAAGGGATACATTGGTTGCTCTAAACACAGTTGCGTATACACGCAAGTTGCATTAACAGAAGTAGTGTATATAAATCTATTTATGGAAATCAAATATTGTTAAATTGATAATATCGATTCACCCCTCCTCTCAGTATTATTTCCAACAACATACATAACCAGCATAATAGCAGCATAAATAGTCATGAAATTATATACGTATGGACCATACACAACCCATAAAAATTCTCATAGAAATAAAGGAGAAATAACCTTTCATTAACAATGCCAAAATCCAAACCTAGGATGAGACTTCCACGTTCCACCCAACCATAGAATGGCTGAGCCAAATCTCTCTTCAGCTATTCACCCCACATGCCATATTCCAAGCATGAATGTGGGATCTCATAGAACACATCAATCAAAACTCATCTAGTGCTTCCAGAGGCCATCCACCTCAATCCATCAAATAGTGATTCCACCTCACAGTTGGACATCACAAAACCATCATCATATTTGTCTCCATCCAAGCCTTTTAGGGCTTCCAGAGTGTTTTTTCCAACCAAGGTTTCTAGGACTAGTAACTCAACCCACAACTATCATCAGGATTCCAGAGAGTGTGTCCAACCAAGGCTTCCAGGACTAGTAACTCAACCCACCAAGGGCTTCCAGAGCATTTATGCTACCATGGCTTCTAGGACTAACAACTCAACGCAAGTTGTTACAAGGCTTCCAAAGTGTTTGTCCAACCATGGCTTCCAAGAACTAATAACTCAAACCAAGCTAAGGAAACATGAAAACCAACCAAAAATAAACAATGAATATAAACCCACAATCACCATGGCTATCCAGGAAATAGCATGGCTAGGCAATTTGTTGTCAACCCAATAAATCCTCCAAGCCAATGACATATCACAACTAAGAAACCACATGCATGTGCCATGCATGCAAAAACTAGTGAAGGAAGCATACATGCAATTTGGTACCTGCAAGAAAATTTGATGTAGTTGCTTATCCTGATGCCTTCTTGCTCTTTCCTACTCTTCCTTTGCTTTCTTGCTCCAAAATTCCAAGTATGCCACACCCACCAAGAGTGCTCCGAGAAAACCCTACGTCTCCAAGAGTATGAGAGAGAGAGAGAGAATAATGAGAGAAGCTCCAAAACTGAACTTACAAAAGGTTAACAACTAATGCTTAGATGCCTTTTTATGAATGAGGACTTTATTTTCTTCATTTTCCCATTATTTTCCTTCAGTTTCCTCCTCACATGCAAGTTGCAACCATTCACCTCCCTTTTCTCCTAATTTCCATTATTTTCATAAATAAATGTGCCAAAATTGCCATTTTTTCTTTCCAAACCGTTATCCATTTCCTTTGCCAATTTCCTTATCCATAACCAATCACAAGTGATCCCCATCACTTATTATTCCCAACATTCATCTTGGAATAAGTGTCCCATCAACCGTGGTTATTATTTTTAATTTATTTACTTTTATTACAAGGAATTTTCACCAGGGCTATTACACATGCACTTGTAAGAAATATTCACATGGAAATAACACCTAGCTTGCTTCATGCCAATAACTGTGTAGTTTGCTGGAGACGCCACAACAATCTTATAGGAAAGAGATAGCAGTGGAAAATGGGTTATCCCTAGATTGTTAAAGGTGTTATTTATAAACATATTAAGATGATAAAACAAATGAAAGGTTTTCAATGGGTGACTATGGAAAGGTTGAGTGAAGGCTTAAATCCAAAGAATGTTGCTCCATCTCTTGTGGGTGAACCTGTCATGCATCCTGAGATAAGCAAACTGATTTCATAGTCGTAAAATTTCTACCTTTAGTATAAATGTATAATAAATCATTGAAATGTGTAACCCAACTCTATGTGAGTTTGGATATAACAGCAAAAGAAAGATTGAAGTCCATTCATAGGACTCTATTTGGATACTTCTAGGAGAATATTATTTATTCATTGAAGGCTCATCGTGACAAACAATAGTGAAACATTTATCACTTGACATTAATCAAAGGTTGGAAAGAAAAAAGAAACCGAACTTCGTCATGATCAAGGGTGTTACATATCCTGGTTCATCCACAACTTCTACCTTAACTATGGAACATGTTCCATGGGATGATGATGTTAAAGCTTTTGTATAGGCATTAGTGGAAAGCGCTAAAGGGGAATATGATCTTTCTTGTCAACATGAACATACTTGTTGTATAATTTTTTCCAATGCAAATAAATTTAAGGTGCAAGGATAATGGATTACTTGGATCAATTATGAAAGGTTCCATGACTTGGTTGCATCTGGAAAATATTTTAATATCAATGACTACAAATATCCTACTCCATATAATGTTATTTATCGAGTGATGGAAGGTGGTTTTTATCAAAAGAAGGAGAGTGTGATAGGTTGTTTTGCAAGTTTCTAAGACAAGTTGTGATAAAGGAAGATAACCTGACAGAAGGGCTTATGATAGACTAGCAAAAATAAGTGCGATCAATCATAGACTAGAAAAGGTACGTGCGATCAATCATAGACTAGCAAAGGTAATTGTGATCAATCGCATACTATTGAAGCTAAGTGCGATCAATCACAAACTAAGGAATAAAATAACAATCAATAATAGACTAGAAAGTTAAATAGAAATTAATCGCTACCTATCAATATAAACTACCACTTCAGTCATAAACTAGGGAAGCTAAATATGCTTCATCCCGAAGTAAGCAAGGATTTCTACACCACATCTCAAGGAAAAAGTGTTCAATGAACTACACTACAAGGAAGGTGAAGTGAATTGAAATGCTTTAAATCCCCCACACCTTCTCACGGTTTGTAACAAAGTATTGAGGGGAAATAAGTGTTTTCATTTTTATGAACATTACTTACATGCAAAGTGTCTCAAGGGATTCTCTTTATTTAGTTTCTCAACTTCCTATTATGGTTTATTACAAGACCGGGGGACTCTATATTGGTGTTAGTGCCATAGAAAAATACATTCCCTCATTCTATGAATCTAATTATATTTGTGATTGGTGAAGCAGTTCTATTTAGTTCAAATTGGTAGTAAATGTTTTAATCTACCATGGTCTAATGCAATGGTTACCACTCTCATTTTGGATTGCAAGCTTAATACATACCTTTAACATTCATTTACCTTTGGCTACCAATCCTTTTCCAACTCAACACTTGCATATAGGCACAAACAAATACATTACCAGTCACTTTTGCTTCATCAAATATCGACCATGTTTTTGGTCATCAATCCATACCTTGATTATCAAAAATTATTTGAATGTCTACTCCATATATGCTCAGATGCATTCCATAAAATTTGTAGAGTGCATCATTTGATTCAACAATCAAACTATTGGATGTTGGGAAAGGGAGATAATTGTTTAGTGTGACTACTCGTAAGCCTATATATTCAATTTCTTTCAGTCTAAATGGAAAGTAAATTTCAAGTGGGTTGTGTGATAGGTGTATTCATATATGGTCTTTGAAATATGGAAACCTTGTTAATACATACATAGAAAGGAAATGAGAATTACCATGATGAATAATTCATAACTCTAGCTAAGTGGGAGAAGAAATTGAATTCCACTTGGAAAACCAAACAATAAGGTCAAGATTCAGTAGATATTAGGGCCACAAATTATAAATTAGAGGTTACAACTAATAAAGCTTTAGATCCCCTGTGAGAAAAATTAGAGATGGTAAATATGATTAGAATTATGGTTGTGGAAACAAGGGTGGCCCAAACAGGTTTCGTACAACTAGATTTATGCATAATAACTTGACGTTGAACCATCCAAGTCTTATTATGAAGCTAGCATGTAATGAATGTATTCAAATACAACTAGTGTGATATTCAAATATCATGACAAATACTTAAGCATAGATGTAATCTAATACTACGGCTATATTTTCCCTTAGGTAATGCTAAGCCTCCATAAAACTAATGGAAAGACTGGGCATGGAATTGCATAAATACATTGTTAAATACAAGCATCCTAATGGATAATAAATGACTTAGCTAAACTCCATGGAATATAGAATTGGATAAAATCTAGTAGCTTAATCCTAAGGTGACCTACAAGTGGTCCTATGATCTATATGGACATTTCACTACAACTCAAATTTTCTTAGAAAGTGATCCTTTGGGTGAAAAATGAACTTGGACCAATTTTTCCATTATATATCTGTCAAATGGAATAATATTACTACTCAGATTGACTTTGAATATGTCATTAATATATATATGCCTCAATATAAATTTCACATCAACAAGCTAATGCATCTATAACTTTGTAGAGCTTAGAGTTGGCTCAATCTTAGGATATTCAACAACTACTAGTGAAAAGGACCTTTTTTTTATCACTTAATAATAGACACCTAAATAACATTTTGCCTATTATAACTGAAATTAAGTTCAATGTGGAGGGTAATGGATACTAATTTATATAGAATTGGGTATGTGATTCGATGCAAGATGTTCTTGGTTGATTTATCTGTTATGTCTTTATATATTGTTGGGTCTCCTTTATTATTCCTATAATACCCTATATTGTCCTCTATTTTTTACCAACTTTACCTCAAACCTATTCACCACGTGCCTATCTTCTTCAAGAACATCACTTTTAGCATCCTTATGTATCTATGAGGTAATTTATATTCAAAGCATGATTTTTATGATTTCTTGTTAGTAGAAATAGAATAATTGATTCTTTATATTCTCTAATTCTTTTGATTGACTCAAATATATTTTAAGACCGTGCTCCTACTCATCCAGCACTAGTATTATCCATATGGTACCAACGTTGGTCATCCAGTACACGTGTTCCTGCTCATCAACTACTTGTGTTCCTCATCATCTGGTACATGTGTTCATCTGGTGCCTGTGCTCGTCTGGTACCTGCATTTGTCCTGTACTGACCCTATTCATCCAGTACCAGACCCGAATTTTTGGCTTCAATGGTTCGAGTGAACTACTTCCAATGAGACCAAGGGAACTTGTGGTCAAAGCCTCGCCATTTTTATGGAAAATCAATATACGCTTCATCCTCATGTAATACACATCATGAGGACGAAGCCCAATATGTGAAGGAAAATTATGTGTAATGTTTTCATGGTTATATGATCACATCTTTTAAAATTTGTATGTAACGTCCATTCCTCTATAAGAGAAGGCTCATAGATGATAGGTGTTAGAGAGAGATACATAGATTTAGACAATATTGTTATGTTGGAGATTTAACTAAGCAAATAGTATTGTGAACCTTTTCTGAAATCAATGGTATGAGTTGCAGTTGATAAATCTTTTGTGTTAATAGAGTTTTTAATTATGTGGTTTTCTCTTAGCTTTCCTTGTTAGCAAGGGAAAGGGCCCACAGAAACCATCAAGGTAAAAATTTTGTTATAATTATTGTGAATATAGCTTGGCTTGTGTGTGAAGATTGACTTAGTGTTATAATTCACTTTCAAATCATTTGTTGTGATTTCAGTTATGTTCTATTTGGGTAATCTATTTGAGAGTGTGTGATATACGTCTAGACCTATTAGTTTTTTAATGAGGATTCATTAGTTTCGTGAATGAAAACTTTATTTCTTAAGTTGTATGTTTAATTGTTGATTTATACTTTGAAGAACAAGAAAATTTAAGATAATATATCTCACCATTCTCCTGCATGTGATGCTAAGTGAAGACTCTTGTTACACCTAACATTTCATGTATAAGAATTCATATCTTCTTTAAGAACTAGTTAAATTAGGAATGATTGCTTTGCTTGATTGCAGTAAGTTGATTTTAGCAAGTTGCTACAAGAAAACAAAGTTGAATCCATCTTTTTGTTTCATGGTCCTGTAAATTGAGAGACTTATTACCTGAGCAAGAACCTTTAGATCACATGCTTGTTGAGATTTTATTTATGATCTTTTATTTATGATATTTAAGTTGTGTGAGGAAGTTAGACTGAAACTTGTAAAATGGAATATTGGTTTTGAGTGCTTCTTATCTAGGCTATACTCATCAGACATAGGAGCTTATATGTTATCAAAACATATAGTGCATTAATTCTACTTATTAAGATTCCCTTGTTGGTAATTTAATTTGTGGTGATATATCACTCATATATTGCCTCAACATTTTTGGCACCATTGTCGAGGAGTTGTTAACGATAATAGGTAATGATTTTTTTTATGGTTTTTGAGTAATATTTAGGATGACCTAAGTGTGAATAGAAGACGGCAAGACATGAGTGAAGAGTCATGCTTCCACTATGGTGAGGTTGCTCCAAAGTCTGGTTGTCTCTAATTGATTCTCTGGTTTCTTTTTCATATGCATAGAATTAAAGGTAGGATCTAAAGCCCCATTTTTCTTTATTTTTCTTTGCAAATGTTTTTCCCTTTACATTGATTCTTCTAAATAAGAGAAGCCTAGCTTCTGTGAGCAGATAACTTAGTGACAACAAGGTCTTAGTAGCATGGTGGCACTTCAAGTACATGATTGGTTTGCTTGCCTTTGTTTCAAGTGTGTTTCCGTTTTATTTCTTTATGATTTTTAATAAGAATTACATCCACTAATCCATGATCATAACAAGGATTAACAACCAAAAAAGAAATATTCAAGGATGATCAATATTTTGGAAGAAATCTCTCAAATTCTAGTAGTAGCTGGGATATCTGCTTCTCAGGAAGAACAAATCTTCACAGTAGTCAAGAGCTTATTTGCCTCTCCAGAAGTGATAGAAGAACAAAAAATCCATGAATCACATTAAGATCTTCACCCTTGCAATATTATCGAAGAAACTAAAGAATCATGGACCACATCTAGTGGAGAAAAACCATTAGAACCTGAGATTGAATAATTTTCGACATGCCTCTCTAAAGTTCCTCTAAGAACATAAGAGGATAATCATCTAATGATAAAATATATGCATGGCACAATAAAGGAGGATATGCTAAACGACCCAAATAATGAGGTAAACCAAGAGCATTTTGATTTTTTTGAAAGTTGGTTTCAAGCAATTGTAAGGCCATACCACTCCTTCATTCTTCTTTACTTCTTGACATCATCATTAAAGCAGTTGGTTCTTCAAAATCAGGTATGAATTGAATATTATATTCTAAACTTGAGTATGAATGCATTTTTATACTTTTTACGCACATGGTTACATTGGAAATACTCCTATACTTGAGGAGAAGAATTTATTTTCTCAAGTAGAGTAGGGTAATAAATAAATAAATGTTGCATATAGTAGTTAGTTTAGTTATAACATATAGTGGAACATCTTTCTCATTTGTCTGCAATAAGTAGGGATGTTAAATTAGTTGAAAATGGAAGATCTATGTTCCCATTTCCTATTTTTGTTGGGATCACTTTTAGCTACATATTACTTTAATGATGATTGCCACACAGTCTTATTTCCAACTGTAGCATGGTTCAACTATTACTTTTCTTTCCCACTTATTATTTATTTTCAGTTATACATGTTTCTAGTTTTTCTTTTTAATAAAGCAAGCTATGACCATTATGTTTGGAATTCTAGGTAAAGTTCGAAATGATTTCATACCAACATCGTCTAGTATTGCATACCAATTGTTTAGTACCATATTTCATCTAACCAGTATCGAGAATTCAAGTACCAATTTGTTATTTTGTAAGGAAAGAGAGGATTCGAGGATATTGTTCATTTGAGATGAATAAATTTAGGAAGAATGTTTTCAAAAGTGGAAAAGACATCTTCATCAACAGAATGGAACACTTAGGGGAGTATTTGATGATATCTTTCGTTTTCCTCAAGTGTTAAAAATGATATATTCATTCTTTATCATTAAGACCACTATTTCACGAAGATGACTGAATAATCATTCTTTTCCATAGAAAGTTGAATTGAATGATAATTCCAAACTATTCATAGTTTCCATTTCTTTTTTTGAATTTCATTTTCTTATTCATATATATTTGTAATTATAAATACAAAACAGTTGCTCAAAAAATGGTTACCAATGTATACGAGGGGATTAAAACAAAGTTATGAGGTCCATACAATGATACCGATGAAAAAGAAACTTGAATAATATAACCAAAACACCAAATCATGATCTTCGAGCATCTTTATTAAGACTTGAAAGAGAGTTGATGAATGCTTTGTTCATATTGGAACACTACTTTAAAAGTGAAAAAATGCATGAAAACTATGATTAGTAGGAATTTCAGTGTCTTTTGGTTATTCTTTGGTAGCCTCATCCATCTCACATTAAAATGGCTCATTCATGCTATGTCCTTTGAATAACTATAAGTACCTTGTGCATCTAAGACATTATGTAGGTAATCTAAGTCACTCTAAAAGGTATCATCCTATGAATTTAAGGGGCTTTCTGAAGCCACTCCCCCATCTACCAATTGCAAGAGCAATGTTAATAAGCTAAAACTAAAATGGTAGGAAACATGGGACTAGAACCTTCAGTGTAAAGTAGGTTTAAGAGTTTAACCTATTGAGGCTATGGACACCTGCTAGTAGCAGGTACTGACCTGTGATACCACTAGGAAAACCCATCGGGGCTATGGACGCTCGTAAGAAATGGGACATTCTGCATAAAGTAGTGTCAACCAAACCAAGGCTTTAGTCTACACATATGATGGTTCATTGATACAATAAAAAGGAAGCATGTGTGGATGAATTCAAGGGTAAAAACCAACTCCATAAATTTTCCATTGAAAAATGGCCTTAATGTAACCTTGAGTCCTCTATCATTAATTTTTCATACTATATCTAAGATTTAATTGTCTTAAAATTGGGACCTATGATCACAAAGAACTAATAAAACTCAACTGCAAAGCTTATCTGTAATACTTGGATGACTATAAGACTTTGGGCTTTGCTTAGTAATAACTAATTTTTCACTGGTTCATCATTTGTTTTGATCATAAAAGGCCTCTTACCTACAAATAAGGAGAGCCCATTAAATTTATAAAAGGTTTCTTTTCTTGAGAAACAAATTGTTAAAGATTGATGAAACCTTATATAATGACTGATTTGAAATCTATTTTATGCTTGGTGTTAATTTAGCATCATTTTAATAAATATGAGATGAATTATTTTTGTTCATTATTCATCTCATTAGCTCCATTGTTTTCTTTTCTAGGGTCCTTTTTACTGAGTCATCTCAGCAACCCTCTTCACTTATTCAATATCTCACCTTGCTTGCATGAGAACATGCAAAACCTCAGGCATGGGGGAGCGGTTGTTGGGACCTTTTCAACATCTTCATTTAATTCTCTTCAGCTTCCTTTAGCATATTATATTGGAACTCATTAACTCCGGCTGTTCCATATCATTCAGGACCCTCAACCTTACTTTGCTTCATTTTCTAACACTTCCACTAGAATTTCAAAGTTCTTGTATGAGTGTGCTATTTGTAGTTTTTCCAACAGAAAAATTTCACATGCAGCATTAATAATTGCTAGTACCTACTCCAGTTTGACCCTCAGAACATGCCAATCTACAAAGAGAAGCCTACTGGATCCCAATTTGAATACTATACATTGGGGTACCTTATTACAATTTCATCCAGAACTGAAGAAAAACTCCCTACATTCATCCGTTACTAGAAAGAAGCATCCTATGTTCGTCCCATATTGGAAAACAATTTTCATTTGGTACTAAAAAAAAAAATCTCGTGTTGATTGGTAATGATGGTATGAGGTCAGTGTTTTATTTTTTGCTATTAAGATTCATATTGATCTTGTGATGAATATATAATTACCCTCATAAAACTTTTATTACCATCAATTGTTAAGCCCCTATCCTAAATCCTAAAGTACTCACCTTTATTCCCCTGTTTTTCTAAGAAAAAAATCATTTTTATGATATGATTGAATGGGATAATCATGGGTGTGATTGGATAGATGCCAATCATAATTTGAGAAAATGAATTATATGTTGAATATCTCATGATAGAGCTTCTACCTCTGTGGGTTGTTTAAACAATGATTTTACCACCATTCCATAACCATAAACTGAATGATTATGATGAATGATTACTGGAACCATGACATTGACTGTCCCATACTAATGTATTGGTCCAATCAACCACATTTTCTCCATCGTGTCTAACATTCATTTGAATGAAATTTGACATCATCAACGGAGATGATCTTCTAAATAAGCTTTGCATATGACTTATCGCCATCATTCTGTATGAGCTCACCTTGTAATTATGGAAACAATTTGACCATTATTATCTCTTTTTAAATTATAAATGCTCATTATTTCTCTCTTACATACCATTCAGCTTTCATTTCACTTATCCTCACTAATTCATCCAACACTAGCTTTGTCGCCATATTGTCATAACCAAACTTCTGGTACTCTGTCATTTGTGGTACTAAACACTCCCCAAGTTTTATCCCTAGAAATTGTCCGATACTTATTCTTAAAACCATCATGGGGTTATATCGACATGAACTAGTGTTCCAGTTTTATCGAGAAACAAAGGAATATTAGTTGTGCAAGGAAGATCTCTAGCAAGTTGGTTGGATTCTGTTTCTAGAGAAGTTTAAAGGGTACCATGATGGTGTTTCTCACGCCTTCACTCAAAGTTATGATGGTGAAAATGTTCATCTAGGAGATATGCAATTAAATATCACATAAACAACCATAGCGGAGGTCATAGGATTACCGGATGCAGGAGAGAAATACTTCAAAGGTGTGAGTATTAAAAAAGAGCTCTTTCGAAAGTTCTTAAAACTTGAACATTTGAATCTTGACTGGACTAAGGGTATTCCTAGGAATTGGATCAAAGAAGATTATAGGTTGATGATTAATAGCTTGTAAATATTCTTAACATGTGAAGGAAGGTATGTAGTCACTTTTCTTTATCATTTAAGACTTTTGTTACATTTTGAAGGGGGGGCCTAGATAAAATTCTCGTACTTCCTTTGGATGAGTTTAAACAAGATGGTAAAAGGGGTTAAATCAGTTTCCAAAAAGGTTGAAACTAGTATTTACCATCATGGGTTGATAAAACTATTAGTTATTCATGAGATAAAGAAGCATGGTAGTAGCTGGAAAACATCACTCACACATCATTTTTCTCCAAAAGAAGGTTCCAAATCCATAGATGAAAACATGTCAGGGGATAGCAATAAGGATCTAAACAACAAGGAGGAGAGTAGTAAGAAGAAACAGAGGAAGTCAAAATATAAATTAGGAATTGTTAACCCTACTTCATCAAAATACATTAATTAGTCAGACAAGGGTAAAACGTTAGAGGAGGAGGAATCTCTTACACCAACAATAAGGCGATCATTAAAGGGTAAAAGACCTTGTCTTGATTCATCCACTCAAAGTAAAATCTAAACTAGTGAGAAGAAGAAGAGGAAGCATGTTGATAGTGATGGAGGAGAACTCATAGGTACTATTTCAAAGATAGTTGTTGAGTTACCTGAGGAGGGCACTCCTGAGCTAAGGGATAAAAAGATGAAAAATCCTAGAACAAGTGAAATGGTTGACATAGCACAAACTTCTGAAAAAGTGGAGAAAAATACAAAGAAAGGAGAAGTCGCAGAATATCATAGACCAAAAGGAAGAAGAGGAGATTGTTTCAAGATAATATCCTCACGCCTAACTATAAATCTTGTGAGTCATCAACACCTACACGCTGAACTACCAGGAGCATGGAAAAATAGTCGATGACCACTCATACTCCTTCTCTTCCAAAAAATCCAGTAGATGTCGCTGCTTCACCTGAAAAGGAACATGCACAGGATGAAATGGTTAATGAAACAGAGGAATTAGTTACAGAAACCTTGAAATAATTAAGAAAAGAGGTTGAAGCTAATAAAGAAATCACCAAGCATGAAACAGTTAAACCTGCTAGTTCTTTAACTAGGCATCAGATGATAATCAAAATTGAGAAACTTCAGAAGAAAATGAAAAACTAAAGGAAGAAGTGAAAGAGTATAAGTTGTTGGACAGTAGCCAGAGGTTGCAAGATGTTGGACACCTAATCCTAAATGGGTTAGTGTGGAAGCTGAATAGACTAAGTAGTCCAAGAGACCTTGGGATGTGAAACCCAACGGTCACATAATGTACTATAAATGTATATCTCTTGTTAATAAAAAATTGTACTTGCATGTTTTATCTTTCATATTTTCTGGTTGCCCATGTGTGTTTAACATGGTATCAGAGCGGGCGATTGCTGGTCCTGCTCCAATTTGAGCCACTTGTTTTGTGGTCTCTCTATATATGTCAGTTCTGCGTTACCTGACCTCTGACTCTGCCTTATTCCCCTCAGACCTGAAATAACCTACCTTTGCCAACATTGCACATCTGTCCATATTGTCATTTCCTGTGTTAGTGCTGAGTTTGTGCACAATGTTCAATGCGTGCTACATAAAACTTCAATTGAATTTAATTTAAGATCACACGCTATTTGGTTGTGTTGTGAGAATTGGATAACACATTGGAAGTGCAGTTATGTGACGGAATGCTGAGAGAAGCAGCTGTGTTGAAATTCAATCTAATTCAGATATTGAAGAAAATCAGAATTGGAAAAACGAAAGAATGGAATTTATACAAATCGATGTGTTAATATCGACCTTTCGTTGAATGAAAGCACAGTTGAATTGAATGGTTCGATTGCTGGTGAAGTCTAGAATTTAAAGGCAGTCCAGAGATTGATATATTGCTGAAATTTGAACAAGTTGGGATAAATGAAATGAAAACTGAGTAATGTGTTTAAAGTTAATTAGAAAACATGTGGGACTGATGTTATATTGAAGCTTAAAATTTAAAGTTGGATTCTGGTTTTGAATCACATGTTTTAAATGCTTCCACATGCAAATGTTAAAGTGTGAATTTGCCAGCAAATGAGGTTTTGGATTTGGCATTTGCTGAGCATGCATTATGTGCGTGAGTTATTTTTCAAGACCGTTGAAATCGTCGGTTGAGTAGCTAGACGGGTGTCTTGAGGAAGGTGAGCGGAACCCACTCATTTTTGTTGTTGCCTGAGTTATCTCCTACCCGAGTTGTTTACTTTGTGGAGTTATTGTTTGCTCTCTCTATAGTTCTGTCTGCCACACCTGCGCTGCCCTGACATATTCTATTTATGATTTTTTGCATACGCTCAAACTTAAAAACATTTCATATTCTTTGCAAACTCATCTCTGTCCATAACGCGCTGCCTTTCTAGCGTTGCCTCTGCTGCAAACTCACTATTGAAACGTTGAATGATGGCCTGACATGTTGCACAATACCCTGCTGGATATAAACCGGAGACCTTCTGCGTAATGGTGTGGCTGCTCTGCACAGTGGAAACATGGTGACAGCGGACACGGAAAGGACAGTAACGCACTATGTTACTCGGTTTATGGCGAGTTTAACATTCGAGGATGGACAGCATTAGTGTTGAAATTTCGAATGGTTGTTGAGTAAAGTCTGCTGCTGGCTTACTATTCAAACAACAAATAACTTCAAACATTGTGGAATGGTATATTGAACTATGGTATAACGTTGTGGATTTATTTAATATTCCACGGCTCTCTTAATCTGCATATTAACGCTATTTATATGGTATTAAACTGCCATTTTATTGAATGGCATTAAATTGCGTTGAATGGATTTTTTAACACAGCGTTCCTTGCTCATAATCGACTGGAAGTCTATATTATTGCTGCACATGGGCAGCAAGAGAAATGGTATTTGAAACGCTGACATGGTATTAACGTTGTTGAATGGTCCAGCGTATATATGGTATTGAACTGTGCGCTTGAAATGGTATTTGAACTGCGGCTTTATTGAGTGATATACACCGCTTTATTGAGTGATATACACCGCTTATGAACTGCATTTGAATCCGTTGAATGGTCCAGCGAATGGTCTAGCGTATATATATATATATTGAATGGTATTTGAATGCGTTATTGAATGGTATTAACGCTGTTGAATGATGCGTATATATGGAATATGAACTGTTGTACGCTATATATGAACTTGTTGAAATCTTGTGCATTGAGGGTGGTATATTGGCTCGATGTTGAACAATTTAGAACTATGCGTTGAATGTATGATGTGTTGGTTGTATGTTCAACTAAATGCCGTGTATAAATACCTACTATTATGCGTTGAATGAAAACTTCTTGTTGTGCAAGTTGTAGTGAGTTCAACTCCTGATTGTGTTAGTCCCTTGCAGACTGACAATGTTGAAATTCCACGTTCACACAAGGGAAAGAGCTTGAGCCTTGAATGGCGCTCAGGCTTTGCTTTCTTTGCATCAAAATCAAGCGTATATTTGAAGGTTGCGCTGGAAGATGGAATTTTTGAAATTCTGCTGAGAACCGTGGTGAAACTGCCGTGAATAACGTGGAATTCTACCTAGATTGAACGCTGTGAAGACCCTGGTGAACGTTGCCTAAATTTAATGTTGTGAAGATTGTGGTGAATGCTACAAGATAACATTGATGTCATTAAAACAACGTTGTTCCATTTGATGATTTCATTGATGCACTAAGAGCTGAACAAGAAACAATCAAGAGAAAATGGGCGTTGATGAGTAATAGTCTCAATAACGTTGCTATATTTTGAAGGAGTCAAAAACACTATTGGGCAAAAGTCTGGTTGGGAGATCCTTCACTGTGCATTCAAATCCTACTTTAATTTATGGTGATGTGTTAATTGATTTCCATGTAAAATTCATTAAAATAATTCTGTTGTGCGTTCTCTTTTGGAGGTTGAGCATTGGAGTCACTGATCATAATATATGTGCATTTATTGAATATTGTGCATACACATTCGATGCAATGAAATTATATGTAATATGGAATATAGTTATTGCAGCTTTATGAGTTGTGATGGGTATGCGTTGATATTAAATGCCCATGACATGGTGTTCTGATAGCCATCATTTCTGAAGGAGTACTTGAAGGATCCAAGCAAGTTTGCAGTTGTTGCTGCCCCAATTGTGGCATTATCCATTATAGTTTTTGTCTACATATATATGCATTGATGCTGAGTTTCTAAACCTGTTTCTGTTCAGAAAATTGAAACAGACTCCCATAAACAGCAAAACATTAATGTTGCAAATTCAGATTCAGTACCTAATACAACAACAGATTTGCATGCAGATACAGAAACTCAGTCTGCACTTCCCAAGCCTATCATTAGACCTTGGGAACAGCTTGTCCACAACAAGCACGGAACTGGTCTTGGATATGATAAGGACTTGTCCTTTCATATTCCAAACTACTCCAAGCCCATTTTGTTTTAGAGTGCTGGATTCATTCATGAGTTCACCTGCTCCTCATGACGGTTCGCCTCCAGCTGTTCCAGATGTTATCCTTCTTCCACAGCAACAACAACAACAGATTGTGAAATGCCAACACTGTGACCGAGTTGGCCATTTTAAATATCACTGTTTTGATCTTCATCATGTAAGCACTATCATAAAACCAGTCATTCTTCACGCAGATGCTTCAGAAACAAACGTCCTGCAAGAACAAAGATTCATCTTGGATGGATCGCTTCTTGGCAATGGGCATCAACAACCAAGAAGATATTCCAAACACATGTCAGAACTTGTTCCAGAGTATTGAACAATCTTGCAGTTGAGTTTTCTCCATCATCTAACCTTGTATCTAACAGGGGGGAAATGATGGTCATCTACAAAATTCAAAGCCACATCAAGCGAGCCTGACCCACAACCTGCCACACCAGTTTCAGAGTTGTAGCCAGAGACAAAGATGCTCGTGAACATGCCTTCAGTTGGCAATCTAGGACACTTCCTCTAGCAGAAGACTTCAGCTTCTTGCCAGTTTTGGAAGCATTCCAGGAACAAAATTGAGAACACTTCCTCTAGCAAAAGACTCCAGCTCTTGCCAGTTTTGGAAGAGTTCCAGGAATTGTATTAAGCATTCCAGAGTTGTTGGTCATCCTTAAACCATCACAGGTTGAGACTTCCCCTTTCAGTTTGAAGTTCTCCCTTTTATGTGGGGTGAGACCTCCCTTTATTGGTTGAAGGTTTCCCTATTCAAAACAATAGGAGAACTTCCTCTAACAGAATACTTCAGCTTCTTGCCAGTTTTGGAAGAGTTCCGAGAACTGCACTAAGCGTTCCACTGTTGGTGGTCATCCTTAAACCACCGCCCTTTATACCAACATTTCAGAGAGCACATTCAGCCTAGTGCTGCCATGCATTTTTTGCACATTTTGTATTACAACTCTCTTCTTGGACTCATACATAACCCTTCGGATTAAGGGGGGGAATGTTGGACACCTAATCCTAAATGGTTTAGTGTGGAAGCTAAATAGACTAAGTAGTCCAAGAGACCTTGGGATGTGAAACCCAACGGTCACATAATGTACTATAAATGTATATCTCTTGTTAATAAAAAATTGTACTTGCATGTTTTATCTTTCATATTTTCTAGTTTCCCATGAGTACAATGAGGTATCCACCAAGCTTAAGAAGGTTCTTTGCCTCATACACTATGCAGGGGTTATTAAAAGGGAACTCAAATAAGAGGCTTCAGGTGTGAATATCTTAGATCCAAATAGTTGATGTTTAGGAAAGCTTTAGGAAGACTCCATTTTTGAAATTTTGAGGAATGGTTCAACACTTTTTGCATGAGGACATGCAATGACTTATGCATGGGGGAATGTTGGGTATCCTTTTTTATGCCTATAATACCCTATATTATCCTCTATTTTTTTACTAACTTTACCTCAAACCTATTCACCACTTGCCTATTTTCTTCAACAACATAACTTTTAACATCCTTGTGTATCTATGAGGTAATTTATATTCAAAGCACGATTTTTATGATTTCTTGTTTGTAAAAATGGAATAATTGAATATTTATATTCTCTAATTATTTGGATTGACTCAAATATATTTTAAGACCCTCTTCATGCTCATCCAGCACCAGTATTATCCATTAGGTACCAATACTTCTTGTCCAGTACCCGTGTTCCTACTCGTCTGGTACCCATGTTCTTGCTCGTCTGGTACCTACATTCATCTAGTAGTTGTTCTTGTTCGATACCTGTGTTCATCCTATACTGACCCTATTCATCCAGTACCGGACACAACTTTTCAGCTTCAATGGTTCAAGTGAACTACTTCTGATGAGACCAAGGGAACTGATGGTCAAAGCCTCACCCTTTTTATGGAAAATCGAGATACGCTTCATCCCCATGCACTGCATGTCATGAGGATGAAGCCCAGTATGTGAAGGAGAACGATGTGTAATATTTTGATGGTGCTTTGATCATATCTTTAAAACTTTGTATGCAATGGCCATTCCTCTATAAGAGAAGGCTTGTAGATGATAGGTGTTAGACAGAGATACAGTGATTTAGATAGCATTATTACGTTGGAGATTTAACTAAGAAAATAGTTTTGTAAACCTTTTCTAAAATCAATGGTATGAGCAAAGATTGATAAATATGTTGTGTTAATAAAGTCTTTAGATCTGTAGCTTTCTCTTAGCTTCCTTGTTAGCTCGGCAAGGGCCTACCAAATCCATCAAGGTAAAGTTTTTGTTATAATTATTGTTAATATAGCTTGGTTTGTGTGTGCAGAGTGACTTAGTGTTATAATTCAATTTCAAAGCATTTGATGTGATTTCAGTTATGTTCTATGCGAGTAATTTGTTTGAGTGTGTGTGATATAAGTATGGAGCTATTAGTTTTTGAATGAGGATTCATTAGTTTCGTGAGTGCAAACTTTATTTCTTAGGTTGTACGTTTAATTGTTGATTTCTATTTTGAATAATAGGAAAAGTTAAGATAAGAGATCCCACCATTCACCTACATGTGTTGTTAAGTGAAGATTCTCGTTACACCTAAAATTTCATGTATAAGAATGCATAACTTCCTTCAGAACTAGTTAAATTAGGAATGATTGCCTTGATTGATTGTCGTAAGTTGATTTTAGCCCATTTCTATAGGAAAATAGAGTTGAATCCATCTTTTTATTTCATGAACCTATAAATGGACAGACTTATTACATGAGAAACAACCTTTAGATCACATGCTTGTTGAGATTTTATTTATGATTTTAGCTTTCTGATCTTTAAGTTGTGTGAGGAAGTTAGATTGAAACTTGTAAAATGGAATATTAGTTTTGAGTGCTTCTTATCTAGGCTATACTCACCAGACATAGGCAATTATCTATTATTGGCTCATATAGTGCATCATCTCTATTGATTATGATATCTTGGTTGATAATTTAATTTGTGGCGATATATCACTCATATAATTGCCTCAACATATATGCAAAGGATGAAGTTAAAGAATCTTGGGAGGAGCTCGTAAAGGAGTATGGTTTAAAAAGAATTGGATTCAACAATGTTTATATTCTTATGGATGCAAAATATGTCATTAACTAATTATTTCAATCAATATGATCTCTTGAAAAAAATTACCTCCCTTCCAAGCTATAATATCAAAGTTCACTACTTTCCTTTAGTCTTATTGTAATATGATTTTTTCATTAATAAGAAAGTGGAAAAATAAAAATATCATTGGTTGTTAATTTTTCTTAGGGATATATTGTTCTTTTCTTTGATAATTGCATTTCTTCCTTAAGCTATTAAGTTCACCCATAAAATCATAACTTTATTCATATTTACATCATTATTCAGCAGCATATGCAACTGCATAGAAAGAAAAATATGATCATCATCAATGCAAAGGAACATAAAGGAACAATAGAAGAAAATCATTCACACATAGATACACTATGATTGGTCAGAGACTAGGGAAAAACCACTATGGGGAAACCCTTCCAAGTTCTTCTTCTTATTATATTTTCATCAAAAGAGAGTACAATCATCCAGATCCTCGGTCATACAACTATTCATAAAAATCAACTACAACATCCATGAAAAAAACCCAACAATGATTATACTAAAAATCTTGATTTTGAAGCGAGTAATGAATTTTCATTGTCTGTGGTTAACTATTGAACACTACAGTCACTGAGTGAAATCTTTGGACAACTGAAATTCCATCATTTAAGTCTCAGTCGCCTGGAGGAGGAGTCATGCATGTGACAAGGAAGCTTCTAGTTGCTCTTTGGAGCCTACAAGAGAGTGACAATAGTCTGCAACTGAGATTTTGAAATCCTAGATCTCGGTCACATGGAGGATGAGTTGTAAGTGCGACTAGGATGCTTCAGTCGCACGGATGAGCCTAGTAGAAAGTGACTATAGTTGATATCTCTATATCCTGTGTTTGTGACTGAGACCAAAAACCCTAAAACACAATTGTGAGCTTCAGACCCTACAATTTCATCTTTAAGCGAACCTGTTCCTTCGCGGACGATCCTCATATTGGGAAACTACTGAGACGGGTAGGTTGAATCGGTATTTTAAAACTCACTTAAACTTTTCTTTTCTTACTCATATTTTAGTACATGACTTTACTAAAATAAATATATGTATATACGCGACTATTATGCAGACAATTAGTGCATATCTGGTTAACTTACTTTTCAATTAATTCATGATCTATTTCTTGAACCAATGTATCACAACCTCAGTAAGAATTAGTTAAATAGTAACTATGTGCATTAATAAAAAATTAAATAATCACACAAAAGAAACATAAATGAACACCAAGATTTTAGGTGGAAACCCAATGTGGGAGAAAAACATCATTATTGTCGTCTTTGTCTTCTTTTATTATTAATAAAAACTTCTTACAATATTGTACTGACACAAAATCATACCAGCATGTAGGTACCCACCTGTAGAAGGCTACAACCTTCTCTCATTCCCCAACACCCACTGGAAGGGATCTCCAACCCCCTAATCTCATTTATTGGCACCCACTGGAAGGGAGCTTCTACCCCCTAATCTGATTTACCAACTACCACTAGAAGGAAGCTTTGATTCCTTTACTGAATTCTCCAACCCTCAACGATGTCGTGGACTGTGTTTCATAAATTTTCACACTAGATTCACCTTCTACAAAATATGACAACTTGTACAACACATTTCATCAAATTTTCAGACTAGACCCACTACCATCATTTAAACCTAATACCAAATGTCAAAATTGAAACTGATCACAGCAACAAATCATTGAATCATTGAACCAACTGAATCAACAAATCACTAAACCAACTGAGACCCAAATCAATCAAATTATTCTCAAACAACCAAAGCAGTTGTATCATTGTAACGAGAATACCAACACTGAACCCAAACACTACATCAACTCACTTAACCAATTGAAAACCCTGATCAATAAAATTTCAGAATATATATGCTACTTTAATTTAGAAAATATGTGTGTATATGTGACTTCCTTCAAGCATACCTACATAGAGATATCAAAACATTGAACCCTGAAACTAAATCACTGTCATTCTGAAAAAAACACTGAGTTACACCCTGAGCCACTAAACTACTCTAAAATAATCACAGAACCATCACATATCTTCAATCACATACAGCTAGCAAGATCATCACTCTTCAATCAATCAATTCAACTTCAATCATCATTGTTAAACCCAGATCATCAAGTAAGACTTCATTAACAGACAACAGAAACACAATAAGACTGATTAGACTTATCAAACATCTTATTCAGAAAAACCCTAACTTATATATGTGTTTTCGACAAAGCACTTTTGTGTGTATACGCGTTCTTTAGGAATCAAACTCACGTATAGATTTGTCCAAAGTGAAGAATCGACACACAACTTACCATCATTAAACTCGTGTATGTACATGCCTCTCAGATTATCAAACATGCGCATGCATGTGCCTTTCAGGTTATCAAACCTACATACATATCTACAACTATTGACTTATATGTTCACTACATATCAGACCTTCAAAACAAACCCATCTCTCAGTACACATAATAAAACACACATCAGACATAAATATTACACATCAAATCAATCCATTATCAATATAGTCATTTTAGATCTATTCGATCTTATCCATCATCAAATTTCTGGGTGCATATTTAGTTTCAAATCAAATAATTCATTAATATCCCATTACATGCACACTTTCTTCAGAGTTAACTATTCATGAAATATTCATCACTTTCACACACAAACACTTTGATTTTAATCTCCTTATATATATTAGGCCTTATCCAATACCACAGGTCAAATCCTTAGTAATTCTTGTTTTTCCTTGGAATACAACCTCTGACTGAGGACACGTTAATGCCCAAGACAATTTTTCAAGACTATGAAATTTTCAATTTGTTCTCCCATATTTTAAAACCTCAAAATATTTGTTTAAAATACAAATTTATTTAAATCTTCCTTGGTAAAAAACACTCTTTCAAAGTGGCCATGTAATGGTGAATGTTATTTTAGGTTTCAATACAATGAGTGAAAGAGTTTGAAGAAAATTTTAAACAATAGGCTACTTGAAGCATAATCTCTTGTCTTAAAATTTAGTAGAAATATGGAATAATATGAAATGGAATACAAAAAAGAGTAGCGCCTATTAAGGATTTTTAACTTTAACTTACAGATATCAAAATTTCAGTGAAACTGTAATGCTAAAGGCCAACAGCTTCATTACTCTCTTCTATAGAAGAATGAAATTTGAACTTAGAAAATAACAAGAAATACATATCACACCCAACAGATGTCTTCAATCACTTTGAAATATTTATTAAAGATCACCAAGAAGATCAAAATTACAAAGAGAAATTTTTTCTTTTGAGGTCCAAAACTTGGAACCTTTCCTCCTCTTCAAAATTGTCTTTTATAGAATAATTACAAAAAGGACAGTTATGAAACTGTCAACTGTCAAAAATTGTATAACTACCTAAACTATCTACAAACTACTTTGTCCTTCAAAGCTACTTCATGAAGAGAATAAAACAAAATTACATCATTTTATAAAAATGTTTTTGAAAAATTCTATTGAAGTAATAGGTGGCATTTTCTTATTGAGTCAACTGAGATTCTAGTGCATTTGAAGGCCTAACTTTTGTACTTGTTGTTGTAGGTGACATCCATTCTCTACATCTCTTCCAGACTGTCATATCTGAGCTTTGGATTTTGACAAACCTGCTATGAGCCATTCGAAAGTTGGTAATCCTATTGTTATAAGTTGGTTGATTAGTAAACAGATCCTAACTAACCATAACAACTGAAAATCCCTGTGTAAAGAATTTACTATTGCTGCTCCTTTTAGAATTGTTGTCTTTTCATGTGAAGTGCCAATATTTCTCTTAGCCTCCACCAGCAAAGTCTCATAAGTCTCCCAAGGAAGTAGATTTCCCTTTTGATCCCAGAAAGAAGGAAACCTTGCCCTGGATATTTTTTCAAAATTACTATTAAATTTTGGAATATATTCTTTCACCTCTATCAGCTTGGTTTCAATTGTATTCCTATACATATTCTTCAAAATCATCTTATTTATTTCCAATACCAACTCTGTTCTATCTTCAACTTTCATTTATTTTAACTCTTGTGATGATTTAGAGTTAAGGAATTCAATCATATTTTTAGAAAATAGGGAACGTTGCTGAATATTTTCCTTGTTGGTAGAAATTATACTTTCCAAATCTCTAACAATAATCTTTTCTTCTACGATTATTAATAAAAATTCCCAAATATTCCTCATTGTGTGAATGATGTCATTCCATATAATCTCTCTCGCTTGAATAAGGGACATGTTTCCATTCACTTTCTCTTTTAATTTTGTGATCTGATTAGAAGCAATCTAAAATCATTTTGATATTTATTAGCAATTTCTTGAGCCATGGCGAGCTCCCTCTTAGTTCTCTTGAGAATTTTATGTGAATCCTCAAAATTTGTTTGAATCTTCTTCATTTCATTCTCTCATATTTGTAGCTCAGTCATTACTCTGGTCAACTTCTCTGCAATATCTTCAAATTATGGTTGTATTAAAATAGTACAAACATGTGAATCTAATTTCTGCCGTAAAATATAATTTTTCTCTTTTAGATTTGTAATTTCGTTGTTGCTTTGCAAGAGTTCATTGGTTAAAATTTCCTTTTCTTTTTCTACCTAGGCTACTTCTAGGGCCATAACGCACTCCACAAAAGGCAATTTTAACTTCTTTCTCAACACTTGAATTTCAAATTCATCTCCCTAAAAACATTTTTGAAAAACACTCTGGTCCTTGGGGTTTACATTGATTTTCACAATCATCTTCTTCAGCTCTTCATTTGAGTGGAAAATGCTTTGGAATTTTCCTTTTCCAACTTAAATTGACTGACCAATTTCTCTAACAAAGCTTCAGGTTTGCTAGCAGCCAAGGATGTTTTATTTAAATCATTGTATATTAGTTCTCCAGTCTGCCTATGTAAATTTATCTTGTTAGGCAATGGGATTTCTCTTGCATCTACTATCAAGTTGACAGTCTTGAAAAGAGATGAGGATGAAATAGTTAATGTAGAGGGATGAGATAAAGATAACGTCAATTGGTTTCTCTCAAGGTCCATGGCAGATAATAATCTGGTATGGTATTGAGAAATTGTTATAGCATCATTTAGCACTCTTGTAGTTATGATGCTTTGATATGGTCTTGGGCATCCCTTTCCCATTCAGAATTTATCATTTATTAAAACCAATATTTTCAATTCTATATGTGATTCTTCTCTTAAAAACGTGTGTGTACACACGGGTACCATAATATAGAACCTGCGTACATAATTTAAAATATGAAAAAAAAAAAAAAAAAATTCCTATTTCTCAGACGAGGTTTACGAGTTTCACCAAAATCCCACCTACAGGAGCCTGTGGCCTAACTGAATCAACTAATTTCTAGTGGTATTTATACACCGCATGGGAAGGCCTAAATCATAGAAGGAGATAGGATATCGATATTATAATCCTTTGTTCCCTAGATCAAGTCTCGTTTTCCCTGTGCCTCTTGCACTCCTAGTGATAGTAAACCCTTATTTCCTTGTAGAGATGTTCATATTCCATTATATGACATCCCTTGTACATGCTTGAGAGGTGATCTTTAATTGAGGCTAAGGCTAGACGGATCAAGTTGTATTCTTCCACTCCTATTTGATGATATCAATAAAAAAGCTTTGTTTTGTCCCTGAAATGTTATGATCTCATGTTTTTCATGATTTATGTCTAATATATCATGATTTATATGTTTACTATTGATTATTTAACATGTTAATTATTCACACACTTTGAACTACTTTCTATATATGCTTCTCTGAATTATGTTATAGGATTGATTACTTTGGAGGAAGCAAAGGGTTTGGACCCTACATGATCAACATCAAATGTAGGACCTATGGGTACTTCTGTCGAACCCAACGTTAGTAGTTTTTATAGTTTTCTTTCTTGAATGTATGCTTCTTGTTGGCAGTCTGCCTTCGATCTATTGAGGTTGTCAACCCTTACCTTAGGGAAATTTTTCCCGCCAATAGATTTGGCGGCTCCACTGGGCAATAGAGTCTCGTATTTCCTAGAAGGTTTGTTTTGTCCTTGATCTGGGTTTTCCTATCATGTTTCTTGATTTTCCAATATTACTAACTGATTTATAGTTTGGGAAATCAATCTAATCTTCTGGATCATGCTTGTACTTTTTATTTTTCTCTATTTTTCTACATATATGTATTTTTTATTATATATAGTCGCGTACACATGCAATTTATTCCAAAGAAACCCTTTTAAACACTTGTTTCTTCATAAATAGTCACGTTTATTTAGGGAAAAAAATCAATTTTTTTCCTTCAGTTGGGGGAGTATCCTAGTTTTCCTTCTCTTTTAGAGTCATTTGTAGTCTGGAATGATCTAGTTACTTGTTGATGTTGGTTTCTTTGTCGCTTTTTGTAAAATGATTTTTTCAACCTAGGGTTTGCAAATTTTTGAAGTTTTGCACTCTTGGTTTGGTTTCAGACCTTTTGGAACGTTGAGTTGATTTTCAACTCACCTTATAATCCAATATTTTCATTGCTTCATTTTTTATTCTTGAAGTTGGCCCATTAAGTTTCTTTTCGATTATTTGAGAAAGGTCCTTGCAATTTTGGTTCAGTGAAAGATTTTGGCCCTCTGAGATCTTTTGTTTGATGAATCTTTTATGTGCCCTTTAGATCAATTCATTCAAATTTTTTTGATCTATTATTCACATTGGTCTTATCATTTCAGTGATTGTTTATGGCTAGTGAAATTTAGTGTCTTCTCGCTTGATTTTGATCTTGAGGTGATTGATTGCTTTTCCTTCTTGAAACTTTGATTCAAAGTCCTTAAAAGAGAAAAGAAAAAAAAAACATTTTACTTTTCCTTTTCTTTCTTTTGGTTTTTTGTTTTGATCTTTTTGTTTATCAAAACGTATGTGAATCTTGGTTTGAGGTTGGAATTTGCTTCGTTTGAGAGATATTTTTCATGGATACTTGTTTCTCATCTTGGTTAAATTTTGACTTTAGGATATTAAAAGAGCACATTTGTTTATTTAGAGAATTCCATATAATATTCCATTTAGAAATTCTAGTATGCATTAAGGTGGTTCAAATTTTAGGCATTTTTTTAGTCTCTTTCGATAAGATGAATGTGTGAGCGTGTTTAAAATAGAAAAAGAGTTTTTTCTTTCATAGATTTATCATAGAACCCTGTAGAGATCACTTTTCATCAAGGAAAAATAAGTTGCATTTACATATAGCCTAGTTTTCTATTGATTTCTTTTTGCGTCAGAACATCATAAGTTTCACTTACGCTACCTTGACCTAAATAAAAACCAATAAAATCAAGCACTTAATCTAAAATGAATTAAATTTTTCTTTTTTTCATAGATACATCAATTACTCTAGGGAATTTAGGGCTTTGGAATAAGTGTCTGGAGAGTAAACTCTCCAAGCCCACTCTAAATTGAAACATATAAGTTGATTAAAGAGTGAAAATCCAAGCTTGTTTAGTTGTATAGGAAATATATTCGAACACATGAGTTAAGCATGAGGACGAGTGAAGGCAGGGAAAGAGAGATACCCCCTCTCCTACTCATTAGATCACGTGCCCACGACTATTCCGCCTGGCTTCTGATTATGAACCGGTGACCTTAGTTCCTATCTTAGGGACCACACAAGTGAATTTGGGGGGGGGGATACTTGTGGTACCTGAGATAGACATTGTATCGCTTTCAAAGTACTTCTAGAGGGTTCCCTTACAAAGCTTGTTTACTTGCACCAGCAAAGGCTATTTTCTGGAGGTCAGCGTAATTATTTCTGATACCTTCGCTGGTAGGATCGTGTAGTAATTATCCTGAACTATCTTCAGAAGGTCCTTATATTCGCTTGCTTGTATTTTTGTGTCTGATCCTAATCACCCAGAGCGGAAATACCTGGAAGTTTCTTGTTTGGTTGTATCTTTAGGGACTTTTAGTGAGTGCTCTCTGCTCCTATATTTCCATAATTTTTTACTTTTTTAGTCTTTAAAAAGTTATCTTAACATTTAGAAGTGGTTGATTGACAGGTTTGTCGGTCTAGGAGGATTCGTAGGCTTTCACTTGCGAGTGTCAAGACTTCATCTAGAAGTCGTAGGAGTAGTTCTGCTAGTGATTTTCAACCAATAGCAGTTGACGCATTGGAGATTAATCCACCTTTAGGGGCTCTTATTTCGCAAGGTGAACCTAGTGCAATTCATAATTTTGACGAAATCGCTCTGATCCTTGCTAGGGATCTCTTCCAATCGGAAGATAAGATTGATATTGAAGACATCCCTTAGTCCCCCATCACTCCTTAAATAACCATTCATTGTCATCTTCTGTATGTTGTATCATACACGGGTACCCCGAATCACAGGCTGGCGAGCCTTGTTCACTCTCCTTCTTTTTTCTTGATGGCCAATGTTACTGGCGTAAGTATGACTACTGATACTTTGGGCGTGCAGACCCCTCATTCAGTTACAGAAGGGGGTACTATTTCTATTTCTACTTTTACACCTAGTGCAATAGTCGATGGCTCTACCTCCATTCCAAGTTTGAGTGGGGGCACCCAACCTTTTGTTCCTTTCACTGGTGCCTATCCTTTCAGGATGCCACCTAGTGGGATTCCCTAGGTTCCTTCAACATCCCCATCTCTTGTTTCCACATCTATGACTCCTATGCCAAGTGGTTCAGCATATTTTTTGGGTTTGGATTTTGGAAGTGGTCATATCCCTCCTTCCAATCAATCTTTGAACTTAGGGTAGGCTCAAAATGTTAATCCTTTCCAAGGAGATGAAGGATGGCCAAATCCTTTCATTAGTGTTTTAGGGGATGGGAATCTATCCCATTTATTTGGTCAATAAGGGAGTATGTCTTTCCCTTTTGCCATAATCTCACAGGTCTTTCCTCAGCTAGCTAGTACATAGAATCATTATCACGGGTTATTAACCCCTTCTTTTAATGTTCCACTAAGAGGAAACTATCCTATGTATGGTAAACCTACGGAAGGGAATATTTCCAGTTTGTTAATTTACAACCCCCTAGTCCTACTCATTCCATAGTTTCTACTTTCTCACCTATGATATCATAGACTGTTATTCCTACTATCCCTATAGTTATCACAATGACACCTACCACAGGACCAACTTCCAGTCAATATTTTACACCAGCAATGGTAGGTAAGTATGCACCTTTGGTGTTAGTAGGCCAGCTAAATGTTATGCCTGGGGATTATAAAATTCTGATTTTTTATAACACTGGTTCTCATACTGCTCAGCAGCGTGTAAATAGAATGAATGATGTGTTTTACCTTCAAGAAGTAGATGAAGCTGATGTAAAAATGAGATTGTTTGCTCAAAGTTTAGGAGGTGATGTCAAGAAATGGTTTAGGAGTTTACCTATGGGAAGTATAGGCAACCTTGAGGTTTTCCATCAAACTTTCTTAGCTAGATGGGAGATCAAGAAAAATCCACTTCAACTCCTAAATGAATATAAAATACTGAAAAGAAAACCAAATGAAAGTGTGGAAGAATATTGTGAACGGTTTAATATTGTTTGCAATTCCATTCCAACAGACATCAAGCCCTCCCCTGGCCTAGCTTTAATTGATTTTCCTGATGGTTTCATTGTAGACATGGAATATTAACTTAGAGAGATAGACCCGGAAACTTTGGAAAAAATGCAAGCTAATGCTATCAAAGTTGAAACTAACATCTAGACAAGAAGGCCAAATTAAAATCTGAGTGCAGGGTTACCATAAAAGAAGAGCCTTCCACTTCTGTTGTTGATCATAAAATTGATAACTTCTCCTATTGATCAAAGTTGAAGCTAACATATTAGCCAAGAAGGCCAAATTAAAGTATGAGAGTAGGGTTACCAAAAAAGAAGAGCCTTCCACTTCCCCCATTAATCATAAAATTTGTTACTTAGAGCACCCTCTTTTGGCTGTTGGTAATTTTAATGTTTTCCACTAAAGTCAAATCAAGGAATTCTTAATTTCTCCTTGATTTCTACTAAACTTTACACTTCTACTATTTCACAATCCATTTAGTTTTTGAAAAGATCCAAATAGTGCAACCTAGCTTTCCCTAAGAGAACTGCTCTAAAAATCGATGCAAAATCCAGTTTAAGTTATCAACTCCATATCCCAATGGAATTATAACACTTAAATAAACCAAACCAATCAAATCAAAACAATCAGTACAATCATAACTAGCCTAAAATTCACATAAAACAAAACTAAATTAAACATAAAGATCCCTCTTTGAAGCTGGCAGGGCTAGATCTCAGCTTCCAAAGTGGTTTTGATGTTATCCTATGTGTTTACTCCCGCAATCTCAAAAATACAGAAAGACAACAAGCTCTATGTCTAGTTAAATTACATCAAATAAATAAATTAATAAATAAATTAACTTTCAAAAAATAAAATTAATAATTTAAAAAAATAAGGTAAAATAGTTAATTTACAATTGGATGTTTTTGGGCTCTAAGTTCTAACAAACCATGGTTTTGACAATGGTATTCTAATATATACCATTGTATTCGAGAGGGACATATCTCTTAAGGTGCAAATCTATTTTAGAGTGAAAAGAGATTTGATTCCCCTCCACGCTTTGTAGATCTAAAGTTAAGATGGACCTAGGTTGGTTGTAAATGTTGAAAATAGCAACAAGAAATGTTAAAAATAGAATCCAGAAATTCCAAATTAATTTGTCCTTGAATTAAATTGTAATTATTTTCTCATAGAAACTTGTAATAGTTAACTAAGTTAATTTGACTTAGTTAACTTAGGAATTTTGGGTTGGAAGTCATGTATATGTTCTCCCTAAGCTTTAGGGGTCCAGGATGAGTTTAATTATGAGTTGTAATTAGATAGCTCAATTTATTGAGTTATGTTCAGTTAAATTAGTTCTGGATTGTTTGTGGAACTAATAGAGATTTAACAGTCAGTTGGTGCACTAGTGCATCCATAAGTGTCACTCTAGTTAACTGAAGATTCCCTCATCAGAAACTCATGCATGTCAATTCTGAGAAGGACCCAGTTGGGACTAGAGTGCAGGCACAGTGTACTATCAGTTGTGTATTTTATTGAGTTCTATAGAATATGCATGCAATCAGGAACTAGAACTAGTTTGGATTGCACGGTTTGGAAGCACTAGATTCCCATTAATGTGGGCTATTCATCCATAGGAATTGCGCAAGGAATCAGGGGCTTGGAGAGCAGTAGAAGAGGCTAAAGATTGGCTTGAGCTTGCTTGTAAGCATGGAGATTGATCATACTAAGTGTTGGGATTTTTCTTGTGAGAACAAGCATTGTATTATCATCTTGGATTTCTGATTTAATGCAATATGGATAGTGGGGGTTTTCAGTTGAGGTTTTCCCCAGATACTCATTGTGTTGTGTCATTGATTTATCTTCTTCTTGTTCATATTGTTTTTATCGATCTATTGGCTTCCGCAAGTTGAAAGTAGAAGTAGATTCTTGTCCTATTCTTTAGTAAATTACATGAGCTTGTGAATTTATAGGAATATTCTACATGGTATCAAATCTAGATTTGTACGAAATATACATGGTATCGTAGCTGAGAACAGTAAACTAGAGGAGATTTTGAATTTTTGAGTTCAGGTTTATAGGTGAAATTTGAATTTGCAATACATACTTTAGGATCATCAGATAGCGTTCTACGGTTTACGGCTCGAGTTTTCCTTAGAGGGCGGCTCAAATTATATAGCCTGGAAGGACAAGATGGAGGTCATGTTGGAGGATAATTGGTTGAATTAATTCATTGATCAGGGAATTCCTAATCCACCAGCATCGGATGCTCAAAATATAGTCAAATGGAAGAAGTGTGTGGCAAAGGCGAGGCGGATAATCCTTGAGGGAGTTCGAGACCAGATTTTCTTGAGTCTCCATGGGAAGGAAACTCCGTGTGCTATGTGGAAAGCATTGAAGGACCTTTTCCAGAACAACAGTGACTATAGGAAGTTGGCACTAAAATATAAACTTCGAAAAATCAACATGGAGGCGGATAACTCAATTCCAAATTACTTGACTAAGTTCACTCATTGTTAGGATGAACTTGGAAGTGTTGGAATCACTGTTGTCTAGGATGGTATGGTGATTCTAGCTCTTCTAGTACTTCCCAAGAGTTGGAAAATTTATCAAGACTCTATCAATGAGAGGGAGAAGCTGCTAGATTCGGAACGACTGTGGTCAGATTTGGTACAAGAGGAGTTTCGACAGAACACCAGAGATGGGACCTCTTCCAAGGAAGTGGAAGAGGATTTTGTCTTAGCGATTAAGGTAAAGAAGGAAAAGGGAAAGAAGTCCGAAGGTGAGGAGGGTGGAAAGAAGATGGACTTGAAGAAAATCAAGTGTTTTCAATTTCACGAGCACGGGCATTATGCCAATAATTGCCCACATAAGAAAGCAATCAAGAAGGAGTCGACAGTAGCGACAGTAGGTGAAGCTCTAGCTTCACAATTCGAACATGATTTCACTCTCATTACATGCATGGCCAACACTATCATGGGATGCATGTGGTATCTTAACAATGGTGTGTCATTCCATATGATAGGGAATAGAGATCTCTTTAGTGATTTTGAGGATAAATACCTCAAGCAAAGCATAGAGTTTGGAGATGACGAGAGGTATAGAGTTACCTGGATCGGTACGGTTACCTTTCAGAGGGAGTTTGGCTCCCCTCTCAAGATCACAGATATGATATATGTTCTAGGACTAAAGAAGAATCTTTTTTCAGTCGTGGTATTGGAAGATCATTGCTATGATGTGATTTTTGGTAAGGGAAAGGTTTTCCTTAGACATATCTCCACAGGACACGTGAAACAGATCAGTGCACAGGTCAAGAACCTATGTGCTTTTGAGGTTCAAGATGCATGCAAATCCTTGAGGAGAAATGAAAAGGTTAGAAACTTGGTGGTTAAGAGGGAGATTAAATTACCTCTCAACATGTAGCCCTAGAAGAAGTAATCTCAGAAGCAAATTTAGGAAGTTGTGGAGCAGCCACAATTAGAGAAGCTGAGAGGAGACTGAGTGGAGGCATCCACTCATGCAGAGACCTCCAGTAGGGGGGATTTTGAGCCAAGTGGACATAGGGAGCACATGTATCCATACCTCCATGTGTGAGGTGGGGGGATGTGAAGTGCTAGTCCCAAGAGGGTTGAAATTGGGCAGGGTCCATTGAGAGGTTTTATCTCATGGATCGTACCTTACTACAGGAGCCCAAAGTACATAGTAGCGGGAGGAATCATTGGTTATTGATGCACTCAGAGATCATAGTGGCATAGGCTAGAGCATTCAGATACCGAAGAGCGGAGAGATGGGTTGACAACAGTGCAGAAAAGCAGAGTCAGCAAAAGTGCAGAGTTTTCAGTAGACAAAGGCAATAGAAGTCAGAGACTTTGATGACAAATGCATCACACTGATTCAGGTTGGATGCTTTTTTTTTTGTTTCTGGAGTTGTTGTAGCAACAACACTAGAGAGAAGTGCTTCATGCAGAACATACCGAAGGTTCAGGATCAGGATAGAGTTGAATTCCTTTCTTGTTGAGAGGGAGTGTTGAAAATAGAAACAAGAAATGTTAAAAATAGAATCCAAAAATTCCAATTTAATTTGTCCTTGAAGTAAATTGTGAATTAAAATTGTAATTTTGTTCTCATAACAACTTGTAATAGTTAAATAAGTTAAGTTGACTTAGTTAACTTAAAAATTTTGAATTGGAAGTCTTTTGGAAGTCATGTATATATTCTCTCTAAGTTTTAGGGGTCCAGGATGAGTTTGATTATGAGTTGTAATTAGATAACTCAGTGTACTGAGTTATGTTTTGCTAAATTAGTTCCAAATTGTTTGTGGAACTAATGGAGAGTTAACATTCATTTGGTGCACTAGTGCATCCACAAGTTTCACTCTAGTTAACTGAAGATTCCCTCATCAGAAACTCATGCATGTCAATTTTGAGAAAGAGCCAGTTGAAACTAGAGTGCAAGGATAATGTACTATCAGTTGTATGATTTACTGAGTTGTATAGATCATGCATGCAATCGGGAACTGGACCTAGTTTGGATTGCGCAGTTTTGGAAGCACTAGATTCCCATTAATATGGGTTATTCAGCCATAGGAATTGTGCAAGGAACCATGGGCTTGGAGAGCAGTAAAAGAGGCTAGAGATTGCCTTGAACTTGCTTGTGAGCAAGGACATTGATCATACTGAGTGTTGGGATTGTTCTTGCGAGATTATCATCTTGGATTTCTGATTTAATGCAATACAGATAGTGGGGGTTTTCAATTGAGGCTTTCCTCGGATACTCATTGTGTTACGTGCCATTGATTTATCTTCTTCGTGTTCATATTGTTTTCATCGATCTATTGGCTTCTGCTGGTTGAAAGTAGAAGTAGATTCTTGTCCTGTGCTTTACTAAATTGCATGAGCTTGTGAATCTACAATAAATTGACGCTGAGTTAAATATATTCAAGTAATTTCTTTTTATTCTAAATTTTGGTGTACTTGCATGGTTTAAGTTTAGAGACTCTAATAGATTGGCTTAGATTTTAAACTAATAAAATTAGAGATGGGATGAAATATTGATTCAACCCCCCTCCTCTCCCCACCCCCCTCAGTATTTCTAACAATTGGTATTAGAGGAAGCTTCTTAAGAATAGACTAAAAACTAGAAGAAGGGTTTTAAAATCATAATGGATAGTAAAGCACTTAAATTTACCCACTTCGATGGAACAAATTTTTCATTCTAGAATATCATAATGAAGTACTATATGATGTATTTTGGTGTTGAATTTTGACAATCATTTACAAATGAATACAAGGTCCCATCTCCGTTGCCAACAGACCAAGATGGGAAGAAGGCATATGTAGCAAATGCCAAGGCTTTGAACTTTGTATCAAGCGGTATGTCAGATTCAAAATTCACCAAATTCATTAATTGTGAATCAGCTAAAGAGATGTTGGATTCGGTTATAATATGTATGAAAGAGGTGACAAGGTAAATATGGAAAATCTTTAAGCATTCAAAAGACAGTTTGAAAGTAAAAATGAATGAATAAGAAGATATTGTTGCCTACTCTCTCCAAGTAGATGAAGTAGTTAACTCTCTTATAGGGCTTGATGAAAAAGTTGAGGAAAAACTAATTGTTCAAAGGTTTTGAGATCTCTTCCAGATCGTTTTGATGTTAAATTTTATACCATAGAAGAACTAAAGAATTTGGAGACTTTATCGATGGATGACGTCACGGAATTCTCATAGCATATGAGATGAGATTAGGAAATCCAACCCATAAGGAAGTTGCAATCAAACCATCAAAGTCATCAAGAAAAGGAAAGAATTGTGATTTCTCTAGTGATGAATCTAATACTAAAATGGCACACCTTGTCAAGAGGCTAAAGAAAGGATCCAAGCTTAAAGGTAATTTCCCTCTCATTTGTTTTAGATGTGGTAAAATAAGACATTATGATGTGAAATTTCCTCTTAAAGATGATAGTGGTGATGAAGAAGAACCCAAGAAAAGGACATCCAAAAGGGGAGGATCAAAAAAGAAGAATTTATTCTCCAAGCAAGATAGTGATGTCTTTGATGAGGAAGAGTATGATGAAAATAGAGAAATATTATTTATGGTTGTCTCAAATGAAGCAGAAAATTTGGAAGAAGAAGAAAGGACTAAAGGTTTGGGTGATTTAGAGGCAGAATTTATCAGCGCCTTAGAAGAAAATGACCGAATCATAAGGAAGAATGAAAAGCTAACCAAATAGATCATCTCTCTCAAATTTGAGAAAGAGGAAGCTAAGCAAATAGAAGAAGTCTTTAGCAATAAGTTGAAGGAAAAGGAAGAGATATGTGAAAAGCTAGAATCTAAAATAGTATCTCTGAGAAAGGACTTGGACAAGACCAACAAAAATTTGCAGAGCTCTAGAAATTTGGACACCATTATCAACTATTAAAGATCATCATATGACAAGTCTAGGCTTGGATATATAGAAAATGTAGACACTAGCACTCATCACAAAGGAAACCATGAAAGCTTTATCAAAAGCAGTGTCGAAAAACCCAAAAATTTTGTCGATGTCTTCAAAGGGTCTCCTCACAATCCTTACAGTGGTCTAGTAAGAAATAGGGATAAACCGAGTGATACTTCAAAGAGACAAACCTCCCTCAGAAGAAATGACTCATCAAGGAAAATTTATATTGCAAGGTATCCAATTATATTCCTTGGTCATTATTTCTTATGTGAATATTTTGGTCATAAGGAAAAATATTGCAAGACTTATAGGACTAACCACCAACCTCCTAAAAATAATGTTGTTGACATTAAAAGTTGTGACTTTATCAGAACTCATAATTCATTTTCTCTTCATTCCAAGTATAGTATAGAATGTTACAGGTGCAACAATCTAGATCATAAAGCACAAAATTTCTCATTAAAGACAAGAGGAGTCTAGAAAAGGAAGACTAAAGAATTTTCACCCAAAAAATGTGGATTGGTTATGTATGTTGATAATTAGAGTGTCAATGGTTTGTTGATAGTGGATGTTCCAAGCACATTATATGATACCAGAAGAAGTTCATCTCTTTAAGCAAAGAGAAGGGAGGAAATGTGACCTTTGGAGATAATGGGTCTACGAGAATTGTTGGAATAGGTGTTGTGAGTCTCAACAATGGTAGGGACAAAGCACAAAATGTGTTATATGTTGAAGGAATTAACCAGGATATTATAATCATCAGCCAAATCTGCAATCAAGGATATGATCTCATCTTCCGTGTAAAAAAATATGAATTATGGAGAGCATCTTAAGGAGGTCTTGTAGAAAAAGGGGGTAAGAACAACAGATATGTATACAGTCTCTGTGAAATTCAAGAAGAAAGATGTTACATGAATCAAACAAATGAAAAGGTGGCTTTGGCATAAATTCTTAGGACACAACTTTAATAACCTGGTGAAGATCAAAAAAACACGAGTAAGAGATATGCCCAAAAATTCAAAACTAGAAAATGATATTTATGTATCATGTCAACATGGAAAACAAACCAGGACTAGTTTCAAGTCAAAGGAATGTTCATCATCTATGCCACTGAAAATTATCCACGCAAATTTATGTCGAACAACCAAAACTTCAGCACTATAAGGAAAAAGGTACTTTATGTTATTCACAGATTATTTATTATACTAGAATTATTTGGGTAGCTTTCCTTAAACATAAATCAATGGTGTTAGATTGTTTCAAAATTTTCAAAGCACCAGTTGAAAATAGAAGTGATTTGAAAATCAAGTGCTTAAGATTAGATAGAGGAGAGTTTACTTCAAGATAACTCAATGAGTTCTATATAAAACATGGAATCAAAATGCAACTCTCTATTGCTAGAACCCCATGGAAAAAATAAAGAATAGGTCGGTACATGAGACAGCAAGAACGATGTTGTTAGAATCTGAGTTACGTATTAAATTCTAGAAGGAGGTAGTTAGGGCAACAGTATACATCATAAATAGGGCACAGGTCCAGGTAAATAGTAATAAGACTCCATATGAACTATGGAAAGGAAGGTCGACTTCTGCGAAACACTTCAGAATATTTGGACGCAAATACTTTATGAAAATAAATGATAATTCACTATGCAAGTTTGATTCTGGAGTAAACGAAGGATTTTTTCTTGGATACTCATTAAAAATTAAGGCATACAAATTCTACAACAATCGACTTCGTAAGGTAGTAGAAAGCATTAATGTAAAAATAAACGAAGCTCTACCAAAAAAAGAAGAAAATCTAACAAACGAAGAAGATATTATGCTTACAAATTAAGAAGAAAATGTTTCAAAAGAAGAGTGGGAATTAGAAAATCAAGAAGAAGAAGAAACACAGAGTCCAACCAAGACGGAAGTGAAGTTTGTACATAAGCATCATCTGAAAAACTAGGTCATTGGAGATATGGATGAAGGGATACAAACATAAATAAGAATGACTATTACACCGAAGGAAAGAAATATCACTTTGTTATCTCAAATAAAACCAAAGAAATTTACTCAAGCATGGATTAACATTGGGTAAATGTGATTGAAAAAGAGTTTAACCATATTGAAAAAAATCAAACCTAGGATTTTGTGCCTCATCCAAAGGATAAAAACATAATCAAAACCGAGCTGGTGGTTAAAAACAAAATGAATGAAGGACATCTTATCAGAAACAAGGCAAGATTGTTGTGCAAAGGGTATGCTCAAATTGAAGGAATTGACTTCGAAGAAACCTTTGCTCAGATTGCCAAATTAGAAGTTATAAGAATGATTGTAGAATTTGCATGTTATAAAGTCTTCAAGGTCTATCAAATGGATATAAAATCAACCTTTCTAAATTGATATTTAAAGGGAGAAGTATACATTGAACGACTTGAAGGCTTTGACTTGTCAAAGAATTCAAAGCCTTTGTGCAGATTGAAGAAGACCATGTATGGATTAAAACAAGATTCAAGAGCTTGGTATAACAAACTAGACCACTATCTTCAACAATAGGGTTTCAAGAGAGGAGTTGTGGGAAACAACCTATACATGAAAATAAACAAAGACAGCCTTCTAATCATACTCATCTATGTCGATGATACAATTTTCGGTAGAAACAATAATGAAATGAGCGACAGATTTGTGTAAGAAATGTCAAAATAAATTGAAATGTCAATGATTGGAGAGTTGTCCTTAATCCCTAGACTTCAAGTAACTCAAACTAGTGTTGGAATTTTTATCACAGAAATAAAATACAAGGAAATGCTTAAATGGTTTGGAATGGAAGAATGTGATGATGTAATTACACCTGTGATTATAGGATGTAAGCTAAGGAAGGATGATGAATCTCCTAAGGTAGATGCAACTCTCTACTTTAGATCAATGAATGGAAGTCTCTTATACATGACAACTTCAAGATCATACATCATGCAGGCAATTGGTATGGTGGCAAGATTTCAGTTAGCTCCCAAAGAGTCTCACATGCAAGCTATAAAAAGGGTATTAAAATATCTAAAAGACACCCTTGATTTCAAATTATGGTATCCAAAGAGCACAAATCTTACTATGACAGCATGCACCAATGTTGATTGGGTAGGAAACATTGACCATTGAAAGAACACCAGTGGAAATGCATTTTTCTTAGGGGATTTTCTTATATCATGGTTAAGCAAGAAGTAGTCATCTATATCTCTCTCCACAGATGACGTTGAATATATAACAACAGCAGATTGTTGTACTCAGATTCTATGGATGAACGAAACATTGAAGTATATCAAAATGGAGATAAATCATCCCATCACTATCTTCTATGACAATACTAGTGCAATCAATCTCTCAAAGAACCCAGTCATGCACTAGAAAACAAAGCATATTCCAATCAAGTAAAACTTTCTAAGAGAATAGGTCGCTAATTAGAATATCAAAATTGAATATATCAGCACCAAGGAATAGATTGCGGACATCTTCACCAAACCTCTGCCTCAAGAACTATTTGAATATCTTTGAAAAAAGTTGGTCGTCATCTCTCTTGCATCTCAGTAGAGCACCCCTTTTCTATTAATGTCAAAGGGGGGAGCAGCAAGAACTCATGGGGAGTTGCATATAGCCAAGAGAAGCAAATTGCAACCTGAGGAAACAATTGTCAGGTTGTTTCCATCAATAACAAAGGGGCAAATTGTTGAGAAAAAGGTTGTTATTGAAGTCAAGTTTATCCACCTAAAGAAGATAATGAAATAGGCTTAAATTTCATCCTAAAACCTTTCCAACGAGGTATGCCACACCTTCTAACTCCTCTTAGTTGAGGAAATACGATTTTTTGAAGTCAAAATATGGAATTTGGTCCCTAGTGAAGTCGACCCTCATAATTAACAATTCGGCCCTACTAAATGTCAAGTCAACCCAGCTTGGGGGTCAAAAAGGCCCATAAATAGGCCATCACCTAACTCATTTTGAACAAGCAACTCAATGGAGATCAAGGGAAAAATTCAAACCTGTTGAGGGAGCATTTGAATAGGTTAATATCTCATGAACCAAGGAGATGTGAAGCAATATTCAAGGGTTTTTTTTGCAAGATTTTTGTTTTCTAGTTAGGGCATCTTTGGAGCAATTTTCAACAATATTTGGAGCACATCTTGGAGCAGTTTTAGGACAGAATTCGGCTCTGAATTTAGACCTTATTTGAACCTATGTTTCTACCCTAATTTGACTT
The DNA here is from genome assembly GCA_031772625.1 of Pinus tabuliformis. Classification (NCBI taxonomy): domain Eukaryota; kingdom Viridiplantae; phylum Streptophyta; class Pinopsida; order Pinales; family Pinaceae; genus Pinus; species Pinus tabuliformis. Next base: position 655,861,007 of record CM062811.1, read on the forward strand.
TTCTCTACTCTAATTTCAACCCATGTTTGAGCCTCATATTCAACCCCTCTAACAACTTTGTTTTCAGCTAGTTTGAGCACCAGATTCGACCTTATGGAAGCTCTATTTTCGGCCTTTGCAACACTAGTCTCGGCCTATTTTGAAGCATGTTTTGGAGCGGTTTTGGATCTTGTTTGAGAGAATCTTTTAAGCCTATTTTGAAGCAGTTTTGGAGCAAACCTAAACCTTGTCTTTGGGCTATTTTGAAGACTCTTTCTGAATATTTTGAAGGAAAATATCAGATCTGGTAAAGATGACAAATTGGCAATAAGTGAGGAGAGGTATGTACATATGATATACAAAAGATCAAGGGATTGTTAACAAGTTAGTGCTTGAAGAGAATTGGTGTCCTCATTCTATTGCCAGGTTGGAACCTGGGCTGGCTCAAGAGGATTGGTGTCCTCGTTATATTTCCAAGTTGGTGTCTGGGCTTGTACAGAACAATTGGTGTCCTCATTTACCAGGTTGGCCCCTGAATTTGTGAAAGAGGATTTGTGTCCTCATCATTGTAATTTGAAGTCGAGTTAAAGATATTCAAGTAATTTCTTTTTATTTTAAATTTTGGTGTACATGCATGGTTTATGTTTTGAGATTATGATAGACTATCTAAATTTTAAACTGATAAAATTAATGATTGGATGAAATATTGATTCACCCATCCTCTCAATATTTCTAACAAGTCCCATATCATCTTCACATTTCTGCAACCCAAAACTAGATTCAATGAACTCCATAATAATCAATGAACTTAATAACCCTATCTAAGCCCATCTCTACACGTAAATTCCTCATTTCATTAATAAACACAATTTCACACAAGACAAACCACTTTGCATACCTCAAGGGATCAAATTTTGATTGTATTAAAGTTATTGATGGTTGATAACCCTAATAAACATGTCTTATCCATTTCTTGCATTCAAATATGTCATTTGGTCGATTTGCAAAATTTGACTAAAGGTGAGCCCTATGAGAAAAAACTACTATTGGGGCAATTGTACTTTTAAGATGATGGTAGATTGAACTGTCAAACTCTCAAAAAATATATCAAATAAATAATCAACAACGATGGATTTTCCTTCAAATAACACCTAGGCATATACATCTCCTTTACATGAAGTTACTACTCTTCTCAGATTTTTTGCCTCAATAGCACAACCTTTGGGAAAATAGGGAATGTGAAGTAATGGCAAGAAGGATGATATGAACATTAATTGTAACTCTGCACAGTTAAATCATCTTCTAATCAATGAATTTTGATCTATTTGATTAGTTTTTCTTATTATAGCGAACTCAAATTTAGCAAAGACTATGCACTATTGTGTTCATTTACAATTTTTTATTATCTTTATATAATTGGCATTTCAATGTTTCCAAAATTTACAATACCCCTATTTTCACATCTCCTTTACATGAAGTTACTACTCTCCTCAAATTTTTTGCCTCAATAGCACAACCTTTGGGAAAATAGGGAATGTGAAGCAATGGCAAGAAGGATGATGTGAACATTAATAGTAACTCTGCACAGTTAAATCATCTTCTAATCAATGAATTTTGATCTATTTGATTAGTTTTTCTTATTATAACGAACTCAAATTTAGCAAAGACTATGCACTATTGTGTTGATTTACAATTGTTTATTATCTTTATATAATTGGCATTTCAATGTTTCCAAAATTTACAATATCCCTAGTTGTTAAGTGATACTTCAGTTATCCCAACCTTAATGTGTGATGAGATAATAAATTGCATCATAATTTTACGAAGTAAATATCACTATATTGAATGTAGGGTGTCGACACAATAAATTACACCATAATTTAACAAAGAAAATTTCACTAATGATTCTATTTACATACTAATTATCCCTTACTACATATTACATCAACAATTCACATCATCTATAATAAAATTGAAATCCATACATGAATTTCATATGAATTATACCTAGAAAATTACATCAAAATAATATGATCAAAATCTATAGATCTAATAAATGTAAATCATATCCATTGGAGATATGTGTACCCGCAATTGAATTAGCCAATTGTGAGTTGCATGCATGTGAAATTTTGAAAACCTACAATGTATTAATGTGAATATTTTAAGTTTGTATCTAGGTTCAATACAATGTTTACAATCCAACCCATTTTTAAAGTTCAAAATATAACAATAGAAATGGGCATACAACTTCCCTATATACTAACTACCCAAGTTTACAATGCAGTAACACATTGTAAAAATCAATGAACGTGCTACACACATTAGCTAGTGTATGTCACATCATCCTTGTTCTATAATTTTGTACACATCACAATATGTCTGCTGACATCCCAACACATAACAGTCCAACTTTACAATATACACCTAACATTTTTGACAAAAATTGTAATTCTCATTAGATATAAAAGCACCACTTATTACAAATAAAACATTATCCTATAGAAACTCAACTCAATAAGCATTCTCCCTACAACTATGATATCCACAAACCACTGTATCATAATATTTTTGTCAAAAAACAATTTTCATCGAATACGAAAACACCATTTAGTGCAAATAAAATGTTATCCCATGGAAACACAACTCACAAAAACATTTTCATTAAATATGAAAGCACCACTTGCTACAAATAAAACACTATCCCATGTAATTGCAACAGGAATTAGCATTCTGCCTATAACTGTTATCCACAAATGGCTACATTATAATATTTTTGTTAGACAATACAAATAAGATATTATCCCATGAAAATATGACACACAAACATTTTCCCTATGACTATTACAAAGCACCGCAAGAATAAAAAGAAAAATTTACTAAATTTCCGCCTTCCTTTTCCTCATTGTACCCCACAAACAAAACACTTCTTTGTTTTTTTAAAACATGGTGTCACATGAGAAAGATGTGTTAATGTGAATGACATAACTCCAAAATAACACGTTTGTGATAAAAAGATGAGAAAGCTAACAAATGCGCTGAAGCTTAGTAAGACAAATGCCGAAACATGTATAAAAGCATGATATAATTTGTCTGGTTTTCAAATGATCTTGTATGACTTCAATAATATATTTTCTAGAGCTCTTCATATAAAAATGGAAAAGACAAATATTTGTTCTTATGTAATAATTTTAAGTTATTTTTGGACAAAGAAACAAATGAAAAACACACTTATATAAGATGATGACAATGTAGTGAACATATTAGGTAGCATCCTTAAATTTTGTTGTTTCAGGGCATTCAAACTATAGCAAGTCATTGGGTCAATTTTACAACAGTTAGCAAATGAAAAAAAGACTATCACTTTCTTCAAACAAAAAGAACACTTCATAAATAAAGATTGGACAATCATAACATGGTCTTTATAAAAATCTCTATTATTATAAGTTAAAACATCACATATAAATGCAAATGAGAAAGGCAAAACTTAAATAGATGCTACTATTATCAAAAAAAAAGTTTAAGAACTCACTATTCATGACCACTTTATCTATATCTACAGAAAATTAAAAACTTAATTTTCAAAACATTTCACCCATACATGACGCCATTTAAGGAGCTCTCACCACTTCCTCTCTTAATTTGATATTGTCAAAATACTTTTTTGAATCAACCATAAAATTCTAATTATCAAACTTCTAAATAGCTTTTGAAAGTCTTTACACGTCCATGAATTGAGAAAGTATCTTCATGGAAAAAGTCATGAGATTGTTAAAATTATCCTTTTTTAATCCACCATAAAAGTCTAATTATCAAATTTCTAAATAGCTTTTGAAAGTATTTACATATTCATGGATATATCCATGAATTGACAAAGTATCTTCATGGCAAAAGTAATGGGATTGTTATCTAAAGCATCGTGTAATCATCCAACTTCCAAATGACATTTTGATTCCACACATTATGACATTCATGGATTGAGAGAATCTTCGTGTAAAAAATAATGAGTAATCATCCAATTTCCAAGTGACTTTTTGAAAGAGGTTCACAAACTATGACGAAAAATAATGAGAATGTCGGCCATTTGTAATTATCCAACTCCGAAATAACTTGGTAAAAGAGGTTCATGAAGTGACCCTTCAAAAACACAGTGAAAACTGCAACTTTATATTAATTCACATAGTTGCTCTTTCAAAACTATAAATTTCGGATGTAAACCGTGGAAATGATGCAAAGTCAAAAATTGTGTTGGCAAAAAATTAAAGTGGCAATATCTACTGCCAATTGGTTAAATTGTAAGTTCAGAACACTCGCCAAAAGACCCAATTTGCTCATGCCTCTTGCAACAGAATTAGAGAAAAGGTAACCAATACCAGGCCATCTACCATCCACATCACTGGAATCTTATACTATTCATACTATATTAACACGTGGTGGGAAGTTGTCAATAGTAAATATATCTCTTAAAAGAAAAGGTAAAATACCGTCTTGAAATCTACCCTCCAAGTTTGTAAGATTCATGTAGAGAATTCATCAACGTACACAATGTCACAAGGTGTGTTATAGTTTAAAAAATATACTATTACATTCATGCATTTTGACTTTTGTGATCCTAATGTAAAATACATTTTAATGTTTTTTTAATTATCTTTATGAAAGAGACTGAACGTCTTTAAAACATTTGGAGCCTTTGGCATTGTAATTAAAAAAAATAAAAAGTAAACTGAAAAATATACTACAAAATTCAAGTGTGATCATGGTAACAAATACACCTCAGATTAATTTGAGTTTTGCAATGCCCTAGACAAGTCATTGATAAATAATTTTCAAGATTTTGTGTACCCCCAAGAAACTTGTGTCAGGAGAGTGGCAAGCAGTATGTATAGATAGAATACCAAATAGGCAAAACTCCAAAAGAAGCTTAGATGGGTAAAATGGCATCAATGGCACTTCCTAATGAAATGGGTTGCCCAGTCTATGTTAAAAGTACAGGATGAAAAAAGAATCGTTGGAGGCCAAAAATGTAGTTAATTGGGATATTACTTTCAATAAACATCAAATCTAGGGCAAGACATTGGAAGATAGAGAATGACCTGTGGACATTTCAAATTTTCAAACCCCAGAACAAATAAACATACAAGCACTTAACCAATCCACAGGAGTCCACAGGAGTGAGAAACTTCCGGGCAGAGTCTTGCATGTCAACCAATCCACAGGAGTCCACAGGAGTGAGAAACTTCCGGGCAGAGTCTTGCATGTCACACAAGGATATTATACATTGATAGACAGCTTAACAAAACCAAAGAAGCATAAAGTCTTAATATAGACAATAGCATTGAATGAAACCGCCGACTTTGATTCTACTTCCAGAAGGATCCAAATGGTTTATTTTCAACAGAAAAACTGTACCTCGCTATTCCATAAAAGAAATCAAAGGATAAATACAGTTAGAAAAAGAGTTATGAAGCCAACAGAAACCTGAACAAAGTACATTGGTAAATCAGCCAGGACCCTGGAGAGCGTACATCAAATATGACTGCTATACAATCAGACTGCCCAAATGTTACAATTACAAAATATTCATTTACTGAGAAACCTCCTCCATGTAGTACTGGATCCTGATAGTCAGTACTAGCTGGAGAAAAATTACACAAGTTGATGGGATTATAGATCAACACCCTAGAGTTAAAGATATCAATGAGTATGATATATTTCTTTCAAGTGCAGATGACCTTTACAGCTGCAAATGTATAACAAATTATCAAGTTAATGTAAAGTGTGCATTTCCCAATGAAGAAGGAAATGTATGAAATCAGCCTAAAGGATGCTGCAGCTGAAACTGACAACCTGATCTACAAGTTGAAAAAACCTCTTTATATTGACTCGAGGCAATCTCCCAAACATAGTCTCAGAGAATCACATTCCCAATGGAGAAAGTGTATGAGATCAGCCTGAAGGATATGCCGCTTCTGGAACTGAGAAGCTGGTCTCCCGATTAAAAAAATGTCTTTATATAGACTCGATCAATCTCCCAAACATAGTCTCAAAGAATCACACATTCTTAAACGACAATCTTAAGAACAATTTGGAATACTATGTTTATATCACGTTCACAGGAATGTCTAGATTTCTTATTGCTTTAGCAAACTAGTTCAACTCGCCTATAATATACCATACAAACTATTACTTTGATGTTAACGACCAAATGATCTAATGGACACTAAGATACAGACGCTCGAGAAAATTGAGGGAAAACAGGTACCAAGCACTGAACTAAAATTTACTGTCTGTTGGGCTGCAGTCCAGCAGTAATTTGGAGCGGTTGTGTCAATGACCTAAGTTCAAATCCTAGCATGAATACCTTCCACTACTTGGGGTTTGCTGGACGTGGTTATTGATTATATTGAATACTGATGATGTCGCATTCAAGATGATTATTGTACAAGCACTGACAATATACCAGCAAATTTCTTCACTTAAGAGTGTGAGGATGGGTCTATCTTTTTTCTGGGTTTACCATCTGCAAAAAGATACATTCCCGTTTTTAAAAAAGCACTGACTAGTTTATAACACGGTTTTACACCAGTTTCAATTTATTACAGTTAGCACTAACTTCAATTGAAAAGCAGATTGGTCCTCCAATTGGCTCCCATTTCAAATTTACCAGTTCATTAAAATAGCAGTTATCCAGGAAAACACAAATACCCCATTGTCATAGTCAATTTTGTCTCAAAATGTAGTGTCACCAACCATACCATGAAATGTGTGCACATTCGTATTACCCTTGAATGCTTACAAAATATTTATACCATTGCATGATATTTGATAGGCCTATGTTGATATATTAGGCAAAAGTACAGATTCTCCAACTTCTGCCTTGCTACGAACTACAAAAGATTGTTCTTAGTTGATTCTATGAAGAATCTGCACACACCATTTCTGTTCAACTTTGGACATTGCTTTTAGAAAGTGTGAAATTCTCTATTCCTTTGAAGCTAGCAGAAAGTTTCAGGAAGACATATTGTAATAGAACAGAAACTCATGGTACAGATCACGATTTTTCTGCCAGGAACAGAAATATATCTTGCCCTTCTTCTTAAGAAAATACATCCACTGCTTCATGCTCTTACAGATGAAAATACAATATAAAACCAGCGATAATAACTATACAAAAAATTCACTAAACTGTTTTCACAAGTCCAATAGTCTATCAAGCTTCAGGGTGATGGCTGGTCATCTCTCTGCAAAAACAACACATTTGAACAATATCAGATAAATTTCACTCAATTTCAAGAGGCATAACTCATCTGAAACAAAAGAATACAAAATATCCAACGGCTCAGATACTCAAGAGTCAAAATCATGACCCACCCGAGAAATACACATCACATTAAAGAAACTGATTCTCAAATCGCTGAAGTACCTTATAATACTTTCAGACCATCTTCCCCTGTGATACATTACCCATGAATTTATCGAGTGATTTCAAACATCTTTTGTAAAAAAACATTTACCTAGACAAAAGTAAATTTAAAACATGTGGGGTATCCAAGACACATTTCTGCTACCAAAACTTATATGAAATAAGTTCAACTCTATGATTTCCATTAGTAGGTGCCCGAGGATAAGTTGAGTATTCCATGGATGACAGGCTGTAATCTGAGAGCTTAAACACAAAAGCTCTGCAGCCTTTTCACACTTCACAGTAAAAAGTCACTTGCTTGGAAAATAAAGCCACTGAAGTTAGAATCCAAGTGTGTGCAGCAAAATTTGTTATTATAAAAGAATATCAACCAGCAGCTGGAAGATAATAAGCTAGGTCTGACAGCAAATGAGTGGCACAGCTCACACCTGCTAAATTTGTCAAACTGGTTGAGACACAGATCCCTAAAGGAATCTTGAAATTCTATTGTAGGGACTGCAATGACAATCCACCTACAGAGGGTGATGCAACTCAGGCATGCTCAACTCTATCATAAATGGTCCAAGATACAAACCTCTTAAACTAGTCTTCATAGCACACGGGAGATATTACTCTGAAATGGCACAGTATGGGCGGACATTGCAGGTAAAAGAATTCATCACATAATTTTAACAATACTAGGCATTAATGAATAAAAACATGATCCAAGCATTGTACATGTAGTACTCCAAAAAGGTCCATGTGTTTCGGTTATCAAATTCTTTGATAATGTCACATGTAAACCAATAAATGTTCTTATATGGTCAATTTTTCTTGTTAGTCTCTCTGTTTCCATTTATGGTCTATACTTTCTCTCGGCAACTTGTTTGCCTCTCAATCTTAACCAAATTACCTCACAAGAAGAGTCTTGGTACATGCACTAAAATACTGTGTTCCAGAAGGGAGAGAAAATACACCTTCATAACCTGCTCACCAATCTGCTGCATTTCTTGTCCCTTACCTACTGTTTCTTTTGGTTTTCCTTCCTCCATTTCCTGTAAATTATTGAAATTGTATTACATCAGTATACAAGTGTAATTGTCAAAGCAAGTACAGTAATCTTAAGTCATAACAAAACCACAAACTTCCGTGTGTTCATTTTTTGTTACAATATTTACAGACTTCAAAGTGCTTGCATAAAACATATTCCAACCAAATGTGGCAATTCCAACCAATGTGCAGGGTAAAGACTTCTCAGAATCTGATAGAAATGCAACTATAGTCGGCAAACGTAAGTAGCATGAAACATGGAAACTGGTACAAGTTTCCAAAATGGGTACAGCACGGACATGTGATCCCCCAAAAGTTTTGAAATAGGAAAATGCGGTATTTGAAAACAAAAAACAAAAACAAAAAAAACCAAACCAGATAAACAAAGAAACCAAGAACAGAAAGAGACGAAAAAGAAAACTTTAAAACATTATACTGATACATTGAACATTGGAATAAAATGATCAGGAAAGTGTAAATGACAATTTACTGTGAACCATATTAGCGTTAATTTGAACCAAAATCATACCAAAACTGATTTGAAGCATTCGTCGATTGGAAAGTGCATAAAATATTCAAATTTAAAAACACTCACAAACACACATCAATGAATTTCAAACCATTAGACATAAGTATGCAAAACATTTTCATGTATATAGCATGCCAGAGTGAATATAGTAAAACGCCATCTATACTTAAAGTTCCAACGCAAATAACAAATATTGAGAGGCCAAAGGACCTCTATACTCTAGTGTCCGAAAATAATCATATTATAATCAAATGAGTACGAAGCTCATCCAAAGTCTGGCTCATTAATCTGACTCAACCAAGTACATAAATCTGACATTTGCTTCCTCTTGCTGAATGGCTTCAATAGCCGCTACCATTTGATGTTTTAATTCAAATGGCATGAGCACTATTGAGCAGCATGTAGGTTTAATTAGTTGGCACCATTGAATCTTAGAATCACCAAATTCCTAGCTGGAAAATAGTCTGAAAGCTGAAAAGCATCCCAATTTCTCTCTTCTCCATATAAGGCCTGATGAGTTTGATTCCATCACCAAACATTCTGAAATGGAGGTCCCACTTTAATTTTAATGTTAATATTTTGAATTAAAGCTGGCATTTATCTTTAATTATAGTCTACTTTCATTCAAATTTTAAGATTAAATGGGCAATGGAAACAATAAGGGGGCACATTTCCTGCAACTCAGGGTCATTCTGTTCTAAACAAAGATGAAGGATGCCATATTGACCTTCTAGATTGCTCTGATGCAGATTTACTCACAGAGCCACAAGGCTAGCTTTGCCTAGTCACAAGAGTGTTAGCCACATTATTGAGCAACATGTGTTCCTCTTTTGAAAGGTTTTCCTTTTCCCATTCTTCACTGAAACCAAAAGATTCCTATGCTTGCCAAAAGATAGGAAGCTGATCCTTTTCCTGTTCTTCACTAAAACAAAAAGATTCCTCTTCTCACAAAAAGATAGGGAACTGAGCTTCCCTCTATTCTCACCAAAAGATAGGGAACTTGACATATGGCCATGATCCATCAACTAAATCACATTCTCTTCCTCTGAGAACATAAAGGCACGTCACGTTTGAGAAATTTTATCAACAAGCACTACAAGTTTAGGCTATGAAGCGCTATAAAAGCATGGAAAGGTCAAAAAATCCAGCTCAAAATGAACAAAACAAAAGGAAACAATTTTAAAATAATTAAGAAAAAGCAAGAAATATTTTCAGTTTCCTTTACACGGGTGAGACTACTGCAAATCGATTCCAAACACCAAAACTCAATCAGCCTACTACAACACCTAATTCAATCAAACTAAAGCTCAATTGGATCACTCCATCTCTCAAGAGTCAAAATCTAATCTGGCTCCTTTATGCAGCATAACCCTTAATTTCAGCCGAAAGAAGTAACAGTGAGGCATCTTTCACAGAAATTTATACATAATGCCAGCATTTACCTTATATGATTTTAAACAGTTAAGTAATTCATTCTTTTGCATCTACCTTTTAAGAGGAAGAAAATAATCAATGGTGGCTTGCCTGGTTAGTGAAAGCAGGTAGCTAATACAGCCCCCACCAGAGTTCAAGTCCTACCAAGTGACATGATAGGTCTGTGATTGCACTGTGATTTGCACTTGTGGATGCACATGCACACAACAGCAGTTGGGGCCAGTTGAGAATCTTGGGCAACAATGGAAGAATAAATACCCCCTCCCCCCGAACCAACAGCTGATTGGCCAGGTGTAATGGAATTTAATGGTGTCAATGGCTTCCCCATAATGCTAAATCTAGGCATGTTAGCCTCACTGTAGAAGAAGCCAGTTCAAAAAAGGGATGCCAGGATCGCTGAAAAAGGCCTGATACCAACAATGAATAGGCTAGCCTGATTTCATTGCAGAAAACAAAAGACAACATGATTCCTTAGTCCAGTGCTGCAATCTATTATAGCTAAAGAGATCACCATGCTGTGATCAACAAGATAATTCCTATGGATTCATCACCGGGAGGAAACTCTCAAAGAAATGACAAAACAAACTGCATCATGCAGTTTCAGCACTCTAATTCCGTTCGTTGATAAATGGTGGTCCTTTGCAGCACATAACTACTCACCACTAAGGATGGCTTCCGAGATCCAGCATGTTTTCAATACATCGACCAATAATCAATGCAATCAAGGCCACTAGAAGTGGACAGGCTTCGATGAACTAAAAATACGCGATAGCTCATGAACCTAATATTAGTCAGAACTCTGTCTTTGAAGCGCGACAATGTTCCTCTGTTTCTTAACAGCAGATCAAGGCTGCTGATAACAACCGTGCATTGCGGCAAGTAATCGACATACAATTTCATGACTTCAGAAATCTGAGAACACAAATCCTAGATCGCATAGCAGGACTGCTAAAATCATCGAAATCTGATCCGGTAACCCACTAAAGATAAAAAGTAAAATAAAACCAAAAACTTCCAAAAATGCCAACTGATTTGCATACCATATTTTTCATTTCCAGATACTCATTCAGAGCCCATTGGTACTTGGATTAATTCAGCCCAAACCAATCTGCCAGATACTCGTCCACCCTTGAATGTACTGCACAACACCCAAAACCACACATTTCAATCAAGCCATTCAAGCATTTTAATAATCTTTTTTAAAAAGCAAGTCAAAACCTCTGTAAAACCCTGCTTCTGTACAGGATTAAAACCTCAGAATTCAAACAAAGAACCCGTCAACAAATGAAATGTATAGCATGTTCATACGTCGATCCATAACAGAAAAAGCAATTTTTGGACAGAAAACAATTACCATGCTGGATTTTAGCAACGGCATTCGAAATCGAACCCAAAACAGAGCCGACCAATGTCTCCGGTGAGCTAGTCGGGGCAGGAGAGGCTTGGGCCTCTACGTCCACAGCATTCTTGGGCTTAGGACTGGCAGTTGCGGGTATAGGAGTAACGGGAGGGAGCTTAATAAAAACCGTATATCTGCCCGCTTTCCCAATCAAAGGAGGGGGATGTCCATTTTTCCGGTTCGGCTCCGCCATTTTAGTCGCAACCCACTTCCAGACAACCCTAAAGTCGCTCCCAGGTGTCGATAAAACCAGCTCACAGAGTCTTTACCGGTCCTTCACTGAAGATTTACCAATCTGGAACCCTAAACTCTCGACACACCACCATTTTTCGGGCTTCTTTGAGACTGGTATTACACGCAGAATGAGTTAAAATACTGTGAATATGTTACACATAAAAGGAATCCGAGGAGTTGGCATTATTGATGGTTTGAAAGCTGAAAAAGTGCGTTTGTTCGGACATGACGTCAAAGAATGGCCGTTAACCCTTTCGCCAGTGGAAACATAAAAACCAGCGACAGGATCGCAGGCGGGTTTTGTTTTCTTTCCCGCCAGAGCCAGTTGTCGGAATCCAAAATTTTATTGAATCCCCATGAATCTGCTGGCCCCTGGGGTCCGTATTTTGAACTATGCATAAATTTTTGCGAGATACCTCTTAACGTCAAAAGTGAGATTTGCTGTGGGGTTGCTCATAATGACTTCCGGGTCCATAATCATGACTTTAATTCTGGATTTTATATTTATTTAATGAAATAATTGTAATGGTTGATGTGACATTACTGATATGTTTATTTCGGTGTCAAGTTGGGCAAATTTTAATATTTATTTTTTTTATCTATTTGATTCTTGAATACGATAAATTCTTTATATTATAATAATTTTTGTATTTATCTGTAATTATTATGATGTTTAAAATAATGATTTTTAAATAATATTTTTATTTTATAATTAGATTGAAGTTTTATTTCCCGTTAAGTCATTATGAGAATCTGTTCAATAGTTCCGGTCACATCTATTGATGTTGGTATTTTCGTTTATCTTAAATAAAAATATGTGGTTTTTTGGAAAAAAAATTCTATGGATTAGGAAAGACTTAAAAAGGAATTATATTTTTAGAATCTGTTATTTCAAAAAATTTAAGTTAAAAATTTAAACCATTTTAATTTAAGTGATTTGTTTAAAAATTTGTTTTTCCCATTATATAAAGTTAAAATTTTAAAAATATTATAATTATTTATTATTAAGATCTATGAAGAGTAGACTAGTTGGTTTGCTTGAAGAGTAGATTAGTTGATTTGTTTGGTGTTTTATCCTAGTCATGTCACAAGTTCAAGCTTCATAAGAAGGGTTTGAGGAATGTGATATTAGTTGGTTTGCTTCAAGAGTAGATTAGTTGATTTGTTTGGTGTTTTATCTCGACCACGTCACAAGTTTAAGGCTTTATAAGGAGGGTTTTAGGAATGTAAGTCATATTGGAGAAATTATTATTATTTAATTTTAAGGTCATGAATGGAAGTCACTTTGCAGAAATTATTATTATTATTATGCGATTATGAGGTCACGGTCACGCCAAACATACCCTTTTAATTTTGAACCTGTAATTTTTTAGGAAAAAACACATGCTCTTAACCATTAAAACTACTCAAACATCCAAAATTACCAAACCCCAACCTAAACACATTTTAATTAAAAAAAAATTATTATTATAAAATTTTATAAATAATTATATATGAGGTAAAACTCTTAAATAAAATACAAAAGTATTATTTGTTCCAACGTAAATCTAGGTCTGGGTCAATTTAGGAACACTCTCACTTAAACATAATTTAAGTGAAGAAAAAGTCTTAGCATTAATTTGTAATAGATTATTTGTTGTCAAAAGCGTCTTGCATGAACTTGTATGAGACTATTTGCAACACGTTTCGATATCTTTTTTTACTGGATATCGTGATAGTGATTACTTGCATAAGAACCCTTATCAACTATATAAATTAAATGTTAATAAATTAATTAATAATTAATGATAAATTTATTGTATTATATTAATAATATTTATATCTTAAATATATAAATATTATTATTAATAAGAAATTATATTAAATATTTATATTTAATAGTGGATGTCACTAATTGTATTGGAAAATGATTTTGTTTGTTATATTATATATTTTTGTTATTTAAAATTTGTTTTTAAATTTGTAATGGATTCGGTGTTTTAGAAAAAATTTAGAGTATTTTAATTGTGTATGATTTATGGGTTAAATTTGTGATTCCACCAAATTCATGTAAAATTTAAGATAAATTTAATCAAAAAAATATGACCTCAAAATCTCCAAAAACATCAAAAAAAAATTAAACCATGATAATTTTATTTTATTTAAAATAATAATTATGTATCGGATAGTTTGTATTTAATATTTATTTTTATTATATTTAATCTATCTCAAATAAATGAAAAATAATTTTTACACTTTAAGTAAATAAAATATGTAAATAATATTATATATAATCAAATCTTTATTAAATTTTAATTATCCATTTATTCTTTAATATATATTAAATAATTTTGTGTCTATGAATAGGGTGTTCTAATAAGAGGTCACAAGTTGAAAATTTCATGTGCAAAAATCCAGCCTTGTGTTAAGGGTTGGTGTCAAGCCAAGAAATCATCTTAGGACTCACATAAACTAGCAAACAAAAAAATATATTAAATAAAAACTTATGGTGAAGGGAACTCTACTTGAATGGTTCATGAAGCACAATACTTGCTAAGGTTTTGCAAATGGGGTAGCAAGCTAAGTGGGCTTGATTGTGGGGAAAACTCCATAGTTAAGCGCGCTTGAGCCAGAGGCGATCTAGGATGGGTGACCTCCCGGGAAGTCCTGGTTACCGGGCGCAAGGCCCAAAAATGATGATTGACGCTACGTGATTTAGTTCACTAGTTTCAGTCCCACTTCTTCACCCCTGTGAGCATCACCCGATGCAATGAGTGCTAAGTGGACTATTCAAAAATCATGAAAAATTAGTCAATTACGACTACCTCTCATGGAAATGGTCATAGATGAATGACTTACTTAACGCAGTTGAATCCCAAAAATTGATATCTAATATAATGCAATGTGAAAACCACCAATACTTAATTCAAAAGAGTGAAGGGAACTCTACTTGAATGGTTCATGAAGCACAATACCTACTAAGTTTTTGCAAATGGGGTAGCAAGCTAAGTGGGCTTGATTGTGGGGAAAACTCCATAGTTAAGCGTGCTTGAGCCAGAGGCCATCTAGGATGGGTGACCTCCCGGGAAGTCATGGTTACCGGGTGCAAGCCCCGGAAGTGATGATTGACGATATGTGATTTATTTCACTAGTTTCAGTCCCACTTCTTCACCCCTATGAGCATCACCTGATGCATGAGTGTTAAGTGGACTATTCAAAAATCATGAGAAATTGGCTAGTTACGACTACCTCTCATGGAAATGGTCATAGATGAATGACTTACTTAACGCAGTTGAATCCCAAAAAATGATATCTAAGAACTATCAAGTTGAGTTAGTTTTGATTTGATTATGAATTAGTTTGTTATGATCTGATTATGAATTAGTTTGTTATTTGTGGTTTACATGTTTATGGTATTGGGTAACCCCTAGTCTTAATTAGTGATGAAAATTAATTTGAAAATTTTAAAGACTTAATCAAAGGTCTTCTTAAACAATCATATTGATATCTTAGGGTCTACCAGTTAATCAGTGATGAAAATTGGGTTCTTGATAGTGCTAATCTATTTTGAAAGATTTTGGAGAGGACTCGAGCGACGGGGTAGCAGGCGGAGCTAGGGTTTCGTCGGCGGGTCGGCTAAGCGAGAGCAGGGGAACAGGTTTGGCTGCTTTCTCAGGAAGAGGGGACGCATCGCAGGAAGAGTCCTGAGCAGCAGGACAAACCTTGATGATCAGACCTCTTCAAGCTAACTTACGGGAGCGTAACAACCTGTTAAACAACGAGCAAGGGTACTGATCCGAAGGAATGGGGATGGAGTCAGGGAGGGGAGAGATCCCCTCCTATAAAGAAGTAATAACAGGAGAAGCAAGGAAAGAAAGGAAAGACGAAGGAGATCGAACCACCGCAGGAGAGACTTCAGAAGCTGGAGCACAAAGACGAGCAGGAATCCAAAGCAAATGCCTACCAAGATCAACGAACACACCAAGGTTTGTAATCCCGCCCAATAAATTAGAAAACTACAGAACCTATATGAGAGATTATGCTTTGATCTGTAAATTCATAGGATATTGGCCAGCTGAGAAAGATCTTATGAGATGGATCAATCTGAAATGGAAACCAAAAGGACATGTAGAAGTCAAGTTGGGAGCGAAGGGGTTTTTCACGGTCATATTCTCTAATCTAGAAGATAGGACTCGGATCTTTGAGGAAGGTCCCTACTTCATGAACAATGCGGGGCTGTTCATGAGACACTGGGTCGAATGCTACAACCCAGACAAGGAAAAGCTGTTAGCTGTCCCAATATGGATAAGACTTTTTGGCCTACCATCAGAATTCTGGGATCCGGAGATCCTCAAAGGTATCGGAAATTCAATAGGCTCTTTTGTTAAAGTGGCAGAATCAACTAAGCGAGGCAAATATAATACCTATGCTAGAATATGTGCCTACATGAACATAACAGAACCTCTTCCAGACTCTATTGAACTGGAATATCATGATGAGATGTGGAATCAAACCATTGATTACGAACATATCCCATTCCGCTGTAGAAGATGCCACGAGTATGGCCATTTAGTCAGAGATTGCCCCATAACGCTAGCTGAAAAAGAAAGGGAAGCAGAGATCGCAAGAAGAACTGCAACAAGGCCAACAGAGGTAGAAGAAGAGGATTTCAGAGAAATCCAAAGGAGGAGAAGAAGAGGAAATAAAAGGATGCCGATGGGAAAGCAAAAGGAAACCCAGAAAACTGAATCACAAAACAAGTTTACAGTTCTGCAGGAAGAAGGTCTCGAGACAGAGGCAAGTGAGGAAGAAGAAATGGAAGAAATGGAGGTAATTGGCGAAAATGCAAGCAAAGGAAAAGATAAAAGGAATAAAGAACAGAGGACTGAAAACCTAAGCGAAACCCAAGAGGACCAAGGAGAAATGGAGATAGACACACAGCGCACGAAAGGAGAAGAGGAAGAACAAGAAATGGCGAAACTGATACAAGAATGGAGGAGGCTTGATGAACGATTTATTCCAGAAGAACAGAAGCAGAGGTATAAAGAAGCTTTTCAAAGATACAAGGAAAAAAAGGGAATAACAGATGAGAGGGAAAGTCAAAAAACAGAGAAACCAGACATAGGAGCGGGCAGCGCTGGCAAAGTCGGGAAAAAAAGAGGGAGAAGACCCATGAGTGAAACAATACAAGATGTAGGAGAGGCGCTTGTAAGTTCAGGAAGAGTGATACCCCTTTCAGAGGTATTCCAAACCCCCCTAAAACTGTTAAGATGATAATCACAACCTGGAATATAAGAGGCCTCAATAGCAGAGGCAAACAAAGGTATCTAAATGAGAGATTGAAAAAAGAAAAACCCAGTATAATGATAGTACAAGAAACCAAAGTAAGTACTGAGAAGATGAGAGAAATTTTAAACAGAAACAGAAATAGGTATGAAATGATGGGACAGGATGCTATTGGAAGCGCTGGCGGACTGGTAATAATCTGGAATCCAGAAGAAATACAGTTCAGTAACTGGATGAGTTTCCCAAGAATTCTAACAGGAACAACTAACATAATAGGATCGACGGAGGAGGTCATTGTTACAGGGGTGTATGGCCCGCACATTCAGAATGAAAAGGAAAACTTCTTGCAGAATTTAAAAGCATTAAGATGCTTGATGCCAGGAAAACAGTGGATAGTAGGTGGGGATTTTAACCTGATTAAAGCCACAGGGGAAAAAAGAGGAGGAACAAGGAGACTGGATAAGGTTTCGGAACAATTTGGAGACTTAATAAGAGAACAAAAACTGATTGATATCCAAACCATAAATGGAAATCACACTTGGAACAATCGAAGGGGAGGAGCTAGTCAAATAGCTTCGCGCCTCGACCGATTCTTAATCTCAGAACAAATAATGATAAAGGATGTATTCATCGAAGCCTCAATCCTACCTGTTGCAGGATCGGACCATTGGCCAATCAAACTAGAAATAGACCTAAAGCAAAGGCCCCCCAACAAACCCTTCAGATTCGAAGCCTTTTGGCTAAGAAATGAAGGATTGATGGAAAAATTAGAAGAATGGTGGCGAACGAGTGAACAAAGGGGCAAAAATAAGATGCATACTTTTCAACTCAAGCTGAAGGAAATGAAGATCAAATTAAAGAAATGGAACAAAGAAGAATTCGGGAATATTATAGAGGAAAAAAAGAGATTGGAGCAGAAAATGGAAGAACTACAACAAATGGACATCTTAGAAGGTATACAGGAAGAGAGAACAAAAGAAGAAGGGATGATTCTAAATCAGCTTGAAGAAAGAAGGAAACAAGAAGAGATTTTATGGAAACAGAAATCAAGGGTTCAATGGCTCAGGGAGGGAGAAAGGAACACTAAGTTTTTCCACAAAGCCATGGTCCAACATCGCCAAGGAAACAGAATATTCTCAATAAAAAACAAAGAAGGACAAAGAGTTCTTCAGCAGGAAGAGATTGAAAAAGTGCTGGTTAACCACTTCAAAGATATATTGAAGGAACCACAATCGAACAGAACAGAGGCCATAGCCAAGATAAGCAGAGAAATACCACAAGTAGTGACAAGAGACCAAAATCAGGCTCTAATGAGGAAAATTACGAAGGAAGAAGTGGAGGAGATTGTCAAAAACATGAAGAGAAATAAAGCTCCTGGACCAGACGGGTACACTGTTGAATTCTTCCAAGCTGGGTGGCACTTTATTGCTGATGAAGTAGTGGAAGTTGTAGAGGAAGCAAGGATAAATCAAAGAATATGGCCAGGAATAAATGCTACCCTTCTGACACTTATTCCTAAAACTAATCAGGCAGACCAAGCTGAAGGATTCAGACCCATAGCCCTCTGTAATGTCATTTATAAGATTGTGGCGTCCATAGTAGCTCAGAGACTGAAACTGATTCTTCCAAGTATTATTTCCCCAGAGCAAACCGGGTTTGTCGAAGGGAGACAGATCTTGGACGGGCTAGTGGTGGCTCAGGAAGTAATTCACACGCTGAAAACAAAAAAAGAAAAGGGCATGCTGATCAAATTAGACCTATCGAAGGCCTATGATAGGCTAAGCTGGAAGTACTTAACAATGATCCTTAAAGCTTTCGGATTCTGTGACAGATGGGTAAATTGGGTGCTAAGCATGATCTCTACTCCGAATTTCTCCATCTTGCTAAATGGAGCGCCTACAACAACATTCAATGCAACAAGAGGCCTCAGACAAGGGGACCCTTTATCTCCCTTTCTTTTCATCATTGCAGCAGAAGGTTTAGGCAGATATTTTAAAAAAGAATTAAGGGACAGAAACATTCAAGGGCTCAGATTATGGGGAAATCAAACCACTGTCACCCACCAACAGTTTGTGGACGACATAATGATCTACTGCAAAGCAACCCTGAGAGAAGTGAAAAGGATAAAAAAAATTCTCGAGGTATTTATGGAAGGCACAGGGATGGAGGTCAATAATGAGAAATCCAGAACTTTCTTCTTCAACATAGCGGAACCTATACAGAATCATCTAACCAGAGTCCTGGGATATCGGAAGGGAGAGCTCCCGACCAAATATTTAGGCACAATGTTAGACTCTTCAACCATCAGGATAGGGAACTGGAAAAATATCCTTGAGAAAATCATGAAGAGAATGGAAAACTGGACTTTCCGAGCTCTGAACTTAGCAGCAAGGGTGGTTCTTCTTAAAGCCACCATTCAGGCAATACCGATATACTCCCTATCAGTGATGAATGCTCCTAAAGGAATATGCAATAAACTCGTAGAGATGTACAGAAAATTTCTATGGGGGGGACCGAAGCAAGAAAAGAAGTGGGCCCTATGTTCTTGGGAGAGCCTAACCAAACCTAAGGATAAGGGAGGTTTAGGCCTCAGAGACCCAGGGACTCTAAATCAGGTATTAGCAGCCAAGTTACGCTGGAGATGGTTACAAGGAGGACAGGATCTTTGGAAGGAAATCTGGACAATTAAATATAATATGCCCAACAATCCGGAAGAAATTATCAGGAAGCAAGATATGCCTCGGGGATCAGATATATGGAACTTATCCATTCAAAACAGAGACTTAGTGGACAGTAATATATTCTGGGAAATCAAAGGGGGACAGATAGCGAGGTTTTGGGATGAAGCCTGGCAACAACGAGAGAAAATGGTGAATCTTCAAGGTATGCAAGAACTCCAAAGAATAGGTATGCACAGAAACCTAATCACGGTTAATGATTACTGGATTGCTGAGCAAGGCAATGAGGAATGGCGACACTGGAAACCTTTGGAGGAATGGGAAAGGAGTGCAACCGAAGAACAAAAAACAACCTTTGGAGGAATGGGAAAGGAGTGCAACCGAAGAACAAAAAACAACCTTTGGAAAGGAATTGGACTCTAGGAAAATAAAGAGAAGAGAAGGTAGAGACATACTCCGCTGGGGCAAAGGAACAAAAGGGATATTTACTATAAAGGAGGCCTACAAAGCAAAAACCCAGCAAGATCAGGGAGAGGAAGACCAAATCTGGAAACAGATTTGGAGAACAAAATGGTGGCCAAAGGTTAAATTGTTTGCCTGGCTGGTAGGAAGAAAGAGAATTCTAACGTGGGATAGAATCCAAAAAAGAGGTTTTTATGGCCCATCAAGATGTCATCTCTGTGAATCGGCTATGGAAGAGCAGGAACACCTCCTTAACGGCTGTAGTGTGGCGCAATTCCAGTGGGAAAAAACGTTAAATCTTTTCTCCACAACAAACAGAAACCCGAATGACATAATTCAAACCATAGGGGATTGGGGAGAAAGTAAATTCCATAGCAAAATAGTTAGAAGAGCGTGGAGTGTCACTGCGGGTTTTAACATCTGGAATTTGTGGAAGGAGAGAAACAACCGAATTTTCAGAGGGAAGTCAACAGGGCCGGAGGAGGTGTGGAAGCGTACGCTGAGTCAAATTCGAGAATCAATTTTAGCGGAGAACTGGGCCGACGAGGACTGGAAAACCTCGGAAGCAGAGACAGCCATCTTAAAGAAATTGAACCTAGAGCAGGGAATGATTTATCATCGGGAAACTAATCAGAGACAACCTTTAGCTAATCAAAGCAATACAGTGTTTAGAAAGCCTCCAGAAGGGTTTGTGAAACTCAATTTCGATGGCGCTGCGAAAGGAAACCCGGGTCCAGCGGGGTTTGGCGGAATATTCAGAAATGAACAAGGGGAAACAGAGTGGATATATGCGGAAAATGGAGGAACTATGACCAATAATGAGGCAGAGTTTATGGCTGTTTACCACGGTCTCAAAATTGCCAGACGAAACGCATACAGGAAGGTTGAAATCGAGGGAGACTCCACCCTGGTCATTGAGACGATCCGGAAACTAATTCAAGGGAAGAATTGGGAGAAAGTGGTGACAAGCTGGAGGAACGCAAGCATAGTCCGGGACATAGGAGAGATGCTAACAGGAATAGATTATAAAATCACTTCGCATGTTCGAAGGGAGGGTAATAAACCCGCAGATTGCCTGGCAAATTGGGGGTGCAAGGAACCAATGGATAGAATCGATGACAGCTGGATAACCCAGTCCACGCTGGCGAAATGGGAAGGGCTAAAGCAGCTGATTGGCAGTGATATTAATGATGCAGGACAAGGATAATCTTCACCCCGCGTGGATCGGGAGTGGGCGTAATTGGCAAGAGCAGGCGGAAAATCGGAGAGGACAGAAGGACGGCACATTTAAATTACGAACAGCAGAAATTAATGATTTTGCAGCAAGACAGGGACGACGCCCAAAACAAAAAACGATTCTCATTACAACAGACATCATGCGAAGTAAAGACGCCAGTCGAAGCGGGAAGAAATCCCATCATTCAAACAAAGGTGGCGAGACAGGTATAAGGGGAAACAAAGGAAGAATGACAGGCATTAGTAACACGAGAAAGGTGGCGAAAGCAGAGGAGTTCTGGAAGAGAGATAGCAACCAGCGACTCAAACGCTCGACAATGAGTGACCGGAGGGGGATAGCGGGCCAAAAAGGAAAGGAAGCGGCAGAGGGAAGGCACTTTGAGCAAGATTGCGTGAGAATTGAAATAGAGAGCTCTGAGGAGATGGATTACAGGCAAGGAGAAGACTGCAAAGGGAAACAGTTCGATTCGGGCCAGAGCAGCAGGGGACCGAGGCAAGTTAGAAAAGAAAGAGGGCGGAAGAAGCAGGAGCAGAGGGGAAGAGGTCAAACCCGGCAACCCACAAGCGCAGACGAAGGTAACAGGACGCCGAAAAGGAGAAGGAGGGGTAACAGGACGACCAGCACAGCAATGCATGAAGCGGAACAAGCATACAACGTGGAGACCAATGCGGACATCAGAAACATCATGGACGCGATGGAGGCGAGGGTTTTAGAAGAGCCCTCGGACCTAGAAATGAACGAATGGGCCTCGCAGCTGCCAGACCCTGGCAACACGCGAGGCAGGCTAACTATGTACCGCCGTGCCCTGCATACATATTGGGTCCTCAAACACCTCCTTGCCAAAGCCCTGGAGCAGGTGGTGTCGGAAATGCTGGAGATTGCGCAAGCATCAGCGACTGCAAAACAGGAAGCTGCAAGCCTGGAGGAGCTGGTGCGACAGCAGAACGAACTCCTCAAAGAAATTAAAACAATGCTGACGGAGATGAAGACAGACAGAGACAGCAACGCAAGGGATCGTGGATATGCAGAGAATTAAAAGGCTGGTTCCCTGTTTCATTTTCTGTTTAGAAAGTCAATATTCTGTGTTTTGGGTCTATAGTAGATATGAACAGTTCTCTGGGTAGGAACAGTAGGACTGAGAAAAACTGGTTTACTTTTTGGACAATTGCGGGAAAGAGGTTTTTTGGTCGTGTGATACTGAACAATGCTCAAAATGATAACTTCATTGACTCTCGGAAGGATAGGAGCCAACAGATCTGGTTTCCCCTCGGGGCAGATTGAGGCTCCTTTGTTTTGTACTTTATATGTTTATAATTAATAGATCTACCGCAGCTTACAAAAAAAAAATCAGTGATGAAAATTAATTTGAAAATTTTAAAGACTTAATCAAAGGTTTTCTTGAAAAATCATATTGATATCTTAGGGTCTACCAGTTTCGAACACTTATTGAGGTTCATCATCATGACAAAGTTGGAGATCAAGATCAACAGATCAAATATTTATAACAACCCCTACTAAGGTTCATCATCAGGACAAAGTTGGAGAGCAAGATCAACAAATCAAATATTTATAGCAACCCCTACTAAGGTTCATCATCAGGACAAAGTTGGAGAGCAAGATCATCAAATATTTATAGCAGAGATGCAATGGTAAATTTTTAACAATCATACAGATAAATATTATAAAATAAAATGGAACATTATAGGAAACAAATAAATAATTAAAATAAGCAATTTATTAATTAATGAATTAATAATCAATTTTTAAAACTATCTATAATCAATTTATTAAATTATTTTTATTTATCTAATATTGATATATGACTTTGACAAACATTAATACTTATTAAACATATAAAAATAAGGAGAACACACAAAAATATTTTTTTAGAGAAACATAAACACTACAGGAGAAGGAAACCAAAGAGTGGAGAAAAACAAAATGGGGCTTATGAACAAAGGGAAGGGACCCACAAACTGATGATCTTCTATCCATCATCCTTATTAGGAGTATTAATTTTCTTCTCAATTTCAATTTCAATGGTTTCTCTTAATTTAGGGCGATTGAAATTTTAAACTAAGAGAAGCCATCTAAATTGAGAAGAGAATTAATACTCCTAATAGAGACGATGGATATCAAGTTCGTAGGTCTTTTCCCTTTATTCCTAAGTCCCTTATGTTTTGGTTACGTTTCTCTAAAAAAGTATTTTTTGTGTTCTCCTCATTTTTGTATGTTTATTTTTTTTTATTTTAAATTGATTTTTATTTTTATATTATGTTGATTTTAAATTCTGATTTTTATTAATTTTTTTATTTTTATTATTATAATTATAAATAATAATATTATTATTATTTAAATGATTATAATTGAATCTTCCATATTAAAAGTTATGAATAAGTATTAATGTTTATCCAAGGCATATATGAATATTAAATAAATAAAATTAATTTAATAAATTAATTATAAATAGTTTAAATTTTTTTATTATTAATTTATTAATTATTATATTAATTATATTAATTATTTATTTGAATTTTATAACATTCCATTTTATTTTATAATATTATTTTTATGACTGTTAAAAACTTATCGTTGCATTTCTGATATAAATATTTGATGTGGATCTTGCTCTCCAACTTTATCTTGATGGGGTTCGAAACCTTCGACCTTAAGATATTAATGTGATTTTTATGGAAGACCTTTGCTTAAATCATGAATCATCAAAGCCTCCAATCAGAAATTTTAAAGACTCTTAATATTGTAAAATGGTAGAGTCTAACGAATTGATGGAATCTTGCAATACAATTTCAAGCAAGATAGTGATTTCTTGTTGTTTAAAATGCACTTTTGAATGCATGAATGGATTCAACACCCTAAAAAACCCTTATAGCATTCAAACTTTACAGATTAAACAACTTAAAAATATCTACCAAATTTTGTTCAATTTTGACAAGAAAAAATACTTAGAAAAGAGTCATTTAACTTATTATTTAGACTACACCTTGTAAAATTACATTATGTCAAAGTTATAAATGATACTTAAATTTGGTTAATCAATGATGTTTGTTGCAAGAGAGAGAGATTATCTTATATACAATATTAAGCAAAATAAAAATATATGTGATTAAAAGATAATTGGTTCATAGTTAAGGAATAAATTGAATGTTATAATAGTAGCAAAGATTAAATATGATTATTATTATTATTAGCCTAGATCCATTGTAAGTGATAGGATCAAACCTTTTTTCACTCTAAAAGATGTTTTCATCTCAAGAGATTTGATTCCTCTGAGCGCTTGGTAAATGCGGAGTTAAGATGAATTTAGGTTGGCTTAATTATTAGTTATAATTTTATAAATATAAATGTAATTATTAATTTATGTTTTATTTTATTTTATTTCTACCAAGTCAAAATGTTAAAGATTACAACATCTCTACCATACTAAGATCAAATGTTTATATAGGATTTAAGTTTACTTATGAACCTCAAATATAAAGAAATTTTTTAATTAAAAGTGAATCGTGTGAGGGGAAATCTTGGATAAAATATAATATTACAATATTTATTACCACCCCCAACCAATAAGAGAAACACTAATTAAAATGTAATATTATTACGTTTACATAGGAGTTAAGTTTACTTATGAACCTCAAATATGAAGAAACCTTTTAATAAAAAATGAATTGTGTGAGGGGAAATCTTGGATAAAATATAATATTACAATATTTATTACCACCCCCAACCAATAAGAGAAACACTAATTAAAATGTAATATTATTACATTTTACTTAATATTTGTCGTCATGCCATATTATAGGCATTAGATCTCGGCTCAATGAAAGAATGACATACATCCCTCATACTAAAATGCTATTTTTTTCCAATCACTTTATCTCACTATATAAAGTTTGATGTAAAATAAAGGTGAAAATTGAAGTATTTTATTTATGGAGGACATTGATTTTTAGAGTAACTTTATTATTGTTATTATTTTTAAAGTAAAGTTACACACAACATCCATTGCATATACATATATTCGCTGACACATATATATTTTGTAATTTTTTTAATGTAACATTAAGTGACAACATCTCTCTCATGTACTAGGCTATAAAGAGCCTCTCCGCCCAATTATTATTATTAGTAGTAGTAGATTGATAAATCTCATTTGTCTAAATTTATCTTAACTTCAATTTTATCAAATGTAAAGAATCTCTTAAAATACATAACATTTTCTATAATGTAAAAAATTGAAAAAAAATCTTACACTTCCAAAAATTTGATCCCCTCATTACTTAAATTTACTTGGGGTATAATAGAATTATCTTATTATCATTTCATTTTTAATTCACATCATTGTTTTTTTTCATGTGCATCTATTTATTTATTATTAAAAAGTTGTACTAATTTAAATCATGTTTTTTACATTAATACTTTGTATTGCAAGGTGGTACGACAATTGGAAAAAAAAACATGTTGGCAAGCCCTTGTGTATCCAGGTGTTTGGAAGATCAATCCCTCTGACATGTCTCACCAACCAAACTTAAAAATAAAGAACTTTGTACTGCGAAAAACTCAGGATTACATAGTTTTGCTAGTTTGTGCCATGAGGATTTTAATCCTCCTCAAGCCATTACCACTAGTTGGTCTGCATATTTTCATACAGACCTGGATACAAAATTCACAAGACCAAACACTACACCATGAACGACACATAGACTATTAAGTAAGTACATCATAAATTCAAAACCCCTTCTGATTGGGTGGAACCAAAACACAGAGAACATATAACTACAAAGCCAACCAACACGAATTTTAACCATTATCTGAAGAAGAAACCATCACTAGTACCCTCGTGCTTGAACCTGGAGGATCTAGCAGATCCCCGCTATCAGATTCACATGCAACGTGCCCATCCACATGGGGCAAGACGAGAATCAATCATATCCAAGCAAAAGCATTGATTCTTGAGCATTATTTTTATGTCATCTAGGGTGGTGAAGACGTTATGTCGTTCCACTTGCTTGTCTTTGAGGACCAAACCTAGCAACATCTTCATTTGCGAGTGCAGGGCCACAAAGTTCAAATTTTGCTTCTTCCTGCCCCTAATGTGCCGAGGATCAGGGACCCAATTCGACATATCCTCTAAGATTTTTGAATCTAAGTGGGATTGTCTCTCCACCCTAGCTTGAGTCTCCAATTTGCGAATTTCCTTCCTTCTTTTTGGCGGAACTGTATTGAAGTAAGTGGTAGCTGAGTCGTGAGCAGAAAGCCTCACTCCTCTTTGCCCTTGCAAACCAATGTCCCCTCCCCCTACCTACAACGCATTCGTTGACATGACAACGTGATAGAGATCGGGAGGGCGCACTTGGAGCAACTACTATGTATACCTCTGCTTGCGAAAAAAACAAGAGAAAAGCTAAACACATCTACCCTATCACCAAAGCTACAACCCATTATATCATTCACAAAGCTTGTGACACAAACCTCAACCCAAGTGAAGCACGAGATTGTTGGACATAGGTCACAACGGCCTCTATGTAGTACTCATTCCCCAACACCATTTTCACATAGAACAGAAGACCCCTAACACATAAGACTCTCAAACACCAAAGAAAACCAACCCACAAGAGCCCTTCAACCCACATTAAACCATTCACATGACATTGAACACCATTATTTACACAAATAGTTTGTATTTTAATCATATTAATTTTTATTATTAATTATTTATTTATGTTACTTTAGTAGTTTATGCTTAGTATTATATTATGTTACATGTATTCTTCATATGTGTTTGTAAAATACCTCTATGTTTCAATAATTAGAATTTCATTTCATAGTAATATAATAATATAATAATATTTGGGTGGTAAGTGTGCGAGGGCTTATTTCTTATTGGAAGGAATCGTAAAGTATGGTTTTGCATGGAGCTTTGGCCATATGACAAACAATCGAGCAAAAGCATATGCTCAGTTCCAAAGGTTGTCATTGGCATACTAATGAGCATATGAAAGTTATTAGTATTTGGGGATTCGACAATTATCGTGATGCATGTGACTTATGGTACAATTCTAAAGGATAATAAGTTGACGCAAGTTCTCTTTTGAATTAAAACCCTTAAAATAAATTTTGAATCACTACAATGGTTCCATGTCCCACATGCCAACAATAAATAGGCAAACACAAGTCAATCTTGGCAGTTACAAAAAAATGGGGCAATTAATAGTTGATGGACATGAGTATCATTGAGACATTCCATACACAAGTATTTTAGTCAAAATGAGACTTTTGTGATCTAGTGTGAGGAAGCATATCTTATTTAATCTCTTGTTAGGGGCATGACATTAGTTGTATCTTTAGATGTACTTTTCCTTATTACCTTTGGTCTCTGTATGTTGTACATTTTGAAGGGTTTTCTAACATATTTTCTAGTTTAATTTTCCCAAAATTCAATAGAAATTTCATTGTAAACTCTCCCCAATATGAATGCCCTAAAAAATTTCAAAGTATTGAATCCATATATATAATCAAAACTCCATTTTAAATAACAAAAATTAAAAATTCATCAAATTTAAACTCAAAACTCTAAAACATAATATATTTAAACAACACCATTATTTATTTATTTATTTATATAAAACATGAAATAATGTAATAAATTTAATCACCTTTAATTACTAAAA